>CM057233.1:59279204-60567775 GCA_029891385.1 Erythroxylum novogranatense
ATCGGTTAATGGGATCAAAACACCACAATCCAAATCAAGCACAACTAGGCAGACAAAGAAAGTAAATGCAATACCCAATGAAATATATGAAAGTTCATATATTAAGCATCAAAAGTTCTACAAATTGCTTGGTCCAATTCGCAACATAGTTATCAGCACACGGTTAAACTATAACAATGCTAATCTAGATATATCGATGCAATCCTCTAACTCAGAAGCTACACAAATATAACTAGATTTCAGATACTATGTGATTACTCCCCTTCGAAGCTTCTGTGAACTCAAGCCATTGCTACATCCTCAAGAGGAAGGTTGACTCAGCCACGCATGACTTTGGGTGATCCCTCAGATACTGGAGATTGAAAGATGCTCATGCTGGCAGAAGACGCTGACGGTGATGATGGCGATGATGGTGGTGACGATCGACTGAGATAAAAATGTAAAGACGATGGTGAAGGACAGTGTCGTCTCTCTTCTGCTCGAATAATGAGAATCTCCGCCTCTCCCAATCTCCGAAATCTCTATGTATATTTTTCTGCGTGTCCCAAGTCTCTCTGTATTTTTCTGTGTAAAAGTCCCCCGTATGACCTAAAAACGGCAAGTTTTTATATGATGGGTGCGGTTCGGGTCAGAACAGTGAGATGAACTTTCCATAAAAAGGTCGGATATCCGCTCGTACGTCACAACGCATAAATAAATAAATCAAATTCGTCGTGACGTGTGCACTCGCCTACTCGTCGCGACGTATAGAAGTGACTTGTTTGTCGCGGCGTATGGATCGAAATTTGTCGGGACGTGCGGATGAACTGTTGACTTCCTGATGTTGACTCCTTTGTTCCTGCAACAAAATAATAACAATTTGCAATATCAATTGTCCCAATGAAAATTATAGAAAATAAGTATCAAATAATGACAATTTACTGACAAATTGGGAATTGAAAGAACTCGGTATGAGGAACCAATTTAAGCAAAAAAAAATCATCAATTAGGAGTCAACACATGCACAAGCAGCTATGAAAATGCAGCCAATTTATAATATAAACTTGGCTCAATCACCGCTGTGAGCTTCTGATTTCGCCGCTGCGAGCTTTTGTTTTCCTACACAAGCATGTTTTGCTATTTTGGACATAACTTTTGATGTAGATGTCCAAATCAGGTGATTTTTGATTCATTGTAAAATAGAGACAAAGGTCTATAGGTTTTATGAAGAAAAGAGGTTTTAATTAAGTTTATAAATATCTCAGATTTTGGATGGAAATTGAATGATTTTGGAGTCATTAGAAACTTAAGACAATGGGGAACATTTTTTAGAAGAGAATCTTACCAGATTTTGTCATTTACTTGATCATAGTGATCATGGAAAATTGACTCGAATGTTTAGACTTTTGGAACAGTTTAAGTTTTTAGAATTTATCTTAGTGAATATATTTGGGTCCTCAAATTGTATTCCTATTGAATGGGAATTTTGCATTTGATAAAGGAAATCAAGGAAGGCAAGAGGATCAAGAGGAGAGGCATCTTTTAAGCATGTATCCAAGCAAGGAATTCAGGTGGGTCTCATGTTTATAATTTAGAAATGAGCTAATAATGTTTTCTTCCAAATCAAGAATGATTTAAATTACTTCATAAATGTTGTTTTTATTTCTTTTGAATGATTTGAAAAATTGCTACATGTTTCGGTATATGAACTTTGTTGATGAATTTCAAAATAAAGATGGGAATGCATTGAAACATTTTATGTTATGCCTTAGAAAATTCATGGCATTTTATATATTCAGAAAAGAAGAAAGAGCATGAAAAGAATGAAAGCATTTGATAAAATGATTTGAGTATGAATATGTGCTTTGTTTGGGCAAGAGAAGAACGTTTCGTTAGTCACGTGCACATCGACATATAGCCTTCTCCCGGCTGTCCGCTTGAGGCCACAAGATCCTGAGAAATCAGACTCGTTTTGTTCACAGTATAAAATTTGGTTTATCTGTTTTGTTCCACGAAACTCTCGATCCATTTGTTTGTGCATTGCATCTTTGAATGGTCAAGCATGTTGCATAAATTTAGTGTTTTGTATTGATGATTAAATGGATATCTTGTGTTGATGTGATGACATTTCTAACTATGAATTTTGAATTTGACTTAGAATTTGGGAACAAAGCATTTTTCTGAATTCATTATGATTTTTATATAACAAATGAACACTTCAATGGTTTTTCTTATTCTTCGTTATAAGCTTGTTACCCATGAGCTTTAAGCTCACCCACCTTCCGTCCCCACCTTCAGGTTTTGAGCAAGAGATGGAGTGAAAGAAAGTCAAGGCATCACTTCCAATTTGCTTATGTTGTAATTTGAGTTATTTATGTAAAATACAAGGATTTTTCACTTTTCAAGGATTTCTAGTTCGTGTAACTTTTGTCTTTTGAGATTTTGGATTATTGTTGTAATTGTGGCTTGGAATGCCTTTAGAGCTTGTAAAACTCTATTTTGATGTTAAGGAATTAAGAATTATGAATGGATGATGTTGTGTGGAAGTATGCATTTGAGTATATGGATCAGGTTTAGTGGAACTTTGGCATACTTGAGGAAGTTATGGTTTTGATATGAATATTTTAATTGTGAACCGTTGCTACATATATATATGTATATATATATATATATTTTGAGATGTGTTATGGAAAAAGGAACATAGAAATGGTATGAGACTTTAAGCTTCATGATGTCTTTGGATTACGCCAACGTTTATGGTTCAATGGTTGGACTCTGAAAAACGGGGCTCATCATATTTAGTATCAGAGTAAGAAAAGATTACAACCACGCTTATTGTAACATCCCACCCTCAATTGAAAGGGTAGAATAGTAAATTGGCATAGGATGTGCTAGATTGGGATTTAATTAGTACTATTCATGCATAATAGGACTGATACACAGTCACAATTGTGCACATGAAATTACTGTACATGCATACATGATATTCCCGGTTTGCGTGCCTAAGACAATTTTATTGGGATTAACGTGGTTAATGGGTTTGAAAAATTATTCTGAGTGCACCATAAATTGTTTTCTATTTTACTGGAATAAGAAAAATTTTTCTAGAATTTTCCGGAGAAAATTCCCGGACCGACAAAATCGCCGTTAAATGGCCTAAATGTGTTTTTGTAGTGGAAACGGTGGTTTTCGTGTTTGAAAAATTATTGGGAGTGGACTGTTATATGTTTTACAATTTTGAGTAATTTCGGTAATTTTCAAAAAAATGATTCGGGAAATTCCGGATAGGAAAAATCGTCAACCGGTGAACCGTTGATTTTCTACTGTTATTTGGTACTAAGCTATTAAATATCTTGGTGGGACCCATAAATGGACCCTTAAATCTTGTTGGAACCGAAATTGGCTTGATTTTAGCTTAGGATTTATTTTCTTTTACAAACATTTGATTGGTTCTTTGATTTTCCTCATTCTCCTCCAATTGCCAAGTGTCCCTTTCATTTAATACATGATTATCCTATGCATTCTCGGTTCTTCTATGAGGAAGGAAGAAAAGACACTTTTATTTGCTCATCTTCTCCATCAACCGAAACCTACTCCTTGGTTTCGCCTCTCCATCGATTTCTCCTCTTTAAGTTCTACTTCCTCCAAAATCAAAGGCTTTTCTTCATGCAATCAAACCACTTTCTTTTCATGATAATAAACTCCTTGTGTGAGGTTTAGAAAGTGGGAAGTTGGAGTGGTAAGTAATGAGCTGAAGGTAGAAAAGGCTTGATTAGGTAAGTTCTTAAGTTAAGCTTTACTTATGCTTTGATTATGAATTTAATGCCTTAGTGGTTAGATGCATTCAATGGGACTTATGGTGTACTTATTATGCTTATTGTTGCATGAATTTGATGAGAATTATAGGTGGAATTGTTGGGTATAAGGGTATGTTATGTATGGCTTGATGAAGTAGTAGGATTGAATGAATGTTTAGCTTACATTTGGATTGAATATTGATGACTAATCTTGCAAATAACTTAAGAGTTTAATGCTTCCAATTGTGACTATTAGCCCTAGTGAATGTAGGAATGTTGTAGGGACTGATCTTGTGCTCATTTGGATGCTTAGAGTTGTGTTATTGGCATTGGAAATGATA
This sequence comes from Erythroxylum novogranatense, assembly GCA_029891385.1. Lineage (NCBI taxonomy): Eukaryota > Viridiplantae > Streptophyta > Magnoliopsida > Malpighiales > Erythroxylaceae > Erythroxylum > Erythroxylum novogranatense. Next base: position 59,283,322 of record CM057233.1, read on the forward strand.
GAAGCTAAGTTTAGTACCAAAGCTGGAAAATTGAGTTTTTGCACTACTATACTATTTTGAGCATACCTCATTGTGTGGGTGTGAAAATGAGTCAAGGTTTGTGCCCAATTAAACTTTGGGTTGTTGGCTACATTTTTGTGTGAAATAGGTGTTGTCAAATTGTAACTCTAATAGGTTGAAATTTGGCTTGGAAAGTTACTGTTTTGACTTAGGTGAACAGTATTCGGATTAATAACCTGATTGTTTTGATGATTTTTCTAAATTAATTGAGAGGGAATTAGTGAAAATGGTCTTCATGAGAGTTGAAGCCTATATTGTTAGCTTTCCATTGCCACTGATTTTTCAATTTTTTGATCGGTATATTGGGAGATATCCACTGTGGAATATTGACTGATTGTGAGCAATTTGTGAAACCTAGCTATCAGTGTAGGTATTGTGACCATTCTGTCTAGAGGCAATTTTAGTAATTTCTGTGAATTGAATTGGCTTATGTGATCTTCTGAAGAGTTGTAGAGGAAACAATTATTTTGAAAATGGTATATAGCATGCTATTTTTAGATAACAGAATTGGGAATTATGATTTTTCAAAGATTGGACTGAAGTTAGGTCATGGACTGTTAAACAGGGCAGTAACTTGCAGGACTGTTTTGAATTGGTCAGTGATAGAAGTTGATTATAAGCCCTTCATGAGAAGTGTAGTACTGTGTTTTATCTTTTCATGGGTATAAAGTATGCAATTTTTCTACATTTGTACAAGGAGTTATACTGTTTGAAAAATTACTGCCCAATTTGAGTACTTCCAAGGGCAGCAGCCTTCACTGAATTGTTTGACATAGTTAGCCATTGAATTTGAATTTAGACTATTCATGAAAGTTTTAGATAACATTGTGATCTTTATGAGCATATTTATTGTGTAATTTTTGAACGAAGAGAATGAAAGTTACTGAATTTACAAGGTACTGTACTGTGTTGAGTGACTTTGAGTGAGCAGAAGCTTTCATGGGGTCTTTGACACCCTTAGGGGTGGAATTACTTTAAATGGTCTAAATGAAACTTGTAGAGCTTGTCATGATCTTTCCAATGAGATTTGGTTTATAGTTTTCTGAATTGTGTGCAAAGAGTTATGGGTGTTGGAAGTTTGGTTGGAAATGAGGAAAAATGAAAGGAAATAAAGGTTATATATTAATATGAATTTTGGTTTCTTTCGTGAATAACTTTTCCGTCAGACATCCGATTGACCTGATTCTTGAGGTATCGGATTCGTAGAATATTGAATTTCATTTTCTGAGAGATTGGAGATTTTTGGACGGAAAATTGACGTGGGTCCGGGTAAAAGTCTGTGTAATCACTATTTTGTTTAATTGAGGACCTATAGAAGTCCGATTTGCGCACTGTCAGCGCTAATAGGTTTCTAATTTTTGGACGGATTTTTCTGTGGAAAAAGATGAGATTAGGGCCGGGAATATCATGAACATGCATTGTGCACCTGCAAATTGCTTCATATGCATTATTAAATAGTTCTGATTGGACAAGTGGTAATTGTTATATTTTCTGATTATTATAGAGGCACATTTAGAGCGTCGATCTACCGACGTTACTGAGACTTCCAGATATTAGCTCGGAAGTGCAGGTGAGTAACCTAGTTGGTTCCTCAATCTATATGTGATGAAGATTATGTGGTTATGCCATGTGGAGACAATGGAGGGATTATGTGTGTTTGCTTTGATTGATTTCGGACCATAGGTGTCCGAAGTATTGGGAACTTGCTATCGAAGTGCTAATTGTGTGTAACTGTTTGTGAATGATTACGTTTGAGATCTCGGACCAAAGGTCCGAGGGAATGGGAAATTGATATTGAAGTGTTAATTATTCGTTTCGATAAATTGGTTTTTGACTTTCAATGTGATATGGTAGAATTGTAATAAATGAATTACATACATGATTAATTGATAACAGCAGTATTGGAGTCGCCACCGAGAGCTATATGCTCAATGCTTAATGAGCTCGAAAGGGACAGTTCTCAGAGCTTTATGCTCAATGCTTAATGAGCCCGAAAGGGACAGTTCAGAGCTTTATGCTCAATGCTTAATGAGCCCGAAAGGGACAGTTCAGAGCCATAGGCTCACCGATTAATCTTGCTCGGATAGGACAAGATCTGAAGCGCCAATACAACACATAATCTAAATGGGAAGAAATAGAAAAATATTATATATGTATTTGATTGTATTGTGAATTGGGAAAAACACTTAATCACTGAAATAAAATGGAAAATGGCATGTATTTGAGTAAGTATACATTCAATTGACTTTTGGATTGGGAAAGAGGCAATATGCCTTGCATTTTTGTTATACTGCTTTAGATTCTTTCTGATTATGCTGTTGTGAAAATCTGTAAATTGCCATATGATATTCTGAATGTGCAATTGTGATAATCCGTACGCTATTCACGTAATGTATGAATTGGGTGAACCATCGATGATGGTTTCTCACTGAGTTCGCAAAACTCACCCAAAATTTGCATCTATTTTTTCAGGTCCTGAAGAATACCCCGGTTGACACAGGAGTATGTCTACTGTAGGCAAATAAAGGATAGAGGTCGGGATCAATCCGTGTCTGCATTAGTATCTTATTAAATTGTGTTCCGCAATCACTGTATAACAATACTTTGTATTTCTACTGAGCCCATTGTGGTTTTAATGTTTTACTCGTTGACTGATTGTAAATTATTCTTGGATGACTGCATTAACTGAAACTGGTTTATTATGAACATGGGTTTTAGTTACTTACTGTTTTTTCCGCGCTAACGTGGAATCAATGGCTTAAAAAAATGTATACTGGGTTTAATCGACTGATGTAATACGCCACCCTCGCAGGGCACGGACTCGGATATCACCAACGATATCGGGTTCGGGTCACTCGGGAGTGGGGTGTTACATTTAGGTGGTATCGAGCCCAAGAAGACGTAATGTATCCGGGCACGATCAAAATATAGGGTGCATGCATTTGAGTCATGTCATTGCAGACCGTGGCAACTGATCCCTAGTTTGAGTCGCACGGGTAGAAATCCCACGTGTGCGTACGTGTCAAGTGATTAAGTGAGAAAAAAAGTGAGACTGTATTAGGGGGTAAATCCCTGAAAGTGTATAAGCAATTAGGAAAGGAAAAAGGAAAAAGTAGACATGGTGAGATAAAAGTGTACTGATAAACTGAAATGAATTCGTGAAATGGTTATGATCTGGATTGCATAAGCTTGAGACTGAAATGGTTATGTGACTATTGTGCTAAGAGTTTGGAAATCAGTATGATAAAATCAGAAGGGAAAAAGACAGACTGATGATTTCTACTAATTGTGTATCAGGAAATTCTGGATTTGGTTGAAAAGATGTATATGGACACAGAAATGGTAAATGAATGGGTAAATAGATAGAGATACAGTGGAGTTGTAACAATGATTTTGTCGTGTTTTGGGGACTGTGAATGCCCTATCATAGATGGTTTGAGGATAATAAAGAGATACGTAACAATAAGAAGATGATATTGTAGAAGCCAAATGGTTATGACCTCAAAGAGGTCAAGCTGACACATAAATGATATGAGAATGAAACTAGAAAAAAAAAGATAGCAATATATGAAAAGAGTTGTCACATTTAAGTTGATTTACCATTGGGAGTATCTATTGGACAGTAAGGTTGATCATGATTAATAAAACGTATGTGAAAGATACATGAAAATCACAGAGGAGATGATCGGTGAATGATTAGAGTGGCTATAAATTGAAAGTTTATACTGGGTTAAAGTAAGACATAAGCGGACTGAATGTACCTTTATGAGAGGAAATGAGAAGTGATTATGGCATCAGTTATTTATTTGAGAATTAGCATAAACGGAAAGGAGTCGTATGGAAGTCTGAATTGTATAGGTTACTAATTGGTTTCCGGATAAAATGCTGAGGTATAGATTACTGAATAAGTGTGAAAGAAAGTGTTTATGTGACTGTCACAAGGAACCTTAGTGTAAGAATTGTTTTGATCTTTTAAATTATGGCATAAAATTGTTCTGATTGAGATAGTACGTATAGTGAAGAATGATTGAAAAGCAATTAGGGATAATAATTGGTTGATGAGACTTTCGTGAACAGTATAAAGATGGTAACAAGACTATGATTAAACGGAAAGAAGTATGGGCAAAATTAAAAGTGAAATTGAGTTATATCTCATACTACTGAAGTTATCTGTATTGTGTGTATGGAAATGTAAAGTATCTAATAACATCAGTGGAATTTTAATTTGAGATGATCCTATTGCAATGTGAAGTGAAATACTTAAATCAAGTGGAATTTATGGAAGTCCAAGTACGGATGACTAGGTATTGGCATATGTTGATGCGAATGCAGAAAATCAATTGAAAAGAGAAAATGAGTAGAGACAAGAAGTCCTAAAGGAAAGCTGAAAATGACGTGATGTAGTGATACCTTCATAAAGGGATGGTAAATACACTAATTGTGGACTCAATGAAAAAGTTAAAAGATGTATGGTAAAGTCAATGAGACCCTAATAGGGAATTATACGAGGTAAGCAAATGGTAGTGACTATGATTATAGACGGAATGTGCTTGAAAGTGTTGAACAGTGAAAAGTAAAAAGAACTTTATGAATAATTGAGGAATTTGATACTGCTGATAAACATACCTTTGGAGAGTGGACAATGTGTGTTGAACTGAAACATAATGTTCAAACGGTAGTAGATAAATTGAATTGACGTTGATAAATGGTATTGGTGTCATGATCGCGATTGAAAGCCTTGGAGACTGTAGATTCCTATAAGGATACACTGTGTTACTTTGAGGAAAGAGACAGGCATAAATACCGACAATGCTGAAATGAACGGACAATTCTGCCTACTAAACTCAACTAGTGAATAGATAATGCTGCAATGAACAGATCAATTACAGATATTGAGATTCTCAAAGAATGTCAAGTTGATTATGGGTAATTGTGAAGTGTTTCTGAAAAATTGAAGTTGTAGATCTAGTGATAAGAAAGGTTAAGAGTGCAGAAATTAAAGTGGTGAGTCTTATGATGGATTTGAATATGCGAATGAAAGTGGGAATAAAACAATAGTGAAAGATTCAAAGAAGAGGTATGTGTACCCGATAAAAAGTGTTAGAACAAGAAAGTGAACAGTCGAAGTTAGACATTCTAGTAAGCATATGCGAAAAGTGAAATTGAATAACTATGGCTATAGAATGAAGTGATTATAGATTCAAGTGCTTATAGGTTTGAATGTTCAACAGGAAAAAGACTTAATTATGATCGTGTTATAGAGTTCTGATTTACTGCAGGAATATACTGCTACACTGCACAGTGCCTAATGGGAGTCAAAGACCATAAGGGAGTTGAGACTGTGATGAGTGAGACAAAGGAAAGTGACTTAGGAAAACTGCATGGGTTAGCTAAAGTGGATCAGGATCGGACAAATAAAACAGAGTTAAATGCATATCTGAACAGAGTGCGTGAACACTATAGAACAGTGAATTATCTAAAGAGAGTTGAAATTGAACAAAGAGTCAATAAACTATAAAGAATGACTGCATTAGGTAAAATATCACTGGTTGTAGTGAAATGGAACTAAATGTCACTGTATTGGTACCAAAGGAAAGTGAATCATCGGGGATGAGATGAAAGAGGTTATAGTAAGTATCACCTTGAAAAGATGTATTCAATGGAATACGAATTAGACTGCATGGTACTGGAGAAAAAGTGTATTGGATGGATAAAATGTGATAAGTAAATAGGTTCGGAAATAATGTACTGATTCATAGCTCTGGGAATGGCAAGTGAGATAGTTAAGATAGTGAGATCACCAACTGACAGCCTTGTTGAGTCTGCCTACTGTGATGAGTGATAATGAGTTAGCCAAAGAAGTGACTGAACAACTGACTGAGTGTGGTTACTGTGACTTTTCGGAAAAATGAATCATTGAGTGAAAAAGTGTATGGGACATATAGGGTCATTTGATAACGGTCATATTGAACCGTTGACTGAGAATTTCGAGGACGAAATTTTTATTAGGAGGGGAGAATTGTAACATCCCACCCTCAATTGGAAGGGTAGAATAGTAAATTGGCATAGGATGTGCTAGATTGGGATTTAATTAGTACTGTTCATGCATAATAGGATTGATACACAGTCACAATTGTGCACATGAAATTACTGTACATGCATACATGATATTCCCGGTTTGCGTGCCTAAGATAATTTTATTGGGATTAACGTGGTTAATGGGTTTGAAAAATTATTCTGAGTGCGCCATAAATTGTTTTCTATTTTACTGGAATTATAGGAATTTTTCAGGAATTTTTATGAGAAAATTCCCGGACCGGCAAAATCGTCGGTAAATGGCCTAAATGTGTTTTTGTAGTGGAAAAGGTGGTTTTCGTGTTTGAAAAATTATTGGGAGTGGACTGTTATATGTTTTACAATTTTGGGCAGTTTCGGTAATTTTCAAAAAAATGATTCGGGGAAATTCCCAGATCGGAAAAAAATCGTCAACAGGTGAACCGGTTGATTTTCTACTGTTATTTGGTACTAAGCTATTAAATATCTTGGTGGGACCCATAAATGGACCCTTAAATCTTGTTGGAACTGAAATTGGCTTGATTTTAGCTTAGGATTTATTTTCTTTTTACAAACATTTGATTGGTTCTTTGATTTTTCCTCATTCTCCTCCAATTACCAAGTGTCCCTTTCATTTAATACATGATTATCCTATGCATTCTCGGTTCTTCTATGAGGAAGGAAGAAAAGACACTTTTTATTTGCTCATCTTCTCCATCAACCGAAACCTACTCCTTGGTTTCACCCTCTCCATCGATTTCTCCTCTTTTAAGTTCTACTTCCTCCAAACTCAAAGGCTTTTCTTCATACAATCAAACCACTTTCTTTTCATGATAATAAACTCCTTGTGTGAGGTTTAGAAAGTGGGAAGTTGGAGTGGTAAGTAATGAGTTGAAGGTAGAAAAGGCTTGATTAGGTAAGTTCTTAAGTTAAGCTTTACTTATGCTTTGATTATGAATTTAATGCCTTAGTGGTTAGATGCATTCAATGGGACTTATGGTGTACTTATTATGCTTATTGTTGCATGACTTTGATGAGAATTATAGGTGGAATTGTTGGGTATAAGGGTATGTTATGTATGGCTTGATGAAGTAGTAGGATTGAATGAATGTTTAGCTTACATTTGGATTGAATATTGATGACTAATCTTGCAAATAACTTAAGAGTTTAATGCTGCCAATTGTGACTATTAGCCCTAGTGAATGTAGAAATGTTGTAGGGACTGATCTTGTGCTCATTTGGATGCTTAGAGTTGTGTTATTGGCATTGGAAATGATAGAAGCTAAGTTTAGTACCAAAGCTGGAAAATTGAGTTTTTACCTTACTATACTGTTTTGAGCATAACTCATTGTGTGGGTGCGCAAATGAGTCAAGGTTTGTGCCCAATTAAACATTGAGTTGTTGGCTACATTTATGTGTGAAATAGGTGTTGTCAAATTGTAACTCTAATAGGTTGAAATTTGGCTTGGAAAGTTACTGTTTTGACTTAGGTGAACAGTATCCGGATTAATAACCTGATTGTTTTGATGATTTTTCTAAATTAATTGAGAGGGAATTTGTGAAAATGGTCTTCATGAGAGTTGAAGCCTATATTGTTAGCTTTCCATTTCCACTGATTTTTCAATTTTTCGATGTTTATATTGGGATATATCCACTGTGGAATATTGACTGATTGTGAGCAATTGGTGAAACCTAGCTATCAGTGTAGGTATTGTGACCATTCTGTTTAGAGGCAATTTTAGTAATTTCTGTGAATTGAATTGGCTTAAGTGATCTTCTTAAGACTTGTAGAGGAAACAATTATCTTGAAAATGGTATATAGCATGCTTTTTTTAGATAAAAGAATTGGGACTTATGATTTTTCAAAGATTGGACTAAAGTTAGGTCATGGACTGTTGAACAGGGCCGTAACTTGTAGGACTGTTTTGAATTGGTCAATGATAGAATTTGATTATAAGCCCTTCATGAGAAGTGTATTACTGTGTTTTATCTTTTCATGGGTATAAAGTATGCAATTTTCTACATTTGTACAAGGAGTTATACTGTTTGAAAAATTACTGCCCAATTTGAGTACTTCCAAGGGCAGCAGCCTTCACTGAATTGTTTGACCTAGTTAGCCATTGAATTTGAATTTAGACTATTCATGAAAGTTTTAGATAACATTGTGATCTTGATGAGCATATTTATTGTGTAATTTTTGACCGAAGAGAATGAAAGTTACTGAATTTAAAAGGTACTGTACTGTGTTGAGTGACTTTGAGTGAGCAGAAGCTTTCATGGGGTGTTTGACACCCTTAGGGGTGGAATTACTTTAAATGGTCTAAATGAAACTGGTAGAGCTTGTCATGATCTTTCCAATGAGATGTGGTTTATAGTTTTCTGAATTGTGTGCAAAGAGTTATGGGTGTTGGAAGTTTGGTTGGAAGTCAGGAAAAATTAAAGGAAATAAGGGTTATATATTAATATGAATTTTGGTTTCTTTCATTAATAACTTTTCCGTCCGACATCCGATTGACCTAATTCTTGAGGCATCGGATTCGTAGAATATTGAATTTCATTTTCTGAGAGATTGGAGATTTTTGGACGGAAAATTGATGTGGGTCCGGGTAAAAGTCTGTGTAATCACTGTTTTGTTTAATTGAGGACCTATAGAAGTCCGATTTGCGCACTGTCAGCGCTAATAGGTTTCTAATTTTTGGACGGATTTTTCTGTGAAAAAAGATGAGATTAGGGCCGGGAATATCATGAACATGCATTGTGCACCTGCAAATTGCTTCATATGCATTATTAAATAGTTCTGATTGGACAAGTAGTAATTGTTATATTTTCTGATTATTATAGAGGCACATTTGGAGCGTCGATCTACCGACGTTACTGAGACTTCCAGATATTAGCTCGGAAGTACAGGTGAGTAACCTAGTTGGTTCCTCAATCTATATGTGATGAAGATTATGTGGTTATTCCATGTGGAGACAATGGAGGGATTATGTGTGTTTGCTTTGATTGATTTCGGACCATAGGTGTCCGAAGTATTGGGAACTTGTTATCGAAGTGCTAATTGTGTGTAACTGTTTGTGAATGATTACATTTGAGATCTCGGACCAAAGGCCCGAGGGAATGGGAAATTGATATTGAAGTGTTAATTGTTCGTTTCGATAAATTGGTTTTTAACTTTCAATGTGATATGGTAGAATTGTAATAAATGAATTCTGTACATGATTAATTGATAACAGTTGTGACTGGAGCTGCCACCGAGAGCTATATGCTCAATGCTTAATGAGCCCGAAAGGGACAGTTCTCAGAGCTTTATGCTCAATGCTTAATGAGCCCGAAAGGGACAGTTCAGAGCTTTATGCTCAATGCTTAATGAGCCCGAAAGGGACAGTTCAGAGCCATAGGCTCACCGATTATCTTGGGATATAGGACAAGATCTGAGCGCCATCACAACACATAATCTAAATGGGAAGAAATAGAAAAATGTTATATATGTATTTGATTGTATTGTGAATTGGGAAAAACACTGAATCACTGAAATAAAATGGAAAATGGCATGTATTTGAGTAAGTATACATTCAATTGACTTTTGGATTGGGAAAGAGGCAATATGCCTTGCATTTTTGTTATACTGCTTTAGATTCTTTCTGATTATGCTGTTGTGAAAATCTGTAAATTGCCATATGATATTCTGAATGTGCAATTGTGATAATTCGTACGCTATTCGCGTAATGTATGAATTGGGTGAACCATCGATGATGGTTTCTCACTGAGTTCGCAAAACTCACCCAAAATTTGCATCTATTTTTTTCAGGTCCTGAAGAATACCCCGGTTGACACGGGAGTATGTCTACTGTAGGCAAATAAAGGATAGAGGTCGGGATCAATCCGTGTCTGCATTAGTATCTTATTAAATTGTGTTCCGCAATCACTGTATAACAATACTTTGTATTTCTACTGAGCCCATTGTGGTTTTAATGTTTTACTCGTTGACTGATTGTAAATTATTCTTGGATGACTGCATTAACTAAAACTGGTTTATTATGAACTTGGGTTTTAGTTACTTACTGTTTTTGCCACGCTAACGTGGAATCAATGGCTTAAAAAAAATGTATACTGGGTTTAATCGACTGATGTAGTATGCCACCCTCGCGGGGCACGGACTCGGATATCACCAACGATATCAGGTTCGGGTCACTCGGGAGTGGGGTGTTACACTTATGTATGATGGTATTTTGGTCTGAGGTTGGGTTCTGAAAACGGGGCCCAGTACCCCAGCCCTTAAAACTTGTATTGTCCTTAATGTAAAATCAAATGCAAGGAATGAAGTAGTTAACAAAACTAGCAAATGTGAAAATGTAAACGACAAAACTTAATTTCCGTTAGGTTGCCTCCCAAGTAGCACCTTTGTTTAACGTTGTTGACTTGACCTCCAACTACATGCTTTAAGTGACACCATTCATATCCTCCAACATTAACACCTCCTAATCCTCCATTTGGAATCCCTCATAATACGGCTTTAAATAATGACAATTCACTTGAAATGTCTTGTCAATTTTAAGGCTTCGTATCTTCATTGCTCCAAAAGGAAAGACATGAGTGATAACAAACGAATCAACCCAATGGGAATGCAACTTACTAGGAAAGAGTTTGAGTTTGGAATGATGTCATAACATTTTTTAGCCCACCGAGAAGCTTTTCCTTGAAATCATTTTATCATGAAAAGCTTTCATCCTCTCCTTATATATCACTACATTTTGGTATGACTCATTCCTCATCTCTTCCAACCCTTGAAGCGCTGCAACTTACTATGCACTCCCGTATCATCTAAGTGCATGTTGCATGATTTGATAGCCCAGTATGCCTTTTATTATAATTCCACCAAAAGATGACATGGCTTCCCAAACACTAGCCTATATGGCAACATTCCAATTGGTGTTTTGTAAGCCATCCTATATGCCCACAATGCATCTTCCAGCCTTACACTCCAATCCTTCATGTTGGGTTGCACAGTTTTCTCCAATATTAACTTGATTTCACGATTTGGGACTTCAGCTTGCCCATCGGTTTGGGATGGTAAGCAATAGAAACTTTGTTTGTCATGTGATATTTTCTTAACATTGCTTCCATTACCCTATTGCAGAAGTGGGTTCATCTATCGCTAACGATGGCTTTTGTTATCTCGAACCTAGAAAAAATGTTAGGCTTAACAAAATTTGCAACAACCTTGGCATCGTTAGTCCTAGTGGGTTTTGTTGGATCGCGTATAGCCTGAGTATTCACAATACACTGCGGAAAAGACCATAACACAACACGATGTATAACCGAAAACATATAGGATGTGCCAAAATACCTTTTTCATGGATTGGTGGTTGCTTTTTGTTTTTCGGATTCGTAGACACTGCTACACGTGAATGTCCTCTACCGGTATCCACACGAGTATGCACGATCCAGGATGTGGCTATCATGTGCTAGCACGTCGTGGAACTCTTTCCGAATGCCACACAATTTTTCTTTCGGATGGTGGCTAGGGTTTCGTATCACAATGATGTCACTCTCTTATGAGACCTAAGTTTTTGTATTTATAGAGAAAACCTAATCCCATTAAAGCCCAATAAGTTTCAGCCCATTATATCTCATATAATAAAAGCCCGACAACTTAATTCAATCTAGCCCAATAAATATATCCATATATATTTATTCAATGCCTAATAAATTAGGCCGAGGAGAATAAGCCCAAATCACATCACTCTTTGTGTGTGACCCTGTAGGCTCATTTCATGTTGGCAATGGGCTTGATCACACTTCAAGGCCCATAAGTCATAAATGGCCTCTAGCAAGACATTATGACTACCTAAATCAAATGAGGATAATCCGATTTAACCTATAATCATGGTTATAAGCTAAGTCCCTTTGTAACACGATATCAAGATTAATCACAAGGTATGGTACATGTCAACCTTTGATTAATCATAATTTTTTGATCCCCAAGTTGACTGATTATAATAAATGACATTAATGAATCTTCATCAATCCGTTTGAGCACGGCCATGCATTTCTTCAGTCACACTTGTCAAGAGGCCCAAATGACATCTTTCTCATTTAAGAGAGGTACAAATCCCATCTACGTCATTCACATTCCTCCGCATGATTCATTTGATGTCCAACATAAGATACTTGTTATTCGGTTAAGAATAACTTCGTCTAATATCAAAACACCGAATTCCTCATGTAGGGAACCATGATGACTTCAGGTCAAAGGACTAAAGTCAAACCTTATTGAGAACCACTAATGACATGAAACCATGTAGTGTTCTCTTTGTGGATCGGTCCAATATATGTTGTCTAACATATATCTATGTTTCTGATTTCATAACTCATATCTATGATCAATAAAACGTGATCATCAATCAAAACACATACTAGCCTTGATTCATTATTGTTCCACCAATAACGATTGACTAGGGACAGTTTAGGATAGTGATATAATGCTTATGGTTTTACTATCAAGTCACATACTTGATGACATAAGCCTAACACTATTTAAGGAATGTAAATCACATTACATAAATGACATACATGTATATATAAAAGGAATACCTCATAATATATTATTAACAATTCATAATGTTAATACTTGAATCACAACTATCCATTGGCCTAGGGCACACTACTAACAGGTTTGGGTTCCACCCATTTAGAAACATAATCAACCTCAAGTAATATATAAGTAAAGTCAAAAGATGGAGGGAAAGGTCCCATAAAATCAATTCCCCAAACCTCAAAAATTTGATAGAAAAGCAAAGGGGTTTGTGGTAATTGATCCTTACAGGACAGGTTACCTGACCATTGGCATCTATTACAGGATTTGCAGAAGGTATATGTAGCACCCCACTCTCACAAGAAACGTACCCGACATCCATGGTGATATCCGAGTATGTACCCCGCAAGGGTGGCATGCTAGAACGATCATTCAGTCAAAATTCATTACAAAACTTTTGTTTCTTTAAAATAAGGAACTTGCAAGTGGAAAATACTAATCAAATTGGGACCATGTCATTTGAAAACATTTCCATTTCCAGCTACAATCTTTACAAACATTAGTATTCAACTTTAAATTTAGGCCCATTTTAGATACAAAACACTTGAAACCATAAAGTCATTTCATTATCAAATCGTTTACATACACTTTGTACAATTCTTGCAGAACATAATTCAAAAATAAAAATCAATGAAGACATGTCCAGGTGCAAACTGATGCCGACCCCTAAATCTATATCAGACCTCAGTGGCTATACTCCATTTAGCCTAGCTGAAATAATTCCTCAGAACCTGAAAAGCCAGATTGCAATTTTTGATGAGTTTTGCAACTCAATGAGTGAACTATCATTGATGATTTCACCGGATTACGCATACACATCACATATATCACAAATATTCATCCAAATCATATATTTATTCCTGATTTTCATGTAACACGGCATCTCATGTGATCACACAATTCACGTAGCCACGTATAGCAACAGTTCATATCAATTTACACTTGCTTCAGCTTTACAAATCATTCATGAATTACAATCTTATATGAATGCTATATGCATGAGATTCACATTCGTTCTTATTGTTATGACTGAGTGCCTATCACATACCTATACAAATACTAGCCCATGGGGCTTAGTAAGAATAGAATCACAGAGCATAGCTATACGTGCACACACATATATCATGGAGCAAAGCTCTATATGGAAGCTCTTCGTACTGGCTACTCAATTCACAACGCCTTTATCTGAGCATGCATTTAGGAAATGCATTAAATACTGATTGTGCCATATTAGACAATCATATATGATGTTCAATCAGAAAATTCTTAATCATCGGACTTAAGTCCAGCATTCAACATACGTTGAGAATTCACATATCAGAAGGGGTTTCACATCAAATCGGAACACTTCCAATGCATCAAAACTGAATATGGCATATATGGCAATCACATAGGATGCTAAAACAAAACTCATAATCGTCGGACCTAAGTTCGGCATTTAACTTCCATTGAGAATTCACATAACATTCAGAATATCGTTCAGAATTCCAATAGCAAAAAAAGTCACAATCAAAGCACTCCCAATATATTCCCAAATATTGATCTCCTTGGATCAGTATAGAGAAAGTTAGGGTCAAAATACGAAAGTATGTTCAAGAAGTTGAAGGAGGGGTGCTCGTCGCGGCGTACAACCCAGAAATTAGTTTTTCTCGAGATTTTTGCAGCGTTCGCCGTAACAAGCTCAAGGGGGGATCTCATACGTCACGGCGTACAAATAAGAATGAGCTGCAGCGAGAATAAAAATGGAGGCCGCAGCGTACAAGAAAAAATAGCCACACTTCGCGACGTACAAAAGAATAAGTCGCGACGTAGAAAGAGTAATGAGCCGCGGCGAGGATAAAAATGGACGCCGCGACGTCTGGCTCTGAAACTCGTCTTTCCCGATTTCTTTTTCCAGATTTTTCACTTTCTCACTCTACTGTAATTTTCCCGAAACTCAATCTCACATCAATTAACTCATATCACACTCAATACAATTCTTCTAACTCATCTTTTTAACTCATCAACACACACCCAAATTAACTAAATAGAACTTATTTCATACTTTTCTAGACACTCGTCCATCATCTAAGTCATTCATCACCAAAACTTTGCTTACCATCTCATGCATGCGTGTTTATATTACACCATAAAATATCATCAAGTTACTTACTTGTTTCAGTTTTTATTTTCAGCAATATGAGCAACTCATAGACAACCACCGAGAGCAACTCCATGATCGGTGATGAACAAAACCAAGTAGAACATGCATGCTTCCGATGAACAAAGTTTAGTAACTCGTCCTAATATATTTTCATTGCAACCCTAAATACGTGGGTTCTTTGCACGATATACATGTGTCTCCCATCAATTGCCACTATTATATATTGCCACGTGACACACATATACATATGCTATTTGTCATTCAGTTACTCAGTTCACGTGTTACACTATAATTGGTCCAAATTTCAATATTTTTTTCTTTAGTCCAAAAATTTACCAAAAATTCTAAAATACTAGAATTATCACCAAATTTGCCAAATCACATTTTAATCACATTAACAACTCAATTATACCCGGAAAATGTCATGAATGCATGTACAATCATATTAATGTGCAAAAATGTTCATGTCAAATTTAGCATAAACATGAATTGGACTTTCTAATTTCTCAATAATTCTCGAAATTTAGAATTTTATCCCTCACATGGGTAACAGGATGTTACAGTATATGCATCTTTGGACAACGTTGGCTTGTAGAAACCACTTTTCAGAACTTTATAAGCTATCCTTTTCACTCCAAAATGTCCTCCGCAAGTGTACATGTAACACCCCACTCCCGTAAGACCCGAACCCGATATCGTTGGTGATATCCGAGTCCGTGTCCCACGAGAGTGGCGTACTACATCAGTCGATTTAAAATTCAGTATACATTTTTTTTTCTCTTTTCTTCTTGTAGCCATTAACTCCACGTTCACACGGCAGACACAGTAAGTAAATAAAATCCGTGTTCAATATACACCAGTTTCAGTTATTACAGTCATCCAGTAATAATTACAATCAGTCAGTGCAGTAAAACATTCATACCACAAGGGGCTCAGTAAAAATACAATGCCTTGTTATACAGTGATTGCGGAATACAATTTACTAAGACACTAATGCAGACACGAACTGATCCCGACCTCTAACCTTTACTCGTCTACAGTAGACATACTCCCGTGTCAACCGGGGTATTCTTCAGGACCTGAAAAATAGATGCAAATTTTGGGTGAGTTTTGCGAACTCAGTGAGAAACCATCATCGATGGTTCACTCAAATCATGCATTACGCCCATGGCGTACAGTACAGTACAGTAATCATCAATTACCAATAAGCAGTCAATAACCATATCCAGTAACAGTAAACCATTCACAGTAACACATACCATCACGAAAGCAGTACTTATCACAAAACAGTCATTTATGCGAATGCAATGCATATGTGACTCTTTCCAGTTATTCAGTATTGTGCCCAAGTGCTCAGTCAGTGTTCAGTGGGGACGCGTCAGGGATTTCTCCCCTCGGGCTCGAGGCGGTCGATCTGATATGAGAGCTCAAGCTCTTATCGGTAAAAAAATAGCAACTTAGGCACGTCCATTATCGATCATGCAATTATGCATGCGATGCGATATTCATAAATGTGCAGTGTTTGGCTATAACGCCCAGTGTATCAGTAAATCAATGATATGGCTATAAAGCCCAGTATAGCAGTGTTCAGTATGGTGGCTATAAAGCCCAGTCTATCAGTATCAGTAAAATCATACAATACAATCCCATACATGCCAGTAGTCATACAGTGATCATTCAATTCACTTTTGCACGCAATTCACGTTGAGCATGTAAACAACCAGAAATTTGAGAAACCAACTAGGTTACTCACCTATTACTTCGAGCTAATGCCGAAAACCTCTGTGGCGTCGGTCAATCGGCGCTCCAATTGGGCCTCTATATGAATCAGAAAAAGTACGAGTCACTAAATATGAAATTTGTGCTCATGTTGATGAGATATGCATGTTCATGAATTCCCGGTCCTAATTCAATATTTTCTCTTAATCAAATTCTATCAAAAATTAGAAATCCATAGGCGCTGACGGTGCGCAATTCGGACCTCTATAGGTCCCAAATTAAATAAAACAGTATTTACATGTTCCATCATTAGGGGCTACGTCAAATTCCCGTCTAAAAATTCCCGTTTTCTCATAATATGAAATTAAATATTCAACGAATCCGATGCCTCTGGAATCAGGTCAATCGGACGTCGGACGGGAAAGAAATTGACAAAAGAACAATCGGATCAATTAATACCACATAAAATTCAAAAATAAATAAAAAAGAATACCCATGCGCCTGCCTCGCGGGGGCGAGACGCGTCGCCCTCGCGAGGCTGACTCACCTCGCTTCGTCGCGAGGGCGAGGCGTGTCGCCCTCGTGACCGGCCAGTCTATCTCGCCCTCGCGAGGCGAGACGTCGCCTCATGAAGGCCAGTTTATCTCGGCTCATGAGGCGAGGCGTCGCCCTCATGAGCCATGAAGTTTCCTACTGCCTTTCCCCTTTTCTTTTCCAGATTACAGTCCCAATCTCCAACTACTCTAATTCTTAGCACAAAAATCAGAAAAATACCCACTATACCTCATTGAAAAGCTTATGAAAAGCTCTACAATTCTCAAGAAGACCATAAAAATCAATTCCAACCCTAAGGGTGTCAAATATCCCATCAAACCTTCTGCCTACTCAATTTCCCTCAACACAGGGCAGTACATTTGCAATTTCATAACTCACTGATTCCTTAGTAATAAATTACCACAAAAATATGGTCAATACTTCACAATGTCCTCTACAACGTTCATGAACAATCCAAAATCCAATTCTATTTCTAAACTAGTCAATTAATTTATTCAATGTTACTGTCCCTGAAATCCTCCAATTTGGGCAGTAACCTTACAACAAGCATATCTCCCTGTACACAAGTCAGGAAAATCAGAACTTTATATCCCTGTAAAGATAACATCTCAAACTTCAATTTTCATGAAGCACTCAACATCCAATTCGGTCTTTAACAATTTCAAAACTGTTATGGAAGTCTCTGTTATGATCAGCCATTCATAACCTAATGTAGGGTCAGTTTTTGAAAAATCATAACTCCCAATTCTGACTTCTAAAAATTACACACCATAAGTCATTTTCAAGGTAATCTCTTCCTCTAAAACTTTTCAGAAGCTCACTCACACCAATTCAGTCCAATTAAAATGTTAAAATTACCTCCAATCAGTAAACTCACAAAATCACACTTAAGCTAGGTTTCATCCAAAATGCTCAAAACCAGTCATTAGTAATCAATTCATATCTCCCAATATACAATTCTAAAAATAGCAAGATCAGTATCAATGGAAAGATAATTCAATATGATACAACTTCTATGAAAACCATTTTCCCTAATTCCATCTCAATTAATTCATAAAAATCAACAAAACTCAGATGTCATGGTTGCGGTTACTGTTCACAGGCAATGGAACAGGAATTTTCCCATTCAAAAATTCACCCTTCTATCATTAAAATTCAACAACACCTATTTCATACTAAATTGAAGCCAACATCCCAAAGTTTCAGTGGCCACTAACCTTACCTCACTAGCATTTCTATACGATAAGTTATGAACAAAACAGTAACATCAATTATAATTCCAACTTTCCAGATTTAAGGTTAACCTTAGTTCAACCACTTCCAATGCCTTTTTCACATCACTAGACATCAAAATAAAGAAAAATTAAATATTAATACAGTCATACATATTCTAGGGCTAACACTGAAAAAATTACAGAATTAAATTCCTCAATTCAAAGACTCAAATAATTATCCCCATTCAATTCTAAATCAAACCATATCATAAATTTTAATGCATCTTCACCTAGCCTCATACCCCTTTCTTCAAATCACAATAATCATCACTTTAATGTCTACATGAACCTAATACATGCTTTAAATCCTTTTATTAACTACCCCATACTATCATGGCATTTAATTCCATGTAAAAACAACATTTAAAACTCAAACCTTAAATAACAACTTACCTAATTCAAACCCTCCTTCAAACCTTCAACAACCACTTCTAACTCCTACACCAAGGTACCAACCACCTTTCCTTCTCAAGTATGCTCAAGACTCATCTTCTAGCTTTGAGGGAATCAAAGAGAAGAGCTTAAAGTTATGGAGAAAGATGAGAAGAGAGCAAAATTTTTCGTTGGTTTATAAAGAAGAGTTTAAGTTGTGTGAGTTTCGGATGAGTTAATAACCAAGCCTTTAAAACAATCCATTTCCTTTCCTTGTTTAATAACCCTACACGTCCGAAGAATGAAGAGAGGCATTAAATGATGCCTTTTTCAATGGCACAAAGTGATTGGTCCATAATTCAAAGAAAAGTCAATATATCATTTCTTTAATCCAGTCCAAAATTTTACTCCATTTAACTCCTATGACCCTAATTTCAGTCCCATAATAATATACCCAATATTATAGTACCATTGCGTAGCGATTTTTGCTACCGAGGATCGACCGGTTTGCCAATTGGCGATTTATCCGGTCCGAGAATTTCCCCGAATTATTTTTCTGAGAATTAATGAAATTCCCTAAAATTATAAAACATGTAACAGTGCACTCCAAATAATTTTTCAATCACAAAAAATTACCTTTTCTACCCCAAAACATGTTTAGGCCAGTTACCGGCGATTTTGCCGGTCCGGGAATTTTCTCCGGAAAATTTCAGAAAAATTCCTGAAAATCCCTTAAAATCTAAAACGCTTAATAGCGTACTCAGAATAATTTTTCAAATCCCATAACCACGTTAATCACAATAAGATGCCGTTAGGCCCAATTACCGGGAATGTCATGAATGCATTTACCGTAATTCCATGTACACGATTGATACTGTGTATCAATCCTATTATGCACGAACAGTAATAATTATTTCTTATCAATCTCATCCTATGTCAATTTTACTATTTTACCCTTCCAGGAGGGGGTGGGACGTTACAGTACAAATGGCAGAAGGCTAAAATTAATGATGATTCACTTTTCAATACACACCTCCTGATAACTTGATCGGCACAATGCCACCAGAGATATAGGTAATCTCATACATAGTACTTTGTTTCACTTCGTAGCTTATCCCTTTAAGCCTTTGACAAACCAACAAGTAATTTGTTAGTTACTAAAAAATTGACAATATTTGCATACCATGGTGGTGTCACATTGGCAAAAAATAATTGCTTATCCTGAAAACTTTCTTGTAGAGGGATATCATCTTATTCCTTTACCAAATGGTTAAGATGGTCCGTCACTATGTTTTCTACCCCCTTCTTATCTCTAATCTCTAAGTCAAATTATTGAAGGAGGAGAATCCATCTGATTAACCTCGGTTTTTCTTCTTTGTTTATGAGCAAGTATTGTAAAGCTACGTGGTCAGAATAAACTATCACTTTAGTACCAAATAAATATGATCAAAATTTTTCCCAAGCAAAAACCATAGATGACAATTCTTTTTTAGTTATGGAATAATTCAATTGAGCTGGATTTAAAGTCTTTGAAGCATAGTAAATGGCATAATTAGTCAGTCATATTCCTATGCATCAAACAATTCGAACATTCATTGTCTCAAGTTCAGAACACAATTAGCATGAACACAATTCAATTCAGTACTAAACAGAATAAAGTAAAGTGTGAGCATCCTAAAGATTACTGACGGCATTGTAAATCATTCAATGGAGCAATTGATAGCAAACAAAACAGTCAAAGCAAAGCGATCAAAATTTTCTTACTAAATTACTTACGAAATTGACCATCTAAATTACTTACAAAATACTTAAGGATTACTTAAGAAATTTCTTATTAATATTAATTAATAATTACATAGAAAATTTCTTAGTAGATTACTTACAAAAGCTCCCCTTTTGCTTATTACCTTGAAGTCCTGGCAATATTGCCTCAAATATTCACATCAGAAAGATGAGGTAATTTGATAACACTTCCTTCTAGACCTTTCTTCTACCAAATCTTAAGTTTCCAATGATACCAAGTTCATTCCATTTGGTTCAATATACTAAAAGTTATACTCAAAAGATCTCAGACTATACTTAAGCTTCAACAGAATTCTTATCTCAACTTCCAATCAGATTATGAAATTGATAGAGGAAGAATCAGAATTTAATCTCTTGAGAAGGTTTGTAGCCTTAAATATCTAGTTTAATTCAAATCAATAATCACTCTATTTGGAAATCTATAGATCAAGATATAATCAAAATACAGACTTATGATTAGTAAAATCACCTCAGTTATCAAACTTCAGCACAGTCACATTTCCACCTTTAATTCATTAATCAATCCACTTCAGATGATTATAAGTTTTGGTGGGGATGAAAATAAATGTCTTATGAGTCCATTGGTTTAAGAATCAAGTCATTTGGATATTAGTTGAAGAAGTTATAATCAAAAGATCATAGGAAGTTCAGAAAACAACCTTCTTTAAAAAAACATGGAAGTCGTGATCGTGCACCTGCTTCCTCCTTCTTCACCGAACCAACTTTCTTCTTCTTTTTACTTTCTTTTCCCAAATTTTCTCACTTCTATCTTATTCAATGAACACATATAACACTTAACCCAATTCTTCTACTTCCATTTCAGCTCCTTGCAACTCAAACAAATAAAAAATCCAAGATTCAACACAAATACTAAAAATCAAAAGTCACATAAGGTTTTTCCTACATAATTACTATACTTTACATATCATCATACAATTGTACAAATACTTTCACCATTTTATTTCACTTCCCTATCATCTGAACTCATTCTCAATACAACTCAAAGTCAAGTTTATATTCAATCACTAAAAGTTGATACATGCATGTATTTCACCATTTCCATCTCTCTCTCTCTACTGTTAAAGTTGTAACACTAACAATGTACAAATGAAAACAGAACTAACATTACAATGTACAAATGAAAACAGAACCAATAACTATATGGTTCTACCCCACATTTTCTGCTATGGTATACTTCACTAAGTTTCTCTTTAAACTACACGCAATCAGTGTTACACTTCCACTGCTCAATAATATCAACTCATCTTTCTCATCACTGTTACCAAATCTAGTCAACTTACATAACTCATGCATGTGCTCATTTCCAGTGCTACAACAACATAAAGTTCAGTTATAAAGTATCTTGAAAACTATAACATAACTTGTTTCTTCAGCAAAAATCCCCAGCTACGACAGTAAAGAGCAGGGCTTGGGTCAGAACAAAGCAAAATCGAGAGAAAATAAAGACCTACAGCATTTTTGTCTTACACACTTGTAATATCATACTTTCTTAACTCATTGACACGTGGCCCCATTGCATGTGGGCCATTTGTCATCCATATAAAGGTGCTACATGACAAAATACCATTGGAATATTTTTTCTAATTAAAAATTCAAAACGTCCCAAATATTTCAGAAATTTTCCAAAATTAACCAAAATTTTAAAATAATACTAACGTTCTCTAAATAAATGTTTACCACCAATAATCTATAATTCACAATCTAATATCATTTATAAATACTTTTTACCCAAATATGTCATGAAATCATGTACAATTATTTTGTATGAGTCCAAAAATTCACAAGCACTTATTAATGAATACTCAATTATGCAAGGCATATAGTGCATTGAAATTTCTCAATTTTTCTAACTCCTAACATGGGGTGCTACAATTACCAATTTTGCAAGCAATGGTGAACATATCTGGATCCTGACATTTTGGGGGCATCTTTTTTCTGAATACTACCAACACATTCTCACCCATCATCACTTTATCATCACCCATCAATTTCCTCTTATGTGTACATAGTCATTTCAGGAATTTGGCATACCTTGGTAATTGCTTGATTGTTTTGAGCAAAGGTAAGTTGACTTATACCTTTTCGAAAATCTCCAATATCTCTTTTTCCTTGTCCTCCTTGTTTGGTCTTGTTAATCCACTCGAAAAAGGAGGAGGGTTAGTTTTAATGATATTGGGACTTTCAAAATTTACCTTCGTACTTGATGACAGATTTTCTTCCTTTTCTAATTCCTTCTCAATCTCTTCCTCAATAGAAATCTTTGATGGGGTTCTTTTAGGGACTTCAATCTCCTTTCCACCCTCAGGGTTATACCGATTTTTGAGTGAAAATAAGAAATATTCAAAAGTGGATGAGTTAATTGAAATTAAGTTGAAAATCAAGAAATAAAGAGAGAAAGTGTGAAAATATGAAGAATTGTGAAAAGTTTGACTTTTTGGCCTTTGATAGTTGACTTTTGATTTAGGCATAATTTTAGAAAATGATCTACATGAAACTTGTAGATTATGTTAAGAGCTTTATGTGGCCATAAAGTATGTTATTTTTCGATGTCGGGATTTAGAGATATGATTTTCCAAAGATAAGGTTCTTTTGCTTTGTTTTGAAAATGCTTTTAAGTATAGATTTGTGTGTTCAATACTTCGAGGCCACTCGTCGTATGGATTTAGTTTGAATTAGAGTAAGTGGTCTTCATGAAAGTTTTAGATGATGTTTTTATCTTTCCATTGATATAAAGTTTGAAATTTTTCGATATCGGGGCTAGAAGTTATGAGCGATTTGAAAATTGGAAGTTGTTTAGGAAAAGTTGTTTTGGACAGAATCTTTGATTGAGTTTTTAACCTCTTTCGAGACCTAATTTGATTTTGAGTACTTCAGGGAAGTTGTATAGCTTCCTTTGATCTTTTTATTGACACCAAATTTGTCAAATTCCGAGTTCGGGATCAAGAGATATGATTTTTGAAAAGTTTGGTTTTGAAGTTCCGTTACTTTGTTTTTTTTATCCGATCCCTTTCGTAATCTTTCGCTTATAATTCCTTCGTCCGACATCCGATTGATTTGATTCTCAAAGCGTTGCAATCCTAATACAATTAATTTAATTTTTATAAAGAATTATGATTTTTAGGAGGTTAAATGGAAAGAGATTGATTGAATCAAAGTAAGAGATTTGGTTATAGGTTATAAGTTGGATAATTTTCTGAACATAGTTCAGTATTTTGCGATTTTCGGGAGCTGTACAACTCCGATTGAGTTGATTCTTGAGGCCAAATGAAATTAAGATATAGGTATATAACTCTTGTGAAGGGATCGAAATTTAATTTCATCCTTAAGATTGTTAATTTCTGGAATTAAATTAACGTAATGTTCAGTCTCAGATTTTTGGCAGGTCTGATAGTATTTCGGCTATAACTTCTTCGTTTCTGATCCGAATTGAGCGCAGTTTGTGCTGTTGAATTCGTATGATTGAGAGGAACATTTCTATAGAAGAAAGTTTTTCCAAATTATTTCGTTTAGCTGCTCAAATTCTGGACGCAAGGTATCAGATTTTTTCAAATGAAGTACAGGGACAAACTTGAAAATAGGCTTAAAAGGAGGGGCATTTTGGTCTTTTACCCCTCATTTAAGTGACTTGGCAGAGAACCCATAGAGTTGTTGTTTTATACACCTGAAACTCACCATAAATGAGACAAAAATAAAAGAAAGAAAAGAAGAAGAAGAGAGAAGAAGGAGAGGTGCGACGGTGGAGATGAGGAGAAGAAGAAGAAGAGTGATGCAAGTTTCTTTTTTTTCCATGGGTTTCCAGATAGATTTTGTTTGTTTCAAGAGGAAAGAGATAGAAGAAGAGGATAGCTTGCCTTGGAGCTTGAAAATAACGAAAATGGTGGAGAAAATGGTAAGTGAGAGAAAGTTTCAAGTTTTGAATTTTTGATGAGTTTGTTGGTTGGTTTATCTTAAGATGGTTATGGATTGAGTTTTCCTAAGGTTAATTGGAGAGAATAGGTTATGATTATGTTTAATTTTGAATTAATTGTGAATTGGGGGTTTTGCCCAAATTTGTGAATTGGGGTTTTTGTAAATTGATGCTTTAGATAGCTTGGATTAATGATGAATTTGAGATTTCTTAAGTCAATTTTGATGTTTATGCCTTAAGTGAGGTTTAGTTTAAAAAATGGTAAATTGGGAGTTTAGGCCAATTGTGGAAATTGGGGATTTTCTCTCCAATAGCTTGAATATGTGAGGAATTGAAGAATTCCTACGTCAATTGAAAGATTATATGATTTGTGATGTTCAATTTTGGATAATTGTGTGTAGGAGTTATGTCAAATTTTGGGGTTTTGGGATTTTTTTGAAATTCTTAGATTAAGATGGCTTGAAATATGATGAGTTTGTGAAATAGGATAACAATTTTGAAGAAATTATGATTTTTGGTATTGAATTTGAATAATTCGGTTTAGGTCAAATTTGGAATTTTGGGGAATTTAGAAATTGATGATTTAAGTATCTTGAAATTAGTATGAATTGATGAATTATGACATCAATTTTAAGGATTAAGTTATTTATGAGGTTGAATTTTGATGAAATTGCTTTAGGGAATGTTAAATTGGAAGAAAGAAAGGAGAAATGGCCAAATTAAGGCTTGGAACAAGTTTCTCGCATCGATTTGAGGTAGGTAGTATATTTATTTATTGAATTGTAAGCTAAGAATGTGAATTTGAAAATTTAAGAAGCAAGGTTTTGATAAATGATTTTATGAAAATGATTTTTAGAAAATACAAGATTTATGAAAATTATATTTTTAAATTATCTGAAAAATTTGAGCAATGTGTTTTATGAAATTGTATACGTTTGGGATATGTTTGAAAGAAATAAATTGCATTCATTGTTGTGCATTGGATTGATTATTATGTGATGAAATTGGTGAATATTGAATGTGAAGTTCAACATGAATTGATGAGAATTATGTATGTGAGTGTGTCAAGTCTGACATTATGTGGAAATATGAAAAATTTAAAGAAAATCAAGATTTTTGAAAAGTGCCTACGGGCAATCTGAATTTCCGTTTTCGCTTATGTGTTATGTGGGTTTGGTCAGGTCCTTTTGTGAGTTAGTGCACCGTCTCTACTTGTTTAAAGCCTTTTTCCTGCTGCCCGCTAGTGGCACGGAGCTCCGATTTCGGACTCCCTTCACGGCTACACTGGACCGCTATGCGGGAAAGTGTAGTACGTTCTGTTCACGGCTGCACAGGACCGCTATGCGGGAATGTGCAGTACGTTCTATTTTGGGACCGAACCAAACCATTCTGAAATGTTATGTGCAGTTTGATTTCTTTCTAAAAGTGATGCATACGTACGTGCTTACATTCATGTTTTCGATCATTTTTATAAATTTTGAAAAGTTTTGGAATTTCAGAAATAATAGTTTGAGGGTTGAAATTGAGAAGGAAATTAGAGATTTCAGTATGAGTGTTTGTGAAAAAGTGAAAAGGATTATGAACTTATAAGTTTTTGAGAAATAAATAGCAAACGTTTTGGAAAAATGTTTTTGTTTATGTTTCAATTTATAAGTGTATTATCCACTGAGCCGTCGAGCTCACCTCACTTTCATCCCCACCTCTAGGTTATAAGCGTAAGTTCGAATGAAAGAACGTTAAGACTTCTGTTCGTTTTTGCACACCTTGTATTTTGTGTTTTGATTCTAATATTGTTTATGGCTTAGGAAGCCATGAAAAATTGTAGCATTTTCAGTTTGGATTGTAAATAAATGTTTGAAATTGAAGTATGGATGTGTATATGAATTATGGATTTGTGTGTATGGAATCGAGTATTGGAATCGAGTTTGTATATGATTATGAGTAGAAATGGTGAATGTATATGAATATGAGTGAATTGTATTCGGATTGAAATATGTATTGGGAAATGAGATTATGAAGTGTTCTAGATATAGGTTTGTGTTTGCTGGTGTTTCGGATTCCGGACGGGAGGTCCGATGTTGATTTGTGTTGTTGGATTGTGATATAGAAGCGTGTTTTTGCCTTTGCAGAAATTTTTGGGATATCAAAATACAGCCGTTATGTTGCCCGATTTTCGGTAAAAATCGGGTTAAGATAAGAATAAAAATAAGAAGTTAGTTTGTTAAAGATAAGTGTTTAGTTCAAAGATGAAATTTTAAGTTATTGCATGATTAGGTTTGATTCATATAAGATTGATTAGGAATGAAAGGAATGAAATATGAAAAAAAAATTATACCGGTTTCGGATGGTTCGTCTAGGTTATCCAACGCGATAAGTTTTCTATACTTTGTGCTTCTTCAGGATGTCGGAATGTGTTTCAGTTCGCTACATTCGTCTTTCCGATTCGGTTCGATTTGCATTTCCGCTACGCGATCCTTCGCTTTCTTTGTTTCGATTCGCTTTCGGATTTGATCACTTTTGTCTCGTTTTAGCTATCTGCCACTTCGTTTTCGTTTTCGTTTCTGTCTTTCCGCTTTTCGGTTGGGATCCAGTCTCTTCAGACGCGGCTCTCGCTTTCGGATTTGATCACTTTTGTCTCGTTTTAGCTATCTGCCACTTCGTTTCGTTTAGTCTTTCCGCTTTTCGGTTGGGATCTGGTCTCTTGGGGCGTGGGTCCCAAACATTTATGGTATCAAAGCCCAGTAATAAGATCTTAATTGGGCATATAAGATTAAGAAGAGTGCGTAAGGATAAAAAGTGAATTAGTGAGAATGTACTAAGTGATCGTTTGAGTTCGATGACAATAAGTATGAATGACTTTAGGATTGTGAAATTGATGGGCATGACTTGTCATGACTTATTTGAAGAATTAAAGTGATTGTTTGATTTGGGTGTTAAGAATATGATTGATTAGAAACATGCGTTTGTGGAACTTGAAATGTGAATTGCATAATGAATTGGGAGAAATTGATATAGCCTATACTTCTGTGAGATGAAAGATGACGTGATGATAAAGATTAAATGATAAATTGAACCATATTAGGGTTCTTTAAGAAATGGGCCATTGACTTGTGTCCATATGTGAAGAAATAATGAGTTATAGATATAGTGCTTTGAGATGATATGGGTGATATGAGATACAAGAAGTGAAATGTTGTGAAGAGATATGATGAGGAATGTAGATAAGAAAAGTGATTTGGTTATGATTTACGAAAGGAATTAGTAAGAAAGTGCTTGAGTTGCTTGGAGTTTAATCAAGTATAAATTTCGAGGACGAAATTATTTTAAGAGGGGGAGAAATGTTGGACCCTGATGTTTGAGTGAAAATAAGAAATATTCAAAAGTGGATGAGTTAACAGAAATTAAGTTGAAAATCAAGAAATAAAGAAAAAAAGTGTGAAAATATGAAGAATTGTGAAAAGTTTGACTTTTTGGCCTTTGATAGTTGACTTTTGATTTAGGCATAATTTGAGAAAATGATCTACATGAAACTTGTAGATTATGTTCAGATCTTTCTGTGGCCATAAAGTATGCTATTTTTCGATGTCGGGATTTAGAGATATGATTTTTCAAAGATAAGGTTCTTTTGCTTTGTTTTGAAAATGCTTTTAAGTATAGATTTGTGTGTTCGATGCTTCGAGGCCACTCGTCGTATGGATTTAGTTTGAATTAGAGTAAGTGGTCTGCATGAAAGTTTTATATGATGTTTTTATCTTTCCATTGACATAAAGTTTGAAATTTTTCGATATCGAGCTAGGAGTTATGAGCGATTTGAAAATTGGAAGTCGTTTAGCAAAAGTCGTTTTGGACGGAATCTTTGATTGAGTTTTGACCTCTTTAGAGACCTAATTTAATTTTGAGTAGTTTAGGAAGTTGTAGAGCTTCCTTTGATCTTTTTATTGACACCAAATTGGTCAAATTCTGAGTTCGGGATCAAGAGATATGATTTTTGAAAAGTTCGGGTTTGAAGTTCCGTTACTTTGTTTTTTTTATCCGATCCCTTTCGTAATCTTTTGCTTATAATTCCTTCGTCCGACATCCGATTGATTGGATTCTCGAAGCGTTGGATTCCTAAGATAATTAATTTCATTTTTATGAAGAATTATGATTTTTAGGAGATTAAATGGAAAGAGATTGATTGAACCAAAGTAAGAGATTTGGTTATAGGTTATAAGTTGGATAATTTTCGGAACATAGTTCAGTATTTTTTGATTTTCGGGAGCTGTACAACTCCGATTGAGTTGATTCTTCACTCAAAATAAAATTAAGATATAGGGCTACAACTATTGTGAAGGGATCGGAATTTAATTTCATACTTAAGATAGTTAATTTTCGGAATTAAATTAACGTAATGTTCAGTCTCGGATTTTTCGCAGGTCTGATAGTATTTCGGCTATAACTTCTTCGTTTCTGATCCGAATTGAGCGCGATCAGTGGCGTTGGATTCGTATGATTGAGAGGAACATTTCTATAGAAGAAAGTTTGTCCAAATTATTTCGTTTAGCTGCTCAAATTCTGGACGCAAGGTATCAGATTTTTTCAAATGAAGTGCAGGGACAAACTTGGAAATACGCTTAAAAGGAGGGCTATTTTGGTCTTTTACCCCTCATTTAAGTGACATGGCAGAGAACCCATAGAGTTGTCGTTTTATACACCTGAAACTCAACATAAATGAGACAAAAATAAAAGAAAGAAAAGATGAAGAAGAGAGAAGAAGGAGAGGTGCGACGGTGGAGATGAGGAGAAGAAGAAGAAGAGTGATGCAAGTTTCATTTTTTTCCATGGGTTTCCAGCTAGATTTCGTTTGTTTCAAGAGGAAAGAGATAGAAGAAGAGGATAGCTTGCCTTGGAGCTTGAAAATAACGAAAATGGTGGGGAAAATGGTAAGTGAGAGAAAGTTTCAAGTTTTGAATTTTTGATGAGTTTGTTGGTTGGTTTAGCTTAAGATGGTTATGGATTGAGTTTTCCTAAGGTTAATTGAAGAGAATAGGTTATGATTATGTTTAATTTTGAATTAATTTTGAATTGGGGGTTTTACCCAAATTTGTGAATTGGGGTTTTTGTAAATTGATGCTTTAGATAGCTTGGATTAATGTTGAATTTGAGATTTCTTAAGTCAATTTTGATGTTTATGCCTTAAGTGAGGTTTAATTTAAAAAATGGTAAATTGGGGGTTTAGGCCAATTGTGGAAATTGGGAATTTTCTCTCCAAGAGCTTGAATATGTGAGGAATTGAAGAATTCCTAAGTCAATTGAAAGATTATATGATTTGTGTTGTTCAATTTTAGATAATTGTGTGTAGGAGATATGTCAAATTTTGGGGTTTTGGGATTTTTTTGAAATTGTTGGATTAAGATGGCTTGAAATATGATGAGTTTGTGAAATAGGATAACAATTTTGAAGAAATTGTGATTTATGGTATTGAATTTGAATAATTCGGTTTAGGTCAAATTTGAAATTTTAGAGAATTTAGAAATTGATGATTTAAATATCTTGGAATTAGTATGAATTTATGAATTATGACATCAATTTTAAGGATTAAGTTATTTATGAGGTTGAATTTTGATGAAATTGCTTTAGGGAATGTTAAATTGGAAGAAAGAAAGGAGAAATGGCCAAATTAAAGCTTGGAACAAGTTTCTCGCATCGATTTAAGGTGAGTAGTATATTTATTTATTGAATTGTAAGCTAAGAATGTGAATTTGAAAATTTAAGAAGCAAAGTTTTGATAAATGATTTTATGAAAATGATTTTAGAAAATACAAGATTTATGAAAATTATATTTTAAATTATCTGAAAAATTTGAGCAATGTGTTTTATGAAATTGTATAGGTTTTGAGATATGTTTGAAAGAAATAAGTTGCATTCATTGTTGTGCATTGGATTGATTATTATATGATGAAATTGGTGAATATTGAATGTGAAGTTCAACATGAATTGATGTGAATTATGTATGTGAGTGTGTCAAGTCTGACATTATGTGGAAATATGAAAAATTTAAAGAAAATCAAGATTTTTGAAAAGTGCCTACGGGCAATCTGAATTTTCGTTTTTGCTTATGTGTTATATGGGTTTGGTCAGTCCTTTTGTGAGTCGATTACTTGTCTCTACTTGTTTAAAGCCTTTTCTGGCTGCCCGCTAGTGGGCACGGAGCTCGATTTCGGACTCCTTCACGGCTACACCGGACCGCTATGCAAAAAGTGTAGTGCGTTACTTCATGGTCGCACAGAACGCTATGCAGAATGTACAAGATGCGTTACATTTTGGACCAAACCAAACCATTCTAATATGTTATGTGCAGTTTGATTTCTTTCTAAAAGTGATGCATACGTACGTGCTTACATTCATGTTTTCGATCATTTTTATAAATTTTGAAAAGTTTTGGAATTTGAGAAATAATAGTTTGAGGGTTGAAATTGAGAAGGAAATTAGAGATTTCAGTATGAGTGTTTGTGAAAAAGTGAAAAGGATTATGAACTTATAAGTTTTTGAGAAATAAATAGCAAACGTTTTGGAAAAATGTTTTTGCTTATGTTTCAATTTATAAGTGTATTATCCACTAAGTCGTCGAGCTCACCCCACTTTCATCCCCACCTCCAGGTTATAAGCGGGAGTTCGGATGAAAGAACGTTAAGACTTCTGTTCGTTTTTGCACACCTTGTATTTTGTGTTTTGATTCTGATATTGTTTATGGCTTAGGAAGCCATGAAAAATTGTAGCATTTTTAGTTTGGATTGTAAGTAAATGTTTGAAATTGAAGTATGGATGTGTATATGAATTATGGATTTGTGTGTATGGAATCGAGTATTGGAATCGAGTTTGTATATGATTATGAGTAGAAATGGTGAATGTATATGAATATGAGTGAATTGTATTGGATTGAAATATGTATTGGGAAATGAGATTATGAAGTGTTCTAGATATAGGTTTGTGTTTCTTTGGTGTTTGGATTCGGACGGGAGGTCCGATGTTGATTTGTGTTGTTGGATTGTGATATAGAAGCGTGTTTTTGCCTTTGCAGAAATTTTTGGGATATCAAAATACAGCCGTTATGTTGCCCGATTTTCGGTAAAAATCGGGTTAAGATAAGAATAAAAATAAGAAGTTAGTTTGTTAAAGATAAGTGTTTAGTTCAAAGATGAAATTTTAAGTTATTGCATGATTAGGTTTGATTCATATAAGATTGATTAGGAATGAAAGGAATGAAATATGAAAAAAAAATTATACCGGTTTCGGATGGTTCGTCTAGGTTATCCAACGCGATAAGTTTTCTATACTTTGTGCTTCTTCAGGATGTCGGAATGTGTTTCAGTTCGCTACATTCGTCTTTCCGATTCGGTTCGATTTGCATTTCCGCTACGCGATCCTTCGCTTTCTTTGTTTCGATTCGCTTTCGGATTTGATCACTTTTGTCTCGTTTTAGCTATCTGCCACTTCGTTTTCGTTTTCGTTTCTGTCTTTCCGCTTTTCGGTTGGGATCCAGTCTCTTCGGACGCGGCTCTCGCTTTCGGATATGATCACTTTTGTCTCGTTTTAGCTATCTGCCACTTCGTTTTCGTTTCCGTCTTTCCGCTTTTCGGTTGGGATCTGGTCTCTTCAGACGTGGGTCCCAAACATTTATGGTATCAAAGCCCAGTAATAAGATCTTAATTGGGCATATAAGATTAAGAAGAGTGCGTAAGGATAAAAAGTGAATTAGTGAGAATGTACTAAGTGATCGTTTGAGTTCGATGACAATAAGTATGAATGACTTTAGGATTGTGAAATTGATGGGCATGACTTGTCATGACTTATTTGAAGAATTAAAGTGATTGTTTGATTTGGGTGTTAAGAATATGATTGATTAGAAACATGCGTTTGTGGAACTTGAAATGTGAATTGCATAATGAATTGGGAGAAATTGATATAGCCTATACTTCTGTGAGATGAAAGATGACGTGATGATAAAGATTAAATGATAAATTGAACCATATTAGGGTTCTTTAAGAAATGGGCCATTGACTTGTGTCCATATGTGAAGAAATAATGAGTTATAGATATAGTGCTTTGAGATGATATGGGTGATATGAGATACAAGAAGTGAAATGTTGTGAAGAGATATGATGAGGAATGTAAATAAGAAAAGTGATTTGGTTATGATTTCTGCAAAGGAATTAGTAAGAAAGTGCTTGAGTTGCTTGGAGTTTAATCAAGTATAAATTTCGAGGACGAAATTATTTTAAGAGGGGGAGAAATGTTGGACCCTGATGTTTGAGTGAAAATAAGAAATATTCAAAAGTGGATGAGTTAACAGAAATTAAGTTGAAAATCAAGAAATAAAGAAAAAAAGTGTGAAAATATGAAGAATTGTGAAAAGTTTGACTTTTTGGCCTTTGATATTTGACTTTTGATTTAGGCATAATTTGAGAAAATGATCTACATGAAACTTGTAGATTATGTTCAGATCTTTCTGTGGCCATAAAGTATGCTATTTTTCGATGTCGGGATTTAGAGATATGATTTTTCAAAGATAAGGTTCTTTTGCTTTGTTTTGAAAATGCTTTTAAGTATAGATTTGTGTGTTCGATGCTTCGAGGCCACTCGTCGTATGGATTTAGTTTGAATTAGAGTAAGTGGTCTGCATGAAAGTTTTATATGATGTTTTTATCTTTCCATTGACATAAAGTTTGAAATTTTTCGATATCGGAGCTAGGAGTTATGAGCGATTTGAAAATTGGAAGTCGTTTAGCAAAAGCTGTTTTGGACGGAATCTTTGATTGAGTTTTTGACCTCTTTAGAGACCTAATTTAATTTTGAGTAGTTTAGGGAAGTTGTAGAGCTTCCTTTGATCTTTTTATTGACACCAAATTGGTCAAATTCTGAGTTCGGGATCAAGAGATATGATTTTTGAAAAGTTCGGGTTTGAAGTTCCGTTACTTTGTTTTTTTTATCCGATCCCTTTCGTAATCTTTTGCTTATAATTCCTTCGTTCGACATCCGATTGATTGGATTCTCGAAGCATTGGATTCCTAAGATAATTAATTTCATTTTTATGAAGAATTATGATTTTTAGGAGATTAAATGGAAAGAGATTGATTGAACCAAAGTAAGAGATTTGGTTATAGGTTATAAGTTGGATAATTTTCCGAACATAGTTCAGTATTTTTTGATTTTCGGGAGCTATACAACTCCGATTGAGTTGATTCTTCACTCAAAATAAAATTAAGATATAGGGCTACAACTATTGTGAAGGGATCGGAATTTAATTTCATACTTAAGATAGTTAATTTTCGGAATTAAATCAACGTAATGTTCAGTCTCGGATTTTTCGCAGGTCTGATAGTATTTCGGCTATAACTTCTTCGTTTCTGATCCGAATTGAGCGCGATCAGTGGCGTTGGATTCGTATGATTGAGAGGAACATTTCTATAGAAGAAAGTTTGTCCAAATTATTTCGTTTAGCTGCTCAAATTCTGGACGCAAGGTATCAGATTTTTTCAAATGAAGTGCAGGGACAAACTTGGAAATACGCTTAAAGGAGGGCTATTTTGGTCTTTTACCCTCATTTAAGTGACATGGCAGAGAACCCATAGAGTTGTCGTTTTATACACCTGAAACTCAACATAAATGAGACAAAAATAAAAGAAAGAAAAGATGAAGAAGAGAGAAGAAGGAGAGGTGCGACGGTGGAGATGAGGAGAAGAAGAAGAAGAGTGATGCAAGTTTCATTTTTTTCCATGGGTTTCCAGCTAGATTTCGTTTGTTTCAAGAGGAAAGAGATAGAAGAAGAGGATAGCTTGCCTTGGAGCTTGAAAATAACGAAAATGGTGGGGAAAATGGTAAGTGAGAGAAAGTTTCAAGTTTTGAATTTTTGATGAGTTTGTTGGTTGGTTTAGCTTAAGATGGTTATGGATTGAGTTTTCCTAAGGTTAATTGAAGAGAATAGGTTATGATTATGTTTAATTTTGAATTAATTTTGAATTGGGGGTTTTGCCCAAATTTGTGAATTGGGGTTTTTGTAAATTGATGCTTTAGATAGCTTGGATTAATGTTGAATTTGAGATTTCTTAAGTCAATTTTGATGTTTATGCCTTAAGTGAGGTTTAATTTAAAAAATGGTAAATTGGGGGTTTAGGCCAATTGTGGAAATTGGGAATTTTCTCTCCAAGAGCTTGAATATGTGAGGAATTGAAGAATTCCTAAGTCAATTGAAAGATTATATGATTTGTGTTGTTCAATTTTAGATAATTGTGTGTAGGAGTTATGTCAAATTTTGGGGTTTTGGGATTTTTTTGAAATTGTTGGATTAAGATGGCTTGAAATATGATGAGTTTGTGAAATAGGATAACAATTTTGAAGAAATTGTGATTTATGGTATTGAATTTGAATAATTCGGTTTAGGTCAAATTTGGAATTTTAGGGAATTTAGAAATTGATGATTTAAATATCTTGGAATTAGTATGAATTTATGAATTATGACATCAATTTTAAGGATTAAGTTATTTATGAGGTTGAATTTTGATGAAATTGCTTTAGGGAATGTTAAATTGGAAGAAAGAAAGGAGAAATGGCCAAATTAAAGCTTGGAACAAGTTTCTCGCATCGATTTAAGGTGAGTAGTATATTTATTTATTGAATTGTAAGCTAAGAATGTGAATTTGAAAATTTAAGAAGCAAAGTTTTGATAAATGATTTTATGAAAATGATTTTTAGAAAATACAAGATTTATGAAAATTATATTTTTAAATTATCTGAAAAATTTGAGCAATGTGTTTTATGAAATTGTATAGGTTTTGAGATATGTTTGAAAGAAATAAGTTGCATTCATTGTTGTGCATTGGATTGATTATTATATGATGAAATTGGTGAATATTGAATGTGAAGTTCAACATGAATTGATGTGAATTATGTATGTGAGTGTGTCAAGTCTGACATTATGTGGAAATATGAAAAATTTAAAGAAAATCAAGATTTTTGAAAAGTGCCTACGGGCAATCTGAATTTTCGTTTTTGCTTATGTGTTATATGGGTTTGGTCAGGTCCTTTTGTGAGTCAGTGCACTGTCTCTACTTGTTTAAAGCCTTTTCCTGGCTGCCCGCTAGTGGCACGGAGCTCTGATTTCGGACTCCCTTCACGGCTACACTGGACCGCTATGCAAAAAAGTGTAGTGCGTTCTGTTCATGGCTGCACAGGAACGCTATGCAGGAATGTGCAGTACGTTCTGTTTTTGGACCAAACCAAACCATTCTAATATGTTATGTGCAGTTTGATTTCTTTCTAAAAGTGATGCATACGTACGTGCTTACATTCATGTTTTCGATCATTTTTATAAATTTTGAAAAGTTTTGGAATTTGAGAAATAATAGTTTGAGGGTTGAAATTGAGAAGGAAATTAGAGATTTCAGTATGAGTGTTTGTGAAAAAGTGAAAAGGATTATGAACTTATAATTTTTTGAGAAATAAATAGCAAACGTTTTGGAAAAATGTTTTTGCTTATGTTTCAATTTATAAGTGTATTATCCACTAAGTCGTCGAGCTCACCCCACTTTCATCCCCACCTCCAAGTTATAAGCGGGAGTTCGGATGAAAGAACGTTAAGACTTCTGTTCGTTTTTGCACACCTTGTATTTTGTGTTTTGATTCTGATATTGTTTATGGCTTAGGAAGCCATGAAAAATTGTAGCATTTTTAGTTTGGATTGTAAGTAAATGTTTGAAATTGAAGTATGGATGTGTATATGAATTATGGATTTGTGTGTATGGAATCGAGTATTGGAATCGAGTTTGTATATGATTATGAGTAGAAATGGTGAATGTATATGAATATGAGTGAATTGTATTCGGATTGAAATATGTATTGGGGAATGAGATTATGAAGTGTTCTAGATATAGGTTTGTGTTTGCTGGTGTTTTGGATTCCGGACGGGAGGTCCGATGTTGATTTGTGTTATTGGATTGTGATATAGAAGTGTGTTTTTGCCTTTGCAGAAATTTTTAGGTTGTCAAAATACAACCGTTATGCTGCCCGATTTTCGGTAAAAATTGGGTTAAGATAAGAATAAGAATAAGAAGTTAGTTTGCTAAAGATAAGTGTTTAGTTCAAAGATGAAATTTTAAGTTATTGCATGATTAGGTTTGATTCATATAAAATTGATTAGGAATGAAAGGAATGAAATATGGAAAAAAAAAATTATGCCGGTTTCGGATGGTTAGTCTAGGTTATCCAATGCGATAAGTTTTCTATACTTTGTGCTTCTCCGGGATGTCGGAATGTGTTTTAGTTCGATACATTCGTTTTTTCGATTCGGTTCGATTTGCATTTCCGCTACGCGATCCTTCGCTTTTTTTGTTTTGATTCGCTTTCGGATTTGATCACTTTTGTCTCGTTTTAGCTATCTGTCACTTCGTTTTCGTTTCCATCTTTCCGCTTTTCGGTTGGGATCTGGTCTCTTCGGACGCGGGTCCCAACACATCAAACATCATTGCTAGTGCCAAATTGTTAGGTGTTAGCGACCATCTGCTCAAGTAATATCCTAGCTTCAATGGGAGTCTTCTAGCAAAGTGCCCCATCACTCGCCACATCAACGAAACTCCTCTCCATCGATAGCAATTCTTTATAAAAATATTGGATGAGAAGTTGCTCTAGTATATTGTGGTTGGGACAACTAGCACATAGCTTCTTGAATCAATTTTAGTACTCATAAAGAGATTATCTGTTCTGTTGCTTAATACCACATATGTCCTTTCAAATACTTATTGTCTTTGAGGATGGAAAATATTTTTTAAAAAATAATCTATTCATCTCCAACCAAGTATTCACACTTTCAGTCGTTAAGTCAAATAGCCAATCCTTTATTGCATTTTTTGAGTGAGAATAGGAAGGCCCTGAGCATGATCAATTCGTCGATCACCCCTTGAGGCTTCATACTCAAACACATCACATTTAGTTCCTTAAGATGCTTATGTGCATCCTCACCTGCAAGGCCATAAAAGTTAGGCAATAAATGAATTAATCTAGATTTTAATTCAAAGGTAACATGTTTAGCGAAATTCAAAAATGTTATACATAATGGTCTTTGAGTTAAATCGGGTGTAGCCAACCCCTTTAAAGTTCTCGATTTTGCCATTATGTCTTCAAATTCTAATTCCAATTCACCTAAAAAAGTTAACCTTACTTCCCTATGCAATCTCCACAATGTTCTCTTGATCTACGGATCAAGTTACTCAATTTCTCTACGAGGAGATCTGGTCACTACCATGCACCAACACTAATGGACAATTACAATTAACAAGTAACAAAAAGAATGATTATAAACAAATATATTCACAAAATACCAACTAAAATCAAATTGAAAAATTAAGCTACCATACTCCTCGACAACGGTGCCAAATTTTGATAGCACATGTTAAGTGAATTGTACAATTTACCTGACTCTGCACACTAAACTTTGTAGTTATGGTGAGCCAGGATTGAATCCACAGGGAATGTTTAGTTAATTTTCATAATGAAAATAATTGATGCAAGGAAGATATATGGGGTTTTTTATTTTAAGTAATTTAGAAATTAAAGTAAGAGTAAACTATCGAAAACAAATTAAAACAAACAATTGAAAATGAGAAAACTGTCAAATATAAGTAAGGTTCAATTCTAGGGTCAATCTCGGCCTAAACACAGTCAAGCATATTCCATCATTCTAACAATTTTACAAGTCTTTTAAGACTATTGATGTGAGACTAATAGAACCCTCTATAAATCTCGATTTTCCCTTAAATTGTGTTTAATCAAGATACGATCATTAATTACACCTAACTATCAAATAACCTAGGATATAATCTCTAGATTGAATTTGGAAACCGCATTATGAATTGGAAAAAGATCAATATAGGTAGTAACCTCACACGTTCGGGTTATCTAGCCTACGTTATGTTGTTCCTAATGATTAACGATCATTAAATACTACACACACATCAAAATTAATGACTATGGATTACATTCAATGTTTTAGCAATAGGTTTGAAATAAAACAACTAAAATAACATATTAAGATCATTTATCCCAAAACCAATCAAGTCAATACCAACAACACAACAATCTAAAAGAAATTGCAATCTTAAAATGATAAAAATAACTTGCACATGACATGGCATCGATATTCCCTTTGAACCAGTGTTAAATGACTAGCCTTCCCTCTCTATTTTCATGCTCCAAGCATGGGTCATCTTCTCCATTTGCTGCGATAGTGAAGAGAATGACTAATAATAGTTATACTCCACCTGGTCTCCTATTCATCGATTTGACAAATAAGAAAGATGGACCAAGGCTATGTTCACTTTCTATCTCCCACTCTCTTCTGCCGTCTCTATTCCACTATAGCCTCTCCATTATTTTATGATGTGATGAATTAAGATAGAAGTTTTTGGTCCACCCCTATGGTTTATGCTTCTCTTCTCTCACGCCTTGTCATTGCAGCTCTTCTCCAATTTCTCTAGCAACCAAGCTGTATCGCAGCATCCCTCTCTTCACGTATCCACTGCACTGTTTTATTGATGAGACAAATAAACCTTCAACCTCCTTGGTCCACATCACTATGCACGCTTAAAACCTTGCAGTAAACAATGTGTTCTACACCTAATGCATGCACCTAACACATATGTTTCAAGCCTGGCCTGCATTTGCACTGTCGCATATGTTTCAAGCCTGGCCTGCATTTGCACTGTCGTTTTGGGCTGATTTCTGCACTTGGCTTCTTTTAACGGGTGGTTTCGATTTTGAAAGATGAAAATAAAATAAAACTAACTAATAAAAACAAATTAAAGAAAACAAGCAAAAAATGATAAAGGTGGGGAATTCTTGTTGGATTGCGTATGGCCGAGTATTCACAATACACTGCGGAAAAGATCATACAACAAAATGAAGTATAATCGAAAATACTTAGGATGTACGAAAATACCTTTATGTCGTGGGTGGGTTGATTCTTTTCAGATTCCAAGACACTGCAATGTGCGAATGCCCTCCATCGGTATCCACACGAGTATGCACGATTTGGGCTGCGGTTGTGGTGTGCTAGCACGTCTTGAAACATTTTTCGAATGCTGCATGTTTTTCCTCTTGAATGGTGGCTAGGGTTTCGTTTGACAATAATGTCTCATTCTTATGAGACCTAAGGTTTTGTATTTATAGAGAAAACCTATTCCCATTAAAGCCCAATAAGTTTTAGCCCATTATATCTCATTTAATAAAAGCCCGACAACTTAATTCAATCTAGCCCAATAAATATATCCATATATATTTATTCAATGCCTAATAAATTAGGCCCAGGAGAATAAGCCCAAATCACATCACTCTTTTTGTGTGACCCTGTAGGCTCATTTGATGTTGGCAATGGGCTTGATCACACTTCAAGGCCCATAAGTCATAAATGGCCTCCAGCAAGACATTATGACTACTTAAATCAAATGAAGATCGATAATTCGATTCAACCTATAATCATGGTTATAAGCTAAGTCCCTTCGTAACACGATATCAAGATTAATCACAAGGTATGGTACGTGTCAACCTTTGATTAATCATAGTTTCTTGATCCCCAAGTTGACTGATTATAATAAATGAAATTGATGAATCTTCATGAATCCATTTGAGCACGGCTTTGCGTTTCTTCAGTCACACTTGTCAAGAGGCCCAAATGACATCTTTCTCATTTAAGAGAGGTACAAATCCCATCTACATCATTCACATTTCTCCACATGATTCATTTGATGTCCAATATAAGATACTTGTTATTCGGTTAAGGATAACTTCGTCTAATATCAAAACACCGAATTCCTCATGTAGGGAACCATGATGACTTCAGGTCAAAGAACTAAGTCAAACCATATTAAGAATCACTAATGACATGAAACCATGTAGTATTCTTTATGTGGGTCGGTCCAATATATGTTCTCTAACATATATCTATGTTTTTGATTTGATATCTCATATTCATGATTAGTAAAACGTGATCATCAACAAGAACACATACTAGCCTTAATTCATTATTGTTCCACCAATAATGATTGACCAGGGACAATCTAGAATAGTCTTATAACGCTTATGGATTTACTATCAAGTCATATACTTGATGACATAAGTCTAAAACCATTCATGGAATGTAAATCACATTACATAAACGAAATACATGAATATATGAAAGGAATACCTCATAATATATTATTAACAAGTCATAATGTTAATACATGAATCACAACTATCCATTGGCCTAGGGCACACTACTAACAATTCTGTAGGGACCCGATCCTTTGGTTCAATCTCGACCTACACCCTAATTAAGCATATTTCATTAATTTGTTTTTCTTTAACCTATCCTAACAAATATTAATCATGAGTTAACAATTAACCCAAGTTTTTCCTTAGGTTTTGTTTAATCAAGATACGATCGTTAATTAACCCTAACCACCAAACAACCTAGGATACGATCTCTGGATTTAATTAGGCAGTAGCATTACGAATTAGGAAAACCAATTAATCAAGGCATCAACCACATATGATGCACCCTTTAATCTAGGTCATGTTATCCTTAATGATTACGAATCATTAGTTACTACACATGAATTTCAACATAACAATTACAGACTATATTGAAATTCTAGCAATGGTTTGCAATTAACGATTCATTAAATGCATTAAAATCATCATCTCACAATACCCAATGAGTTCATACACAAATAAATGAACAATAAAAAAATCTAATTATCCATACACAAAAGCTAAATCAATTAGCATAGGATAATACAATCAATTCCTAATGAAAGAAAGAAACAACAAAATAATAAAAATTACTTTACGCGGGTCGTCGATGTTGATGTCACCTCCGAATCAGCATCAGGACATCTAGCCCTTCATGGATCTTTCTCGAAAAAATGTTTCATCCCCCATTACAATCTCTAGCCAAAAACCCCTTGATTTTTCCTCACTGCTGCAAGCTTAGTCTCTACGCTTGTGTTGTTGTTGCTCTCCTCTCATGCCTGTAGCCCAGCCAAGCCGTCCTCTCTATTGAATTGTTCCTCTCTGCTGGGTCCCTGTAGCATGATGGGACAAATAAACCTTGAGGGTTTATTGTCCCCACACACTGTTCACTCTCCACGCTGCCCTCTTCACCAAACAATGCCACTCTCCCAATTTTGCTTTTGTTCTTCTCTTTTAAAACGTTCGTCCTCCATGTCATTTTTTCAAGCTCTTTAAATTCTTTTTGTATTTTCTCATCAAGTTAGTGGGACATTTTTCAAACGAAGCCCACTCTTCATTGCTTTTCACATTTTAAGCTCCTAAAAGACCTTTTAGCTTTGTTTGTGCTTTAAGGCCCCGCTTTTCAACAAATCAAGAAAAACTCCAAGCTTAAATGTTGTTATCTTCATTTTTGTTTTATGTCGCCAAAAAGCTATAATCTCTTTTTATTTTGTGACTTTTCCTTATTAAATATTTGTTCTCCAATTTACTTTGAAAACTTGTCTTTTTGGTCTCAAATATATATCAACATATCCAACCTAGCAGTAAACAAAAATTAAGCATTTTATCTTGAAAATAGGATTGAAATCACATGGAAATACATAAGGAAATATACGATAATTCAATCCCATCAGTTTTTCCAACTCACCTCAAAGGAAGGTGTACACTCCCTTGACTTCAACAATCCTCAATATGAGCTCCTTGATCCACAGCTCCTGAGCCTTTATACATTCAAATATACAATATATTTACTACTCAAACATGTATCTCAGATTCATACACCACCATAGCCAAATTCATACCTAATAAATCGTCATAGATGTTACTCTAATATATGTCAATAGGTCAATAATTCATTTACTAATTCAGCTCAATGTCTCCTCAACCGTCAAGCTAACCTAACCTTATATGCAATGTTTACATCCTTTTCTTCCTAATGTTCCTTTATGAACAAGCTACCTTCTTTTAATCATAACTCTCTCTACAAAAATCTAAATGCCAACTAGACTTCTATTAGTCTTAATATATTAAAAATTACACAAACAACATTACCTTTTAAAATATAATCCCCATCCAAATTATGTCTAAAAATAAACTAACAACCAAGACTCAACCCTCAATAAATAATTATTAATCCATCTCCTAACAAAACTGTTTCACATAAGCATTAATAAGACATTAATAATAAGTTTTTGTGTTTTTTACTTTCGGACTTTAAGATCCTCAAAAAATAGGAAATAATACAAGCTTCCTGGATAGGCATCTATCACAGGCAGTATTAGGGAAACAAATATAACTCGAGCTTTAGTCACTATTTTGTCAAGCCACTTTCACAGAGTCAAGTTAAGACGTATATCTACAGCTTTTATTCTTTGATTTTCTTCAAATTTATGCTCTAAGAATATGAAAGATAGATCAAAAGAGAAAGATGAAAATGAAACCAAAATTTCAACTTACCTTGATAACTTCTTTCCTTCTCCTCTTCTCTTCCCCTTTTTCTCTTCTTCTCTTCTCATTTTCATTTTTCTCCCTCTTTTGACCTTATATCGACCTTGACTCTCACTTCTATTAGCTTTTCATCCATTTTCTCTAGAAAATTCAAGGTCAAACTAATCCAAGTGTTACCATTCCATTGGTCCATGTGTCACCCTTCTATTGGTACATATTTTGTCTTTCTATTGGTCCTTATCACTATTCTACACATGTCACCAATTGTAAGGCTACACATGTCACCAATTATAAGGCTATATATGTCACCATTTGTAAAGCTACATATGTTACCATTCTATTGCTCCATTTGTCACAAACTTAAAGGACCACTTGTCGCAATTATGCTTAATCCACTTGTCATCCATTTAACTGAGCCATTTGCCACTTATTCCTAATGTCACATTTCACCATTTCATAGGCCTAATCAACCTAAATTCCCATATATCAACTTGTCTTGCTCTTTAACATTTTTTT
Organism: Erythroxylum novogranatense; assembly: GCA_029891385.1. Taxonomy (NCBI): domain Eukaryota; kingdom Viridiplantae; phylum Streptophyta; class Magnoliopsida; order Malpighiales; family Erythroxylaceae; genus Erythroxylum; species Erythroxylum novogranatense. The sequence continues at coordinate 59,326,809 of CM057233.1, forward strand.
TAGACTAAATGCACATATCACCTCATCAATTACTCAATTTTAACAATAAATTCCCAATTTAATAATTATAGTCCATCAAAATAAAATTCAACACATAATTACATCATGATCAGTAAAAATCTTTCATACCTTAGAACATGTCAATTGAGTGCATATATTATCTTGCAATGTTTTCAAAATCATGATTTATATATGTATAAGAATATTATGTATGTGAATGAAATACATCTCATAAATTCTTAAATGAAATAACTTATGTGACTCAATCTAATAGTTTAATCTCTTAAAAATTTTAGGAGGCAGAATATTACAAAATGTCCTTTTGGTTTGACAATTGGTCGAGTCAGGAAGCTTTTTTAAACATACTCGATAATCAAAGGATCTCTATTAATCTCCCACTTCACAAAAAATAGAGTCACTCATCAATGGGAGTAACCAGAATTTCCCTACAAGTATTCAACATTTGCAACCTCAATATCCTCCTAATACTCCCACTCAAGATACGCTCTTATGACATAATCGACCTATTCACCAGCTATCAAATAAACTCACTACAAAACTTGTAAGGTTGAACAAACCAATAGTGGAGTGGTGCAGAATCATATGCAATAAGTTCATACCTCCTGAGATATCCTTCCTTCTATAGCTAGCTATTCAAAATGTCCATATATAGCTAATAAACTTAGGTATTTAAACGATGATCTTTCCTACCCTTTTTATGAAATAGTTGATAGCCTCATTAGGCTTTAAGGTAACAAAAGCACCAGTAAGCAACTTCAACGAACCATCTAGGTTAGGCATAATCATAGTTGTTAGGATATTAGTTACAGTTTTCATTCTCTTTTTAATGATCATAAGTTGGTTCTCCATTAGTATGGAAATTTTGGATAAAATTCCCACCCATATTGCACGTATTGCCTACATACCCTTACGGTCGAAATTTCTTCCTCAATGATCCATCTCTATTTTAAACCTTAACCCTTGCTCTAAAATTTAAGGTCAACATATGAACTACTGACTTAATCTTCTTGTCCTTGTTACTTATAAATTTTTATTTGAATGGATTTTCCCCTCTCTAGAAGTGACATGTACATCTTCCCTAAGATCATTACTCAACTTTATATCTTCACCCAAAATAGAGACACAACTCTAACTTCTTCCTACACAACTTTGTATTTTCATACTACTTTCTCTAACAAGAATGGATGTGATGTCTATAGCTTTACATCTTCAATTTTTAAGAATCTAATGAACTAACAAATGACTATTGAAGAAAATCAAAGAGGCATCATCAAAGTACTCCTTCTTGGTGTTAGAATCAAACACCCTTATCTAATATTAGTGTCTAAGAAAAAGCTTTATAAGCTGTTACTTAAATCTTTTGTATTTGTATCTTCACTCCAAAATCTTTAATTTAAATTTAGAGAATGATATGAAGGACCATCTATGTAGATGGGATTATAATCCATGGAACATAGAAATTTGAAAAACATTCTTCTTCTTCTTCTTCCTCTTTTTCTTCTTCTTCTTCTTCTTCTTCTTCTTCCTCCTCTTCTTCTTCTTCTTCTTTTTCTCCCATGTCAATTAGAGTAATCACAATGTTGAATATGGAAAGAAAGAAGAAGAATGATCTTCTAAAGCTAAAATTGGGAGAATCTTTTCCCATTTCAAAGGGAGAAAATAGATTTATATTAATTATCGAATATCTTTGTGAATTATGTTATTTACCATGATAAGGGGTTCTATTGAGTGTTTTGGGATTTTTTCTTTGAAAAATGAAAGGAAAATTATATTAAACTAGCAAAAGCTACCTCATAACATTACAATAAGTTATATTATTTGTCTACAAAACAACAAAAGTAATATTTACAAAAAAAGCAAATACAATAGATAGCTTTACAAATCTAGTGCCTTCTCACTACTTGACTAATTGATACTTTTGGTTTCAAAATTTTATTTTAGTTTTAATTATTAATTTAACACATGGAAATTAATAAAATATATGTCATTAACATATTAAAGATATTATTTAACATGACTAGTCATGTTAGAACCATTAACAAGGGATCTAACAATTGAAAGTTAAAGCACTTTAGTGTAACTTTTTAAAGTTCGTGCTACTATTACAAAATTGATTAAAGTTCACAATCCTATAATAATTATCCCAATTTGTATCATAGTAGGAAAGTAATTCCTTTATACTAAAATTTAAATCTTAACAAGTGTATTAGATGTAAGTGAGAGTTTGTATTAGATAACACGACTAGGTTTAGGAGTGGTATGCTTTTTATATTAACACTATGAATGTGCAATAGCATAGGTTTTAATTCCAAATTAAATACATGCTTTTTAAAATTTTAACTTATATATTTAATGTAAAATAGTTTTTTTTTGTTTCCAAAGATTGATTTGAAAATTAGAGATCACCAAAATTGGATTAAAGAAGGTGATGAGTGGAAAATACCCTTTAAAATAAAATATGGTTTATATGAGTGGTTAGTGATGTCTTTTAGATTAACTAATGAACCTAATACCTTCATAAGGTTAATAAACCACATTTTATATGCTTTTATGATAAAATTCATGGTTGTTTATTTTGATGACATCCTAATTTGATGAGTATGTAAAAAATGCTTTGAATATTTTGAGATATATGTAATCTAATAGAGACTTCCTTTTACATAGATAAAGTAGTTTTTTAAGAATTTTTTGTGAGTGCAAAAGGGATAGAGGTGGATGAAGAGAAGGTTAATGTTATCTAAAAGTGTCTTACACCTAAATCTATAATTAAAATGAAAATTTTTCATGGTTTAGCTAGAGTTTATAAGAGGTTTTTAAAAGGCTTTAACACACTATTTATGCCACTAATTGAAGTTGTCAAAAATATGTTGGTTTTAAATGGAATATATTATATTAAGATGGTTGTCATAAGCCTCAAGTTGAATCAGTACCTTGTTTAGCCTTCCCATCTTTTAGCAATATTACAAAGAAGAATTTATCGTAAAAAGTGGTGATTTATTTTTCTGATATAAATATCCTAATTTTTCAAAGTGTTTTCTATTTGAATAAAGAAAGGTTATGCTTTGCTCAATTATTAGCTTTCCCTAAGTTTTATAAACATTTTTAAGATTGGGTAATGAGTCAGGAATAGGTACTGGTGGTGTTTTGATGAAGAAAAATCAATTAATAGCCTACCATAGAGAAAAACTTAATGAAGTTGCTCTTAGCTACCTATATGACAAGGAGTTATTAGTTTTAGTGAGGGATTTGGAGACTTAGTAACATTATTTGTACTCCAAAGAGATCATTATTCACACTAATCATTAGTCCTTGAAGCATTTGAAATAAAAAGGAAAGTTAAATTGATGACATGCCAAGCGGATGGAGTTCATTGAGAGTTTTTATTTGTTAAGTCAAAATGACTTTACGATTAATAATTTTGATGAAAATCAAATAATAATGCAGATAGAAATGAGACCCAAGCAAAAGAAAAATGAAACGCAAGTAAAATGAGACGCAAGCAAAGTGAGATGCAAGCAAACTGAAACGCAAGTAAAATGAGACTCAAGCAAAATGAGAAGCAAAGAAAATGAGATGCAAGCAGAAATGAGACGATAGAAATGAGACCGAAAAAATGAGACGCAAGAAAAATGAGATACAAATAGAAATGAGATGATAGAAATGAGACACAAGCAGAAAGCAGAAATGATACAGAAGAAAATGAAACAAAAGAATCGAAGACAAAGACCCGATACCACGTCGGATGATCAATCAGTTTGAGTTAGTTACAGAACTCAACTGAATAACCGTTTCTTTAAAGATCAAGAAACAAGAAGAAAGAAACAGTTATCAAGAAGTAGATGAAGACGAAGGCTATAAATACGAGTCGGAGTCGAAGATTAAAAAAATTAGTGATTTGAGTGATTTGAGCAATTTAAGTGATTTTAGTGATTTTCAAAAAAACTATAAATTTTATTCATTGTGCTAAACTTATAGCTACTATTGTCTATAACAAAGCTCGAAACACCTTTCAGTATAAGGAAGAAAAGCTGATAGCTTGAAGAGGCTAAGTCAAAAAAGAATACTTGTTGTAAGAGACCTGAAGAGGCTCGGTGAAAAAAATACTTATCTCTTTAAGAAGTATAGTGAAATCTCATAAAAGATTCTAAGGACTGGACATAGCCCATGGTTTGGGGTGAACCAGTATAAAACTACTTTGTCAATTCTTACTCTCAACTCTCAACTTTTAATTTCTATTGTTGATACAATTACGTCATAAAATTGTTTTTCAATCGTTTGAGAAAGAAAATTTTGTTTTTAAAAGAAGTTTGTTTAAAAGGGGATTGTATTAAAAAATGGATGCACAATTCAACCCGAACCCCCCGATCATGATTCACACTAATCATTAGTCCTTGAAGCATTTGAAATAAAAAGGAAAGTTAAATTGATGACATGCCAAGCGGATGGAGTTGATTGAGAGTTTTTATTTGTTAAGTAAAAATGACTTTACGATTAATAATTTTGATGAAAATCAAATAATAATGCAGATAGAAATGAGACCCAAGCAAAAGCAAAATGAAACGCAAGTAAAATGAGACGCAAGCAAAATGAGATGCAAGCAAACTGAAACGCAAGTAAAATGAGATTCAAGCAAAATGAGAAGCAAAGAAAATAAGATGCAAGCTTAAATGAGACGATAGAAATGAGACCGAAAAAATGAGACGTAAGAAAAATGAGATGCAAATAGAAATGAGATGATAGAAATGAGACACAAGCAGAAAGCAGAAATGATACAGAAGAAAATGAAACAAAAGAATCGAAGACAAAGACCCGATACCATGTCGGATGATCAATCAGTTTGAGTTAGTTACAGAACTCAACTGAATAACCATTTCTTTAAAGATCAAGAAACAAGAAGAAAGAAACAATTATCAAGAAGTAGTTGAAGATGAAGGCTATAAATACGAGTCGGAGTCGAAGATTAAAAAAATTAGTGATTTGAGTGATTTGAGCAATTTAAGTGATTTTCAAAAAGACTAGAAATTTTATTCATTGTACTAAACTTAGAGCTACTATTGTTTATAACAAAGCTCAAAACACCTTTTAGTAGAAGGAAGAAAAGCTGATAGCTTGAAGAGGCTAAGTCAAAAAAGAATACTTGTTGTAAGAGACTTGAAGAGGCTCGGTGAAAAGAATACTTATATCTTTGAGAAGTATAGTGAAATCTCATAAAAGATTCTAAGGACTGGACATAGCCCACGGTTTGGGGTGAACCAGTATAAAACTACTTTGTCAATTCTTACTCTCAACTCTCAACTTTTAATTTCTATTGTTGATACAATTACGTCATAAAATTGTTTTTCAATCGTTTGAGAAAGCAAATTTTGTTTTTAAAAGAAGTTTGTTTAAAAGGGGATTGTATTAAAAAATGGATGCACAATTCAACCCCCCCCCTCCCCCTTCTTGTGTGTTTTGTATATCAAATATTAAGTTTATTAAGTGATGAAGGACAAGTAAAATAAAAAAATGTTATGGATGATGTACACCATAATTTTTACATTCAATGCCAAATTGTTAGGGCTTAATCACACTTGAATAATCCATAACACACTAGTCTCACCCCCAAATCATTAAAAATTTTCCCAGAAACTTTTTTATAAGAATATAAACCATGTATATTCCTTTTAGTTCTAGATTTTAATCTTTTCCTCATTTAACGTTTACTCTTTTCCTAAGACCAATTACCATATGCTCCTATGTTACCCCTTGGAAATAGCCTCCCGTCTATATATATATCATCTCTCCACTTAGAATATATTCCTAGCCATCCTTTTGCATTTACTCATTGCAAAACCATTAACAAATTTTGAACATCCATCATTCTCTCGTCTCTTTAAATAACTCTTATCATCTTTCACTTACCAAATCTCTAAATAATATCGTTTTTCTTTAACCTAACTCTCTATCTCAATCCACTTTCCTTTTCAAACATTACCAAGTTGTTTTAAATCTATTTGCTACCTCTCCTCTTAATTTTACAACTCTATCTAACATAAACTTCTCATCAATCATCATTCCCCAAATATTTCTATCTAGTATCTCAAATATATCCAAGCATCTAGTCCCTTTGTAATTAACATCCTCCTTAAGCACTTAAATACTTCTTACCTCTCCAATATTAGTTGCTAAAAATGGTAGTTGAATCTCATTTTGGTTCTAATTAATCACTTGAAGGTCTTGTCCAATAGTTTGTATCTTTGTTTTCATATATACTACTTTACCAATTAATCTACCATATATCCTTACACTTTATTTAAATTTATTATTTATCTCCAACATAATCACCCTTTGAGTCCATTTACTATTCACCTTTAAGATTTTCACTACATAACTTCAGTTCCAAAATCTTATTCATCATCACCAATAGGTTTCCAATAGCGACCATTGTCATTCAATTTAACCCAAAAAGCTTATTTACCAATTCCATATCACTGCATATCCTAATATCAATTAATGATCATTTTCATTTGAATATATCTTACATTATCACATTAATAAATAATTCATCAAACCTCTAACTTCCTATATTATCACCCAATTATAGTTCTAGTATATCTCTTCATTTCCTCCAGCTATACTTAGATTTTATTTACGAACTGCAATTTACATTGCATTCTTTCTTTAACTATGCTATAAAATTCACCACATGTACTTTTCCTAAAACTTTTTCCTTCCTTATAGCCAATCATCTTCTTTTGTTGTTTATTACCTATCTTTTTTATACTAATATTTTCCCTATAGATCACTTTTATTACCTATATAACTATCCCTTCATGTCAATAGATCATCCCTAATTTGTCCTCATCCTAGTTGGTTTTTTTTTAAGACTTGCATTTTCCTCAATTACCTTAACTCATCCCCATCCTTAATATTTGCCCAACTTATCCTTAATATCTTTAATTAACATCACCAATAAACATTGATAACATAACCCAGGACTTTTTGGTTAACATAACCAACTAATATTTAAACTAATCCATACCCCAACGACTCTTAATAATCTTGAAGCAAATATACCATCTGAAATGTAATGTCATATTACACATCCACGTTATACATAACCATGACCTTGACCATTCATAAGGCAAATAATCATAAAAATAAATTAATTGAACTTCAATTTTTTCCTAACACATCCACCACTATAGTTACCTAATACATTAGTTTTTAATAATCCTTTCTCTAGGGCATCTTTTTTAACTACACATATAATTCAACAATTGGACTAACATTTATCGTGCCAAATTCCTATACTTAAGATTATACTCAAAATAACTTATTATAAGAATAAAACCAACTTCCTACTTAAACCTTGTATCATCAACACTTACATAGTTTCCTACCTAGCTATTTTAATCTGATTACTCTCCCTTATGCTATAAGGTCGACAAAGACACCTTGGAGGCATTCTACAAAGACTTATAACCTAATCTCTAACACCAGCTTATGACAATCCCCCCTCAACAAGGCCCATGGTAGATCTTGTAATGTTAACCAGATATCAAGGTGCCAAGTTTACCCTAAGAGCATATATGAGTTAAACCTATTCATAAATTTTATGTTTCTAATATCCATTCAATTAATAAGATATTAAAATCCAACCCAAATAGGCATAATTCATTCATTCATTTATCATAATAATCCGTGTATAATCACATATTCATTGAATACATTAGTTCAAATCCTACTTAGTAACACTATTATTATTATTATTATTATTATTATTATTATTATTATTATTATTATTATTATTATTATAATAATAATATTAATAATTTTAACTAACAAGTTCTTAACCACATTACCGCCCCTAATGTTTACATCGATGTCTAAAGAAACAATGTTGTAAATACATGAAAAAAAATTGAAAAACTTTGTTCAACCATTTCTAGACCTTGCTCATGCTTATTGCTATTAGTACTAGCAAGTCAACTCAATAACATTTTTTCCTTTTTCCTAAGGTTGGGGAAAATAATTAAAAAGTGAGAATTACACTCAGTATGGGCAAACATTTTTACCATTAAGTGGTCATGTATCTAAAAAGTTTATTTTTATTTTGAAAACCAGTTTAGTTTATAAAACAAGTAATAAGTTTCCTATCTATGTTCACCCTGCCTATAGGATATTATATAAATCTCTATTATAAACATCACCCATATTAAGGCATAAGGTCAATTGTCACATTTCACAATCATAATTTCAACAATGCATCTATTCTTAAATCAAGCATCATCATAGTCATAAGGCACAAGTTAGTCAATCACCATAATAATCAGCCACTTAATAAGATATCATTTGTTTTATCAAGCAACACTATATTAAGCATGAATAACACTTGTAGCTCAAGTTCATTACATATGACCTTTATCAAGCTTTATTCATTTCCATTAACTTTTTACCATGCGTATCCCAATTTCACTCCCTAAGCCACCTCACTTAGGCCTTTTACCTAAGCTACCTCAATAAGGTCTTTTGCCTAAGTCACTTAGGTCTTGTATAAGGAAACTTATCTAAGTCACCTCACTTAGGCCTTTCATTCTTTTTTAGTTAACCAATCCAATTATTCACATATTTTTATGAAAAGTACTTATTTTATCACTTTATTACATATTTTTAAACAAACAAACCAATTTACACAATATTAATAAGTTCAAAAAACATGTCATAAAATTTCAACATAACCTTTTCATGGGATATTCATATTGACTAATCATAAAATTTACTCATAGAGTATCAAATTATCAACAAGCATAACTTAAATCCATTTAAATCTAAATCACAAAATTTTACACACTTATTATTCACACACATACGCACAAATATGCAATTTTCATGTTGAAAATTTTCCCAAATTCAATTCCTACAATATCCAAAATTTTCTCCCACTAGTAGAACCCTTATGATGCCATAACCTCCTAAATGCGTATGATAAATCAACTATATCTCCAAATCATAGGGAATTTACCCAAACCATTTTATTACAAATTACAAAAAATCTAAACCTACTAATTTTATGCTTTTACGAACATCTAAATCATTTTTTAGGCCCTCAAATTGTAAATACAATCCCATACCTAACTTCAATCCTACTAGAAAACCAATTTAGAAAATTTGACTATGTCTCCTAACTTAAAAAATCTGGGTATTTGCTCTTTTTTTAGAATAAACTAGACATACATATCTTCAATTTTTATGTCAAACACTTCATCAAATTCTCATTTCTTTACCCAAAAATAATTAGAGAAAAATAGTTCAATCATTCATGTCTAAAATAAAACAACTACACTTATTAACTTATATATCACAAATCACATTATATTTCCTCAAAACTTTTACATTTATTTAGAAAAAATACAAATAGAGATCAAACATCAATATCAATTCTTCTCAAACTCATCACAAAAAATTGGTTTTAAGAGGGGTTGAAGAAGGGATGTAATCCCACCCACCTACTATTGGAAATCATGTCTTCTTTCCGTGCTTTTTCCTTTTTCTTCCTTCACTCTCCCCCCCCCCTTCTCGTTAAGGATTTGCATTTCCTTCTCACTATATCTCCTTCTTTTGCCGCAATTAAACCCTAAATGCCATGTTTTTAAAAATTCCATTCATACCTATAATGTTGGACTTTCTGAGCTCTTTTGTGTTGTTCTGTATTTGGAGATACTACTGTATACTGATATATATACATGGTTGTATATGAGTTCTGTTGAAACCCCTCCCCTGTTGAATCACGGGTCCGACGTCCTACGTGACATCTGGACGTGCAATCCACGAGGGAGGGATTCCTCACCACAAAAATAAACTTGAACTTGTTTCCGGAATTCGACTCTTGCGAAAACATGAATCTTATGTTTATACCTTGCAGTGTTTAAAGTTGTAACTCAACATTCGTGTCGATCGCAAACCAATTAATCACCAAAATCATGTGTTGACTTATTCATACAAAATGTAGCCTTAAGCCCCTAGTTTGTTTTGAAGCAAGAAACACTTCAAACGGAGTTATATAAATCAAGTTATGCTTAAAAAGCCTAAAAGAGCTCATACTCCAAATATGATCTCCAAACCGACCTCTCACTTACATTAATGCAAACTTTTTCAATTTGACTCCAAATGATACAAATTTGTATGGAGAGAAATATATACGTCTTAGGAATCTATTGGTTTAATTCTCACCTCAATTGGAGGTCGAATGAGGGAGTTATGTCCAAAGAAATAGACTATGTTTATACCTTAAATCAATTTCAACCTCTTTTGGCGCAATCACTATAACTTTCTATTTATAAATCGGATTTCATTCGTTTTTTGACCATTAGAAAGTAGACATCTAGATATAAACCTTTCATGAAGACCATAAAAAAAGATTCGGCCTCTAACAATTTCACAATTCAACATTTTCCCAAAGCTGTCCGTTAAATGGACATCCATGTCTATTTAACGGACATGCACGGGTGAAAGTGGCCCAAAAGATCCTAGAATGTCCGTTAAACGGACATGCAGGTCCGTTTAACGGACATGAATTGGCCAAGGGGTGTTTTTGCACCCTAGGATGTCCGTTTAACAGACATTGGGTTTCTCAAAACTCCAATGCCTCTTCCAAACATCTCACCTTCAACCTAACTTCATAACCACTTGTATACTTCACAAATTTAACTTATTCTAAAGCATAAACACTTCATAACACTTCAAATTCCAAGTTCACTCACCAACTTCACAAATTCCAGCTTAATTTGTTCATCAAAACCATGGATTTCAATCATTAGTCATCAAAGTTATCATAAATTCACAAGTTATACGAACAACCAAAATGGACCTTAATTGTTATCTTCCAATTCTCATAACTTCTTACTCAAAATCCTAAAAATTACTTATTATACGTCAATGGAAAGATAACAAGATTCTATACAACTCTCATGAAGGATGCAAAAGTTAATTTCACCATTTAAGAAGGTAAAAAGTCACTCAAAGGCACTGCTCATAAAAGGACCAATGAAATAGTAACATAGCTATATGAACAGTAACTGAATGTATTCCCAACCTCATAACTTCTTAACCCTAAGTCCAAATGTGGCAAATTATATATCATTGGAAAGTTCTGAACTTATACTACAACCTTCAAGAAGACTTCCTGATCCAATTCAAGCCCTAAGAGGGTCTAAAACGTAAGTGAAGTTTCTGTTAAATTTTACAAAAATTTGACAGCACCTCCCTTGAAAATTCAACTAACCAAACTTCAATCCAAACTTCACCACCTGTATAAAACTCAATATCCAACCTCATACAATATAATTCATTCCAAAAGTATCTCCAACCGCAATTCAAGGGCGACAACCGCACTCCTAAACATCTACTCCATTCCAAATTATAAAACTATACAATCTCATTCCTTCTATTTGCCAATTATAGCCATACAACAATACATGTTTATAAAACGAATACAAGATACATTTAAAATTCAAAACTCTTACATTTACATGGAAATAAGTTGATACAAAGCTTTAGAGGGCATTTTAGCTCAAATACATCAAAGTCTCAAAGAGCAAACTACAAAGTACATCATTAGTTCCAAAATGCTATCTAAAGCCTTGTTTTCTAACATATGAGTTCAAAAACAAAAATGCATCGGAGAAATGCCTCATTCCTGATGCGGTGTCTCGATTTCTCGCTCATGACCTAAGGAGGCGAAAATGGGGGTTGAGCTCGACGACTCTGTGGGTAATAGCTTAATAATTAAGAATAAACATGCCAAAATCCTTTAGCAATTTACTTTCAAGCAACTTAACCAAAATCATCTTTGCCATAACAATTTCTCCATCAAACTCAATATTAAAAACCACATAGACATACCCAAAAACAAACCATGAACAAACATATCACTTAATCACATCTAAGTTGGTTTGGGTGGGTCCAACGGGACGTACTACACATTTTTGCAAAGCGGTCATATGTAGCCGTGAACATATGTGAGAGTCCGTGAGGACCTCCATGGTCACTAGCGGGCAGGCGGGAGAAGCCTATATAGGTGCACCTATCACGTAAGGGACCACCCCAAACCCAAAGAAAACATGCATATCACATCATTCACGCATTTCATACATAGTAGCCACCAATGGCCCTTGCAACCTATACTTTCACAAAATTGCCCAAATCACATATTCGAATATCTTTTTCACTTGTCAAACAATTATACACATATTTTCACATCTCATACAAATTTAAACCATTTCAAGAATAACAAGCAACATTGATAATTCATTTGAAAGCATTCAATAGAATTTATTATAAAAAATTTAACATGTTCATTTACTCGATTATTAAGAAATCACCCACCTTAATCCTTTAGCCTTGAATTTGGTCAATTGGCCTTTCTTCAATTTCCAATTGCCTCACTTCACCTTCATTAAGCATAAATAACCCAATTAACATGAGATATCCCAAATTAGACATTCCTAGGAGAGGAAAACATGGAGTTAAACTTATCTAACTTTAACCAAACCTTACTTAAGCTATTTACACCAAAATCCAACCATAAAACCAAAAATTTTCACATTTCTCTTACCTTAAAGAGAGACCCACGAAATTCTCTCTCTCTCTTGGCTTTGATGAACACTTAATCCTTTCTCTACAAACTCTTCTCTAAGCAAGATAACTTCTTCTTCTTCTTCTTCTTCCTAGCGAAAACTCTCCCTCTCTTCTTTCTCTTGGTATTTTCGTGAGACACTCATTTAAGGGTCTAACCATTTGTTTCTTACTTAAAACCTAAGCCTTTCCTCCCAAAAACTACGTAGTTTTTGTAAAAACCTTCCTTTCCTTATAAACTTTACTCCTTTCCCCTTACATAAACGATTCCTCCTTACATTCCTCTTCTTTTTGTTTTTAAAAGAACTTAAATGGACCAAAGTAGCCTTCCTTTAATGCCTTAAACTCTAAAAACATGAATAAACTTCCTAAATTACCCTCAAGTCATTTTAGTCCCTTTTAATTTCTAACAACTAATTCAATTCTAATTACAATTAATCCCAAATTTAACTTTCATACCTCTAAATGCTATAAACCTCAATTTATTCCAACTAAAAAGAAATTTCAAATTAAACCTCAAAAATAAATTAGCACATGCTTAATGCGAATCGGGGGCCAACATTTCTCCCTCTCTTAAAGGAATTTTGTCCTCGAAATTCTTACCTGGATCAATGAAAAAGATGAGGATACTTCTCCTTCATAGCTTCCAATGGCTCCCATGTGGCCTTTTCCACTAAATGATTCCTCCATAAGACCTTGACTAGTTGCACTGTCTTGTTCCTAAAAACCTTTTCTTTGGTATCCAAGATCTGCACTGGAAGCTCTTCATAACTCAAGTCATCACTCAACTGAACTTCATCAGCTTGAATGACATGAGAAGGATCTGATCGGTATCTCCTCAACATAGAGACATGAAAGACATCATGAATCTGTGAGAGCTCAGGAGGCAATGCTAATTTGTATGCCAATGGACCAATTCTCTCCAGAATCTCATAAGGCCCCACATACCTTGGAATCAGCTTACCCTTCTTCCTAAATCTCAAAATCCCTTTCCAAGGACAAGTCTTGAGAAAAACTTTCTCGCCGACCTTATACTCCATCTCCTTCCGATGAGCATCTTCATAACTTTTCATCCTGTCCTGAGCTGCCTTCAGCCTGTGTTTTATCAAGTTGACCTTATCAACGGTCATCTGTATCAACTCTGGGCCTAAAAGTTTCCTATCTGCCTCTTTATGCCAACACACTGGAGTCCTACATCTCCTCCCATATAGAGCCTCATACGGCGCCATCTGAATGCTCGAATGATACGAATTATTATAGGCAAATTTGATCAGAGACAAGTGATCATCCCATGCTCCTCTAAAGTCCATCACACATGCCCTGAGCATTCCCTTTAGGGTCCGAATGGTCCTCTCAGATTGACCATCGGTCTAAGGATGGAAAGCAGTACTGAAACTCAACTTAGTGCCTAGAGCTTCTTACAAACTGCCCCAAAATCTCGAAGTAAAGCGAGGATCCCTATCAGGCACAATCGAATCTGGGATCCCATGCAATCTCACAACTTCATCAATGTACTTCTTGGCTAGCACATGCAGAGGATCAGTCTGTCTGATTGCCAAAAAATGGACTGATTTCGTAAATCTATCCACAATCACCCATATGGCATCATGCCTCCTATTGGTCCTAGGCAAACCCATCAAAAAATCCATAGTCACTTTCTGTCACTTCCACTCTAGAATAACTAATGGTCTCAATTGACCTGAAGGTGCCTGGTGTTCAGCCTTAACTCGCTAACACACTAGACACCTACTCACATACTCGACCACATCCTTCTTCATACCTCTACACCAGAAATGTTTGTTAAGATCCCTATACATCCTGGTGCTACCTGGATGCATAACATAAGGCACATTGTGCACCTCATCCAGAATCTCATTTTTCACCTCCTTGACATCTGGAATACAAAGTATATTCCCGACTGTCAGGAGTCCATCATCACTCACCATTATATCAGACTTCTTACCCTCCTGAATCTCTTCTCGCAGCTTTCCTAGTTCTACATCCTGAGCTTGCAACTCTCTCACTTTTTCCCTGAGGATTGGTCTCACCCAAAATGTAGCAATCATACAATCAGTCTCCTCCTGCTTTAAATTGATCCTGAGCTTAGCCATCTCTTCCAATAGCGGTAGATACACTTTCTGAACATATGCTATGGAAGACTTCCTGCTTAAAGCATCTGCAACAATATTTGCCTTACCTGGATGATACTCAATCAACAGGTCATAATCTTTAAGCAGCTCAACCCACCTTCGCTGTCTCAAATTCACGTCCTTCTGACTTAACAAGTATTTGAGACTTTTTTGATCTGTGAAGATCCTAGTTTGAACCCCATACAAATAATGCCTCCATATCTTCAATGCAAAGATCACAGCTGCTAATTCCAAATCGTGGGTCCGATAATTCATCTCATAAGGCTTTAGCTGCTGTGAGGCATATGCTATCACCTTATCTCCCTGCATAAGCACACCACCCAACCCTTTCCTAGAAGCGTCACTATACACGGTATAATTTCCTTCTCCTGTAGGCAAAGTCAAGACTAGAGCACTAGTCAACCTATGCTTGAGCTCCTTAAAACTCTGTTGGCACTCATCACTCCAGACAAACTTCTAGTTCTTTCTCAATAACTTGGTCAAAGGAGCAGCTATCATTGAGAATCCCTCCACGAATCTCCTATAATAGCCTACTAAACCCAGAAAGCTCCTCACTTCCGTTACTGTCGTTGGGGCATGCCAATTCACCACTGCTTCAATCTTCTTTGGATCTATATGTGAAGTGAATCACACGTTAATACAATGCTGAGAAAACGATATAGAATGCACGAGAAGGGAGGGTTGAATTGTGTATTCCCCTTTTTTTTAAAAAAATCTTTCAAAAATGTTTGTTAGAAATAAAATTCCTTTACAAAATTTTTTGATAGATTCTAATTAATCAAAACTTTTTAAAAATATGTTTACGAACTAAGTAATGATAAGACTTGAATCTAAAGTAGACATAGAGAGTGAGAGTAGTTGACACAGCGATTTATCCTGGTTCACCCCAAACCGTGGGCTATGTCTAGTCCTCAGAGTTCCTTATGAGATTTCACTATCTCTTCAATGTTACAAGTATTCTTTACGAGCCTCTTCAGGTCTCTACAACCAGTATTCTTTCATACTTAGCCTCTGCAGGCTATCTGTACTACTTTCTCACAGAAAAGTGTTTGAACACTTGTTACAGTAAAATAGCTCCCGCCTAATTTGCTCTTTACGATCACGTAGATGTAATTCAGCTAATTTTTCAACTCGTCTAACTTTGCAATTTTCGACTTCAACTTGTATTTATAGCCTTCGTCTCCAACTGCTTCTTGATTCTTGTTTCTTGAATCTTTAAAGAAACGGTTAATCAGTTGAGTTTTGTAACTAACTCAAACTGACTCCTTCGTCTTCTTTTTGAATTCCGCATCTGTTTTTCTCCGTCTGTATTTTTACGTCTATGTTTTTGTGTCTACGTCTGTTTTACTGTTTGCGTCTGCGTCTGCGTCTACGTCTGCTTTACTTAGTGTCTGCGTCTGCGTTTGCTTTGTCTGTGTCTGCGTTTGTTTTGTCTCTGTCTGCGTTAGCGTTTGCTTTGTCTGTGTCTGCGTTTGCGTTTGCGTTTGCGTTTGCTTCGTCTATGTCACTTCGTCTGTATTGCTTTTCTTTTTATTTGTTCTTTTTGTTATACATCAAAATCATATCTAAGTAAAGTCATTTAGACTTAACAATCTCCCCCTTTTTGATGATAACAAATTATATACAAAAGAAAACAAAATACATCGATTTTAAGAAAAGAACAAAAACTTATCTCCAGAACTTCTTCTTTGACTTCTTCCTTTCTTTTCTTTGTCTGTTTCAGTCACACCTTTTGAAATTCTTTCTCTTTTAAACATTCTCTTCTCCTCCTCTGCTCATTCCCTTCTTTTATGCTCATTCTCTTCTCCCCTTATTTGTTATAATAAAAAATGATTAACGATGATGGCTCTTCATGTTGGAACCCCTCCCCGGTGCATCACGCGTCTGACGTCCCACGTGACATCTGGACGCGCAATCCATGAGGGAGGGATTCCTCACCACGCTGGAAAACTTGATTCGACATTAAATTTGCAAAAATATGAACCTTGTGCTTATAACCTTGCGGGGTCCTTAGATGTAACTCCACATTCGTAGCGAGCGCACACTATTTAAACACCAAAATTATAAGTTGACTTATTCATAAAATTTGTAACTCTATACCGCAAGTTCGTTTTGGAATAAGAATCAGCTCAAACGGAGTTGTATAATTCAAGTTATGCTTAAAAAGCCTAAAGGAGCTCATACTCCAAATATGATCTCTAAACCAACCTCTCACTTACATTAATGTAAACATTTTCAATTCAACTCCAAATGATGCCAATTTTTATGGAGAGAAAGATATATGTCTTAGGAATCTAATGGTTTAAGTCTCACCTCAATTGGAGGTCGGATGAGGGATTTATACCCAAAAGAATAGATTATGCTCACACAATAAATCAGTTTGAACATCTTTTAGCGCGATCACCATAACCTTTGATTTATAAATCGGATTTCGTTCAATTTTTGACCCTTAGAAAGTATACATCTAGATCTACAACTCTCCTAAAGACCACAAAATGAGATTCGGCCTCTAACAATTCCATGTCCATTTAACGGACACGTTCGGGTGAAAGTGGCCCAAATGATCCGAGAATGTCCGTTAAACGGACATGGGCAGGCTAAGGGATGTTTTTGCGCCCGAGGCTGTCCGTTTAACGTTCATCCATGTCTGTTTAACAGACATGGGATTCCCCAAAACTTCAATGTCTCTCCCAATCCTCTCACCTTCAACCTAACTTCATAACCATTTATTAAGTATATATACTAAGAGCGACCGGATGGACGACCACGGAATAGATCCCTATCGTCCATTTAATCCAACGGCTTATATTCTTTCTTTTTCTTTCTTTCTGTTTATTGAATGTTGTGTCTTCGCGCGGTATACACGCAATCTTCTGACCCAAATATTTTGTCATTTTGTCAGACACGCTCTCTCTCTTTGTTTTTCCTCTCCGCCCTTGTCTTCCTCTTTTTCTGTTTGTTGAATGTTGTGTCTTTGCGCGATATACACGCAATCTTTTGATGCAATAGTTTGTCAGGCGACCGCGCTTGTGACTACTTAAAGAGCGAATGGTATGGACGATCACGGAATCGATCCATGCTGTCTCCTTTCTCTGTCTTTATTTTTCCTCTCCACCATTGCCTTCCTCTGTTTTTTCCATTCCAGCTGTGGTTGTCGTAGCTGTTGTTGGTGTCAAAAGAGTATCAGTGGTTTCGACGTGAATCTAGCACGTGATCCTAGAATAAGGTTGTTCACCAACTGGACGTCAGATGTTGTAACCGCATCGTGTCGGTTTCCAGTTGTTCTTTACTTGTAAATCTTCTTTAAGCTTTTTTTGTTTTGGTGTGTACAGATGTTTTTCGAGTTTCGTTGTTGTTGCTGTCCACTATTGTTGCTGTCGTTGCTGTCGACTGTTGTTACTGTCGAACACGAAATAGATCCATGTTGTCTCCTTTCTCTGTCTTTGTTTTTCCCCTCTGCCCTTGCCTTCCTCTGATTTTTTCCATTCCAGCTGTGGTTGTCGTAGCTGTTGTTAGTGTCGAGAGAGTATCAGTGGTTTTGACGTCAACCTAGCACGTGAACCTAGCATAAGGTTGTTCACCAACTGGACGTCGGATGTTGTAACCGCATCGTCTCGGTTTCCATTTGTTCTTTACTTGTAAATATTCTTTAAGCTTTTTTTGTTTTGGTGTGTACAAATGTTTTCCGAGTTTCGTTGTTGTTGCTGTCAACTGTTGTTGCTATCGATTGTTGTTGCGGTCGACTGTTGTTACTGTCGAACACGGAAATCAATGCTGACCAACTATTGGCCTACAGCAGACTTGGATATGAGCAGATTTATCATGTTGCCATCCTAAAAAAGGATGGCTCGAATAAAAAAGATGTAGTGGAGACTTCTGAAAAAGAGTGCCTCAAACAAAAAAGGCGTAGTGCAGACTTGGATGTGAGGAGATTTATCATAAATTGCAAAGCTGCTACTTCACCATCAGCATCCTCTTTCCTTGTACATATATTTTTCTCATGTCAGAAAGGAACTCCTTTGTCAAAGCAGAGGTTTCAGGATTATCACCAGGAATCATCTACTTTAATCTGAAAAAGGATGCCTGGAACAAAGAAGGCGTAGCAGACTTGGATATGAGCAGATTCATCGTCAGTCTCTGTCTATATAGCAGCTACTTGTGATGCAATAGGAAGATTGTAAATGTGTTGACCAAGATTTTCTTGTAGTCATTCATAATTCGTGAATCATACCGCTTTAGGTTGTGTACAGATGGCCTACAGCTTTTTAAAGTTTTAGAAGACGTAATGCAGATTTGAATAATATAGTAACTGCACATATCGCTTCGTGCTATTTTTCAAGAATGTGACATATCGCTTTGTAAAGTTTTATGTCTTACTTTCGCTTGCTCTAACTTTTTCTGCTTTATGTCTTACTTCAATCTGCTTTTCACTTTTCAATATCTGACTTTGATCGTTTCCATTCTGTCGTCTCACCTCTATCGTCTCGCTTCTTAATTGGGGGGTGATTTGCTTTTTCTATCGTCTCGTTTCTTAATTCGGAGGTGATTTGCTTTTTCTATCGTCTCGCTTCTTAATTCGGAGGTGATTTGCTTTCGTCTGCTTTCCATCGTCTGCTTTTCCTGCCCTCTACTTTTGGATAACTTTCGTCTAGGTGAAACATCATATGAGCAGGTTTATCATGTTGCCATTTCAAGAATTGTAATATTAGATAGCATAATATGACAACTGCACATATCGCTTCATGCTATTTTTCAAAGTCTTTATTTCATCGTCTTACTTTGACATCGTCTTACTTTTGCTTTGTCTAACTTTCATCGTGCTACTTTGGTTGTGTTACTTCCGTCTGCTTTTCAACTCCGTCTGTTTTTCTACTTTTGTCTGTTTTTTAGCTTGTGTTTGCTTTTGCTTTCGTCTTCTTTTCAACTTCCGTCTGTTTTTCTTCTTTCGTCTGCTTTTCAATGTCTTACTTTGATCGTTTCACTTCTTTGAAAGTTAAGATTAAGAGTAAAGACGAAGTGAAAGTGAGATGATAACAATTGATCTTTCTTGTACTCGTTCATAATGCGTGAATAAGTTTTTGGGTAACACTTTGAAGTCTCTTTGTCTATAAGATACCTCTTTAGGTTGTATACAGATGGCCTACAGCTTTGTAAAGTTTTTGAAGACGTAGTGCAGATTTGGATATGAGGAGATTTATCATCTTGCGATTTCAAGAATAGTAATATTAGATAGCATAATATGGTAACTGCACATATCGCTTCGTGCTATTTTTCAGCGTCTTATTTTGATCGTCTTACTTGTTAAGTCAAATGACTTTACATATATGATTTTGATGAATAACAGACGAAGTTGAAAAGACAGACAAAGAAGAGAAAAACAGACGGACTTGAGAAAGTAGACGAAGTTAAAAATAGATGGAGTTGAAAAAGTAGACAAAGTTATAAATATAGACAGAATTGAAAAAGTAGACGAAGTTATAAATATAAACGGAGTTGAAAAAGTAGACGAAGTTAACAATACAGACGGAGAATACAAAAGTCAGACGAAGACATAAAGATGCATTTAAAAGGCATTTATATGAACAAAAACAAACGAAGCACAAAAGCAGACGAATCAGAAAAGGAGATGGAAGTTCAATTTCCTTGTGAGAGAAGTAACGAGCTGTGACGAACTACATAAAATTTTCTATAAAACATAATGGACACTGGAGTAGGAAACGCGAATGCTTAATAGAATTGATTCTGATATTAGGAATATAATGGAGTGACGCCGCACTTCAGGATTTCTGTACTTCCATGTTCATCTAAATTGAACTTGAACAAGTCTACATCCCCTAACGAATAACCATGGCCATCTATCCACTTGTGCATTTAAATCTATCTCCTGTATTTTGGACACATCCAACCTTATGCTTTCCGCTGCTTCCGCTCCCTAACAAATAACAATCAAATATTTCTTTTTAGTAAAAAAGAAAGTTAAAATGATTTTCAAAATTATATTATAATAATTGAAGGTATGTTTAAAATATCCTTATTTGAAAACCATAAGTTCAAAGTTTTGCAATATATATTTTTCTTAAGATAATATTAATACACAACTTAAAATTCTCATATAGAAAGTAAGTGACTAATTTTACCTTGTCCTCTGTAAGTACTTTAAAGCCATCATTTGGATCTCATAATCTACTACGTGTATTGGGATATCTAGATTCTTGACGTACAACTTCCTTTCCCATTTCTTCCATTAAGTCATGCATTTCTAATATGTTTTCAGAAATGGACAGTTCGTTCAAACAGAGTATCAATGGGTGGAACACGAAGTTTATAAATAAGAGTCGAAGTCAACATATTATTTATGCTTTCGCATTCTCCGTCTGTTTTTCTACTTCGTCTGTTTTTGTACTTTGTCTGTTTTTGTTCGTCTGTTATTCATTAAAATCATATATCTCAAGTCATTTTGACTTAACATGCTTTTCAATAGGTTCCGTCTGTTTTTCTTGATCTGTTTTTCATCGTCTGCTTTTTCATCATTATTTGTACTTCATCAAAATCATTGATGTCGAGTCGTTTTGACTTAACAACCTCGTCCTTTTTAACTGCACATATTTTTTCTATCACATAGATTGAGTTTTCAATTAATAGGTACAATCTTCTAGCCGTTATAATAATGTCAAACACTACCAATAGCGTATTGCAGAAGTAGACCAGAACAAAGATTGACGTTTCAATTCATACGTGATAGACTTCTGGACACCGTCATAATTATTTATTTGTGACAAGGAAAGACACGCTAACCCCAAAAATGCATGAATCACTTTCACATCTGTTTTTCTTGTATCCAATAATCTTCTAACTGCTATGATAATATCAATTCCTGCCAAATGCCAAAAACGTATTTCAGAAGTAAGCAAACATGAGGAGTGCAAAGAGAAGAAAAGGACCAGAACAGAGCTTGACATTTCAATTCATAGGTGATAGATTTCTCACGTGCTACTCCTGACAGGTTGACCTTCTACAATTATTGTCTATTTTTCGCAAGAAGAAGACGACCAGAACAGAGATTGCTTGAATCTTGAAAGAACCGGTTATTCAATTGAGTTTTGTAACTAACTCAAACTGATTCTTAATTCACACGTGGTTTGCTTTCTTCTGCTTTCCATCGTCTGCTTTTACTCCCGTCTACTTTTTCATAACTTCCGTCTACTTTTGCTTTCATCTGCTTTTGCTTCCGTCTGGTTTTGCTTCCATCTGCTTTTCAACTTGCGTCTGTTTTTCAACTTCCTTCTTCTTTTCATCGTCTCCTTTTTCATCATTATTTGTACTTCATCAAAATCATTTATGTAAAGTCATTTTGACTTAACAATCTCCTCCTTTTTAACTACACAGATTTCTTCTGTCAGGTAGATTGACGTTTCAATTAATAGGTATAATGTCAAACACTGCCAATAGCGTATTACAGAAGTAAACACCAGAACAAAGATTGACGTTTTAATTCATAGGTGAGACCGTCATAATTTTTTACTTGTGACAAGGAAAGACACGCTAACCGTCAAAATGAATGAACCAGACATTCAGACCTATTTTTCTTATATGGAATAATCTTCTAACTGGTTTAATAATGTCGATTCCTGCCAAAAACGTATTGAAAAAGTAAGCAAACATGAACAGAATTAGAGAAGAAGAGCACCAGAGTAGAGATTGATGTTTCAATTCATAGGTGATAAAATTATTATACACATGTTACTCCGGACAGGTTGACCTTCTACAATTATTTTCTCTTCTTCGGAAATTACTATCATTGTTTGCCTTTACTCTTCTTCCTGACAGGTTCACCTTCTACAATCATTTCCTCTTCTTCCGAAGCTTGCCTTTTTGCATCCGTTTATCAATCAATCATTCAAGGGTCATTTCTTTGGCAACAAAATAACTTACAACGAAATTTGATCTCTCGCACGCACTCCACTGACACCTTTATATTTTAACTTCTTACCTGTTGTCTTGTCTTAACCCTTAAAGCAAATCTACCCCAACCGTTGACACATTTTCTCCACCCAAACTTTACTTCTCTCAACTACCCTCTTCTTTTAGTTATCAAATTCTCCGTTCTAGATTCTGACTGCATTTATACTCCATTTTTGTAAGGTTCGGTGCTTATTCTCTGCTGCATTCTTCGAGTACTAAGGTATATATGCTTAGGTTAAATAAATTTATTGTAAAAGTTCAGCTATTGTTATTTATTAACCGGAATAGAGCATATTCTCCTTTCTACGTTCTGACTGCATGTATACTCCATTTTTTATAGGTCCCCTGCTTATTCTTTGTTGCATTCTTCGTGTAGTAAGGTATGTGTAGTTAAATGAAATATTTTTTTTTAGAAATTCTGCTATAGTTATTTAAATGGTTTATAATCATGTTTGTTCGACATATTGTTTGTAAGATCATAAACAAAATGTTTTTTTTACATGTTTACTGTGATACGATTTATAATATATATTCAATTTTATTGTTTCTATATATATATCGATATAGCTATCTAGATATATATTGACATATATATGTTTATATACATATATATATCAATGTATGTAGGCCTGTATATATATATCTGACAATTCATTTTTACCGAACATCATGAATGGATAGATCAAAGACGTTCATATTATGTCGAATCCTCAGGTATTTACATATGGATAGAAATGCTAAAAGACAAAAAATATGCTGAAATGCCAAATGAAAAAAAAACAAGAATTGTTGAGATGACGTAGAGAAAATCGAGCTGCAAAAAACACAACTTCCACTTCATCTACACTTCAGCAAAGAATTACTCCTCAACAGAAGGATTCTTTCATTAATATCGAACCTTCCACCAGTCAACTTCTGAGTCATCAACCCTCTTATCATCAAATACGTGACCGATGTATTGATATCCATGCTGATCACATAAATGAAGGTACCTTTTTTTCATCATATTGAAACTATTTCCAACCTAACTAGTCCACATAATGATAATGTCCTTTTTATACGTTTCAAGGGATAAATCATAGCACATTTCCTTCAACATTAACATCCTTGCAGAATTTACTAGTTGAACCTGAACAGCTCCCTTTTGTTCCAGATTGTCAATATTGTAACGCAAAACGATTTTACCTTGAACCTCCATCGTTTTGTTGCTCGTCCGGAAAAATTTCTATTATTGCTCCTCAGATGCCTTATGCTTTAAAGTCTTTGTTTCTAAATAGCGACAAAGAATCTGAACATTTTAGAAAGAATGTTCGTACATACAATAACAATGTAGCTTTCACTTCCTATGGAGCCAGATATGATCGTGACCTGACAAAAAACACAATGGGAGTTTATACATTCCGTGTTCAAGGACAAGTTTACCATTTCCTTGACAGTTTAGTGCCGACAAGCAATAAAATATCTGGAATCCAACTTTATTTCTTTGATACCGATGAAGAACTACAACAAAGGGTCAACAATTCTGATAAACTTCGTGAAAGTACATTGAAGCTGATTATGACAATTCTTGAAGATAACCCTTATGCTAGGTTCTTTCACCGTCTTAAAGATATTCCTTCCCTTGAAAATCATGAAATTGTTCTGAGATGTTATCCGGGTCTTGATCAGCGCATTTACAATCTTCCTATTGCATCACAAGTAGCTGCTATATGGACTGAAACTGATGATGAATAGCATGATAAATCTCCTCATATCCAAGTCTACAGTCACTAAGGTCCGAGCTATAGAATTCAATCTTATTATGCATGCTATGACCCGCTTCAATAACCACTTCTGTTTCCACGGGGTGAATCAGGATGGCATCCTCGCATTAAGCGGTTAAATTCACAAACAAACAACACCAATGGTTCTTATCAAACAAGCGGTGCTCCTTTATCAATTCCCCCTCTGTATCAAACTAAAAATTTGAAGATACAGTGGATTCTCAGAAGTCGCACAGTCATCGAACCTATCACATAAGATGATGCAATCATCCCTCTGATTTTCAACTTCACACTTTTCCAAAGTCTTATGGATTATCTGGACGACAAGCAAAAATCTGTTGGTTAGATGCTTAATACATTTGTTCATACAATCTTACAAAAACTTTTCTGTTAGTGATTACATTAATCTTTAACACATGATAGATATTATAGCTGTCGTCATTGAAGTGTTGGAAAAAAAAGATGTCATCAGAGACGGAAAAGCTTCTACTGTCCAAAAATTTGTTATCATGAATAAAGAGTAATTCTCACTCTGTATCTTTGTTACTATTTTGCGTCAAAGATAAACAAATTTAACATCTTCTCGTAATCTCTTATTTTTTTAGGCAACAAACAGTCATACTATCACTTTGGAATTGTTTTGTTGAGAACGAGGGCCAGAAGATTATGGAATCACTTCACTCTCATCCAGTTATTGTTTGCACAAAGCTCAAAGTCAATTTCTTTAACGGTATTTTTTCCTTCCTCATAATAACACATCTTACTCTGTCCCTTTTCATTCTATCTCAAAAAATTATTTTCAATTGTTAGCTGTTGCATTGTCAACGTGGTTGGCCTCAGCCATCCTCGTTGACCCACCCATACAAGAAGTTGTCGATCTCAAAAATTGGTAATCCATTATGTTACGTAAAACCTTTCTAATATTTTGTTACAAATTATATACGAATTTTAAAATTTCTTTATTTTGTCACCTATATAATTATTATGTTACAGGGCACAACGAA
This sequence comes from Erythroxylum novogranatense, assembly GCA_029891385.1. Lineage (NCBI taxonomy): Eukaryota > Viridiplantae > Streptophyta > Magnoliopsida > Malpighiales > Erythroxylaceae > Erythroxylum > Erythroxylum novogranatense. The sequence goes on from CM057233.1 coordinate 59,352,324, forward strand.
ATAACAGTCACATCAAAAACCTCGTCAGTGGAAAATCTTACTTTAGATATAATCCTCGTATATCTTCTAGATCTCACCGAAATATCACCAAGATCGGTCTCTAGATTCTACCCCAAGGTAATCGTGATCTCGCATATTCCAAAGACATATTAAATTTGAAACTTCTTCCTCTGAACATTCTTATCGACTTTTCCTTAGATATCATGGATTGAAGCCAAAATTTTCTTTCAACACATTTTGCAAAAATTTTGGTATATGGCATGCAACAAATGCTTCCGGTCTACAGCTGCTGCATCTGGAGTTCTCTTCACTTGTAATTACTATAGAGAAAACAGACAGCAGAGCCAAGGTTCCTGCCTTCTATTTGCAATCTTCCATTTCTTGCTTATTCCTTCCGTGTCCATTCCATAATTTTCCCATCACTTTTTTACTTCCATGTCATCTGCACTACTTTTTTGCCCACGCTCCTCCTTTTTGACTATTCTAACTTTATTGAACAGATGTCGATATGACATGGATTTGACCGACGAAATTGGAACTATAACGGCTTCCATTTTCAGCGACCTCGGTGAGAAACTATTAAACGTAACCGCCGTTGAAGTTATGAAATATTACAATGAGGTTATATTTTCCCTTCGTTCTTTCATCTACATTGTCAGTTTAATCAGCCCCAAATATCTTCATCTACTTATTCCACTGACAATGGACATTTTTTGTTTTCTGTTATAAGAACATGGATCTCCCCTTGGAGAAACTGTACGCACAATTGAAAAGCGATACCTTTCTTCTCCACGTGAAGCCAACAAACACTCGGTCTTCAGATGGGGTGCAACGATTTACTGTTGTTTACTGCCAAAAAATTGATGCTCATGAACTACAACAGACTTCACTTTCACCCCTCTCAGGTGCTTTTTATTCTTACTTCATCTTGATTTTATCTATAACATCATCTTTAATTATTTCTGTATGTGCCATTTAGTTTGAATTCATCTCCCCTTATATCGATTGCTTAATATATATTGATTTCTGATATTTTCAGAAAAAAAAATCCTGAATCTTCTTCATCAGTTAAACAATGTCTCGAAAAAAGATTCTCCAATGCTGAATACCACTTGCCATCACAAATGGATAAGCCGATCAGCAGCAGCGAATGTACGCCACAATCAGATGCACAATCTACTACAGATACTCGTCGTAATAGGAAAAAACCCAGATTCTCATAACTTTCGACTTGTATTTATAACTTTCATCTCTAACTGCTTCTTGATTCTTTCTTCTTGAATCTTGAAAGAAACGGTTATTCAGCTGAGGTCTGTAGCTAACTCAAATTAATTCTTGCATGTGCTTCCGTCTGCTTTGTCAACTTCTTTTGTGTTGTTAACTTCGTCTGTGTTGTTAACTTCGTCTGTGTTGTTAACTTCGTCTGTGTTGTGAACTTCGTCTGTGTTGTCAACTTCGTCTGTGTTTGTATCTCTTCGCATACTTCGTCTGCTTTTCTAACTTCGTCTACTTTTCAACTTCGTCTGTTTTTCTGACTTCGTCTATTTTTTCAACTTCGTCTACTTTTCAACTCCATCTGTTTTTCTCTTGCATGGCTAAATTCCAATCTTCGTCCTCCTTCAGAGGTCTCTCCAATAATTAGCTCCTCTGGATGAGAACTCCTATACTTCCAATCTTTTTTCAATCCACTGATTTGTGGAATATCCTCAACCTTATCTATCTCAGTTCCTGATGATGGAGTTTCTATTATATCATCTAATTTTTTTGAAGCACTTCCACTCCCCATGTCATGTTCCTTATGGGGTTGGGAACTATCATCAAACTTGACATGGATGGTTTTCTCAACTGTCTTCGAAATAAGATTGTAAACTCGAAAAGCCTTAGATGAAGATGAGCCTACAAACATTCCTGACAGATAATCTAGTGGAAAGTCTTCAACACTTTAGCGAAAAAATGACAAACAACCAAGGTGTTGAAGACTTTCCACTAAATTATCTGTCCAGTATAACAGCATTCTTCATCATAATATGGACTAACGATTCAGCTACTGTCTGCTTTTGCTTTCGTCTAATTTTCAACCTTCCGTCTTTTTTTCTTCTTTCGTCTACTTTTCAACGTCTGACTTTCATTTCTTCTTACTCTTGTCATCATTTAACAAAAACCTGTTTGACATAAACTAACTTTGAATGCAAAAATATGCAAAATCGAAATGATGCGTTGATCGTCTGCTTTTCAACTTCTTACTTTGGTCATCCTTCATGTTACCAACGCTTCCTCTTACTTTTGTTTCCGCGCTTCGTCTTATTTTTCTCTCAACACTTCCTCTTATCTTTGCTTCTCCGTTTCTTCTCACTTTTCTCTTCGCGCTTCCTCTTACTTATATTTTTCCACTTCAACTTATTTTTGCTTCTTTGTGCTTCCTCTTGTTCTTCTTTATTTAAAGCAGTTCACTTGATGTCTTTTCCAACTCGCATTAAATTTCAGTTACCAATTCCATAATCCTTCTTGGAGTATACGAATTGACTAATCCTTCTTGGAAAACATGCGTCTTGCAATCGCTCTTAGTTCGACTCTTGCTTCCTCTTTTTCTCTACACATGTATACTATTTTTAACGTATCTCAAGGCAAATCGTTTCTATTTCACTTTATCATCTTGCAGTGCTGCCCCTCATTTAATACAGTGGAACTCTTCAACTTTAATTTTTTGTTACGCGACTATATATCTTCCCTATCAGACGCCCTGCTGATACCTCTATATCTAAACTTTGAAACCTTTCTCCTCTTAACTTCGATCAAACAATTCCTACCCTCTTCTTTTTTCTTCTTCTTTTTTAACCTAAATACATCACATCTTTCATTGCAAGAAGATAATAACAATCAAACTTACGTCTTCTATTTCAACCAGCAAAGAACATGTAGTGAATCACAAGTTAATACAATAGTTAGAAACAATATTAGAATGCACGAGAAGGGGGGTCGAATTGTGTATTCCCCTTTTTGAAAATTCTTTCAAAGTCGTTTGTTAGAAGTAAAAAAAATTCTTTTCAGAATTTTCATAGATTCTAATTTCTCAAAACTTTGTTTACTAATTAAGTAATGATATCGCTTGAATCTAAAATATAGAAATATAGAGTGAGAGTGGTTGACACAGAGATTTATCCTGGTTCACCCCAAACTGTGGGCTACGTCCAGTCCTCAGAGTTTCTTCTGAGATTTCAGTATCTCTTCAATAGTTACAAGTATTCTTTACGAGCCTCTTCAGGTCTCTACAACCAGTATTTTTTCACACTTAGCCTCTGCAGGCTATCTGCACTACTTTCTCTCAGAAAAGTATTTAAGTGCTTGTTATAGTAAAATAGCTCTCGGCTAAATTTGCACTTAATGCTTTTACGATCACTTTTTCTCACGTTGTCTAATTTTGCAATCTTCGACTTCGACTTCCTTTTTATTTGTTTTCTTTTTTATACATCAAAATCATTGTTAAGTAAAGTCATTTGGACTTAACAATCTCCCCCTTTTTGATGATAACAAATTATATACAAGAGAAAAAATACAATGTTATGAAAAAGAAAAAAAAACTTATCTTCAAAACTTCTTCTTTGACTTCTTCCTTTCTTCATCTGCTACATTCACACCTTCTTTTCTGAACATCCTATTCTCGTCTGCTCTCTTCTCCCCTTGTTCATTCTCTTCTCCCCCTATTTTTTATAATAAAAAATGATTAAGACTATTTAATCTTCATGAGTTCTCATCATCATCTTCTTCAGATCATTCATCGTCTCCTTGATCTTATTGACTTCCCTGTGTAATCTGCTGAGTTCATCTTGGGAGTCACTCGATAAGGAGGATTGATCTTCATCTGCTGAGGGAGCAATGAACAGAATTGTAGTAGTATAAGCATCAGAGGTCAGAGTGTACTCTTCATTAAGCACAATAGACGGTGGACGAATAAACGTATCAGCTTCAGGAAGATCTAAGTCAAATGGAGCAGGCACAATTAGTAACTGTCTTCCTTGCAGGGGTAACGCTTCTGCTTGAATAGACAGTGTATTAGATAGGGGTCTAATACGCAGAACTGTTTGAACAAGGGATTCAGTGAATGTCCCTGTGATTATTCTTCCCCATCGATGCCTTCTTGCTTATCGGTATAAATTGCATTTCGATCATCTTTATTTTCTGTAGAAGCGCATGCCTCATTTATTTTCCGCACTTCTTCTACTATTTGATCTGCGGACAGATCATCACTATCTTCTTCAGGAAATAGCTTCGATTTCCTCTTATTGAAATTCAATGGATATCGTGGCTGTATGTCTGATACAACCTTTATTATAGTCTGTTCTGTGACTGGATAAATAGTGCACGGTCGAGAAGACATTTGAGTAGGGTATGGCCTTGTAGCAGCATACCTTAAAGTATCATAGAAGTTCCTTTCATCTTCATTCAAAATGTGTTATGGCTCACTATTTATCAAAATAGGTTGGAAGACAGCCTTTATTTGTCTTCTGGGTTGGCTAAAGATAACGATTGTAGTACTCCTTCTTGTCACAATCTCAACCAGTATGACTTCAAGCTTATCCTTTCTTAAAAATTCAGAATAGTCATGAACGATCAGACTAGATACAACAGATACTTCCACTGGTATCCTCATTGAAGCTGAATCTGCTGTAACTTCAGGTTGATCATTAATTGAAGTAGGCTGAACCAGGTTAAGCTCCACTGGTTGCTTAACAGGGATTTCCTGAACTCTGCTTTGTTCATTTGCTTTTTCTTTTTGAGCAGCATCAGAGATTTCTTTCTTCTGACTAACTTCCCTAGCAGTCTTCCGCACTGCCTCTGTTAGTCTTGAAGTTTTCTCCGCTTGAGCTTTTTCTCTTCTGGCTTCCGCCTTTCTCTTCTTCTTAGTCTCCTTGGTTTTTTTGGCTGTATCCTCTTCCAGAATAGAGACTAAGGATCTTTTTGCTCTAGGTGCACGAGATGGAGAGGATTGTGCTTGACTCTATTCTCTGGCATTCTTTTCTTCTTGTTGCCTGAGAGTCCGAATCCTCGGTGATCTCTTTTCCTTCTTTGTAGCTTTACTTAGAAGACTTTCTCTAAGTCTTTTTAGCGCACCTTGTTCTGTCCTCCGGGATTGGCTTTCTTCGATTTGAGGACTCACCTATTTTATCAGTGGTCTTCATGACACTTTCCTTATTTCATCCGCAGGCGATCTCATACTCACTTGAGCTTGAGAACTTGAAGCGGGAGTCTTCTTCGTTGCACGCTCCCCCTCAATCCTTGTTCTTCTTGAAGAGTCGGCTTCTTCTTTGATCACTGTCTTCAGACCCAATCGCCGTATTGTGTGTGCATCAATCTTACTCTTCACAGGAATAATCCTTCTATATCCTTGGTGTAGAAGGATACCGGATTCCTTAAAAATCCTTGTCAGAAGCATCCCATAAGGATAACTATTTGAATCCTTCATCCCCTTAATCATGTAATGAAAGATTAAGAAGGGTAAGTCTATGGGATTACGATTCAGTAGGTAGAACAAACATTGTGCATCCAGAGTGGTCACCAAATGTCTTAAACCTGCTCTGGGTAGAATGCAATTAAACAAAATCGCATGAAGAACCCTAGCCTTTGGAACCAAACTGGAGGTCTTCCTCTCCCATGGGTCATTAGCTCCATATAATTGTCTTCTGACATCTTCCTCTCTCATACCGACTTGGGACATCCATCCGGCCTTGGTAGACAGAGTCTCACCAACCGATGGACAATCGGTCACCTTCTTTATCAGTTCCTTAGACACAACAACATTCATTCTGTCTACTGAAGACACAATAGTGTTGTCTACAAGACGGGCGTGCTTCCAAAACTCATATACCTCATTTGTGAATACTGGTTCTTGTACCTGGAAGAAATTCCTCCACCCAACTCTTATGATTTCTGGTTCTACATCCATCCCATCCATCCTCAATGACTCAAAGTTCACATGTCTTCCATAAATCATCGCTGCTTCCATTGTTTGTAGAACGAAAACTGTCTCTGGTAAGCTTTTTAGGGTAAGATGTTTGAGAGAATTTGGGAAGGCAAAATAAACTGTCTGGAGATGATAAAAACCGCAATGATTTCAGCTTCAGGCTACTTGTAGGGGTATAGTCTGGTGTGTTCTAGAATCATTATGATCCTCGAGATTATCAGATATTTTCCCTCCATAACTTCCTTGTGAGAAAAGTTACTAGCCGTAACTCACTGTATCTGACGTCGTTAAATTTGACGTTATTTTAGCCTGACTGTTCACTTAACATAACCATGTTAAGGTTTCGTCTGATCTTTTGGAATCGTTCTTCACTTAATGGTTTAGCGAAGATATCTGCCCACTGATACTCTGTTTCAATGAACTGTAGACGCACCACCTTCCTCTAAACATAGTCTCTTAGGAAGTGATGTCTGACTTCAATGTGCTTCACTCTAGAATGTTGAATCAGATTTTTTGATAGATTGATTGCACTAGTGTTGTCGCAGTAGATTGGAATCTCCTCTTCTCAAACTGAATAGTCTTCGAGTTGATACTTGATCTATAACGTCTGTGAACAACAACTTGCGGCAGACATATACTCTGCTTCGACGGTTGATAGAGCGATTGAGCTTTGTCTCTTGCTTGACCAGGATACTAGATTTGCACCAAGAAAGTGACATCCTCCACTTGTGCTCTTCCTTTCGATTCTATCTCCGGCATAGTCTGCATCGCAATATCCGATTAATCTGAAATCCTTACCTTTCTCAAACATTAAGCAAAGATCAGTAGTACCTGCAAGATATCTCATAATTCTTTTCACAGCGATAAAATGAGACTCTATAAGATCGGCCTGAAATCTTGCACACAATCGTTACAAGTATTCTTTGCGAGCCTCTTCAGGTCTCTACAACCAGTATTCTTTCACACTTAGCCTCTGCAAGCTATCTGCACTACTTTCTCTTAGAAAAGTATTTAAAGGCTTATTATAGTAAAATAACTCTCGGCTAAATTTGCACTTAATGCTTTTACGATCACTTTTTCTCACGTTGTCTAACTTTGCAATCTTCGACTTCGACTTGAATTTATAGCCTTCGTCTCGAACTGCTTCTTGATTCTTGTTTCTTGAATCTTTAAAGAAACAGTTAATCAGTTGAGTTCTGTAACTAACTCAGACTGACTCTTGCGTCTGCTTTTCTATACGTGTCTTGGTCTGTTTTTCTTAGCGTCTGCTTCTGCGTCTGCTTTTCTTTGCGTTTTTGTCTGCGTCTGCTTTTCTTTGCGTCTTCATGACTTAGTCTGTCTTGACTTCGTCTGTATTCGACATCGTCTGTGTTCGACTTCGTCTGTGTCGACATCGTCTGTGTTCGACTTCGTCTGTCTGACTTCCTTTTTATTTGTTTTCTTTGTTATACATCAAAATCATTTTTAAGTAAAGTCATTTGGACTTAACAGAACAACCTTTCAGTTTAGTAAACTATGAAGTGAATCACACGTTAATACAATACTTAGAAAACGATATTAGAATGCACGAGAAGGGGGGTTAAATTGTGTATTCCACTTTTTTATGATTCTTTTAAAACTATTTGTTAGAAGTAAAATTCTTTACAGAATTTTTATTAGATTCTGATTGATCAAAACTTTTGAATACTCTCTACACATGTTAACTATTTTTAACGTATCTCAAGGCAAATCGTTTCTGTTTCACTCTATCATCTTCCAATACTGCCCCTCATTTAATACAATGAAAATCTTAAACTTTAATTTTTTATTACGCGAATTTTCTAACCCAATCTTCTGATGCAATATTTTATCAGGCGGTGGCGTCGCGCAATGCATGCCCTTGTGACTAATTATATCTGTTTATATCTTTTCATTCATTCATATTGTCATTCATATTGTGTCATTTCTCTCTATACACACAATATCCTGACCCAATCTTCTAATGCAATATTTTGTCAGGCGACCACGCACGCGGCCCCACAATGCATGCCCTTGTGACTGCTTATATAGTGCCTGTCTGACAGTGCTGGTGCTTGTCGTACCTGTTGACCCTGTCGAAAGAGTATCACAGTGGTTTCCTGTGTTAGTTGTAAATCTTCTTTTAACATTTTTTCGTTCTAGTTATCGTAACTGTTGTTGCTGTCGAAACAGTATCAATGTTTACCAACTCCACGTCCAGTTGCTCTTAGTTTTCGCTTCTTGTTACTTTTATTCCTCTGTTACTTGTAAATCTTCTTTAAGCTTATTTTTTTGGTCTGTATAGATGTTTTTGGAGTTTAGCTGTTGTTGCTGTCGACTTTTGTTGCTGTCGAAAGAATATCAGTGTTCACCAACTCTTGCCATACAACAGACTTGGATATAAGGAGATTTATCATGTTGCCGTCCTGAAAAAGGATGGCTCAAATAAAGAAGACGTAGTGGAGACTTGGATATGACGAGATTTATCATGTCTATCATTCTCCACGTCGGTCGTCAGTGTCCTTGTGATCCAATAGGAAGATTGTAACAATCTTGATCTTTCTTTTAGTCATTCATAATGTGTTAATCAGTTTTTGAGTGACACAAACTTCGAGCATCTACATTAAAGGGAGACAAATCTCAAAAAGGATGCCACAAATAAAAAATGAGGACATTTATCATGTTGTTTATCGTCAGTGTCAGTTCATATAGCAGCTACTTGTGATTCAATAGGAAGATTGTAAATACATTCATCAAGATTGTACTTTGAAGAATTGTAATATTGTTGGATCGGAAAAAGAAAGCATGCTTAGTTTGGAGAAATGATAGATTTCAAAACTTTTTAAGAAATCATCTTGCAGCGGAAGCAATATATCCAAATCAACATGCTAATCCATACATGATATGGTATAAGGATAATAAAACTAAGAACAAGATAAAAGGAATTACCGACTCCTTTGCTACAGCTTTAAATCCTCACTGCGCTATCCTCTCCTTCTTATATCCAAATCCTTTGCCTTTGAGTCTTTTCCTTTAGCAATCTATCTTCTTCCTTGTTGTAGTATCCTCAACCAATTAGATTTACCACTTGTTCTTCAAGGACAACTAGGTTAACAAAATCCTTTGGTGGGAAAGGAGAAGAAATATTTGGAGGAGATTTTCTTAGAAGAAGAAGAACCAAAATTGAAACTCTTTCAATTCTTTCACTTAGGAATTTCGGTTCTACCTTGCATGAAAAGAGAGAATGTCTAAAAACCATGCAAGAACCCTTTCTTATGTCTCAATTTCGAAATATGCATGAATGGAAAGAGTGAGAGGCATCCAATGCATCACTTCTTACATTAATCACTCATCAAATAGCCAATAAATGAGACTTACTTCGTTTATCTTTAAAATGGCTATTTGAAAAGACCATAACCTATAATTGAATACCCATTTCGGTTTTGGCAAGAAGAAAGAAGGAAGATGGTCCATCTAATGCACATCTTTCATCTTTAATCTAATGAATGCAAATAGGTTACATGCCAACATTAAAAACCAACCATTAAACCATTTAATGGTAAGTTCATAACTCCATTTAATAATGATGAACCATAATAAAGACCATCTTTATTTAGTATTTTATTGTCAAATGTGTGTTTACACATCTAACCTAACACAATTTCGAAATTGCTTCCTCTCCATTTAATTTTTTTTAATATAATTAATCTAATCAATTACATTAAACCAAAACAAGCCCATTTCTAAATGAACATATGGGCTTCAAATTAACCATTAATTAGTATAAGCCCATCATTCAATTATGGACTTCTAAAGCCTCCAAACTACTTCTTAATTAGCTTGATAACCTTCCTTAAAGCCAAGTGGGGAATCTTATTAGACTTTGATAATTCAAGCTCCAATAAGCCTAGAAATAATTCAATCTCATTGGAATTAATTCTAGCTTATTAACTAAATGTCATTCCACTAAAGACAATTAGTTAAACTCTTGAATTATTAAATATTATGAGAATATGTCCAATTGCAAACCCTATTTAGAACCTTATTATAGCCATCCGCACAACAAAGGGTAAAATTACCGTTTTGCCCTTATGTTGGTTTTTCCTTCTAGATCTCTCATTTTACTTTATATGGTGATTTACACATAAGATCTCATCTTAGTGTTAAGACTTGATGGGTAGCTAGTCCATCAAACTACTGGTGCCAGTTTAATCACCAAATCTCCTTAAAACATCTAGAAGAGATGATAACACTATAAACTCTTTATTTGAGTGAATGTTCCCTGATACATGTTTCAATTAATAATTCCAACTTCAGACACTGGATTAATACCCTGTAAAAATCCATTCCGATCATATCAAGAATTATAATGAAACACATATGAGTTCACCACTCATCAAGATTGTGGTTCATAATAAGCGAATGCTTAAGTTGTATGTTTTAAAATTAAAGTAACGGCCCACTTTATTCTTGAAAACATACTTGATTCTAGATTCATTTAATAGTGCCATTATCGATAGTCTACTACTATCATGATATGAAACTCATCATTCCCTTTAAGTAAACTCCTTTACTTATATGGAGATAAATCGCAACACTACAGTCTAAACCATAATCAAACGACCAACTTGATTATTCAACTGTGAATCAATTAATTCAGATTCTAATAATATACATGTTTCCCATACATCTCTATGTATATGTATATTACTTACAAATGAATCTTGGTATCTTATGACCAGATATATAATGCTCATACAGATAAAACCAAACTCTTTTGTTTTATTAATAATAAATATTTTCATTACAAAGCTATCAAGAAGATAAAGTTACATGTAAATACACTTGCTTCCAGGGAACTATATTTACATAACTCCAACAATCTCCCACTTGCCCTAAAGCAAGTTTGACATATCCTTTATTCTCATCCCTTCTAAGTGACCCTCAAAGCTCTTTTGAGTCAATGTCTTTGTGAACGGATCAGCAAGGTTTTGTTCTGTAGGAATCTTTACCACATCCACTTCTCCACGTTGTATTATCTTCCTTATGAGATGATACTTTCTCTCAATGTGTTTGGCAGCTTTGTGGTTCCGAGGTTCTTTAGAATTAGCCACTGCCCCACTATTATCACAATAAAGTGTAATGGCTTTTTCTGCCTCTGGAACTACCTCCAAATCATTTAGGAACTTCCGGAGCCAGACTGCTTCCTTTGCTGCTTCACAAGCAACAACATACTCAGCCTCCATAGTCGAATCAACAATACAAGATTGTTTGGCACTCCTCCAAACTATGGCTCCACCTCCTAAAGTAAATATAGAACCAGAAGTTGATTTCCTTGAATCAACATCTGATTGGAAATCGAATCAGATATCCCGTCGGAATAAGATTACTTCCAGAGTAAACAAGCATTAAGTTCTTCGTCCTACGAAGATACTTAAGTATACACTTAACCGCAGTCCAATGTTCCATTCCTGGATTGGACTGAAATCTGCTTACCAGTCCCACCGCGTAACAGATATCCGGTCTAGTGCACAGCATTGCATACATCAAACTACCAACTGCCTAAGCATATGGAATGTTACGCATGCGTTCAACCTCCTCTTGGGTTTTAGGTGCTTGTTCCTTTGAAAGTTTGATTCCATGTCTAGTAGAAGTGAAACCCCTCTTAGAATCTTGCATGGCGAACTTATTTAGCATATTCTCAATGTAGGTTAGTTGAGACAAAACTATCTTCTTATTCTTACGATCCCTTATAAGTTTGATCCCTAGAACATAGGTAGCCTCTCCCAAATCCTTCATTGAAAACTGTTCATTCAACCATCCCTTAACCGCAGATAACATTCCCACATCATTCCCAATGAGCAGAATGTCATCAAAATACAGGATTAGGAAAGTAACCTTACCTTCTTGTTTACAAACCTTCTTGTATTCTTTTGTAAACACAAGGCTCATCTAGGTTTTGTATGAACCCATAGGTTTTGATAGCCTTATCAAACCTAATGTTCCAAGACCTAGATGCTTGTTTAAGTCCATAAATGGACCTTTGCAACTTGCAAACCTTATGCTCATTACCTAGCTCAATGAATCCTTCTGGTTGGGCCATATAAATGGTCTCCTCAAGATCTCCATTCAGAAATGCGTTCTTGACATCCATTTGCTATATTTCATAATCGAAATAGGCTGCTATGGCCAAAAGAATCCTGATGGACTTAAGCATGGCAACCGGAGAAAAAGTCTCCTCGTAGTCTATACCCTCCTTTTGAGTATAGCCTTTAGCTACCAATCTAGCTTTAAAGGTCTCTACCTTTCCATCCGATCCCTTTTCCTTTTGTAGATCCATTTACACCCTATGGTTTTAGACACAGTGGTAGATCTATAAGGACCTGACTTCATTAGTATACATAGAATCTATTTCGATTCAATTTCCTTGAGCCATTTTCCGCATCAACATCATTAATAGCTTTGTATATGTAATCGATCTGTTTCTTCTTGATGCGAGATGGCAATTAAGCCTTCTCCTAAACCGGATACCTATCTGGTTGTCTCACAACCCTCCCACTACGCCGAGGCACATCTTGATGTTCAGGTTGCACTTTGATTCAACTCTTGAATCCATTTCGACATCTTGTTCATCATATCCAAAACAACTCTCGGTTTGGATGAAATTGCTAACTCCTTTAGTACTACTTCACTTCTTCCTTTGTGATTTCTCACAAACTCTTCCTCTAAAAGTTTGCATTTGTCGACACAAATACCTTCCTATTATGAGGACTGTAAAATAGTACCCTCGAGTTCCGTAAGATATCCTACAAACAAACATACTTGACCTTGGTTCCATCTTTGTGGATTCAGGCTTTAGAACATGGGCTGGACAGCCCCAAGTCCTCAAGTGCCTCAATGAAGGAACTCGCCGATCCACAACTCCTAGGTGTTTTAGGCACCGATTTGGATGTAGCAAGTTAAGAAGATATGTTACCGTTTGTATGGCATATCCCCGTAATCGATTAGGAAGGCTAGCATAGGACATCATTGATCTTACCATTTTCAATAGAGTTCTATTTCTCCTCTCTGCTACACCATTCATTGAGGTGTACGAGGTGACAAATTGAAACAATTCCATTGTCAATTAAATATTGCTGGAACTCTTCGATAAATACTCACCACCTCAATCGATCGAAGTCGCTTTTAATGGCTTGCCAAGTTGCTTCTCAGCTTCAACTTTGAATTCTTTGAACTTTTCAAAAGATTCACTCTTTTTATGCATCAAATACAAATAGCCATGTCTTGAGTAATCATCTATAAAAGTTATGAAATATTCATAACCTCCTCTAGCTTATACATTCATGGGCCCACACACATCAGTATGTACCATGTCCAATGTGGATTCAAATCTGTTTCCTTTAGAAGGAAATGAGGCTTTTGTCATTTTTCCTTCAATACAAGATTCACAGGTGGGTAATGGATCACTATCCAAGCCCATAAGGATCCCATCCTTTACTAGCCTGTCAAGTCTTTTCTGATTGATATGACCCATCCTTAGATGCCACAGATACTTTGAATTAATGCTAGAGATATTGGATTGTCTTGGTTTTATCAATTCTGTGGTGTTTAGTGAGCCTTTCATAGGTTACATAAAAATAATCCTGTTTAATTATCGCTTCACAAATAAAATCCTTATTCTCATATATTGAAACAACCTTTTCAAAATATAAGGAATAGCCAGATTTTATTAGATAAAAAACAGAAATCATGTTCCTTACAATCATTGGCATGTAATAAACATCTTCCAAATATAACCTATGACCACTAGGAAAGTCCAAGATAACTACTCCCACTGATTCTGCTGAAATATAGGAACCATCTGCTATCTTAACTTGAAACTGGCCTTTAGGAAGTCTTTTCCTTTGCTGGAACCCCTACAAAGAATTACAAACATGGTTATGTTGGTGTTGGATCCCGCATTCGGAACCCAACTACTCATACAGATTCCCTCAAACGTACGCATGATTCCTTATAAACTCTTCTTGCTCTGATACCATAAATGTTGGGACCCGATCCAGAAACCGGATCCCAACCGAAAAACGCAGAGAACGAAGGAAACGGAATCGAATGGAAACGAAAATTTCGAATCAGAATCCAAAGCATAAGAATCGAAAGCGAAGCGCCTTATCGGAGCAAATGCGAATCGGAATCGAATACCAAATCGTATTATCAAATGGACGAAATACAAAAGAAATACGGATCGAATACGAATTAAAACGGAAGCAAATGAAAGCGGAAGCAATAACTAATCGAACCAAACGAACACATCCGACATCCGGAAATAAAGAACAGCGAAAAGCGTCGCTTTGGAAACCCTAAGATGTTCCAAAATCCGGTATAAATTTTTTTTTTCTTCTTATACCCATTTATCAAAATCATACAAAGAAATCTTATATCCTTTTTCCTTGGAAATTCTTTCTCATGCGAAATCTCAAAACTTAACCATATTCTTACACATTGGTATTAATCCCAAAATCATATTCATACTAATTTTATCGAAATTTAAAGATAACGGTGCCTTTATCCTAACCCAAACCTGCAAGGGTAAAGAAAAACACTTCTAAATGCCAAACATATCTCAAAATCATCGGACTCTCCCGTCCGGAACCCAAACACCAGCAAAACGCAAACCTAAATCTAATACTTCCATAATTCTCAATTCAATACCAAACTCATAATTCAATCAAATTCCCAAATCAATCATACATATATATTCTCAAATTATCCATAATTTCATATACAAATTTCACAATCATTCACAATTCTCAACTTTATACACAAATACATTTTCCCAAACTTATCTAAAGCCATATACATATCCATACTTAAATTTAGATTACTCAAAATCTAACTTATACAAATGTCGGCCGACGTCTTCACATTCTTTCATCCGATCTCCCTTCGAAACACGGAGATGGGGATGAAAGGGGTGACCTCGAGCTCGTGGATAATATATATATAAATCGAACAATAAGCGGAAAATCTCATTATTTTCAAACTTTTCATTACTCATTTTCTTAAATGTTTCATAAACATGAATGCAAACACATAACATTACAAATCATCAAGTTCACAAATCAAACATATAAAACATATCAAATGGCTTGGTTCGATCCAAACAGAACGTACTGCATATTCCCGTATAGCGGTCCTGCGTACCGTGAGCGAGCGTACTACACTTTCGCAAAGCGGTCCAAGATGTTAGTGAAGGAGTCCGAAATCGAAACTCCGTGTCACTAACGGGCAGCCGGGCGAAGGCTATACAAATAGAGACAGCGCTGACTCACAAGGGACCTACCAAACCCACATAACACATAAGCGGAAAGAGAATTCAAATTGCCCGAAGGCATTTTTCCAAAAATCTTGATTTTCTAAATTTTTCATATCATATCGTATCACAATTGACATTTTCACATATTCACATAAATGCATTTAACAGCATCAATTAAATCACATATAAAGCAAATTCATAACAAAGTATGCACAATTTCTTTAAATCATAAATCAAACTAATTCTATTACAAGGCACATTGTTCAAATTGTTCAGATAATTCAAAAACATGATTTTCATAGATCTTGTATTTTCTTAAAACCTTCCGAAAGCATTTCATTTACTCAGTCAAAACTATATTTCTCAAACATTTTTCTAAACATTTGTTTCTCAAAATTTGCTTCTTGAATTTTTCAAATCCATATGCTTAGCTTAAAATTCAATAAATAAATATACTACCCACCTCGAATCGATACCAGGAACTTGCTCCAAGCTCCAATTTGATCCTTGCTTCTTTCCTTCTTTCAATTAAAATTGACCTAAGCCATAATCACCCAAATTCCACATCATAAATTTGTATAATCTCAAAATTAACTATCGGAAATTCATAAACATCATATTTTCAAGCTTTCTAAAACCAGAATTTCTAAAATTCCCAATTTCAAAATTTGACCTAAACCAATACACTCAAATTCAATCTCATAAATAACTTAATTTTAATAATTAATCTAACAATTCATCAAATCACATTAATTCCAAAATATCTAAATCCTCAATTTCAAAAATTCCCAAATCTTAAAATTGGCCTAAACCAATTTATCCAAAATCACTATCACAATTCACAAATTCTTCAAAATTGAATTCATATATCACTAACCCATATCATTATCTATAATTCTATACCAAAATATCACAAATTTCCTCATCACAAAATTAAGCCTAAACTTTAATCAATTTTCCATCCAAAATTAAACCCAACCTAAAGCATATATTTCAAAATCAACTTCATAAATCACAAACCCATAACATTATCTATCTTTCTCAATCAAAAATTCAACAAAAACTCCAAATTGAAAATTTTCTCTTACCTCATTTCTCCTCCAAATTCGAATTTTCTTGGTTCCTTAGGAAGCTCTCATCATTCTCCACTCTTTTCCTTCTTGGAAAAATCCCAAAAGCCTTAAGAATTGAGTAGAAAAATTAAAACGAAACTTTCTCCCTCTTCTTTTCTCTACGAACTCTTCTCCATTCTTCTTCTTTCTTCTATAACTTTCCAGACTTCTCCAGCCCATTCGTGGCTTTTAATAAGCCAAAACGACACTTCCTTCATGTGTTTCATTAATTGATGGTCAAATGACCAAATTGCCCCTCCATTGCTACTTTATGTCATGCTCACTTGCGGGCTGATTCGCACTATCAATTTGGAGGAATTTGTCAAAACTTCCATCTAGAGAAATGTTCCTCTCAATCATTAAAATCCAACACCACTGACCGCGCTCAATTCAGATCACTACATCAAAAGTTATGCGTAAAACAGTTCAGGTATATCCATATTCTAACACATTTTCCATGTACGATTATTTCCGTGCAAAAGTTTACATTCTTAATCCCAGAATTGAAACTCGATGTCTTCATAACATTTGTAGCCTTATGTCTGTAGTTTAATTCAAAACAAGAATCGCCTCATTTCGATTCCCAGATCAAAAGTTATGCTCAAATTACTCACAGGTGTTCCCAATCCGAAAATTTCACCCTAATCCGAACTTAAATTCAAAACTTAAAAGTCTTAGGGGCAAAATTGACATTTCATGTCTTCATATGATTTGTAGCCCTTTGTCTTATCTTTATTTCGCCTTAAGAATCGTTTCAATCGGATCTCTACAGATCCCGAATTTCACAAAATACTAAACCATGTTCGAAAAATTTCCTAACTCAATTTGATTAAATTAATCTCCATTAATTTAATCTAAAAAATTTACAAATTTCTATGAGGATGTAGATAATTGTCTTAGGAATCCAACGCCGCAAGAATCGACTCAATCGGATGTTGGACGGAAAAGATATGAGCAAAATAGTGAACAAAGGTCAGATTAAAGGAGGAATCAAGAAAACAAAAAGGGCAAAACGGCGTCGCACTGGGGCGAGGCGAGGGCTTGCTCGTCCTGGCGACGCGGGCGGAATGCCCGCTGTCGCGAGGGCGATGCGAGCTGATCGCTCGCCATCGCTAGGGCGATGAGTCGCCCTAGCGACTGGGATACTTTATTTTCATTTTTTTTTCACATAATAATCCGAAACTTCCAAAATTTATAACTCTTAATCCCGAACTCCGATTTTAACAAACTTAGTCTCTATAGAAAGCTTGAGGGAAGCTCTAAATCTTTCACGAAGGACATAAAACTCAATTCGACTCCTACGGGAGTCCATTTTTCGGTCAAAGATACTATCCTCTATACAAATTTTTAAAATCATATCTTATTATTCCGAGATTGAAAAATTGCATACTTTATATCGAAATAAAGATCAAAACAAACCCTTCAATTTTCATGAAGAACACCAAAGCTCAATTAACCTCTAACTAGGTTAATTTCTCAGTCAAAGTTTCAGTCATCATAATTAAAGTCAAAAGTCAACCTTATCAAACATAAACTTTGACTGATCATAACTTTCACTCCCGATAATTGCAAACTTTTTGTCCACAAAAAGCTCTTGACAGAGGCTACAATTTTCATGTTGATCATTTTCTCAGATTTTGCCTAAATCAAAAGTCAACTTTTTCTTCAAGAAACTCTAATCGAACTTTGACTGATCATAACTCTCACTTCCGATATCGAAAAATATCAAACTTTATGTCTACAGAAAGCTCATGACATAATCTACAAGTTTCATGTAGATCATTTTATCAAATTTTTCCTCAGACAAAAGTCAACCTTTCAAGGCCAAAAAGTCAACTATTACACAATTTTTCATATTTTCACTCTTTCTCTTTTTATCCATGATTTTCAACTCCATTTCAATCAACTCATCCACTTTATCATTCATGTTACTCAGGCAAATTGTCACTCAAGGTTCGGGGTCCAACATTTCTCCCCCTCTTAAAAGAATTTCATTCTCAAAATTCATATTTGTTTTAAACTCCAAGTAACTCATTCTTGCATAAATTCCTTTTTAAACAAAAATCATCAAGCACTTTCTCACCAATTTCTTTCCAAAGCTCATAAGCAATCACTTTTTCATCAAATTTTCTCATCATACATATTCTCAATCTCTTCACAATTTTCACTTCCTTAATTCATATACCACTCATATCATATCAAAACACTATATCTATAACTCATTATTTCTTTATATATGGACACAAATTAATGGTCCATTTCTTAAGGAACCCTAATATGGTTCAATTTGTATCTAATCTTTATCATTATGTCGTCTTTCTTTCATCTATATCAATTCATCACAATAAATCAAGAAATTCTAATATTAAGTTCCTCAACACACTCCGAAAATCAATCATATTCTTGACATCCAAATCAAACCAATCACATGAATTCGTCAAATAGTCATGCACATCAATTTCACATTCCTAAAGGCAATCATACTTCTTTCATCAAAATCAAATGATCACGTAGCACATTCTCACAAATTCACTCTTATCTTTACAAACTCTTATCAATTCCTTATTCATACTCATACGCCCAAGTAAGATCATATTACTGGGCTCTGATACCATAAATGTTGGATCCCGCATTCGGAACCCAACTACTCATACAGATTCCCTCAAACGTACGCATGATTCCTTATAAACTCTTCTTGCTCTGATACCATAAATGTTGGAACCCGATCCGAAAACCGGATCCTAACCGAAAAACGCAGAGAACGAAGGAAACGGAATCGAATGGAAACGAAAATTTCGTATCGAAATTTTGAATCAGAATACAAAGTGTAAGAATCGAAAGTGAAGCGCCTTATCGGAGCAAATGCGAATCGGAATCGAATACCAAATCGTATTATCAAATGGCCGAAATACAAAAGAAATACGGATCAAATACGAATTAAAACGGAAGCAATAACTAATCGAACCAAACGAACACATCCGACATCCGGAAATAAAGAACAGCGAAAAGCGTCGCGTTGGAAACCCTAAGACGTTCCAAAATCTGGTATAAATTTTTTTTTCTTTTTATACCCATTTATCAAACTCATACAAAGAAATCTTATATCCTTTTTCCTTGGAAATTCTTTCTCATGCGAAATCTCAAAACTTAACCATATTCTTACACATTGGTATTAATCCCAAAAATCATATTCATACTAATTTTTATCGAAATTTCGGCAGCATAACGGCTGCCTTTATCCTAACCCAAACCTGCAAGGGTAAAGAAAAACACTTCTAAATGCCAAACAGATCTCAAAATCATCGGACTCTCCCGTCCGGAACCCAAACACCAGCAAAACACAAACCTAAATCTAATACTTCCATAATTCTCAATTCAATACCAAACTCATAATTCAATCAAATTTCCAAATCAATCATACATATATATTCTCAAATTATCCATAATTTCATATACAAATTTCACAATCATTCACAATTCTCAACTTTATACACAAATACATTTTTCCCAAACTTATCTAAAGCCATATACATATCCATACTTAAATTTAGATTACTCAAAATCTAACTTATACAAATGTCGAAACTGACGTCTTCACATTCTTTCATCCGATCTCCTGCTCGAAACCTGGAGATGGGGATGAAAGGGGGGTGACCTCGGAAGCTCGTGGATAATATATTTATAAACTGAACAATAAGCGAAAAAATCTTTTATTTTTCAAACTTTTCATAAGTCATTTTCTTAAATGTTTCATAAACATGAATGCAAACACATAACATTACAAATCATCAAGTTCACAAATCAAACATATAAAACATATCAAATGGCTTGGTTCGGTCCAAATAGAGCGTCTTGCACATTCTCATATAGCGGTCTGTGCGGCCGTGAATGAAACGTACTACACTTTCCATAAGCGGTCCAAAGCAAACCGTGAAGGAGTTCGAATCAGACTCCGTGCCACTAGCGAGCGGTCGGTGAAGGCTATACAAATAGAGACAGCGCTGACTCACAAGGGACCTACCAAACCTACATAACACATAAGCGGAAAGAGAATTCAAATTGCCCGAAGGCATTTTTCCAAAAATCTTGATTTTCTAAATTTTTCATATCATATTGTATCACAATTGACATTTTCGCATATTCACATAAATGCATTTAACAGCATCAATTAAATCACATATCAAGCAAATTCATAACAAAGTATGCACAATTTCTTTAAATCATAAATCAAACTAATTCTATTACAAGGCACATTGTTCAAATTGTTCAGATAATTAAAAAACATGATTTTCATAGATCTTGTATTTTCTTAAAACCTTCCAAAAGCATTTCATTTACTCAGTCAAAACTATATTTCTCAAACATTTTTCTAAACATTTGTTTCTCAAAATTTGCTTCTTGAATTTTTCAAATCCATATGCTTAGCTTAAAATTCAATAAATAAATATACTACCCAAATCGAATCGATACCAGGAACTTGCTCCAAGCTCCAATTTGATCCTTGCTTCTTTCCTTCTTTCAATTAAAATTTGTAGGAAAATCCCAGGATGTACATCACATGTACAAGGTGCGGAAAACAAAAATTTTTGTCGCCGGGACCTTCCCGAAGGCCAGGATCTATGTGTCGGTATGAAGACTCAAACCTAAATAGCCAATAGAGACTATCTCTAAAGGTATCCACGCAGAGATCGAAAAACCTAACCGGGACAAACCCCTTTGACCCGGGAATAGCTAGAACAAATTAAAGGCTGCTAGACCTTACCTTTGTCCTCTGGAGAGCTTGAATTAATGGAAAGAGGAAATGAAGAAGCTTGAAGATGAAGGAGATCGTGGGTGAGAGATCATATCTCCAAGGTTTTCACAAAACCTTTCTTCCTTCCATTTTTTTCTTCAAAAAACACGAACTCCTCTTCCTCTTTCTTTATATACCACTTGTCTTTAACTTATTAAAGACATTAAAAGCTTAAGGTGGAGAGTCTTCCACGTTACCTTTGTATATATATATATATATATATAAAAAGTTAAAAGATAAGACTCCTCCTCCATGGTACACGTATAACATATATATATATTAATTAATTAATTAATTACTTAATTAATTAATAATATATATATATAAATAAATCTTGAAGTGGTCCAATCCTGCTGGGTCGGTCTCCACTGCCATCGGGCCCCGTCTCAAACACTCTAAACCTTTCTTAACAATATCGATGTCACGATCTCATCGGGACATATCTCGATCTCATCGGGATCCATTTAATCCTAATGCTCTCCATAATTGGAACTCTGTCCAATTACTATTTTACAGATTCTCTGAATCACTCTTATGCGTGTGATCCTTTAGGTTCCGGTTATGTTGGCCACTTAGATTAACAATTAATGAGCAAGTCATGAGCGCGTCTAGCAACACATCATGACCCCAATTGACGAAAAGTAATCAGTTTGATGAATTCATCACGAACCGGATCACGAACCCTTCCATGACAATTCTGGTGCAATTAGTCCTTTCACCATCCTATACCCCACTTGGTTATGAGTATGGTCAAAGTGTCAACTCTCACTAGACCGAGTCTAGCCCAGTGAAATTAGTTCTCGTCCTAGACTCATTACTCTATATGTCAATGAGGACACTCTTCATGACATATTCTTTGGCCGACCTTACAAGTAATGATCCCGACAAGAGGCCGTATGGGTATCTCTTACGCTAATCCGTAGTGGTGAATCCTTTATTGGCTACTCAATTACCTTGAATACCTCAAGTCGCACTCCAAGCACCACCCTATGAGCGACCTCTGGAAGGCAACAAGGAATGGAGTCAAAGCACAGAATCAGTATCCAAGATATCCTTGAGTACCTCAAGTCTAAGGATACTTGCACCATTGCTATGATGAGATTATCAACGACACTAGAAGAAGATATCCATGTGATGATCTCATGGCGGGTCATCCGATGTACTTACTACCGCTTAGTAAGCATCCACATGTCAACTCTAAATATCTCATATTTACAGTTTCTGAGATCCACTGCTTGATCCAATCAAGGAATTGTAGGAAAATCCCGAGAGGTACATCATATGTACCGGCAGCGAAAAACAAAAATTTTTGTTCCTGTGACTTTCCCAAATCCGGGATCCGGTATCGGTATGAAGACATCAACCTAAATAGCCAAAGAGACTATCTCTAAAGGTGATCCACGCAGAGATCGAAAATCTAACCTAATCAAACCCTTTGACCGGGAATAGCTAGAACAGTTAAAGGTGCTAGACCCTACCTCCATCTGGAGAGCTTGAGAGAAACGTTGGCCCATGCTTGGAGAAGAAGAGAATTTCGATGATGGCATAAGAGAAAACAAGGAATAAAACTCTTTTCACCTTTTTGCTTAACACTTAAGCAATTTCTCTTGTTTCCCATATGAAAAACCGTCGGCCATCTCCTTCCATGCCCTCTTATGTTGATTTTTAACCTTTTAAAAATGCTTCCTTAAGAAATGGACAAGTGGAGGCAACTAAACCATTAACATTTAATGGAATAATTTAATGACTTTTGAAAAGTCAAAGGATCTAATCCTTTTCTCTTACACCAACGACACACATGGCTAAATTTATATAATAAATAATTAATTAATTTACTTAATTAATTAATTAGAATATAAATGCTAAGGTCCATCAACTGGGAATTGGTCTGTCGGCCAACCGAGCCCCGATCTTTGAAAGCGACTCGGAAACCTTTCTTAGCAATATTGATGTCGCGATCTCATCGGGACATGTCCCAATCCATTGGGATCCATTTAATCCTAATGTTCTCCATAATTGGATCTCATCCAATACTATTTTATGATTCTACGAATCACTCTTATCGTGTGACCCTTTAGGTTCCGGTTATGTTGACCACTTAGATTAACAATTAATCTGAGCAAGTCATGAGCGGTATCTAGCAATACATCATGACCCCAATTGACCCGAAAGTAATCGGTTTGATGTATTCATCACAAACCGGATCACGAACCCTTCCATGTATAATTACTGTGCAATTCGTCCTTTCACCATCCTATACCCCACTTGGTTATGAGTATGGTCAAAGTGTCAACTCTCACTAGGCCGAGTCTAGCCCAGTGATATCGCTTCTCATCCGGAACTCATTCTCAGATATGTTAATGAAGACACTCTTCATGACATACATGCTGGCCACCTTAGTAATGATCCCGACAAGAGGCCATGGGTATCTCTTCCGCTAATCCGTAGTGGTGAACCTTTATTGGCTACTCAATTATCTTGAATACCTCAAGTCGCACCCAAGCACCACCACATGAGTTACCTCTGAAGGCAACAAGGAATGGAGTCAGCACAGGATCAAGATCAAGATATCCTTGAGTACCTCAAGTCTAAGGATACTTACACCATTGCTATGATGAGATTATCACTGACACTTAGATAAGATATCCATGTGATGATCTCATGGTAGGTCATCCAATGTACTTACTACCGCTAGTAAGCATCCACATGTCAATTCTAAATATCTCATATTTACAGTTTCTGAGATCCACTGCTTGATCCAATCAAGGAATATGACATGTGCTAGTCTATCCGGATTAATGATGTCCAGTCTCATTAATCCTATGACTAGGAAGAATTTAGATACTGACATAATTGCACATGATAGGAATCTCAGGAGTATGAACACATCATAATTTTCTTCATGCTATGTCATATATCATGGACTTCATTAATTTGATTAAAGATCAAATCAATTCATAAACAATGTTTATGAAT
The DNA here is from genome assembly GCA_029891385.1 of Erythroxylum novogranatense. Taxonomy (NCBI): domain Eukaryota; kingdom Viridiplantae; phylum Streptophyta; class Magnoliopsida; order Malpighiales; family Erythroxylaceae; genus Erythroxylum; species Erythroxylum novogranatense. The sequence goes on from CM057233.1 coordinate 59,376,473, forward strand.
ATCAAATTAATGAATAATGTCTTTTCTTTATTTATTCATTCGATGCGCATCATTTGTGAATAAAAGCGCGCTAAAGGGATTGCCTTTAGGGCAAATAAACAAGATCGATTTGAACAAGTCGACTTATCCAATGAACAAGTCGACTTATCGATATCGAACATGTGTAAGTCGACTTACACATGGTACAAGTCGACTTATCACTTACAAATCTCCCACTTGACCTAAAGCCAATCACCTTAGTATCTAATACCATAAGCGAGTCCATGAGAATCACAATTCTCCGTGACTATGGCTTTGTCAACGAACAACAACACTTTGCTCGTGGAATTCTCTCTGTCGGATATCATCTCGACTAATGATCTCCCGAATCGGTAAGTACAAGTTCGGATCGTCGATAAGACCTTGGTTCCTTTGCTGCGCACTAGCCCCATTGTATCACAATACAATCCTATGGGCCCATCACGCCTAGGGACCGGATCAAGTTCGATAATGAACTTCTTGATCCAAACCGCTTCCTTTCATGCATCTCACGCGGCAATGTACTCTGTCTCGGTTGATGAATCAGCGGTCCTCTCTTGTTTGGAACCTTTCAAATTGACCGCCACGCTATTTAGTGTGAATGTATATAACCTGATTGTGATTGTAATCATCCTTATCGATTAAATACTAGCATCTAATGCACGCTCACTGGAGATTTCCATCTCCATAGATCAAGAAAACATCCTTAGTGCTTGCAAGTACTTGAGGATATTCCCATACCACCCAAAGACCTCACCAGATCCGATTGGTATCGCCGTAACACTTAGAGCATACGATACATCGGGCCTCGTCATATAGCATTGATCCATGCTAAACCTCTTTAGCATCTCATCTATGTATCGATGATTGTGAAAGACCAAGCAACCTTTTGATTTATCTCTATAAATCTATATCCCAAGGATATAAGTTGCTTTACCAAGGTCTTTCATCGCAAATTGATTGGACAACCAAATTTTAGCGATTGCGGCATAGAGACATCGTTTCCTAGTAACGATATGTCATCTACATACAACACAAGGAATACGATTGCGGTCCCATTAACCTTCTTATACACATAATGATCATCCGAATTTTGTGAGAAATCAAACTCTTTGATTGACTCATCAAAGCGGATAATCCAACTCTGGATGCTTGCTTCAATCCAAACATGGATTTACGAAGCTTGCATACCTTTTCGCCATCGATGGAAGTGAAGTCCTCGTTGTGTCATACACATCCTCGGGTGATTTCCTCTCGAAAAAACGTCTTCACATCCATTTGCCATATCTCATAATCATAATGAGTGGCAATGGCTAAGAGTATCCTAATGGATTTAAGCATTGCTACGGGTCAAGGTTTTGTCATAGTCAACTCTTTATGCGTGATTTAATCCTTTAACGAAGCATTGCTTTATAGGTAAACAAATTACCATCCATGTTGGTTTTCTTCGAAAACTCCTTTGTGCCTCTGGGTTTTATCCTTCAGTGTAACAACCAAAGTCCATACTTGGTTTTCATACATGGAATCCATTTGATTTCATGGCACAAAGCCATGTTCCGGACTCAACTTTTCGAACACTCGCTCATAGGTAGTAGGCGCATCATCTCATATGAGCAATACGTCATTCTGCTCACTTACGAAATTCATATCTCTCGGGAAAGGTCGTATCCTCTTAACCTACTGAAATTAGGTGTGTAATAGAAGGTTGAACTGTTACCTCATCTATATGAGTGGCAGTTTGAGTTCGAGCGATTGATCTATGTTTGTTCGAGCATCTTGAACTTCTCCAAGTTCAACTTTGCTCCCCTCGTCCTCTTGTAAAGAAACTCTTTCTTTAAGAAAACAGCATGCTTGGAAACAAACAACTTTTGTTCCTCAACAAGGTAGAATTGATATTCCACGATATCCTTCGAACAAACACTTGTCAGACTTTGCATCAAGCTAATCTAACTGTGTCCGCTTCACGTAAGCAGGACAATCCCAAACTTTCAGATGAGAAAGATAGGGCTTTCAGTTAGTCCATATCTCCATATGGAGTAACCACAACTGTCTTTAATGGAACTCTGTTTAGCAAGTAAACAGCTGTCTTGAGCGCATATTCCCAAAACTGTGCAAAACCTATCATCAATCGCACCATGTCTAACAAGGTTCGATTTCTCCTTTCAGCCACACCATTGTCTTTGCGGCGTAAGGTGGAGTATACTGAGATAAAATCCCATTATCTCTGAGATAATCCAAAACTGTTGGTCTAAGCATTTTCCACCACGATCAGATCGTAATGTATTCATACTTTTACCAAGTTAGTTTTCTACTTCATTTCTGAATTGTTTGAACTTTTCAAACGCTTCAGATTTGTATCTCTACAATCTGGTACCCATATCGTGAATAATCACCGATAAAAGTAATGAAGTAAAGACAACCACTTACGCATGGATGGACATCGGACACATACATCCGAATGTATTAGGTCTAATATTCCATTCACTGTTCACCCTTTCCTTTAAAGGATTACTTAGTCATCTTGCCTAATAAACAAGATTCGCATGTGTCATATGATTCATAATCAAATGACCCTAAACATCCACTCTTATGGAGCTTAGCGATGCGTGTCTCATTTATATGGCCAAGCCGACAATGCCATAAGTAAGTTGATTTTAAATTATCTCGATTATGTCTTTCCGCGTCATTGACATTCTTAATTGGATATGACATATCTCATATGTCAATTCCATTGCATAATTTACTAGTATCATAGAGCATTCCATTGCAACTAATATAACAACCATTGCTACTAAAAGTCCAATGGAAACCATCTCTAATTAAACATAAAACATACAATATGTTCTTTGTTTAAAACAGGTACAAAATGTCAATTATCCAATTTGAATACAAGCCCAGTAGGGAGTAACAAGACATAAGTGTCTACGGCTAATGTAGCAACTCTTGCTGCATTATCTACACGAAGGTCTAGTTCTCCTTGAATGAGCTTTCTACTGTCCCTGAGGCCCTGCATATCATTTCATATGTATGAGCCACAACCGGTATCTAATACCGATATGTTTTGATCAGGAATAGTATTAACCTCAATGACAAACATATTTGAAGGAGTAGAGGCATCTGATGCCTTCTTCTGCTTCAAGGACTCCAGATAGATTTTACAGTTTCACCTCTAGTGGCTAGTCTTGCCATAATAAAAGCAAAATCCTTTTGGGGCAGAATCTTTGGTTTTTCCTTGATAGCACTTTCCTTTGGTTTCTTGGCCTTTTTCTTCTTTGAACTAGAAGAAGAAGCATCCACCATTAGCACTTGCTATCTCTCTTGATAGCCTGCTCAGCTGTCATGAGCAGATTGATCAGCTCAGGAATTGTTGTGGATATTTGGTTTATCTGATAGTTTATCACAAACTGTGAATAACCATCGACAATCCAACCGTAATTAAGTCTCTACTTAACTCATAATCCATTACAAATCCTAAGACGGCCAATCTCTCAATATAGCCATTCATCTTCAGGCATACTTGCATGCCAGATATCCCTCGAGCCATCTTTAATGGTGAAGAGAAGCCTTGAGGTCTCGAACCTTTCGCATCGAGCTTACTCATCAAACAGCTCCTAAGATGAAATACTATAGAGTGAGCATCCATGGACTCGTCTGCTCCGCAGCTCTAGTGACATCGAGGCAAACATAAAGCAAGTATCCATATCATCGCCCTTTAGATGCTTACAATATGCTTTCGATCCTTATCGAAGCATCGACAAAGAAAGTAACCGGAAGTGGAATATCTAGGACGTATCCCAGTTCCTCAGATCTAAGAACAATTCTCAGATTCCTTAGCCAATCAAGAAAATTCAGTCCAGAATAGAGAGCGAAAATTCACATTGAAAGACTTCTTCAATCAACCTAGCGCGATAGAGAGAAGGAATGATAGAATAGAAATGCCTGCATGATCATAAGGACTTACATGACATGCATATGGCTCCCACTAGTTTCCTAGAATCCATAACCCTCTTTACGAATCCAAAGAAACGATATGACATTATGTCCTAGTGGGTCGATATCCGACATTGCTAAGAGTGACCTTGGGTTTACCCAACAAGCCACAACTTAGGTCAATCGGTAGTATCGGTCATACCAATCAGATCATCGATAATCGACATTAAGAATGACCTGGGTTTGCCCAACAAGCCACCTTAAGTCTCGGGAGGTATCGGATATACCAATTACATCTTAGACACAACTATCGATCGATCGCTATCAACTTGTTGATGTATGCACTTACATTGGGTATCAACTCTTTGATGAGCATACATCGATGTATGCTACCCAATCTCGCCTCGTCCACGCCGACCTTGAGTTTACTCAACAAACTAACGCTTCGGTGAAAACCAACCCATTAATCTGAAAATCTTATTTTCATGGTTCGAACATATCAGTATAGAGTGAGCTTGGGTTTACCCAACAACCCAACCCTATAAGAACTCTAGTTCTTACCATATTAATGGAAGGCGTTAGTTTTCATATACCGAGGAGGGATTTCGGGTCTCATCTACTTCTTCTCCAAGCCGTAGGATTATAGTCACCATGACTATATGATATGATTTAGGGCATTTCATCAATCACATTGAGTCTATACCTAAAATCATCCATCATCCCACCTATGCATGCCACAAGTCGACTTTCATCAAATGCAAGTCGACTTTCATCAAATGCAAGTCGACTTATGCTTCTGCCCACACACAAGTCGACTTGTATGACACAAGTCGACTTATGTCATCTGCCCATGAACAAGTCGACTTACAAGGTACTACAAGTCGACTTATACTGAGATCTTGAACAAGTCGACTTATTCTATCCACAAGTTGACTTATCCAAAAATCTTGAACAAGTCGACTTATTTCACATACAAGTCGACTTATCCAGGAAATATGCTAAAATCTCTAATCGGCTAATTCCTCAATTAATGCAATTCCAATTCACAACACGTACATACCTAAGGTAATATCTGATAAATTTGATGTATCAATGAACAATTCATTGAACCATGAAAGCCTTAAATAGTCAAACTATATGAAAAGCTTGAAATGAGTCAAAACTCATTAATGTCCAAACAATTTAGGAACACCCAAATTATCATCCTAAGCATCTCTAGCTAGTGTATACACTCTCAAAACTACTCCGGCACTTGTCACAAAAATTGTGACGGCCAAAACAAGCAAGATAATGCAATATACTAACGAGACACAAATGTGACCAATACGGCATTCAAAAATTCTTGGAAAAGCAACTTCAAGCAATTCAGTTTGGCAATCATACTCCATCAAGATAACACATTTTTAATCACACAAAAAAAGGTTCAAGGCATTGGAACTTAAAAAGCACACTCAATCAAGCCAAGCAAAACAGTCCCAACAATTTTCACAAAACTGTCCAGTTCTGTACATTGCTCGAAATGATCAATGAAACAATTTCAATAAATTCTGAGAACATTACATAGGTTACTACATGTTCAGAAAATGCTACATGAATTGTTTCAGGATTTTAGGCCATCAAAAACTCAGTCAACCTAAATAACAAATCCGATTCAAAATCTGTGTTCATCAGCACAGCAATTCCCAACAGCATAGAATAAATTAGTGAATAAATAACCAATCACCTTTAAATCCAGTTTCCATGCTCACAGACATTCACAAACATCTTAGAGACATGTAGGTGAAGGAAAATCCGAAAAACCATTTTTCTAGAATTTATTCTCGATTTTATACTCATGCCTGTTCCAGAATTGTTTCACAAAACAGCATCTGTAACCTTAGGGAATTAATTAGCAAAACTATATCAAATCAAATCAATAAATTCTGAAAATTCATAAACATATTCTCTAACATGTTATGAACAATTCTGGGCAGACAAAGTTCGAAAACCATATCACAATATAAATTCGAAATCTGAACAGATAGCATGCATCAACAGAAAATTCCATTAGGGTTTCTGATCTCGCTTAGGTTTTAGCTTCATACGGGATAGCAGACGGTTTGATACCACTGTAGGAAAATCCCGGGAGGTACATCATATGTACCGGCAGCGGAAAACAAAAAATTTTATTCCCAGGACTTTCCCGAATCCCAGGATCCAGGTATCGGTATGAAGACATCAACCTAAATAGCCAAAAGAGACTATCTCTAAAGGTGATCCACGCAGAGATCAGAAAATCTAACCGAATCAAACCCCTTTGACCCGGGAATAGCTAGAACAGATTAAAGGCTGCTAGACCCTACCTCTGTCCTGGAGAGCTTGAGAGAAACATTGGCCCATGCTTGGAGAAGAAGAGAATTTCGATGATGGCTTAAGAGAAAATAAGGAATAAAACTCTTTTCACCTTTTTGCTTAACACTTAAGCAATTTCTCTTGTTTCCCATATGAAAAACCGTCGGCCATCTCCTTCCATGCCCTCTTATGTTGATTTTTAACCTTTTAAAAATGCTTCCATAAGAAATGGACAAGTGGAGGGCAACTAAACCATTAACATTTAATGGAATAATTTAATGACTTTTGAAAAGTCAAAGGATCTAATCCTTTTCTCTTCTACCAACGACACACATGGCTAAATTTATATAATAAATAATTAATTAATTTACTTAATTAATTAATTAGAATATAAATGCTAAGGTCCAGTCCAACTGGGTTGGTCCTACTGCCTCTCGGGCCCGATCTTTCAAACGACTCAGGAACCTTTCTTAGCAATATTGATGTCGCAATCTCATCGGGACATATCCCAATCCCATTGGGATCCATTTAATCCTAATGTTCTCCATAATTGGATCTCTGTCCAATACTATTTTACAGATTCTCTGAATCACTCTTATGCGTGTGACCCTTCAGGTTCCCGGTTATGTTGGCCACTTAGATTAACAATTAATCTGAGCAAGTCATGAGCGGTATCTAGCAACACATCATGACCCCCAATTGATCGGAAAGTAATCGGTTTGATGTATTCATCACGAACCGATCACGAACCCTTCCATGAACAATTACCGTGCAATTCGTCCTTTCACCATCCTATACCCCACTTGGTTATGAGTATGGTCAAAGTGTCAACTCTCACTAGACCGAGTCTAGCCTAGTGATATCGGTTCTCGTCCCGAACTCATTATCAGATATGTCAATGAAGACACTCTTCATGACATACATCTTGCCACCTTAGTAATGATCCCGACAAGAGGCCATGGGTATCTCTTCGCTAATCCGTAAGTGGTGAATCCTTTATTGGCTACTCAATTATCTTGAATACCTCAAGCCGCACTCCAAGCACCACCCTATGAGTTACCTCCGAAGACAACAAGGAATGGAGTCAAAGCACAGATCAAGATTCAAGATATCCTCGAGTACCTCAAGTCTAAGGATACTTGCACCATTGCTATGATGAGATTATCACTGACACTTAGATAAGATATCCATGTGATGATCTCATGGCAGGTCATCCAATGTACTTACTACCGCTAGTAAGCATCCACATGTCAATTCTAAATATCTCATATTTACAGTTTCTGAGATCCACTGCTTGATCCAATCAAGGAATATGACATGTGCTAGTCTATCCGGATTAATGATGTCCAGTCTAATTAATCCTATGACTAGGGAGAACTTAGATACTGACATAATTGCACATGATAGGAATCTTAGGACTATGAACACATCATAATTTCCTTCATGCTATGTCATATATCATGGACTTCATTAATTTGATTAAAGATCAAATCAATTCATAAACAATGTTTATGAATATCAAATTAATGAATAATGCCTTTTCTTTATTTATTCATTCATGCGCATACGATCGTGAATAAAACAGCTAAAGGGATTGCCTTTAGGGCACAAATAAACAGTACCGACCTTGAACAAGTCGACTTATCCAATGAACAAGTCGACTTATCGGTACCGAACATGTGTAAGTCGACTTACACATGTTACAAGTCGACTTATCACTTACAGGAATATGACTTGTGCTAGTCTAACCGGATTAATGATGTCCATTCTCATTAATCCTATGACTAGGAAAAATTTAGATACTGACATAATTGCACATGATAGGAATCTCAGTAGTATGATCACATCATAATTTCCTTCATGCTATGTCATATATCATGGACTTCATTAATTCGATTAAAGATCCAATCAATTCATAAACACTGTTGATGAATATCAAATTAATGAAATATGCCTTTGTTTATTTATTCATAAAGTCTATACACGACTTTGAATAAAACGCGCTAAAGGGATTGCCTTTGAGGCACTACTCTAACAATCTAATCTTCGACATCCATAAGTCGACTTACACCGGTGAACAAGGCGACTTTATTCATATCGAAACAAGCATAAGTCGACTTACACATGGTACAAGTCGACTTACACTTACAAATCTCCCACTTGACCTAAAGCCAATCGCCTTGGTATCTAATACCATAAGCGCGTCCATGAGAATCACAATTCTTCTGTGACTATGGCTTTGTCAATAGATTAGCAACACTTTGCTCTACGGGAATTCTCTATTAGACATCACCTCGATCGATGATCTACCGAATCAGATGGAATCGGCGGAGTACGTGTTCGGATCGTTGATGAGACCTTGGTTCCTTTGCCTGCGCACTAGCCCCATTGTATCACAATACAACCCTATGGGCCCATCACAGCTAGGAACCAGATCAAGTTCAGAAATGAACTTCTTGATCCAAACTGCTTCCTTTACTGCATCTGATGCGGCAATGTACTCTGCCTCGGTTGTTGAATCAACAGTCCTCTCTTGATTAGAACTCTTTCCAACTGACCGCCAGGCCGTTCAGTGTGAATGTATATAACCTGATCGTGATTCAGAATCATCCTTATCAGATTAAAACTGGCATTTGTATGTCCGCTCACTTGGAGATTTGCATCTCCATATATCAAGAAAACATCCTTAGTGCTTCGAAAGTACTTGAGGATATTCTTGACAGCCACCCAGTGACCCTTACCAGGATCCGATTAGTATCTACTCGTAACACTGAGAGCATATGATACATCGGACCTCGTACATAGCATTGTTCCATGCTAAACCTCTTTAGCATCTTATCTATGTACGATGATTGTGAAAGACCAAGCAATCTCTGATCTATCTCTATAAATCTTTATCCCAAGGATATAAGTTGCGCCACAAAGGTCTTTCATGGAAAATGTTTGACAACCAAATCTTAACTCGATTGTAGATAAAGACATCGCTTTCCTAGTATTAATATGTCATCTACTTATAACACAAGGAATACGATTGCAGTCCCATGAACCTTCTTATACACACAATGTACATCCGAATTTTGTGAGAAACCAAACTCTTTGAGTACCTCATCAAAACGGATATTTCAACTCCTGAATGCTTGCTTCAATCCACACATGGATTTCTGAAGCTTGCATACCATTTCGCCATAATAGAGGTGAAGTCCTCCGTTGTGTCATATACACATCCTCGAAGATTTCCATTCAGAAAGTCAGTCTTCACATCCATTTGCCACATCTCATAATCATAATGAGTGACAATGGCTAGGAGTATCCTAATGGATTTAAGCATTGCTACGGGGCTGAAGGTCTCGTCATAGTCAACTCCTTGTCTTTGACGAAATCCTTTGGCCACAAGCCTTGCTTTATAAGTAATCACATTACCATCCATGTCGGTTTTCTTCTTGAAAACCCATGTGCACCCTATGGGTGCAACAACCAAAGTCCAAACTTGGTTTTCTTACATGGAATCCATTCAGATTTCATGGCACAAAGCCATTTTTCAGACTCTGAACTTTTCAGAACCTCTTCATAGGTAGTAGGCTCATCACCTCGTATGAGCAATACGTCATTCTGTTCCCCACGAGAAATCCATATCTCTCAGGAACAGAGCGTATCCTACATGACCTATGAAATTCTTGTGTAAAAGAAGGTTGAACTGTTACCTCATCTATATGAGTTACTGATTTGCGTGTTCAGCGATGATTCAAGGTTTGTTCGAGCATCTTGAACTTCTTCAAGTTCAACTTTGCTCCCACTGTCCTCTTGTAAAAGAAACTCTTTCTCTAAGAAACCAGCATGCTTTAAAACAAACAACTTTTGTTCCTCAGCAAGGTAGAAATGATATCCCACAATATCCTACGAACAAACACTTTTCGACTTTGCATCGTTAATCTGACCGTGTCCGCTTCACATAAGGGACAACCCCAAACTTTCAGCTGAGAAAGATAGGGCTTTCAGTTAATCCACATCTCATATGGAGTAACATCAACTGTCTTTAATGGAACTCTGTTTAACAAGTAAACAGCTGCCTCGAGCGCATACCCCCAAAAACTGTGCAAAACCTATGATTAATTGCACCATGTCTAACAAGGTTCGATATCTCCTTTCAGCCACACCATTGTGCTGCGGCGTGCAAGGTGGAGTGTACTGAGATAAAATTCCATTATCTCTGAGATAATCCAAAACTGTTGGTCTAAGCATTTTCAACCACGATTAGATCGTAATGTATTCATACTTTTACCAAGTTAGTTTTCTACTTCATTTCTGAATTATTTGAACTTTTCAAACGCTTCAGATTTGTATCTCATCAGATACAGGTACCCATATCGTGAATAATCATTGATAAAAGTAATGAAGTAAAGACAACCACTTCTGGCATGGATGGACATCGGACCACATACATCCAAATGTATCAGGTCTAATATTCCATTCACTCGTTTTCCCTTTCCCTTAAAGGATAACTTGGTCATCTTGCCTAATAAATAAGATTCGCATGTGTCATATGATTCATAATCAAATGACCCTAAACTGCCACTCTTATGGAGCTTAGCAATGCGTGTCTCATTTATATGGCCAAGCCGACAATGCCATAAGTAAGTTGATTTTAAATTATCTCGATTATGTCTTTTCGCATCATTGACATTCAAAACTGGATATGACATATCTAATATGTCAATTCCATTGCATAATGTACCAATGAGCATAGAGCATTCCATTCAACTAATAGAACAACCATTGCTACTAAAAGTCCAATGGAAACCACTTCTATTGAAACAAGAAATGCATAATATGTTCTTTGTTAAACAGTACAAAATGACAATCATCCAATTTGAATAGAAGCCCACTAGGGGTGACAAGACATAAGTGTCTTTTACTAATGCAAAGAACTCTTGCTGCATTACCTACACGAAGGTCTAGTTCTCCTTTATGAGTCGCTCATCGTCCTTGAGGCCCTGCATATCATTTCATATGTATGAGCCACAACCGGTATCAAATACCCATATGTTTTGATTAGAAACAGTATTAACCTCATTGACAAACATATTTGAAGGAGTAGAGGCATCTGATGCCTTCTTCTGCTTCAGGAACTCCAAATAGACTTTACAGTTTCGCCTCTAGTGGCCAGTCTTGCCACAATGAAAACAAAATCCTTTTGGGGCAGTTTCTTTGGTTTTTCCTTGATGGCACTTCCATTTGGTTTCTTGGCCTTTTTCTTCTTTGGACCAGAAGAAGAAGCATCCACCACTAGCACTTGCTTCATATCCTTCTTGATAGCCCGCTCAAATTGTCTTGAGCAAATTGATCACCAGAATTGTTGTGGATATTTGGTTCATCTGATAGTTTAACACGAACTGTGAATAACTGTCAGACAATCCAACCAGAATTAAGTCTATACTTAACTCATAATCCATTACAAATCCTAAGACAACCAATCTCTCAATATAGCTATTCATCTTCGTGGCATCTTGGATGCAGATGTCCCTCGAGCCATCTTTAATGGTGAAGAGAAGCCTCGAGGTCTCGAACCTTTCGCATCGAAGCTTACTCATCGACTCCCTAAGATGAAATACTATAGTGTGAGCATCCATAGACTCGTCTTTTCGCAGCTCTGGTAACATCGAGGCAAGCATAATGCAAGTATCCATATCACTGTCCTTTAGATGCTTACGATATGCTTTCTGATCCTCATCAGAAGCATCGACAGCAGGTGCATCTGGAAGTGGAACATCTAGGACGTATCCCAGTTCCTCAGATCTGAGAACAATTCTCAGATTCCTCAGCCAATCAAGAAAATTCAGTCCAAAATAGGGAGCGAAAATTTACACTGAAAGATATCTTCAATCAACCTAAGCGCGATAGAGCGAAGTAATGTTAGAATAGAAATGCCTGCATGATCACAAGGACTTGCATGACATGCATATGACTCCCACTAGTTTCCTAGAATCCATAACCCTCTTTACGAATCCAAAGAAACAAAATGACATAATGTCCTAGTGGGTCGATATCCGACATTGCTAAGAATGACCTTGGGTTTGCCCAACAAGCCACTTCTTAGGTCAATCGGTAGGTATCAATCATACCAATTGCATCATTGATAACCGACATTAAGAATGACCTTGAGGTTAGCTCAACAAGCCACCTTATGTCTCGGGAGGTATCAGACATACCAATTACATCTTAGACACAACTATCGCCCAAAGGTTATCAACTTGTTGATGTGCGCACTTACATTGGGTTATCAACTCTTTGATGCGCTGCACATCCGATGTACACTACCCAACTTCCTCGTCCACGCTGACCTTGAGGTTAACTCAACAAATCAACGCTTCTAGGAAAACCACCCATTAATCCAAAAATCTCATTTTCATGGTTCAACATATTCAGATAGAGTGAGCTTGAGGTTAGCTCAACAACCCAACCCTAGAAGAACTCTGGTTCTTACCATATTGATGGAAGGCGTTAGTTTTCATATTCCGAGGAGGGATTTCGAACTCTAGACTCCAAGCTGAAGGATTATAGTCGCCAGGACTATATGGAATGATTTAGGTTTCATCAATCACATTGAATCCATCCTTATAATCATCCATCATCCAACCTGAGCATGTCATAAGTCGCCTTACATCATAATGCAAGTCGCCTTATGCCCCTGCCCATATACAAGTCGACTTATACGATACAAGTCGCCTTATGGCAATACCTAGAACAAGTCGACGTATGTACAATATAAGTCGACTTATCCAGGAAGAATTGCTATACTTTCTAATCGGCTAATTCCTCAATCCATGTAATCCCAATTCGCAATACCAACATACCTAAGGTAATATCTGTTAATATGATGTATCAATGAACACTTCATTGTACCATGATTGCCATATATGGTCAAACCATATAAGAAAAGTTTGAAACCGAGTCAAAACTCAAAGATATCCAAACAATTTAGGAACACCAAATTATCACCCTAAGCATCTATATCTAGTCCATACGTTATCAAATTACTCCGGCACAAGTCACAAAAATTATGACGGCCAAAACAAACAAGATAATGAAATATACTAACGAGACGGTAATGTGACCTATTCGGCATCCGAAAATTCTTGGAAAACCAATTTCAAGCAATTCAGTTTGGCAAGCATACAACATCAAGATAACACATTTTCAATCATATTAAAAATGGTCCAAGGCATTGGAACTGAAAAATACACATTCAATTATGCCAAGCAAAACAGTCCCAGAAATTTGCACAAAACTGCCAAGCTCTACCTTTTGCTCAAAATAATCATTGAAACAATTTCAATAAATTCTGAGAAAATTACATAGGTTACTAAATGTCCAGAAACTGCTTCATGAATTGTTTCAGGATTTATAGCCATCAAAAACTCAGTCAACCTAAGCAACAAAACCGATTCAAAATCTGTGTTCATCAACACAGCTATTCCCAACAGCATAGAATAAATTCGTGAATAAATAGCAAATCACCTTGAAAACACTTTTCCATCCACATAGACATTCACAAACATCTTACGGACATTTTGGTGAAGGCAAATAAGAAAAACAATTTTTCTAGAATTTATTATCGAATTTATACACATGCCTGTTCACAGAATGTGTCACAAAACAGCATCTAGAACCTTAGGGAATAAAATAGCAAAACTATATCAAATCAAATTGATAAATTCTCATCTTTCATAGACATATTCTATAACATGTTATGAACAATTCTGGGCAGAAAAATTTCGAAAAACATATCTCTATAGAATTTCGAAATCTGGACAGCATACATGCATCAACATCAAATTCACATAGGGCTTCCGATCTAGCTAGGGTTTTAGCTTCATACACGACACAAGTCGCTCTGATACCACTGTAGGAAAATCCCGGGATGTACATCACATGTACAAGGTGCGGAAAACAAAAATTTTTGTCGCCGGTACCTTCCCGAAGGCCAGGATCTATGTGTAGGTATGAAGACTCAAACCTAAATAGCCTATAGAGACTATCTCTAAAGGTATCCACGCAGAGATCAGAAAACCTAACCGGGACAAACCCCTTTGACCCGGGAATAGCTAGAACAAATTAAAGGCTGCTAGACCTTACCTTTGTCCTCTGGAGAGCTTGAATTAATGGAAAGAGGAAATGAAGAAGCTTGAAGATGAAGGAGATCGTGGGTGAGAGATCATATCTCCAAGGTTTTCACAAAACCTTTCTTCCTTCCATTTTTTTCTTCAAAAAACACGAACTCCTCTTCCTCTTTCTTTATATACCACTTGTCTTTAACTTATTAAAGACATTAAAAGCTTAAGGTGGAGAGTCTTCCACGTTACCTTTGTATATATATATATATATATAAAAAAGTTAAAAGATAAGACTCCTCCTCCATGGTACACGTATAACATATATATATATTAATTAATAATATATATATATAAATAAATGCTGAAGTGGTCCAGTCACACTGGGGTCGGTCCTACCGCCTACAAGGCCCCGATCTTTGAAACGACTCGAAACCTTTCTTAGCAATATCGATGTCGCGATTTCATCGGACATATCTCGATCTCATCGGGATCCATTTAATCTAATGCTCTCCATAATTGGAACTCGTCCAATTACTATTTTACGATTCTCTCAATCACTCTTATCGTGTGACCTTTAGGTTCCGGTTATGTTGGCCACTTAGATTAACAATTAATCGAGCAAGTCATGAGCGCGTCTAGCAACACATCATGACCCCAATTGATCAAAAATAATCGGTTTGATGAATTCATCATGAACCGGATCACGAACCCTTCCATTGACAATTACCGTGCAATTCGTCCTTTCACCATCCTATACCCCACTTGGTTATGAGTATGGTCAAAGTGTCAACTCTCACTAGACTGAGTCTAGCCCAGTGAAATTAGTTCTCGTCCCAGACTCATTACTCTATATGTCAATGAGGACACTCTTCATGACATATTCACGGTCACCTTACAAGTAATGATCCCGACAAGAGGCCATGGGTATCTCTTCTGCTAATCCAGAAGTGGTGAATCCTTTATTGGCTACTCAATTACCTTCGAATACCTCAAGCTGTACCCAAGCACCACCCTATGAGCGACCTCTGGAAGGCAACAAGGAATGGAGTCAAAGCACAGAATCAGTATCCAAGATATCCTTGAGTACCTCAAGTCTAAGGATACTTGCACCATTGCTATGATGAGATTATCACTGACACTAGAAGAAGATATCCATGTGATGATCTCATGGCAGGTCATCCGATGTACTTACTACCGCTACTAAGCATCCACATGTCAACTCTAAATATCTCATATTTACAGTTTCTGAGATCCACTGCTTGATCCAATCAAGGAATATGACATGTGCTAGTCTAACCGGATTAATGATGTCCAGTCTCATTAATCCTATGACTAGGGAAAATTTAGATACTGACATAATTGCACATGATAGGAATCTCAGTAGTATGATCACATCATAATTTCCTTCATGCTATGTCATATATCATGGACTTCATTAATTCGATTAAAGATCCAATCAATTCATAAACACTGTTCATGAATATCAAATTAATGAAATATGCCTTTGTTTATTTATTCATAAAGTCTGTACACGACTTTGAATAAAACGCGCTAAAGGGGATTGCCTTTAGGGCACTACTCTAACAATCTAACGGTACTGGACATCCATAAGTCGACTTACACTGGTGAACAAGGCGACTTATCAGTACCGAGCAAGCATAAGTCGACTTACACACGGTACAAGTCGACTTACACTTACAAAATTGACCTAAGCCATAATCAGCCAAATTCTACATCATAAATTTGTATAATCTCAAAATTAACTACCGGAAATTCATAAACATCATATTTCCAAGCTTTCTAAAACCAGAATTTCTAAAATCTCCAATTTCAAAATTTGACCTAAACCAATACACTCAAATTCAATCTCATAAATAACTTAATTTTCAAAATTAATCTCACAATTCATCAATTCACATTAATTCCAAAATATCTAAATCCTTAATTTCAAAAATCCCCAAATCTTAAAATTGGCCTAAACCAATTTATCCAAAATCACTATCACAATTCACAAATTCTTCAAAATTGAATTCATATATCACTAACCCATATCATTATCTATAATTCTATACCAAAATATCACAAATTTCCTCATCACAAAATTAAGCCTAAACTTTAATCAATTTTCCATCCAAAATTAAACCCAACCTAAAGCATATATTTCAAAATCAACTTCATAAATCACAAACCCATAACATTATCTATCTTTCTTAATCAAAAATTCAACAAAAACTCCAAATTGAAAATTTTTTCTTACCTCATTTCTCCTCCAAATTCGAATTTTCTTGATTCCTTAGGAAGCTCTCATCATTCTCCACTCTTTTCCTTCTTGGAAAAATCCCAAAAGCCTTAAGAATTGAGTAGAAAAATTAAAACGAAACTTTCTCCCTCTTCTTTTCTCTACGAACTCCTCTCCATTCTTCTTCTTCTTTCTTCTTCTTTCTTCTATAATTTTCCAGACTTCTCCAGCCCATTCGTGGCTTTTAATAAGCCAAAACGACACTTCCTTCATGTGTTTCATTAATTGATGGTCAAATGACCAAATTGCCCCTCCATTGCTACTTTATGTCATGCTCACTTGCGGGCTGATTCGTACTATCAATTTGGAGGAATTTGTCAAAACTTCCTTCTAGATAAATGTTCCTCTCAATCATACGAATCCAACGCCACTGACCGCGCTCAATTCGGATCACTACATCAAAAGTTATACGTAAAACAGTTTGGGTATATCCATATTTTAACACATTTTCCATGTACGATTATTTCTGTCCAAAAGTTTACATTCTTAATCCAAGAATTGAAACTCGATGTCTTCATAACATTTGTAGCCTTATGTCTCTAGTTTAATTCAAAACAAGAATTGCCTCATTTCGATTCCCAGATCAAAAGTTATGCTCAAATTACTCACAGGTGTTCCCAATCTGAAAATTTCACCCTAATCCGAAGTTAAATTTAAAAATTAAAAGTCTTAGGGGAAAAATTGACATTTCATGTCTTCATATGATTTGTATCCCTTTGTCTTATCTTTATTTCGCCTCAAGAATCGCTTCAATCAGATCTCTACAGATCCCGAATTTCACAAAATACTAAACCATATTCGGAAAATTTCTCGACTCAGTTTGATTAAATTAATCTCCATTAATTTAATCTCAAAAATTTACAAATTTCTATGAGGATGTAGATAATTGTCTTAGGAATCCAACTCCGCAATAATCGACTCAATCGGATGTTGGACGGAAAAGATATAAGCAAAATAGTGAATAAAGGTCGGATTAAGGAGGAATCAAGAAAACAAAAAGGGCAAAACGGCGTCGCACTGGGGCGAGGCGAGGGCTTGCTCGCCCTGGTGACGCGTCGCCCTAGCGACGCGGGCGGAACGCCCACTATCGCGAGGGCGATGCGTCACCCTAGCGATGCGAGCTGATCGCTCGCCATCGCTAGGGCGATGAGTCGCCCTAGCGACTGGGATACTTCATTTTCATTTTTTTTTTCACATAATAATCCGAAACTTCCAAGATTTATAACTCTTAATCCCGAACTCCGATTTTAACAAACTTAGTCTCTATAGAAAGCTTGAGGGAAGCTTTAAATCTTTCACGAAGGATATAAAACTCAATTCGACTCCTACGGGAGTCCATTTTTCGGTCAAAGATACTATCCTCTATACAAACTTTTAAAAATCATATCTTATTATTACGAGATCAAAAAATTGCATACTTTATATCGAAATAAAGATCAAAACAAACCCTTCAATTTTCATGAAGAACACCAAAGCTCAATTAACCTCTAACTAGGTTAATTTCTCAGTCAAAGTTTCAGTCATCATAATTAAAGTCAAAAGTCAACTTATCAAACATAAACTTTGACTGATCATAACTTTCACTCCCGATATCGAAAAATTGCAAACTTTATGTCCACAAAAAGCTCTTGACAGAGGCTACAATTTTCATGTTGATCATTTTCTCGAATTTTGCCTAAATCAAAAGTCAACTTTTTCTTCAAGAAACTCTAATCGAACTTTGACTTATCATAACTCTCACTTCCGATATCGAAAAATATCAAACTTTATGTCTACAGAAACTTCTTGACATAATCTACAAGTTTCATGTAGATCATTTTATCAAATTTTGCCTCAGACAAAAGTCAACCTTTCAAGGCCAAAAAGTCAACTATTACACAATTTTTCATATTTTCACTCTTTCTCTTTTTATCCATGATTTTCAACTCCATTTCAATCAACTCATCCACTTTTTCATTCATGTTACTCAGGCAAATTGTCACTCAAGGTTCGGGGTCCTACAATTGGAGTTATGTAAATATAGTGCCCTAGAAAGCAAGTGTATTTACATGTAACTTTATCTTCTTCGATTCACAGCTTTGTAATGAAAATATTTATTATTAATAAAACAAAAGAGTTTGGTTTTATCTGTATGAGCATTATATATCTGGTCATAAGATACCAAGATTCATTTGTAAGTAATATACATATACATAGAGATGTATGGGAAACATGTATATTATTAGAATCAATTAATTGATTCACAGTTGAATAATCAAGTTGGTCGCTTGATTATGGTTTAGACCGTAGTGTTGCAATTTATCTCCATATAAGTAAAGGAGTTTACTTAAAGGGAATGATGAGTTTCATATCATGATAGTAGTAGACTATCGATAATGGCATTATTAAATGAATTGAATCAAGTATGTTTTCAAGAATAAAGTGGGCGTTACTTTAATCTTAAAACATACAACTTAAGCATTCGCTATTATGAACCACAATCTTGATGAGTGGTGAACTCATATGTGTTTCATTATAATTCTTGATATGATCGGAATGGATTTTTACAGGTATTAATCCGATTAATCGCGTGTTGGAATTATTAATTGAAACATGTATCGTGGAACATTCACTCAAATAAAGAGTTTATAGTGTTATCATCTCTTCTAGATGTTTTAAGGAGATTTGGTGATTAAATGGCGCCAGAGTTTGATGGACTAGCTACCCATCAAGTCTTAACACTAAGATGAGATCTTATGTGTTAATCACCATATAAAGTAAAATGAGAGATCTAGAAGGAAAACCCAACATAAGGGCAAAACGTAATTTTACCCTTTGTTGTGCGGATGGCTATAATAAGGTTCTAAATAGGGTTTGCAATTGGACATATTCTCATAATATTTAATAATTCAAGAGTTCAACTAATTGTCTTTAGTGGAATGACATTTAGTTAATAAGCTAGAATTAATTCCAATGAGATTGAATTATTTCTGGGCTTATTGGAGCTTGAATTATCAAAGTCCAATAAGATTCCCCACTTGGCTTTAAGGAAGGTTATCAAGCTAAGTAAGAAGTAGTTTGGAGGTTTTAGAAGTCCATAATTGAATGATGGGCTTATACTAGTTAATGGTTAATTGGAAGCCCATATGTTCATTTAGAAATGGGCTTGTTTTGGTTTAATGTAATTGATTAGATTAATTATATTAAAACAATTTTTTTTTAAATGGAGAAGAAGCAATTTCGAAATTGTGTTAGGTTAGATGTGTAACCACACATTTGACATTAAAATACTAAATAAAGATGGTCTTTATTATGGTTCATCATTATTAAATGGAGTTATGAACTTACCATTAAATGGTTTAATGGTTGGCTTTTAATGTTAGCATGTAACCTATTTGCATTCATTAGATTAAAGATGAAAGATGTGCATTAGATGGACCATCTTCCTTCTTTCTTCTTGCCAAAACCGAAATGAGTATTCAATTATAGGTTATGGTCTTTTCAAACAGCCATTTTAAAGATAAATGAAGTAAGTCTCATTTATTGGCTATTTGATGAGTGATTAATGTAAGAAGTGATGCATTGGATGCCTCTCACTCTTTTCCATTCATGCATATTTCGAAATTGAGATGTAAGAAAGGGTTCTTGCATGGTCTTTAGACATTCTCTCTTTTCATGCAAGGTAGAACTGAAATTCCTAAGTGAAAGAATTGAAAGAGTTTCAATTTTGGTTCTTCTTCTTCTAAGAAAATCTCCTCCAAATATTTCTTCTCCTTTCCCACCAAAGGATTTTGTTAATCTAGTTGTCCTTGAAGAACAAGTGGTAAATCTAATTGGTAGAGGATACTACTACAAGTAAGAAGATAGATTGCTAAAGGAAAAGACTCAAAGGCAAAGGATTTGGATACAAGAAGGAGAGGATAGCTCAGCGAGGATTTAAAGCTGTAGCAAAGGAGTCGGTAATTCCTTTTATCTTGTTCTTGGTTTTATTATCCTTATACCATATCATGTATGGATTAGCATGTTGATTTGGATATATTGCTTCCGCTGCAAGATGATTTCTTAAAAAGTTTTGAAATCTATCGTTTCTCCAAACTAAGCATGCTTTCTTTTTCCGATCCAACAATTGGTATCAGAGCTAGTTTTTCATGCATGATTTCGGTTCTGTAGGAAAATCCCGGGGTGTCCATCACATGGACACAGTGCGGAAAACAAAACTTTTTTGTTCCGGGAAGTTCCCGAAAGCCAGGATCCATGTGTAAGTATAAATAGTCAAACCATAACGACCAAAGGAGACCGTCTCTAACGGTATCCACGCAGAGGTCGGAAACCTAACCGAGACAAACCCTTTGACCCGGGAATAGCTAGACTAAGGAAAAGACTGCTAGATCTTACCTTAGCCTTGGAGAGCTTGGACAAAGATGGAGGAGAAGACTTGAAGAAGCTTGATGATCGTTGGATAAGAGATCAAAATCTCTTAAAGGTTTCCAAAAACCTTTCTACCCTCTTTTAAAAGTCACGATCCTCTTATGAATAAAAGAAGAAGCTCTTTTATTTCTTTCTTCATCCATAAGACACGATCATCACACACCTTTCCACCTTTTGTTTTTTGTCTTTTAGTCATTAATTAAACTTAATGACTAAGCATTCAAATGGAAGCTTCTTATGCTTCCTGCTCCATCCCACGTAATCACCATATATATATATATATATATTAATTATTTAATTAATTAATCATATATATATATATGTATATATATTGTTGAAGTAGTCCAGTCACACTGGGATCGGTCCTACCGGCCCGCTTGGGCTCCGATGGGAAAACCCCGAGACCTTTCAAGAATATCGATGTCGCGATCACATCGGGACATATCCCAATCTCATCGGGATCCATTTAATCCTATTGCTCTCCAGATATTGGATCACTATCCAAAACTATTTTACAGATTTCCGAGTCACTCTTATGCGTGTGACCCATTAGGTTCCCGGTTATGTTGACCACTTAGATTAACACTTAATCTAAGCAAGTCATGAGCGGCGTCTAGCAACATATCATGACCCCCAATTGACCGGAAAGTAATTGGTTTGATTAATGAACCCGAGCTCATCAGGAACCAGATCACGAACCTTTCCATAGACAATTACCGTGCAATTCGTCCATTCACCATCCTATACCCCACTTGGTTATGAGTGTGGTCAAAGTGTCAACTCTCACTAGACTGAGTCTAGCCCAAGTTGTAAGTGTAAGTCGACTTGTACCATGTGTAAGTCGACTTATGCTTGCTAGGTACTGATAAGTCGCCTTGTTCACCAGTGTAAGTCGACTTATGGATGTCCAGTACCGTTAGATTGTTAGAGTAGTGCCCTAAAGGCAATCCCCTTTAGCGCGTTTTATTCAAAGTCGTGTACAGACTTTATGAATAAATAAAGAAAGGCATATTTCATTAATTTGATATTCATCAATAGTGTTTATGAATTGATTGGATCTTTAATCGAATTAATGAAGTCCATGATATATGACATAGCATGAAGGAAATTATGATGTGATCATACTACTGAGATTCCTATCATGTGCAATTATGTCAGTATCTAAATTTTCCCTAGTCATAGGATTAATGAGACTAGACATCATTAATCCGGTTAGACTAACACATGTCATATTCCTTGATTGGATCAAGTAGTGGATCTCAGAAACTGTAAATATGAGATATTTAGAGTTGACATGTGGATGCTTACTAGCGGTAGTAAGTACATTGGATGACCTACCATGAGATCATCACATGGATATCTTCTTCTAGTGTCAGTGATAATCTCATCATAGCAATGGTGCAAGTATCCTTAGACTTGAGTTACTCAAGGATATCTTGGATACTGATTATGTGCTTTGACTCCATTCCTTGTTGCCTTCCGAGGTCGCCATAGGGTGGTGCTTGGGTACGCTTGAGGTATTCAAGGTAATTGAGTAGCCAATAAAGGATTCACCACTTCGGATTAGCGTAAGAGATACCCATAGCCTCTTGTCGGGATCATTACTTGTAAGGTCGCAAAGAATATGTCATGAAGAGTGTCCTCATTGACATATAGAGTAATGAGTCCCAGGGCGAGAACTAATTTCACTGGGCTAGACTCGGTCTAGTGAGAGTTGACACTTTGACCATACTCATAACCAAGTGGGGTATAGGATGGTGAAAGGACTAATTGCACGGTAATTGTCTATGGAAGGGTTCGTGATCCGTTCGTGATGAATTTATCAAACCGATTACTTTCCGGTCAATTGGGGTCATGATGTGTTGCTAGATGCCGCTTATGACTTGCTTCAGATTAATTGTTAATCTAAGTACCAACATAACCGGAACCTAAAGGGTCACACGATAAGAGTGATTCAGAGAATCAGAAAATAGTAGTTGGACGAGTTCCAATTATGGAGAGCATTAGGATTAAATGGATCCCGATGAGATCGAGATATGTCCCGATGAGATCGCGACATCGATATTGCTAAGAAAGGTTTCCTGAGTCGTTTTTGACGGGACCTTAGAGGCCGTAGGACCGAATTCAAAGTGACCGGACCACTTCAAGATTTATTTATATATATATATATATAATTAATTAAATAATTAATTAATATATATATATATATGCACGTGATGATGGAGGCTAAGATGAGTTTTAACTTTTATATATATATATATATATATATAAATAGCCATACGTGGATGGCTTGTCATCTATGAGCAAATGATGTCTTTTAAAAGTTAAAAGACACATGGCTTAATGAAGAAGCTAAGGAGGTCGTTGGCTTTGTATAAAGAGGAGAAAGGTTTTGAAAAACCTATGAAAATTGTTTTCAAAGGCTTCTTTTTAAGAGGAACGATCAACGATTTTTCTCTTCTTCTCCGTGGTAGCTTCACAAATCTTAAGCTCTCCAAGGACGAGGTAGGGTCTAGCAGCCTTTACTTTGTTCTAGCTATTCCCGGTCAAAGGGTTTGTCCTGTTAGGTTTTCGATCTCTGCGTGGATACCTTTAGAGATAGTCTCTATTGGCTATTTAGGTTTGAGTCTTCATACCGACACATAGATCCTGGCCTTCGGGAAGGTCCCGGTAACAAAAATTTTTGTTTTCTGCACCTTGTACATGTGATGTACATCCCGGGATTTTCCTACACAAGTGATATCGGGTCTCGTCCGGACTCATTACTTTATATGTCCATGAAGACCCTCTTCATGACACGGGTGTGCTCCGGCGCCAGAGACTTCCAAGTAATGATCCTGACAAGAAGCTATGGGTATCTCTTCTGCTATTCCAGAAGTGGTGAATCCTTTATTGGCTACTCAATTACCTTCGAATACCTCAAACTGTACCCAAGCACCACCCTATGAGCGACCTCTGGAAGGCAACAAGGAATGAAGTCAAAGCACAGAATCAGTATCCAAGATATCCTTGAGTACCTCAAGTCTAAGGATACTTGCACCATTGCTATGATGAGATTATCACTGACATTATAATAGAATACCCATATGATGATCTCATGGCAGGTGATCCAATGTACTTACTACCACTAGTAAGCATCCACATGTCAAATCTAAATATCTCAATATTTACAGTTTCTGAGATCCACTGCTTGATCCAATCAAGGAATATGGCATGTGCTAGTCTATCCGGATTAACGATGTCCAGTCTCGTTAATCCTATAACTAGGGATAATTTAGATACTGACATAATTGCACATGATAGGAATCTCAATAGTATGATCACATCATAATTTCCTTCATGCTATGTCATATATCATGGACTTCATTAATTTGATTCAAGATCACAATCAATTCATAATAAAATGAACATCAAATAAATGAAATATGCCTTGCTTTATTTATTCATAAAGTCTGTACATGACTATGAACAAAACGCGCCAAAGGGGATTACCTTTAGGGCACTACTCTAACAATCTAACGGTACTGAACATCCATAAGTCGACTTACACTGGTGAACAAGGCGACTTATCAATACCGATCAAGCATAAGTCGACTTACACATGGTACAAGTCGACTTACCACTTACAAATCTCCCACTTGACCTAAAGCCAATCGCCTTGGTATCTAATACCATAAGCGAGTACATGAGAATCAAAATTCTTCTGTGACAATGGCTTTGTCAACGGATCAAGAATGTTACGCTCTGGAATTCTCTATCGGACATCACCTCGCGAATGATCTCCCGAATCAGATGGTATCGACGGAGTATGTGTTTGGATCGTTGATGTGACCTTGGTTCTTTTGCCTGCGCAATAGCTCCATTGTTGTCACAATACAACTGTATGGGCCCATCACAGCTGGGAACTAGACCAAGTTCAGTAATAAACTTCTTGATCCAAACTGCTTCCTTTGCTGCATCCGATGCTGCAATGTACTCTGCCTCGGTCGTTGAATCAGCAGTCGTGTCTCGCTTGGAACTCTTCCAACTGACTGCTCCGCCATTCAGCGTGAAAACATAACCTGATTGGGACCTGGAGTCGTCCTTATCAGATTGAAAACTGGCATCTGTATGCCCGCTCACTTGGAGATTTCCATCTCCATATATCAAGAAAACATCCTTAGTTCTTCGCAAGTACTTTAGGATATTCTTGATACCACCCAAAGGACCCTCACCGAGATCGGATTGGTATCTCGCCAGAACACTTAGAGCATATGATACATCGGGTCTCGTACATAGCATTACATACACGATATATCCTATCGCAGATGCATACGGGATCATATTCATGCGGATCCTCTCATCCTGTGTCTTAGGACACAAAGACTTGAGAGCGATATCCCATGAGACATGGAAGATACCTCTCTTGATTGCTCCATGCTAAAACTCTTTAGCATCTTGTCTATGTACGTTGACTGTGAAAGACCAAGCAACCTCTTCGATCTATCTCTATAGATCTTTATCCCAAGGATATAAGTTGCTTCTCCAAGGTCTTTCATGGCAAATTGTTTGGACAACCAAATTTTTACCGATTGCAAAGATTGAGACATCGCTTCCTAGTAACAATATGTCATCTACATATAACACAAGGAATACGATTGCGCTCCATTAACCTTCTTATACACACAATGTTCATCCGAATTTTGTGAGAAACCAAACTCTTTGATTGTCTCATCAAAACGGATATTCCAACTCCTGGATGCTTGCTTTAATCCATAAATGGATTTCTGAAGTTTGCATACCTTTTCGCCATCATAGGAGATGAAGCCCTCAGGTTGTGTCATATACACATCCTCATTCAGATTTCCATTCAGGAAAGCTGTCTTCACATCCATTTGCCATATCTTATAATCATAATGAGCGGCAATGGCTAGGAGTATCCTAATGGATTTAAGCATTGCTACTGGACTGAAGGTCTCGTCATAGTCAATTCCTTGTCTTTGACGAAAGCCTTTAGCCACAAGCCTTGCTTTATAGGTAATCACATTACCATCCATGTCGGTTTTCTTCTTGAAAACCCATTTGCACCCTATAGGTTTTATCCCTTCAGGTGCATCAATCAAAGTCCATACTTGGTTTTCGTACATGGAATCCATTTCAGATTTCATGGCACGAAGCCATTTTTTAGACTCTGAACTCTTCAGAACCTCTTCATAGGTAGTAGGCTCATCATCCTCTATGAGCAATACGTCATTCTGTTCACTCACGAAATCCATATCTCTCGAAATGTAGCTTATCCTACTTGACCTCACGAATTTCGTGTGTAGTAGAAGGTTGAATCTGTTACCTCATCTCGTATGAGTTACGCTTTGAGTTCGACAGTTGATCTGCGTCGTCCGAGCATCTTGAACTTCTTCAAGCTCAATTTTGCTCCCACTTTGCCTTCTTGTAAAAGAAATTCTTTCTCTAAAGACAGCATGCATCAAACAAACACCTTTTGTTCCTCAACAAGGTAGAATTGATATCCTCTTGTTCCTTTAGGATATCCTACGAACAGACACCTGTCAGACTTTGCTTCAAGCTTATCTGACTTTGTCCGCTTCACATAAGCAGGAAAACCCCAAACTTTCAAATAAGAAAGATAAGGTTTCTTGTTAGTCCACATCTCATATGGAGTAACATAACCTGTCTTTAATGGAACTCTGTTTAACAAGTAAACAGCTGTCTCGAGCACATACCCCCAAAAGGATTTTGGTAACTGTGCAAAGCCCATCATAGATCGAACCATGTCCAGCAAGGTTCGATTTCTCCATTCTGCCACACCATTGTGCTGTGGTGTGTAAGGTGGAGTCCACTGTGATAAAATCCCATTATCTCTGAGATAATCCAAAAACTCTTGGTCTAAGTATTCGCCACCACGATTAGATCGTAATGTCTTAATACTTTTCCCAAGTTGTTTTTCTACTTCATTTCTGAATTGTTTGAACTTTTCAAACGCTTCAGATTTGTATCTCATCAGATACAGATACCCATATCGAGAATAATCATCGATAAAGGTAATGAAGTAACGATCACCACTTCTGGCATGGATGGACATCGGACCACATACATCTGAATGTATTAGGTCTAATAATCCAGTAGCTCGTTCACCCTTTCCTTTAAAGGGTAACTTAGTCATCTTGCCTAACAAACAAGATTCACATGTGTCATATGATTCATAATCAAATGACCCTAAACATCCACTCTTATGGAGCTTAGCGATGCGTCTCTCATTTATGTGGCCAAGGCGACATTGCTCCCAAAAGTTACATGGAAACCAGCTCTATTTAAACAAGAAACAGACAATATGTTCTTTGTTAAAACCGGTACAAAATAACAATAATCCAAATTGAATACAAGCCCACTGGGGAGTGTCAAAACATAAGTCCCTACGGCTAATGCAACAACTTTTGCTCCATTACCAACACGTAGGTCCATATCTCCCTTAATGAGTTGCCTACTGTCCCTGAGGCCCTGCATATCATTACATATGTGTGAGCCACAACCGGTATCTAATACTCATATGTTGTGATCAGAAACAACATTAACCTCAATGACAAACATATCTGAAGAAGTCGAGGCATCTGATGCCTTCTTCTGCTTCAGGGACTCCAGATAGACTTTACAGTTTCGCCTCTAGTGGCCAGTCTTGCCACAATGGAAGCAGGTTCCTTTTTGGGGCAGTACCTTTGGTTTTCTTTTGGCTGTTCTTCCTACTTTCTGATCTCTATCAGAAACATCAACAACAAGTGGATCAGGAAGTGGAACATCAAGGACATAACCCAGTTCGTCAGATCTGAGAACATTTCTCAGATTTCTCAGCCAATCAAGAAAATTAGGTCCAGGTAATTTGTTCGAGTCAATTAGTGAGCGCAAGTTCTCACTGGAAGACATCTTCAAACAACCCAACCATAGAGAGAGAGAAAGACTGTTAGAATAGACTTAAATGCAGGATTTAAGTTAAATGCATGATCATAAGGACTTAAATGACATGCATACAGCTCCCACTAGTTTCATAGAATCCATAACCCTCATTATGAATCCAAGAAACAAGGTGACAAAATGTCCTAGTGGGTCGATATCCGACATTGCTAAGAATGACCTTAGGTTTGCCCAACAAGCCACTTCTTAGGTCAATCGGTAGGTATCAGTCATACCAATTGCATCATCGATAACCGACATTAAGAATGACCTTGAGGTTAGCTCAACAAGCCACCTTATGTCTCGGGAGGTATCAGACATACCAATTATATCTTAGACACAACTATCGATCAGTGCTATCAACGGTTGATGTGTGCACAAACATTGGGTTATCAACACTTGATGCGCGTACATCCGATGTACACTACCCAACTCGCCTCATCCACGCTTGACTTTGAGGTTAGCTCAACAAATCAACGCTTCTAGGAAAACCGACCCATTAATCCGAAAATCTTATTTTTCATGGTTCGAACATATTCGTATAGAGTGAGCTTGAGGTTAGCTCAACAACTCAACCCTAGAAGAACTCTGGTTCTTACCATATTAATGGAAGGCGTTAGTTTTCATATTACGAGGAGGGATTTCCAATTCAGGTCTCATCCAAGCTATGGGATTATAGTCACCATGACTATATGGAATAATTTAAGGTATGGCATCAATCACATTGAATTTATACCGAAAATCATCCATCATCCCGCCAAGGCATGATATAATTCGACTTATCCAATGCAAGTCGATTTATGCTGCTGCGCATGTACAAGTCGCCTTGTATCAATATACAAGTCCCCTTATACGACTCTTGCACATGTAAGTCGCCTTATCCAACTGAACAAGTCGCCTTACACAAGGAAAATTGCTATCTAGTCGGCTAATTCTCAATCCAAGCATTCCCAATTCACAACACCAATATAACAAGTATATAAACCTTTATATTAATGTGCTAATGAAACATTTTCATCAAATCATGCATGCCATATAGTCAAACTATATAGGAAAAACTTGAAACCGATTAATCACTATTAATCACTAGATTTCCACATAATTTTAAGAATATAAAATTATCATGCCAAGTATCTCTAGGTAGGCTACACGTTATCAAGATTACTCCGGCACTTGTCACAAAAATTGCGACGGCCAAAATAACCAAGATAACGGAATAATCTAACGAGATGCTAAAGAGACCTATTCGACATCCAAAAAATTATTGGCAACCCAATTTCAAGAATATCATTTTGGAATGCATACCACATCAATATAACACATTTTTAATCACATTAAAAATGATTCAAGGCATTGGAATTCAGAAATACATAACCAATCATTTCAAACAAAACAGCCCCAGCAACTTTCTCAAAACTGCCAAGCTCTGCCTTTTGCTCGAAATAATCATTGAAACAATTTCAATAAATGCTGAGAAAATTACAGAGGTTAGTACATGTTCCCAAAATGTTCCATGAATTTTTCCTGGATTTATTTCCCACAAAAACTCATCAAACCTCAGCAATCTAGCCGAAACAGAATCTGTGTTTTTCAACACAGACATTCCCAGCAGCATACAATAAATTCGGAAATAAATAGTAAATCACCTTGAAAACATTTTTCCATCCACAGAGACATTCACAAACATCTTAGGGACGTTTCGGTGCAAACCCATCCAAAAAACAATTTTTCTAGAATTTATTATCGAATTTACAAGTACCTGTTTCAGAAACGTTCAACAGGACAGCATCCGAAACTTAGGGAATTAAATTTGCAAAACCATATCAAACGACATTGATAAATTTTTTCCTTTTATAGACACATTCAGAAACATCTCATGAGCAGGTCTATGAAAGAAAATTTCGAAAACCCTAATTCTGGACAGAATTCGAAATATACATAGGCAGCATGCTACATAGCTCAATTCACAAAGGAACTCCGACCTAGTTATCATTTTAACTGTTTATACAACACAAGTGGCTCTGATACCACTGTAGGAAAATCCCGGGGTGTCCATCACATGGAAAAGTGCGGAAAACAAAACTTTTTTGTTCCGGGAAGTTCCCGTAAGCCAGGATCCATGTGTAAGTATAAATAGTCAAACCATAACGACCAAAGGAGACCGTCTCTAACAGTATCCACGCAGAGGTCGGAAACCTAACCGGGACAAACCCTTTGACCCGGGAATAGCTAGACTAAGAAAAAGACTGCTAGATCTTACCTTAGCCTTGGAGAGCTTGGACAAAGATGGAGGAGAAGACTTGAAGAAGCTTGATGATCGTTGGATAAGAGATCAAAATCTCTTAAAGGTTTCCAAAAACCTTTCTACCCTCTTTTAAAAGTCACGATCCTCTTATGAATAAAAGAAGAAGCTCTTTTATTTCTTTCTTCATCCATAAGACACGATCATCACACACCTTTCCACCTTTTGTTTTTTGTCTTTTAGTCATTAATTAAACTTAATGACTAAGCATTCAAATGGAAGCTTCTTATGCTTCCTCCTCCATCCCACGTAATCACCATATATATATATATATATATATTAATTAATTATTTAATTAATTAATCATATATATATATGTATATATATTGCTGAAGTAGTCCAGTCACACTGGGATCGGTCCTACCGGCCTGCCGGGCCCCGGTATGGGAAAAACCCCCGGAGACCTTTCTCAGCAATATCGATGTCGCGATCACATCGGGACATATCCCAATCTCATCGGGATCCATTTAATCCTATTGTTCTCCAGATATTGGATCACTATCCAAAACTATTTTACAGATTTCCAAGTCACTCTTATGCGTGTGACCCATTAGGTTCTCGGTTATGTTGGCCACTTAGATTAACACTTAATCTAAGCAAGTCATGAGCGGCGTCTAGCAACACATCATGACCCCCAATTGACCGGAAAGTAATTGGTTTGACTAATGAACCCGAGCTCATCAGAACCAGATCACGAACCTTTCCATAGACAATTACCGTAATTCGTCCTTTCACCATCCTATACCCCACTTGGTTATGAGTATGGTCAGTGTCAACTCTCACTAGACCGAAGTCTAGCCCAAGTGATATCGGGTCTCGTCCCGACTCATTACTTTATATGTCCATGAAGACCCTCTTCATGACACGGTGTGCTCTGCGCCGAGACTTCCAAGTAATGATCCCGACAAGAAGCTATGGGTATCTCTTCGCTATTCCGTAAGTGGTGAATCCTTTATTGGCTACTCAATTACCTTCAAATACCTCAAACTGCACTCCAAGCACCACCCTATGAAATCGACCTCTGAAGGCAACAAGGAATGGAGTCAGCACATAATCAAGATTCAAGATATCCTTGAGTACCTCAAGTCTAAGGATACTTGCACCATTGCTATGATGAGATTATCACTGACATTATAATAGAATACCCATGTGATAATCTCATGTCAGGTCATCCAATGTACTTACTACCACTAGTAAGCATCCACATGTCAAATCTAAATATCTCAATATTTACAGTTTCTGAGATCCACTGCTTGATCCAATCAAGGAATATGACATGTGCTAGTCTATCCGGATTAACGATGTCCAGTCTCGTTAATCCTATGACTAGGGATAATTTAGATACTGACATAATTGCACATGATAGGAATCTCAGTAGTATGATCACATCATAATTTCCTTCATGCTATGTCATATATCATGGACTTCATTAGTTTGATTCAAGATCACAATCAATTCATAATAAAATGAACATCAAATAAATGAAATATGCCTTGCTTTATTTATTCATAAAGTTTGTACATGACTATGAACAAAACGCGCCAAAGGGGATTGCCTTTAGGGCACTACTCTAACAATCTAACGGTACTGAACATCCATAAGTCGACTTACACTGGTGAACAAGGCGACTTATCAGTACCGATCAAGCATAAGTCGACTTACACATGGTACAAGTCGACTTACCACTTACAGGTTCCTATATGGTGGATGCATGGGTTGGCAATCTTTTTATGTATACTGCATATTTTTATGTGATAGAAATATATATGGTGTATGTTGCTCTTTTGGTTGTCCATAGAAGTTAAATTTTATCTTGTAAGATTTCTTCATTTGGTTGTAACAAGGAGGGTGGTCTATCATCACCATGTTTCCTCCTTGGTTTCTTTTTTCTATTTTATTTGATTTTGTAATGTACAAATTGATGTAATGATGAAGAAGGAGTAGCCATGGATTGAAGAAATTGAAAGGTAAAATTTTCAGTGTATCCTTTTGTGTTTTGGCATAAGTTTTGTGAAAACTAAGTTGCTGGAATTTTTGTTTCAATGAATCATATTTCAGTTATGATTGGAAAACAAGTGCTGGTTTTTTGTTTCAAAGAATCCAATTTCGGTTTTAATAAAACAAGTGCTGGAATTTTTTGTCAAAACAAAGATTTGGTTTTCTAAAAATCTAGTGCTGGAATTTTATTTTTCAAAATGACAAAATTCTAATTTCATAAATGCCATTACATTTTGTTTACCGAATGGGCCGGATCATGTTAGCGAAGAGTTCGAAGCGGAAGATCCAAGATGAAGAAGCATATTTTGGGCCTAAAAGGCTTGTAATGAATGGAGAAATGAATGCTTGTAATATGTGATATTATGTGATTGCATGTCATTTAGAAAATTGCCAACCCTAGGCCTTGCCATGCATTCATTATGTATGAGATATATAATGAAACAATATAGGATGGATAATAAATTGCATCTAGACAAGATGGTATTTAAAACTTAAAGCCCAAAAAGATTGAGTGGGAGAGGATGCTCCTGTGAGAGTCCACGGTCTCCAAATGATGGCCCGTTTGCATGTGGTGAAGTGTTACTCCCCATTGGAGGGCATGGATCCTAGATCTTGCATGGTTTGGGTCTCCTTAAGGATAAGTCCACTTAATGATAGCAAATGTGACCTCCCACCGAGGCATGATTTGTAGGTATCTTTAGTGAATGAATCAAATGGTTATACACTCAACATTTTTTATCAATAAACTGCCCACCGTAGCTCTGTTGGTAAAAGTATGGACCAAATTAAGACGCTTCTTAAAAAAAATTAAGCATGAGATGCTTGGTAGTTTTTTTGAGTGGGAGGGTCCCATTTTTTTTTAATAGATAAGATGGCCCACCGTCACTTAGTCTGTTATAGATAAGAAAAATAACCGTCGTATAATGTTTTAATTTTTTAAGTTTTGTTAAATCTATCGTCATGCATAAATCATGATTTTATACAAAGTTCCATAAATTGTTGACTAGTATGCTCATGTTTTAATAATTTATATTTTCAGACATAATCAACCACAAAATGAATCCACTCACCCTGCTCTTGACTAATAACAAATTGGAAAATGGAGACAAGTTTAATGAATGGAGACGTAACCTTGACATTGTTCTTCAATATGAACGTATTTCATGGGTGTTAATCGAAAACGAACCTACACCTCTAAATGGAGATGCAACTCCTGAGCAAGTCCAACAACATGAGTGTTGGCGTATCGTCGACAAGACTACTAAGTGTTATATTCTGGCTTCTATCACCGGCATGTTGCAAAAGCAAATTGCTTGTATGAAAACTGCTAGTGCAATGGTCCATCACCTACATGAGATGTTTGGTGTGAGGACTAGGTCTGCAAGAGTGAAAGCTATCCAAACCTTTTATAATCTCAGACAGAAACCTAGTGAACCAAAAGTGATTACATGATGAAGGTAATCTCTGCGGTCACCGAGGTCGAGATGCTTGGGCGGATATGGATGCGGACACGCAGATGATTATGATCATCAATAGCTTAAACTCTTCTTTTCAGCAGCTTTAAGTTGGACTATGAGCTCAACAACAAGGATTACACCTTGAGTGAGTTGATGAATACCCTCCAGAGCACGGAGGAAATATTGAATATTAAGGCTCAAGGGCCGGCTAATGTAGCTTCTTCTTCTAAGCCAAAGGGTAAGGGCAAGGAAAGAAGAAGGGTCCAATGAAAAAAGGCCCAAATAGGGTCAAGGCCAAACCCATGAAAAGAAGGCCAAAGAGAACATCAAAGGAAAGTGTTTCCATCTGTGATGAGATGGGCCACCGAAAAGAAACTCGCCGACCTACCTAGAGTCCCTCAAAAGCAAACAAGGTATGGGCTTCCTAAGTTTGTTAGGAACTAGAAATGTGGCGATTTATCTACTTCTTGGATATTAGATTCAGGAGCCACTAACCATGTTTGTAATTCTTTGCAGGGGTTCCAGCAAAGGAAAAGACTTCCTAAAGGCTGGTTTCAAGTTAAGATAGCAGATGGTTCCTATGTTTCAGCATAATCAGTGGGAGTAGTTATCTTGGACTTTCCTAGTGGTCATAGGTTATATTTGGAAGATGTTTATTACATGCCAATGATTGTAAGGAACATGATTTCTATTTTTTGTCTAATAAAATCTGGCTATTCCTTATATTTTGAAAAGGTTGTTTCAATATATGAGAATAAGGATTTTATTTGTGAAGCGATAATTAAATAGGGATTGTTTTTTATAGAACCTATGAAAGGCTCACTAAACACCACAGAATTGATAAAACTAAGACAATCCAAAATCTCTAGCATTAATTCAAAGCATCTGTGGCATCTAAGGATGTGTCATATCAATCAGAAAAGACTTGACAAGCTAGTAAAGGATGGGATCCTTATGGGCTTGGATAGTGATCCATTACCCACCTGTGAATCTTATATTGAAGGAAAAATGACAAAAGCCTCATTTCTTTCTAAAGGAAACAGATTTGAATCCACATTGGACATGGTACATACTGATGTGTGTGGGCCCATGAATGTACAAGCTAGAGGAGGTTATGAATATTTCATAACTTTTATAGATGATTACTCAAGACATGGCTATTGGTATTTGATGCATAAAAGAGTGAATCTTTTGAAAAGTTCAAAGAATTCAAAGTCAAGTTTAGAAGCAACTTGGCAAGCCATTAAAACAGCTTCGATCGATCGAGGTGGTGAGTATTTATCTCGAGAGTTCCAGAATATTTAATTGACAATGGAATTGTTTCCAATTTGTCGCCTCGCGTACCCTCAATGTAATGGTGTAGCGTAGAGGAGAAATAGAACTCTATTGGAAATGGTAAGATCAATGATGTCCTATGCTAGCCTTCCAGAATCGTTCTAGGGATATGCCATACAAACGGCAACATATCTTCTTAACTTTGCTCCATCTAAATCGGTGCCTAAAACACCTAGGGAGTTGTGGACTGGCCGGGTGCCTTTATTGAGACACTTGAGGACTTGGGGCTGTCCAGCCCATGTTCTAAAGCCTGAATCCACAAAGATGGAACCAAGGTCAGAAGTATGTTTGTTTGTAGGATATCCTACGGGAACTCGAGGGTACTATTTTTACAGTCCTCATGATAGGAAGGTATTTGTGTCGACAAATGCAAACTTCTTAGAGGAAGAGTTTGTCAGAAATCACAAAGGAAGAAGTGAAGTAGTACTAAAGGAGTTAGCAATTTCATCCAAACCAAGAGTTGTTTTGGATATGACAGAACAAGATGTCAAAATGGATTCAAGAGTTGAATCAGAAGGGCAACCTAAACATCAAGATGTGCTTAGACGTAGTGGGAGGGTTGTGAGACAACCAGATAGGTATCTGGGTTTAGGAGAAGGCTTAATTGCCATCTCAGACCAAGAAGAAATAGATCCCGTTACGTATACACAGGCTATTAATGATGTTGATGTAGGAAAATGGCTCAAGGCAATGGAATCGAAATAGATTCTATGTATACTAATGAAGTCTGGTCCTTGTAGTTCTACCACCGTGTCTAAAACCATAGGTGTAAATGGATCTACAAAAGGAAAAGGGATTGATGGAAAGGTAGAGACCTTTAAAGCTAGATTTGTAGCTAAAGGCTATACTCAAAAGGAGGGTATAGACTACGAGGAGACTTTTTCTCCGGTTGCCATGCTTAAGTCCATCAGGATTCTTTTAGCCATAACAGCCTATTTCGATTATGAAATATGACAAATGGATGTCAAGAACGTATTTCTGAATGGAGATCTTGAGGAGACCATTTATATGGCCCAACTAGAAGGATTCATTGAGCTAGGTAATGAGCATAAGGTTTGCAAGTTGCAAAGGTCCATTTATGGACTTGAGCAAACATCTAGGTCTTCGAACATTAGGTTTGATAAGGCTATCAAAACCTATGGGTTCATACAAAACCTAGATGAGTCTTGTGTTTACAAAAGAATACAAGAAGGTAAGGTTACTTTCCTAATCCTGTATGTTGATGACATTCTGCTCATTGGGAATGATGTGGGAATGTTATCTGCGGTTAAGGGATGGCTGAATGAACAGTTTTCAATGAAGGATTTGGGAGAGGCTACCTATGTTCTAGGGATCAAACTTATAAGGGATCGTAAGAACAAGAAGATAGTTTTGTCTCAACTAACCTACATTGAGAATATGCTAAATAAGTTCGCCATGCAAGATTCTAAGAGGGGTTTCACTCCTACTAGTCATGGAATCAAACTTTCAAAGGAACAAGCACCTAAAACCCAAGAGGAGGTTGAACGCATGCGTAACATTCCATATGCTTCGGCAGTTGGTAGTTTGATGTATGCAATGCTGTGCACTAGACCGGATATCTGTTGCGCGGTGGGACTGGTAAGCAGATTTCAGTCCAATCTAGGAATGGAACATTGGATTGCGGTTACGTGTATACTTAAGTATCTTCGTAGGACGAAGAACTTAATGCTTGTTTACTCTGGAAGTAATCTTATTCCGACAGGATATACGGATTCTGATTTCCAATCAGATGTTGATTCAAGGAAATCAACTTCTAGTTCTATATTTACTTTAGGAGGTGGAGCCATAGTTTGTAGGAGTGTCAAGCAATCTTGTATTGCTGATTCGGCTATGGAGGCTGAGTATGTTGCTGCTGTGAAGCAGCAAAGGAAGCAATCTGGCTCCAGAAGTTCCTAAATGATTTGGAGGTAGTTCCAGAGGCAGAAAAAGCCATTACACTTTATTGTGATAATAGTGGGAAAGTGGCTAATTCTAAAGAACCTCGGAACCACAAAGCTGCCAAACACATTGAGCGAAAGTATCATCTCATAAGGGAGATAATACAACGTGGAGAAGTGGATGTGGTAAAGATTCCTACAGAGCAAAACCTTGCTGATCCGTTCACAAAGACATTGACTCAAAAGAGCTTTGAGGGTCACCTAGAAGGGATGGGAATGAAGGATATGTCAAACTTGCTTTAGGGCAAGTGGGAGATTGTTGGAGTTATGTAAATATAGTGCCCTGGAAAGCAAGTGTATTTACATGTAACTTTATCTTCTTCGCCATGAGCTTTGTAATGAAAATATTTATTATTAATAAAACAAAAGAGTTTGGTTTTATCTGTATGAGCATTATATATCTGGTCATAAGGTACCAAGATTCATTTGTAAGTAATATACATATATATAGATATGTATGGGAAACATGTATATTATTAGAATCAATTAATTGATTCACGCTTGAATAATCAAGTTGGTCGCTTGATTATGGTTTAGACTGTAGTGTTGCGATTTATCTCCATATAAGTAAAGGAGTTTACTTAAAGGGAATGATGAGTTTCATATCATGATAGTAGTAGACTATCGATAATGGCACTATTAAATGAATTGAATCAAGTATGTTTTCAAGAATAAAGTGGGTCGTTACTTTAATCTTAAACATACAACTTAAGCATTCGCTATTATGAACCACAATCTTGATGAGTGGTGAACTCATATGTGTTTCATTATAATTTTGATATGATCGGAATGGATTTTACAGGGTATTAATCCAGTGTTTGCATGTTGGAATTATTAATTGAAACATGTATTAGGGAACATTCACTCAAATAAAGAGTTTATAGTGTTATC
Organism: Erythroxylum novogranatense; assembly: GCA_029891385.1. NCBI lineage: Eukaryota > Viridiplantae > Streptophyta > Magnoliopsida > Malpighiales > Erythroxylaceae > Erythroxylum > Erythroxylum novogranatense. The sequence continues at coordinate 59,414,449 of CM057233.1, forward strand.
ATCTCTTCTAGATGTTTTAAGGAGATTTGGTGATTAAATCGGCGCGAGAGTTTGATGGACTAGCTACCCATCAAGTCTTAACACTAAGATGAGATCTTATGTGTTAATCACCATATAAAGTAAAATGAGAGATCTAGAAGGAAAAACCAACATAAGGGCAAAACGGTAATTTTACCCTTTGTTGTGCGGATGGCTATAATAAGGTTCTAAATAGGGTTTGCAATTGGACATATTCTCATAATATTTAATAATTCAAGAGTTTAACTAATTGTCTTTAGTGGAATGACATTTAGTTAATAAGCTAGAATCAATTCCAATGAGATTGAATTATTTCTGGGCTTATTGGAGCTTGAATTATCAAAGTCCAATAAGATTCTCCACTTGGCTTTAAGGAAGGTTATCAAGCTAAGTAAGAAGTAGTTTGGAGGTTTTAGAAGTCCATAATTGAATGATGGGCTTATACTAATTAATGGTTAATTGGAAGCCCATATGTTCATTTAGAAATGGGCTTGTTTTGGTTTAATGTAATTGATTAGATTAATTATATTAAAACAATTTTTTTAAATGGAGAAGAAGCAATTTCGAAATTGTGTTAGGTTAGATGTAACCACACATTTGACATTAAAATACTAAATAAATATGGTCTTTATTATGGTTCATCATTATTAAATGGAGTTATGAACTTACCATTAAATGGTTTAATGGTTGGCTTTTAATGTTGGCATGTAACCTATTTGCATTCATTAGATTAAAGATGAAAGATGTGCATTAGATGGACCATCTTCCTTCTTTCTTCTTGCCAAAACCGAAATGGGTATTCAATTATAGGTTATGGTCTTTTCAAATAGCCATTTTAAAGATAAATGAAGTAAGTCTCATTTATTGGCTATTTGATGAGTGATTAATGTAAGAAGTGATGCATTGGATGCCTCTCACTCTTTTCCATTCATGCATATTTCGAAATTGAGATGTAAGAAAGGGTTCTTGCATGGTCTTTAGACATTTTCTCTTTTCATGCAAGGTAGAACTGAAATTCCTAAGTGAAATAATTGAAAGAGTTTCAATTTTGGTTCTTCTTCTTCTAAGAAAATCTCCTCCAAATATTTCTTCTCCTTTCCCACCAAAGGATTTTGTTAACCTAGTTGTCCTTGAAGAACAAGTGGTAAATCTAATTGGTAGAGGATACTACTACAAGGAAGAAGATAGATTGCTAAAGGAAAAGACTCAAAGGCAAAGGATTTGGATACAAGAAGGAGAGGATAGCGCAGCAAGGATTTAAAGCTGTAGCGAAGGAGTCGGTAATTTCTTTTATCTTGTTCTTGGTTTTATTATCCTTATACCATATCATGTATGGATTAGCATATTGATTTGGATATATTGCTTCCGCTGCAAGATGATTTCTTAAAAAGTTTTGAAATCTATCGTTTCTCCAAACTAAGCATGCTTTCTTTTTCCGATCCAACAGGTTAGTGGCTCTTGAATCTAATATCCAAGAAGTAGATAAATCTGCCACATTTCTAGTTCCTAACAAACTTAGGAAGCCCATACCTTGTTTGCTTTTGAGGGACTCTAGGTAGACTGGACAGTTTTTTTCCAAAGGGCCCATCTCATCACAGTGGAAACACTTTCCTTTGATGTTCTCTTTGGCCTTCTTTTTCATGGGTTTGGCCTTGACCCTTATTTGGGCCTTCTTTTTCATTGGACCCTTCTTCTTTTCCTTGCCCTTACCTTCTTCTTTTCCTTGCCCTTACCCTTGGGCTTAGAAGAAGAAGCTACATTAGCTTCTGGCCCATAAGCCTTAATATTCAATATTTCCTCCGTGCTCTGGAGGGTATTCATCAACTCACTCAAGGTGTAATCCTTCTCGCTGAGCTCATAAATTCAACTTAAACTATTGAAAAGAAGAGTTTAAGCTATTGATGATCATAATCATCTGCGTGTCCGCATCCATATCCGCCCCAAGCATCTCTGTTGGACCCCGAACTTTTGATGAAAATTAAAACTATTAAAATGAATTTAAGTGAGAAAGAATTGGTGAGAATGAGAATGAATTTAAGGAAATGTGATGAATTTAAGAAAAATGTAGGAGAAAAGAATTGTTTCGATTAGAGGAATTTGATATTTGAATGAATTTTTATGGATTATGAGAGGAAAGTGGATGAGTTGATTGAAATGAAGTTAAATAGCAAGAATTAAAAAAAAAGTGTGAAAATTTGAAGGATTTAGAAAGTTTGACTTTTTGGAGAGAGAATGTTTGACTTTGAGAGTTGACTTTTGATTTAGGTAAAATTTGATAAAATGATCTACATGAAACTTGTAGATTATGTTAAGAGCTTTCTGTAGCCATAAAGTTTGTAATTTTTCGATATCGGGAGTGAAAGTTATGATCAGTCAAAGTTTATGTGTGATAGGGTTGACTTTTGACTTTAAGTATGACTTTGACTGAGAAATTAACCCAATTAGCGGTTAATTGAGTTTTGATGTTCTTCATGAAAGTTGAAGAATTTGTTTTTGATCTTTATTTCGATATAAAGTATGGAATTTTTCGATCTCGGAATAATAAGTTATGATTTTTACAAGTTTATATTGTGGTTTTAGCATGATTATTAGAAGATAGTATCTTTAATCGAAAAATGGACTTCCGTAGGAGTCAAATTGAGTTTTATGTCCTTCGTGAAAGATTTAGATCTTCCCTCAAGCTTTCTATAGAGACTAAGTTTGTCAAAATTAGAGTTCGAGATTAAGAGTTATGAATTTCAGAAGTTTTGGATTTTAAGTGAAAAAAAAAGAAAAAAAAGAGGAAAATGAAGTACCCCCGTCGCTAGGGCGACGCATCGCCTTGGTGACGTCGAGCGTTTAGCTCGCGTCACCAGGGCGACGCATCGCCGTAGCCATGGCGAGTGTCCGGCTCGCGTCGCTAGGGCGACGCGTCGCCAGGGCGACCTCGCCCTCGACACGCGCAGCACGCGGGCGTTTTCGCTTGGTGCGACGCCGTTATGATTCCTTTGTTAGCCTCCTTTCACAAATTCGACCTTTGTTCACGATTTTGCTTATATCTTTTCCGTCCGACATCCAATTGAGTCGATTCTTACGGCGTTGGATTCCTAAGACAATTATCTACATTCTCATAGAAATTTGTGAATTTTTTAGATTAAATTAATGGTGATTAATTTAATCAAAGTGAGTCGAGAAATGTTCTGAGCATAGTTCAGTGTTTTGTGAAATTCGGGATCTGTAGAGATCAGATTGAAGCGATTATTGAGGCAAAATAAAGATAAGACAAAGGGCTACAAATCATATGAAGATATGAAATGTCAATTTTTCCCCTAAGACTTTTAATTTCTGAATTTAAGTTCGGATTAGGGTGTAATTTTTTGGATTAGGAACACCTGAGAATATTTTGAGTATAACTTTTGATCTGAGAATTGGAATGAGGTGATTCTTGTTTTGAATTAAACTAGAGACATAAGGATACAATTGTTAAGAAGACATCGAGTTTCAATTCTGGGATTAAGATTGTGAATTTTTGGACGGAAATAATCGTACATGGAAATTGTGTTAGAATATGGATATACTCAAACTGTTTTACGCATAACTTTTGATGTAGTGCTCCGAATTGAGCGCGGTCAGTGGCGTTGGATTCGTATGATTGAGAAGAACATTTATCAAGAAGAAAGTTTTAATAAATTCCTTGAACTCGATAGTGCGAATCAAAACCGCAAGTGAAAATGGCATAAATTAACATGTGAGGGGCATTTTGGTCTTTTTATAAAATTTTAAATGGCATGGCTTAATGTGATGAGTTGTCGTGTATGGAAGAATCTGGAGTTTTAAAAAGAAGAGTGAAAATCGATTTTAAAAGAAGAGAAGAAAGAAATAAGAAGAAGAGAAAGGAGAAGCTCGTATATGGTGAAAGAAAAGGGAGAGAAAACAAAGTTTCGATTTTTCTACTTATTCTTAAGGATTTTGGGACGGTTCCAAGAGGGAAAAAGGTAGAGGAGCATAAGAGCTTCCTTCCAGACCAAAAAAATTTGAATTTGGAGAAGAAAAGAGGTAAAAGAAAAATTTGAACTTTGAGTTTTTGATAAATTTTTGGTTTAGAACTGTGGAAAAGGACTTGGGTATGTGATTTATGAAGTTGATTTTGATATATATGTTTTAGGTTGGGTTTAATTTTGGATGAAAATTTGATTAAGGTTTAGGCTTAATTTTATAATTAAGAATTTTGTGAAATTTTGGTGTAGATTGATAGATAATGATATGGGTTTGTGGAATATGAGGTTAATTTTGAAGAAATTATATTTTATGGTATTGAATTTGGATAAATTGGTTTAGGCCAATTTTAAGATTTGGGGATTTTTGAAATTGAGGATTTAGATATTTTGGAATTATGTGGATTAATGAATTGTGAGATTAATTTTGAATTAAGTTATTTATGAGATTGAATTTGAGTGTAGTGGTTTAGGTCAAATTTTGAAATTGGGGATTTTAGAAATTCTGGTTTTAGAAAGCTTGGAAATATGATGTTTATGAATTTCTGATGGTTAATTTTGAGTATTATGCAATTTATGATGTGGAATTTGAATGATTATGGCTTAGGTCAATTTTAATTGAAAGAACGAAAGAAGCGAGGATCAATTGGAGCTTGAAATCAAGTTTCGGCATTTAATTCGAGGTGGGTAGCATATTTACATTTTGAATTGTAAGCTATATATAAAGTTTCAAAAATTAAAGAAAGCAAGAATTGGATTTTTGATAAATTATTGTTTTAAAAAATGTTTGAAAAATTGGCTTTCTGAATAAATTTTACGAAAATGCAAAGTCTATGAAATCCGTTGTGTTTAGATTGTTTGAATAATGTCAGAATGAAATTTTGAATAAATCTAAATTATATTGAAGGAAATTATTGCATTCATTGTTATGACTTTGATTTATATGTGAACTGATTGATTGAAGTGATTGAATATTATGCACTATGTGAATGTGTGAAAATCAAGATTTTGAAAAGTGCCTTCGGGCAATTCAAATTTCTATTTTCGCTTATGTGTTATGTGGGTTCGGTTAGGTCCTTTGGTGAGTCAGCGCTGTCTCTATTTGTATAGCCTTCGCCCGGCTGCCCGCTAGTGGCACGGAGTTCCGATTTCGGACTCCCTCACGGCTACACCGACCGCTACGCGAAATGTGCAAGACGCTCGCCTTGGACCGAACTGCACCATTCGATATGTTATGTGTTTTCAATTTTGTCTCGAATGTTGCATTCATATTTATGAAAAATTCGAGAAGTTTTAAAAAAATGAGGAAAAGTGAGATTATTATGAAAAGTTTGAAAATATGAAAAGGGTTCGAGGAAAAGTTTGAAAATATATATAAAAAAAGGGTTTGAGGAAATTGTTTGAAAAATTATGAAGTTTGAAAATTAGCCTTTCGGTAAAAAGTTTATGAAAATTGATTTCGCTTATTATTCAATTTATAAATGTGTTATCCATTTAGCTTCCGAAGTCACCCCTTTCATCCCCATCTCCGTGTTTCGAGGTGAGATCGGATGAAAGAATGTGAAGGCTTATGGTCCGTTTTTGCATCGTTAGTATGGTTGTGGAAATATTGAGATTTCGAATATTTTGTAAATGATTTGAATTTCCATTAAGTGATATTGATGTTTTTCAAAATGTATGAAGATTACAACTGAATGTTTGAGAGTAAGAAATTGTATATGATTTGGAAATTTGTATATGAGTTTGGTATTGAATTGAGAATTATGGAAGTATTAGATTTAGGTTTGCATTTTGCTGATGTTTGGATTCCGGACGGGAGAGTCTGATGATTCTAGATCTGCTTTGGCTTTTAGAAGTGTATTTCTTTACCTCGCAGTTTTGGTTAGGATAAAGGCAAATTATGTCGCTGAAATTTCGATAAAATTTTAAGATTTGTATGGATAAATAAGAATATGATCAGATTTAAAGATTTGCATGAGAGTGATTTTTCCAAAAGTGGAATGTGGTTGTGTGATTTGAATGAGGTTGAATAATGATGTAAGAAATGAGAATAAGAAAAGGAAAAAATTTACTGTGATTTCGGTTCGGGCTTAGTCTAAGATTCCAACGCAACTTTTCATTTCCTAAGATTTGCGCTTTCGATGTCGGCATTTTTTCTCGCTTGATTTGTATTCGATCCGCTTCGCTACTTTTGGTTTGATTTAATTCAATTCGCTTTGGGTCCGATTTGCATTTCGCCCGCTTTCTTTTATTCTGCTTTCGTATGATGCGATTCGGTTCCGCTTTTGTTTTCGCTTCGCCATCTATTGCTTTGTTTCGATTCAAAATTTCGATGCGACATTCCTGCTTCCATTCGATTCCGCTTCCTTCGCTCTCTTCATTTTTGGTTGGGATCCGTTCCGGATCGGGTCCCAACAATCTCAAATTTCAAGGACCGCAGAGATTACCTTCATCATGTAATCCCGCGACCGTTCACCAGTGTTTCATCGAGATTATGAAAGGTTTGGATAGCTTTCACTCTTGCAGACCTAGTCCTCACACCAAACATCTCATGTAGGTGATGGACCATTGACTAGCAGCTTTTCATACAAGCAATTTGCTTTTGCAACATGCCACGATGAAGCTTTAATATAACACTTAGTAGTCTTGTCAAGATTCTCGCCAACGCCATGTTGTTGGACTTGCTCAGAGTTGCATCTCCGCTAGAGGTGTAGGCTCATTTTCGCTAACACCCATGAAATGCGCTCATATCAAGAACAATGTCAAGGTTACGCTCCATTCATTAAACTTGTCTCCATTTTCCAATTTGTTATTAGTCAAAAGGGGTGAGTGGATTCATTTTGTGGTTGATTATGTCCAAAATATAAATTATTAAAACATGAGCATACCAATCAACAATTTATGGAACTTTGTAAAAATCATGATGCATGTATGTATGATGATAGATTTAACAAAACTTAAAAAGTTAAAACATTATACGACGGTTATTTTTCTTATTTATAATGACTAAGTGACGGTGGGCCATCTTATCTATTAAAGGAAAAATCGACCCTCCCACTCAAAAACTACCAAGCATCTCATGCTCAATTTTTAAGAAGCATCTTAATTTGGTCCATACTTTTACCAACAGAGCTACGGTGGGCAGTTTATTGATAAAAAATGTTGAGTGTATAACCATTTGATTCATTCACTAAAGATACCTACAAATCATGCCTCGGTGGGAGGTCACATTTGCTATCATTAAGTGGACTTATCCTTAAGGAGACCCAAACCATGCAAGATCTAGGATCCATGCCCTCCGATGGGGAGTAACACTTCACCACATGCAAACGGGCCATTATTTGGAGACCGTGGACTCTCACAGTAGCATCCTCTCCCACTCAATCTATTTGGGCTTTAAGTTTTAAATACCATCTTGTCTAGATGCAATTTATTATCCATCCTATATTGTTTCGTTATATATCTCATACATAATGAATGCATGGCAAGGCCTAGGGTTGGCAATTTTCTAAATGACATGCAATCACATAATATTATATATTACAAGCATTCATTTCTCCATTCATCACATGAACTAATAAAGCCACTTTTGATTGTCCATCCTAGAAATATAAAAAAAATTACAAGCCTTTTAGGCCCAAAAAAAACTTCTTCATCTTGGATCTTCCGCTTCGAACTCTTCGCTAACATGATTCGGCCCATTCGGTAAACAAAATGTAATGGCATTTATGAAATTAGAATTTTGTCATTTTGAAAAATAAAATTCCAGCACTAGATTTTTAGAAAACCAAATCTTTGTTTTGACAAAAAATTCCAGCACTTGTTTTATTAAAACCACAACTCATTTCATGAAAATTAAAAATCAGCACTTAGTTTTTTAGCAAAACCGAAATTGGATTCTTTGAAACAAAAAACCAGCACTTGTTTTCCAATCATAACTGAAATATGATTCATTGAAACAAAAATTCCAGCAACTTAGTTTTCACAAAACTTATGCCAAAACACAAAAGGATACACCAAAATTTTACCTTTCCATTTCTTCAATCCATGGCTGCTCCTTCTTCATCATTACATCAATTTGTACATTACAAAATCAAATAAAATAGAAAAAGAAACCAAGGAGGAAACATGGTGATGATAGACCACCCTCCTTGTTACAACCAAATGAAGAAATCTTACAAGATAAAATTTAACTTCTATGGACAACCAAAAGAGCAACATACACCATATATATTTCTATCACATAAAATATGCAGTATACATAAAAAGATTGCCAACCCATGCATCCATCATATAGGAACCAAATCATGCATGAAAAACCGCTCGATACCAATTGTTGGATCGAAAAGAAAGCATGCTTAGTTTGGAGAAAAGATAGATTTCAAAACTTTTAAGAAATCATCTTGCAGCGGAAGCAATATATCCAAATCAACATGCTAATCCATACATGATATGGTATAAGGATAATAAAACCAAGAACAAGATAAAAGGAATTACCGACTCTTTGCTACATGACTTTAAATCCTCGCAAGCGCTATCCTCTCCTTCTTATATCCAAATGCTTTGCCTTTGAGTCTTTTCCTTTAGCAATCTATCTTCTTCCTTGTTGTAGTATCCTCAACCAATTAGATTTACCACTTGTTCTTCAAGGACAACTAGGTTAACAAAATCCTTTGGTGGGAAAGGAGAAAAAATATTTGGAGGAGATTTTCTTAGAAGAAGAAGAACCAAAATTGAAACTCTTTCAATTCTTTAACTTAGGAATTTCGGTTCTACCTTGTATGAAAGGAGAGAATGTCTAAAAACCATGCAAGAGCCCTTTCTTACATATCAATTTCAAAATATGCATGAATGGAAAGAGTGAGAGGCATGCAATGCATCACTTCTTACATTAATCACTCATCAAATAGCCAATAAATGAGACTTACTTTATTTATCTTTAAAATGGCTATTTGAAAAGACCATAACCTATAATTGAATACCCATTTCGGTTTTGGAAAGAAGAAAGAAGGAAGATGGTCCGTCTAATGCACATCTTTCATCTTTAATCTAATGAATGCAAATAGGTTACATGCCAACCATTAAACCATTTAATGGTAAGTTCATAACTCCATTTAATAATGATGAACCATAATAAAGACCATCTTTATTTAGTATTTTAATGTCAAATGTGTGGTTACACATCTAACCTAACACAATTTCGAAATTGTTTCCTCTCCATTTAAAAAAAATTATTTTAATATAATTAATCTAATCAATTACATTAAACCAAAACAAGCCCATTTCTAAATGAACATATGGGCTTCCGATTAACCATTAATTAGTATAAGCCCATCATTCAATTATGGACTTCTAAAGCCTCCAAACTACTTCTTACTTAGCTTGATAACCTTCCTTAAAGCCAAGTGGGGAATCTTATTGGACTTTGATAATTCAAGCTCCAATAAGCCCAGAAATAATTCAATCTCATTGGAATTAATTCTAGCTTATTAACTAAATGTCATTCCACTAAAGACAATTAGTTGAACTCCTGAATTATTAAATATTATGAGAATATGTCCAATTGCAAACCCTATTTAGAACCTTATTATAGCCATCCGCACAACAAAGGGTAAAATTACCGTTTTTCCCTTATGTTGGTTTTTCCTTCTAGATCTCTCATTTTACTTTATATGGTGATTAACACATAAGATCTCATCTTAGTGTTAAGACTTGATGGGTAGCTAGTCCATCAAACTATTGGCACCAATTTAATCACCAAATCTCCTTAAAACATCTAGAAGAGATGATAACACTATAAACTCTTTATTTGAGTGAATGTTCCCTGATACATGTTTCAATTAATAATTCCAACATGCATAATCGGATTAATACCTCAAAAATCCATTCCGATCATATCAAGAATTATAATGAAACACATATGAGTTCACCACTCATCAAGATTGTGGTTCATAATAAGCGAATGCTTAAGTTGTATGTTTTAAGATTAAAGTCACGGCCCACTTTATTCTTGAACACATACTTGATTCCAGATTCATTTAATAGTGCCATTATCAATAGTCTACTACTATCATGATATGAAACTCATCATTCCCTTTAAGTAAACTCCTTTACTTATATGGAGATAAATCGCATCACTACAGTCTAAACCATAATCAAACGACCAACTTGATTATTCAACTGTGAATCAATTAATTCAGATTCTAATAATATACATGTTTCCCATACATCTCTATGTATATGTATATTACTTACAAATGAATCTTGGTACCTTATGACCAGATATATAATGCTCATACAGATAAAACCAAACTCTTTTGTTTTATTAATAATAAATATTTTCATTACAAAATCAGAATCAAGAAGATAAAGTTACATGTAAATACACTTGCTTTCCAGGGCATTATATTTACATAACTCCAACAAATATTACATAGCATAATATGGTAACTGCTTCGTCTTGGTTTCCAGTTCGTCTGACATATCGCTTCGTGTTATTTAAGACGATAGAAGTAGAGACTTCAATCAAACAAGTTGTACCTTGTGTATTTCCCTTAAAAAAAAAACTACGAAAACGCTTAATTAAAACAAACTTGTTCTTTTTACAAGACCTACTGAAAATAAAAGTTATAAAATGTTTTTGCTCTCGTCCACTTTTGCATCCGTCTGCTTTTGCTTCCCTCTGCTTTTCAACTCCGTCTATTTTTCTTCTTTCGTCTGCTTTTCACCTTTCGTTTGCTTTTGCTTTCGTCAACTATTCAACTTCCGTCTGTTTTTCTTCTTTCCTCTGCTTTTCAACTTCCGTCTATTTTTATTAGAGAGATAAAGCTTGAGAGAAGTTGACACACTCATTTTTTGAGTTTGCTATAATAAGATAGCTCTACATAATTCGCTGAATATTTTTCTCTCAAGTATGTGAAGTCAATCACGCGTTATTACAGTGCTTATTATACGATATATGAATACACTAGAAGGGGGGTTGAATTGTCTTAGTTTTCTTTACCCTTACCAATATGGTTCATCACTTTCTGATGTTATTGTTATTTGCAATATCACTTTCTAATTATTTTTTTGATGATTTATATTCGTGTTTTTTATATAATGATAATAACGGTTCATCGATATTTGTTTTATTAATATAAGCCAAGAATTTTTAATACCTAATAGGAATAATACTATTTACATAAATATATTTAAATAATACGCCGATTTGATTTTATTTATAACCTTCGCCTTCAATCGGTTCTTAAATCTTGCTTCTTGAATTTTAAAAGAAGCGCTTATTCAATTCGATTCAGAATTAACTCAAACCGTTCGTAATTCGAGGTGGTTTGCTTTAAATCGCTTTCCATCATCTCTTTTGCATCCGCTTGCTTTTGATAACTTCCGCCCGCTTACTCCGCCTCGCTTTTCAACTCCTCTCCTGCTTAACTCCGCCTTTTGAAGTTCCGCTCGCTTTTCAATAGCTTCACTCTCTTTTTTTACGCCCTGCTTTTCATCGCTCACGTTTCATCATTATTTCTACTTCAACAATCCAAAATCAGAGGATATCTCAGACACAACCCATGTAAGTACCTTATAGACAAGGACACTTCAGAGTCTTACCGAAAAATTGATTAACACATTATGAATGACTATAAGAAAGATAAACACTGTTACAACATGAGCCATGTTTGTTGTTTTTCACCAAGGTGTTGAAGAATTTCCATTAGATTATCTGTCCAGTATAACAACAATCTTCATTCAGTGCTTCCTATTTTCTTAAAATTTGCTTTTTTTTTGTCCAAAATCTTTAAACTCAAACGCGGTTTGAATTGTGTATCATCGTCTTGTTTTGCTTGCGTCTGCTTTTGCTTGCGTCTGCTTTTGCTTTCGTCTACTTTTGCTTTCATCTCCTTTTGCTTCCGTCTGCTTTTCAACTGCCCTCTCCTTTTCTTCTTTCGTCTGCTTTTCACCTTTCGTCTGCTTTCCTGAGTTTGTCTTATTTTTGCTTCTCTGTTTCGTCTTATTCTTTCCACCATTTTTCCATAGATCAGTCAACAGATGACCCTTGTTTGTCATTTTTTCGCCAAAGTGTTAAAGATTTTCCATTAGATTATCTATCCAGTATAACAACTGCTTTTTCTTTCGTCTACTTTTGAACTTCCTTCCGTTTTTCTTCTTTCGTCTGCTTTTCAACGTCTTACTACTTCAACTTATTTTTGCTTCTTTGAGCTTGCTCTTATTCTTCTTGATTTAAAGCAGTTCAGTTGATGCCATTTCTAACTCCGATTAAATTTCACTTACCAATTCCACAATTCTTCTTGGAGTATACGAATTGACTAATCCTTCTTCGAAAACATGTAACCCCCAAAATCTACAAAGCAAATATCAAGACGTCTTTTCGTTATATCGAATAATCTTCTAACTGCTATAATAATGTCAAATACTACCAATAACGTATTGCAGAAGTAAACAAACATAAGATCAAAACATAGATTGACGTTTCAATTGATAGCTGAGCTATGTTTTTGCCTATCTCTAGGAAAATCATTTCGAGTACTGCCCCTTATTTAATACCACGCAACTCTTCAAGTCTTACCTTCCATATGATCCCCTAACAACTCTATATTTAAACTTTCTATCCTCTCTCCTCTAACTTCAATCAAACAATTCCTACCCTCTTCTTTTGCCTTCTTCTTGTTTAACCTAAATACATCCCATTTTCCATTCCAGAAAGATAACAATAGTCAAGGTTACTTTTTCTATTTCAACAAACAAAGAACGATCGTTCAGGTCAGTAACCAATTCTTTTCTTGATTACTTTTTTCATCCTAATTTTTTCAATTTATAATGTTAACAAAACCCTTTCTTTATCTTTACGCAACATTTTTTATAGGTTCCCCCCTTATTCTCAGTGCTGCATTTTGCCACTCCAACCTTCGTCTTATTCTTCCTTCAATAAAGTTATAAAATAATTATCACATTTATACACTAATTTCGTTATTTTAATGCCAGATATGAATTCCAGCTATTTCGAGTGCAAAAGATATTTGAAAAATGTCATAAAGGAGACATATGATCGTCAAAATCAGCTAGATGAGTTACTTATCCAATACCATGCACGGAATAAAAAGGCACATAGTAGTTCAGATGGACTTTGCTACGTCGACATGTATGAAACTAGTCGAATGATAAAGATGGCCAATGATCTCAAAGAAGTAAACTTCGAGACTAGGAAATTTTATGAAGCACACATTAAAAAACTTATAGATTAAGGTATCTTTATACTGCAGATGTTAGTAGTAGACATGTAATCTATTTTTATCTTATCTGAAAGAAAGTCATTTCATCTTAGTTCTTCTCCGAACCGATGATTATTTCATTTCATTTTCATATTATTTTTTATTTAACTGTCATGTTAAATTTTGCCTCAGATAAATTCATTGGCACTTTCATCGCAGATTTAAGCAAGGTTAACTCGCTAGTATACTTTACAAGTTTAACTTATTCTAAAGCATAAACTCTTCATAACACTTCATATTCAAAGTTCACTCACCAACTTCACAATTTTCGAATTAATTGGATTCATTAAAATCATGAATTTAATCCTTAGTCATCAAGGTTATTATAGACTCACAAGCTATATGAGCAACAAGATGAACCTTAGCTATTATCTTCCAAATCTCATAACTTCTTGCTCCAAATCCTAAAAATTACATATTATATCTCAGTGGAAAGATAACAAAGTTCTTTACAAATTTCATTAAGGATGCAAAACTCAATTCCATCACTGAAGGAAGTAAAAAATCACTCAAATGTATTGCTCCTATAATGACCAATGAAACAATGAAATAGCCACATGACCAGTAACTGATATAGGTTTAAACCCCATGAGTTTTTACTCCTAACTCCAAATAAGGCACATCATATACCATTAGAAAGCTCCAAATGTATGCTACATTCTTCAAGAAGACCTCCCAATTCAACTCCAACACTAAGGGGGTCTAAATCACCATCAAAGGTTTTGTCAAATTTTGCAAAAATTTGACAGCATCTCCTTTAAAATTTCACTATCGAAACTTCGATTCAATTCAACCTAACTCAAGTACCTGCATAAAAACCCTAAATCTTCAATCTCTCATAACACCAACTAATCCAAAAATTCCAAAGGATCAACTTCGATGGCAGCCACACACTTTTAGCATTCTAACCATACCCAAACTATAAAACAAAACATTTTCCTTCTTCTTGTCAAATTCAAACCATACAATAATGCATTGTGAATAAGACATGCAAATTACATGAAATACATTCAAACCCAACATTCTTGCATTTACATGAACAATCTGAGTTATTACAATGCTTTAAAGGGCATTTAGCCCGATTACAATCCAAAAGATCAAATGTCAAAAATACAAAGTGGATCAAATCTCCAAAATACAACCTAACTCTTTGTTCCCAAAAATGACTTCTAAATTAGAAACATTGAAGTGATGCCTCAATCCAATACTTTAACTCGGGTTCTCGCTCGTCACCTATGGAGGGGGAAAGGGTGTGAGCTCGACGACTCAGTGGGTAACAACTTAATAGTTAAGAAATAAGCTAAAACGTTCTTTATTCCTTCATTTTCAAAGAAATTTTCATATGATAGAAACCTTTCAAAATTTATCAAAACTTTTCACAATTCCATTTCATCATTCATTTTCAAAGCCAAAATCACATTGTTCGGAACACTTTCAATTTTTCAAATCCTCTTCAAAAACTCATTTCATCACACCAATTACACATCAAGATCACATAAGCATAGAGAAAGTGATAAATCAATTTAGCAAAAGCATTTACCAAACAACATAACATACAAAAACAACTTAGACAAGCATATCACATAATCACATATAAGATGGTTTGGGTGGGTCCAAACAGGACGTACTACACATTCCCGCGAAGCGGTCATGTGTAGCCGTGAACACACATGAGGGAGTCCATGAGGAGCTCCATGGCCATTAGCGGGCAGCCGGGAGAAGGCTATATTTAGACAGGTGCACCTATCACACATAAGGGACTACCACAAACCTAAACAAACATGTATATCACATAATTCACACAATTCAAGATCATTAGCCTCAAATGGCAAAATCACTTTCATATAAACGTTGAAATCATCCCTTTCGGATCTTTTTCTCTTGACAAACCATTTCACACATATTTTCACAAAGTCTTTAAATTCAAAATATTTTATATAAATTTAAACTATCACTACTAGCAATTCATTTAAAATTTGAGAAACCATAGGAAAGCATTATATGACATTTATTTCAAAGCAATTAAGTAGCTTATTAACTCAACTATTAAATTATCACCCACCTTAATTCCTTTAGCCTTGCAATTAGTCAATTGACCTTATTTCTAGCTCTAATAACCTCTCTTCACCTTCATTAAGCAATAATAACTCAATTAACATGTGATAACCCAAATAAAAAATTTCTAGAAGAGGAAAGCATGGAGAAAAACCTATCTAACTTTACCCAAACCTTACCTAAGCTATTTTCACTAAAACCCATCCATAATTTCAAAAGACTTCACAATTTCTTACCTTGAAGATGAAACCCACGAAAATCTCCTTTGGCTTCTAATAGAAACTTGATCCTTCTTCTTTCCTTCTTCTTCTTCTTCTTCTTCTTCTTCTTCTTCTTCCTCTTCTTCTTTCCACCAACGAAATCCCCTTTCTTTTTCTCCTTGAAATTTAGAGACCCTCTATCAAATGACCTAACAAGTTTCTTTTTAACTTAAAACCTAAGCTCCCACCCTCCAAAACTACGTAGTTTTAGGATTCCTCTTAAAACATAAAATTTCCTAACTTTTCTCCTCACATATACGGCTACAAGCTTTGTTTCTTTCCCTTTTTACTTTCCTTTTGTTTTTAACTCACTCTATAAAGGCTAAAATAGCCCTCCTTACATGCCTTAATCCTTAAAAACATGTGTGATCTACCCAAAATGCCCTTACATCATCTTATTCCTTTTAATTTCTAACAACTTACTCCACTCTAATTTAAACATAATCCATCAATTAATTTCCATTTCTTAAGAGCTAAAACCTCAAAATAATTTAGACAATACCTTAAAATAATTTAGACATGCTTAAATAATAAAAAAAATTTCAAGGGCCAACATTTCTCCCCCTCTTAAAAGAATTTCGTCCTCGAAATTCATACTTAAGCAAACGCCAAGCAATACAATTTCTTTACTTATGTCTTCCAAAAATCCTAGTAATTCGTATATTCAAATTTCTCACCACACATATTCATAATGTTTTTCACCTCTTATCTTAAATACCATTCATCTCATTTCCAAACTACACTTCCTTTCGATCACAATCAAACTTCGCTCGATACTTTTCCATTGCGTCCATTCCGATAATAACATCCAACCCCTTCAGATCTAGAGGTAGCAGATCTAGTACCAAACTAGATCCCTCGATCACAAGCTCGCAATCTCTAAAGATCCAGCTTACAATGACATTCCTCCCTAACGGAGTGCTAACAAGTATGATTTTGCCTGATATGCAATCAGTTCTCTTTTTGGGATTTTTGGATTAGTTGGTGTTATAAGAGATTGAAGATTTAGGGTTTTTATGCAGGTACTTGAGTTAGGTTGAATTGAATCGAAGTTTGGATAGTGAAATTTTAAAGGAGGTGCTGTCAAATTTTTTGCAAAATTTGACAAAACCTTTGATGGTGATTTAGACCCCCTTAGTGTTGGAATTGAATTGGGAGGTCTTCTTGAAGAATGTAGCATACGTTTGGAGCTTTCTAATGGTATATGATGTGCCTTATTTGGAGTTAGGAGTAAAAACTTATGGGGGTTAAACCTATATTAGTTACTGTTCATGTGGCTATTTCACTGTTTAATTGGTCATTATAGGAGCAATACATTTGAGTGAGTTTTAACTTCCTTCAATGATGGAATTGAGTTTTGCATCCTTAATGAAATTTGTAGAGCACTTTGTTATCTGTCCATTGAGATATAATATGTAATTTTTAGGATTTGAAGCAAGAAGTTATGAGATTTGGAAGATAATAGCTAAGTTTCATCTTGTTGCTCATATAGCTTGTGAGTTTATAATAACCTTAATGACTAAGGATTGAATTCATGATTTTAATGAATCCAATTAAGCCAGAAATTGTGAAGTGTGTGAGTGAACTTGGAATTTGAAGTGTTATGAAGATTTTATGCTTTAGAATAAGTTAAACTTGTAAAGTATATAAATGGTTATGAAGTTAGGTTGAAGGTGAGAGGATTGGGAGAGACATTGAAGTTTTGGGGAATCCCATGTCTGTTAAACGGATATGGATGTCTGTTAAACAGACAGCCTCGGGTGCAAAAACACCCCTTAGCCTGCCCATGTCCATTAAACTGACTTGCATGTCTGTTTAACGGACATTCTCGGATCATTTGGGCCATTTTCATCCGAACGTGTCCGTTTAATGGTTAGAGGCCGAATCTCATTTTGTGGTCTTCATTAGAGTTGTAGATCTAGATGGCTACTTTCTAAGGGTCCAACAATGAACAAAATTTGATTTATAAATCAGAGGTTATGGTGATCGCGCCAAAAGATATTCAAACTGATTTAGGGTGTGAGCATAATCTATTCTTTTGGGCATAAATCCCTCATCTGACCTCCAATTGAGGTGATACTTAAACCATTAGATTCCTAAGACATATATCTTTCTCTCCATAAAAATTGGTATCATTTGGAGTTGAATTGAAAATGTTTGCGTTAAAGTAAGTGATAGGTCGGTTTAGAGATCATATTTGGAGTATGAGCTCCTTTAGGATTTTTGAGCATAACTTGAGTTATACAACTCCGTTTGAGGTGATTCTTGTTCCAAAAAGAACTTGAGGCATAGATCTACAACTTTTATGAATAATTCAACTTATGATTTTGCTGTTTATATAGTGTGCGCTCGCCACGAATGTGGAGTTACAACTAAGGACCCGGCAAGGTTATAAGCATAAGGTTCATATTTTTGCAAATTTAATGCTGAATCAAGTTTTCCAGAGTGGTGAGGAATCCCTCCCCTGGTGCATCACGCGTCTGACGTCCCACGTGACATCTGGACGCGCAATCCATGAGGGAGGGATTCCTCACCATTTTGAATAAGTCAACTCATGATTTTGGTGATTAATTGGTGTGCGCTCGCCACGAATGTTGAGTTACAGCTAATGACCCTGCAAGGTAACAAGCTCAAGGCTTCAGGACTCAGGAAGTTGGGCCTTGGAAACGGGTCCAATAGATGTGAAATTCAAGCAAGAGTAAGAGTGTTAAGTTATAAGCTGTTAGGGTCCGGTCTCCGGATCGGTTTCCAACACTTCAGCATTTTTGACATCATCTTCTTCAAATCATTCATTGTCTCCTTTATTTCGTTGGCTTCACCGCATAATATGCTGAGTTCATCTGGTGGGTCAATCGATGAGGAGGCTTGATCAACATCTGCTGAGGGAGCAGTGAACGGAATTGTAGTAGTATAAGCATCAGAGGTAGGAATGTATTCATCATTGATCTCAATAGTTGGTGGACGAATAAATGTATTAGACTCAGGAAGATCTAAGTCAAATAGAGCAGGCAGCATCAGCAACTATCTTCCTTGCAGGGTTAATGCTTCTTCTTGAATAGACAGTGTATTAGATAAAGTCTAATACGCAAAACTGTCTGAACAAGGAAGTCAATAAACTTCCCTGTTATAACTCTTCCCCCCACTGGACAGTCTTCCTTCTTGTAAGTATAGTTGCAGCTCGCTTCATCTTTATTCTGTGTTGAAGCGCATGCCTCATCAATTTTATGCACTTCTTCTGCTATTTGATCTACGGACAGATCATCACAAACTTCTTCAGGAAATAACTTTGACTTGCCTTTAGTCAAATCCAAAGGATATCTTGGCTTGATATCCGGTACAACCTTTATTTCCGTGTTCTCTGTGATCGGATAAATAGTACACGGTTTGCAGGGAATTTTTTTAGGGTATGGCTTGGTAGCAGCATCCCTCAAAGCATCGTAGAAAATCTTTTCATCTTCTTTCAGTAAGTCCCATATGTCACTATTTATCGACATAGGTTGTACGATAGCCACTGTCTTCTTCACTGGTTGACTACAGATTGCAATTGCAGTTCTCCTTCTAGTAACAACTTCAACCATTCTGATCTTCAACTTCTGTCTTCTCAAAATCTTAGAATAGTTGTATACCATCAGACAAGGTTCATCACTATCTGAGTCTGATTCTGCTGTTGCCTCTGGTTGTGCTTCAATAGGATTCTCCTGAACCAGGCTTAGCTTCTCTGGTTCCTCTTGTTGAGCAATGGGGATTTCCTGAATTGTGCTCTGCTCAGTTTCTTTTTCTTTTTGAGCAGCATCAAAGGTTTCTTTCTTTCGACTAACTTCCCCAGCAGTTTTCACAGTTTTCTTCCGACTAATCTTCTTAGTCTTTTCTTCTGCTTCAGTCAGTCTTGAAGATTTCTGCACTTGAGATTTTTCTCTTTCAGATTTTGATTTTCTTTTCTTCTCAGTCTCTTTAGTCTTTCTGGCTGTATCCTCTTCCAGAATAGAGACTAAGGATCTTGTTGCTCTAGGTACACGAGATTGAGAGGTTTGTTCCTGACTCTGTTCTCTGGCATTCTTCTCTTCTTGTTGCCTTAGAGTCCGAATCGTCGGTGATCTCTTTGCCTTCTTAGCAACTTCACTTAAAAGACTTTCTCCTTGACGTTTCGACGCACTTTCTTCTGTCCTCCGAGATTGACTTTCTTCGATTTGAGGACTCACCTGTTTTTATCAAAGGTCTTCCTATCTTTCTTCTTATTTCATCCGCAGGCGATCTCATACTTTCTTGCGTTTGAGAACTTGAAGCAGGAGTCTTCTTCGATACACGCTCCCCCTCAGTTCTTGTTCTCATTGAAGAATCTGCTTCTTCCTTAATCACTGTCCTCAGACCCATTCGTCGTATGGTGATTGAGTCAATAGTACTCTTCAGTCTTCTATGTCCTTAGTGTAGAAGGACTCCGGATTGCTTAAAAATCCTTGTAAGAAGCATACCATAAGGGTAGTTATTTGAATCCTTCATCCCCTTAATCATATAATGAAAGATTAAGAAGGGTAAGTCGATGGAATTGCGATTCAGCAGGTGGAACAAGCATTGTTCGTCTAGGGTGGTCACCAAATGCCTTGAACCTGCTCTGGGTAAGATGCAATTGAACAAAATCACATGAAGAACCCTAGCTTTCGGTACCAGACTCGAAGTCTTCCTTTCCGAAGGGTCATTCACTCCATATAATTATCTTCTGACATCTTCTTCTCTCATACCAACCTAGGACATCCAATCGGCTTTGGTCGACAGAGTCTCACCAACCGATGGACAATCAATCACCGTCCTTATCAGCTCCTTTGTCACAACAACAGAGATAGCATCTACTGAAGATACGATAGTGTTGTCTACAAGTCGAGCATTCTTCCAAAAGTCAAATACCTCATTGGTGTACACTGGTTCTCGTACTTAGAAGAAATTCCTCTAACCAGCTCTTACAATCTCTGGTTCTACGTCCATACCATCCTTTCTCAATGACTCGATATTCACATGTCTTCCGAATATCATAGCTGCTTCCATTGTTTCAGAACGAAAACTGTCTCTGGTAAGCTTTTCTTCTTAGGGTTGGATGATTGAGAGAATTTGGAAAGCAAGATGAACCGTCTAGAGATGAGAGTAACCGCAATGATTTTAGCTTCAGGCTACTTGTAGGGGTATAGTCCGGTGTGTTCTAGAATCATTAAGATCCTGGAGATTATCATATTTTTCCCTCCACAACTTCCTTGTGAGAGAAGTTACCAGCTATACCTCACTATTTTTGACGCCATTAGTTTTGACGTTACTTTAGCCTGACTGTTCACTTAACATAACCATGTTAAGGTTGCGTCTGATCTTCTGGAACCGTTCTTCACTCAATGGTTTAGTGAAGATGTCTGCCCACTGATACTCTGTTTCAATAAACTATAGACGCACCACCTTCCTCTGAACATAGTCTCTCAAGAAGTGATGTCTAACTTCTATATGCTTCACTCTAGAATGCTGAATCGGATTCTTTGACAGATTGATTGCACTGGTGTTGTCACAGTAGATTGGAATCTCCTCTTCTCGAACTGAATAGTCTTCAAGTTGATATTTGATCCATAACATCTGTGAACAACAACTTGCGACAGACATATACTCTGCTTCGGCAGTTGATAGAGCGATTGAGCTTTGTCTCTTGCTTGACCATCAAACCAAGTTTGAGCCAAGAAAGTGACATCCTCCACTTATGCTCTTTCTTTCGATTCTATCTCCGGCATAGTCCACATCGCAATATCCGATTAACCTGAAATCTTTACCTTTCTCAAACATTAAGCAAAGATCAAGAGTACCGCATAGATATCTCCTAATTCTTTTAATGAAGAATAAAATGAGACTATCTAGATCGGCTCGAAACCTTGCACACAAGCATACACCGAACAAAATATCAGTCTACTTGCAGAAGATACAATAAAGAACCAATCATCCCTCTATATAGGGTTTGATCCACCTTCTTACCATGTTCATCTTTCGACAAAAGGTTTGAAGGATGCATCGGAGTTGCCATAGGTTTCACATTATTCTTATTGAATTTGGACAACAATTCTTTCACATATTTTTGTTGATGATTGAAGATTTTCTCTTCGGTTTGCTTAACTTGCAACCCAAGAAAGAACTTCAATTCACCCATCATACTCATTTCAAACTCTTTCTTCATTAGACTCTCAAACTTCATACATAACTCTTTTGAAGTAGCACCAAAAATAATATTGTCAACATAGATCTGTACTAAGATAAAATCATTATGAAAGTTCTTCCTAAAGAGCGTCTTATCAACTTGACCTCTACTGAAACCATTCTCTAAAAGAAAAGTATTCAGACAATCATACCAAGCTCTAGGAGCTTGCTTCAGGCCGTATAAGGCTTTATGAAGTCTATAGACATAGTCTGGATTCTTAACATCCTCGAAGCCAGGTGGTTGCTTCACGTACACCTCTTCGTCTATAAAACCATTCAGAAGCTCTTCACATCCATCTGAAATAGCTTTATATCATGACACACAACATATACCAGCAATATCATAATAGCTTCAAGTCTTGCCACTGGAGCATATGTCTCATTATAGTCTATTCCTTCTTGCTGATTATAGCCTTGTGCTACTAATCTAGCCTTTTTTCGACTCACTCTACCTGATTCATCTAACTTATTCTTAAAGACTCATCTGGTTCTTATAATGGATTTCTTAGGGGGTTTCGGAACTAAGGACCAAACATTATTCCTAGTAAATTGATTTAGCTCCTTTTGCATGGCTAACACCCAAGCTTCGTCTTGAAGAGCTTCCTCAACCTTCTTAGGCTCTATTTCAGAGATAAAAGCTACATTAGCTTCTCGTATGAATCTGGACCTTGTCCTAACTCCTTCTGAAGTCTCTCCGATAATCAACTCTTCTAGATGAGAACTTTTATATTTCCAGTCTCTTTTCAGTTCAATAGTTTCTGGAATATTTTCAACTTTGTCTGCCTGAGTACCTGATGATGGAGTTTCTATTGTATCATCTAAGTTCTTTGAAGGACCTTAATTCTCCATGTCATCTTCCTTATGGGGTTGGGAACTATCATCGAACTTGACATGGATGGTCTCGTCAACTGTCTTTGAAGTAAGGTTGTATACCCGAAATGCCTTAGACGATGATGAGTAGCCTAGAAAGATTCCTAGGAATGTCTTTGAATCGAATTTATCCAACAGCTCCTTTGTATTCAGAATAGAGCATTTGCACCCAAATGGATGAAAGTAAGATATGTTCGGTCTTCTTCCATTCCATAACTCGTAAGGAGTCTTCTTCAACATGGGTCGCAACAGAATTTTATTCTGAATATAGCATGTTGTATACACAGCTTCTGCCCAGAAGTACTTAGGAAGATTCAACTCACACAGCATGGTCCTTACCATCTCTTGAATCGTCCTGTTCTTCCTTTCAACAACTCCATTTTGTTGAGGAGTCCTAGAAGCAGAGAAATTGTGGAAAATTCCATTCTCTTCACAGAATACTCTAAACTTCTCATTCTCAAACTCTCCACCATGGTCACTCCTGATACTGGCTATAGACATTCCTTTTTCATTTTGTAACTTTCTGGATAAGGTCCTAAAGCACTTAAAAGATTCATCTTTGTGTGATAAAAACAATATCCAACAAAATCGAGTAAAGTCATCAACAATAACAAATCCATATTTCTTTTCAAGACTTATTGTCCTTGTTGGATCAAATAAATCCATATGTAACAACTCTAAAGGTCTAGATGATGTTACAAAACTTTTAGAAGAAAAGGAAGTTTTAACTTGTTTTCCTTTCAAACAATTTTCGCAGAAAAACTCTTTGTCAAAACTTATTTTTGGCAATCCTCTTACCAAATCATGTTTTGCCAACTTTGAAATGTGTTTAAAAGAGACATAACCTAGCTTTTTATGCCAGATTAGTCTTTCTTCTTCGGAAGATAGAAAACATGAAATATTTTAACTTTGAAAATCTTCAAAATCGATTTTGTAAAGATTATTTCTTCTCTTTGCAGAGAAAAGTATAGACCCATCTTTGTTTCTGACTTCACAAAGATTTTGATTGAATGTGACTGTGAAACCATAATCACACAACTAACTGACGCTAATTAAGTTATGCTTCAGACCATCAACAAGCAGTACATTATTTATGCATGCAAAGGAATCTTTACTTATTTTACTGATTCCAATAATCTTGCCCTGTTGGTTGTCTCCGAAAGTTACTGATCCTCCCTTCTTATACCGAAGGTCTAGGAACATAGACCTTCTTCCTGTCATATATCGCGAGCATCCACTGTTTAAATACCAATGGTGCTTGCCGCATCTTCCAAGGAAGGATATCTGTAGGAGAAATTATTTTATTTTTTGGTACCCAAATTTTCTTGGGTCCTTTATGGTTAGTAGTATGCATATGATAAGTTCTTTGATGCATATGACTAGAGTGTTGACTAAAATGAGATTTATTATAGTTTCTCTTATGAAAGAAAGGTTTCTTATGAGATTGAGTCTTGTTGCCTGTAAACCCTAATCCGGTTTTATCACTCGGATGTCTAGATTTTCCAAGCATCTCGTTCATTTTCTTTGCTCTCTCGGTGAAAATATCTAAATCAGCTAATAGATTCTTAATTCTTAGTTTAAGCTGATTGATCTCTTCTGACCTGTCTATGACTTTCTTTTTCTCTTCTAATTGCTTCTTCAGACAGATATTTTCTCTCTCTATTATTTCTGTATGTCTAATACTTTCTACATACTTTTTCTTTAACAGTTTGTACTGTTTTAGAATAGCATGAGAATCTTCTAACAATTCTAAGTAGGCATCATGCAAATTATCGTAATCAGATTTTACCTCCTCATCACTATCTTCCTCGGCTACCAGGCAGATGTTTGCATGTTCAGACGATTCGGAACCTGTATCTGATTCTGATGAATCTAGGACCACCCATGTTGCCATCATGCTTTTCTTGCCTTCTCTACTCTTCTTTGGTTTCTTCTTAAGAGTAGGACATTCGGACTCAGAGGTCCAGTGATTGCACTCGTAGTAAATGACGATGACTTCTCCGGTTTGGCTTCATCTTTGCCGCTCTCCTCAAGTTCTGATTCCTTTGACTTCTTCTTCCACATGCGTCTTATCTTTCTGGAGATGAAAGATAATTCGCCATCTTCATCACTTGACTCTGGTTCTGATTGGCTGGAGTCGTCATCCTTTGATTCTTCAATCTTTAACACTTTTGATGACTTCCTCCTTCTTTGAGTCTTGTGATTCTTATGTCCGACCTTCAGCGCTATCGACTTGTCCAGTTTGGGCTTGTCTTCATAAGTTTGACTTCATGAATCTTCAAGGATCCAAGCAGCTGATCAAGCTTCAACACGCTCAAATCTTTGACTTCTTGCACCGCAGTAACTTTAGGTCTCCATCTCTTCGGAAGACTTCTTAAGATCTTTTGAACATGATCTTGATTGTTGTACATTCTTCCAAGAGCTTTCAATCCATTGACAATTGTTTGAAATCTTCCAAACATTTTATCAATAGATTCTTCATCTTCCATCCTGAAAAGTTCGTACTGGTGCAAAAGAATGCTTATCTTGGATTCTTTAACTTGACTTGTGCCTTCGTAAGCAATGGATAATGTGTCCCACATCTCCTTCACGGTGTTGCATCCGTGGACTTTGTCGCACTCGCTCCTACTTAGGGCACAGGTTAAGAAGAATTTCGCCTTTGAATTCAGTTATATCTTCGCCTTTTGGTCAGCCGTCCATCTGGTTCATGGAATAGAATTTCCATCTTCATCTACTGGTGTATAGGGTCCGTTCTCTATCACGTCCCAAAGGTCAACATGAGTAGATTCTATGAATAGCCGCATCCTATCTTTCCAGTAATGATAATCTTCACCGTTGAATGCTGGAGGTCTAGTGACTGAGGCTCCTTCTGCGATGTATATGTGTGATTCCGCCATTATCTTTGATCCACACTTTGCTATGGTGATCCTTGGATACCAGGCTCTGATACCAATTGAAGTGAATCACACGTTAATACAATGCTAAGAAAACGATATAGAATGCACGAGAAGGGGGGTTGAATTGTGTATTCCCCTTTTTTAAAAAAAATTCTTTCAAAAACGTTTGTTAGAAATAAAATTCCTTTATAGAATTTTTCGATAGATTCTAATTAATCAAAACTTTTTGAAAATATTTTTACGAACTAAGTAATGATAAGACTTGAATCTAAAGTAGAGATAGAGAGTGAGAGTAGTTGACACGACGATTTATCCTGGTTCACCCCAAACCGTGGGCTACGTCCAGTCCTCAGAGTTCCTTATGAGATTTCACTATCTCTTCAACATTACAAGTATTCTTTGCGAACCTCTTCAGGTCTCTACAACCAGTATTCTTTCACACTTAGCCTCTGCAGGCTATCTGTACTACTTTCTCACAGAAAAGTGTTTGAACACTTGTTACAGTAAAATAGCTCTCGGCTAATTTGCTCTTTACGATCACATAGATGTAATTCATCTAATTTTTCAACTCATCTAACTTTGCAATTTTTGACTTCGACTTGTATTTATAGCCTTTGTCTCCAACTGCTTCTTGATTCTTGTTTCTTGAATCTTTAAAGAAACGGTTAATCAGTTGAGTTTTGTAACTAACTCAAACTGACTCCTTCGTCTTCTTTTTGAATTCCGCATCTGTTTTTCTCCGTCTGTATTTTTACGTCTATATTTCTACGTCTGCGTCTGCTTTACTGTTTGCGTCTGCATCTGCGTCTACTTTACTTAGCGTCTACGTCTGCGTTTGCTTCGTCTCTTTCTGCGTTTGCTTTGTCTGTGTTTGCGTTTGCGTTTGCTTCATCTGTGTCACTTCGTCTGTATGACTTCGTTTGTATTGCTTTTCTTTTTATTTGTTCTCTTTGTTATACATCAAAATCATATCTAAGTAGAGTTATTTAGACTTAACAACATGCACCCCATTCTCAGAAATAACGTGGCCAAGGAAAACTACTTCATGTAGCCAAAATTCACATTTAGTGAATTTGGCATAAAGCTCTCTTTCTCTCAGGCGCTGCAATACTATTCTCAAGTGTTCCTCATGTTCTCCTACACTCTTGGAATACACCAGCATCAATGAACACGATAACAAGCTGATCCAAAAACTCCTTAAAAACTCGATTCATCAGATCCATAAAAGCAGCAGGAGCATTGGTCAGTCCAAAAGGCATAACCAAAAATTCATAATGCCCATACAGTGTCCTGAAGGTTGTCTTGCTCACATCAGACTCCTTAATCCTGAGTTGATGGTAGCCAGACCTAAGATCGATCTTAGAAAAGACCATTGCTCCCTGCAGCTGATCAAACAAGTCATCTATCTGAGGTAGAGGATACTTGTTTTTAACGGTCACCTGGTTAGTCCTCCTATAATCGATGCACATCCTCCAAGTTCCATCTTTCTTTCTAACAAACAAGACCGGTGCTTCCCAAGGTGAGGAACTTGGTCTAATAAAACCCTTCTCTAATAAATGTAGGAAAATCCCGGTGTGTACATCACATTACACGGTGTGGAAAAACAAAAATTTTTATTCCGGGACCTTCTCGAAAGCCAGGATCCATGTGTCTATATAACAATGTCAAACAATAACGACCAAAAGAGACCGTCTCTAACGGTATCCACGCAGAGATCGGAGAACCTAACCGGGGCAAACCCTTTGACCCGGGAATAGCTAGAACAAAGTAAAGACTGCTAGATCTTACCTTTGTTTTTAGAGAGCTTGGAATCAACAATGAGAAGGAGGAGAATGAAGCTTGGAGAGGAAGAGAGCTTGATCAAAGATGAAGAGTGATGATCGATTATCATAAGAGAGAAAGCTTTTGATTTTTCCTTCTTATAACCCACGACCATACACTCTTCTTTCTCCACTTGCCATTTGTCTTTAACCATTAAAGACACATTAAATGCAAAAGTGGAGTAACTTTCCACGTTAGGCATTATATATATATATATATATAATAAAACCATGTCTTCTCCTCCTCTTTCCACGTAAATCATATATATATATATATATATATTAATTACTTAATTAATTTATAAGATATATATATAAATAAATGCTAAAGTGGTCCAGTCACACTGGGTCGGTCTACCGTCCCTTATGGAAAAACACCAAGACTGTCTCAAGAATATCGATGTCGCGATCTCATCGACATATCTCGATCTCATCGATCCATTTAATCCTATTGCTTCCATATATTGGATATTTGTCTAAAACTATTTTATTTAATTCTTCGAGTCACTCTTATGCGTGTGACCCATTAGGTTCCCGGTTATGTTGGCCACTTAGATTAACACTTAATCCAAGCAAGTCATGAGCGGTATCTAGCAACAAATCATGACCCCCAATTGACCGGAAAGTAATTGGTTTGATGAATGAACATATATTCATCATGAACCATATCACGAACCTTTCCATAGATAATTACTGTGCAATTCGTCCTTTCACCATGCTATACCCCACTTGGTTATGAGTATGGGCAAAGTATCAACTCTTACTAGACTGACTACATCAAATCTAGTCCAAGTGATATCAGTTCTTGTCCTAGGACTCATTACTTTATATGTCACTGAAGACACTCTTCATGACTGATTTATAGCTTTTTCAGATGCATGTTGTTTTTGCTGTTTTGTTAGATGCATTACTTTGGGCTGTCCTTAAGAATTCTCTTTTTGTTCCATTTTGCTTGATGAATTGCTGTGCCCTGGGTAATGATGGATTATTTTAAAGGAGTTGAGAGTATGATTGAGTCCCTTGTTGCTTAATGTTAATTAAATGTTAATGGATTTCTCCTATATGTTGAAGTTGCGAGCCTGAGTTAACTGGTTAGAATTTTTTTATTAAAAAATTGTGTGATTAATCGGTGCCTTTCTTGTCTAGAGTCATGTTAAGTTTAGAAGTTGAGTTGGTATATGTGTTTGAACTTTGGATTGATGTGGGAAATTATGGGAGAAAGGAAATGAAGAATAAAAATAAAAAGGTGTTAGATTCGTTCCGCCAATCACCAAAGGTGGTTGTGAGCGAAGCCAAAAATTCGTCTAAAGGTCGGACGAGACTGAGTAATCGGGCGACATTCATCACAAATGTTTGCGCTCGCGTAAAAAGGTCTTGAACAACTAGGACGTTTGAGGCAACCAACTCCTCCTCTGATTACTTGAAAAAAAAAAGAAAAAAAAAATATTGCAAGCATATGAGTAATTACGAGTAAGGCTAAAGTCACTTGGCGTTGTGATTGACTGACTAACCGGATGACATTCATCACAAATGTTTGCATTCGCGTAAAAAGGCCAATAACAATTCCGAGCAATTTGTAGCTAAAAACACCTAACTAAGTAATTAAGATTAACCCAATCTTCCCATGCCTACCACATAAATTCGGAGTTCCTCGTATATACTAACCACCTGATAAGTGAAGTGTGTTTTCTAGGCTTGATTGGTTTTTAATTAAAATTCGGTAATTCATGCATGCGCTTTAATTTGCGTTCAGGCTCTTGTCTTCTGGTGTGGAAAATTTGTTGCATTTATTTGACATTTCGTTGACATTGGGACAAGATTGCGCTCTCATTGGTCGTTTACATTACCTTTGTGCGTGTTTCATTGAGTAGAGCGATTTTTCATTGTGTCTTGGTTTTCTTTTATGCTTGAGGGCAAGCATCGTATAAGTGTGGGAGATTTGATAAGTGCATATTTGTTCAATATTTATGTTTTAATTATCCCTTTTTATTCCTCTTATTGATGCAATTATTGGGACTTAATTTGATTTAATACTTTCTTGTACGGAGTTATAAATTTTGCATGATGGAGGAAATTAAGAGGACAAGCAATACAGGGGAGTAGCAATTAAAAAAATAAAACAAGAGGATGAAATGATGGACACGTGGAGAGGGAACGACGCAGCCAAGGTTTTAATGTATAGGTCTCTTAATTGTCTTGGAGGCACGCCGACTTTGAGGAGGAAAAAAACAAGAAGTTACAAAAATTGAAGGGCCCACGTGGAATAGGAAAAGAGGCCATCAAGGAAGGGCCCACGTCAATTAAAGAGAAGACAAAAACCTAGGAAAAAGATAGCAAGTGACAGCAGCCAAGGGAGCAATCAGGTGGACTGATCTTGAGAGGGTTACGGACGCAGCACAACAGGAAAAGAAAAGGAATTACAAGCAATCAATAGGGGAGACAATAGGACAGGGCAGTTACGGACAGGAGAGGACAGCGTTGGGTACCGACAATTGGAGGACAGGACAGCAGCGGCGATTAAGAATTTTGTTTTCCTTCTTTTCTTGATTATTTAGACAATGTTAATTAAGAATCTAGTTTTGTTTAATTTCGTTATGAGTAGCTAAACTGTTTTGGTTGGGGAATTCCAATTGTTATGCGGTGACTCGTAAGACCTTGTTGGTTCTGATTATTTGGTTTATAATATTCGTACTGTTTCCGTTTTACTGTCATTGTTTATTAACTGATTATGTGATTAGGGCCCAATTGTAGAGTTAGTTAATTTGCATATAGCCAACTGATTTACTTGGTGGTGTTAACTGGGTGATTGGTGTTTGTGGCAACTGACACTAGGACATAGTACTTGTCTAATTTTGTGTGGAGAAACTTACGATCTAACTAGATGAAGCATGAGTCGGTGCGTAGTCAGTTAGGGTTAGTGTTTCTTTAGAGTTTAATGCTATTAATTAATTGAATCTCGGAGAGAGTCTCGAAGGGGTTATTAATTAATTAGGGAACAGTTTAAAGGAGTCTCTTTGATTGTTCTAGATTAAGAAGAAACGAGGGAGCCAGAGGTAGTTGGTAACCATAGCTAGCCTATTATTAAACCAAAGAAAATATTTGAGTCGATGATCGAGGTCTCTGCATAATAATTAGAAATTTCCTGGTTAGTTGTCGTTTATTGAGTTTATCAATTTTATTTGCGTTCTTTGTTGGTTATTGTTTATTAATTGCGTTAATCACTTATTAGTCGTTAGTTTAATTGTTAGACCCTAAATTTTTGTTTTCTTGAAGTTATTAAGTATGAAATTATTTGAATTATGATTTATGGTATAGTTTGATTTTATTGACAATATTCATGGAAAATTTGGATTTAATTGAGTTTGGTATGAAATATGTGGATATGAAATATGTGTTAGGAAGGATAAAAATGTTTAAGGGTATGATAGTTAAGATACATGAAGTTAGGATGTGTTAGGCTTAGTAAGGAAGGGCATTTTAGTACATGCATGGGCTTGTAAGGCTTAGGTGGAAAAAGAAAGGAATTAGGAGTAAGGAAATAAAGAAAGAAAAGAAGTGAAATAGAAAGGAAAAGAACGAAGAAGAGAATGTCGGCCGTGTGAGAGGAAGAAGAAGAGGAAGAAAAGAGAAAGCTTCGTTTGTGATATTCCGACAGATTTTAGCCATTCTACAGGTAAGAATCACTCTGCTATACTTGTTTCTGTTGGATTGAACTTGTGTTTTACTGAAAATGAAGAGAAATCGGTGAAGTTAGGGTTTGAGGTGAACTTAGATTTGTTGTTTTGATTGTGTTTTGTGGTTATTGTTGGGTTAGATCAGTGTAGAAATGGAATAGGATGCATGATATTCAGTTTAAGGGTGCTGAATGAACGAAAAGAATAGGTTCGATTCTGCAGAAATCTGGGAAATCTGGGTTCGGATGAATTTCTGCGACCTGCACACCGCGACATGCTCATGAGAAGGCCGCGGCGTGCGAGGCAGGCTGCACACGCCGCGGGGTGCAAAAATGTTGGCGAGACGCGGCGTGCGAAGGGGTGCGTGCATGCGACATCTGACACTCACTGGGCCGAGGCGACATTTGTCATGCAAGGCCAAGAAGTTGTTCAAATTGCCAAAATTCATTTCTTTTGACAAAATAGTGTTTTAACTTATATATTTTTCTACAGAGGTCCTTTTGGGGTGATTTTAGAGGCGTTGTGAACTAGAGTCATAGATCTACAAGTTTTGTGAAGTGATGAATTAGTTTCTAAGGATATGGAATTTTGGATAGAAGTTAAGAATGGAACTTTTGATTAAGCTAGTATTATTAAATGAGATTTTGGTTCTTATTTTAGGAGAGCAAGAGAGGCAAGAGGATCAAGAGGCACAAGAGGAAATTCAGTCCTAGGCAAGAACAAGCAGGATATCAGGTGGGTTCATGTTTATAATAAAGTATATAAGTGGTCATTGTTTAGTTCAAATCAAGCAAGATCTTATACATTCACATCACATCATTCACGATCGCATTGCATACTATCATGATTGATCATATTCTGCATTTTGTTATGCATTCGTGATTATTATCAAGATTTTTACAAGGAGTGTTCTCCTTTCACGAATACAAGTGCATGAATTCAAGCTTTACGAAATATGCATGACAAGCAAGTTTACAAGCAAGTTTACAAGAAAGATTACAAGCAAGTGCCGGATTGGCAAACCAGTTTACAAGAATACGAATTATGCATGCTTATGTGGGTTTGCGGTGTGCCTCACGATAGTCAAGTGCACATTGACTCAGAAAGGCTTCTCCCTTTGCTCGATCGTGGGCATGTGGTTTCTCGATAGATTCCTCATGAAACTACGTCTACACATCAACATTTCGATGGCTATGTGTAGACGTCACTTAACCCGGACACCCAAACCATCATGTTATGTGCTATGATTTGTTATGTGACATGCATCATGATTTGTACAAGAATCAAGTATTTTTCAAGAAATGACTCATACATGCTCAAGTATTAAGATTTCAACAAGTATTACAGCAATGAGATATTTTGAATATTATTTTTGCTTATTACTATAATATTAATATGTTTCCACGAGCTTTTTAGCTCACCCCGCCTCTAATCTCCCCCATTCAGGTGACGAGCCAGAGATCGAGTGAGTGAGCCACGAGTACGGCAGCACTCCAGTTCATTTTGTCATATTTATGTTTCAAGACTTTAATTTCGTTTCAAGTATCATTGGTTCAAGAGTGTTTTAGATTTTCAACTCTTGCATTCAAAGTTGTAGTTGGATTTGAGATATTCGAAACTCTTTATGAAATTCTTCTGTTGAGCATGAATTATGAAGATGTTTAAAAGCATGAAAGTTTTCGATGGGTCCATTGAACTTCCGATGACCACTTTTCTCAATTATTTAATTTACATGTTTTGCTTTATATACTTCAATTATGCATGAAAGCGGGTTTCAAGTGTACTTTCCAGTAGGCCCATTACACTTCCACGGGTCTTTTTCCCTTAAATGAATTTTGCTCACGTCTTCCCCGCCACGTTCTCACGTCAGACGTTGGGCTCCGGCAGCGGGGTCCAACATTAATTAGTAGTTTTAGCAGAAAACTCCAAAACTCCCTTTTTATTAATTTCATTTGTTCTTTAGCATTTGAATAGAATCAATTTATTCCATTCTCTGGATCGACCCCATTACCAATGTGCGCAATTTATTTTTGTTTGGTGTTTGGGATTTATTTTTGGTGGACTCGACACCCATCAATGACATAAGTACTCTGCCTAGAGATTTCCAAGTAATGACCCTGACAAGAGGCCATGGGTATCATCTTCTGCTATCACAGAAGTGGTGAATCCTCTATTGGCTACTCAATTACCTTCAATACCTCAAGTCGCACTCCAATCACCACCCTATGAGCGAATTCTATAAGGCAACAAGGAATGGAGTCAGCACGTAATCAAGATTCAAGATATCCTCGAGTACCTCAAGTCTAAGGATACTTGCACCATTGCTATGATGAGATTATCACTGACATTAGAATAGGACATCCATATGATGATCTCATAGCAGGTCATCCAATGTACTTACTTTTAGAGTCGTGCCCTGAAGGCAATCGCCTTTAGCGCATTTTATACCAATTTGTGTACAGTCTTTATGAATAAATAAAGAAAGGCATATTTCATTACGTTGTTGTTCATTATTTATGAACTGATATTGATCAATAAGCAAATTAATGAAGTCCATGATATATGACATAGCATGAAGGAAATTATGATGTGATCATACTACTGAGATTCTTATCATGTGCAATTATGTCAGTATCTAAATTGTCCCTAGTCATAGGATTACTGAGACTGGACATCGGTAATCCGGAAAGACTAGCACATCTCAAGCTCCTTGATTTGATCAAGCAGTAGATCTCAGAAACTGTACATATGAGATATTTAGGGTTGAGATGTGGATGCTTACTAGAGGTAGTAAGTACATTGGATGACCTGCTATGAGATCATCACATGGATGTCCTTTTCTAATGTCAATGATAATCTCATCATAGCAATGGTGCAAGTATCCTTAGACTTGAGGTACTCAAGGATATCTTGGATACTGATTCTGTGCTTTAACTCCATTCCTTGTTGCCTTATAGAGGTCGCTCATAGGGTGGTGATTTGGTACAGTTTGAGGTATTCGAAGGTAATTGAGTAGCCAATAGAGGATTCACCACTTCTGTGATAGCAGAAGATGATACCTATGGCCTCTTGTCGTGGTCATTACTTGAAATCTCTCGATCGAGTACATATGTCATGAAGAGTGTCTTCATTGACATATTAAGTATTTAAGTAATGAGTCCCAGGACAAGAACTGAAATCACTTGGACTAGATTTGACATAGTCAGTCTAGTGAGAGTTGACACATTTCCCATACTCATAACCAAGTGGGGTATAGCATGGTGAAAGGACGAATTGCACAGTAATTGTCTATGGAAAGGTTCGTGATATGGTCCATGATGAATATATGTTTCTTCGTCAAACCAATTACTTTCCGGTCAATTGGGGGTCGTGATGTGTTGCTAGATACCGCTCATGACTTGCTTAGATTAAGTGTTGATCTAAGTGGCCAACATAACCGGGAACCTAATGGGTCACACGCATAAGAGTGTCTCGGAGAATTCGTAAAATAGTTTTGGATAGAGATCCAATATATGAAGAGCAATCAGATTAAATGGATCCCAATGAGATCGAGATATGTCCCGATGAGATCGCGACATTGATATTGCCAAAAAAGCGTTTAGGGTTTTTCCACACCGGACCCAGTGGTAGGTAGGGCCGACCCAGTGTGTTGGACCACTTCAGCATTTATTTATATATATATATTATTAATTAATTAAGTAATTAATTATTTAATATATATATATATATGATGAATACGTGGATAGAGAAGGAGATGACTTGCTTTATTATATATATATATATATATATATAAGCCTAACGTGGAAAGTGTTTCCACTTTTGCATTGAATGAGTCTTTAATGAGTTAAAGACACATGGCAAGTGTAGGAAGAAGTGGGCATGCTCGTTGGTTTTAAAGAGGAAAGAAGGAATTCATTTGTTTTTGAGTTAAAAAAAAGTAAAAGGCTTTGAAAGAGTTTCAAGCTTCCTCTCTTCCTCTCCAACGATTCTTCTTCTCCAATCTAGTCTCCTTTATCCTTCTCCATCATTTTCCAAGCTCTCCAGAACAAAGGTAAGATCTAGCAGTCTTTACTTTGTTCTAGCTATTCCCGGGTCAAAGGGTTTGTCCCGGTTAGGTTCTCCGATCTCTGCGTGGATACCGTTAGAGACGGTCTCCTTTGGTCGTTTTGGTTTGACTTTGTTATATATACACATGGATCCTGGCTTTCGGGAAGGTCCCGGAACAAAAATTTTTGTTTTCCGCACTGTGGGCATGTGATGCTCACACCGGGATTTTCCTACAGTAGTATCAGAGCCACTTGTGTGGTATATAACGAAGAAACCATGACTAGTTCGGAGTTGCCTAATGCTTGTGATGATGATGCATGTTATATATGTGAATTTCGAATTCAGTATAGAGATAGTGTTTTCGAAATTTTCTTGCCCAGATATGTTCACAAGGTGTTGTTGCATATGTCTGTGGAAGCTCAGGATTTATCAATGTGATTTCATATGGTTTTGCTAATTTATTCCCTAATGTTCTGGTTGCTGTCTTTGTGCACATTCCTTGAACAGGCATGCTTATAAATTCGAAAATAAATTGTAGAAAATTTTTTTTCTGATTTGCTTTCACCGAAATGTCTCTAAGATGTTTATTAATGTCTATGAGAAAGGAAAAATGTTTTCGAGGAGATTTACTATTTATTTGAGAATTTATTGTGTGCTTCTGGGAATAACTGTGTTGAGGAACACAAATTCTACATTGGCTTAGTTACTGAGGTTGAATGAGTTTTTTATGGAAATAAATCCTCAGAAAATTCATGGAGTATGTTGTGAAAGTGTTGTAACCTCTGTAATTTTCTCAGAATTTATTGAAATTGTTTCAATGAGTTTTTCAAGCAAAAGGCAAAGCTTGGCAGTTTTGAGAAAGTTGCTGGAGCTGTTTTGTTTGAAATAAGAAATTGTGTAGATTTCAGTTCCAATGCCTTGAATCATTTTTAATGTGATTGAAAATTTGTTACATTGATGTTGCATGCTTTCCAAACTGATTATCTTGAAATTGAGTTTCCAAACAATTTTCGGATGTCAAATGTGTCTCATTAACGTCTCGTTAGTATATTCCTTTATCTTGATTGTTTTGGCCGTCACAAATTTTGTGACTAGTGCCGAAGTAGTCTTGATAAAGTGTAGACTACCTAGAGATACTTAGGGTGATAGTTTGATATTCGCAAAATTATTTTGAAATCTAAATGAATAAGAGTGTATTCATCGATTTCAAGTTTTTCATGTATAGTTTGACTATATATGGTAAGCAGCAATGAAAGTATTTCATTGGTACATCAAGGTAAAGTGTATTAGACTTGGTGTTGTGAATTTGAACTGCACGGATTGAGAAATTAGCCGATTAGATAGCAATTCCTTATGGATAAGTCGACTAATACATGTATAAGTCGGTTTGTATTTTCGGATAAGTCGACTTACACATGCACAAGTCGACTTGTCCGTGCACTGTAGACGCATAAGTCGACTTGCACAATGGTACAAGTCGACTAGTTCGTGCACAGTTGCATAGGTCGACTTACACTTGCTTAAGTTGACTTATACAGAAGCATAAGTCGACTTATACATATACAAGTCGACTTATAACATGCATAGGTGGGATGATGGATGATTTTAGGTATAGATTCAATGTGATTGATGAATTGCCCTAAATCATTCCATATAGTCATGGTGACTATAATCCTATAGCTTGGAGAAGAAGTAGATGAGACCTGAAAACCCTCACACTTAATATGAAAACTCACGTCTTTCATTAATATGGGGAGAACCAGAGTTCTTATAGAGTTAGATTGTTGGGCAAACCCAAGCTCACTCTATACGAATATGTTCAAACCATGAAAATAAGATTTTCGGATTAATGGGTCGGTTTTCACTAGAAGCGTTAATTTGTTGAGTAAACTCAAGGTCAACGTGGACAAAGGCGAAATTGGGTAGTGTACATCAGATGTACGCGCATCAAGAGTTGATAACCCAAT
Organism: Erythroxylum novogranatense; assembly: GCA_029891385.1. NCBI lineage: Eukaryota > Viridiplantae > Streptophyta > Magnoliopsida > Malpighiales > Erythroxylaceae > Erythroxylum > Erythroxylum novogranatense. The sequence continues at coordinate 59,451,528 of CM057233.1, forward strand.
GGGTGTGCATACATCACGAGTTGATAGCACTAGTCGATAGTTGCATCTATAAAGTAATTGGTATGACCGATACCTGCCGATTGATCTAAGGTGGCTTGTTGGGTAAACCCAAGGTCATTTTAGTAATGTCGGATATCTATGATGCAATTGGTATGACTGATACCTACCGATTGACCTAAGGTGGCTTGTTGGGTAAACCCAAGATCATTGTTAGTAATATCGGATATCGACCCACTAGGACATTTTGTCATAATGTTTCTTGGATTAGTACTGAGGGTTATGGATTCTTTAAAACTAGTGGGAGTCATATGTATGACATGCAAGTCCTTATGATCATGCATTTAATTCTATTCTAACATTCTTTCTCTCTTTCTCTTTAGGTTGATTGAAGATGACTTTAAGTGTGAACTTGCGCTCGTTTATGGACTCAAACAAATTAACTGGGCCAAATTTTCTCGATTGGCTGAGAAATCTGAGAATTGTTCTCAGATCTGAGGAACTGGGATATGTCCTAGATGTTCCACTTCCCGATCCACTGCTGGCGATGCTTGATGAGGATCGAAAGTTTATCGAAGCATCTCAAAGACGGTGACATAGCAACTCAGTATTATGCTTCGATGTCACCTGAGCTGCGAAGCGGCGTGAGTCTATGGATACTCATACCATTGTGTTTCATCTTAGGAGTCTGTTTGATGAGCAAGCTCGGTTTGAAAGGTTCGAGACCTCGAGGTTACTCTTCACTACTAAGATGACTCTGAGTTCATCTGCGATGCAAGATGCATCAAGATGAATGGGTATATTGAGAGGTTGGCTGTCTTAGATTTTGTCATGGATTATGAATTAAGTGTTGACTTAATTCTAGTTGGATTGTCTGATAGTTATTCACAATTTTTGTTAAACTATCGGATGAATCAAATATCCACGACAATCCCTGAGTTGATCAATTTGCTCAAGACAGCAGAGCAAGCTATCAAGAAGGATAACAAGCAAGTGCTTATGGTGGACTCTTCTTGTGGTTCCAAGAAAAAGAAACTGAAGAAGAAGAGGTCTAAGAAACCGAAAGGAAGTATAGCCAAGAAGAAAACGAAAGAGACTGCACCAAAAGGAACTTGCTTCCATTGTGGCAAGACTAGCCACTGGAAGAGGAACTGAAGCAGAAGAAGGCATCAGATGCCTCGACTTCTTCAGGTATGTTTGTCATTGAGGTTAATACTGTTTCTGATCATAACATATGGGTATTAGATACCGGTTGTGGCTCACACATATGCAATGATATGCGGGGCCTCGAGGAGCGATGAGCGCTCATGAAGGAGAACTAGACTGCGTGTGGGAAATGGAGCAAGAGTTCTTTGCATTAGCCGTAGGCACTTACTTTTTGTCACTCCCCACTGGGCTTGTAATTAAATTGGATGAATGTTATTTTGTACCTGTATTGACAAAGAACATATTGTCTGTTTCTTGTTTAAATAGAGCTGGTTTCCATTTGACTTTTAGTAGCAATGGTTGTTCTATTAGTTTGAATGGAATGCTTTATGGTACTGCTATATTATGCAATGGAATTTACATATTAGATATGTCACATCCAATTATAAATGTCAATGACACGAAAAGACATAAACGAGATAATTTAAAATCAACTTACTTATGGCATTGTTGCCTTGGCCATATAAATGAGAGACGCATAGCTAAGCTCCATAGAAGTGGAAGTTTAGGGTCATTTGATTATGAATCATATGACACATGCGAATCTTGTTTATTAGGCAAGATGACTAAGTTACCCTTTAAGAGAAAGGGTGAACGAGCGACTAGAGTATTAGACCTAATACATTCAGATGTATGTGGTCCGATGTGTAGGTGTAAGTTGACTTGTATGGAGATGTAAGTCAACTTATACCAGTTCGGTACTAATAAGTCGACTTGTATACCCGTGTAAGTCGACTTATGCGTGTACAGTACCGTGAAATTGTTAGAGTAGTGCCCTAAAGGCAATCCCCTTTAGCGCTTTTTGTTCATAGTCATGTACAGACTTTATGAATAAATAAAGAAAGGCATGTTTCATTTATTTGATGTTCTTTATGAATTGATATTGATCTTTAATCAAATTAATGAAGTCCATGATATATGACATAGCATGAAGGAAATTATGATGTGATCATAATCACGAGATTCCTATCATGTGCAATTATGTCAAGATCTAAATTCTCCTAGTCATAGGATTAATGAGACCGACATCATTAATCCGGATAGACTAGATATGTCATACTCCTTGATTGGATCAAGAAGTGGATCTCGAAGCTGTAAATATGGGATATTTAGAGTTGACATGTGGATGCTTACTAGCGGTAGTAAGTACATTTGATGACTGCCATGAGATCATCACATGGATGTCCTATTCTAATGTCGGTGATAATCTCATCATAGAATGGTGCAGTATCCTTAGACTTGAGGTACTCAAGGATATCTTGGATATTGATTACGTGCTTTGACTCCATTCCTTGTTGCCTTCGAGGTTACTCATAGGGTGGTGCTTGGAGTGCGACTTGAGGTATTCAAGGTAATTGAGTAGCCAATAAAGGATTCATCACTTACGTGATAGCGGAAGAGATACCACGCCTCTTATCGGGATCATTACTTTAAGTCTCGGCGAGCATAAATATGTCATGAAGAGTGTCTTCATGGACATATAAAGTAATGAGTCCTAAGGCGAGAACCGATATCACTTAGGCTAGACTTAGTCTAGTAAGAGTTGACACTTTGACCATACTCATAACCAAGTGGGGTATAGGATGTTGAATGGACGAATTGCACAATAATTTTCTATGGAAGGGTTCGTGATCTGGTTCGTGATGAATTCATCAAACCAATTACTTTTCGGTCAATTGGGGGTCATGATGTGTTGCTAGACGCCGCTCATGACTTGCTCAGATTAATTGTTAATCTAAGTGGCCAACATAACCGGGAACCTAAAGGGTCACACGCATAAGAGTGTTTCAGAGAATCCGTAAAATAGTATTGGACTGAGTTCCAATTATGGAGAGCATTAGGATTAAATGGATCCCGATGAGATTGGGATATGTCCCGATGAGATCGCGACATCAATATTGCTAAGAAAGGTTTCCGGAGCTGTTTCAGTACCGGGACCCGGTAGGCCGGTAGGACCGACCTCAGTGTGACTGGACCACTTCAGCAATTATATTTAAATATATATATAATTAATTAATTAAAGAATTAATTAATATATATATATAACATTTACGTGGAAGAGAGGAGAAGAACTTAGAAGTTTCCTTATGCTTAGTCATTAAAAAGGCATTTAATGGCTAAAAGACAAAAAAGGCAAAAACAAGCCTATGGTGTCTTCTCTCTTGATAACATACGGTGACCATCTTCTTCTTTTGTCTTTGAGAAAGACATATGAAGAAATGAAGATGAGAAGAATCGTTGGTCTTTGAAAGAGAGGAAGGAAAGGTTTTTAAAGAGTTTAAAACCTATGCTCTCACTCTCCATCATCGATCATCAAGGCTTCATCTCCAAGTTTCTCCTTCTTCTCCATTGTTCCAAGCTCTCCAAGGACAGAGGTAGGGTCTAGCAGCCTTTACTTTGTTCTAGCTACTCCCGGGTCAAAAGGGTTTGTTTCGGTTAGGTTTTCTGATCTCTACGTGGATACCTTTAGAGATAGTCTCTATTGGCTATTCAGGTTTGAATCTTCATACAGACACATAGATCCTGGCCTTCGGGAAGGTCCTGGTAACAAAAATTTTTGTTTTCCGTACCTGGTACATGTGATGTATTTCCCGGGATTTTCCTACAGTGGTATCAGAGCCACTTGTGTCGTGTATGAAGCTAAAACCCTAGCTAGGTCGGACTTCCTATTTGAATTTCACATTGATGCATGTATGCTGTCCAAATTTCGAATTAATATAGGGATATGTTTTTCGAAATTTTTCTGCCCAGAATTGTTCATAACATGTTATAGAATATGTCTGTGAAAGATGAGAATTTATCAATTTGATTTGATATAGTTTTGCTATTTTATTCCCTAAGGTTCTAGATGCTGTTTTGTGACACATTCTGTGAACAGGCATGTGTATAAATTCGATAATAAATTCTAGAATTTTTTTTTGTCGGATTGGCCTTCACCAACATGTCCCTAAGATGTTTTTGAATGTCCATGTGGATGGAAAAGTGTTTTCAAGGTGATTTGCTATTTATTCACGAATTTATTCTATGCTGTTGGGAATAGCTGTGTTGATGAACACAGATTTTGAATCGGTTTTGTTGCTTAGGTTGACTGAGTTTTTGATGGCTATAAATCCTGAAAAAAATCATGAACCTGTGTAATTTTCTCAGAATTTATTGAAATTGTTTCAATGATTATTTCGAGCAGTGTGTAGTACTTGGCAGTTTTGTGAACATTGCTGGGACTGTTTTGCTTGACATAATTGAATGTGTATTTTTCAGTTTCAATGCCTTGGACCAGTTTTAATGTGATTGAAAATGTGTTATCTTGATGTAGTATGCTTTCCAAACTGAATTTTTTGAAGTTGGTTTTCCAAGAATTTTCGGATGCCGAATAGGTCACATTAGCGTCTCGTTAGTGTATTTCATTATCTTGCTTGTTTTGGCCGTCATAATTTTTGTGACTTGTCTTTGAAGTAATTTGATAACGTATGGACTAGCTAGAGATGCTTAGGGTGATAATTTGGTGTTTCCTAAATTGTTTGGATATTTATGAGTAATGACTCATTTTCAAGCTTTTCTTGTATGGTTTGACTGTATATGACAATCACGTAACAATGAAGTGTTCATTAGTACATCAAATTAACAGATATTACCTTAGGTATGTTGGTATTGTGAATTGGGATTACATGGATTGAGGAATTAGCCGATTAGATATAATAGCAATTTTCGTTGGATAAGTCGACTTATATAGGACATAAGTCGACTTGTTCAAATCTTGCCATAAATCGACTTGTATCATGATAAAAGGCGACTTGTGCGTCAAGCGAGGGCATAAGGCGACTTTCATTCTTTGTAAGTCGACTTGTGACATCTCAAGAGGATGATGGATGATTATAAGGAAAGATTCAATGTAATTGATGAAACCTAAATCATTCCATATAGTCTGGCGACTATAATCCTTGACTTGAGTCTAGAGTTGAAATCCTCCTCGGTATATGAAAACTAACGCCTTCCATTAATATGGTAAGAACCAGAGTTCTTATAGGGTTGGGTTGTTGGGTAAACCCAAGCTCGCTCTATACGGATATGTTCGAACCATGAAAATGTGATTTTCGGATTAATGGGTTGGTTTTCACTAGAAACGTTGGTTTGTTGAGTAAACTCAAGGTCAACGTGGACAGAGGCAAAATTGGGTAGCATACATTAGATGTATGCGCATCAAAGAGTTGATAACCTAATGTAAGTGCACACATTAACAAGTTGATAGCACGGATCGATAGTTGTGTCTAAGATGTAAGTGGTATATTTGATACCTCCCGAGACATAAGGTGGCTTGTTGGGTAAACCCAAGGTCATGCTTAACGTCGGTTATCGATGATGCAATTGGTATGTTCGATATCTACCGATTGACCTAAGTTGTGGCTTGTTGGGTAAACCTAAGGTCATTCTTAGCAATATCGGATATCAACCCACTAGGACATTATGTCATCTTGTTTCTTTGGATTCGTAATGAGGGTTATGGATTCTATGAAACTAGTGGGAGCTTTTTGCATATCATTCAAGTCCTTATGATTATGCATCTTTTTCTATTCTAACATTCTTTCTCTCTTTCCGTTTAGGTTGGTTGAAGATGTTTTCCAGTGTGAACTTACGCTCGCTAATGGATTCCAACAAGTTAACTAGACCGAATTTTCTTGGCTGGCTAAGGAATCTAAGAATTGTTCTCGGATCGAGGCGGGATACATCTAGATGTTCCACTTCCGATGCACCTCATCGATACTTCGATGAGGATTAGAAGGTATATCGTAAGCATCTAAGGGCAGATGACATGGTTACTTGCATTATGCTTGCCTCGATGTCACCAGAGTGCGAAGCGAAGACGAGTCCATGGATGCTCACACTATAGTATTTCATCTTAGGGAGCTGTTTGATGAGCAAGCTCGATGCGAAAGGTTCGAGACCTCGAAGGCTTCTCTTCACCACAAAGATGGCTCCAGGACATCTGGCATGCGAGATGCCACAAGATGAATGGCTATATTGAGAGATTGGCCGTCTTAGGTTTTGTAATGGATTATGAGTTAAGTATAGACTTAATTCTGGTTGGATTGTCCGAGAGTTATTCACAGTTCATGTTAAACTATCGGATGAACCAAATATCCAGAACAATACCTGAGTTGATCAATCTGCTCAAGACAGCTGAGCAGACTATCAAGAATGATAGTAAGCAAGTGCTAATGGTGGCTGCTTCTTCTTCTGGTTCAAAGAAGAAAAAGAACCCAAAGAAGAAGAAGGCCAAGAAACCAAAGGGAAGCGCCATCAAGAAGAAGACCAAAGAAGCTGCCCCGAAAGGAACTTGCTTCCATTGTGGTAAAGATGGCCATTGGAGGCGCAATTGCAAAGTCTATCTGGAGTCACTGAAGCAGAAGAAGGCATCAGATGCCTCAACTACTTCAGGTATGTTTGTCATTGAGGTTAATACTGTTTCTGATCACAACATTTGGGTATTTGATACTGGTTGTGGCTCACACATATGTAATGATATCGGGGCCTAAGGGACGATGAGCGACTCATGAAGGAGAAGTAGACTGCGTGTTGGAAATGGAGCAAGAGTTCTTTGCATTAGCCGTAGGAACCTATGTTTTGTCTCTCCCTCTTGGGCTTGTACTCGAATTGGATGATTGTTATTTTGTACCCGTTTGACAAAGAACATATTATCTGCATTTCTTGTTTAAATAAATTTGGTTTCCATTTGAATTTTAATAGCAATGGTTGTTCTATTAATTCTAATGGAATGCTTTATGGTACTAGTACATTATGCAATGGTATTTACATATTAGATATATCTCATCCAATTATGAATGTCAATGACACCAAGCGGCATAAAAGAGATAATTTAAAGTCAACTTACTTATGGCATTGTCGACAGCCATATAAATGAGACACGCATCGCTAAACTCCATAACAGTGGCAGTTTAGGGTCATTTGATTATGAATCATATGACACATGCGAATCTTGTTTATTAGGCAAGATGACTAAGTTACCCTTCAAGGGAAAGGGTGAACAAGCGACTGGAGTATTAGACCTAATACATTCAGATGTATGTGGTCCGATGTCCATCCATACTAGAAGTGGTTGTCGTTACTTCATTACCTTTATCGATGATTATTCTCGATATGGGTACTTGTATCTGATGAGATACAAATCTGAAGCGTTTGAAAAGTTCAAACAATTCAGAAATGAAGTAGAAAATCAGCTTGGTAAAAGTATCAAGGCATTACGATCCGATCATGGTGGAGAATACTTAGACCAACAATTTCTGGATTATCTCAGAGATAATGGCATTTTATCTCAGTGGACTCCTCCTTACACACCACAGTACAATGGTGTGGCTGAAAGGAGAAATCGAACCTTGTTGGACATGGTACGATCAATGATGGGTTTTGCACAGTTACCAAAATCGTTTTGGGGGTATGCGCTAGAGACAGCTGTTTACTTGCTAAACAGAGTTTCCTCTAAGACAGTTGATGTTACTCCATATGAGATGTGGACTAACAGAAAACCTTATCTTTCTCATTTGAAAGTTTGGGGTTGTCCTGCTTACGTGAAGCGGATTCAGTCAGATAAGCTTGAAGCAAAGTATGACAAGTGTTTGTTTGTAGGATATCCTAAAGAGTCTATGGGATATCAATTCTACCTTGCTGTGGAACAAAAGGTGTTTGTTTCAAAGCATGTTGTTTACTTAGAGAAAGAGTTTCATCTGCAAGAAGACAGTGGGAGCAAAGTTGAACTTGAAGAAGTTCAAGATGCTTAAACATACCTGAGATCAATTGCTCGAACTCGAGATCATCACTCATTCAGATGAAGTAACAGTTCAACCTTCTACTACACACGAAGTTCGTAGGTCAAGTAGGATACACACTGTTCCCGAGAGATATGGATTTCTCGTAAGTGAACAGAATGACGTATTGCTCATAGAAGATGATGAGCCTGCTACCTATGAAGAGGTTCTGAAAAGTTCAGAGTCTGAAAAATGGCTTTGCGCCATGAAAGCTGAAATGGATTCCATGTACGAAAACCAAGTATGAACTTTGGTGAATGCACCCGAAGGAATCAAGCCCATAGGGTGCAAATGGGCTTTCAAGAAGAAAACCGACATGGATGGTAATGTGATTACTTATAAAGCAAGGCTTGTGGCCAAAGGATTCCGTCAGAGACAAAGGATTTGGGTTGATTATGGCTTAGGTGATTTTAAGTTGGAAGACAGAGAGAAGTAAAGATCAAATTGAGGATTGGAGCAAGCTTATGGCATGGATAAGAGGTGGGTAACATATTTATTTTGCAAATTATAAGCTAATTATTAATGTTGGTTTGTTAAGCTATTGTTTTTAAATGAGTTGACTAAATTGACTTTTGGGATGATTTATGAAAGATTGGTTTCATCGTTTTTTTGAATGAATCAAGAACTGTTTCGGACTTTCAAACGAAATGATTAATTTAACTGTTTTTCAAAGTATTTGCAAGATTTTGATGAAAAGACCATGATGATTGAATTTTTATGTTGATTGTTTGAGTTTCAATATGTGAATTGTGGTTATTGACGAAATTGATTGATTGTTGAGAATATGTTTGCATTGTTATATGCATATATGAAAATTTGTGAATGTAAATGTGTTAAATACGACATTGCATGAAAAGTTGAATTTCTGAAATACGCCTTCGGGCAATTTGAGTTTTCAAGCATAAATATGTGTTACATGGGTTTGGTTAGGTCCTTCATGTGGAGTCAGTGCACTGGTCTCGTTTTAAAAGCCTTCTCCCGGCTGCCCGCTAGTGGCATAGGAGTTCCGTTTTTCGGACTCCCCATGTGTTTCACGGCTGCACAGGACCGCTCTGCGGAAATGTGCAGTATGTCCTGTTTTTGGACCGACCCAAACCGTTGATATGTTTGATGTGTTAAGTGCTTTTACTTTGTTTATAATGTGTTGCATGTATAGGTAATGCATTTCATGCGTACAACAGTTTGAAAGTTTGACAAAATGAGAATTTGGATTTTCAACTATGAGAGTTTTGCAACACTGTTTGTAAGGTTTATAAAAGTTTTGGAATTTGAGAAGCTTTTGAAAATGAGCCTTATTTTTTCGATCAACTGAAACTAAGGTTTGAAAATACTTTTGCTTATCATTTGTTAAATAAACATGTTATCCACGAGCTTCCGAGCTCACCCCCCTTTCATCCCCATCTCCAGGTATTCGAGAAGGAGATTGGATGAAAGACGTCAAGATAACAGTATTTGTGCATGTGTTCGTAAATTGTGTATTTTGATTTATGAGTATTGGTTTTGGGGTATGGCTTGCAATGCCATTAGGATAATGTAAGCATTTTAGTTCCAAATGTTTCTTGGATTATGATTTTGTATAAGACTCTTGGATTATGGAATTGAAAATGTATTGGTTTTGGATTGTGTTGATTGGTTTTGTACATTAAGGAAATTGAATTATAAATATATTTTGAGATATATTTATATGGATATGGATGAATGTACTAAATGATGGATATGAGTTTGAATGTGATGATTTTGAATTGTTAAGAAAAAGACTCGAAGAGTTTTAGAATTTAGGTTTGCGTTCTGCCGAAATCCCGGACGGAGGGTCTGGTGGATATGATGTATGTAAATTTGTATGGAATCTATAGAAGTGAGTTTTACACCGTGCAGGTTTGGGTTATGTCTAAGTGCAGCTGTTATGCTGTCGGATTTTATATAGAAATATAGGGATAAGCGAAATTATGTATGAATTTATTGACATGAGTATGAGATAGTTATGATAAGGAACACGAATGCGATGAATAAGAAGAATAAAGCAACTGGAGATTAATATAAGTTTAAGGCTAAGTCCAAGTATGATAGATGTAAAGCATGCTTAAGAAAGCAAGAAAGAAAAGAAAAGAAAAAAATTCATATCGTTTCGGATAGGTCCAGTCTAAGGTATTCCAACGCAACGCTTCTTTAAGATAAAACTATTCCTGGATGTCGGACACTTGTATTGCTAGTCGTTCTCTTTTCATTTGTATGTTTGGATTCCCAATAGTATTCGATCCTATGAGAGATCATGTTAAGTGTATAAGCGCCCTTTTGACTTCATATATATGTTTCAATTCCAAGTTTGAATCCGATCCGTTTCCATTTCAGAAGGTTGTCAAGAGTTCATTGATTTTTCTTTTGGATTCGGTTATATTAACTTTAGTTTCAACTGATCTAATTGTTTCGCATGGTATTCGATTCATTTAGCTTCGCATTTGTTTCATGTCAATTGCTTTGGTTTTTGACTTTCTTTCCCCATCCGTTTCAGATTCGTTCTAAGAGTGATCTTATGCAGTAAAGCAGTGGGATTCAAGTGTTAGTGTAAGAAGTTGGGTCTCAGAAATGGGATCCAACACTGGTGGCATAGCTTGACTCTATAGCACTGACTCCCACCAGTGAAGAGCATCACCCTGCAGTAAACTAACTGCATACTCCAGCTTTTCCTCATCAAAGCACTTCATCTGGACCAAGACTCTCTCTATCCTCTTCAGCCAAGATTCAGCTTCCTCTGGATTGGTTGTACCATGAAAGTCCACCGCTCCAAACTTCCTCAGCTTATCATACTTCCCGCCCCTAACCACTGGAGCTAGCACCGAAATCTGAGACCCTTGACCCATGGCAAAGGTGAATGCCTGGGCAAAGGTCTGGAAAAACTACGGGTCCATCGCAGGCATAGAAGGAGGAGGAAGAGGAGGAGGCTCCTCAGGTTGCACACTAGGTGCTTCTGAACCAGGGGCAGAGTGTGTCCTCGCATCTTGCGGGACATGAGACTCATCTGTGCTCCCCTGGTGAGAGCGAGAACGAAGTCGGGCTCCTCGAGTTCTACTCCGAGGTGGCGTAATATTCCTTCAAAATAAAACCAGTGAAAAACTTTAGTTTATGCAAAAAAAATTTATCAAAATGTATCGTACGATTTAAATCATGAAAAATCCGGTCAAAATCATACAAAATCAACATTTAGTCAAAATCACCATGTAGGCATGTAAAATCAGTTAAAACAATGCAAAAGAGCACAAATCATGCAAAGTTTAATAGAGGTCGTGAAAACCCTAAAGTTCTCCTTCTACCCGAACCTCAATTGAAAGCTCTGATACCATAAGTGTTGAAACCCCTCCCCTAGTGAATCACGGGTCCGACGTCCTACGTGACATCTGGACGTGCAACCCACGAGGGAGGGATTCCTCACCACAAAAATAAACTTGAACTTGTTTCCAGAATTCGACTCCTGCGAAAACATGAATCTTATGCTTATACCTTGCAGTGTCTAAAGCTGTAACTCAACATTCGTGGAGAGCGTACACCAATTAATCACTAAAATCATGAGTTGACTTATTCATACAAAATGTAGCCTTAAGCCTCGAGTTTGTTTTGAAGAAAGAAACACTTCAAAAGGAGTTATATAACTTAAGTTGTGCTTAAAATGCCTAAAAGATCTCATACACCAAATATGATATCCAAACCGACCTCTCACTTACATTAATGCAAACTTTTTCAATTTGACTCCAAATGATACAAATTTGTATGGAGAGAAAGATATACGTTTAGGAACCTAATGGTTTAAGTCTCACCTCAATTGGAGGTCGGATAAGGGAGTTATGCCAAAAGTAATAGACTATGTTTATACCTTAAATCAATTTCAACCTCTTTTGGCGCAATCACTATAACTTTCTATTTATAAATCAGATTTTGTTCGTTTTTAGACCATTAGAAAGTAGACATCTAGATATCATGAAGACCATAAAACAATATTTGGCCTCTAACAATTTCGAAATTCAACATTTTCCCGATGTCCGTTTAACGGACATGTACGGGTGAAAGTGGCCCAAAAGATCTGAGAATGTCTATTAAAAGGACATGCAGGTCCGTTTAACGGACATGGACTGGCCAAGGGGTGTTTTTGCACCCTACGATGTCCGTTGAACGGACATGCATGTCCATTGAATGGACATCCATGTCCGTTTAACGGACATTGGGTTTCTCAAAACTCCAATGCCTCTTCCAAACATCTCACCTTCAACCTAACTTCATAACCACTTGTATACTTCACAAATTTAACTTATTCTAAAGCATAAACACTTCATAACACTTCAAATTCCAATTTCAATCACCAAATTCACAATTTCCAGCTTAATTAGTTCATCAAAACCATGAATTTCAATCATTAGTCATCAAAGTTATCATAAATTCACAAGCTATACGAACAACCAAAATAGACCTTAACTGTTATCTTCCAATTCTCATAACTTCTTACTCAAAATCCTAAAAATTACATATTATACCTCAATGGAAATATAACAAGATGCTCTACAACTCTCATGAAGGATGCAAAAGTTAATTTCATCATTTAACAAGGTAAAAAGTCACTCAAAGGCACTGCTCATAAAAGGACTAATGAAACAGTAACATAGCTATATGAACAGTAACTGAATGTATTCCCAACCTCATAACTTCTTAACCCTAAGTCCAAATGTGGCAAATTATATATCATTGGAAAGTTCTAAACTTATACTACAATCTTCAAGAAGACTTCCCGATCCAATTCAAGCCCTAAGAGGGTCTAAAACGTAAGTGAAGTTTCTGTCAAATTTTACAAAAATTTGGCAGCACCTCCCTTGAAAATTCAACTAACCAAACTTCAATCCAAACTTCATCACCTGCATAAAACTCAATATCCAACCTCATACAATATAATTCAATCCAAAAGTATCTCTAAGCGCAATTCAAGGGCAACAACTGCATTCCTAAACATCTACTCCATTCCAAATTATAAAACCATACAATCTCATTCCTTCTATTTGCCAATTATAACCATACAACAGTACATGTTTATAAAACGAATACAAGATACATTTAAAATTCAAAACTCTTACATTTACATGGAAATAAGTTGATACAAAGAGAAAAATACAAAGTACATCATTAGTTCCAAAATGTTATCTAAAGCCTTGTTTTCTAACATATGAGTTCAAAAACAAAAATGCATCAGAGTAATTCCTCATTCCCGATGCGGTGTCTCGGTTTCTCGCTCATGACTTGTGGAGGGAAAAATGGGGGGTGAGCTTGACGACTCCGTGGGTAATAGCTTAATAATTAAGAATAAACATGCCAAAATCCTTTAACAATTTACTTTCAAGCAACTTAACCAAAATCATCTTTGCCATAACAAATTCTCCATCAAACTCAATGATCAAAACTACATAGACATACCCAAAAACGAACCATGAGCAAACATATCACTTAATCACATCTAAGTTGGTTTGGGTGGGTCCAACGGGACGTACTACACATTTCCGCAAAGCGGTCATGTGTAGCCGTGAACACATGTGGGAGTCCGTGAGGAGCTCCATGGCCACTAGCGGGCAGGCGGGAGAAGCCTATATACGTGCACCTATCACGTAAGGGACCACCCCAAACTCAAAGAAAACATGCATATCACATCATTCACGCATTTCACACATAGTAGCCACCAATGGCCCTAACAACCTATACTTTCACAAAATTGCCCAAATCACATATTCGAATATCTTTTTCACTTGTCAAACAATTATACACATATTTTCACATCTCATACAAATTTAAACTATTTTAAGAATAACAAGCAGCATTGATAATTCATTTGAAAGCATTCAATGCATTTATTATAAAAACTTTAACATGTTCATTTAATCAATTATTAAGAAATCACCCACCTTAATCCTTTAGCCTTGAATTTGGTCAATTGGCCTTTCTTCAATTTTCAATTGCCTCACTTCACCTTCATTAAGCATAAATAACCCAATTAACATGAGATATCCCAAAGTAGACATTCCTAGGAGAGGAAAACATGGAGTTAAACCTATCTAACTTTACTCAAACCTTACCTAAGCTATTTACACCAAAATCCAACCATAAAACCAAAAATTTTCACATTTCTCTTACCTTAAAGAGAGACCCACGAAATTCTCTCTCTCTCTCTTAGCTTTGATGAACACTTAATCCTTTCCTTCTTAAGAACTCTACAAACTCTTCTTTAAGCTAGATAACTTCTTCTTCTTCTTCTTCTTCTTCTTATTCTTCTTCCTAGCTGAAAATCTCCCTCTCTTCTTTCTCTTGATATTTTCGTGAGACACTCACTTAAGGGTCTAACCATTTGTTTCTTACTTAAAACCTAAGCCTTTCCTCCCAAAAACTATGTAGTTTTAGTAAAAACCTTCCTTTCCTTATAAACTTTACTCCTTTCCCCTTACATAAATGATTCCTCCTTATATTCCTCTTCTTTTTGTTTTTAAAGGAACTTAAATGGACCAAAGTAGCCTTCCTTCAATGCCTTAAACTCTAAAAACATGAATAAACTTACCAATTTACACACAAGTCATTTTAGTCCCTTTTAATTTCTAACAACTAATTCAATTCTAATTACAATTAATCCCACATTTAACTTTCATACCTCTAAACGCTATAAACCTCAATTTATTCCAACTAAAAAGAAATTTCAAATTAAACTTCAAAAATAAATAAACACATGCTTAATGCGAATCGGGGCCCAACAAGTTCAAAAATGTATTTGAATCCTTTTGGTACGTATGCCAGTGATATAAAATGTCATATGCCCTTACATGAATCTAGGGATCATCAGTATGTGAAATCTTAGAGATTTATGACATGTAAGCTTCTAAGTGTGTAAAACCAAATATATTGGATGGATATGGCCATGGAGGTTAAATTAAATATGTTCTATTGCATGATTTACGTACTTGGAAAAGTTGATGTACGTAAGGGGTTATTTGCAAATTGTTAAAAGTTAAAGGACTTAAATGTAATTTTTCAATTCTTGAAGGACCAATATGTAATTTTATAAAGTTAAGGGGCTTAATTATTATTCTAAAAAATCTTAGGACCAAAATAAAAATAAAATTTTTAATGATTCCCAAATTTTGGCCTTATTTGCAAATTTAGGAAAAGTTTGGAGGGTATAATGGTAGTTTCACATAACCTAAGGATAAACTCCATTTGTTTAATTGTTTTGAGTTGTTTAACGTTCGAAACTAGAGAAACTCAAAACCTAGAAGTTGTAGATCTAGAGGTCTAATATCTCCATGAATTATTCCACGATTTTAGGGTGAGCGAAATTAGAGTAATAGGCCCCTAATTGAATCGGGTTCAGAACACCAGCGAGATTGAACTAAGACTTGAAAGTTAATTCTTTAAGGACCTTAGAGTTGGAATTGGATGATGAGCTCTTACTATGAAATGTTCAAGAATTTTCCATTTAAGAGCTATAGAGATTAAATTTTAATTGGATGAGGATTATGCTAGCTATGTCCGAATAAGTGAAGGTTGTTCCTAACCTTAGTGATACAAAAGAGAACAGAAACAGGTCAGGTGTGTAAAAATCACAATAAATCCAATTTATATTATTTTCGAACCGGCATTGGATATGTGATAGCCATATTAGTTTATGGAAAATGAAACTTTGAATCACCTTAATTGGATGTGAAATGAATGAGTTATAAGGTTTTAAGTCGACGAGGTCCAACTGTGTGATCGCATGTTAAAGCGATTGTTAATGGAAGATTTGAATGCCCTTAATGACCGAATTGGACCATGGTTATAAAAGAAGAAATGTAAAGTTATGTGTTAATTAGATGTCTGGAAAGTTTGAAAAAAAAAACATTGTATCTTTGTATAGGGAGTTATGAACTATTAACTATTGACTGATTATGTGCATTTTGGTGAAACCTAACCAAAAGTTGTAGGTTTCTTCGATTTGAATTGGCTCAAGTGATCTTCGGAAAAGTTGTAGAGGAAAAAATTAGCTTGGAAATTAGATATAGCATGTTAATTTTTGATGTCAGAATTGGGAGTTATGAATTTTCAAATACTGGACCTAAGTTAGGTCATTGACTAGTGATCAGGGCAGCCACTTGCAAGACAGTTTTGAGTTTGTTAGAGGTGGAATTGACTGTTAAGCCCTTCATGAGAAGTGTATTATTCTGTTTCATATTTTTATAGGTATAAAGTATGCAATTTTTTGACATTTTTGCAAAAAGTTATACTTTTTATAATATTGTTGTTCAGTTCAGGTGGTTTCAGTGGGTAGAATCATTCATTGAATTGTTTGGCAATTGAATTTGATTTCATGTTGTGCATGAAAGTTGTAAGTCACATTCTGATATTTAATTTGGCATAAATCTTGTAATTTTTAGCAAAGGGAATGAGAAGTTATGGATTTTATAAAATGTTACACTGTTTTGACAAAATGTTGCACTGTTTTGAGAGGCATTGTGAAGGTAGTAACTTTGAGTGTATTTTTCACACCCTTAGAGGTGAGATTAGTTTCTATGTCCTTCATGAAACTTGTAGAGCTCTCTTTTATCTTGAAATTGATACCAAGTTTGTCTAATTTGAAGCTCGGAGAAAGGAGTTATGAATTGTGAAAGTTTAGATGTCGGCAAAAAAAGAAAGAATAAAGCTTCCAGTCGACTACAACCTGCACTAGTCGACTAGGAAATGTATTTGTGCTGCACTAGTCGACTACAACCTCTAACTAGTCGACTATGATGTGTATTTTCCTAAAACTGACCTGTCTCCACTCTTTTGTTTATAACTTTTCCGTCCGACGTCCGATTGACCTGATTCTCGAGGCATCGGATTTGTGAAACATTGAATTTTATTTTATGAGAAATTGGGAATTTTTGGACGGGAAATTGACGAGGGTCCGGGTAATGGTTCTTTTGTCACTGTTTTATTTATTTTTGGACCTATAGAGGCCCGAATTGAGTAATTTCGGTGCTGTTAGATTTCTAATTTTAGAAGGAATGTTTGTGATGCAAATTTTGGATTAAGGCCCGGAATATCATGAAAACGCATTGTACACATTTTAAATCGCTACATGTGCATTCGTAAATATTTTTGATTTGGAAAATCGGTAATGTTTATATACTATAACTGTTATAGAGGCACATTTGGAGCGTCGATCCACTGACGTTATTGAGACTTCCAGATATTAGCTCAGAAGTACAGGTGAGTAACCTAGATGGTTCCTCAATTATTATTTGTTTATAATTTGCACTTATACAACTGTCGAGAATAATGGTGGGATTAGTGACTGTGTTTGTTTATGACTGGGTCCCGGACACGGATGGTCTGATGAATTGGGAGATTTGACATAGAAGTGTTCCTGATGTGATAATTGTGAAATTGCTTGCTATTACTATGGTCAATTCCTTGCTATTAATGTGATCAATTATTGTGCCTCTAAGGTGACAAAGACTGTGATGCATTGACTGCTAAAGTGGGCATATGCATTTCATACACAAATGCATGAACTGATAATAACAGTTGTGACCAGAGTCACCACTGATACTGAAAAAGAGCCTCGAGCTCCAAGGGAGATAGTGCATACCTAGAGGGCTCTCCTACTCCCTAGACACGTCTACTGTCTACTGTTTACTATTTAAGTGCTCGGTCATAACACTGAAATAAAATGGGAAAGTGTCACATATGTATTGCATACCTATTGGATTGAACATTTTGAATGGGTGAAAGGCAAAAATGCCTTATATATATATACTGCGGAGTGTGCTAATGTAAAACAAACTGTGCTTTGCTTATGTGCAAAAATGTGGTATTTTTGAATGTGCAGTTATGCGCTTAGATATAATCATGCGGTACTTTTGAACATGGGCTGCGTCACGTGGTACTTCTGAATGCCGAATATGAAACAACTGTGTTATATTTGAGTAGTACATATATGCCTTTGGTTATGTATGACTAATTGGATGCTGTGTATAACCTGTCTTTATTGTTTATGGTCAAGGATAATTGTGAAATGTAATCAAGTTTGTAACAGTGTGAGTATACGTTATAAGACATGGCATGTTGCATGAATTGGGCGAACCATCGATGATGGTTCCTCACTGAGTTCGCAAAACTCACCCAAAATTTGCAAATATTTTTCAGGACTCAGAAGAATACCCCGTTAGGTTCACAGGAGTATATCTACAGCATTTAAATGAAGAATAGTGGTCGGGATCAGTCCACATCTGCATTAGTGTCATCCTTCTGTTAGTCATAAAATTGTATTCCACAAGCTCTATAAATTAATACTTTGTAATTATAGCGGGCCCAATTTGGTTATGGATTGGCATACATTAAATGGCTATTTTTAAATTATTGTTGAATGTTTGTAATGATTGGGAATGACTGGAATGGTATACGAATTAACGCGGGCTCGATTGTCTACTATTTTTCGCGCGTATGATTGTTTATAAAAAAAATTTGATACTGAGTTTGCTGAGTGATGTAGCACGCTACCCTCGCAGGGCACGGATTTGGATATCACCATCGATGTCAGGTTCAGATCACGCGGGAGTGGGGTGTTTCATTTAGGTGGTATCAGAGCCTAGAAGTACAATCTTACATGGGCATTCTGAAATATATACCAAGTGATATGCATATGCATAGTAGTTATGTCGTAGCAGGCAACAGCGACTGATCCCCCAGTATGAGTCACATGCATGAGCATTTCTTAAGAGTTGGAACGATTAATAGCACTAAGAAAATTGGTGGTTTGAGAGAATATGAGAAAATAGAAGGTTATGGATATTTTAGAAATAAGAAATGTATCTGGTCTCGTATGATGGAAACAGGTTCACCTCTATTGGGATATGGATCCTTAGGGGTGATAATAGGTATGTTGTTAGGGTTGATTGAGGGAAATGAGCATATCAGAAAAAGGGAGACTAAGGTGTATAGATGAAATGAAATGAACTCGTGAAATGGTCATGATCATGAACACGTGAGCATGGAACCCAAAATGGTTATGCTAATCTTGTGGTAAGAGTTTGTAAATCAGTATAAGGGGATATTATGGGAAAATTTAGACTAGCAATTTCGGCTGATTGCACATCAAAAATTCTGGAGTAGTTGAATATATATATATCTAAGGGAAAAAGAAATGGTAAATGGATGGATAAACAGATAAAGATGCAGTGTATCTGTATCAATGTAATATTTTGTTGTGTTTTGGTGATTTATCTTCGAATGTGATATAAATGTGAATATCCTATCATGGATTGTTTGAGGAAAGATAAAGGGCTAAGTGGCAATAATGAGATTAAAGTGTATGCGCCAGGTTGACATGACCTTGAAAGGTCAAGTTTGAACTTAAAATGGTTGTATGACTTATTGACATAAGAATTTTGTTTTGATATGGGAATAAATCTGTGTGAAATGAAATTTAATGACAAGTGGATATATGAAATGAAATGCGCGTTTAGGTTGGTTCACCTTTGTGAGTATACGTTGGATAGTGAGTTCACCATGATTGGTGAAACAATCGAGCTTATGTGAAAAGTATACGTGAAAATAATAGAGGAAACGATCGGTGATTTATTGACTAAGTGCTAATCATAGTTCCTATAGTGCAAGGGTCATAATTGATAGTGCTCGTTCAGGACGAAATTAAAATTTCAAATGATGTAACGTACGTGAAGAATTCGAGGAAAGAAGAATGATGCGATTATGAAATAATTCCTCTGTTCGAGGATTGGCACAAACAGAAAAGAGTTTTGTAGAATCCTTAGTAGTATAAGCTACTAATTGGTCCCCGGATGAGATGAAATGATTTTGGTGATGTATATACCAAGTGGAAGTGGTAAAGAAATTGTTTAGTGCCTCACATAACCTTAGTACAAAGGATGTTCCGATCATTCGAGTTATGCATTCAAGTTATGGCATAAACTTGGAGACAACAAGTATAGTTGAAATTGATCCTTGTGAGATACTACGAACGATTAAACGATTGAAAAGTAATTATGGAAAATAGTTGGTTAATGAGAACTTCGTGAACTATATCGATGATTGTAGCAAGAAATTAAGTTAAGATGAACAAAAGATTCAAGTTAATAGCGGTCATGATGGGAACAAATCGAAAATAAGTATGTACTAAATCAAAAGTGAAATGGAATCATGTTTCGAGAGGAGATTCAGGCATAACAAGTGGAATATACTACTGAGATTATATGCATTGTGTGTATAGTAATGTAGAGGATTCAACTACGTGAGTGGATTTATTGCAATGTGAAGAAAATTGGTCTCCATAAGATTTGATGCAAAGGGAGATCTAAATTGAAGCTAAGAAAAATAATACCAACCTACAAAGTGAAATACTCAATGAAATGGAATGTATGGAGGTACGAGTACGAATGAATAGGCATTGGCACATGTCGATGTGACTGAAAGGAAATTAAATGAAAAGAGAAATAGAGACAAGAAGTCCTAAGGGGAAAACTGAAAATGACGTGAAGTAATATCGCCTTCATTAAGGGATCGCAATAAAGCAATTGTAGACTCAAGGAAAACAAAATTGAGTGATGTCTATTGAAGTTAGCAATACCCCAATAGAGATTTATGCATGGTAAGTAAATGGTATCAATTGGTGGCTATGATCATAAATGAGAGGAATCATGGAGAAATCTGACACTGATGATAAGCATATCCTTTGGAGATTGGGCAGTGTATACTGAAGTTTCACTAAGTGGTATTGATGCTATGATAGAAATTGTTCGAAGCTTTGGAGACCTTAGATATGCTAAGGCATTCCTATAATGCATAAATTGTGTAATTTTGAGAACATTATTGAGTTTGAAAGGCATGCACAAATCAATACTATACTGGTAAAGATAGAGTGTAGTCTAAAATAGTGAACAGACAATACTGAAGTAAACAAAACGAATGTAGATATTGGGCTTCCAAATCTAGGACAATAAAGAGTGTAAAATGTCAAGTAGAAGATGGAGTAAACTGAGATGTTACTAGTGTATTGAAGGTTTAGATTCAGCTCTACTGGAAAGAGGTAAGAGAGTTTAAGAGGTCACGAGTCAAACTGGTGAGTTCCATAATGAATCGGATTGTTCGAGTGACATCGGAAGAACGATATTTAGTAATTTAAAGAAGAAGTATGTGTACTCGACAAAAGTGACTTGAGCAAAGGAATTGTTCGAGAAGCGTACGTACGGAATACGCTAAAAGTGTATCTTAGCGACGAAGGATATAGAACTCTGTGATTACATGTTGGAATTTCCAATAGTGGGGAGTGCTTAAAGGTTTTGGAATTCATAGGAATATGAGCTTGATAACAATGGTGATCACATGACGGGATTGTACATTCTTGCATTGAGTGCATGAACACTCAAGCACAGTGAATTATTAAAGAAGAAATGGATCTGAAATAATAGTCAATCACATATGAAGGATCAATGGGTTAGGTGAATGAACACCTGGTATAGTGAAATGGACATAAGTGTCAATGGGTTAGCACCAAAGGAAAGTGAAGAATCGAAGACGAGGTGAAGTGTTTTTGTAAGTATCACCTTGGCAAGGTGTACTCAGAATTGGAAAAAAGGATATCAATGAAGCTATATGAATTGGTCTGTATGTTACTGATAAAAGAGGTATTGGATTTATAAAATGTAATAAGTGAATAGGTTCGGAAATAATAATCTGATCCATAGCATACGGAATAAAATTGGTGTCTATCAGATAGTGAGATAGCCAAATAAGTGACTGAAAAATTGATTGAGTCTGTCTACTGTGATATTTCGAAAATGAGTAATTGAGTGATGAGGTATATGGGAAATGTAGGGGATTATGAAAAATGATCATTTTCTACTATATTGAACCATCGACAAGGAATTTCGCGGACAAAATTTTTATTAGGAGGGGGAGTTGTAACATCCCACCCCTGACGGGAAGGGTAAAATAGTAATTTAGTCAGGGGTGAGAGTGATTAGGTCTGATTTGGCATTTTTATGCATACTGGTATTTATAAATAGTGAAATTACACATGAAAATAACTGTACATGCATCCATGATATTTTTCGGTAATTGTGCCTAAATGACATTTTATTTTGAAAAAAAATGTGGTTTATGGGCTTGAAAATTTAATTTGAGTGGATTGTTATGTGTTTTATATTTTCAGGAAATTTTAGAAATTTTCTGGACTTTTTCGGAGAAAATTCCTGGACCGAAAAAATCGCCAAGTGGCGAATCGGTTGATTTTCGGTACTAAAAATTTTTGCCCAATGGCACTGGAATATTGGATAAATAATTTTGGGATTATAATTAGAACCATTGGATGGATTAATTAGACCCATTGGATGAATTAATTAGGGCCATTGGATGAATGTTGACTTTTTCTCTTATTTCATGCCAAGTGGCATGATGAGTCATCTTCACACATTTACATGCTCGACACTTCCAATTTTGGGAGGGAAAAAGAGAGTTTTTGGGAGATTTCATTCTCCTTCTTCGTGGGTTCTCCTCCCTTGAAGTCTCCAATTGTTCTAGCCAAAATTGTTACTCTTCATCTTGCTTCTAAGAGCCTAACCTAGCTTCCCTTGCAAAGTAATGATGATGATTGTGTGGTAGAAAGAATTAGAGAGGATTGTGAGATTGTGAAGTCTAGAAGAGTGGAAGCTTGTTTAAGATAAATCATATGTTTATATGATGGTTTTATAGTTCCTTGTGATGTTACTTAAGGTTAATTGCATGGCTAAGTTGAACAAAAATGATGATTTACTTGAGTTGGGATGGTTAGAGATTTCAAAGACAGATTCGTGACTCCACTTGTTTAATTGTTTTGAGCTGTTTAACGTTCGAATCTAGAGAAACTCAAAACATAGAAGTTGTAGATCTAGAGGTCTAATATCTCCATGAATTATTCCACGATTTTAGGGTGAGTCAAATTAGAGTAATAGGCCCCTAATTGAATCGGGTTCAGAACACCAGCGAGATTAAACTAAGACCTGAAAGTTAATTGTTTGAGGACCTTAGAGTTGGAATTCGATGATGAGCTCTTCTTAAGAAATGTTCAAGAATGTGTCATTTAAGAGCTGTAGAGAGAAAATTTTAATTGGATGAGGATTCTGCTAGCTATGTCCGAATAAATGAAGGTTGTTCCTAACCTTAGTGATACAGAAGAGAACAGAAACAGGCTAGGTGTGTAAAAATCACAATAAATCCAATTTATATTATTTTCAAACCGGCTTTGAATATGTGATATCCATATGATTTTATGGAAAATGAAACTTTGAATCACCTTAATTGGATGTGAAATGAATGAGTTATAAGGTTTTAAGTCAGACAGGGTCCAACCTGTGACTGCATGTTAAAGCTGATTGTTAATGGAAGATTTGAATGCCCTTAATGAACAAATTGGACCATGGTTATAAAAGAAGAAATGTAAATTTATGTATTAATTAGAGGTCTGGAAAGATTGAAAAAAAAGCATTGTACCTTTGTATAGGGAGTTATGAACTGTTAACTATTGACTGATTATGTGCATTTTGGTGAAACCTAACCATAAGTGTAGGTTTTGTGAGTATTGTGATTGGAAGCAAATTTAGAGATTTTTGCGATTTGAATTGGCTCAAGTGATCTTCTGGAAAGTTGTATAGGAAGAAATTACCTTGAAAATTAGATATAGCATGTTAATTTTGGATGTCAGAATTGGGAGTTATGAATTTTCAAAGACTGGACCTAAGTTAGGTCATTGACTAGTGATCAGGGCAACCACTTGCAAGATAGTTTTGAGTTTGTTAAAGGTGAAATTGACTGTTAAGCCCTTCATGAGAAGAGAAGTGTAGTATTCTGTTTGGTCTTTCCATAGGTATAAAATACGCAATTTTTTGACATTTTTGCAAAAAGTTATGCTTTTTATAAGATTGTTGTTCAGTTCAGGTGGTTTTAGTGGGTAGAATCATTCATTGAATTGTTTGACCTACTTAGCAATTGAATTAGTTTTCATGTTGTTCATGAAAGTTGTAGGTCACATTCTGATCTTTCACTTGGCATAAATCTTGTAATTTTTAGCAAAGGGAATGAGAAGTTATGGATTTTATAAAATGTTACACTGTATTGACAAAATGTTGCACTGTTTTGAAAGGCATTGTGAAGGAAGTTATTGGAGTTATGTAAATATAGTGCCCTGGAAAGCAAGTGTATTTACATGTAACTTTATCTTCTTCAGTTACAGTTTTTTAATGAAAATATTTATTATTAATAAAACAAAAGAGTTTGGTTTTATCTGTATGAGCATTATATATCTGGTCATAAGGTGCCAAGATTCATTTGTAAGTAATATACATATACATAGAGATGTATGGGAAACATGTATATTATTAGAATCTGAATTAATTGATTCACAATTGAATAATGAAGTTGGTCGTTTGATTATGGTTTAGACTGTAGTGTTGCGATTTATCTCTATATAAGTAAAGGAGTTTACTTAAAGGGAATGATGAGTTTCATATCATGATAGTAGTAGACTATCGATAATGGCACTATTAAATGAATTTGGAATCAAGTATGTTTTCAAGAATAAAGTGGGCCGTTACTTTAATCTTAAAACATACAATTTAAGGATTCGCTTATTATGAACTACAATCTTGATGAGTGGTGAACTCATATGTGTGTCATTATAATTTTTGATATGATCGGAATGGATTTTTACAGGGTATTAATCCAGTGTCTGCATGTTGGAATTATTAATTGAAACATGTATCAGGGAACATTCACTCAAATAAAGAGTTTATAGTGTTATCATCTCTTCTAGATATTTTAAGGAGATTTGGTGATTAAACTGGCGCCAGTAGTTTGATGAACTAGCTACCCATCATGTCTTAACACTAAGATAAGATCTTATATGTTAATCACCATATAAAGTAAAATGAGAGATCTAGAAGGAAAAACCAACATAAGGGCAAAACGGTAATTTTACCCTTTGTTGTACGAATGGCTATAATAAGGTTCTAAATAGGGTTTGCAATTGGAAATATTCTCATAATATTTAATAATTCAAGAGTTCAACTAATTTTCTTTAGTGGAATGACATTTAGTTAATAAGCTAGAATTAATTCCAATGAGATTGAATTATTTCTGGGCTTATTGGAGCTTGAATTATCAAAGTCCAATAAGATTCTCCACTTGGCTTTAAGGAAGGTTATCAAGCTAAGTAAGAAGTAGTTTGGAGGCTTTAGAAGTCCATAATTGAATGATGGGCTTATACTAATTAATGGTTAATTGGAAGCCCATATGTTCATTTAGAAATGGGCTTGTTTTGGTTTAATGTAATTGATTAGATTAATTATATTAAAACAATTTTTTTTAAATGGAGAAGAAGCAATTTCAAAATTGTGTTAGGTTAGATGTGTAACCACACATTTGACATTAAAATACTAAATAAAGATGGTCTTTATTATGGTTCATCATTATTAAATGGAGTTATGAACTTACCATTAAATGGTTTAATGGTTGGCTTTTAATGTTGGCATGTAACCTATTTGCATTCATTAGATTAAAGATGAAAGATGTCCTTAGATGGACCATCTTCCTTCTTTCTTCTTGCCAAAACTGAAATGGGTATTCAATTATAGGTTATGGTCTTTTCAAATAGCCATTTTAAAGATAAATGAAGTAAGTCTCATTTATTGGCTATTTGATGAGTGATTAATGTAAGAAGTGATGCATTGGATGCCTCTCACTCTTTCCATTCATGCATATTTCGAAATTGAGATGTAAGAAATGGTTCTTGCATGGTTTTTAGACATTCTCTCCTTTCATGCAAGGTAGAACCGAAATTCTTAAGTGAAAGAATTGAAAGAGTTTCAATTTTGGTTCTTCTTCTTCTAAGAAAATCTCCTCCAAATATTTCTTCTCCTTTCCCACCAAAGGATTTTGTTAACCTAGTTGTCCTTGAAGAACAAGTGGTAAATCTAATTGGTTGAGGATACTACAACAAGGAAGAAGATAGATTGCTAAAGGAAAAGACTCAAAGGCAAAGGATTTGGATATAAGAAGGAGAGGATAGCGCAGCGAGGATTTAAAGTTGTAGCGAAGGAGTCGGTAATTCCTTTTATCTTGTTCTTGGTTTTATTATCCTTATATCATGTTTGGATTAGCAAGTTGATTTGGATATATTGCTTCCGCTACAAGATGATTTCTTAAAAAGTTTTGAAATCTATCGTTTCTCCAAACTAAGCATGCTTTCTTTTTCCGATCCGACAATTGGTATCAAAGCCGATTTTTCATGCATGATTTCGGTTCCTATATGGTGGATGCATGGGTTGGCAATCTTTTTATGTATACTGCATATTTTTATGTGATAGAAATATATATGGTGTATGTTGCTCTTTTGGTTGTCCATAGAAGTTAAATTTTATCTTGTAAGATTTCTTCATTTGGTTGTAACAAGGAGGGTGGTCTATCATCACCATGTTTCCTCCTTGGTTTCTTTTTTCTATTTTATTTGATTTTGTAATGTACAAATTTATGTATTGATGAAGAAGGAGCAACCATGGATTGAAGAAATGGAAAGGTAAAATTTTCGGTGTATCCTTTTGTGTTTTGACATAAGTTTTTTGAAAACTAAGTTGCTAGAATTTTTGTTTCAATGAATCATATTTCAGTTATGATTGGAAAACAAGTGCTGGTTTTTTGTTTCAAAGAATCCAATTTCGGTTTTGCTAAAATACTAAGTGCTGTGTTTAATTTTCATGAAATGAGTTTCGGTTTTAATAAAACAAGTGCTGGAATTTTTTGTCAAAACAAAGATTTGGTTTATTAAAAATCTAGTGCTGGAATTTTATTTTTCAAAATGACAAAATTCTAATTTCATTAATGCCATTACATTTTGTTTACCGAATAGGCCGGATCATGTTAGCGAAGAGTTCGAAGCGGAAGATCCAAGATGAAGAAGCATTTTTTGGGCCTAAAAGGCTTGTAATTATTTTATGTTTCTAGGATGGACAATTAAAAGTGGCTTTATTAGTTCATGTGATGAATGGAGAAATGAATGCTTGTCATATGTGATATTATGTGATTGCATGTCATTTAGAAAATTGCCAACCCTAGGCCTTGCCATGCATTCATTATGTATGAGATATATAATGAAACAATATAGGATGGATAATAAATTGCATCTAGACAAGATGGTATTTAAAACTTAAAGCCCAAAAAGATTGAGTGGGAGAGGATGCTCCTTTGAGAGTCCACGGTCTTGAAATGATGGCCCGTTTGCATGTGGTGAAGTGTTACTCCCCATCGGAGGGCATGGATCCTAGATCTTGCATGGTTTGGGTCTCCTTAAGGATAAGTCCACTTAATGATAGCAAATGTGACCTCCCACCGAGGCATGATTTGTAGGTATCTTTAGTGAATGAATCAAATGGTTATACACTCAACATTTTTATCAATAAACCGCCCACCATAGCCTCATTGGTAAAAGTATGGACCAAATTAAGACGCTTCTTAAAAATTGAGCATGAGATGCTTGGTAGTTTTTGAGTGGGAGGGTCCCGCTTTTCTTTTAATAGATAAGATGGCCCACCGTCACTTAGTCATTATAGATAAGAAAAATAACTGCCGTATAATGTTTTAATTTTTTAAGTTTTGTTAAATCTATCATCATGCATACATGCATTATGATTTTATACAAAGTTCCATAAATTGTTAACTAGTATGCTCATGTTTTAGTAATTTATATTTTCAGACATAATCAACCACAAAATGAATCCACTCACCCTGCTCTTGACTAATAACAAATTGGAAATGGAGACAAGTTTAATGAATGGAGACGTAACCTTGACATTGTTCTTCAATATGAACGTATTTCATGGGTGTTGACTGAAAATGAGCCTACACCTCTAAGTGGAGATGCAACTCCTGAGCAAGTCCAACAACATGAGTGTTGGCAGAATGCTGACAAGACTACTAAGTGTTATATTCTGGCTTCTGTCAGCGGCATGTTACAAAAGCAAATTGCTTGTATGAAAACTGCTAGTGCAATGGTCCATAACCTACATGAGATGTTTGGTGTGAGGACTAGGTCTGCAAGAGTGAAAGCTATCCAAACCTTTCATAATCTCAGACAGAAACCTGGTGAACCGGTGCGGGATTACATGATGAAGGTAATCTCTGCGGTCACTGAGGCTGAGATGCTTGGGGCGGATATGGATGCGGACATGCAGATGATTATGATCATCAATAGGTTAAACTCTTCTTTTCAGCAGTTTAAGTTGGACTATGAGCTCAACAGTAAGGATTACACCTTGAGTGAGTTGATGAATACCCTCCAGAGCATGGAGGAAATATTGAATATTAAGGCTCATGGGCTAGAAGCTAATGTAGCTTCTTCTTCTAAGCCCAAGGGTAAGGGAAAGGAAAAGAAGAAGGGTCCAATGAAAAAGAAGGCTCAAATAGGGGTCAAGGCCAAACCCATGAAAAAGAAGGCCAAAAAGAACATCAAAGGAAAGTGTTTCCACTGTGATGAGATGGGTCACTGGAAAAGAAACTGTCCAGTCTACCTAGAGTCCCTCAAAAGCAAACATGGTATGGGCTTCCTAAGTTTGTTAGGAACTAGAAATGTGGCAGATTTATCTACTTCTTGGATATTAGATTAGGAGCCACTAACCATGTTTGTAATTCTTTCTGGGGTTCCAAAGAAGGAAAAGATTTCTAAAGGCTAGTTTCAAGTTAAGATAGCAGATGGTTCCTATGTTTCAGCAGAATCAGTGGGAGTAGTTATCTTGGACTTTCCTAGTGGTCATAGGTTATATTTGGAAGATGTTTATTACATGCCAATGATTGTAAGGAACATGATTTCTGTTTTTTATATAATAAAATCTGGCTATTCCTTATATTTTCAAAAGGTTGTTTCAATATATGAGAATAAGGATTTTATTTGTGAAGCAATAATTAAACAGGGATTGTTTTTTATAGAACCTATGAAAGGCTCACTAAACACCACAGAATTGATAAAACCAAGACAATCCAATATCTCTAGCATTAATTCAAAGTATCTGTGGCATCTAAGGATGGGTCATATCAATCGAAAAAGACTTGACAAAGTTAGTAAAGGATGGGATCCTTATGGGCTTGGATAGTGATCCATTACCCACCTGTGAATCTTGTATTGAAGGAAAAATGACAAAAGCCTTATTTCTTTCTAAAGGAAACAGATTTGAATCCACATTGGACATGGTACATACTGATGTGTGTGGGCCCATGAATGTACAAGCTAGAGGAGGTTATGAATATTTCATAAATTTTATAGATGATTACTTAAGACATGGCTATTTGTATTTGATGTATAAAAAGAGTGAATCTTTTGAAAAGTTCAAAGAATTCAAAGCTGAAGCTGAGAAGCAACTTGGCAAGCCATTAAAACAGCTTCGATCAGATCGAGGTGGTGAGTATTTATCTGGAGAGTTCCAGCAATATTTAATTGACAATGGAATTGTTTCCAATTTGTCAACTCCTCGTACACCTCAACAAAATGGTGTAGCAAAGAGGAGAAATAGAACTCTATTGGAAATGGTAAGATCAATGATGTCCTATGCTAGCCTTCCAGAATCGCTACGGGATATGCCATACAACGACAACATATCTTCTTAACTTTGCTCCATCCAAATCGGTGCCTAAAATACCTAGGGAGTTGTGGACTGGCCGAGTGCCTTCATTGAGGCACTTGAGGACTTGGGGCTGTCCAGCCCATGTTCTAAAGCCTGAATCCACAAAGATGGAACTAAGGTCAGAAGTATGTTTGTTTATAGGATATCCTACGGGAACTCGAGGGTACTATTTTTACAGTCCTCATGATAGGAAGGTATTTGTGTCGACTAATGCAAACTACTTAGAGGAAGAGTTTGTGAGAAATCACAAAGGAAGAAGTGAAGTAGTACTAAAGGAGTTAGCAATTTCATCCAAACCAAGAGTTGTTTTGGATATGACAGAACAAGATGTCGAAATGGATTCAAGAGTTGAATCAGAAGTGCAACTTGAACATCAAGATATGCCTAGATGTAGTGGGAGGGTTGTGAGACAACTAGATAGGTATCTGGATTTAGGAGAAGGCTTAATTGCCATCTCAGACCAAGAAGAAATAGATCCCGTTATGTATACACAGGCTATTAATGATGTTGATGTAGGAAAATGGCTCAAGGCAATAGAATCGGAAATAGATTCTATGTATACTAATGAAGTCTGGGTCCTTGTAGATCTACCATCAGGTCTAAAAACCATAAGGTGTAAATGGATCTACAAAAGGAAAAGGGGATCGGATGGAAAGGTAGAGACCTTTAAAGCTAGATTGGTAGCTAAAGGCTATACTCAAAAGGAGGGTATAGACTACGAGGAGACTTTTTCTCCGGTCGCCATGCTTAAGTCCATCAGGATTCTTTTGGCCATAGTAGCCTATTTCGATTATGAAATATGGCAAATGGATGTCAAGACCGCATTTCTGAATGGAGATCTTGAGGAGACCATTTATATGGCCCAACCGGAAGGATTCATTGAGCTAGGTAATGAGCATAAGGTTTGCAAGTTGCAAAGGTCCATTTATGGACTTAAGCAAGCATCTAGGTCTTGGAACATTAGGTTTGATAAGGCTATCAAAACCTATGGATTCATACAAAATCTAGATGAGCCTTGTGTTTACAAAAGAATACAAGAAGGTAAGGTTACTTTCCTAATCCTGTATGTTGATGGCATTCTGCTCATTGGGAATGATGTGGGAATATTATCTGCGGTTAAGGGATGGCTGAATGAACAGTTTTCAATGAAGGATTTGGGAGAGGCTACCTATGTTCTAGGGATCAAACTTATAAGGGATCGTAAGAACAAGAAGATAGTTTTGTCTCAACTAACCTACATTGAGAATATGCTCAATAAGTTCGCCATGCAAGATTCCAAGAGGGTTTCACTCTACTAGACATGGAATCAAACTTTCAAAGGAACAAGCACCTAAAACCCAAGAGCAGTTGAGCGCATGCGTAACATTCCATATGCTTGACGGTTGGTAGTTTGATGTATGCAATGTCATGCACTAGACCGGATATCATTACACGCATGGGGATTGGTAAGTAGATTTCAGTCCAATCCAGAATGGAACATTGAATTTGCGGTTAGGTGTATACTTAAGTATCTTCGTAGGAAGAAGAACTTAATGCTTGTTTATTCTGAAAGTAATCTTATTCCGATAGGATATACGGATTCGATTTCCAATCAGATGTTGATTCAAGGAAATCAACTTCTGGTTCTATATTTACTTTAGAAGGTGGAGCCATAGTTTGGAGGAGTGTCAAGCAATCTTGTATTGCTGATTCGACTATGGAGGTTGAGTATGTTGTCTGCTTGTGAAGCGTGAAGGAAGCGATCTGCTCGAAGTTCCTAAATGATTTGGAGGTAGTTCTAGAGGCGAAAAAGCCATTACACTTTATTGTGATAATAGTGGGCGATGGCTAATTCTAAAGAACCTCGGAACCACAAAGTCGCCAAACACATTGGTAAAGTATCATCTCATAAGGAGATAATACAACATGGAGAAGTAGATGTGGTAAAGATTCCTCAGAGCAAAACCTTGCTGATCCGTTCACAAAGACATTGACTCAAAAGAGCTTTAAGGGTCACCTAGAAGGGATGGGAATGAAGGATATGTCAAACTTGCTTTAGGGCAAGTGGGAGATTGTTGGAGTTATGTAAATATAATACCGAAAGCAAGTGTATTTACATGTAACTTTATCTTCTTGATTCTGATTTTGTAATGAAAATATTTATTATTAATAAAACAAAAGAGTTTGGTTTTATCTGTATGAGCATTATATATCTGGTCATAAGGTACCAAGATTCATTTGTAAGTAATATACATATACATAGTGATGTATGGGAAACATGTATATTATTAGAATCTGAATTAATTGATTCACAGTTGAATAATCAAGTTGGTCGTTTGATTATGGTTTAGACTGTAGTGTTGTGATTTATCTCCATATAAGTAAAGGGGTTTACTTAAAGGGAATGATGAGTTTCATATCATGATAGTAGTAGACTATCGATAATGGCACTATTAAATGAATCTGGAATCAAGTATGTTTTCAAGAATAAAGTGGGCCGTTACTTTAATCTTAAAACATACAATTAAAGCATTCGCTTATTATGAACCACAATCTTGATGAGTGGTGAACTCATATGTGTTTCATTATAATTCTTGATATGATCGAAATGGATTTTTACAGGGTATTAATCCAGTGTCTGCATGTTGGAATTATTAATTGAAACATGTATCAGGGAACATTCACTCAAATAAAGAGTTTATAGTGTTATCATCTCTTCTAGATGTTTTAAGGAGATTTGGTGATTAAACTGGCGCCAGTAGTTTAATGGACTAGCTACCCATCAAGTCTTAACACTAAGATGAAATCTTATGTGTTAATCACCATATAAAGTAAAATGAGAGATCTAGAAGGAAAAACCAACATAAGGGCAAAACGATAATTTTACCCTTTATTGTGCGGATGGCTATAATAAGGTTCTAAATAGGGTTTGCAATTGGACATATTCTCATAATATTTAATAATTCAAGAGTTCAACTAATTGTCTTTAGTGGAATGACATTTAGTTAATAAGCTAGAATTAATTCCAATGAGATTGAATTATTTCTGGGCTTATTGGAGCTTGAATTATCAAAGTCCAATAAGATTCCCCACTTGGCTTTAAGGAAGGTTATGAAGCTAAGTAAGAAGTAGTTTGGAGGCTTTAGAATTCCATAATTGAATGATGGGCTTATACTAATTAATGGTTAATTGGAAGCCCAGATGTTCATTTAGAAATGGGCTTGTTTTGGTTTAATGTAATTGATTAGATTAATTATATTAAAACAATTTTTTAAATGGAGAAGAAGCAATTTCGAAATTGTGTTAGGTTAGATGTGTAACCACATTTGACATTAAAATACTAAATAAAGATGATCTTTATTATGGTTCATCATTATTAAATGGAGTTATGAACTTACCATTACATGGTTTAATGGTTGGTTTTAATGTTGGCATGTAACCTATTTGCATTCATTAGATTAAAGATGAAAGATGTGCATTAGATGGACCATCTTCCTTCTTTCTTCTTGCCAAAACCGAAATGGGTATTCAATTATAGGTTATGGTCTTTTCAAATAGCCATTTTAAAGATAAATGAAGTAAGTCTCATTTATTGGCTATTTGATGAGTGATTAATGTAAGTGATGCATTGGATGCCTCTCACTCTTTCCATTCATGCATATTTCGAAATTGAGATGTAAGAAATGGTTCTTGCATGGTTTTTAGACATTCTCTCCTTTCATGCAAGGTAGAACCGAAATTCTTAAGTGAAAGAATTGAAAGAGTTTCAATTTTGGTTCTTCTTCTTCTAAGAAAATCTCCTCCAAATATTTCTTCTCCTTTCCCACCAAAGGATTTTGTTAACCTAGTTTTCCTTGAAGAACAAGTGGTAAATCTAATTGGTTGAGGATACTACAACAAGGAAGAAGATAGATTGCTAAAGGAAAAGACTCAAAGGCAAAGGATTTGGATATAAGAAGGAGAGGATAGCGCAGCGAGGATTTAAAGCTGTAGCGAAGGAGTCGGTAATTTCTTTTATCTTGTTCTTGGTTTTATTATCCTTATACCATATCATGTATGGATTAGCATGTTGAATTGGATATATTGCTTCCGCTGCAAGATGATTTCTTAAAAAGTTTTGAAATCTATCGTTTCTCCAAACTAAGCATGCTTTCTTTTTCCGATCTGACAGAAGTAACTTTGAGTGTATTTTTAACACCAATAGAGGTGAAATTATTTTTTTTATCCTTCATTAAACTTGTAGAGCTCTCTTTTATCTTGAAATTTATACTAATTTTGTCCAATTTTGAGTTCGGAGCAAGGAGTTATGAATTGTGAAGGTTGGGATGTTGGCAAAAAAAGAAAGAATAAAGCTTCCAGTCGACTACAACCTGCACTAGTCGACTAGGACATGTATTTTTCCTGCACTAGTCAACTACAACCTCTGACTAGTCGACTAGGATGTTTATTTTCCTGAAACTGACCTCTCTCTACTCTTTGGCTTATAACTTTTCCGTCCGACGTCCGATTGACCTGATTCTCGAGGCATCGGATTCGTGAAACATTGAGATTCATTTTATGAGAAATTGAGAATTTTTGGACGGGAAATTGACGTGGGTCTGGTTAATGGATCTTTGGTCACTGTTTTATTTATTTTTGGACCTATAGAGGCCCGAATTGAGTAATTTCGGTGCCGTTAGATTTCTAATTTTTAGACGGAATGTTTGTGATGGAAATTTTAGATTAAGGCCGGGAATATCATGAACATGCATTGTACACATTTTAAATCGCTACATGTGCATTCGTAAATATTTCTGATTTGGACAATTGGTAATGTTTATATACTATAACTGTTATAGAGGCACATTTGGAGCGTCGATCCACCGACGTTACTGAGACTTCAAGATATTAGCTCGGAAGTACAGGTGAGTAACCTAGATGGTTCCTCAATTATTATCTGTTTATAATTTGCACTTATACAACTGTCGAGAATAATGGTGGGATTAGTCACTGTGTTTATTTATGACTGGGTCCCGGACACGGATGGTCCGATGAATTGGGAGATCTGATATAGAAGTATTCCTGATGTGATAATTATGAAATTGCTTGCTATTACTGTGGTCAATTCCTTACTATTAATGTGATCAATTATTGTGCCTATGAGATGACAAAGACTGTGATGCATTGACTGCTAAAGTGGGCATATGCATTTCATACACAAATGCACGAACTGATAATAACAGTTGTGACCAGAGTCGCCACTGATACTGAAAAAGAGCCTCGAGCTCAAAGGGAGATAGTGCATACCCTGAGGGCTCTCCTACTCCCTAGACGCGTCTACTGCCTAATGTTTACTGTTTAAACGCTCGGTCACAACACTGAAATAAAATGGGAAAGTGACACATATGCATTGCATACCTATTGGATTGAACATTTTGAATGGCTGAAAGACAAAAATGCCTTTTATATATATATATATATATATATTGTGGAGTGTGCTAATGTAAAACAAACTGTGCTTTGCTTATGTGCAAAAATGTGGTATTTCTGAATGTGCAGTTATGCGCTTAGATATAATCATGCGGTACTTTTGAACATGGGTTGTGTCACGTGGTAATTCTGAATGCAGAATATGAAATAACTGTGTT
The DNA here is from genome assembly GCA_029891385.1 of Erythroxylum novogranatense. Classification (NCBI taxonomy): domain Eukaryota; kingdom Viridiplantae; phylum Streptophyta; class Magnoliopsida; order Malpighiales; family Erythroxylaceae; genus Erythroxylum; species Erythroxylum novogranatense. The sequence continues at coordinate 59,486,847 of CM057233.1, forward strand.
ATATTTGAGTGGTACATATATGCCTTTGGTTATGTATGACTAATTGGATGCTGTGTATAAACTGTCTTTATTGCTTATGGTCAAGGATAATTGTGAAATGTAATCAAGTTTGTAATAGTGTGAGTATACGTTATATGACTTGGCATGTTGCATGAATTGGGCGAACCATCGATGATGGTTCCTCACTGAGTTCGCAAAAATCACCCAAAATTTGCAAATATTTTTTAGTAATCAGAAGAATACCCCATTAGGTTCACGGGAGTATATCTACAGCATTCAAATGAAGAATAGAGGTTGGGATCAGTCCACATCTGCATTAGTGTCATCCTTCTGTTAGTCATAAAATTGTATTCCACAAGCTCTGTAAATTAATACTTTGTAATTATAGCAGGCCCAATTTGGTTATGGATTGGCATGCATTAAATGCCTATTTTTAAATTATTGTTGAATGTTTGTAATGATTGGGAATGACTGGAATGGTATAAGAATTAACGCGGGCTCGATTGTCTACTATTTTTCGTGCGTATGATTGTTTACAAAAAAAATTTGATACTAAGTTTACTGAGTGATGTAGCACGCTACCCTCGTAGGGCACGGATTAGGATATCACCATCAATGTCGGGTTCGGGTCACGCGGGAGTGGAGTGTTACATAAAACATCTTATTTTAATTTAAAAGATAGGAGAAGAAAGGAAAAGAAGAAGCTAGTTTCAGCCATCCCTAAAATTCCACCATCTTATTGATTCTCTAACCCAAATCAAATTTTTCTAAGTTGTGGTCAAGGAACTCAAATCTATCATAATATTTGAGAAATTCTCAAAGGATTTGAAGATATCACTAAAGGAAAGTATAGGTAAATTTGGTCTCATCTCTCTGTACATTATGATTTTGAGTTTGGTGTTAAGATATGTTGTTCTCCATGCTTGAATATGCATGAAACATGGTTTAGAGGAATGAAATGTGTCATGGAGATGGTTCCTCAAGCCAAAATCGAAATGCCCTCTATTTGGTGAAAGTTTGTGAATTTTTTAATAATGTTTAGAATTGATGATTTAAATGAATTATATGGTGTTAATTATACATGTGTAATGTGAATTGATGATGAAGAATAAATATGATGTATGTTGGTTAAGGTTAATTCGAAATGATGGGAGAAGAAGTGGATTAACTTATTGAGTTGTGTAATTGATAAATGTAGCTTAAATGAATGGAGTTGGTTAGAATGGACTGGTGGAATGTGTCATTGATTGGAAGTGTTACTACATGACATGATAGGAGCATGAATTATTATAATAAAGTCTTGAAAATGTGACTTGAAAGTCATCCACATTAGGTCTTTGATAAAATGCCTAAGTGAACTTAACTTAGGATTTAAGGCTTTATAATGGTATGCATTGAAAAACACTTCCATGTTTACTTAGAGTGAACTTGAATTGTTGCTTAGATTGACAAGTAATGGCCTAATATGCTTGGACCAAGATGTGCTTAATTATGTTTTGAAATGAGTAACTATTGGATTAAAGGCATTAAATGCCTTAGAAAATGCAAAAAAAAAAGCTAACGTGAATAGCAAGGAAGTAACCATGTGAGAAGTTTAATGGTCGGATCCTATAGCTTAAAGGGAGTGATATCATGTTTTATACACTTATGTGATAGTGTAAAAATATGAAATTTATGTTTAAGTAGTAACTTCATCATATATATTTTTATGTGTAAAGGCACGGGATTTGTGAATCAAGGAACTCATATAGAGGATTCTTGAAGTTAAGAGAGTACACGCATTCTTTTAAGGTGAGTTGGGGAAATCATATTTCTCATATGGGATTAGATCACCCTAAGACATGTATGATGACTTGCATGTGAATTTTGAACTTGATCGGCGGCTTATCGTTCAATTTAAGAATTGATCCTCGGAAACCGGTCAAATAAAATTTATACCAAGGATTGCAATACAGGATGTAACCTCGGGTCGACTCTCAAGGAACCAATGCACCAATTGATCCTAGACTAGCCTAATGTTTGAATTATGCATGCAATGAAAGTATATAGGTCGGGTAACCCGGCCTATATTTATAAATATAGGCGGGTTACCCGACATTATTTCTGGCGAATGGCATGAGTTCGTCTGGCGAAGTCCGGATGGTCACTCGTCGCAATAAGTAATTGCATTTAATTTATTCGCCGCGGCGAATGGAGGTTTGGGTTCGCCCCAACAAATCTCGCGGCATGTTGACTTCTTGAATGTTGACTCCTTTGGTCCTACAAAATACAACCCATTTGCAGTATCAATTGTCCCAATAAAAATTATGCAGAATTAATGACAAATGACAACAAAATACTGACAATGTGCAATTTATCAAAACTCAATGTGCGGGACCAAAATAAGCATAAAATTCATAGATCAGGAGTCAAAAAATGCATAATTACTAGAGAAAACAGGCCTAATTTATAGTATAAATTTGGTCCAATCAAATTCCCCCACACTTAAACCTTTGTACTCCTGAACAAAGCTTATAAGAGTAAAAAAGGTACAAGAGTAAAAGAAAATTCTGCCCCATGCTCAAACAACAACCAAAATTGACTCAATCCACTTTATCAGAATTCTAACGCATGCAAATTGAAAGAGTGCTACTAAAACAAACATTGAAAGAATTTAAGCACAAGAGATTGAACAACGGAGAATCACTCGGGATATGGTGTTTACGCTCAACTCACTTGTATAGTAGGGATATTTTTCTCTCAATCTACTTAATACATCTTCTACCATAGGCTTGTATCAATTTTATTTCTCCACTACAAGGACTATCAATTTGAAGATCAAGAGGTCTTTAAGGGTTGTAATGAGCGGAAGGCTAAATGAATGGATGATGTGAGAAAAAGAAAAATATGAGTATGGCATAAAATGAGGGATCGATGTCGATAATCTATACTGAAACTAGACCTCTACTAAACTAAATTTTGATTGATTTTTTTTTATCTCATTTTGAGATACTAATCCCATTTTGGGATTCAATACACATTATTATCCCTTTTTTGGAATAAACAAGACTAACTCTTTTTTTTTTCACTAAAAATAAAACAAACTGACTATTGACATCATCTGAAAATAATGCATGCAAATGCTCATAGCAAGAAGGCTCAAAGGGGCTAGCAAGGGAACGATGTTTAGGGGTTGGTGTTTGGAGAAAGGGCTGAAAGAAAGAACGCCTCTATCATATCCACAAAAATCTAGTCCATCAAGCTTTGAGTAAAACCGACACAAGTTCTAGAGAAGCATGAACTAAGCGGATGCACACAAAAAATATAGAAGAAAATCTTTGGCTCGAATATCCTTCCAACAAGGTTTTGTCTCAATGATCAATCTCAAAACTTAAAAACTTAAAATGCTACCTTGTTAGCATGCTCCCATTTACTTTGTTTTGAAAACTTCAAAAGTTAAAATTTTTGCCAAAACCAATTATCGTTCGAAGAATGGAGAGCATTTTCACAAAACTCAAGTATCGGTTTGAAACTTATAAGGGCTTTGCATGCAATGGCACAAAAGAACGAGTCTGAAAATGTTTGATTGAGTCCAAATTTATCAAGAAAAGCAACGGGCCCACAAAATTATGCACAAGTTTTAATAGGTGTACAATGCAAAATATAAAGGAACGGCTCCCCACACTTAAACATGGCATTGTCCACATGACAAAAGTAGCGAACACAGAGGAAATGAAACAAAATAGACAAAACAAAATGTGGATATAGCATTAAGCTCAAAATGTAATGTACAAAAAGAGGATCCGTAGAACGAACTAAAAAAATACAACGAAGAAAAGAAAATACAGGAAAAACAACAACAAAAGAAAATAAACAGCCCAGACTATGTGGCAGGATCGTCAGCTGGCGGGGCAGCAGTAGAAGAGCTAGGAGCATTTGAAGAAGCCGGTGCCTGAGGCGGAATAGGCAGCCCGAGGTGGGCCGCAATCATAGTGAGCAGGGAATGCGTGGCGGCCACCTGAGTCTCGAAAGAAGTGAACCGGGCCGGAAGCTGAAGGACTTCCTCACGCAGCAGAGCCACCTCAGAAGGAGCGGGGGGAACAGAGGGCGGGGAGGGTTGATGAGGCAAAGCCTCGGGGGAAACAGGAAGGACGGGAGAAGGGGCTCTAGGTGAGGGTGGGGAAGAAGATGCTGAAGCAAGTTGGGCAGGAGGTGGGGGTGGAATGGCACGTGGCTGACCTAAACGGACATAGACAAATGGAGAGGCAGGTGAAAAGGTGAGATCGGCGGATGTTCCGGACTCGATAGGTCCTAACAGATCGGAAATGAGATGGGGAAAAGGAGTTTGTGTTTAGGGTTGGTGGAGAGAACACACCATGGCGAAGGGCAGCGAAATGGCAGGGCTAGGTCTGAGACGGCCACCATCGCAGTAGATATATAGGGCTTCTCTTTGGGGATGTTAGAAAGATGGAGGGTCGGCATAATATTGTTACATATAAAATGTAACGAGGACGAGCTTGAGGAAGGAGGGTGGTCCGACGGATGTACTGTTGAGAACCACAGGTTGAAGCCATTGAGACCTGCGGTCAGAGAGTACCAATGACTTCCTCCATGGGTAATCACGGAGGAGGTCGAATATTGGCAATGAGGACGACGGAAAGATGGTAATGCTCACGGATAATTACTAAGTGAAAACATCGGAATGGAAACACCGAAAATTAATTCCGTAGGTGTGGGAGTAGCGAGCATATGAATAGTATTGGTGGACAAATGTGAGGTTGCCAATAGAATTAGGTTGAGCAAGGCCGGTAAGTTTAATTGAAAAGTCGACGGACAAAAGGGTTTGTTGCAGGGGTTAGAAAATGGTTTTCCTTAAGTATATCTTATTGCCAACACGAGTTGCCACCGATCGTACTCAGGATCTACCGGACGAGAGGAAAACGGAAGGTTGCGAGGAAGGGGAAATGGTGTGATCGGAGGAAGAAGAGGATGGTCTGCTTCCTGGCCTAAAGGCTTGTTTCATTCTAGGCATAATCCTGCACACACAAACGTTAGAACAGGCATTAAACTAAGAAAATTACACAAATCAAAGTCTTGACCATTCGCCGAACGAATGGGAGCATTAGCTGCGGCTAGAGGAGACTTTTGCCATTATTTGCAGCCAACAGATGTTCGCCGCAATGATCTGGCATCTTCGTTATTGCGGCTAGCAAGAACATTCGTCGCAGTGAACCGATACCCTACGTTTGCCGCGGCGAATGGCGATTCTGCGAACAACGTTCGCTGTTTGCCTCAAATCTAACGAATAACAACGAAAATGGACAAGAGGAGGGAATAGGAACACTTACAGAAGGGTTAAAACGCAGTTGGAAGGAGATTGGGAGCTTCAAACAGCAGAGGGCACAGAGAGGAGCGACGGCGAGGCAGCGAAGGTGGCAGCGAAATGAGGAGGGAAGGAGAAAGAAAAAGAAGAAGAAGAAGAAGACGCGGGAGACGAAAGGACGCGAGAGAGGAAAAGACAGAAATGGCCCTCGGACAAAAGAGATGTCCAACGGTCCGGAGGGCGGAGATGTCCTTATTCACCGCGACGGCGATCCCCTAGCCGCAATGAACAAGTAGTAAAATCCTAGATTAGCCGCAATGACGAGAGATGCTCATTGCGGTAACTACCCGCAATGATCACAATGTCTAAGGATCCTACTCAGTTTGCACAATCATTCAATTAATCATCCCACATATCAACCATTCTTGTCAATCTAATCATGCTTTATTAGGAAGAACACAGAGCTAACAAAGGGGAAGCACTTTATTCAAACGGAAAGGGAAATCCTACCTAACTACAGCTAAACCTACTGGTTGGGTCTCTCCCCCCCATACTTAATCAACACATTCATGCAACACAACATATCAAATCAAATCAAAGAACGTGCACAAATATATATCGAAAAGGCAGGAAGAGAAACACCTGGTGCTCACGGTGGATCTTGTAGCTCGGGATGGACGGGGAGTCGATATCCAAGCTCCATGTCAACAGCTTGGGTCTTGGGCAGCTCCATGTCCATTCCCATATCCGAATAGGCACCGCACTATCATCAAAATAATCTTCTCCAAGAGAGTGTCGAGGGGATGGGTCAAAGTGTGGCCGAAATCAACACATGCATCATCCACAAGCACATCAAGCATATTCACCCCAAGCAAGGAGTAATCCTCGTTAGGGTGCTTCATAGCTTCATACATGTTGAAGCTAACGTGTTGATCACCAACTTCCATGGTGATCTTTCCTTCCTTCATGTTAATCATTGTGCTCGCAGTCCGCAGGAAGGGTCGTCCAAGGATCAGAGAAGTGTCCTGCACCACTTCAGAGGTCATGTCCAACACGTAAAAATCGGCAGGAAACACTAAACCTTTCACTTGGACCAAGATGTCCTCGATGATTCCCACTGGATGTCGGAATGATCTATCAGCCAACTGTAAGACTACCGAAGTAGGCTTTATGCTCTTAACGCCTAGGGCTTCATAGACAGATTTCGGCATTACGTTAATCGCCGCTCCCAAATCCAATAATGCTCTCCCAATTGTTACCTTTCCTATAACACAAGGAATGGTAAATGAGCCTGGATCTTGGCACTTTACTGGGATTTGGGGCTTAAATAAAGCCGACACATTTGAACTCACCTGGACACGTTCATTAGGCCTAAATTTTCGCTTGTTTGTGCACAAATCCTTCAGGTACTTGGCGTAAGCCGGCACTTTCTTAATCAAATCCAGCAGGGGCACGTTGACTTCAACCTTCCCAAATAGGTCAATGATTTCTTTTTCGTGTTTGAGCTCATTAACTCTCTTGCTCATCGATACGAGTTCGGAAAAGGGAGGTCCTTTAAGTTGACTTCCTTACTGGCTGGTTCATTTCTGCTCTATTTATCCTTATCAGCTCTTCTTCCCGAAATGCTCGATGATTGCTTTTATCCTCAATTGTTGATTGCTTCTTGTTCCTCAACAATTCTTCTTCGCGATCACTCTTTGATCGCATGACTTCTTCTCTCTCACTTGGCGCTTCTTCAACCTTAATTTCCTCGGTGCATTCTTCTTCTTGAGAATGTCGAAATGCACTTTCTTTCCACTCTCAACTCAATTGCATTTAAACTCTTGGGTTTATTACCGTGTTGGAGGAATGGATCCATTGCTCCGAGCTTGGTTGTCACTCAAATTATTAGACAATTGGGTGACATAGGCGTTCATGTTCTCGACCTTGGTCTCCCATTGCTCCATGCATTTCTCGAAGGCACTAAAGCGGCAGCATTCTTAGCGAGTCTGTTGGATGAGGTTCGCGATGGCGTTGAATTGATTTGTTTGTGGAAGTTCGTTCCTCTTTCATCAATGTCATCATACCATGCGTAAGCCGATTCATCGTCCTCTTTTGGTGGTCTGTGGTTGCACCGCCAACGCTTCTGATCGGGAAGCTGGTTTGTAGATGGTCCACTCCACTCCTTGTTGAAAACGGTTGGGTGCTCTTCCTTCATTATTCCTCCAATGAAGTTAGGATGAGATCTCCATCCTTCGTTATATGTGTTGGAGTAAGGGTCCCACTTAGAATTTTATGCCTTGGGTAAACAGCGGACACTTCTTCATACCTTCCGGGATAGACACTGGAAATGTACATCACCGATCCACAAGATTCGCAACTAGGTGCGACCAGTTCAGTGGAAGACGATGGGCGATGCACATTCAGATTCTTAAGCTTAGCCGTGATCGAGGATAACTGTGAAGTTATCCTATGCTCCAGGGAATCCACCTTCGATTCCAGGCTTTCCATACTCTTAGTTTGAGCCGTCATGGCTCCTACTTCATTCACATTCCCGGAATCTCGACCTTTATATTGCGATGATTTAGGGCCATCCTCTTGATCAAGGCCCATGCTTGGTGCGGTGAGGTCAATCAACGAACCTCCCGACGCAAAGATTCAACATTCCCTTTCCGATTTTTCACCCCATCGTAAAAATATTGAACCAATTGTTCATCGTGGATCGATGATGGGGCACCGAGATAACAGATCTTGGAATCTGTTCCAAAAGTCATATAAGGATTCATCGTAATCCTTGCCGGAATAAATCTCTTTTCGCATCGACGAAGTCCTCGAGGCTGGAAAATATTTTTCCAGGAAAGCTTTCCGCAAGTTGGCCCAACTATGATAGGCATTCGCGACATGCCTTGGGAGGCTCATGTACCACTCCCGGGCCTTTCCTTCTAACGACAAGTGGAATACCTTCCACAGCACCTGGTCCAGATGTGCTCCTACAGGCTTCACACTTTGACAGATCATTGTGAGGGCCTGAAGATGCATGTAGGGGTCCTCTCCCGCCAAACCATGAAATTTGGGTAGGGAGTTAATCAATAAACCTTTAACTTCAAAATTTATGTCGAAGTTAGGGCAGGCAGTAGTGAAAGGATCGTAGTTTACGTCCGAGGTTGTAGCTTCTCGGATGGTTCTACATCTGATGTTCGCATTGTTGTCATCTACGCGTTCCTGGTCACCGTTAAGACCGTGATCTCCATTTCGGGTGGTTGATCGGATATTCTTGGTGTTCACCATCTCGATTCTAGTCGATCTAGTGTGCTAAGTCTTTCTTGCTCTCTTGTTTTTCCTAAGTTGTCAAGGTGTCGCTCAATTTCAGGTTGAAAATGAACTAGCCTAAGTCTACGGGCATGCACAAGAGAAGTTCACCTAAGATAGCTCACTAAAACGACAATGATAGCAAGGCTTCAATTCACTCAGGTTCGCGGACGTGTAGTAATTATTGCAATGAATCAATAAATTGTAACTTTCATTGCGGCGAATATATGAACTTCATTGGGCGACTAATGAACTTCGGCGTGACGAATGATGAACTCGTCACCCAATAAGCATGATCACCGAAAAGCAAACGAATCGAATAAACACTTAAAACAAAGCAGAATGAAATCACAAACAGGATTAACACTAAAAACACTTAAGCAGAAAAGAAATTAAATAAAATTATGCAATGCAAACAAAATGTAAACAACAAAAATTAAAATCAAAACAAACACTGGCTAACCTAGAGAACCAATTAATTTGATTCCCCGGCAACGGCGCCAATTTGATCGGCGGCTTATCGTTCAATTTAAGAATTGATCCTCGGAAATCGGTCAAATAAAATTTATACCAAGGATTGCAATACAGGATGCAACCTTGGGTCGACTCTCAAGGAACCAATGCACCAATTGATCCTAGACTAGCCTAATGTTTGAATTATGCATGCAATGAAAGCAATAAAAGGGGGTTTTGATTGATTAATCTAAAATTAAACTAAACTAAAGCAAAGGTAAATATTTTTGGGATTTTGAAAAGATAAGGCAATTTAAATTAAATGAGACTGAAAACAATTAATTAAAACTCTCCTGAAAATGCGGCTCGGTCATCATCACTCAAAATAAATATCGGGGTTTAAAATCCACTAAGTTTCGAAAACACAACCTTAACAACTCGTTAAGTCCAAGATTTAATTGATCAACTCGATAAATTAAAGCTTGTTAAAACCCTTAGTGTATGGCATGAAATGATTTATGCAATAAGTTAACCAGATAAAACACAATCAATTCAATCAAACACAACTAGGTAGATTAAATTAACTCATGCAAATGCTTTAACATACATGAAACTTCATGTATTTCAGAACAATATCCAACACAAACTAGTCCACACCATAAATCAAAGTTTTACATCCAATTAAACTATAGCCGGATTCAATCCATCATATATCGCAATCTCCAACTCGGAGGTTTTACAAAACATGACAAAAATCTAAAACTATGGTTGATTACCCCTTGAAGCTCATGGAACTCCGACCTTTGCTACATTTTCGGGAGAATACTGATTTAGCCGCCATGACTCGACCAACTCCATCACTCGAGAATCACCGATACTCATGATCGATTTACTAATCGTTGAAGATGAAGACAATGAACGTTGTGCGTGGTGAACTGTAATACGTAATGAAAACCTATTAGAAGCGAAAATGTAAAAGAATGAAAGAATCGGAGAAGAACGAAGAAAAGGAGGAAAAGAAAACTCGTGCGTACAGTCCCTTTTTGCCCTAAATGGCAAGTTTTTATAGGGATACGTGCACGTCGGGTCGGAACAGTGGATACTTTGCCAAATATAGGCCGGGTTACCCGACATTCGCTGCGGCTAATGGCTGTAGTTCGCTGCGGCGATGTCCGGATGGTCACTCGTCGCAGCGAAATAATTGCATTTAATTTATTCGCCGCGGCCAATGGAGGTTTGGGTTCGCCCCAGCGAATCTCGCGGCATGTTGACTTCTTGAATGTTGACTCCTTTGATCCTACAAAATACAACCCATTTGCAGTATCAATTGTCCCAATAAAAATTATGCAGAATTAATGACAAATGACAACAAAATACTGACAATGTGCAATTTATCAAAACTCAATGTGCGGGACCAAAATAAGCAAAAAAATCATAGATCAAGAGTCAACAGATGCATAATTACTAGAGAAAACGGGCCTAATTTATAGTATAAATTTGGTCCAATCATTAGGTAATGCATAGTAGAATTGAATCTCAAATAGATGCTAGTATACTGTTGTATTTAATAAACAACATTGTTTTGAAACTGATTTTTTTATTACATATTTTGAGAAATGATATTGTTTTCAACAAACCTACATTTGAAGTGTAAAGGACAATGTTTTATTTTCTGAAACTACATATTTGGACAACTTTGTACTTGGAGTCTGAAAGATGACTTTTATTGCCTGAAATAGTATTTTTGAATTTACACATGCATAATCAAGTCATGTATACTATATGTTCTTATTCTCTTTAGGCTTAGAGCCATAGCATGGTTTCATTTTATCAATTGGATCGATTACACATGCATAATCAAGTCATGTATACTACATGTTCTTATTCTCTTTAGGCTTAGAGCCATAGCATGGTTTCATTTTATCGATTGGATCGATAAATAAAGGCATAATGCCTTAATTTTTTTTACCTAATTTTGTATATAATTTTCATGATTGGTGAGAAAACAATTGGCCAATCATGTGCTAGGCATAATTGATCAAGTGACCCCCGTACCTTGACGATGGTACATGAAAGTCGAGTCCTCGTATTGACACCATTCTAAGGGACTTGCAGGTAATTCCACACCTCGGGTCTGGACACCGATGAGGTCATAACCTAGGGTTATGACACTCTTGTCAACTGTAGTTTAGACTCACCATAGATGAAAGTTGAGCTAACACTAGAAATCGATGGGTGTGCACATCTGTTTGGTCGACTAGTGGTGTCACATATGATTGTTTTGGCTTATTCTAGGATTTGTTTTTAGATGAGATTGGATTTATACGTATGATGTTTTCATGTTTTTATGTACTAGAACTAAAACCTACATTCACTAGATGAGTGAATTAATATGCTAGGCCTAAATGGTTCCTAACCAGTATACGTTGACTCATAGGTTAGGCATATGTGTTTCTATATGTTGTACGTTCGTTTTATAGGTTATCTATACTATCTTGGTGTGTATTGAGTCCTATTCACAATATATGTTTTTCCTACTCACTGGGTACCCAACTCTTGTGAAATCATGAAGCGTTAGCGTAAACCCATAGGGTTATTTCCATGACCCTTATTAGGCATCATCTCACAAGGGTGGCGTGCCCCATGACAATCAAACATCAAAACAAACTTATTGCTCCAACTCAACCATATAACGAGGAAGTCAATATGAACATACATAACCGAACTACTTCAATCTATCATTTCATTTCTAAAGCAACAGAGTTTGAAAAAAACTTTATTTATATATCAAAAGCCACCATTGGCTCATTACAAAATACAAATAACAAATTTGTGAAAGTTCCCTTAGGCTTTTGATCACTTGATCTCTTAACTATCACCTGAAGAGCGGAAAGGAAGGGGGTGAGTTTGACAGCTCGTGGGTAACAGTTTATAACCAAAAAATAAGCAAAAACTATTGAAAAGGTTCATTTGTCGTAGAAAATTTTCATATGGTTCTTAAAACATATATTTCTTAGGCTTTCAGCCAAAATTCACAAGTTACAAAACATGAATGCATTAAACTTGTTAACATAACATGAGCGCATAAACACATCAGAATGGTTTGGCTTATACAAACTATGTATGAATCACTCTTGTCATGAGCACTTAAGCATATCAAATGGTTTGAGTAATTCTAAAAACATGACACACTACACATTTCCAATATAATGGTCCTGTGTAGTGGTGAATTCTTGAGGGAGTCCTTGAGGGAACTTTATGCCACTAGTGAGCAAGCGGGAGAAGCCTATACTTGGGTCAACATGCACATGACAGTTCTTAAGGGACTACCACAAACTCACATAACATATAGATTTCAAAATCTTGTAAGCTTGATTCCTAAAATGGCACATGCTCTTGAAAAATTGTTTTTTACATACTTGTTATACCTTAAAAACCATTTCTAAAAGTATGGTTTTATAATCATGCATCATTTTAAAGAATCATTTTAAAAACCATTTTTTATAAATCATCACACAATTTATATAACAAACATATAACAATAAATGCAACACTAATGATGCAATTGGAAACATTAAACTTCTTTGATTTAAAGAAAACATTAGTGGCTTATTTATGCTATTATAAACATGTACCCACCTATATTTTATTGATTATGGACTTGCTCAAAAATCCTCTTCTCTTGTCCCTCTTTCCTCTTTTGATACAATAACAAAAATCTCACTCAATAGGTTTTCAATTGAAAATCCCTCAAGCACAATCACTAAAATTGGTTCTAAAATAATTAAACCAAAGCATTTTCTAAGCTCCATGAACTAAAATTTTTCCAAAAATTTAAAAGTTTTAAAAATGATCTTACCTTCATTCTTCACCAAATGAAGGGATCTTTAGCTCAAAGCGAAGCTCTTCTCTTCCTCTTCCTTTTTCCTTTCTTGAAGAACTCCAAACTCTCTTTTGAAGAGCAAGAAAAGATGGAACCCTAGCTCAACTCTCTTCTTTCCTCTCAACCACTGAAACCTCTCTTGTTCCTCTCTTCGGTTTTGTTATTTCACTTATTCCTTTCCCATTTTCGTTTTTCCCCCTCTTAAGGAAGGAAACAACACTTCTTTCTTCCTATTTTACCCTTAATGATTGATAAAAGTCCATCTTGCCCTTCCTTTAATGCCTTATGTCTTTTATACTTAAGTGTCTTGTCAAAAGCACCCTTAAATATTCTAACATAACTTTTTGTTTTAGGAAAGTGTTCTCCCTTATCTTAAGTTTCGAATGACACCAAAATCAATCCATTTGGTTCAGAAATCTGAAAGTTAGGGCCTAAACATTGCAGACTGTTGTTAGACTAAAATAATACACTCTATCCAACTTCCATTCAAAAATTGAAAATCCTAAAGACTGAAATAGATCTCAATATCTTCATACCATTTGTAGCACCATGTCTCTAGTTCATCTTGAAATAAGAACCATCTCATTTGGAATCCTATAGATCTAGATATATTCAAAATATCGAAGTATGTCCAGTAAACATATCCAATTCCCACTTTTCCTATCGATACCCTTACTTTGATTCAATCTATATTTTTCAAATCATCATCAAAAGCTATAACATTTTATGGATAATTAAAAATAAAAGTGTTATGAATCTAAGAGTTCAATAATCACTTCATTTGGAGGTCGGATAACAAAATTATGGCCGAAAGAATCAAACAAGATTTGGTCCTCAATTATATTTAACTTGTCTCGAGACAAAGGGCACAACTTTCAGTAGAGATGTTGGATTAAGATCATCTTAGGATGATTTCAAAGAGAATTTTGAGATATAAAACTTTGAAGAAGACCATGAAGGCAGATTTTTTTTTCATCGGAAGGGTTAAAATGGACCAGACGATAGGATCAGACGAAGCTAAAGGAAAAAGCTAACAAATGGGGAAAAGCAGACAAATAGGGAAAATTGCCATAACATTTCCCATAAATATCATATTTGTGTGTTTTTTAGATGGTTTGAAAGAGGAATTCAATATATACATCTTTAATTAAGGCTTCAAAGACAGATTCTATCTTATGAAGGGTCAAAAATGGAGCAGAAGATAGGTACAGACGAAACCAAATGAAAAGGCAGACTAATGGAAAAAGACAGATGAATGGGAAAATTGCTATAAATTTCCTTACAGATAACAAATTGAGGTGTTCTTTATATGGTGTTAAATAAGACTTCAATATCTACAACTTTTATGAAGACATCAAAGACAAATTCTATTTCTGAAGGGTCAAAAATGGAGCAGAAGATAGGTATAGACGAAACCAAATGAAAAAGTTAGATTAATGGAAAAAGACAGATGAATAAGGAAAATTGCTATAACTTTCCATATAAATATTAGATTGAAGTTTTCTTTATATGGATAAAAAGAATACTTCAAGATATACAACTTTCATGAAGACCTAAAAGACAAATTCTATCTTCTAAGGGTCCAAAATGGAGCAGAAGATAGGCTAGGCGAAAAAGCAAAAAAAGCAAAACACAGAAGAAGCAAAACATAGAAGAAGCAAAAAGCAAAAGAAACAAAATACAGATGGAACATCATCACAGATTACAATTCATCTTAGAAGAAGTAAAAACACAGATGACACGTCATCACAAAAGAAATATAGAAGAAGCAGAATGCAGAAGATACATCTTCCTTTATAAGGACCATAACTTTTGACTCCAAAGTCCAAAAGTTTCATACTATATACCGTTGGAAAGATAAAAGAAAAACCTACAACTTACTAGAGGCACATTTGCCTAAATAAACCTAAATTAATCCAGATTTGCCCTCAAATTCAGAACACGAAGTTTACATTCATCCACCAATGTACTACACCCAATTCTCAACTTCATGACAAATTTTGAGATTCTTAAAGATCGAATTTAAATTTGATGTCTTCATAAGAAATGTATCTATATATTTCTAGTTTAATCCAAATTAAAAATCTTCTCGTTTGGATAACTAGATAAAAAGTTGTGACTAAAAGACTGAAGCTTACTTTGGAAACATTTTCCAGATCAGCCACCCATTTTGTTTCACAATCTATCCTCAACACAAATCATACTAAGATCACCTCTTCTACTTCATTTACTCTTCATTCTCAACTTCATTTCAAATCAATATCATCTATAAAGAAATTTATAATCCATGATTAATCATGAATACCAATAACAGAACATACACATATATACATATTCTTCATCAACTTACTACACAAAATCAACTTCATTTTGCTTTGATTCTACTTCTAACTTTCACCTTAATGCTTCCTATTTTGAAATCTTTTATCCACCAAAAGCACCAAGGAAAAATATGAATCTATCCACATTTCTTAGTCTCTGCCTTACTCTTATCTATCAATTCTTAGTTCAAGAATTTTCATTCATTTGCTCTTTACTCATGACTACTTGCCAAAATTTCTCATTAATAGCTCTAACTTCTAAGAAATGTTCGGGGTCTAATAGGTCTTCTTATGTCTTCAGGACATTACTACATGTGGGTAATCTCTATTTGTACTTTTTTGGAATAGTGGCTCATGAACTGTTTTCTTTGGGTTGCTTATGTGAATATGCTTTATGATTTTGTAAATTTAATTATTGATTGTTTTGTCATTGTAGAAGACCTTATGCCTAAACTTTCATACTATTGTTGAGGTTGCTTTGAATGGACTTTAAAGTCCTAAAGTTGTGGTAAAATGTCTGGTATGAATATAGAACTGAGTTTAAAATGGTTTGTAGGTTTTGGGATTTTTAAAATACAGTTGTTGTGCTACCTAAATTTTTCTAAAAAAAGAGATATTCAGTTAGCCTTGCGTAATCAGATTAAGGATACTATGAGTGTACTTAGCCCAGGTATGCAGCAGTCGTCATGATCTTGATGTGGTACCAAGTCATGACAATTAAATTGGTATTAGAGCATGGTTTTTATATTTTCAAAAAAGTGATGTTTCCATTTTCAAAAAGTTTATGAGACTTAGGAGTCAAATCTAGGTGTCAGAAGTCTTTTCGAGAAGTTGAGTCTCAGATCGTTAAGTTGATGTCCTTAATGGTTGTATGATTTTGACCTCAATAAGAGTACTTGTTAACATTCCTTAGGATGCATGGGATATTGGATAAGCTAGGCTTAGCCCAACTTATTTTATTAAACAATGTCTTTTTTTTGATTTTATAGTGATAGCATAGTTAGACAAGGAAGGGGAACTCATCACAAGGTTCGCCCTTTGTGACTAGAGCCAGAGGATATTAGTCATCCCCTGCAGTTGTTAGATCCCTCTCTCATTGAAGTCACTCCTCTTGGTGACCAAGTGGCTTGTGATGATGTATACACAGCTTGTGAGATAAAGATTGGTGATGTTGTGTTAGATGCAGACCTTATTCCCCTCGATCTTTGGGATTTTGAGGTGATATTGGGGATTGACTGGATAGAGTGGTATCGCTCCAGGGTTGATTGTTTTAAGAAAGAGGTGGACTTTAACCCTCATAGTGGAGTCCTAATTAAATTTATTGGTGTCCGAAGGATATTCTTAAGTTGTTTGATATCGGTCATCAAGGTTAAGAGGTTGATTCGTCAGGGATGCTAGGCATACCTTGCACATGTGATTGATACTTTGGCACAAAGGGTCGAACTGTGAGATGTCCCTATTATTTGTGAGTTCCCTAATGTCTTTCCGGAGGAGTTACCTGAATTGCCACCTAATCGTTAGTTTGATTTTATTATTGACTCGATAACGAGGACAACACCAATATCTATACCACTGTATCGCATGGCACCAGCAGAATTGAAAGAATTAAAAATTCATAACAGTTGCTAGAAAAGGGCTTCATTAGACTAAGTCATTCACTATGGGAAGCACCAGTATTGTTTATCAAAAAGTAGGATGGGACCCTCCATTTATATGTTGATTATTGATAGTTAAATAGGCTTACTATCAAGAATAAATATCCACTCTCCAAGGTCGATGACTTGTTTGATCAGTTAAGAGGAGCTATAGTATTCCCAAAGATAGATCTAAGATCTGGGTACTGTTAATTGAAGACTGATGATAATGATGTGCATAAGATTGCTTTTCAGGCGAGGTATGGACACAATGAATTCTTAGTGATACTGTTTAGACTGACAAATGCACCTATAGTATTTATGGATTTCACGAGCACGATGTTCCATCCTTATTTATATCATTTTATCATAGTCTTCATTTATGATTTTCTAATTTATTCTAAGGATGAAGAGGAGCATACTAGACATCTCTAGATTGTGTTGTAAATACTTTGCAAAAGACAATTGTATGCAAAATTCTCAAAGTGTGAATTTTGGCTGAGGGAGATAGGATTCCTTGGGTATATGGTATCAGGGAGAGGTATTTTTATAGATCAAAGAAAGTGAAAGTTATACTTGAGTGGGAACAACCCAAGAATGTGACACAAGTTCACCGCTTTCTGAGGTTAGCTAGTTATTTGTAACATCTCGTTACCCTAGTAAAGGCAAAATTAATAGATGAGAGAAAGTGTTGAGGAAGTAGGAAACACATTCCATACTCATGCATAATATGACATACACATACATATTGAATAGTAAATGTTCCTACACATAAAAATAATTGTACATGCATTCATTGACAACTTCCAGGTATGATTGTTTTTTAATGTGATTTTATTGAAAATGAGAAGTAGAGGGAGTTGAAAAAGTGATATGGAAATGTTCACTGAGTGTGCTTCGGTTTGATAGCCATAACTTATTCTCTAGTTATCCAAATGTGATGATTCTGGATTGGGATTAAACTAGGAACCTATGGCTACATTTCTTATGAAGACATCGAATTTAAATTTAGTCTTTAAGAATCTCAAAGTTTGTCATAAATTTAAAAATTGGGTGCAGTACATTAAATGAATGTAGAAAATTCATGTTCTATATTCGAGGGAAAATATGGATCAATCTAGGCTTGATTAGAGAAATTTGTTGTCTTAGAAGTTGTAGGAATTTTTTTTATCTTTCCAATGACATATAGTTTAGAAATTTTGGTTTTCTAAGTTGAAAGTCAGGGTCCTTGTAAGCGAAGATGTTTCTTTTATATTTTGTTTCTTTTGTGATGACGTCATTGATGATGTCATCTTCATCTGTGTTTTGTATCATCTATGTTCATGAACTTCTTCTATGTTAATGTTCATGAACTCTTTCTATGTTATTGTTCATAAACTCCTTCTGTGTTACTGTTCATGAACTCCTTCTGTGTTACTGTTCATGAACTCCTTCTGTGTTACTGTTCAAGAATTCCTTCTGAGTTACTGTTCATGAACTCCTTCTGTGTTACTGTTCATGAACTCCGTCTGTGTTTTGTCCCTTCTGAGTTTTTTTTCTTCTATGTTTTGCCGATGCGTCTTCTTCTATGTTTTGCTGACATGTCTTCTTCTGAGTTTTACTTCTTTTGTGTTTTGCTTCTTCTGTGTTTTGCTTCTTATAAGTTCTGTTTCTTTTGTCTTTGTTTTTTTCTGGCCATAACTTCTTCTTTAGACACCCAAATGAATTGATTCTTGAACCTTGGGACTTGTAAGACATTACCATACATCTCCACCTAAAAATCATAGCCATTCTAAATGAATTGAGAAAAATTGAGTGAGAAACGTGGAACGGGTATAGTGAGTATACTCTTGAAATTATGAACTGGTGTTATTCCACTGAATAACACTTCAGTATTTTGAGTATATCTAGACCTGTAGGATTCCAATTGAGACGATTGTTGTTTTGGAGTGAACTAGACATATAGGCCTACAAATTTTCTTAAAAGTATAATTGTGATTCAGCCTATAAGATATTTAAGTTCTTAACGGAATTTGGGCATAGTGCACTGTTTTGGATTATGTCAGTCCGAAAATAGTTGAGGCACATCTTCTGAAGTACTGAACCAAATTAAGTGATTTTTTCGTCAATGGAAAGATCTAGAAATGGATAAGTGGCTAAGAATTGGACAAGTGTCCTAGTTAAAGTGGAGTTTTAAATAACCTTGAAGGAGAAGTCACAGTACTTGCCTTCAATTCTTTCTCTCAAAGTTTCTTTCTCTAGAGCTCCTTCAACCTATAGCTGTTCATCAAATATTCACCGAAGTTAAACCTTAGTTTCTCTGTTGTCATCACTTCCACTGTGATATTTCTTTCTTTTATTCAAAAAAAAGACCAAACCCCCTGTCAACCTTCAAGATGAGCTACGTGGGCTGCATGAGAAACTAGGGTTCACGTGATTTGAAGATGTTAGGGTTTTGTGATTGTTGTAGGTTTTGGAGCTTCAAATTGTAAGTACAAGTCGACTTGTACTACTGATAAGTCGACTTGTTCTTGAAAAGTACCGATAAGTCGACTTGTACATTGGATAAGTCGACTTATTCAAGGATGATCTGATTTTATTTGTGCCCAAAAGGCAATCCCTTTAGCGCGTTTTATTCACGATCGTATCTGGTGAATGAATAAATAAAGAAAAGACATAATTCATTAATTTGATGTTCATGAACATTGTTTATGAATTGATTGGATCTTTAATCAGATTAATGAAGTCCATGATATATGACATAGCATGAAGGAAATTATGATGTGATCATACTCCTGAGATTCCTATCATGTGCAATTATGTCAAGATCTAAATTCTCCTAGTCATAGGATTAATGAGACCGACATCATTAATCCGGATAGACTAACACATGTCATATTCCTTGATTGGATCAGCGGTGGATCTCGAAGCTGTAAATATGAGATATTTAGAATTGACATGTGGATGCTTACTAGCGGTAGTAAGTTCATTGGATGACCTGCCATGAGATCATCACATGGATATCTTATCTAGTGTCAGTGATAATCTCATCATAGCAATGGTGCAAGTATCCTTTGTTAGAGTAGTGCCCTAAAGGCAATCCCCTTTAGCGCATTTTGTTCATAATCATGTACAGACATTATGAATAAATAAAGCAAAGGCATTTTTCATTTATTTGATATTCATTTTATTATGAATTGATAGTGATCTTAAATCAAATTAATGAAGTCCCTGATACATGACATAGCATGAAGGAAATTATGATGTGATCATACTACTGAGATTCCTATCATGTGCAATTATGTCAAGATCTAAATTATCCCTAGTCATAGGATTAATGAGGCCGGACATCGTTAATCCGGATAGACTAGCACATGTCAAATTCCTTGATTTGATCAGCGGTGGATCTCGAGACAAGCCGTAAATATTGAGATATTTAGATTTGACATGTGGATGCTTACTAGTGGTAGTAAGTACATTGGATGACTGCCATGAGATCATCACATGGATGTACTATTCAAATGTCGTGATAATCTCATCATAGCAATGGTGCAAGTATCCTTAGACTTGAGGTACTCGAGGATATCTTGAATCTTGATTACATACTTTGACTCCATTCCTTGTTGCCTTTCGAGGTCGCTCATAGGGTGGTGATTGGAGTGCACTTGAGGTATTCAAGGTAATTGAGTAGCCAATAGAGGATTCACCACTTACGTGATAGCGAAAGAGATACCCATGGCCTCTTATCGGGATCATTACTTTGAAGTCTCTGGCGCCGAGCATACATATGTCATGAAGATGGTCTTCATGGACATATAAAGTAATGAGTCCTAGGACGAGATCTAATTACACTTGGACTAGATTTGATTTAATCAGTCTAGTAAGAGTTGACACATTGCCCATACTCAAACCAAGTGGGGTATAGCATGGTGAAAGGACGAATTGCACGGTAATTGTCTATGGAAGGGTTAGTGATATGGTTTCATTAGTCAAACCAATTACTTTCCGGTCAATTGGGGTCATGATGTGTTGCTAGATACGCTCATGACTTGCTTAGATTAAGTGTTAATCTAAGTGGCCAACATAACAAGGAACCTAATGGGTCACACGATAAGAGTGACTCGGAGAATCAGTAAAATAGTTTGAGACGGAGATCCGATATCTGGAGAGCAATAGGATTAAATGGATCCCGATGAGATTGGGATATGTCGATGTGATCGCGACATCGACATTCTTTGAAAGGGTCTCTGGCGATTTTTTAAGCGTGGGCGGGGGTACGTAGGGGACCAACCCAGCTTGATGGACCACTTCAGCAATTATATATATTAATTAATTAAATAAATAATTAATTAATATATAAGTATAAATGTTGATTTACGGTGGAACAAAATTGAAAGGAGAAGATGATGGTTTGAAAAGTCAAACTCATCATTATTTAGCATTTTAAGGAATTAAATGCTCTCTACGTGGAAGCCTTAAGACCAAGCCATTTCTATGTGTTTTAAGTTGTTAAAACATAAATAAGAAGTGAATGGAAGAGGCTTATCGTAGGTTTTGAAGGAAAGAGTCAAGGCTTAATTGTTAAGCTTTGGAAAGGTTTCCATCTTCTTCATCTCTCACCATCTCAAATTGGCTTCTTCTTCTCCAAGGTTCCACCAAGTTCATCTCTTTTGCTCTCAAAGACTAAGGTTAGTGCTAGCACACTCTTCTTTAGTCTAGCTATTCCCGGGTCAAAGGAGTTTGTCCCGGTTAGGTTATCCGACCTCTGCGTGGATACCGTTAGAGACGGTCTCCTTTGGTCGTTATGGTTTGATTGTGTATACATACACATGGATCCTGGCTTTGGGGAATGTCCGGGACTTAAAATTTTAATTCCGCACCCTGGGCATGTGATGTCCATCCGGGATTTTCCTACAGTGGTATCAGAGCCACTTGTGTTGTATAAGCAAAAATGATAACTAGGTCGAATTCCTTAGTGAATTGAGTGTGTTGCATGCTACTACATGCAATTTCGAATCTGTATAGAATTGGGGTTTTGAAATTTTCTGCCATAGACTTGCTCATAAGATGTTGCTGAATGTGTCTATGAAAGGAAAAATTTTATCGATGCCGATTGATAAGGTTTTGCTGATTTAATTCCCTAAGTTTGGATCTTTGTCTTGTTGAGCGTTTACGAAACAGCTATGCTTGTAAATTCGAGAATAAATTCTAGAAAATCGTTTTTCAGATTGGTTTTCACCCACTCGTCCCTAAGATGTTTGTGAATGTCTCTGTGGATGGAAAATTGTTTTCAAGGTGATTTACTATTTATTTCCGAATTTCTTGTGTGCTGATGGGAATGTCTGTGCTGGAGAACACAGATTCTGGTTTGGCTAGATTGCTGAGGTTCAATGAGTTTTTGTTGGATTGGCAGTTTTGAGAAACATGCTGGGGCTGTTTTGTTTGAAATGATTGGTTGTGTAATTCTCATTTCCAATGCCTTAAATCATTTTTATAATAAGTAAAAATGTGTTATGTTGATGTGGTATGCATGCCAAGTTGAGATTCTTGAATTTAGGGTTTCCAATAATTTTTGGATGTCGAATAGGTCACTTTAGAGTCTCGTTAGCTTATTCCGTTATCTTAGTTATTTTGGCCGTCAAATTTGTGTGACAAGTGCGAAGTAATTTTGATAACGTGTAACCTACCTAGAGATCCTTAGCATGATTATTTGGTGTCCTTGAATTATGTGGAAATCAAAATGATTAATAGTTGATTAATCGGTTTCAAGTTTTTCAAATATAGTTTGACTATATGGCATGCATGATTTGATGAAAAGTTTCATTAGCACATCAATATAATGTTTTATATACTTGGTATATTGGTATTGTGAATTGGGACCGCATTGCGAATTGAGAATTAGCCAACTAAAAGCAAGCTTAGCTCATTCGGTCATTGGGACTTGCTCCAATCATTGGAGAAACATTCCAATCGACTAGGAATTGCTCGGTCATTGGAAAGGAGCATTCGATCGACCGAGTTTGTTCGGTCATTGGAAGAAGGATCCGATCGACTAGAACATGTCGGTCATTGGGCGATGTCTGATAACCCTTCGGTCGACTAGAACATGTTCGGTCATTGGAGCGTCTGCGATAAGAGTGTAGTCGACTAGAACAAAGGTTCGGTCGGTGGCACATCTACCATCGACTAGAACTTGCTCCAATCGACTATAAACACATTCTTTGGAGGGATGATGGATGATTTTAGGTATAAATTCAATATGATTGATGCAATGCCTAAATCAGTCCATATAGTCAAGATGACTATGATCCTTGGATGAGATTAATTTGATGAGACCTAAAATCCCTCAATTTAAATATGAAAACTAACGCCTTCCATTAATATGGTAAGAACGAGTTCTTATAGGGTTGGGTTGTTGAGCTAACCTCGAAGCTCACTCTATACGGATATGTTGAACCATGAAAATATGATTTTCGGATTAATGGGTCGGTTTTCCTAGAAGCGTTGATTTGTTGAGCTAACCTCGAGGTCAGCGTGACAGAGGCGAAATTGGGTAGTGTACATCGGATGTATACGCATCAAGTGTTGATAACCCAATGTATGTGCATACATCAACCGTTGATAGCATCGGCGATAGTTGCATTAGAGATGCAATTGGTATGACCGATACCTACCGATTGACCTAAGGTGATTTGTTGAGCTAACCTCAAGGTCATTCTTAGCAATGTCGGATATCGACCCACTAGGACATTGTGCCATTTTGTTTCTTGGATTCATGATGAGGGTTATGGATTCTATTGAAACTAGTGGGAGCCATATGTATGTCATTTAAGTCCTTATGATCATACATTCAATTCTATTCTAACTTCCTTTCTCTCTCTACATTTAGGTTGATTCAAGATGTCGACTAGTGTGAATCTACGCTCACTAATGGATACAAACAAATTAACTGGACCGAATTTTCTTGACTGGCTGCGAAATCTGAGAATTGTTCTCAGATCTGAAGATCTTGGATACATCCTTGATTTTCCGCTTCCGGATCCACTTCCTGAAGGAGCTTCTGATGATGATCAGAAGGCATATCGTAAGCATCTCAAAGACAGTGACATAGCTACATGCATTATGCTTGCATCGATGTCACCTGAGCTGCAGAAGCAGCACGAGTCTATGGATGCTCACACGATAGTGTTTCATCTGCGAGAGTTGTTTGATGAGCAAGCTCGGTCCGAACGGTTCGAGACCTCAAGGTTGCTCTTTACAACGAAGATGACTCCTGGTTCATCTGCGATCAATATGCATTGAAGATGAATGGCTATATTGAGAGGTTGGCGGTCTTAGGTTTTGTGATGGATTGAGTTAAGTATAGACTTGATTCTTGTTGGCTTATCGAGATAGTTATTCACGGTTTGTGTTGAACTATCGGATGAACCAAATATCCTCCACAATTCCCGAGTGATCAACATGCTCAAGACAATGAGAACAATTTGTCAAGCAAGATAGCAAGCGTTGCTATTGGTGGATTCTTCTTCCTCTGCTTCCAAGAAAAGGAAACAGAAGAAGAAAAGGCTCGAAGCGAAAGGAAGTGCAGCGAAAGGCAAGAAGAAGACCAAAGATACTGCACCAAAAGGTACATGCTTCCATTCGGTAAGACGGTCATTGGGCGAATCGCAAAGTCTATCTGGAAGAATCGAAGCGAAGAAGGCATCGATTGCCTCGACTTCTTCGGTATGTTTGTCATTGAGGTTAACACTGCTTTCGATCATAACATATGGGTATTAGATACGGTTGTGGCTCACACATATGCAATGATATGCAGGGCCTCGAGGACGATGGCTGACTCATAAAGGGAGAAATGGACTGCGTGTTGGCAATGGAGCAAGAGTTCTTTGCATTAGCCGTAGGAACTTATGTTTTGACACTCCCAGTGGGCTTGTACTTAACTTGGATGATTGTTATTTTGTACCGTGTTAACAAAGAACATATTGTCAGTTTCTTGTTTAAATAGAGCTGGTTTCCATTTGTCTTTTGGTAACAATGGTTGTTCTATTAGCTCAAATGGAATGCTTTATGGTACTGGTACATTATGCAATGGAATATACATATTAGATATGTCACATCCGGTTATGAATGTCAATGGCTAAAAGACATAAAAGAGATAATTTAAAATCAACTTATTTATGGCATTGTCGCCTTGGCCATATAAATGAGAGACGCATCGCTAAGCTCCACAAGAGTGGAAGTTTAGGGTCATTCGATTATGAATCATATGACACATGTGAATCTTGTTTATTAGGCAAGATGACTAAGTTACCTTTTAAGGGAAAGGGTGAACGAGCGACTGGATTATTAGACCTAATACATTCAGATGTATGTGGTCCGATGTCCATCCATGCCAGAAATGGTTGTTGTTACTTCATTACCTTCATCGATGATTATTCTCGATATGGGTATCTGTATCTAATGAGATACAAATCTGAAGCGTTTGAAAAGTTCAAACAATTCAGAAATGAAGTAGACAAACAACTTGGTAAAAGTATCAAAACATTACGATCCGATCGTGGTGGTGAATACTTAGACCAAGAGTTTTGGATTATCTCCAGATAATGGGATCTTATCTCAGTGGACTCCTCCTTACACACCACACAGCACAATGGTGTGGCAGAAAGGAGAAATCGAACCTTGTTGGACATGGTACGATCTATGATGGGCTTTACAGATTACAAATTCCTTTTGGGGATATGCACTTGAGACAATTTGTTTACTTGTTAAACAGAGTTCCATCAAGGCAGCTTGATGTTACTCCATATGAGATGTGGACTAACAAGAAACCTTATCTTTCTTATTTGAAAGTATGGGGTTGTCACCTTATGTGAAGCGGACAAAGTCGATAAGCTTGAAGCAAAATCGACAAGTGTTTGTTCGTAGGATATCCTAAAGAAACAAGAGGATATCAATTCTACAATCTTTGAGGAACAAAAGGTGTTTGTTTGATGCATCTGTCTTTTAGAAAAGTTTCTTTTACAAGAAGGCGGTGGGAGCGGAATTGAGCTTGAAGAAGTTCAAGATGCTCGGACAGACGCAGATCAACTGTCTGAACCTGAAACTGTGACTCATACAGATGAGGTAACAGTTCAACCTTCTACTTCACACGAAATTCGTAGGTCAAGTAGGATACGCTCTGTTCCCGAGAGATATGGATTTCTCGTGAGTGAACAGAATGACGTATTGCTCATAGAGGATGATGAGCCTACCACCTATGAAGAGGTTCTGAAGAGTTCAGAATCTGAAAAATGGCTTCGTGCCATGAAATCTGAAATGGATTCCATGTATGAAAACCAAGTATGGACTTTGGTTGATGCACCTGAAGGGATAAAACCTATAGGGTGCAAATGGGTTTTCAAGAAGAAAACTGACATGGATGGTAATGTGATTACCTATAAAGCAAGGCTTGTGGCCAAAGGCTTTCGTCAAAGACAAGGAGTTGACTATGACGAGACCTTCAGTCCAGTGGCAATGCTTAAATCCATTAGGATACTCCTAGCCATTGCCGCTCATTATGATTATGAGATATGGCAAATGGATGTGAAGACAGCTTTCCTGAATGGAAATCTGGCTGAGGATGTGTACATGACACAACCTGAGGGCTTCATTTCCGCTGATGGCGAAAAAGTATGCAAGCTTCAGAAATCCATTTATGGATTGAAGCAAGCATCCAGGAGTTGGAATATCCGTTTTGATGAGACGATCAAAGAGTTTGGTTTCTCACAAAATCCGGATGAACACTGTGTGTACAAGAAGATGAATGGAACTGCAATCGTATTCCTTGTGTTATATGTAGATGACATATTGTTGCTAGGAAACGATGTCTCAATGTTGCAATCAGTAAAAGTTTGGTTGTCCAAACACTTTGCCATGAAAGACCTTGGAGAAGCAACTTATATCCTTGGGATAAAGATTTATAGAGATAGATCTAAGAGGTTGCTTGGTCTTTCACGATCAGCGACATAGACAAGGTGCTAAAGAGGTTTAGCATGGAGCAATCCAAGAGAGGTTTCTTCCCATTACTCATGGGATAACACTCTCGAAGTCTATGTGTCCTCGGACACGGGGCGAGAGGATGCGTATGAATATGATCCGTATCGTCTGCGGTAGGATCTATTATGCACGCAATGCTATGTACGAGACCCGATGTATCATATGCTCTAAGTGTTACGGCGGATACCAATCGGATCTGGTGAAGGTCATTTGGGTGGTCACAAGAATATCCTTAAGTACTTGCGAAGAACTAAGGATGTTTTCTTGATATATGGAGATGGAAATCTCAAGTGGCGGCATCTGAGATGCCGCTTTTCAATCGATAAGGGCGACTCGGTCCCAATCAGTTACGTTTTCACACTAAATGGCGGAGCGGTCGGTTGGAAGAGTTCCAAGCAAGAGCGATCGCGATTCAACGATCGAGGCGAGTACATTGCGGCATCGGATGCAAAGAAAGGAAGCCGTTTGGATCGAAGTTCATTTCGAACTTGGTGTGGTTCCTAGTGTGATGGACCCATTCGGTTGTATTGTGACAACAATGGAGCTATTCTTGAGCGAAAGAACCAAGGTCTCATCAACGATCCAAACACGTACTCCGATACCATTTGATTCGGAGATCATTGCTCGGTGATGTCCCGATAGAGAATTCCAGAGCGAGAATATTGCCGATCCGTTGACAAAGCCATTGTCACGTAAGAATTTTGATTCTCATGTACTCGCTATGGTATTAGATACCAAGGCGATTGGCTTTAGGTCAAGTGGGAGGTTGTTAGAGTAGTGCCCTAAAGGCAATCCCCTTTAGCGCATTTTGTTCATAATCATGTACAGACATTATGAATAAATAAAGCAAAGGCATTTTTCATTTATTTGATATTCATTTTATGATGAATTGATAGTGATCTTAAATCAAATTAATGAAGTCCCTGATACATGACATAGCATGAAGGAAATTATGATGTGATCATACTACTGAGATTCCTATCATGTGCAATTATGTCAGTATCTAAATTATCCCTAGTCATAGGATTAATGAGACTGGACATCGTTAATCCGGATAGACTAGCACATGTCAAATTCCTTGATTTGATCAAGCAGTGGATCTCAGACAACTGTAAATATTGAGATATTTAGATTTGACATGTGGATGCTTACTAGTGGTAGTAAGTACATTGGATGACCTGCCATGAGATCATCACATGGATGTACTATTCAAATGTCAGTGATAATCTCATCATAGCAATGGTGCAAGTATCCTTAGACTTGAGGTACTCAAGGATATCTTGGATACTGATTCTGTACTTTGACTCCATTCCTTGTTGCCTTTCAGAGGTCGCTCATAGGGTGGTGATTGGGTACAGCTTGAGGTATTCGAAGGTAATTGAGTAGCCAATAGAGGATTCACCACTTCTGTGATAGCAGAAGAGATACCCATGGCCTCTTATCAGGATCATTACTTTGAAGTCTCTGGCGCCGGAGCATACATATGTCATGAAGATGGTCTTCATGGACATATAAAGTAATGAGTCCTAGGACGAGATCTAATTACACTTGGACTAGATTTGATTTAATCAGTCTAGTAAGAGTTGACACATTGCCCATACTCAAACCAAGTGGGGTATAGCATGGTGAAAGGACGAATTGCACCAGTAATTGTCTATGGAAGGGTTCGTGATATGGTTTCATTAGTCAAACCAATTACTTTCCGGTCAATTGGGGTCATGATGTGTTGCTAGATACGCTCATGACTTGCTTAGATTAAGTGTTAATCTAAGTGGCCAACATAACCGGAACCTAATGGGTCACACGCGTAAGAGTGACTCGGAGAATCAGAAAATAGTTTGAGACGGATCCGATATCCGGAGAGCAATAGGATTAAATGGATCCCGATGAGATTGGGATATGTCCCGATGTGATCGCGACATCGACATTCTTTGAAAAGGGTCTCTGGCGATTTTTTACGGGGGGGCCTGCAGCGGTAGATAGGGCCAGACCCAGTTTGATCGGACCACTTCAGCAATTATATATATTAATTAATTAAATAAATAATTAATTAATATATAAGTATAAATGTTGATTTACGGTGGAACAAAATTGAAAGGAGAAGATGATGGTTTGAAAAGTCAAACTCATCATTATTTAGCATTTTAAGGAATTAAATGCTCTCTCGTTGGAAGCCTTAAGACCAAGCCATTTCTATGTGTTTTAAGTTGTTAAAACATAAATAAGAAGTGAATGGAAGAGGCTTATCGTGGGTTTTGAAGGAAAGAGTCGAAGGCTTAATTGTTAAGCTTTGGAAAAGGTTTCCATCTTCTTCATCTCTCACCATCTCAAATTGGCTTCTTCTTCTCCAAGGTTCCACCAAGTTCATCTCTTTGCTCTCAAAGACTAAGGTTAGTGCTAGCACACTCTTCTTTAGTCTAGCTATTCCGGGTCAAAGGAGTTTGTCGGTTAGGTTATCCGACCTCTGCGTGGATACCGATTGAGACGGTCTCCTTTGTCGTTATGGTTTGATTGTGTATACATACACATGGATCACAGCTTTGGAATGTCCGGGACTTAAAATTTTAATTCCGCACCCTGGGCATGTGATGTCCATCCCGGGATTTTCCTACATCCTTAGACTTGAGGTACTCAAGGATATCTTGGATACTGATTATGTACTTTGACTCCATTCCTTGTTGCCTTCCAGAGGTAACTCATAGGTGGTGCTTGGGTGCAGCTTGAGGTATTCAAGATAATTGAGTAGCCAATAAAGGATTCACCACTTGGATTAGCGTAAGAGATACCCATGGCCTCTTGTCGGGATCATTACTCGAAATCTCGGCGAGTGAATATGTCATGTAGAGTGTCTTCATGGACATATAGAGTAATGAGTCTAGGGCGAGATCTGTTATCACTGGGCTAGACTTAGTCTAGTGAGAGTTGACACTGACCATACTCATAACCAAGTGGGGTATAGGATGGTGAAAGGACGAATTGCACAGAATTGTCATGGAAGGGTTCGTGATCCGGTTCGTGATGAATACATCAAACCGATTACTTTCCGGTCAATTGGGGGTCATGATGTGTTGCTAGATACCGCTCATGACTTGCTTAGATTAATTGTTAATCTAAGTGGCCAACATAACCGGAACCTAAAGGGTCACACGCTTAAGAGTGTTTCAGAGAATCTGTAAAATAGTAATTGGACAGAGTTCCAATTATGGAGAGCTTTAGGATTAAATGGATCCCAATGGGATTGGGATATGTCCCGATGAGATCGCGACATCAATATTGCTAAGAAAGGTTTAGGAGTCAAGCCAACATCGGGGGCCCAGAGGCAGTAGGACCGACCCCAGTTAGACTGGACCTTAGCAATTATATTATAATTAATTAATTAAGTAATTAATTAATTAATTATTATATATTTGTACATGATTTTCGTTGGAATGGGAGAAGAGAAAGAGATATGGCTTTGAAAAGTCAAAGCATGCTTTCTTTATTCATTAATAAATGAATGGCTATTAAGCCATACACATGGCCTAATCTTATTCAAGTTCTTTTAATGATTAAAAGATATATAAGATGGCTTGTGTGTGGTGTGATGGTTGACGGTGATGCATAAGAGGAGAAGAAGAGAAAACTTAAGTGTTAAGTTTCTTTAGAAAAATGGTTTTTCAAGTCTTATCTCATAAGCTTCATCGATTATTCTCTTCTCCAAGGCAAGGATTCCAACGTCTCCTCAAGCTCTCCAGGACAGAGGTAGGCTCTAGCAGGCTTTATTCTGTTCTAGCTATTCCCGGGTCAAAGGGGTTTGACTCGGTTAGGTTTTCTGATATCTGCGTGGATCACCTTTAGAGATAGTCTCTATTGGCTATTTAGGTTTATGTCTTCATACGGATACCTGGATCCTGGGATTCGGGAAAGTCCCGGGAACAAAAATTTTTGTTTTCCACTGCAGGTACATGTGATGTACGTCCCGGGATTTTCCTACAGTGGTATCAGAGCGTCTGGTATCCCGTATGAAGCTAAAACCTAAGCTAGATCAGAAACCCTAAGTGCTGTTGATTTTGATGCATGCTTACTGTCCAAATTTCGTTTCTGTATAGAGATGCATTTTTCGAAATTTTTCTGCCCAGGATTGTTCATAACATGTTAGAGAATATGTCTATGAATTTTCAGAATTTATCGATTTGATTTGATATACTTTTGCTAATTAATTCCCTAAGGTTACAGATGCTGTTTTGCGAAACGATTCTGGAACAGGCAGTAGTATAAAATCGAGAATAAATTCTAGAAAAATCGTTTTCTGTATTTTCCTTCACCTACATGTCTATAAGATGTTGTTGAATATCTGTGAGCATGGAAATTGGATTTCAAGGTGATTGGATATTTATTCACGATTTTATTCTATGCTGTTGGGAATTGCTGTGCTGATGAACACAGATTTTGAATCGGTTTTGTTATTTAGGTTGACTGAGTTTTTGATGGCCTAAAATCCTAAAACAATTCATGTAGCATGTTCTGAACATGTAGTAACCTATGTAATTTTCTCAGAATTTATTGAAATTTTTTCTTTGATCATTTCAAGCAATGTACAGAACTGGACAGTTTTTGTAAAAATTGTTGGGACTGTTTTGCTTGGCTTGATTGAAGTTGCCTTTTCAGTTCCAATGCCTTGCACCATTTTTAATTTGATTAAAAACGTGTTATCTTGATGTAGTATGATTGCCAAACTGAATTGCTTGAAGTTGCTTTTCCAAGAATTTTTGAATGCCTAATTGATCACATTAGCGTCTCGTTAGTATATTGCATTATCTTGTTTGTTTTGACCGTCATATTTTTTATGGCATGTTCTGAAGTAAATTTGATAATATATGTGCTAGCTAGAGATGCTTAGGATGATAATTTGGGTGTTCCTAAATTGTTTGGAAATTTATGAGTTTTGACTCATTTCAAGTTTTTCATATAGTTTGACTATTTAAGGCTTTCATGGTTCAATGAATTGTTCATTGATACATCAAATTTATCAGATATTACCTTAGGTATGTAGGTGTTGTGAATTGGAATTGTACTGATTGAGGAATTAGCCGATTAGAGATTTTAGCAAAATTCCCTGAATAAGTCGACTTGTATGAGGTATAAGTCGACTTGTTCAAGGTTATAGGATAAGTCGACTTGTGTATAGAATAAGTCGACTTGTTCAGGATCTCAGTATAAGTCGACTTGTAGTTCCTCATAAGTCGACTTGTTCATGGGCAGGTGAAATAAGTCGACTTGTGTCATACAAGTGGACTTGTGTGATTGAAGCATAAGTCGACTTGCATTTGATGAAAGTCGACTTGTGGCATCTTCGAGTTGGATGATGGATGATTATAAGGATTGATTCAATACGATTGATGAAACCTAAATCATTCTATATAGTCTTCGTGACTATAATCCTTAAGCTTGGAGTCTAGAGACCAAAATCCTCCTCGGTATATGAAAACTAACGCCTTCCATTAATATGGTAAGAACCGAGTTCTTATAGGGTTGGGTTGTTGAGCAAACTCAAGCTCACTCTATACGGATATGTTGAACCATGAAAATATGATTTTCGGATTAATGGGACGGTTTTCCTTTGGAAGCGTTGGTTTTTTGAGCAAACTCAAGGTCAACGTGGATAGAGGCGAAATTGGGTAGCATACATCGGATGTATGCGCATCAAAGAGTTGATACCCAATGAAGTGCACACATCAACAAGTTGATAGCACTGATTGATAGTTGTGTCTAAGATGTAATTGGTATATCTGATACCTCCCGAGACATAAGGTGGCTTGTTGGACAAATCCAAGGTCATTCTCAATGTCGGTTATCGATGATACAATTGGTATGACCGATACCTACCGATTGACCTAAGTTGTGGCTTGTTGGGCAAACTCAAGGTCACTCTTAGCAATGTCAGATATCGACCCACTAGGACATTATGTCACATTGTTTCTTTGGATTCGTAAAGAGGGTTATGGATTCTAGGAAACTAGTGGGAGCCATATGCATGTCATGCAAGTCCTTATGATCATGCAGGCAATTCTATCCTATCATTCCTTCTCTCTATCGCGTTTAGGTTGATTGAAAAAGTCATTCAGTGTGAATTTTCGCTCTCTATTCTGGACCGATTTTCTTGATTGGCTAAGGAATCTGGGAATTGTTCTCAGATCTGAGGAACTGGGATACGTCCTAGATGTTCCACTTCCAGATGCACCTGCTGCCGATGCTTCTGATAAGGATCAGAAAGCATATCGTAAGCATCTAAAGGACAGTGATATGGATACTTGCATTATGCTTGTCTTGATGTCACCAGAGCTGCAGAAGCAGCACGAGTCCATGGATGCTCACGTTATAGTATCACATCTAAGGAAGCTGTTTGATGAGTAAGCTCGGTCTGAAAGGTTCAAGACCTCAAGGCTTCTCTTCACCACAAAGATGGCTCGAGGACAAGCTGGCATGCGCAAGATACCACAAGATGAATGGCTATATTGAGAGATTGGCCGTCTTAGGATTTGTAATGGATTATGAGTTAAGTAGAGACTTAATTCTGGTTGGATTGTCTGATGGTTATTCACAGTTTGTGATAAACTATCGGATAAACCAAATATCCACAACAATTCCTGAGCTGATCAATCTGCTCATGACAGCTGAGCAGGCTATCAAGATAGATAGCAAGTGCTAATGGTGGATGCTTCTTCTTCTAATTCAAAGAAGAAAAAGGCCAAGAAACCAAAGGGAAGTGCCATCAAGGAAAAACAAAAGAAACTGTCCCAAAAGGTTTTTCCTTTCATAGTGGCAAGTCTAGCCACTAGAAGCGAAACTGTAAAATCTATCTGGAGTCCTTGAAGCAGAAGAAGGCATCAGATGCCTCTACTTCTTCAAATATGTTTGTCATTGAGGTTAATACTATTCCTGATCCAAACATATCGGTATTTGATACGGATGTGGCTCATACATATGAAATGATATCACGGGGCCTCGGGACGTGAGGAAGCTCATAAAAGGAGAATCGACTTTCGTGCGGTGTAATGAAGCAAGGTTGCTACATTAGCCGTGAGCACTTATGTCTTGTCACTCCCTGGTGAGTTTGTATTCAAATTGGATGATTATCATTTTGTACCCGTTTTAAACAAAGAACATATTGTATGTTTTATGTTTAATTAGAGCTGGTTTCCATTGGACTTTTAGTAGCAATGGTTGTTCTATTAGTTCAATGGAATGCTCTATGGTACTGGTACATTATGCAATGGAATTGACATATGAGATATATCATATCCAATTATGAATATCAATGACGCGAAAAGACATAATCGAGATAATTTAAAATCAACGTACTTATGGCATTGTCGGCTTGGCCATATAAATGAGACACGCATAGCTAAGCTCCATAAGAGTGGCAGTTTAGGGTCATTTGATTATGAATCATATGACACATGCGAATCTTGTTTATTAGGCAAGATGACTAAGTTATCCTTTAAAGGAAAGGGTGAACAAATGAATGGAATATTAGACCTAATACATTCGGATGTATGTGGTCTGTGTAAGTGTAAGTCGTGTACAAGTCGACTTGTTACAATGGATAAATCGACTTACACGCATCCAGTACCGATAAGTCGACTTGTACAAGGAATAAGTCGACTTATGTATGGATGGTACTATTTAATTGTGCCCTAAAGGCAATCCCCTTTAGCGCATTTTATTCAAAGTCGTATGTAGACTGAATGAATAAATAAAGAAAAGGCATAATTCATTAATTTGATGTTCATGAACATTGTTTATGAATTGATTGGATCTTTAATCAAATTAATGAAGTCCATGATATATGACATAGCATGAAGGAAATTATGATGTGATCATACTACTCGAGATTCCTATCATGTGCAATTATGTCAAGATCTAAATTCTCCTAGTCATAGGATTAATTGGATGGACATCATTAATCCGGATAGACTAGCACATGTCATATTCCTTGATTGGATCAAGCGGTGGATCTCGAAGCTGTAAATATGAGATATTTAGAATTGACATGTGGATGCTTACTAGCGATAGTAAGTTCATTGGATGACACCGCCATGAGATCATCACATGGATATCTTATCTAAGTGTCGGTGATAATCTCATCATAGCAATGGTGCAAGTATCCTTAGACTTGAGGTACTCGAGGATATCTTGAATCTTGATCACGTGCTTTGACTCCATTCCTTGTTGCCATCCGAGGTAACTCATAGGGTGGTGCTTGGGTACGACTTGAGGTATTGAAGGTAATTGAGTAGCCAATAAAGGATTCACCACTTCGGATTAGCGGAGGAGATACCCATGGCCTCTTATCGGGATCATTACTCGAAATCTCGGCGAGTGAATATGTCATGAAGAGTGTCTTCATGGACATATAGAGTAATGAGTCTAGGGCGAGATCTGTTATCACTGGGCTAGACTCGGTCTAGTGAGAGTTGACACTTTGACCATACTCATAACCAAGTGGGGTATAGGATGGTGAAAGGACGAATTGCACAATAATTGTCATGGAAGGGTTCGTGATCCGGTTCGTGATGAATACATCAAACTGATTACTTTCGGTCAATTGGGGGTCATGATGTGTTGCTAGATACGCTCATGACTTGCTCAGTTAATTGTTAATCTAAGTGGCCAACATAACAGGAGCCTAAAGGGTCACACGATAAGAGTGACTCGGAGAATCGTAAAATAGTAATTGGACGAGTTCCAATTATGGAGAGCATTAGGATTAAATGGATCCCAATGGGATTGGGATATGTCCCGATGAGATCGCGACATCAATATTGCTAAGAAAGGTTTCCGGAGCTGTTTCAGCACCGGGGCCCGGTAGGCCGGTAGGACCAACCCCAGTTGGACTGGACCTTAGCAATTATTTATTAATTGATTAATTAACTAATTAATTAATTAATTAATTAATAAATTAATGTTGTACACGTTGAATGGAGAAAGGAGAAGATATTTGCTTTGAAAATCAAAGCTTTCATTCTTTAATGCCTTAAATTGTGTGCCATCAATTTGGAAGCTTGCTATTGGTGTTTTAAAAGTTAAAACACATATAAATGGGCAAGATTTTCGTGGATGGCATAAGAGAAATGAAGCATGCTTCGTATGGTTTAGAAAGGAGGAAGAAGAGCTTAAGATGTAAGCTTAAAATGAAAGTGTTTCATTTTCCTTCTTTATCAAAGCCATCATTGTTTTCTCTTCTCCAAGCATATGGTTCAACGTCTCCTCAAGCTCTCCAGGACAGAGGTAGGGTCTAGCAGCTTTTAATCTGTTCTAGCTATTCCGGGTCAAAAGGGTTTGATTCGGTTAGGTTTTCGATCTCTGCGTGGATCACCTTTAGAGATAGTCTCTTTTGGCTATTTAGGTTGATGTCTTCATACGGATACCTGGATCCTGGGGATCGGAAAGTCCGGGAACAAAAATTTTTGTTTTCCGCTGCCTGTACATATGATGTACCTCCCGGGATTTTCCTACAGTGGTATCAGAGCGTCTGGTGTCCCGTATGAAGCTGTAACCTAAGCTAGATCAGAAACCCTAAGTGCTGTTGATGTTGATGCATGCTTTCTGTCCAAATTTCGTTTCTGTATAGAGATGCATTTTCGAAATTTTCTGCCCAGAAATGTTCATAACATGTTAGAGAATATGTCTATGAATTTTCAGAATTTATTGATTTGATTTGATATAGTTTTGCTAATTAATTCCCTAAGGTTACAGATGCTGTTTTGTGAAACGATTCTGGAACAGACAGTAGTATAAAATCGAGAATAAATTCTAGAAAAATGGTTTTCTGGATTTTCCTTCACCTACATGTCTCTAAGATGTTGGTGAATGTCTGTGAGCATGGAAATTGGATTTCAAGGTGATTGGATATTTATTCACGAATTTATTCTATACTGTTGGGAATTGCTGTGCTGTTGAACACAGATTTTGAATCGGTTTTGTTATTTAGGTTGACTGAGTTTATGATGGCCTAAAATCCTGAAACAATTCCTGTAGCATGCTCTGAACATGTAGTAACCTATATAATGTTCTCATGATTTATTGAAATTGTTTCATTGATCATTTCAAGCAATGTACAGAACTGGACAGTTTTGGTGAAAATTGTTGGGACTGTTTTGCTTGGCTTGATTGAGTGTGCTTTTCAGTTCCAATGCCTTGAAGCATTTTTAATGTGATTAAAATGTGTTATCTTGATGTAGTATGATTGCCAAAGTGAATTGCTTGAAGTTGCTTTTCCAAGAATTTTGAATGCGAATTGGTCACATTTGTGTCTCGTTAGTACCTTGCATTATCTTGTTTGTTTTGACCGTCATATTTTTTATGGCATGTGCTGAAGTAAATTTGATAATGTATGTGCTAGCTAGAGTTGCTTAGGATGATAATTTGGGTGTTCCTAAATTATTTGGAAATTAATGAGTTTTGACTCATTTCAAGCTTTTCATATGGTTTGACCATATAAGGCATTCATGAATCAATGAAGTGTTCATTGATACATCTATTTACAGATATTACCCTAGGTATGTAGGTGTTGTGAATTGGAATTGCATGGATTGAGAATTAGCTGAATAGAGATTTTAGCAAAGTTCTGGATAAGTGGACTTGTGCGGAAAATAAGTCGACTTGTTCAAGGATTTTGGCTAAGTCGACTTGTCTTGGAAAATAAGTCGACTTGTTTAAGGATTTTGAATAAATCGACTTGTTCAAGATTTCAGTATAAGTCGACTTGAAGTTCCTTGTAAGTCGACTTGTTCATGGGCAGGTGAGATAAGTGGACTTGTGTTATACAAGTCGACTTGTTTGTGGCGAGATCTGATAAGTCGACTTGCATTTGATGAAAGTCGACTTGTGGCATGCTAAGGTTGGATGATGGATGATTAAAAGGATTGATTCAATGTGATTGATGAAACCTAAATCATTCCATGTAGTCTAGTGACTATGATCCTTGACTTGGAGTTTAGAGTTTCTAAATCCCTCCTCGGTATATGAAAACTAACGCCTTCCATTAATATGGTAAGAACCGAGTTCTTATAGGGATGGGTTGTTGAGCAAACTCAAGCTCACTCTATCTGGATATGTTGAACCATGAAAATATGATTTTCGATTAATGGGTTGGTTTTCCTTTGGGCGTTGATTTGTTGAGCAAACTCAAGGTCAACGTGGACGAGGCGAAATTGGGTAGCATACATCGGATGTATGCGCATCAAAGAGTTGATACTGATGAAGTGCACACATCAACAAGTTGATAAAGACCGATCGATAGTTGTGTCTAAGATGTAATTGGTATATCTGATACCTCCCGAGACATAAGGTGGCTTGTTGGACAAATCCAAGGTCATTCTCAATGTCGGTTATCGATGATGCAATTGGTATGACCGATACCTACCGATTGACCTAACTTGTGGCTTGTTGGACAAATCCAAGGTCACTCTTAGCAATGTCGGATATCGACCCACTAGGACATTATGTCACTTTGTTTCTTTGGATTTGTAAAGAGGGTTATGAATTCTAGGAAACTAGTGGGAGCCATATGCATATCATGCAAGTCCTTATGATCATGCAGGCAATTCTATCCTATCATTCCTTCTCTTTATCGCGTTTAGGTTGATTGAAGAAGTCTTTCAGTGTGAATTTTCGCTCGCTATTTTGGACCGAATTTTCTTGATCGGCTGAGGAATCTGAGAATTGTTCTCGGATCGAGGAAGCTGGATCGTCCTAGATGTTCCACTTCCAGATGCACCTGCTGTCGATGCTTCTGATAAGGATCAGAAAGCATATCGTAAGCATCTAAAGGACGGTGATATGGATACTTGCATTATGCTTGCCTTGATGTCACCAGAGCTGCAGCAGCAGCACAAGTCCATCGATGCTCACTCTATAGTATTTCATCTTAGGGAGCTGTTTGTTGAGCAAGCTCGATGCGAAAGGTTCGAGACCTCAAAGGCTTCTCTTCACCATTAAAGATGGCTCGGGGACAAGCTAACATGCAAGATGCCACAAGATGAATGGCTATATTGACAGATTGGCCGTCTTAGGATTTGTAATGGATTATGAGTTAAGTAGAGACTTAATTCTGGTTGGATTGTCTGATGGTTATTCATAGTTTGTGATAAACTATCGGATAAACCAAATATCCACAACAATTCCAGAGCTGATCAATCTGCTCAAGACAACTGAGCAGGCTATCAAGAATGATCAAGAAAGATAGCTAGCAAGTGCTAATGGTGGATGCTTCTTCTTCTAGTTCAAAGAAGAAAAAGGCCAAAAAACCAAAGATTCTGCCCCAAAGGATTTTGCTTTCATTGTGGTAAGACTGGCCACTGAAGGCGAAACTGTAAAATCTATCTGGAGTCCTTGAAGCAGAAGAAGGCATCAGATGCCTCTACTTCTTCAAATATGTTTGTCATTGAGGTTAATACTATTCCTGATCCAAACATATCGGTATTTGATACGGATGTGGCTCATACATATGAAATGATATGCAAGGCCTCCGGGACCAGTAGAAAGCTCATAAAAGGAGAACTAGACCTTTGTGTAGGTAATGCAGCAAGGGTTGCTACATTACCCGTAGGCACATATGTCTTGTTACTCCCTAGTGGGCTTGTATTCAAATTGGATGATTGTCATTTTGTACCCGTTTTAAACAAAGAACATATTGTATGTTTTATGTTTAATTAGAGCTGTTTCCATTGGACTTTTAGGAGCAATGGTTGTTCTATTAGTTCGAATGGAATGCTCTATCGTACTGGTACATTATGCAATAGAAATGACATATTAGATATGTCATATCCAATTATGAATGTCAATGACGCGAAAAGACATAATTGAGATAATTTAAAATCAACTTACTTATGGCATTGTCCGCTTGGCCATATAAATAAGATACGCATTGCTAAGCTCCATAAGAGTGGTAGTTTAGGGTCATTTGATTATGAATCATATGACACATGCGAATCTTGTTTATTAGGCAAGATGACTAAGTTTCAGCACCGGGGCCCGGTAGGCCGATAGGACCGACCCCAGTTGGACTGGACCTTAGCAATTATATTCTAATTAATTAATTAAGTAATTAATTAATTAATTACTATATATTTATACATGATTTTCGTTGGAATGGGAGAAGAGAAAGAGATATGGCTTTGAAAAGTCAAAGCATGCTTTCTTTATTCATTAATAAATGAATGGCTATTAAGCCATACACATGGCCTAATCTTATTCAAGTTCTTTTAATGGTTAAAAGATATATAAGATGGCTTGTGTGTGGTGTGATGGTTGACGGTGATGCATAAGAGGAGAAGAAGAGAAAACTTAAGTGTTAAGTTTCTTTAGAAAAATGGTTTTTCAAGTCTTCTCTCATAAGCTTCATCGATTCTTCTCTTCTCCAAGGCAAGGATTCCAACGTCTCCTCAAGCTCTCCAGGATGTAGGTAGGCTCTAGCAGGCTTTATTACATTCTAGCTATTCCGGTCAAAGGGTTTGACTCGGTTAGGTTTTCTGATCTCTGCGTGGATCACCTTTAGAGATAGTCTCTATTGGCTATTTAGGTTTATGTCTTCATACGGAAACCTGGATCCTGGGATTCGAGAAAGTCCCGGGAACAAAAATTTTTGTTTTCCACTGCCGGTACATGTGATGTACCTCCCGGGATTTTCCTACACAAATAAGTCAAGTGTCTGCATTCAGGGGTTCCCAGAATTTGAAAGCAAATACTAATCTGGAGCGTACTGTGAGTAGACCTAGATTGGTCTCATTCCATTATTTGTTTTGTTTGACTTTTCGATATTAATTGAATTCTGAATGATTGTGTGAATGTGATTGTTTATGTTGGTTTCCGAACAGGAGGTCCGATGATTGTGTTATTTGATTTGGATATTGCAGTGTTGTTTGTATGTGAATAAACTGAACTAAGTGCACTAAAGTGATTGCTAAGTGAATTCTGAATGTGCAATTGCATGTAAGTAAAAATGTGATTCTCAACTTAATGTTGAATGCCAGACTATGGTCCGATGATATGTAAATGGGAGTGATTGCAAATAGGCAAATGTAAGTGATGCATTTCATGTCATGAATACATGAAACATAATGATTGTTGTGACCAGAGTAGCCACCGATTAGAGCTTAAAGCTCAACATGTGAAAAAGAGCCTCGAGTTCAAAAGTGATTTAGAGCCTCAGGCTCAACGTTTATACAACGTTTAATGAGCCCTATATGGGACGGTTATCAATGAGCTCTTTAAGGGACAGTTTAGGCACTCGATCACAAAAAAGTAACAAATGGAAAGTGGGTCTCATGTGCACTGCATATGCATAATTGAGTGATTAAATTGTATTGAATGTGAAGTGTGAATTATGTGTTACATGATTGAGTGAGCCATCGATGATGGTCACTCATTAAGTTCGCAAAACTCACCCAAAATTTGCAATTATCTTTCAAGATCAGAAGAATACCCCGTTAGGGCAACAGGAGTATACCTGCAACATAAGTGAAGGATAAAGGTCGAGATCAGTTCACGTCTGCATTCTTATTTCTTGTATTTATATCAGATTGTATTTTCAGTAATGATTATATCAACTTTCCAAATTGGAAATGTTAGTAAATGATGTTGAAGTGTAATGAAATTATGACTACAAGTCCTTTGTTTTTGTAATGGG
Source organism: Erythroxylum novogranatense (assembly GCA_029891385.1). Taxonomy (NCBI): domain Eukaryota; kingdom Viridiplantae; phylum Streptophyta; class Magnoliopsida; order Malpighiales; family Erythroxylaceae; genus Erythroxylum; species Erythroxylum novogranatense. The sequence goes on from CM057233.1 coordinate 59,528,413, forward strand.
CCCAAATGGCATTGAAATTTTATTGAGTATTGATTTCAACATAAAATGTTTGTGGTTCAAAAAAATAGGCAAAATTTTTTTTATACCAATTTATGAATGTGTTAAGTGTTTTAGCACGCCACGCTCGCGGGGTACGGACTCAGATATCACCATCGATGTCAGGTCCGGGTCATGCAAGAGTGGGGTGTTACATTGCTTGGTATCAGAGCTCAGAATTACTATCTTATATGGGCAATTTTCTTAACTGTGTCAAGATACATGCTTTTTAGTCATGTCATAGTAGACGATAGCGACTGATCCCTAGTCTGAGTCACATAAGCTTGAATCACACACATGAGCATGTGTTAAGTGATTAAGTTGATTGAATTAGGGAGAAAGATGATGATATGTCAAAACGTGAGAAAATGAAAGTTGTGGATATTTACAAATGAGAAATAGGATACGATTGGATATGATAGACAAAAATTTAACACAATCGTATTGGTGGATGTATTACTGAATATGACACTAAGATTGTACTGTGAGGATATATCCTTGATTATGATATAAATGTGAATGTATTGTCATAGATTATATGAGAAAAATAAGGATATACGTAGAAATAATGAGATTAAATGTTCAAGGTAAGTCGAAAGAAATTAAATTTTCTTATGACCTTGAAAGGTTAAACTTAGACATAGAATGGTTGTGTGAGTGTCCAAAGAAGAGTATATGATTCAGTATAATAATATGTTTGTGAAATTTGAGACTACAATTTCACAATGATTATGCATCAGTAATTCTGAAGTGATCGAGGATATATATATATGAAAGATAAAATGAGTGGTGATGGGAAAATGAGATAAAAATGACGAAAAGAATAAAAAGGGAATGAAATAGACATAATTGGCTTTACAAGAGATGAATGATATGTAGTAAGGAGAAGGTTAAAAATGCATAGAAGATAGGGTTTATCTAAGAATGAGAAAGAGGTAAGCGAAAGCCCCCAAGGTTAAGTTAGTATGTTATCATGAGTACTTTTTGATAATGGGGATTATTGTGACTAGTGAGAATATTGGGCACATATGTATTATATGTGTGGGATAATATAGGAAGCAATCGAAGACTTATTGGGTATTGCTAGTCATAGTGCCCATAGTTCAAAGTTTATGATGAATTAGGGCAATACATAAAAGTGCTAATTGTGATCAATAGATGATAGATTGAGGCTATTAATGATGATACTATGAGTGATGAATTTTGTGAAAAAGAGAAGAAAGGCACAATCATGGCACAATCCCCACAATTGAGGATAGATACAAATGGGAAAGATTGTTGTCCTGAATCAAATAAGATTATAGTATCTCGAATGTAATTCATTAATTGGTAAATTGTCTTAAAACACATCTATGGGAGAAAATGGAATGATCTTGAGGATATATATATCAAGGTATTAGAGTAAATGAATTGCTTGATGCCTTACTAAGCCCGAATATAAAGGATGTTCTCCTCACCTAAGTTATGGCATAAATTGATCGTATTGAGATATTATGAAGGATTGAAATTGATCTTCTTGAGGTACTAAGAATGATTGATAAGTAATTGTGGAAAAATAGTTGATTTATAAGGATTTCATGAGCAATACCGAGGATAGTACCAAGAAATCTTCTTCCAAAGAAGAATTTCATTGGAATGGTTTCAGTAAACTAAAGGATTCAAATTAAGAATGATTAATGAGGGAACGATCAGAAATGATTAGTTAATAACTCAAAGGTGAATAATGGGTCATATCCCAAGCAAAGACTCAGGCATAAGAAATGGAATATGCAACTAAAAGTGTATGCATTTTGGTTTGATGTAAAGTATCCAACTACGTGAGTGGATTTTAAATTGGAGGTGACACTATTGCAAATGTGAGGAGGATATAGATCTACATTATATCCGATATAAATATATTTAGGAGATACAAATCGAAAATGAGGAATGTGTTGCTAACACACAAAGTGGAGTATTCAAATGAATCGAAATGTGTGGAGGAACAAGTACAAATGAATAGGCATTTAAATAAGTCGATGTGAATTAAAGGAAATCGAATGAAAAGAGAAAATTATTAGAGAAAAGAAGACGAGTGGGAAACTGAAAATGACACAGAAAAATATGTATACATATATCTCCTTCATTGAGGAATTTGTCATTTAAGGAATTGCAAGAATAAATTTTAGTTACAAGGAAACTTGGGATTATGTCTGGTGGAGTAATCAATTCCCCAACATTTTCATGAAGTTGAAAATCTAAGTGACCCAAGTGAGATCAAATCAGTTAGTGATGAGGATCATGGATGAGATCTTGAATGTATTCGAACAGTTAAGAAGAATACTTGTGAACATTTGAGGAAAGGTGTGTAAACTGTATGAATGATAAATGTAAGAAGAATTTTGAGAAAATATAGCCTCAATGTTAATTATGTCATTTGGATTTGAAGATTAAGCAGTATATAATGAAGTTTCACATCAGAATTGTAATGGTATAAAATGGTTTTTGGTATGCATGAGACAATTAAGGTCTTATGAGTTGATTTTGATACAGGGTTTAGAAGTGCTATGATAGTAATTGATTTGAGGTCTTGGAGACATTAGATGTGCAGATTCATTTCTGGAATGTACAAATTATGTAACTTTGAGGAAATTATTAAGTTTGAAAGGAATGTACAAATGAGTGCTATACTTGTGTAATCTAACACATTGAACAAACAATGAATAGAGTTACTGAAAGATTTTGATTAAGCAAATAAGTACCTTCCTAGTAAAGCTAGTGTTGCAATTTGATACATGGAACGGAAAAAAAAATTCAATAGCTGTGTAATAAAAATTCAAGTATTGAAGGTTACCAAAACCAAGTTCAAGGAAAAGTATAGAATGCTGAGATGAATTTGGACAAATCAAAGTACTCTTGGCTACTGAATTTAAGATCAATTTCACATGGAAAAGATTAGCAAAGCCCAAATTGAGAATTTGGAAATTGTGGATCTTATTGAGAAACCAAAAATGAATCCAAAATTGAGGTTGAACTGGACAATGCTATTTGGTGACTGAATCAAAGAAATATGTGTACCTGATAAAGATGATTGACCAAAGAAAGTGTTAGAGAAGCCTAAGTAGCAACCTAAGCTAGACATCCTAGTAGGAATACGCTAAGATCGTATTTTTAGTTGCTAAGGATGTAGAAACAAGTGTTTGAATGTTTGAACTACCAACAGTTTTAACTGTTGGCAATATGCTTAAAGCTTCCATTTTGGAGTTCATAGGAATATGAGATTGATGCATAGTTCCAATTGATTTCGAGTATAACAATTGTTATCATAGTAACGTCATTAAAGTACTCTATGAGGCATGGTATGACAGTAAGGGGTTGTTCACCCTTACATTGAAATGAAAAGTGTCCAAAAATGGTCAAAAAGCATAATTGATTCGAGATACTGGTGATGAGTGAAGTGAATTTTCAAAGCAGAGATGAAGTGTTTTGTGAGTACCACCCTGGTAAGATGCACTCAGATTTGGAGAAAGGATAAGTGAAGCTATTCTGAATCGGTATATGCAAAAATTATTATAAGGTAGTGTTACAGATAAAAGATGTCTTAGATTCACACTATATGATATATGAATAGGTTAAAAGATTTGTGAGCATTCAATGAAATAGTTAAGATAGTGTGATAGTTGAATCAGTGATTGAAGGGCCTATTGAGTTATCAGCTGAGGTCATTTGGAAGAAAGTAGTTGAGTAGGGAAGTATATGGGAAATGTAGGAGCATATAAGGAAACAATAACCCTACCTTATTGATCAATTAGACATAAATTTTGAAGACAAAATTTCTTTTAAGGGGGGAGATTTGTAACATCCCGTTACCCTAGTAAAGAAAAAATTAATAGATGAGAGAAAGTGCTGAGGAAGTAGGAAACACGTTCTATGCTCATGCATAATATGGCATATACAATCAAATTGAATAGTAAATGTTCCTACATATAAAAATAATTGTACATGCATTCATTGACAACTTCCAGGTATGATTGTTTTTTAATGTGATTTTATTGAAAATGAGAAGTAGAGGGAGTTGAAAGAGTGATTTAGAAATGTTCACTAAGTGTTCCTCGGTTTGTTAGCCATAACTTGTTCTCTAGTTATCCAGACGTGATAATTCTAGATTGGGATTAAAATAGGAACCTATGGCTACATTTCTTAAGAAGACATCGAATTTAAATTTGGTCTCTAAGAATCTCAAAGTTTGTCATAAAATTGAGAATTGGGTGTAATACATTGAATGAATGTAGAAAATTCATATTCTATATTTGAGGGAAAATCTGGATTAATCTAGGCTTGATTAGAGAAATTTGTCTTAAAGAATTTGCAGGTATTTCTTTTATCTTTCCAACAACATATAGTGAAGAAATTTTCGACAACTGAGTTGAAAGTTAAGGTCCTTGTAAGCGAAGATGTTTCTTCTGTATTTTGCTTCTTCTGTGATGATGTCATTGATGATGTCATCTTCTTCTGTGTTTTGTATCGTCTGAGTTTTGCTATCTTCTACCTTTTTGCTTCTTCTGTATTTTGCTTCTTCATTGATGATGTCATCTTTATTTGTGTTTTGTATTGTCTATATTTATAAACTCCTTCTGTGTTACTATTCATGAACTCCTTCTGTGTTACTGTTCATGAACTTCTTCTGTATTACTGTTCATGAACTTCTTTTGTGTTTTGTTCCTTCTGAGTTTTGTTTCTTCTGTGTTTTACTGACGTGTCTTCTTCTGTGTTTTGCTGACATGTCTTCTTCTATGTTTTACTTCTTTTGTCTTTTGCTTCTTATAAGTTTCGTTTCTTCTGTCTTTGTTTTTGTCTGGCCATAACTTCTTCTTTAGACACCCAAATGAATTGATTCTTGAACCTTGGGACTTGTAAGACATTACCATACATCTCCACCTAAAAATCACAGCCATTCTAAATGAATTGAGAAAGATTGAGTGAGAAATGTGGAACGGGTATAGTGAGTATACTCTTGAAATTATGAACTGGTGTTATTCCACTGAATAAAACTACAGTATTTTGAGTATATCTAGACCTGTAGGATTCTAATTGAGACGATTGTTGTTTTCGAGTGAACTAGAGATATAGGACTACAAATTGTCTTAGAAGTATAATTGTGATTCAGCCTATAAGATATTTAAGTTCTAAACGGAATTTGGGCATGGTACATTGTTTTGGATTATGTCAATCCGAAAATAGTTGAGGCACATCTTCTGAAGTCCTGAACCAAATTAAGTGATTTTTTCATCAATGGAAAGATCTAGAAATGGATAAGTGGCTAAGAATTGGATAGGTGTCCTAGTTAAAGTGGAGTTTTAAATAACCTTGAAGGAGAAGTCACGGTACTTGCCTTCATTGCTGTCTCTCAAAGCTTCTTTCTCTAGAGCTCCTTCAACCCAAAGCCTTTCATCAAATATTCACCGAAGTTAAACCTTAGTTTCTCTGTTGTCATCACTTCCACTCTGATATTTCTTTCTTCTATTCAAATAAAAGACCAAACCCCCTGTCAACCTTCAAGATGAGCTACGTGGGCTGCATGAGAAACTAGGGTTCACGTGATTTGAAGATGTTAGGGTTTTGTGATGGTTGTAGGTTTTGGAGCTTCAAATAAGTCAATTGTCTGCATTCAGGGGTTCCCATAATTTGAAAGCAAATACTAATCTGGAGCGTACTGTGAGTAGACCTAGATTGGTCTCATTCCATTATTTGTTTTGTTTGACTTTTAGGTATTAATTGAATTCTGAATGATTGTGTGAATGTGATTGTTTATGTTGGTTTCCGAACAGGAGGTCCGATGATTGTGTTATTTGATTTGGATATTGCAGTGTTGTTTGTATGTGAATAAACTGAACTAAGTGCGCTGAAGTAATTGCTAAGTGAATTCTGAATGTGCAATTGCATGTAAGTAAAAATGTGATTCTCAACTTAATGTTCAATGCCAAACTATGGTCCGATGATATGTAAATGGGAGTGATTGTGAATAGGAAAATGTAAGTGATGCATTTCATGTCATGAATGCATGAAACATAATGATTGTTGTGACCAGAGTAGCCACCGATTAGAGCTTAAAGCTCAACATGTGAAAAAGAGCCTCGAGCTCAAAATTGATTTAGAGCCTCTGGCTCAACGTTTATACAACGTTTAATGAGCCCTATATGGGACAGTTATCAATGAGCTCTTTAAGGGACAGTTTAGGCACTCGATCATAATAAAGTAACAAATGGAAAGTGGGTCTCATATGCACTGCATATATTAGCCCCAAAAATTTGTATTTATTTATTTATTTAATTAATTAAGCATGATTAGACTAATTAAGAAATTGAGTTAGCATGAATTAAATATGATAGCATTAAATAGCATATGACATTAAATGAGTAAGTAACATAAATGAGATAGGTGGTGAATAAATGAAATTTAATATGTTGGTTGGTAGTTAGGTTAAGAATTAATGGAATTAAATGTGTTAGTTGGTTTAAATGAATTAGAGGTAACTGAATGTGTTAAATGGGGCTTTGGGTCCAAATGAAATAAAAAGAAGAGAGGATATATATGAAATGGGCTTTAATGTAGTAGGGAAGTAAAAGAAGAAAAGAGGAGGAAATGAAGTGGGCTTAAAGATAAGTGGGCTTAAGTAGTATAAGGAAATAAGAAAGGAAAGGAAGGAAGGAGGAAGAGTAAGTGAATGGGCCTAAAAAGGATAATGGGCTTAAGTTAAGTGAGTAAGGAGTTTAAAAGAAGAAGAAAAGAAGTAGGTTAGTAGAAGAGAAGAGGAAACTTACGAAAATCAAAGGGAGAGAGGAGAAGTTACGGCAAAGTGGAGAAGAGAAGAAGAAAGGAGAAAAGTTTGTGATTTTCCAAGAGTTTGGGTAAGATTTTGAAGAAAGTCCAAGAGTTAAAAGTGTGGAGGAAGGCTAGAGCTTCCTTTTGAACCAAGAAATCACTTGGTTTAGTGACGATTCAAGGTAAGCTTCTTGTTTAAGTTTGAGATTTTAGTTGTGTTTTTGGTTAGAAAGACTAAAAATGGAATGGGTATAGTGATTATCAAGCTAAGTTAATGAAAGAGGTTTTATGGAATTTCTTTAGAATTTGTGATTGATTATGGGATTTTCGGTTTTAATGAAAAAGGACAAGAAAGAAGAGGAGAACAAGAAGAGGAGCTTCCTTAGGCAAGCTTAAGCAAAGATATAAGGTGGGTTTCATTTTTATCTTTATGCTAGTAAGTGATAAATACCATCTTAATTAAAGAAATTATGTTCTTTCAAATTACTTTGTGATGATTTGATTGAGTATAATAGATGTATGAATGCCATTATATGAGAACTTGATAATTTATGATGTTGCTTGACATTGCTTGATAAAGTCATAAATTGAATGAGCATGAATGAGAATCATGAAATGTGAGCTAAGCATGAAATGTAGCATTTTCAAGAAAATCAGCTTTATGGATGCATGAAAATCCATTTTAGAAAATCGTCGATGGACAAGAAAAGTCCAGTTTTATGCATGAATTTCGGTGTTATGTGGGTTAGTTAAGTCCACCAGCAGAGTCACGTGCACGTAGACCAATAAAGCCTTACCTGCCGTTGACCGTGGCATAGGATGTTCCTTTTGGACTCCTCGACATATGACTACACTTGTGTAGCTCATCGATAACCTGTGGACTTTTCAAACCATCATTACGTGATTATGTGTTAGCATATGTTAGCAAGAATGATGAATGCATGAATCATGAAATTTTGTTGTTAACTTGATGAATTTGTGAAATGCTAGTTGTAAGATTTGTAATGAGAATATTGCAAGCAGTATGAGTAATGAATAGATTCACTTAGTAGTATAAATATAAGCGTGTTACCCACGAGCCAAAGCTCACCCCCACTTCCGTCCATCTCGGTGAAGATCTGGATCTCAAAGAATGAGCTCGAGGCATACTCCAAGATCTTAGTGCTTTGCCCATGTATTTCATGTTTTTGTAATCAATGCTTTAGGTTGCATTTTGAGAAAACAGATGTATTTTGATTTGAATTGTAACAGGCTTGAAATGCCTACTAAAGCATTGTAAAAAAATTGTTTTGATATAAATGAAATGCGTGAATTATGATTTATCATGATCCCCGAAAGCCATTTACTATCATGTTTAAGCATAGTTTCCAAAGTTGTATGAAATTGCTTTGGAATTCATGTGAGTAAATGAATGATGTAAGTTTAAGTGACATTATAGCATGTTGAGAGTGGAGTGGATGAGTTGAGAGGTTTAGAAGTGTTTATGGTGTTTGGAATAAGTCAAGAGTGAGCGTAGAGGGTTAGGTTTTGAGTTCAGAATAGATATAAGTCGAGTTATTGGATCCATAAGTCGACTTATGAAGTTTTTGAATAATAAGTCGACTTCTCAGTTAGATAAGTCGACTTGTTTGTCTCGATAAGTCGACTTGTTGGTTATAAGTCGACTTGTTTGTCTCGATAAGTCGACTTGTTAGTTATAAGTCGACTTGTTTGTCTCGATAAGTCGACTTGTTTATCAGACAAGTCGACTTGTTCTACAGATCCTTAGATAAGAGTGTTATTTTGAGGATTGTCGAGAGCAGTCAGGGTCCAGGCCTTAGTCAGTATATGTTCACCACCAAAGTGAGTCAAATAGAGTGTGTCAAGTTAGGGTCTTAGTAAGGCAAGTGTCTCGGGAATGAGCTCCACCAGGGACCACCTCCCGGGACGGTTGGGTCTCGGATCCAACATCGTAGTAAGTTATGTGCGGGTTGGGTAGCAGGATCCAACAGTTGGGGTCCGATCTCGGGTCGGGGCCCATCATCGTGGTATCGAGGCACCCTAGGTTTATGGTTTCCTAGGAACCTAGTGGGTAACCTCGAGGTAGAGTCGGCATGCATCATATTACATGAACCACATGCATTGTTTTTAATCCGATACATGTATTAGTTTTGAGCGGCTTTACATGATTTGAACTTGTCTTACCGGCGTGAACTAAAGATTTTCTGATTTTTAAATTGAAGGAGTAATGCCACCTCGAAGAAGAACTCGAGGAGCTCGATCTCGACCAGGCTCTCGGGAAGTGCGGATGAATCCCATTCCCGGGATGCGGGACCATCCACATTATAGATTACGAGGTACCAAGTGTGCGGCGTGAGGTGCCTCTCGACCTCCTTCTATGCCAAACCCAGTAGACCCATAATTCTTTCAGCCTTCGCCCGAGCTTTCAGTATGCTATGGGCGAGGAAGGCGAGGCTCAAAGCCAACTCCGGCAGATCGGAGTGGGCGTGTGACAAGCCCGAAGTATGGGGTTGTTGATTTCAGGGGACTACAAATCCAAGAAGGCGAGCGTGGTTGAGGAGGACCGAGAGGTCTGAAGCGGATGAAGTGCTCGGATGAAGAGAAGGCTGGATTATGCGGTCGATCACTCTTTGGGAGATGCATTGCATTGGTGGGAATCGGTGCCCCACAATCAGGTTGTTCCTTGGTGTTGACATGGAGGATTTTATGGAAGTGTTAGGAAAAGTATCTCTCGGGGTTTATGTGCGGGAGAAGGCTAGAGTTTCATCGATGCGAGAGGGACATGAGTGTGGCGAGTATGAGTGAAGTTCACACGACTTTCTCGTTATCACTAACTTTGTGGCAGAGAGGAAGACAAGTGCCGAAGTTTGAGGAGGTCTTCACTTGGGAATCGGGAGAAATTCACGATTCACAACTTTATGATTACCAGCAGTTAGTGGATGCGACTCTCAGGTGAGAAGCTAGAGAATATTAAAGGTTTGAAGTGGCGGGAAAAGGAAGAGCAGAGAACAATCATCCGGAAGGGAGTGAGTGCTCCAAGACTGAGAGGAGCACAGAACCCATCATACTCAGTGGCATGGGCAAGAGTGGTCCCGCCAAGAGTCGGCATCGAGGGCAATTTACGAGCAGTCTCTCAGTGTGGGAGGCTCGGAAAGTCATGGAAGGGCAAGCATCCCAGTGTGATCGATCATGGAAGTTTCATCCAGGAGGTGTCTTAAAGGGTTTGGTGGTTGCTTCGGTGTGGAGAGAAGGGCATATGATGAGAGATTGTCCCAGGTGAGATAGGAGGGTTCCCAAGTTCAAGCTCAGAGGCAGACGGAGACTGTGGGAACCAGGCCAGTCACCGAAGTAGGCAGTTCTGGAGTAGTCAGGAGGGCTAATCCTACAGGGAGGCCAAGAGAACAGGGTCAAGCACTAGCTAGAGTATTTTCCATGACCAGAGAGGAAGCTGCAATGCTCCCAAGTTGTGGACCTGTATGGCTCGGTTGTTCAATTCTGCAGTTTATGTTTTGATTGATACGGGTTCCACACATTCTTTTGTTTCCTCAAGTATGAATATGCATGCTGTATGTCCTGAGATTATGGATAATTTTCTGGTTGTTAGTACTCCTTTGGGGAGTAAAGTAGTGATCAGTGTGATGTATAAGAATTGTGAGCTCAGCATCAGTGGTGCTAGATTGGTAGTAGACTTGCTACCTCTAGACCTAAAGGGGCTAGATTTCATACTAGGTATAGATGTCATGGAGAAGTATAAGGCCAAGCTAGACTGTAGCCTCAAAGAAGTATAATTTGATCTGGGAGATGGTCAGAAAGTAATCTTCAAGGGGGACAGAAAACTGCCAGCGTCGAGGATTATTTCAGCCTTGTTAGCTGACAGTATGATGAACTAGGGGTGTGAGGCCTTCTTGGCACATGTGGTAGATCCAGAGGAAAATGTGGGCATACTAGAAGATTATCCGGTTGTCAGGGAGCTTTTAGATGTGTTCCCAGACGAGTTACCGGGGTTGCCGCCGGTGAGGAAAATTGAGTTTGAAATTGACTTGATTCCCGGAACCGCGCCAATCTCGATGCCACCATATAGAATGGCTCCAGCTGAGTTAAGGGAGCTTAAGGAGCAGTTAGAGGAGCTGTTAGAGAAGCAGTTTATCAGGCCAAGTTCATCACCTTGGGGGGCGCCAGTTCTATTTGTTAAGAAGAAGGATGGGACATGGCGCATGTGTATAGATTACAGGAAGCTTAACAAGGTGACAGTTAAGAACAGATATCCTTTACCTAGGATAGATGATCTGTTTGATCAGCTGTAGGGAGCAAGGGTCTTTTCGAAGATCGACCTCAGATCAGGTTATCATCAACTCCGAATCAGGGAGTCTGATGTTAACATGACAGCCTTTAGGACCCGTTATGGGCACTATGAGTTTAGGGTCATGCCATTCGGACTGACCAATGCTCCAGCTGCATTCATGGACCTTATGAATAGGGTTTTTCAGGAGTTCTTAGATCAGTTTGTCATAGTGTTCATTGATGACATTCTGGTCTATTCCAAGGAAGAAGGGGAGCATGAGCAACATCTCAGGATAGTATTGCAGAGATTGAGAGAGCAGGAGCTGTATGCCAAATTCAGCAAGTGTGAATTCTGGCTGCATGAAGTAGTTTTCCTAGGACATGTGATTTCCAAAGAGAGGATTCATGTTGATCCAAGGAAAGTAGAAGCGATGGTAAATTGGCGAGAGCCTAAGGCGATAAAAAGAGGTGCGGAGTTTTCTAGGCTGGCGGTTATTACAGGAGGTTCGTGGAGGATTCTCCGTGATAGCTGCGCCGATGACTAAGTTATTCTGGAAAAATCAGCGATTTATTTGGAATGAGAATTGCGGCAGAGTTTGAGGAGCTTAGCGGCAGCTAACTAGTGCTCCAATTTTAATTTTGCCCAATGGAGATCAGGGGTATGCAGTGTATAGTGATGCCTCGAGAAAGGGCTTGGGTTGTGTGTTAATGCAGAATGACAGGGTGATAGCTTATGCTTCACGGCAGCTGAAGCCATATGAGTTGAATTATCCAACTCATGATCTGGAATTGGCAGCAGTGATTTTTTCCCTAAAGATATGGAGACACTATCTGTCTGGGGTTCAGACAAGGGTTTTCACGGACCACAAAAGCCTTAAGTATATTATGAGTCAGAAAGAGTTAAATTTAAGGCAGAGACGATGGTTGGAGTTGCTCAAGGACTATGATTTGAAGATAGAGTACCATCCAGGCAAGGCAATTGTAGTAGCGGATGCATTGAGTAGGAAGTCATCCTTAGCTTATGTTCAGACAGTTTACTTGCCTCTTTTGGAGCAAACGGCCAAGTTGAAGATCAGTTTGAAGCAGGATCAGTCAGATTATATTCTTGCTCAATTCAGGGTGAGACCTATCCTTAGGGAGAAGGTCAAGGAGCTGCAGGAGCAGGATCTGAAATTAAGTGGTGAGATGAAATTCAACATGGTAGCGATCGAAGTGCAAGTAAGGGATGATGGGCTAATGGTAGTTGGAAGCAGGTTATGTATTCGAATGATAAGGCGATTAAGGATGAGATCATGGATGAGGCACACAATCGCCTTATTCCATGCACCCAGCGCACCGGGATGTACGAGAGATCTGAAGGAACATTTACGGTGGAAAGGTATGAAGAGGATGTAGCTGAATCGTGGCGGATGTCTAGTGTGTCGCAAAGTCAAGGTGAACACCGAGCACCTTCGGGCATGTTGCAACCATTGTCCATTCTGAATGGAAGTGGCAAAGGATTACGATGGATTTTCGATGGGTTTACCGGAGATTTGTTAGGAAGCATGATGCTATATGGGTCATTGTAGACCGATTGACCAAGTCGGCCCATTTTCCGCAATTAGGCGGATAGATTCATTGCAAGTCTTAGCCAGAAGTATATTGATGAAGTAGTGAGGTTGCATGGGTTCCAAATTCCATAGTATCCGACAGGATCCTCGATTTACATCGAGATTACGGAGTAGTTCTGAGGAAGCCCTAGGGACTAAGTTGAGTTTTAGCACGACATTTCATCCCTGAGCGGATGGTCATCCGAAAGGACCATTCGGACCCTAGAGGGCATGCTCGAGCATGTGTTATGGACTTCAAAGGGCATGGGATGAACATTTGCCGTTGGTCGAATTTGCCTATAACAATTCGTACCATTCGAGCATTCAGATGGCTCCTTATGAAGCCCTATATGGCAGGAGGTATAGAACTCTGATATGTTGGGATGAAGAAGGTGAGAGGAAGCTAGTAGAACCCGAATTGGTTCAGATGACAGTGAATAAGATTGATTTGATTAAACAGCGACTTAAGGCAGCACAGGACAGAATGAAAAGTTATGCAGATGCTCACAGAAAAGAAATGGAGTATGCAGTGTAAGTGATAAGTCGACTTGTACCATGTGTAAGTCGACTTACACATGTTCGGTACCGATAAGTCGACTTGTTCATTGGATAAATCGACTTGTTCAAGGCTCGATCTTGTTTATTTGTGCCCTAAAGGCAATCCCTTTAGCGCGTTTTATTCAAAGTCGTGTGTAGACTTTATGAATAAATAAAGAAAAGGCATTATTCATTAATTTGATATTCATAAACATTGTTTATGAATTGATTTGATCTTTAATCAAATTAATGAAGTCCATGATATATGACATAGCATGAAGGAAATTATGATGTGATCATACTCTTGAGGTTCCTATCATGTGCAATTATGTCAAGATCTAAATTCTCCTAGTCATAGGATTAATGAGACCGGACATCATTAATCCGGATAGACTAACACATGTCATATTCTTGATTGGATCAGCGGTGGATCTCGAAACTGTAAATATGAGATATTTAGAATTGACATGTGGATGCTTACTAGCGGTAGTAAGTTCATTGGATGACTGCCATGAGATCATCACATGGATATCTTATCTAAGTGTCGGTGATAATCTCATCATAGCAATGGTGCAAGTATCCTTAGACTTGAGGTACTCAAGGATATCTTGAATCTTGATCTGTGCTTTGACTCCATTCCTTGTTACCTTCGGAGGTAACTCATAGGTGGTGCTTGGAGTGCGACTTGAGGTATTCAAGATAATTGAGTAGCCAATAAAGGATTCACCACTACGGATTAGCGGAAGAGATACCCATAGCCTCTTGTCGGATCATTACTAAGGTGGCCAGCATATATGTCATGAAGAGTGTCTTCATTGACATATAAATGTAACGAGTCCCGGGACGAGAACCGATATCACTTAGGCTAGACTCGGTCTAGTGAGAGTTGACACTTTGACCATACTCATAACCAAGTGGGGTATAGGATGGTGAAAGGACGAATTACGGTAATTGTCTATGGAAGGGTTAAATCTGGTTCGTGATGAATACATCAAACCGATTACTTTCCGATCAATTAGGGGTCATGATGTGTTGCTAGATACCGCTCATGACTTGCTCGGATAATTGTTAATCTAAGTGGCCAACATAACAAGGAGCCTAAAGGGTCACACGCATAAAAGTGACTCGGAGAATCTGTAAAATAGTTATTGGACGAGTTCCAATTATGGAAACATTAGGATTAAATGGATCCCAATGGGATTGGGATATGTCGATGAGATCGCGACATCAATATTGCTAAGAAAGGTTTAGGAGTACATTACGACCGGGGGGCCGATAAGCAGTAGGATCGACCCAGTTGGACCGGACCTTAACAATTATGTTTTAATTAATTAATTAAGTAATTAATTAATTAATTAATATATTAATTTAGCCATGTGTGTCGTTGGTAGAAGAAAAGGATTAGATCCTTTGACTTTTCAAAAGTCATTAATTTATTCCATTAAATGTTAATGGTTTAGTTGCCCTCCACTTGTCCATTTCTTATGGTTAAGCTTTATGATTAAGCATAGACCATATATATATGTGTTTCAAGTGGGTGGCGTCGATGGCTGGAAAAATTTAGGGTTTGGAGAGAGTTTTCACTTAAAGGTTAAGTGAAAATGAAAGTGTTCATGTTTCTTCCTATTCCTAAAGGCCATCATCGAATTCTTTCTTCTCCAAGCATAAGGATTTCCAACGTTTGATCCAAGCTCTCCAAGGAAAGAGGTAGGGTCTAGCAGCCTTTAATCTGTTCTAGCTATTCTCGGGTCAAAGGGTTTGATCCGGTTAGATTTTCTGATCTCTGCGTGGATACCTTTAGAGATAGTCTCTTTTGGCTATTTAGGTTGATGTCTTCATACCGATACCTGGATCCTGGGTTTCGGGAAAGTCCCGGGAACAAAAATTTTTGTTTTCCACTGCCGGTACATGTGATGTACCTCCCGGGATTTTCCTACAGTGGTATCAGAGCGTCTGTTATCGTGTTTGCAGCTATAACCTAAGCGAGATCAGAAATCCTAATGGAATTTTCTGTTGATGCATGCTATCTGTTCAGATTTCGAATTTATATTGTGATATTTTTTTCTAAATTTTTCTGCCCAGGATTGTTCATAACATGTTGGAGAATATATAAATGAATTTTCAGAATTTATTGATTTGATTTGATATAGTTTTGCTAATTAATTCCCTAAGGTTACAGATGCTGTTTTGTGAAACGATTCTGGAATAGGCATGAGTATAAAATCGAGAATAAATTCTAGAAAAATGGTTTTTCGGATTTTCCTTCACCTACATGTCTCTAAGATGTTTGTGAAAGTCTGTGAGAATGGAAATTCAATTTCAAGGTGATTGGATATTTATTCACGAATTTATTCTATGCTGTTGGGAATTGCTGTGCTGATGAAAACAGATTTTGAATCGGTTTTGTTATTTAGGTTGACTGAGGTTTTGATGGCCTAAAATCATGAAAAATTCATGTAGCATGTTATGAACATTTAGTAACCTATATAATTTTCTCATGATTTATTGAAATTGTTTCATTGATCATTTCGAGCAATGTAAAGAACTGGACAGTTTTGTGAAAATTGTTGGGACTGTTTTGCTTGGCTTGATTGAGTGTGCTTTTTCAGTTCCAATGCCTTGCACCATTTTTAATGTGATTAAAAATGTGTTATCCTGATGTAGTATGATTGCCAAACTGAATTGCTTGAAGTTGTTTATCCTAGAATTTTTGGATGCCTAATTGATCACATTAGCGTCTCGTTAGTATATTGCATTATCTTGTTTGTTTTGACCGTCATATTTTTATGGCATGTGCTGAAGTAAATTTGATAATGTATGTGCTAGCTAGAGATGCTTAGGATGATAATTTGGGTGTTCCTAAATTGTTTGGAAATTAATGAGTTTTGACTCATTTCAAGCTTTTCATATAGTTTGACTATTTAAGGCTTTCATGGTTCAATGAATTGTTCATTGATACATCAAATTCTGAGATATTACCCTAGGTATGATGGTGTTGAGAATTGGAATTGTATTGATTGAGGAATTAGCCGATTAGAGATTTTAGCAAATTTCCCTGGATAAGTCGACTTGTATATGGAATAAGTCGACTTGTTCAAGGTTTTTGGATAAGTCGACTTGTGTATAGAATAAGTCGACTTGTTCAAGATTTTAGTATAAGTCAACTTGTAGCACCTTGTAAGTCGACTTGTACATGGGCAGGTGAAATAAGTCGACTTGTGTCATACAAGTCGACTTGTGTGTGTAAGCAGAAGCATAAGGCGACTTGCATTTGATGAAAGTCGACTTGTGGCATGCTCAGGTTGGATGATGGATGATTATAAGGATTGATTCAATTGGATTGATGAAACCTAAATCATTCCATATAGTCCTGACGACTATGATCCTTCAGCTTGGAGTCTAGAGTTTCTAAATCCCTCCTCGGTATATGAAAACTAACGCCTTCCATTAATATGGTAAGAACCAAAGTTCTTATAGGGATGGGTTGTTGGGTAAACCCAAGCTCGCTCTATCTGAATATGTTGAACCATGAAAATAAGATTTTCGGATTAATGGGTGGGTTTTCACTAGAAGCGTTAGTTTGTTGAGTAAACTCAAGGTCAGCGTGGACGCGAGGCGAAATTGGGTAGCATACATTAGATATATGCGCATCAAAGAGTTCATACCCATGTAAGTGCACACATCAACAAGTTGATAGCCGATCGATAGTTAATGTGTCTAAGATGTAATTGGTATATCGATACCTCCGAGACTTAAGGTGGCTTGTTGGGTAAATCGAGGTCATTCTTAATGTCGGTTATCGATGATACAATGGGTATGACCGATACCTACCGATTGACCTAAGTTGTGGCTTGTTGGATAAACCCAAGGTCACTCTTAGCAATGTCGGATATCGACCCACTAGGACATTATGTCACATCATTTCTTTGGATTAAGTAAAGAGGGTTATGGATTCTAGGAAACTAGTGGGAGCCATATGCATATCATGCAAGTCCTTATGATCATGCGAGCAATTCTATTCTATCATTCCTTCTCTCTATCGCTAGGTTGATTGAAGAAGTCTTCGATTAATTTATGCTCTCCTTTACGGACCGATTTTCTTGATTGGTGAGGACTTTGAAATTGTTCTCGGATCGAGGCTGGGATCGTCCTAGATGTTCTACTTCCGATTACTTTTCTTGTCGATGCTTGATGGGGATCGAAAGCATATTGTAAGCATCTAAAGGACGATGATATGGATACTTGCTTTATGCTTGCCTCGATGTCACCAGAGTGCGGGGAGCGGACGAGTCCATGGATGCTCACTCTATAGTATTTCATCTTATGGAGCTGTTTGATGAGCAAGCTCGATGCGAAAGGTTCGAGACCTCAAGGCTTCTCTTGACAAGAAATATGGCTCGAGGATATCTCGTATGCAAGATGCCACGAGGATGAATGGCTATATTGAGAGATTGGATGTCTTAGGATTTGTAATGGATTATGAGTTAAGTAGAGACTTAATTCTGGTTGGATTTTCTGATGATTATTCACAGTTTGTGATAAACATATCGGATAAACCAAATATCCACAACAATTCCTGAGCTGATCAATCTGCTTTCGTGACAGGACACGAGCTATCAAGAGAGATAGCAAGTGCTAATGGTGGATGCTTCTTCTTCTAGTTCAAAGAAGAAAAGGCCAAGAAACCAAAGGAAGTGCCATCAAGGAAAACCAAAGATTACGCCCCAAAAGGATTTTGCTTTCATTGTGGCAAGTCTAGCCACTAGAGGCGAAACTATAAAATCTATCTGGAGTCCTTGAAGCGGTAAAAGGCATCAGATGCCTCTACTTCTTCAAATATGTTTGTCATTGAGGTTATCTTTGTTTGATCAAAACATATGGGTATTTGATACCGGTTGTGGCTCATACATATGAAATGATATGCAGGGCCTCAGGGACAGTAGACAACTCATAAAAGGAGAACTAGACCTTTGTGTAGGTAATGGAGCAAGAGTTGCTACATTAGCCGTAGACACTTATGTCTTGTTACTCCTAGTGAGCTTATATTCAAATTGGATGATTGACATTTTGTACTGTTTTAAACAAAGAACATATTGTATGTTTTATGTTTAATTAGAGCTAGTTTCCATTGGACTTTTAGTAGCAATGGTTGTTATATTAGTTGCAATGGAATGCTCTACGGTACTCGTACATTATGCAATTGAATTGACATATGAGACATGTCATATCCAATTATGAATGTCAATGACGCGGAAAGACATAATCGAGATAATTTAAAATCAACTTACTTATGGCATTGTCGACGGCCATATAAATGAGACACGATCGCTAAGCTCCATAAGAGTGGATGTTTAGGGTCATTTGATTATGAATCATATGACACATGCGAATCTTGTTTATTAGGCAAGATGACTAAGTTATCCTTTAAAGGAAAGGGTGAGCAGTGAATGGAATATTAGACCTAATACATTCGGATGTATGTGGTGCGATGTCCATCCATGCGAAGTGGTTGTTTTACTTCATTACCTTTATCGATGATTATTCTCGATATGGGTACCAGATGTCGATGAGATACAAATCTGAAGCATTTGAATAGTTCAAATAATTGAAATGAAGTAGAAAACTAACTTGGTAAAAGTATGAATACATTACGATCGATCGTGGTGGAAAATGCTTAGACCAATAGTTTTTATTATCTCGTAGATAATGGGATTTTATCTCAAGATACTCCACCTTACACGCTGCAAGACAATGGTGTGGCTGAAAGGAGAAATCGAACCTTGTTAGGCATAGTGCGATTGATGATAGGTTTACTGAGTTTTGGGAATATGCGCTCAAGACAATTTGTTTACTTGCTAAGCAGAGTTCCATTAAAACGATTGTGGTTACTCCATATGGAGATATGGACTAACTGAAAGCCTATCTTTCTCATCTGAAAGTTTGGGATTGTCCTACTACGTGAAGCGGACACGATCGAGATACATTTGATGTAAAGGCGACAAGTGTTTGTTAGTGGAATATCAATTCTACCTTGCTTAGGAACAAAAGTTGTTTGTTTCCAAGCATCTTTTTTCTTAAAGAAAGAGTTTCTTTTACAAGAGGGCGGTGGGAGCAAAGTTGAACTTGGAGAAGTTCAAGATGCTCGAACAAACATAGATCAACTTATGCAATCAAACTGTCACTCATATAGATGAGGTAACAGTTCAACCTTTTACTACACACAATTTACGTAGGTTAAGTAGGATCGCCTTGTTCCGAGAGATATGAATTTCTAAATAAGTGGACAGAATGACGTATTGCTCATATGAGATGATGCGCTTTACTACCTATGAGCAGAGTTACGAAAGGTTGAGTGCGGAACATGGCTTTATGCCATGAAATCGAAATGGATTCCATGTATGAAAACCAAGTATGGACTTTGGTTGTTACACGAAGGATAAAACCCACGAGGGTGCAAATGGGTTTCAAGAAGAAACCGACATGGATGGTAATGTGATTACTTATAAAGCAAGGCTTGTGGCCAAAGGATTTAAATCAAAGACAAGGAGTTGACTATGACGAGACCTTGATCCGTAGCAATGCTTAAATCCATTAGGATACTCTAGCCATTGCCACTCATTATGATTATGAGATATGGCAAATGGATGTGAAGACGACTTTCTGAATGGAAATCTTCCCGAGGATGTGTATATGACCTGACGAGAGGACTTCACCTCTATAATGGCGAAATGGTATGCAAGCTTGAAATTCCATGTATGGATTGAAGCAAGCATCCGAGAATTGGATTATCCGTTTTGATGAGTCAATCAAAGAGTTTGATTTCTCACAAAATCCGGATGATCATTGTGTGTATACGAAGGTTAATGGGACTGCAATCGTATTCCTTGTGTTGTATGTAGATGACATACTGTAACTAGGAAACGATGTCTCTATCTTCGCAATCGCTTAAAATTTGGTTGTCCAATCAATTTGCGATGAAAGACCTTGGTGAAGCAACTTATATCCTAGGGATATAGATTTATAAAGATAAATCAAAAGGTTGCTTGGTCTTTCACATCATCGTACATAGATGAGATGCTAAAGAGGTTTAGCGTGGAACAATGCTATGTCGAGGCCGATGTTTATATGCTCTAAGTGTTACGACGCAGATACCAATCGGATCTGGTGAGGTCCTTTGGGTGGCTGTCGAGAATATCCTCAAGTACTTGCGAAGCACTAAGGATGTTTTCTTGATCTATGGAGATGGAAATCTCCAGTGAGCGAGCATTTAGATGCAAGTATTTAATATGATAAGGATAATTCTGAATCACAATCAGGTTATATACATTCACACCGAATAGCGTGGCGGTCGGTTGGAAAAGTTCAAACAAGAGAGGACTGCTGATTCATCAACCGAGGCAGAGTACATTGCCGCATGAGATGCGCAAAGAAAGCGGTTTGGATCGAAGTTCATTCTTGAACTTGATCTCGTCCCTAGGCGTGATGGGCCCATAGGATTGTATTGTGATACAATGGGGCTGGATTCGCAGCAAAGGAACCAAGGTCTTATCGACGATCGAACTTCGTACTTGCTGATTTGGGAGATCATTAGTCGAGATGATATCCCGATAGAGAGAATTCCACAAAGCAAAGTGTTCTTTGTTCGTTGACAAAGCCATTGTCACGGGAGAATTATGATTCTCATGGACGCCTTATGGTATTAGATACTAAGGCGATTGGCTTTAGGTCAAGTGGGAGATTTGTAAGTGATAAGTCGACTTGTACCATGTGTAAGTCGACTTACACATTTCGATGCCGATAAGTCGACTTGTTCATTGGATAAGTCGACTTGTTCTAGGCTCGATCTTGTTTATTTGTGCCCTAAAGGTAATCCCTTTAGCGCGTTTTATTCAAAGTCGTGTGCGGACTTTATGAATAAATAAAGAAAAGGCATTATTCATTAATTTGATATTCATAAACATTGTTTATGAATTGATTTGATCTTTAATCAAATTAATGAAGTCCATGATATATGACATAGCATGAAGGAAATTATGATGTGATCATACTCTGAGGTTCCTATCATGTGCAATTATGTCAAGATATCTAAATTCTCCTAGTCATAGGATTAATGAGGCTGGACATCATTAATCCGGATAGACTAGCACATGTCATATTCCTTGATTGGATCAGCGGTGGATCTCGAAGCGTAAATATGAGATATTTAGAATTGACATATGGATGCTTACTAGCGGTAGTAAGTTCATTGGATGACTGCCATGAGATCATCACATGGATATCTTATCTAAGTGTCGGTGATAATCTTATCATAGCAATGGTGCAGTATCCTTGGACTTGAGGTACTCGAGGATATCTTGAATCTTGATCACGTGCTTTGACTCCATTCCTTGTTGCCTTAGAGGTAACTCATAGGGTGGTGCTTGAGTGCGACTTGAGGTATTAAGTAGATAATTGAGTTGCCAATAAAGGATTCACCACTTACGGATTAGCGTAAGAGATACCCATAGCCTCTTGTCGGGATCATTACTAAAATTTGCGGCATATATTTCATGAAGAGTGTCTTCATTGACATATAGAGTAATGAGTCCCGGGACGAGAACCGATATCACTGGGCTAGACTCGGTCTAGTGAGTTGACACTTTGACCATACTCATAACCAAGTGGGGTATAGGATGGTGAAAGGACGAATTGCACGGTAATTGTCTATGGAAGGGTTAAATGATCCGGTTACGTGATGAATACATCAAACCGATTACTTTCCGATCAATTAGGGGTCATGATGTGTTGCTAGATGCCGCTCATGACTTGCTCAGATTAATTGTTAATCTAAGTGGCCAACATAACCGGGAGCCTAAAGAGTCACACGCATAAGAGTGACTCAGAGAATCTGTAAAATAGTTATTGGACAGAGTTCCAATTATGGAGAGAATTAGGATTAAATGGATCCCAATGGGATTGGGATATGTCCCGATGAGATCACGACATCAATATTGCTAAGAAAGGTTTACGGAGTACATTACGACCTTTGGGGGCCGATAGGCGATAGGGTGACCCAGTTGGACTGGACCTTAGCAATTATGTTTTAATTAATTAATTAAGTAATTAATTAATATATTAATATATTAATTTAGCCATGTGTGTCGTTGGTAGAAGAGAAAAGGATTAGATCCTTTGATTTTTCAAAAGTCATTAATTTATTCCATTAAATGTTAATGGTTTAGTTGCCCTCCACTTGTCCATTTCTTATGGTTAAGCTTTATGATTAAGCATAGACCATATATATATGTGTTTCAAGTGGTGGCGTCGATGGTCGGAAAAACTTTAGGGTTTGGAGAGTTTTCACTTAAAGGTTAAGTGAAAATGAAAGTGTTTCATGTTTCTTCCTATTCCTAAAGGCCATCATCAATTCTTTCTTCTCCAAGCATAAGGATTTCCAACGTTTGATCCAAGCTCTCGAAGGACGTAGGTAGGGTCTAGCAGCCTTTAATCTGTTCTAGCTATTCCGGGTCAAAGGGTTTGATCCGGTTAGATTTTCTGATCTCTGCATGGATACCTTTAGAGATAGTCTCTTTTGGCTATTTAGGTTGATGTCTTCATACCGATACGGATCTGGGTTTCGGAAAGTTAGGAATAAAATTTTTATTTTCATTTGCGGTACATGTGATGTACCTCCCTGGATTTTCCTACATGCAGTAGGTGACAAAGTGTTCCTTAAGACATCTCCATGGAAAGGGGTTATGAGGTTTGGTATGAAAGGCAAGTTGAGTCGTCGTTATGTAGGTTCGTATGAAGTATTAGAAAGGATCGGGCCGTTAGCTTACAGGTTGGCATTGCCTCCAGAATTATCTCAGATCCATGATGTATTTCATGTTTCCATGTTGAGGAGGTACAGATCAGATCCTTCTCACATTATTCAGACCTCAGAGGTTCAGCTGAGTGATGATTTGAGCTATGAGGAGATGCCAGTAGAAATTCTGGATAGTAAGGAGAAGGCCCTCAGAAACAAGACTGTTCAGTTGGTTAAAGTCCTGTGGAGGAACCATACAGTTGAAGAGGCGACGTGGGAACCATTGGATGCAATGAAGGAGAAGTATCCACACCTCTTCAATGAGTCAGGTAAGAATTTCGAGGACGAAATTTCTTAAGGGGGGAGAAATATTAGCCCCGAAAATTTTTATTTAATTAATTAATTAATTAAGCATGATTAGACTAATTAAGAAATTGAGTTAGCATGAATTAAATATGATAGCATTAAATAGCATATGACATTAAATGAGTAAGTAACATAAATGAGATAGGTGGTGAATAAATGAAATTTAATATGTTGGTTGGTAGTTAGGTTAAGAATTAATGGAATTAAATGTGTTAGTTGGTTTAAATGAATTAGAGGTAACTTAATGTGTTAAATGGGGCTTTGGGTCCAAATGAAATAAAAAGAAGAGAGGACATATATGAAATGGGCTTTAATGTAGTAGGGAAGTAAAAGAAGAAAAGAGGAGGAAATGAAGTGGGCTTAAGTAGTATAAGGAAATAAGAAAGGAAAGGAAGGAAGGAGGAAGAGTAAGTGAATGGGCCTAAAAAGGATAATGGGCTTAAGTTAAGTGAGTAAGGAGTTTAAAAGAAGAAGAAAAGAAGTAGGTTAGTAGAAGAGAAGAGGAAACTTACGAAAATCAAAGGGAGAGAGGAGAAGTTACGGCAAAGTGGAGAAGAGAAGAAGAAAGGAGAAAAGTTTGTGATTTTCCAAGAGTTTGGGTAAGATTTTGAAGAAAGTCCAAGAGTTAAAAGTGTGGAGGAAGGCTAGAGCTTCCTTTTGAACCAAGAAATCACTTGGTTTAGTGACGATTTAAGGTAAGCTTCTTGTTTAAGTTTGAGATTTTAGTTGTGTTTTTGGTTAGAAAGACTAAAAATGGAATGGGTATAGTGATTATCAAGCTAAGTTAATGAAAGAGGTTTTATGGAATTTCTTTAGAATTTGTGATTGATTATGGGATTTTCGGTTTTAATGAAGAAGGACAAGAAAGAAGAGGAGAACAAGAAGAGGAGCTTCCTTAGGCAAGCTTAAGCAAAGATATAAGGTGGGTTTCATTTTTATCTTTATGCTAGTAAGTGATAAATACCATCTTAATTAAAGAAATTATGTTCTTTCAAATTACTTTGTGATGATTTGATTGAGTATAATAGATGTATGAATGCCATTATATGAGAACTTGATAATTTATGATGTTGCTTGACATTGCTTGATAAATTCATAAATTGAATGAGCATGAATGAGAATCATGAAATGTGAGCTAAGCATGAAATGTAGCATTTTCAAGAAAATCAGCTTTATGGATGCATGAAAATCCATTTTGAAAAATCGGTCGATGGACAAGAAAAGTCCAGTTTTATGCATGAATTTCAGTGTTATGTGGGTTAGTTAAGTCCACCAAAGAGAGTCACGTGCGTGAACCAATAAAGCCTTCGCCTTGCCCGATTGTGGCATAGGATGTTCCTTTTTGGACTCCTCAGCATATGACTACACTTGTGTAGCTCATCAGTAACCCGTGGACTTTTCAAACCATCAGCTACGTGATTATGTGTTAGCATATGTTAGCAAGAATGATGAATGCATGAATCATGAAATTTTGTTGTTAGCTTGATGAATTTGTGAAATGCTAGTTGTAAGATTTGTAATGAGAATATTGCAAACAGTATGAGTAATGAATAGATTCAGCTTAGTAGTATAAATATAAACGTGTTACCCACGAGCAAAAGCTCACCCCCACTTCCGTCCCATCTCGGTGAAGATCTGGATCTCGAAGAATGAGCTCGAGCATACTCCAAGATCTTAGTGCTTTGCCCATGTATTTCATGTTTTGTAATCAATGCTTTAGGTTGCATTTTGAAAAGCAGATGTATTTTGATTTGAATTATAACAGCTTGAAATGCCTACTAAAGCATTGTAAAAAATTGTTTTGATATAAATGAAATCGTGAATTATGATTTATCATGATCCCCTAAAGCCATTTACTATCATGTTTAAGCATAGTTTCCAAAGTTGTATGAAATTGCTTTGGAATTCATGTGAGTAGATGAATGATGTAAGTTTAAGTGAGATTATAGCATGTTGAGAGTGGAGTGGATGAGTTGAGAGGTTTAGAAGTGTTTATGGTGTTTGGAATAAGTCA
The DNA here is from genome assembly GCA_029891385.1 of Erythroxylum novogranatense. NCBI lineage: Eukaryota > Viridiplantae > Streptophyta > Magnoliopsida > Malpighiales > Erythroxylaceae > Erythroxylum > Erythroxylum novogranatense. Next base: position 59,553,821 of record CM057233.1, read on the forward strand.
AGAGTGAGCGTAGAGGGTTAGGTTTTGAGTTCAGAATAGATATAAGTCGAGTTATTGGACCCATAAGTCGACTTGTGAAGTTTTTGAATAATAAGTCGACTTGTCAGTTAGATAAGTTGACTTGTTTGTCTCGATAAGTCGACTTGTTGGTTATAAGTTGACTTGTTTGTCTCGATAAGTCGACTTGTTTATCAGACAAGTCGACTTGTTTTACAGATCCTTAGATAAGAGTGTTATTTTGGGGATTGTCGAGAGCAGTCAGGGTCTAGGCCTTAGTCAGTATATGCTCACCACCAAAGTGAGTCAAATAGAGTGTGTCAAGTTAGGGTCTTAGCAAGGCAAGTGTCTCGGGAATGAGCTCCACCAGGGACCACCTCCCGGGACAGTTGGGTCTCGGATCCAACATCTATAGTAAGTTATGTGCAGGTTGGGTAACGGGATCCAACAGTTGGGGTCCGGTCTCCGGGTCGAGGCCCGATAGCATATGCATAATTGAGTGATTAAATTGTACTGAATGTGAAGTGTGAATTATGTGTTACATGATTGAGTGAGCCATCGATGATAGTCACTCATTGAGTTCGCAAAACTCACCCAAAATTTGCAATTATCTTTCCAACAACATATAGTGTAGAAATTTTAGACAACTGAGTTGGAAGTTAGGGTCCTTGTAAGCGAAGATGTTTCTTCTGTATTTTGCTTCTTCTGTGATGATGTCATTGATGACGTCATCTTCTTCTGTGTTTTGTATCATCTGAGTTTTGCTATCTTCTACCTCTTTGTTTCTTCTGTGTTTTGCTTCTTCTGTGATGATGTCATCTTTATTAGTGTTTTGTATTGTCTATGTTTATGAACTCCTTCTGTGTTACTGTTTATGAACTCCTTATTTGTTACTGTTCATAAACTTCTTCTGTATTACTGTTCATGAACTCCTTTTGTGTTTTGTTTCTTCTGAGTTTTGTTTCTTCTGTGTTTTACTGACGTGTCTTCTTCTGTGTTTTGCTGACATGTCTTCTTCTGAGTTTTACTTCTTCTATGCTTTACTTCTTTTGTGTTTTGCTTCTTCTGTGTTTTGCTTCTTATAAGTTTCGTTTCTTCTATCTTTGTTTTTTTTCTGGCCATAACTTCTTCTTTAGACACCCAAATGAATTGATTCTTGAACCTTGGGACTTGTAAGACATTACCATACATCTTCACCTAAAAATCATAGCCATTCGAAATAAATTGAGAAAGATTGAGTGAGAAACATGGAATGGGTTAGTGAGTATACTCTTGAAATTATGAACTGGTGTTATTCCACTGAATAACACTTTAGTATTTTGAGTACATCTTGACCTATAGGATTCCAATTGAGATGATTGTTGTTTTGGAGTGAACTAGAGATATAGGCCTACAAATTGTCTTAGAAGTATAATTGTGATTCAGTCTATAAGATATTTAAGTTCTAAACGGAATTTGGGCATAGTATACTATTTTGGATTATGTCAATCCGAAAATAGTTGAGGCACATCTTCTGAAGTACTGAACCAAATTAAGTGATTTTGTTGTCAATGGAAATATTTAGAAATGGATAAGTGGCTAAGAATTGGGCAGGTGTCCTAGTTAAAGTGGAGTTTTAAATAACCTTGAAGGAGAAGTCATGATACTTGCCTTCTTTTCTTTCTCTCAAAGCTTCTTTCTCTAAAGTTCCTCCAATCAAAAGCTTTTCATCAAATATTCACCGAAGTTAAATCTTGGTTTCTCTGTTGTCATCACTTCCACTCTGATATTTTTTTCTTTTTTTCCAAGAAAAGACGGAACCCCCTACCAACCTTCAACATGAGGTACGTGGGTTGCATGAGAAACTAGGGTTCATATGGTTTGAAGATGTTAGGGCTTTGTGATGGTTACAGGTTGTGGAGCTTCAAACAAGTTAAGTGTTTGCATTCAGGCATTCCTAAAATTTGAAAGCAAAAGCTAATCTAAAACGTACTATGAGTAGACATAGATTGGTCTCATTCCATTATTTGTTTTGTTTGACTTTTTCGTATTAATTGAATTCTGAATGATTGTGTGAATGTGATTGTTTATGTTGGTTTCTGGATAGGAGGTTCGATGATTGTGATATTTGATTTGGATATTGAAGTGTTGCTTGTATATGAATAAGCTGAACTAAGTGCACTGAAGTGATTGCTAAGTGAATTTTGAATGTGCAGTTGCATACAAGTAAAAATGTGATTCTCAACTTAATATTGAATGATGGACTATGGTCCGATGATATATAAATGGGAGTGACTGCAAATAGGCAAATTTAAGTGATGCATTCCATGTCATGAATACATGAAACATAATGACTGTTGTGACCAGAGTAGCCACCGACCAGAGCTTAAGGCTCAACGTGTGAAAAAGAGCCTCGAGCTTAAAAGTGATTTAGAGCCTCAGGCTCAACATTTATACAACATTTAATGAGCCCTATATGGGACAGTTATCAATGAGCCCTATATGGGACAGTTATCAATGAGCCTTTTAAGGGACACTTTAGGCACTCGATCACAACAAAGTAACAAATGGAAAGTAGGTCTCATGTGCACTGCATATGCATAATTGAGTGATTAAATTGTATTGAATGTGAAGTGTGAATTATGTGTTGTGTGATTGGGTGAACCATTGATGATGGTCACTCATTGAGTTCGCAAAACTCACCCAAAATTTGCAATTATTTTTTAGGATCAGAAGAATACCCCGTTAGGCCAACGGGAGTATACTTGCAACATAAATGAAGGATAGAGGTCAGGATCATTTCGCATCTGCATTCTTATTTCTTGTATTTATATCAGATTGTGTTTTCAGTAACGATTTTATCAACTTTCCAGATTGGAAGTGTTAGTAAACGATTTTGAAGTGTAATGAAATTATTACTACAAGTCCTATGTTTTTATAATGGGCCCAAATGACATTGAAATTTTATTGACTGTATTGTGTGGATTAAAAATGTTTATGAAAGAAATGGGCCCAATTTGAGTATCGATTTCAACATAAAAAGTTTGTAGTTCAAAAAAAATGGCAAAAAACTTTTTATATCGATTTATGAATGTGTTAATTGTTAGAGTAGTGCCCTAAAGGCAATCTCCTTTAGCGCGTTTTGTACAAAATTGTGTACAGTCTTTATAAATAAATAAAGAAAGGCATATTTCATTACGTTGCTTTGTTCATTATTTATGGTGATATTGATCGATAAGCAAATTAATGAAGTCCATGATATCTGACATAGCATGAAGGAAATTATGATGTGATCATGCTCTTTGAGATTCCTATCATGTGCAATTATGTGATATCTTAATTATCCTAGTCATAGGATTCTTGAGATTGGACATCGAATCCCGGAAAGACTAGCACATCTCATGCTCCTTGATTTGATCAGCGGTGGATCTCGAAGCTGTAAATATGAGATAATTAGGGTTGAGATGTGGATGCTTACAAGAGGTAGTAAGTACATTGGATGACCTGCTATGAGATCATCACATGGATGTCCTATTCTAATGTCAGTGATAATCTCATCATAGCAATGGTGCAAGTATCCTTAGACTTGAAGTACTCAAGGATATCTTGGATACTGATTCTGTGCTTTGACTCCATTCCTTGTTACCTTACAGAGGTCGCTCATAGGGTGGTGATTGGGTAGAGTTTGAGGTATTCGAAGGTAATTGAGTAGCCAATAGAGGATTCACCACTTCTGTGATAGCAGAAGATGATACCCATGGCCTCTTGTCAGGGTCATTACTTGGAAATCTCTTATCAGAGTAAATATGTCATGAAGAGTGTCTTCATTGATATATTAAGTATTAAGTAATGAGTCCCAGGACAAGAACTGAAATCACTTGGACTAGATTTGACATAGTCAGTCTAGTGAGAGTTGACACATTGCCCATACTCATAACCAAGTGGGGTATAGCATGGTGAAAGGACGAATTACACGGTAATTGTCTATGGAAAGGTTCGTGATATGGTCCATGATGAATATAGCTTCATTCGTCAAACCAATTACTTTCCGGTCAATTGGGGGTCATGATTTGTTGCTAAATACCGCTCATGACTTGCTTAGATTAAGTGTTCATCTAAGTGGCCAACATAACCGGGAACCTAATGGGTCACACGCATAAGAGTGTCTCGGAGAACTCGTAAAATAGTTTTGGATAGAGATCCAATTTGTGGAGAGCAATTGGATTTAATGGATCCCGATGAGATCGAGATATGTCTCGATGAAATTGTGACATTGATATTGCTGAAAAACATTTCCGGGAGTTTTTCAAATACCGGGACCGGGTAGGCCGTGGGGATTTCACCAGTGTTGGACCACTTGACATTTATTTATATATATATATTATTAATTAATTAATTAATTAATTAATTAATATATATATATATATGATGAATACGTGGATGGAGAAGGAGATGACTTGCTTTATTATATATATATATATATATAAGCCTAACGTGGAAAGTGTATCCACTTTTGCATTGAATGAGTCTTTAATGAGTTAAAGACACATGGCAAGTGTAGGAAGAAGTGGGCATGCTCGTTGGTTTTAAAGAGGAAAGAAGGAATTCATTTGTTTTGAGTTAAAAAAAGTAAAAGGCTTTGAAAGAGTTTGAAGCTTCCTCTCTTCCTCTCCAGCGATTCTTCTTCTCAATCTAGTCTTCTTCATCCTTCTCCATCATTTCCAAGCTCTCCGTAACAAAGGTAAGATTTAGCAGTCTTTACTTTGTTCTAGCTATTCCGGGTCAAAGGGTTTATCCGGTTAGGTTCTCCGATCTCTGCGTGGATCTGTTAGAGGCGGTCTCCTTTAGTCGTTTGGTTTGACTTTGTTATATATACACATGGATCACGGCTTTGGGAAGGTCCCGAACAAAAATTTTTGTTTCCTTGCGTGGGCATGTGATGCTCACATCGGGATTTTCCTACAAAGGTATCGAGAGACACTTGTGGTATATAACGAAGAAACCATGACTAGATCGGAGTTGCCTAATGCTTGTGATGATGATGCATGTTATATATGTGAATTTGAATTCAGTATAGAGATAGTGTTTTGAAATTTTCTTGCCCGATATGTTCACAGTGTTGTTGCATATGTCTGTGGAAGCTCGGGATTTATCAATGTGATTTGATATGGTTTTGCTAATTTATTCCTAATATTCAGTTCTTGTCTTTGTGCACATTCCTTGAGCAGGCATGCTTATAAATTGAAAATAAATTGTAGAAAACTTGTTTTCTGGATTTTCTTTCACCGAATAAGATGTTTATTAATGTCTATGAGAAAGGAAAAATGTTTTCGAGGTGATTTACTATTTATTTGAGAATTTATTGTGTGCTTCGGAATAATTGTGTTGAGGAACACGATTCTACATTGGCTTAGTTCTTTGAGGTTGAATGAGTTTTGATGGAAATAAATCCTGAAAAATTCATGGAGCATGTTGTGAGCGATGTTGTAACCTCTGTAATTTTCTCAGAATTTATTGAAATTGTTTCAATGAGTTTTTCAAGCAAAAGACAAAGCTTGGCGGTTTGAGAAAGTTGATGGAGTGTTTTGTTTGAAATAAGAAATTGTGTAGATTCAGTTCCAATGCCTTGGATCATTTTTAATGTGATTGAAAATTTGTTACATTGATGTTGCATGCTTGCCAAACTGATTATCTTGAAATTGGGTTTCCAAACAATTTTCGGATGTCAAATGTGTCTCATTAACTTCTCGTTAGTATATTCCTTTATCTTGATTGTTTTGGCCGTCACAAATTTTGTGACCAGTGCCGAAGTAGTCTTGATGAAGTGTAGACTACCTAGAGATACTTAGGGTGATAGTTTGATATTCGCAAAATTATTTGGAAATCTAAATGAATAAGAGTGTATTCCTCGATTTCAAGTTTTTCATGTATAGTTTGACTATATATGGTAAGCAACAATGAAAGTATTTCATTGGTACATCAAGGTAAAGTGTATAAGACTTGGTGTTGTGAATTTGAACTGCACGGATTGAGAAATTAGCCGATTAGATAGCAATTCCTTATGGATAAGTTGACTATTACATGTATAAGTCGATTTGTATTTTCGGATAAATCGACTTACATACAAAATCGACTTGTCAAAGTACCTTCGTAACAAACGCGTAAGTCGACTTGCACAATGGTACAAGTCGACTTGTTAGTACTGCGATTGCATAGAATTACTTACACTTGCTTAAGTGGACTTATCTGAGGCATAAGTCGACTTATACATATACAAGTCGACTTATAACATGCATAGGTGGGATGATGGATGATTTTAGGTATAGATTCAATGTGATTGATGAATTGCCTAAATCATTCCATATAGTCATAGTGACTATAATCCTATAGCTTGGAGAAGAAGTAGATGAGACCTGAAAACCCTCACACTGAATATGAAAACTCACGTCTTCCATTAATATGGGAAGAACCAGAGTTCTTATAGACTTGGGTTGTTGGGTAAACCCAAGCTCACTCTATACGAATATGTTCGAACTATGAAAATAAGATTTTCAGATTAATGGATCGGTTTTCACTAGAAGCGTTGATTTGTTGAGTAAACTCAAGGTCAACGTGGACAGAGGCGAAATTGGGTAGTGTACATCAGATGTACGCGCATCAAGAGTTGATAACCCAATGGGTGTGCATACATCACGAGTTGATAGCACTAGTCGATAGTTGCATCTATAAAGTAATTGGTATGACCGATACCTGTCGATTGATCTAAGGTGGCTTGTTGGGTAAACCCAAGGTCATTTTAGTAATGTCGGATATCTATGATGCAATTGGTATGACTGATACCTACCGATTGACCTAAGGTGGCTTGTTGGGTAAACCCAAGGTCATTATTAGTAATATCGGATATCGACCCACTAGGACATTTTGTCATAATGTTTCTTGGATTAAATCTTGAGGGTTATGGATTCTTTAAAACTAGTGGGAGTCATATGCATGACATGCAAGTCCTTATGATCATGCATTTAATTCTATTCTAACATTCTTTCTCTCTTTCTCTTTAGGTTGATTGAAGATGACTTCAAGTGTGAACTTGCGCTCGCTTATGGACTCAAACAAATTAACTGGACCAAATTTTCTCGATTGGCTAAGAAATCTAAGAATTGTTCTCAGATCTGAGGAACTGGGATATGTCCTAGATGTTCCACTTCCTGATCCACCTGCTGTTGATGCTTCTGATGAGGATCAGAAAGTTTATCAAAAGCATCTCAAAGACAGTGACATAGCAACCTGTATTATGCTTGCCTCGATGTCACCTGAGCTGCAGAAGCAGCATGAGTCTATGGATGCTCATACCATTTTGTTTCATCTTAGGGAGCTATTTGATGAGCAAGCTTGGTCTGAAAGGTTCGAGACCTCGAGGTTACTCTTCACTACTAAGATGACTCCAGGTTCATCTGCAGTGCAGTATGCACTGAAGATGAATGGGTATATTGAGAGGTTGGCTGTCTTAGGTTTTGTCATGGATTATGAATTAAGTGTTGAATTAATTCTAGTTGGATTGTGTGATAGTTATTCACAGTTTGTGTTAAACTATCGGAGGAATCAAATATCCACGACAATCCCTGAGTTGATCAATTTGCTCAAGACAGCAGAGCAAGCTATCAAGAAGGATAACAAGCAAGTGCTTATGGTGGACTCTTCTTCTGGTTTCAAGAAAAAGAAACTGAAGAAGAAGAGGTCTAAGAAACCGAAAGGAAGTATAGCCAAGAAGAAAACCAAAGAGACTGCACCAAAAGGAACTTGTTTCCATTGTGGCAAGACTGGCCACTGGAAGAGGAACTGTAAAGTCTATCTAGAGGAACTGAAGCAAAAGAAGGCATCAGATGCCTCGACTTCTTCAGGTATGTTTGTCATTGAGGTTAATACTGTTTCTGATCAAAACATATAGGTATTAGATACGGTTGTGGCTCATGAGATATGAAATGATATGCGAGGCACAGAGACGATGAAACTGACTCATGAAGGAGAACTAGACTGCAGTGGGAAATGGAGCAAGAGTTGTTGCATTAGTAGTAGGCACTTACTTTTGTCACTCCCCAGGGGCTTGTAATTAAATTGGATGAATGTTATTTTGTACTGTATTGACAAAGAACATATTATGCATTTCTTGTTTAAATAGAGCTGGTTTCCATTTGACTTTTAGTAGCAATGGTTGTTCTATTAGTTTGAATGGAATGCTTTATGGTGCTGGTATATTTGTAGGAAAATCCGGAGGAACATCACATGTTCCAAAGAGCGAAACAAAAATTTTTATTCCCGGACCTTCCGAAACCCATGATCCGGTGTCGGTATGAAAAACTCAAACTGAATAGCCAATAGAGACTATCTCTAAAGGTATCCACGCAGAGATCGAAAAACCTAACCGAGTCAAACCCTTTGACCCGGGAATAGTTAGAACGAATAAGAGCTGCTAGACCTACCTCCGTCACGAGAGCTTGAGATTCACGTTGGCCCTTGCCTTGGAAGAGAGAAATCGATGGTTGCTAAGGAGAAGACTAAAGATCACCTTTCAAAGCTAGCTTAACACTTAAGCTTTCTTCTTCTTCTTCCTCTAGCCAAAACCCACGACCATCATACTCTCTTAAGCCATCTTATGTTAATTTTAACACTTAAAATGCTTCCATAAGATCAAGACAAGTGTATGGCTTAATGGCCTTTCATTTATTAAATGAAATAAACTAATAAGCTTTGAAAAGTCAAAGCTTATCCTCCTTTCTCCCTTTCCAGCGTGCATGACTAATAAATATAATAATTAATTAATTAATTTACTTAATTAATTAATTAGAATATAATCTAAGGTCGATCTAATGAGGGCTGGTCCTACCAACTCTTTGGGCCCCGATTTGAAACAGCTCCTAAACCTTTCTTAGCAATATTGATGTCGCGATCTCATGGGACATATCCCAATCCATTGGGATCCATTTAATCTAATGCTCTCCATAATGGAACTCTGTCCAATTACTATTTCTGATTCTCTGAGACACTCTTATCGTGTGACCCTTTAGGTTTCGGTTATGTTGGCCTTAGATTAACAATTAATCTGAGCAAGTCATGAGCGGTATCTAGCAACACATCATGACCCCGATTGACGAGAAAGTAATCGGTTTGATGAATTCATCACGAACGGATCACGAACCCTTCCATGAACAATTCTTGTGCAATTAGTCCTTTCATCATCCTATACCCCACTTGGTTATGAGTATGGCTAATATGTCAACTCTTACTAGACTAAGTCTAGCCTAGTGAAATCAGTTCTGTCGAGGACTCATTACTTTATATGTCCATGAAGACACTCTTCATGACATAGTCATGCTCGCCGAGACTTAAAGTAATGATCTGACGAGAGGCAGTGTATCTCTTACATTCTCACGAAGTGATGAATCCTTTATTAGCTACTCAATTACCTTGAATATCTCAAACGTACCCAAGCACCACCCTATGAGTAACCTCTGGAAGGCCACAAGGAATGGAGTCAAAATGCGTGGATCGATATCAAGATATCCTTGAGTACCTCGAGTCTAAGGATACTTGCACCATTCTTATGATGAGATTATCATGACATTAAATCCATGTGATGATCTCATGGAAGGTCATCGAATGAACTTACTACCACTAGTAAGCATCCATATGTCAACTCTAAATATCTCATATTTACGCTTCTAAGATCCTTTGCTTGATCCAATCAAGGAGTATGACATATCTAGTCATGGGATTAATGATGTCGGTCTCATTAATCCTATGACTAGGAGAATTTGAATCTTGACATAATTGCACATGATAGGAATCTCGATGGTATGATCACATCATAATTTCCTTCATGCTATGTCATATATCATGGACTTCATTCATTTGATTAAAGATCACAATCAATTCATAAAGAATATCAAATAAATGAAACATGCCTTTCTTTATTTATTCATAAAGTCATGCATGACTATGAACAAAAAGCGCTAAAGGGATTGCCTTTAGGGCACTACTCTAACAAATCTCCACTTGACCTAAAGCCAATCGCCTTGGTATCTAATACCATAAGCGAGTACATGAGAATCAAAATTTTTACGTGACAATGGCTTCGTCAGCGGATCGGCAATGTTACGCTCTGTCAGAATCCTCTCGATCGCGACATCACCTCTGCAATGATCTCTCGAATCGATGATGATATCTGCGAGATGCGATGTTTAGATCGTTGGTGAGACCTCGGTTCTTTGCTGAGCAATAGCCCCATTGTTGTCACAATACAAGCTGTATGGGTCCATCACGACTAGGAACCACACCAAGTTCGAAATGAACTTCTTGATCAACGACTTCCTTTGCGCCTCGATGCGACAATGTATTCGCCTCGGTCGTCGAATCGTGATCGTCTCTTGTTTGGAACTCTTCCAATGGCGATCGCTCCGCGTTTAAGCGTGAAAACATAACTTTGGGGGATCTGAGTCATCCTTGTCGATTAGGCGGCATCCGTATGCCGCTCACTTGGAGATTTCCATCTCCATATATCAAGAAAACATCCTTAGTCCTTGCAAGTACTTGAGGATATTCTTGATACTACCGATGACCCTCACGGGATCCGATTGGTATCCGCTCGTGACACTCGAGAGCATCGATACATCGGGCCTCGTACATAACATAGCATACATGATCGATCCTCTGCGGATGCATACGGGATCCGATCCATGCGCATCCTCTCATCTTGTGTCTTAGGACACATAGATTTCGAGAGTGTTATCCCATGAGTGATGGGAAGAAACCCTCTCTTGGATTGCTCCATGCTAAACTTCTTTAGCATCTTGTTTATGTACGATGATTGTGAAAGACCAAGCAACCTTTTTGATCTATCTCTATAGATCTTTATCCCAAGGATATAAGTTGCTTCACCAAGGTCTTTCATCGCAAATTGCTTGGACAACCAAATTTTAACTGATTGTAGCATTGAGACATCGTTTCCGAGTAACAATATGTCATCTACATACAACACAAGGAAAACGATTGCATTCCCATTAACCTTTTTGTACACACAATGCTCATCCGGATTTTGTGAGAAACCAAACTCTTTGATTGACTCATCAAAACGGATGTTCCAACTCCTGGATGCTTGCTTTAATCCATAAATGGATTTTTGAAGCTTGCATAACTTTTCGCCATCAATGGAAGTGAAGCCCTCTGGTTGTGTCATGTACACATCCTCGGCCAGATTTCCGTTAAGGAAAGCTGTCTTCACATCCATTTGCCATATCTCATAATCATAATGAGCAGCAATGGCTAGGAGTATCCGAATGGATTTAAGCATTGCTACGGGGCTAAAGGTCTCGTCATAGTCAACTCCTTGTCTTTGACGAAATCCTTTGGCCACAAGCCTTCTTTATGGTAATCACATTACCATCCATGTCGGTTTTCTTCTTGAAAACCCATTTGCACCTATAGGTTTTATCCTTCAGTGCATCAACCAAAGTCCATACTTGGTTTATGTACATGGAATCCATTTCGCTTTCATGGCACAAAGCCATTTTTCGACTCGAACTTTTGAGAACCTCTTCATAGGTAGCAGGCTCATCATCTTCTATGAGCAATCGTCATTCTGTTCACTTACGAAATCCGTATCTCTCGGGAACAATCGCATCCTACTTGACCTCTTTAACCGTGTGCAACGAAGGTTGAACTGTTACTTCATCGTAATGAGTGATAGGTCTCGAGTTGACGCATTTGATCATGTTTGTTTGAGCATCTTGAACTTCTTCAAGTTCAACTTTGCTCCCACCGCCTTCTTGCAGAAGAAACTCTTTCTCCAAAAAGACAACATGCTTCGAAACAAACACCTTTTGTTCCTCAGCAAGGTAGAATTGATATCCCATGGTCTCTTTAGGATATCCTACAAACAAACACTTGTCAGACTTTGCTTCAAGCTTATCTCGATGAATCCGCTTCACGTGGCGTGACAACCCCATACTTTCAAATGAGAAAGATAAGGTTTTCTGTTAGTCCACATCTCATATAGAGTAACATCAACTGTCTTAGAGGGAACTCTGTTTAGCAAGTAAACAGTTGTCTCTAGCGCATACCCCCAAAACGATTTTGGTAACTTTGCGAAACCCATCATTGATCGTACCATGTCCAAAAAGGTTCGATTTCTCCTTTCAGCCACACCGTTGTGCTGCGGCGTGTAAGGAGGAGTCCACTGAGATAAAATGCCATTATCTCTGAGATAATCCTGAAACTGTTGGTCTAAGTATTCTCTACCACGATCGGATCGTAATGCCTTGATACTTTTTCCAAGATGGTTTTCTACTTCATTTCGAATTGTTTGAACTTTTCAAACGCTTGATTTGTATCTCATCGAGATCAAGTACCCATATCGTGAATAATCATCGATAAAGGTAATGAAATAACGACAACCACTTCGGCATGGATGGACATCGATCGCATACATCCGAATGTATTAGGTCTAATACTCTAATCGCTCGTTCACCCTTTCCTTGAAGGGTAACTTAGTCATCTTGCCTAATAAACAAGATTCGCATGTGTCATATGATTCATAATCAAATGACCCTAAACCGCTCTTGTGGAGCTTAGCGATCGTGTCTCATTTATATGGCCAAGTCGACAATGCCATAAGTAAGTTGACTTTAGATTATCTCTTTTATACCGTTTGGTGTCATTGACATTTAAAATTGGATTAGACATATCTAATATGTAAATACCATTGCCTGATGTACCGATTCTATAAAGCATTCCATTAGAATTAATAGAACAACCATTGCTACTAAAATTCATATGGAATCCAAATCTATTCGCACAAGAAATGACAATATATTCTTTGTCAAAGCGGGTACAAAATAACAATCATCCAATTCGAAAGACAAGCCCAGTAGGGAGAGACAAAACATAGGTTCCTACGCCTAATGCAGCAACTCTTGCTCCATTTCCAACACGTGGGTCTACTTCTCCCTTCTGAGTTGCCTCATCGTCCTCGAGGCCTGCATATCATTACATATGTGTGAGCCACAACCAGATCAAATACCGGATGTTGTGATCGATGCTGATTAACTTCAATGACATATAAACCTGAAGCGATCGAGGCATCGATGCCTTCTTACGCTTGGCGACTCGAATAGACTTTGCAATTGCGCCTCAATGGCCATCTTTACCGCAATGGAAGCAAGTTCCTTTTGGGGCGCTTCTTTGGTCTTCTTCTTGATGGCGACTCCCTTTGGTTTCTTTGCCTTCTTCTTCTTTGGGTTTTTTCTTCTTGGACCCAAAAGATGAAGAAGCAACCACCAACACTTGCTTACTATCACTCTTGATAGATCCTGCTCACTATCTTGAGCAGATTGATCATTCGGTATTGTAGTGGATATTTGGTTCATCCGATAGTTTAGCACGCGAGCTGTGCATAAGCGTCGGACAATCAACCGAATTAAGTCTATACTTAATTCATGATCCATTCTGAAACCTAAGGCGGCCAATCTCTCAATATAGCCATTCATCTTCGAGCGTCTTGCATGCAGATGTCCTCGAGCCATCTTAGTAGTGAAGAGAAGCCTTGAGGTCTCGAACCTTTCGGACCGGGCTTGCTCGTCAAATAGCTCCCTAAGATGAAAAACTATAGTGTGAGCATCCATGCACTCGTCTTTATCGCAGCTCTGGTGACATCGAGGCAAGCATGATGCAAGTAGCCATGTCATCGCCCTTTAGATGCTTACTATATGCCTTCGCTCATCATCGAAGCATCGACGGCAGTGCATCACAGAAGGAAAATCTAGGATATATCCTGCAGACTTTCGGATCGAGAACTATTCTCGATTCCTTAACCATCGAAAATTCGGTCCGATTAACTTGTTGGAATCCATAAGTGGCGAAGATTCACACTTGACGACATTTTCAAACAACCTACGGATAGAGAGGAAGAATGTTAGAATAGGAATAGCTGCATAATCATAAGGACTTGAATGATATGCAAAAGCTCCCACTAGTTTCATAGAATCCATAACCCTCATTCTGAATCCAAAGAAATAAAGTGACATAATGTCTAGTGGGTCGATATCCGATATTGCTAAGAATGACCTTGGTTTACCAACAAGCCATAACTTAGGTCAATCGGTAGGTATCGAACATACCAATTGCATCATCGATAACCGACATTGAGAATGACCTTGGGTTTACCCAACAAGCCACCTTATGTCTCGGGAGGTATCAGATATACCAATTACATCTTAGACACAACTATCGATCAGTGCTATCAACTTGTTGATGTATGCACTTACATTGGGTATCAACTCTTTGATGCGCATACATCTGATGTATGCTACCCAATTTCGCCTCTGTCCATGTTGACCTTGAGTTTACTCAACAAACCAACGCTTCCAGTGAAAACCAACCCATTAATCCGAAAATCATATTTTCATGGTTCGAACATATCCGTATAGAGTGAGCTTGGCTTTACCCAACAACCCATCCCTATAAGAACTCTGTTTCTTACCATATTAATGGAAGGCGTTAGTTTTCATATACGAGGAGGATTTAGAAATTCTAGACTCAAGCGGAAGGATTATAGTCACGGGACTATATGGAATGATTTAGGTTTCATCAATCAATTGAATCAATCCTTATAATCATCCATCATCCAACCTAAGCATGCCACAAGTGGACTTTTATCGAATGGAAGTCGCCTTATGCTTCCTTACACACAAGTCGACTTATATCACGATACAAGTGGACTTATGGCAAAAATTTTGAACAAGTCGACTTATCCGGAAAACAAGTCGACTTATCCGAAAAACAAGTGGACTTATCCTGCAAACAAGTGGACTTATGTAGCAAACAAGTCGACTTATCTTTGAAAACAAGTGGAAGCTTATCTTTGCTCAAGTCGACTTATTCTGCAAGATTGCTATTATTTCTAATCGGCTAATTTCTCAATCAATGCAATTCCAATTCACAATACCATCATACCTAAGGTAATATCATTAGTTGATGTATCGGTGAACACTTCATTGATCTATGAATGCCTTAAATAGTCAAACTATATTAAAAGCTTGAAATGAGTCAAAACTCATAAATATCCAAATAATTTAGGAACACCCAAATTCTCACCCTAAGCATCTCAAGCTAGTGTATACACTCTCAAAACTACTCCGGCACTTGTCACAAAAATTGTGACGGCCAAAACAAGCAAGAAAATGAAATATACCAACGAGATACAAATGTGACCAATTCGGCATTCAAAAATTCTTGGAAAAGCAATTTCAAGCAATTCAATTTGGCAATCATACTAAATCAATATAACACATTTTTAATCACATTAAAAATGGTGCAAGGCATTGGAACTGGAAAAACCACACTCAATCAAGCCAAGCAAAACAGTCCCAACAATTTTCACCAAAACTGTCCAGTTCTGTACATTGCTTGAAATGATCAATGAAGCAATTTCAATAAATTCTGAGAAACTTATATAGGTTACTACATGTTCTAAACATGCTACCTGAATTTTTTTAGGATTTTAGGCCATCAAAAACTCTGTCAACCAAAATAACAAAACCGATTCCAAAACTGTGTTCATCAGCACAGAAATTCCCAACAGCATAGAATAAAATCGAAAATAAATATCCAATCACCTTTAAATCCAATTTCCATGCTCACAGACATTCACCAACATCTTAGAGACATTTAGGTGAAGGAAAATCCAGAAAAAGATTTTTCTAGAATTTATTCTTGATTTTATACTACTGCCTGTTCACAGAATCGTTTCAAAAACAGCATCTGTAAGCTTAGGGAAATAATTAGCAAAACTTTATCTAATCAAATCGATAAATTCTGAAAATTCATATACATATTCTCTAACATGTTATGAACATTCCTGGGCAGAAAAATTTCGAAAACCCTATCTCTATAGCAATTCGAAATCTGAACAGAATACATGCTACAGCATCACAAGCAATTAGGGTTTATGATCTAGCTTCAGTTAAAGCTTCATACACGACACCAGACGCTATGATACCACTGTAGGAAAATCCCGGGAGGAACATCACATGTTCCAGCAGCGGAAACTAAAATTTTTTATTCCCGGGACCTTTCCGAAACCCAGGATCCCGGTGTCGGTATGAAAAACTCAAACCTGAATAGCCAATAGAGACTATCTCTAAAGGTATCCACGCAGAGATTAGAAAACCTAACCGAGTCAAACCCCTTTGACCCAGGAATAGCTAGAACAGAATAAGAGCTGCTAGACCCTACCTCTGTCCTGGAGAGCTTGAGATTCACGTTGGCCCTTGCCTTGGAGAAGAGAGAAATCGATGGTTGCTTAAGGAGAAGACTAAAGATCACCTTTCAAAGCTAGCTTAACACTTAAGCTTTCTTCTTCTTCTTCCTCTAGCCAAAACCCACGACCATCATGCTCTCTTAAGCCATCTTATGTTAATTTTAACACTTAAAAATGCTTCCATAAGATCAAGACAAGTGTATGGCTTAATGGCCTTTCATTTATTAAATGAAATAAACTAATAAGCTTTGAAAAGTCAAAGCTTATCCTCCTTTCTCCCTTTCCAACGTGCATGACTAATAAATATAATAATTAATTAATTAATTTACTTAATTAATTAATTAGAATATAAATGCTAAGGTCCAGTCCAAGCTGAATTGGTCCTCTCCCACTCTAGGGCCCCGGCTTTGAAAGCACTCAAAACCTTTCTTAGCAATATTGATGTCGCGATCTCATGGGACATATCCCAATCCATTGGGATCCATTTAATCTAATGCTCTCCATAATTGGAACTCGTCCAATTACTATTTCTGATTCTCTGAGACACTCTTATCGTGTGACCCTTTAGGTTTCGGTTATGTTGGCTACTTAGATTAAAAATTAATCTGAGCAAGTCATGGCGGTATCTAGCAACACATCGTGACCCCGATTGACCGGAAAGTAATCGGTTTGATGAATTCATCACGAACGGATCACGAACCCTTCCATAGACAATTCTTGTACAATTAGTCCTTTCATCATCCTATACCCCACTTGGTTATGAGTATGACTAATATGTCAACTCTTACTAGACTAAGTCTAGCCCAGTGAAATCGGTTCTGTCGAGGACTCATTACTATATATGTCCATGAAGACACTCTTCATGACATAGTCATGCTCGGCTAGAGACTTAAAGTAATGATCTGACAAGAGGCGGTATCTCTTACATTCTCACGAAGTGATGAATCCTTTATTGGCTACTCAATTACCTTGAATACCTCAAACTGCACCCAAGCACCACCACATGAGTAACCTCTGGAAGGCCACGAGGAATGGAGTCAAAGTGCAGGATCGGTATCAAGATATCCTTAAGTACCTCAAGTCTAAGGATACTTGCACCATTGCTATGATGAGATTATCAACGACATTAAATCCATGTGATGATCTCATGGCGAATCATCAATGAACTTACTACCACTAGTAAGCATCCATATGTCAACTCTAAATATCACATATTTACAGCTTTCTAAGATCCTTTGCTTGATCCAATCAAGGAGTATGACATATGTTAATGCATCCGGATTAATGATGTCGGTCTCATTAATCCTATGACTAGGAGAATTTGAATCTTGACATAATTGCACATGATAGGAATCTCGGTAGTATGATCACATCATAATTTCCTTCATGCTATGTCATATATCATGGACTTCATTCATTTGATTAAAGATCACAATCAATTCATAAAGAATATCAAATAAATGAAACATGCCTTTCTTTATTTATTCATAAAGTCTGTACATGACTATGAACAAAAAGCGCTAAAGGGGATTGCCTTTAGGGCACTACTCTAACAATATTATGCAATGGAATTTACATATTAGATATGTCACATCCAATTATGAATGTCAATGACACGAAAAGACATAAACGAGATAATTTAAAATCAACTTACTTATGGCATTGTCGCCTTGGCCATATAAATGAGAGACGCATAGCTAAGCTCCATAGAAGTGGAAGTTTAGGGTCATTTGATTATGAATCATATGACACATGCGAATCTTGTTTATTAGGCAAGATGACTAAGTTACCCTTTAAGGGAAAGGGTGAACGAGCGACTGGAGTATTAGACCTAATACATTCAGATGTATGTGGTCCGATGTCCATCCATGCTAGAAGTGGTTATCTTTACTTCATTACCTTTATCGATGATTATTCTCGATATGGGTACTTGTATCTGATGAGATACAAATCTAAAGCATTTGAAAAGTTCAAACAATTCAGAAATGAAGTAGAAAACCAACTTGGGAAAAGTATCAAGATATTACGATCTGATCGTGGTGGCGAATACTTAGACCAACAGTTTTTGGATTATCTCAGAGATAATGGGATTTTATCTCAATGGACTCCTCCTTACACACCACAGCATAATGGTGTGGCAAAAAGGAGAAATCGAACCTTGTTAGACATGGTACGATCAATGATGGGCTTTGCAAAGTTACCAAAATCCTTTTGGGGGTATGCAATCGAGACAATTTGTTTACTTGCTAAGCGAGTTCCATCAAAGCAGATTGGTGTTACTCCATATGAGATGTGGACTAACAAAAGACCCTATCTTACTCTTTTGAAAGTTTGGGGCTGTCCAGCTTATGTGAAGCGGACACATTCAGATAACTTGATGCAAAATCTGACAAGTGTTTGTTCGTAGGATATCCTAAAGAAACAATGGGATATCAATTCTACCTTGCTGAGGAACAAAAGGTGTTTGTTTCAAAGCATGCTATCTTTTAGAAAGAGTTTCTTTTACAAGAAGGCGGTGGGAGCAAAATAGAACTTGAAGAAGTTCAAGATGCTCGAATGAGGCCTTGAATCAATCGCTGAACACAAGCGTGACTCATACGGATGAAGTAACATTCAACCTTCTACAACACACGAAATTCGTTGGTCACGTAGGATACGCTCTGTTCCCGAGAGATATGGATTTCTCGTGAGTGAACAGAATGACGTATTGCTCATAGAAGATGATGAGCCTACTACCTATGAAGAGGTTCTGAAGAGTTCAGAGTCTGAAAAATGGCTTCAAGCCATGAAGGCTGAAATGGATTCCATGTATGAAAACCAAGTATGGACTTTGGTTGATGCACCCAAAGGAATAAAACCCATAGGGTGTAAATGGATTTTTAAGAAGAAAACCGACATGGATGGTAATGTAATTACCTATAAAATAAGGCTTGTAGCTAAAGGTTTTTGTCAAAGACAAGGAGTTGACTATGACGAAACCTTCAGCCCAGTAGCAATGCTTAAATCCATCAGGATACTCCTAGCCATTGCCACTCATTATGATTTTGAGATATGGTAAATGGATGTGAAGACAGCTTTCCTAAATGGGAATCTAGCTGAGGATGTGTATATGACACAACCTGAGGGCTTCATCTCCTATGATGGCGAAAAGGTATGCAAGCTTCAAAAATCCATCTATGGATTGAAGCAAACATCCAGGAGTTGGAATATCCGTTTTGATGAGGTAATCAAAGAGTTTGGTTTCTCACAAAATCCGGATGAATACTGTGTGTATAAGAAGGTTAGTGGGACTGCAATCGTATTCCTTGTGCTGTATGTAGATGACATATTATTGCTAGGAAACGATGTCTCGATGCTACAATCCGTTAAGATTTGGTTATCCAAACAATTTGTCATGAAAGACCTTGGTGAAGCAACTTATATCCTTGGGATAAGGATCTATAGAGATAGATCAAAAAGATTGCTTGGTCTTTCACAATCAACGTACATAGACAAGATCTTTGAGAGGTTTAGCATGGAGCAATCCAAGGAGGTACCTTCCCATCACTCATGGGATAACACTCTAAAATCTATGTGTCCTAAGACACAAGATGAGAGGATGCGATGAATATGATCCCGTATGCATCTACGGTTGGATCTATCATGTATGCAATGCTATATACGAGACCCGATGTATCATATGCTCTAAGTGTTCTGGCGAGATACCAATCGGATCTGGTGAGGGTCATTGGGTGGCTATCAAGAATATCCTCAAGTACTGCGAAGGACTAAGGATGTTTTCTTGATATATGGGATGGAGATCTCAAGTGGCGGGTATCTGATGCGATTTTCAATCGATAAGGATGATTCCAAATCTCAATCAGTTACATATTCACATTGAAGCGGTAGGGCGGTCGGTTGGAAGAGTTCCAAGCAGAGGCGGCTGGCGATTCAACAACCGAGGCAGAGTACATTGCCGCTTCAGACGCAAAGAAAGGAAGCGATTTGGATCAAAAGTTCATTCTTGAACTTGGTGTGGTTCCTAGCGATGATGGGCCCATCTGATTGTATTATGACAACAATGGGGCTATTCGCGAGAGAAGGAACCAAGGTCTCATCAACGATCCAAACACGTACTCGCAGATATCACCCGATCGGGAGATCATCGGTCGAGTGATGTGCGATAGAGAAATTCCCGAGAGCGAGAATATTCTTGATCCGTTGACAAAGCCATTGTCACGAAGAGTTTTGATTCTCATGTACTACTTTATGGTATTAGATATCAAGGCGATTGGCTTTAGGTCAAGTGGGAGATTGTTAGAGTAGTGCCCTAAAGGCAATCGCCTTTAGCGCGTTTTGTACAAAATTGTGTACATTCTTTATAAATAAATAAAGAAAGGCATATTTCATTACGTTGCTATTCATTATTTATGAACTGATATTGATCAATAAGAAAATTAATGAAGTCCATGATATATGACATAGCATGAAGGAAATTATGATGTGATTATACTATTGAGATTCCTATCATGTGCAATTATGTCAGTATCTTAATTATCCCTGGTCATAGGATTACTGAGATTGGACATCGGTAATCCGGAAAGACTAGCACATCTCAAGTTCCTTGATTTGATCAAGCAGTGGATCTCAGAAACTGTAAATATGAGATATTTAGGGTTGAGATGTGGATGCTTACTAGAGGTAGTAAGTACATTGGATGACCTGCTATGAGATCATCACATGGAAGTCCTATTCTAATGTCAGTGATAATCTCATCATAGCAATGGTGCAAGTATCCTTAGACTTGAAGTACTCAAGGATATCTTGATATCTTGATTACGTGCTTTGACTCCATTCCTTGTTACCTTACAGAGGTCGCTCATAGGGTGGTGATTGGGTAGAGTTTGAGGTATTCGAAGGTAATTGAGTAGCCAATAGAGGATTCACCACTTCTGTGATAGCATAAGATGATATCCATGGCCTCTTGTCAGGGTCATTACTTGGAAATCTCTGATCAGAGTAAATATGTCATGAAGAGTGTCTTCATTGACATATTAAGTATTAAGTAATGATTCCCAGGACAAGAACTGAAATCACTTGGACTAGATTTGACATAGTCACTCTAGTGAGAGTTGACACATTGCTCATACTCATAACCAAGTGGGGTATAGCATGGTGAAAGGACGAATTGCACGGTAATTGTCTATGGAAAGGTTCATGATATGGTCCATGATGAATATAGCTTCATTCGTCAAACCAATTACTTTCCGGTCAATTGGGGGTTATGTTGTGTTGCTAGATACCGCTCATGACTTGCTTAGATCAAGTGTTGATCTAAGTGGCCAACATAACCAGGAACCTAATGGGTCACACGCATAAGAGTGTCTCGGAGAACTCGTAAAATAGTTTTGGATAGAGATCCAATTTATGGAGAGCAATCGGATTAAATGGATCCCGATGAGATCGAGATATGTCCCGATGAGATCGCGACATTGATATTGCTGAAAAACATTTCCGGGGGTTTTTCCCATACCGGGATCGGGTAGGCCAGTAGGACCGACCCCAGTTTGACTGGACCACTTCAGCATTTATTTATATATATATATTATTAATTAATTAAGTAATTAATTAATATATATATATATATATATGATGAATACGTGGATGGAGAAGGAGATGACTTGCTTTATTATATATATATATATATAAGCCTAACGTGGAAAGTGTTTCCACTTTTGCATTGAATGAGTCTTTAATGAGTTAAAGACACATGGCAAGTGTAGGAAGAAGTGGGCATGCTCGTTGGTTTTAAAGAGGAAAGAAGGAATTCATTTGTTTTTGAGTTAAAAAAAAGTAAAAGGCTTTGAAAGAGTTTCAAGCTTCCTCTCTTCCTCTCCAACGATTCTTCTTCTCCAATCTAGTCTCCTTCATCCTTCTCCATCATTTTCCAAGCTCTCCAGAACAAAGGTAAGATCTAGCAGCCTTTACTTTGTTCTAGCTATTCCCGGGTCAAAGGGTTTGTCCCGGTTAGGTTCTCCGATCTCTGCATGGATACCGTTAGAGACGGTCTCCTTTGGTCGTTTTGGTTTGACTTTGTTATATATACACATGGATCCTGGCTTTCGGGAAGGTCCCGAAACAAAAATTTTTGTTTTTCACACCGTGGGCATGTGATGCTCACATCAGGATTTTCCTACATTAAGTGTTTTAGCACGCTATCCTCGCGGGCCATGAACTCAAATATCACCATCGATGTCGAGTCTAAATCATGCGAGAGTAGGGTGTTACATTATTATTGGAGATTTGTTGAGGGTTTCTCAATACTTGCAACCCCTTTATCGAGGCTTACCTAGAAGGTGATAAAATTTCAGTGGGATGATAAATGTGATGTGAGTTTCCAGGACCTAAAAAGGCGATTGACTTCTGCGCCAGTGCTTGCCCTACCTACCTAGGGGGTTGGGTATGAGGTATACAATGATGCTAGTCGCTAAGGACTTGGATGTGTACTTATACAAGCCGGGTGAGTGATCGCATATGCTTTTAGATAGCTGAAAAAACACGAACTAAATTATTCGACACATGAATTGGAGCTCACAGTGGTAGTGTTTACACTCAAGATTTGGAGACACTATCTTTATGGGGACATTTGTCATATATACACCGAGCACCAGAATCTGAATTACCTAATAACTGTAGGAAAATCCCGGGAGGTACATCACATGTACCGGCAGCGGAAAACAAAAATTTTTGTTCCCAGGACTTTCCCGAATCCCAGGATCCCGGTATCGGTATGAAGACATCAACCTAAATAGCCAAAGAGACTATCTCTAAAGGTGATCCACGCAGAGATCGAAAATCTAACCGAGTCAAACCCTTTGACCGAGGAATAGCTAGAACAGATTAAAGCTGCTAGAGCCTACCTCATCTGGAGAGCTTGGATTAACGCTGGCCTTTGTGCTTGGAGAAGAAGATAACGATGATGGCCATGGAGAAGAAGAGTTGAAACCTTTTCAACCTTTAGAAAACCTAACCTTTTAAGTCTTCTATCTTCTCCTTTTCCACCATCGACGTTCATCTTCAAATGAGCAAGCAAGCTTTCTTTTCTTGCTTTTTTCTTAAGTTCTGAGCATCATCCTTCATCTTTTAGTTTTTGTCTTTTAGTCATCATTAAAGTGATGACTAAGCAACATATGGAAGCTTCCATGCTTCCTCTCCTCCATACACGTGACACACATATATATATATATTAATTAATTAATTACTTAATTAATTAACATATATATAATTACTAAGAGGTCGATCAAACTAGGGTTGGGTCCTCTCTACCTCTTCGGGCCCTGTGCTAAAACGACTCGAAACCTTTCTTAGCAATATCGATGTCGCGATCTCATGGGACATATCCCAATCCATCGGGATCCATTTAATCCTAATGCTCTCCATAATTGGAACTCTTGAATTACTATTTTATGATTCTCTAAAACACTCTTATCGTGTGACCCTTTAGGCTCCGATTATGTTAGCCACTTAGATTAACAATTAATCTGAGCAAGTCATGGCGGTATCTAGCAACACATCATGACCCCAATTGACCGGAAAGTAATCGGTTTGATGTATTCATCACGAACCGGATCACGAACCCTTCCATGAACAATTACTGTGCAATTAGTCCTTTCACCATCCTATACCCCACTTGGTTATGAGTATGGTCAAAGTGTCAACTCTCACTAGATCGAGTCTAGCCCAAGTGATATCGGTTCTCGTCACGGGACTCATTACTTTATATGTCAATGAAGACACTCTTCATGACATACATCTTCAGCTAGCCTTAGTAATGATCCCGACGAGAGGCCGTGGGTATCTCTTACATTAATCCGAAGTGGTGAATCCTTTATTGGCTACTCAATTATCTTGAATACCTCAAGTGTACCCAAGCACCACCTATGAGTTACCTCACGGAAGGCAACAAGGAATGGAGTCAAAGCACGGATCGAGATCCAAGATATCCTTGAGTACCTCAAGTCTAAGGATACTTGCACCATTGCTATGATGAGATTATCACTGACACTTAGATAAGATATCCTTGTGATGATCTCATGGCAGGTCATCCAATGAACTTACTACTGCTAGTAAGCATCCACATGTCAATTCTAAATATCTCATATTTACAGTTTCTGAGATCCACTGCTTGATCCAATCAAGGAATATGACATGTGCTATTCTATCTGGATTAATGATGTCCAGTCTCATTAATCCTATGACTAGGGAGAATTTAGATACTGACATAATTGCACATGATAGGAATCTCAGTAGTATGAACACATCATAATTTCCTTCATGCTATGTCATATATCATGGACTTCATTAATTCGATTAAAGATCCAATCAATTCATAAACAATGTTTATGAATATCAAATTAATGAATAATGCCTTTTCTTTATTTATTCATAAAGTCACGCACGACTTTGAATAAAACGCGCTAAAGGGATTGCCTTTAGGGCACAAATAAACGATCTGACACAGGAACAAGTCGACTTATCCAATGAACAAGTCGACTTATCGGTACCGAACATGTGTAAGTCGACTTACACATGGTACAAGTCGACTTATCACTTACAATAACACAAAAGGAGCTAAAACTCAAACAAAGGATTTGGTTCGAATTGATTAAGGATTATGACTTAATAATCGACTATCACCTGGGAAAAGCAAATGTGGTAGCCAATACATTGAGTCATAAATCCTATTTGGCCGTAACTATTAGGCAAGATCCTTATATGATGCTTTTGATGAGTGTGCAAAGCCTTAGGATTGGACTCTCAGTGGTAGAGGATGATGGAATATTGCTAGCACAGTTTGAAGTCTTGCGACTTTATTTGATGAGATCAGGAAATCGCAAGCCAACGATCCCGAGTTAAGAGTCATTTGAGAGAAATTGTCATCTGAAGAGAGTGAAGGGTTCAAACTGAGAGAAGACAAGTTGTTAGTCTTCAGAGATAAAGTTTGCATGTCGAATAATTAGGGTCTCCAGCAAGCTATCTTGGATGAAGCTCATAGTTTGGCTTATGCTATATATCCTAGTGTATCGAACTCTTAAAAAAAGTTATTGGCAGCGAAGGATGAATAGAGAGATAGCGAATTTTGTGGCTAGGTACCTTCCATGTCAACAGATTAAGGCAAAGCATCAGAAACCAACAGGTATGATATATTTTTTGCCTATTCTAAAATGGAAGTGGGAGTATATGAAAATAGATTTTGTAGTTGGACTAACTCGTACATCAAAGGATCATAATGCTATTTGGATTATAGTTGATAGATTGATGAAATTTTCTTATTTGCTACCTGTCCACACAACCTACTCATTAGAGAGATTGGCAAAGTTGCATATTGATGAGATTGTGAAGCTGCACTAGGTGCCAAATTCTATAGTATCATATAGGGATACTAGATTCACCTCACGAATTTAGTTGAAATTCTAGGAATCGTTAAAGACTAAATGTTAGGCACCGATTCTGGAACCCTACTCTTGCCTTGATACCACAACTGTTAGGCCCCAATTCCAAAGCCCAACTACGGAGTCACAAAAAATGAGCGTATTATCCTATAGGATTATTTCCATGAACCCTCATTAGCCATCATCCCACAAGGGTGGCATGCCCACACCAGTCAAACATAAAAAAACAAACTCATTTCTCCTATTTCAGCACAGATTTCGGGAAAACTTAACTAAAATTACAATTTAAATTCTTCAAAACATTTGTTCCCCATTGTCTTAGGTTTCTAATGACACTAAAATCATTCAATTTGGTTCAAAAATCTAAAAGTTAGGGCCCAAACATTTTCAAACTGTTATTAAACTAAAACAATATATTATTCCCAAGTTCCATATAGAAATTGAAAGTCATAGAGACTAAATTAAAATTCAATTCCTCTATACAATTTGTAGGTCTACGTCTCTAGTTTATTTAGAAATAATAATCATCTCATTTGGTGGTTGGATAACAAATTTATGGCCAAAAAAATCAAACAAGGTTTTGTCCTCGATCATATTGAACCTGTTTCGGGACAATTGACATAACTTTCTCTAAAGATATTAGATCAAGGTCATTTTTTGACATTTTTAAAGAGAAATTATATATCTACAATTTAATGAAGACAATAAAGTGAGATTTTTTCATTTAAAGGGTCAAAATTGGACCAGACGAAAGACTAGATGATACCAGATGAAAGGCCAAATGAAAGGCTTCGGTCTAAGACCTATTTTGGAACAATTGACATAACTTTCTCTAGAAATATCAAATCAAGGTCATTCTTAGACAGTTTGAATGAATAATTGTAGATATACAACTTTTATGAAGAGCTAAAGCAAGATTTTGTTATCTACAGAGTCCAAATTGGCCAGACGTAAGGCCATATGATATCAGACGATAGGTCAAACGAAAAGCTTTGGTCTCTAAATATATTGGATCAAGGTCATTATTTTATGCTTTGAAAGAGGATTTGTAGATATATAACTTTCATAAAGACACTGAAGTAATATTTTGTAATCTAGAGGGTCAATATTTGACCAAATGAAAAGCATCGGTCTAAGACCTATTTCATAAAAATTATCATAACTTTCTCTAAACATATCAGATCAAGGTCATTCTTAGATGATTTGAAGAGGACTTATACGTCTACAAATTTCATGAAGATACCAAAGTAATATTTTGTCATCTAGAGGGTCAAAATTGAATTAGATGAAAGGCTAGATGATTCAGTCTAAGATACATCAAATGATTCAGTCTATGGTGTATCAGACGATTCAGTCTATAATGAATCAGATGATTCAGTCTATAGTGAATCTAATGGTTCAGTCTAAGATGCATCAAATGAAGGTATTTCTAATGGGTCTTTCTCACACCACCAAAAGTTCTAAATCTCTAACTACACTCTCTAAAGCATCTCCACTTATAAAGATCATAACTTTCGACTCCGATGTCAAAAAATTTCATACTATATATCGTTGGGAATCTAGATAGATAAACTACAACTTTTTAGAAGACAAATTTATTGAATTCAACCTAGATTAATCTAGATTTTCTCCTGAAGTCAGAACACGAATTTTACCACTATGGAAGACTTGAAATTTGCACTGTGCAAACTTGGAATGTCCTGAGAATAACCATTCAGCTACTAAATTGACTTCATTAAACTCTCAAATCTCAACTCATTTGACTCATCACATTCAACTACATCTCATCTTTCATAATTCCAATCTTTCTTTTCCACAACATCTCACTTTTATATATATATATATCAGCAGTTCATGTTCAAAATCATCATCTCAAGTTGATAACTTCTTTGGATATACCTGATTCCAACTCAACATCATCCATACATAATTCATATTTTATTAACAACAAAAATAGGAGTTTACAAAGCTTTAATGGCAATCCAAGCTATATTACATTATCCGTATCAAAATCCAAGATACAAATGATACAAAACCCTAATAATTCCTGAAATGCATCTAAAGTCTTGCTTTTACAAAATCTAACTTAATTTACAAAAACATAGCAAAAGAAGTATGATGCCTTGACTCTTGGTTGAAAGGGGAACAAAAAGGGGAGTGAGCTTGAAATCTCATGGGTAACAAGTTTATCATAGAGAATAAGAAAAATCATTGAAATGTTCATTAGTCATATAAAAGTCATAATGAGTTCATAAAATGCTTCATTCTTAAATTCTCAATCAAATTCGCAATTATAGCTCAAAACTCACAGTTAAAATATCATCACCTTAACATAGCATATACATTTAATCATCAATGCAAAATACTCAAATTATGCAACATACTTCACAATTCAAAGATACAATGCACAACAAATAGCTCCAGAGTTCCATGGAACAAAACGGAAAATCAGAAGTTTACATCGTGAGCAAAATGAGTCTGATTTCTCAGGATCTTGTGGCCTCAAATGGGTAGTCGGGAGAAGGCTATAGATCAACTGCACATGACTAATTAAACAGTTTCATCTCTTGCCCAAAAAAAATCACATATTCATGCTCAAATCATTTTATGATATGCTCATACTTTCATGTTCTTTACATTTATACAAAATGCCATGACATTTTCCAAGGCATAGCATAAATGTTTCAAAGCATTTCCTTCATTTCAAAATTCCGCATCAAAATTCATATACCAAACATACAAAGATTTCTTAAATCATTCAAATAGTAATCATGCAAAATTTTTAAAACAGTTGCAATCATTTAATTCTCTTGATTTAAAAGAAAACATTAGTGGCTCATACTCTATTATAAACATGGAACCCACCTTGATTTCCTTACTTAAAGACTTGTTCAAAATGCCTCACCTCTTGCTTCTCATGCCGTTCTTGATTTCCTTCATTAACGACAAAACCCCATTCAATAGGAATCAATTGAAAATCCCAAAATACAAAATCACTAAAATTAATTCTAGAATACTTAAACCCATGCATTTTCTAAACTCCATGAGCTAAAATCCTTCCAAAAATCTAAAAGATTCAAAATGATCTTACCTTGATTCTTCACCAAGTGAAGAGATCTTTAGCTAAAATGGAAGCTCTTCTCTTCCTCTACCTTTTTCTCTTCTTGAACCACTTCAAAATCTCTCTCAAAGGCTAAGAAATGTTGAAACCCTAGCTCAACTCTCTTCTTTTCTCTCAAACCACCAAAACTCTCTTCTCCTCTCTTCTATTTTTGTTTTTTCTCTCTCCTCTCCCTCAATTAACATTTTTCTTCTTCATTTAAATTCAAGACAACCTTTTCATCTCGCAATCCTACCCTTATTGAATGTAAAATGCCCATTTTTCCCTTCCTTATATGCCATGTATATTTTATCCTTAAGTGTCTTGCCAAAAATACCCTTGAACATTCTTATAAATTTATCACTTTAATTCTACTTATCCATTCAATAAGTCCTACTAACTTTGACATAATTAAATAATTACAAAATGATTAGTCTATCAAAACTTCAAAATTATTTAAATCATGCTTATTCATTAAGAAAAAAATTCAGGGACCAACACTAAACTGAAGTTTAATACTACCTCCACCCCTCGACCGATGGTCAGTCAGAGAGGACCATTCAGATATTGGAGGAAAGGTTGAGAGCATTTGTGATGGAATTCCAAGGGAGTTGGGACCAACATTTACCTTTGATAGAGTTTTTTTATAACAATAGTTATCAAACAAGTATCAGTACGCCGCCATATGAAGCACTTTATGCGAGGAAATGCAGTACACCTCTATGCTGGGATGAGGTTGGCATGGCCAAAATTGAAGGAGCCGAATTGATAGAAGTCACAGCTAGAAAGATAAAAGTCATTGGAGAGAAGATGAAAGCCATCTAGGATCGTTAAAAGAATTACGCGGATAAGAGGCAACGACCATTAGAGTTTGCAGTTGGTGACAGGATTTTTCTTTGAATACCACCATGGAAAGGTATTATCATATTACAGAGTTAAAGGAAGCCAAACCCTCTATATATCGAACCTTTCTGCATCTTAGAGTGTGTCGGGACTGTGGCATATCGATTAGAATTACCACCGGACTTGGATAGGTTCCATAATGTGTTCCATGTCTTGATGCTTTAAAAGTATTAACTAGATCCATCTCATGTTTTGGAGACATCTCCAATAAAGCTTAGAGAAGACTTAAGTTTTGAGGTGAAACCAGTTTAGATTTTGGATCCATAGATAAAGAGATTACATAGAAAGGAGGTATCTACAGTTAAAGTTCTTTAGAAGAGTGACAAGGTCGAGGAGATGACATGGGAGCTTGAGGATACTATGAGACACCAGTAACCCCATTTATTTGTGTCCTTGACATAGGAGTTTTGAGGACGAATCTCTTTTGAGGATGGAAGGACTTGTAATGCTAGACTTTTTAAGCCCTTTTGTGTTGTTCTGTATATGGAGATACTAATTTATATTGATACATACACGGTTGTATACGAGTTCAATAATATATTTGAATCCTTTTACTACATATCCAGTGATATAAAATGTTATATGCCCTTACATGAACTTAGAGTTCATTGGTATGCGAAATCTTGGAGGTTTCAAACATGTAAGCTTCTAAGTGTGTAAAATCAAGTCCATTGGATGGATATGACCATGGCGGTTGAATTAAATGTGTTTTAATGCTTATAGGTGATTAACATGATTTATAAACTTATGGGACACTTAGAAAGCTTAATTGGAAAAGTTGATGTACATAAGGGCTTATTTGCAAATTGTGAAAATTTAAAGACTTAAATGTAATTTTTAATTCTTGGAGGGCCAATCTGTAATTTTATAAAGTTAAGGGGCTTAATTATTATTCTCAAAATTTTCAGGACAAAAATTAAAAAAAAAATTTAATGATTCCCAAATTTTGGGCTTAATTGCAAATTTAGGAAAAGATTGGAGGGTATAATGGTAATTTCATATAACTTAAGGGTAAAAAGGTAATTTCATCATATTTTTGTCAAAGAAGAGTCAATCCTAGACCCTTCTTATGTATGACCATGCACTCCTTTGCTAGAGACTTAAAACATCTTCTTTTAATTTAAAAGATAGGAGAAGAGAGGAGAAGAAGAAGCTAGTTTTGGCCATCCCTAAAATTCTAACCTCTTGTTGATTCTCTAACCCAAATCAAAGTGTTCTAAGCTGGGGTCAAGGAACTCAAATATATCATTATATTTGAGAAATTGTCAAAAGATTTGAAGATATCACTAAAGGAAAGTATAGGTAAATTTGGTCTCATCGCTCTCTACATTATGATTTTGAGTTTCATGTTAAGATTTGTTGTTCTCCATTCTTGACTATGCATGAAACATGGTTTAGAGAAATGAAATGTGTCATGGAGATGGTTCTTCAAGCCAAAATCAAAGTGCCCTCTCTTTGGTGAAAGTTTGTGAACTTTTTAATAATGTTTGGAATTGATGATATAAATGAATTCTATGGTGTTGATTATACATGTATAATGTGAATTGATGATGAAGAATGAATAGGATGTATGTTGGTTAAGGATGGGTCGAAATGATGGGAGAATAAGTGGATTAAGGTAATGAGTTGTGTAATTGATAAATGTAGCTTAAATGAAGGGAGTTGGTTTGAATGGGTTGGTGGAATGTGCCATTGATTGGAAGTGCTACTATATGACATGATAGGAGCATGAATTATTAAGATAATGTCTTAAAAATGTGACTTGGAAGTCATGCACATTAGGTGTTTGATAAAATGCCTAATGAACTTAGCTTAGGATTTAAGGCTTTGTAATGGTATCCATTGGAAAATACTTTCATGTTTACTTAGAGTGAACTTGAATTGTTGCTTCTATTGACAAGTAATGGGCTAATGTGCTTGGATAAAGATGTGCTTAATTATGTTTTGAAATTAGTAACTATTGGATTAAAGGCATTAAACGCCTTAGAAAATGCAAAAAAAAAGCTAATGTGAATAGTAAGGAAGCAACCATGTGAGAAGTTTAATGGTCGGATCTTATAGCTTAAAGGGAGTGATATTGTGTTTTATACACTTATGTGATGGTGTCTAAATATGAAATTTATGTTTAAGTAATAATTTCATCGTATGTCTTTTTATGTATAAAGGCTCAGGATCTGTGAATCAAGGAGCTTGTAACGAGGATTGTTGAAGTTAAGAGAGTGCACACCTTCTTTTAAGGTGAGTTGGGGAAACCATATTTCTCATATGGGATTAGATCACACTAAGACATGTATGATGACATACATGTGAATTTTAAACTAGGTAATGCATAGTAGGATTGAATCTCAAATAGATGCTAGTGTACTGGTGTATTTAATAAACGACATTGTTTTGAAACTGATGTTTTTATTACATATTGTGAAATGATCAACAAACCTGCATTTAAAGTGCAAAGGACAATGTTTTATTTTATGAAACTACATTTTTAAACAACTTTGCACTTAGAGTACAAAATATGACTTTTATTGCATGAAATACTGTTTTGGAGTTTACATGTACATAATTGAGTCATATATATTGCATGTTTTTATTCTCTTTTGGTTTAGAGCTATGGCACGGTTTCATTTTATCTGTTAGATGGATAAATAAAGGCATGGTGCTTTCCTTGATTTTTGTACTTAATTTTGTATATGACTTTTGGGATTCGTGAGGAAACAATTGGCTAATCATATGTTAGGCACAACTGATTAAGCAACCCCATACCCTTGAAGCTGGTACATAAAAGTTAAGTCCCTGTATTGATATCTTTTTACGGGACTTACGGGTGATTCCACACCCAAGGTCTGCACACCGACGAGGTCATCACCTAGGCTCATAATGCTCTTATCAACCATTGTCCGGACTGTAGCATCCCGTTACCGATGTGATGGGCATATTGGTAAATTGGGACTGGGTAGGATTGCATACCGCATTTTTCATTGAATGATCATGCATTGGCCTCTAATTATAGAGTAATTGGCTAATTGCACATGCATTATTAGGTACATATGTTCATGATATTTTCGGTGTTGGGCCCCAAATTTATTTTTCTTGATGTTATTAAGTATGAATTAAGTTGATTGTGTTATTTGTTGCATAGTTTGATTTTAGTGGAAGTGTTAATGGGAAATTAAGAATTATTTGAGATTAGTGTGGAATAAATGGTTATGGAAGGGTAAAAGTATGCATGAGGGCAAAATGGGCAAGTCATGTAAGTTGGTGAGTTTAAGGCTTATCAAGGAGGGGTAATAGGGTACTTGTGCTATCTTTTAGGTTTAAGGAATTAAAAGAAGAAAAGAAAAGAAAGGAAAATAAGAAGAAGAAAGAGGAGAAGGGAGTTTCGTTGGAGGAGAGGAAGAAGAAGAAGAAAGGGGAAAAGCTAGAGTTGAGGATTTTCGAAGATTTGAAGCATTCATCAGGTTTGTTAAACTCTTTTATCCTTGTTTGAGATGGATTGAAACTTAGTATTGCTTGAAATGGGGTAGAATCGTTTGAGTTAGGGTTTTCAGAAACTTTGGTAGAAATTCATGGGTTGTTGTTTTGTTGATGATTTTGTGTTAGAATGAGCTTAGAAAGGAAGCATAGGACTTGATTCAAGGGTTAGATGTGTTGTAGTTGAGAAAGGCAAGGATTAAAGGTTGAAAATGTCGAAAAATCTGGGTTCGGAGTCGACCCTCCCGTCCGCACCTAGCGACGTGCGTAAGGTTGCACGCCGCGACATGCAGCAAGCCGCACGCCGCGATGTGCATAAGGGTCGCACGCCGCGACGTGCCAAGCCTCACGCCGCGACGTGCATAAGGGCCGCACGCCGCGACGTGCATAAGGGTCGCATGCCTCGACGTGCCAGTGTTGGGCCCCAAATTTTGTTTTCTTGATGTTATTAAGTATGAATTAATTTGATTTATGATTTATAGCATAGTTTGATTTTATTGAAAATATTCATGGAAAATTTGGATTTAATTGAGTTTAGTGTGGAATAAGTGTTTACAAAAGAGTAAAAATGTTTGAGGGCAAAATGGACAAGTCACTCAAGGGTAAGAGGTTTTAGGCTTAACTAAGAGGGCATTTTAGTCTTTATATCTTCTTTTAAGTTTAAGGAGTTAAAGGAAAAGAGGAAAAGAAAAAGAAAGAAGAAATAGAAAGAAGAAGAGAAGAACCGAAGAAGAGAGTCGGGAGAGAGGAAAAGAAGAAGAGAAAAAGGAGAAAGCTTAGGTTTGGGGATTTTCGACAGATTAGAAGCATTCTTCAGGTAAGTTAAACTCTTCTACTCTTGTTTGGGTTGAATCAAACCCTAGATTTGCATGGATTGAGAAGAAATCGTTGGTTTAGGGTTTATGGTGAAACTTTGGTAGATTTGCATAGGTTGTTGTGTTTTTTATGTTTTTGGTGTTAGAATAAGTTTAGAATGGAAGTATATGACTTGATTTAAGAGTTAGATGTGTTGTAGTTGAGAAAGGGAAGGATTTAAGGTTGGAAATGGCAGAAATCTGGGTTCGGGAGTCGACCCTCCCGTCCGCACGTCGCGACATGCAGAAGGCCACATGTCGAGACGTGCCGAGCAGCACGCCATGACGTGCGATAGCGGTGTGCAGAAGGCCACACGTCGCGACGTTTTGTGAAGTGATGAAGTTCTGAATCAGTTTCTAAGAATATGAAATTTAGGATGGAAGTCAAGAATGGAAATATTGTTTCAGCATGAGTTTTTATGTGTAATTTACATGTTTCGCTTTGTTTATTTAAATCACATGAAATCAGGTTTCAAGTTTGTTTTTTTCCAGTAGGCCCATTAATCTTCCGCGGGTCTTTTACTTAAATGTATGATTAGCATGTTTCACGCCACGCCCTCATGTTGTGGTATCAGAGCGCGTAGGTTTTTGATCTAGGGATGCATGACATTGCTTTCAAGAACTAACTTGCATTGTTTTACATGATTGGAACTGTTTTTGCATATTTTGAAACTTGTCTTACTTGAACTGAAGTTTTCAATGGTTTTCTATTCAAGGAGTGAACATGCCACCTCGAAGGAGAACTCGGGGAGCTACGACTCGATCTCATTCTCGTCAGGGGAGTACGGATGAATCCTATATTCCTCAAGATGTCGGGACGCATTCTGTTCCGATTTCAGAGGCACCTAGTTTACAACAAGAAGTGCCTCCTCCGCCTCCTCCTATGCCTCAGGGAACTCCCATGGATCCGAGTTTCTTTCAAGCCTTTGCTCAGGCTTTCACTTATGCCATGGGTCAGAGATCTCAGATGTCGATGCAAGCTCCGGTAGACAGGAGTGGGCAATATGACAAGCTCCGAAAGTTTGGCGCTGTGGATTTCAGTGAGACTACTAATCCAGAAGAGGTTGAAGCCTGGTTAAAGAGGACCGAGAGGGTTCTAGTTCAGATGAAATGCTCAGATGAGGAGAAGTTAGATTATGCAGTCAGTCTGTTGCAGGGGGATGCACTTTGTATTGGTGGGAGTCAGTGCCTCACAGTCAGGTTGTTTCTTCGGTGCTGACATAGAGGGATTTTGTAGAAGTGTTCCGAAAGAAGTATCTATCCAGAGTGTATGTGCAGGATAAGGCCAGGGAATTTCTGAATCTTAGACAGAGGGACATGAGTGTGAGCGAGTATGAGCTGAAGTTCACTCAGCTTTCTCGATATGCGGCTAACATTGTTGCAATAGAGGAAGACAAGTGCCGTAAGTTTGAAGGAGGTCTTCACTTGAGGATCAGGGAGAAAGTCCTGATTCACAATTTCTGTGACTATCAGCAATTAGTGGAAGCTGCTCTCCAGGTCGAAAAGCTGGAGAACATATGAAATGAAGAGAACAAGAAGAGGAAGAAAAGGGAGCAGACTTTCAGGAAGGGTACTAGTGCTCCATTGCCTGAGAGCAGCACGAGGAGCTCTCACAGTCAGAGTGAAGTGGGTAGTAGTGAGGCTACCAGGAACAAACAGGTGAGGGCTGCATCAGGGCAAGCCTCTAATGTGGGAGGCACCGGTAGAGCAGGGAGGAGCTGGTTCACCAATCCCTTATGTGACCAGTGTGGGAAACATCACCAGGGAGAGTGCCTCAGGTCACTTGGAGTCTGTTTTAGATGCGGAGAGAAGGGACATACAGCCAAGAATTTTCCACAGGCACCGAGACAAGAGGGGCCGCAGTTTCATGCTCCAAGGCGTGCAGAGACAGTGGGAACCAGGCCAGTTACTGAGGTAGGCAGCTCTGGGACTGCAAGGAAGACTATTCCTCCAGGAAGGCCAAGGGGTCAGGCGCCGGTGAGAGTGTTCGCCATGACCAGGGAGGAAGCAGCAGTTGCACCTGAGGTTGTCACGGGTATGGCTCAGTTATTTGATTCAGCAGTATTTGTTTTGATTAATTCTGGTTCCACGCACTCTTTTGTTTCTGCGAGCATAGCATTGCATGGTGTGATTTCTGTGTCGTTGGATAGGCCTTTGATTGTTAGTACTCCTCTAGGGAGGAATGTGGTGATCAGTCAGGTGTTTGAGTAGTGTGAGCTTTTCTTAGATGGTGCTAGATTGGTAGTGGACTTACTACCGCTAGACCTTAGAGGGTTAGATGTTATCCTGGGGATGGATACCATGGAGAAGTATCTGGCCAAGCTGGATTGTGGTAGAAAAGAGGTAGAGTTTGATTTGGGCAATGGTGAGAAGGTGATCTTCAGAGGAGACAGGAAGACACCATCGCCAAGACTGATTTCGGCTATGTTAGCTGAAAGGATGATGGGCCAGGGGTGTGAAGCTTTCTCGGCGCATGTTGTGGATGCCGATGTGCATGAAGGGAAGTTAGAGGATTTCCCGATTGTGAGGGAATTCCCATATGTGTTCCCAGATGAATTGTCAGGTTTGCCGCCGGTGAGGGAAATCGAGTTTGCTATTGACTTGATTCCCAGAACCGCGCCTATTTCTATCCCGCCTTATAGGATGGCTCCAGCTGAGTTGAGGGAGCTTAAGGAACAGTTGGAGGAACTGTTAGAGAAGGGTTATGTTAGACTGAGTTCATCTCCTTGGGGAGCACCGGTTCTGTTTGTTAAGAAGAAGGATGGATCACGGCGGATGTGCATTGACTATCGGAGACTCAATAAGGTGACAATTAAGAACAAGTATCCGTTGCCATGGATAGATAACCTGTTTGACCAGCTACAGGGAGCTAGGGTTTTCTCCAAGATTGATCTCAGGTCAGGTTATCATCAGCTCAGAATCAAGGAGTCTGATGTAAGCAAGACAGCATTCAGGACCCGTTATGGGCACTATGAGATTTTGGTTATGCCATTCGGCTTGACCAGTGCTCCAGCTGCTTTCATGGATCTTATAAACAGGGTCTTCAAGGAGTTTCTAGATCAGTTTTTCATAGTGTTTATAGATGACATTCTAGTGTATTCCAATAGTGAAAAAGAGCATGAGGAGCATCTCAGGATTATTTTGCAGACTCTTAGGGAGAGAGAGCTTTATGCCAAGTTCAGCAAGTGTGAGTTTTGGCTTCATGAGGTGACTTTCCTTGGACATGTGATTTCGCAGGATGGTGTACATATTGATCTGAGGAAAGTTGAAGCAGTGGTGAATTGGCATGCACCCAAGACGATGGATGAGGTAAGGAGTTTTTGGGTCCGCAGTTACTACAGGAGGTTTGTAGAAGGATTCTCCATGATAGCTGCTCCGATGACTAAGCTATTGAGGAAGAATCAAAAGTTTACCTGGATTGATGAATGCCAGAAGAGCTTTGAGGAGCTCAAGCATAGGTTGACAAGTGCTCCGGTCTTGATTCTGCTTCGGGTAATGAGGGCTATACAGTGTATAATGATGCCTCGAGGAAGGGTCTAGGTTGTGTATTGATGCAAGGAGATAGGGTGATAGCATATGCTTCAAGGCAACTGAAGCCGTTTGAGTTGAATTATCCGACTCATGATTTGGAGTTGGCAGCAGTGATCTTTGCCTTGAAGATTTGGAGGCATTATCTTTATGGGGTTCAAACAAGGATCTTTACTGATCACAAGAGTCTTAAGTACTTACTGAGCCAGAAGGAGTTGAATTTGAAACAGAGAAGGTGGATTGAGTTACTCAAGGACTATGATTTGTTGATTGAGTACCATCCAGGCAAAGCGAATGTAGTGGCTGATGCTTTGAGCAGAAAGTCTTCCATTGCTCACGTTCAGACAGTTTATCTTCCTTTATTGGAAGAGATGGCCAAGCTTAAGATAAGCTTGAAGCAGGTGGAACCAAATTGCCTTCCAGCTAATTTCAGAGTGAGGTCGATACTCAGGGAGAAGGTTAAGGAGTTGCAGGCATAGGATGCAGATTTGAGCAAGCTTATGGAGGAAATTTGAACTGGTAAGGTTTCTGAGGTAGTAGTGAGAGATGATGGACTCATGACAATGGGGGACAGACTTTGTATTCCAGATAGCAAGGAGGTTAAGGATGAGATTTTGGATGAGGCACACAATGCGCCTTATGCCATGCACCAAGGTAGCACCAGGATGTACAGAGATTTGAGAGAGCATTTCTGGTGGAAGGGCATGAAGAGGGATGTAGCAGAGTATGTCAGTAAGTGTCTTGTGTGTCAACAAGTCAAGGCTGAACACCAGGCGCCTTCAGGCAAGTTAAGGCCATTGTCCATTCCTGAGTGGAAGTGGCAAAGAGTAACCATGGATTTTCTTATGGGTTTGCCCAAGACTAGTAGGAAGCATGATTTCATTTGGGTTATTGAGGATATGTTGACGAAGTCAGCCCATTTTCTGGCAATCAAGCAGACTGATTCATTGCATATGCTAGCCAGGAAGTACATTGATGAGATAGTGAGATTGCATGGGATTCCAGATTCTATAGTTTCTGACAGGGATCGTCGGTTTACTTCGAGATTCTGGGGAAGCTTGCAGGAAGCTTTAGGTACTAAGCTGCATTTTAGTACGGCATTTCACCCTCAGAAGGATGGTCAATCTGAGATGACACTTGAGGGAATGCTCAGGGCATGTCTGATGGATTTCAAGGGAGCTTGGGATGAGCATTTGCCATTGGTCGAATTTTTTTATAATAATTCATACCATTCGAGCATTCAGATGGCTCCATATGAGGCTTTGCATGGAAGGAGGTGTAAAACTCCGATATGTTAGGATGAAGAAGGAGAGAGGAAACTGGTAGGACCAGAGTTGATTCAGATGACAGTGGATAAAGTCAATCTAGTTAAGCAGCAGCTTAAGGCAGCTCAGGATAGGATGAAAAGTTACACTGATGCTCATCGGAAGGAGATGGAGTATGAGGTCGGTGAGAAAGTATTCCTCAAGACGTCTCCTTGGAAGGGAGTAATGAGGTTTGGCAAGAAGGGCAAGTTGAGTCCAAGATATGTGGGTCCTTATGAGATTCTTGAGAGGATCGGACCACTAGCTTACAGGTTCGCATTGCCGCCAGAGTTGTCTCAGATTCATGATGTCTTTCATGTTTCAATGCTGAGGAGGTACACATCAGATCCTTCTCATGTCATTCAGGTTTCAGAGGTTTAGTTAAGAGACGACTTGAGTTATGAGGAAATTCTAGTAGCAATCTTGGACACAAAGGAAAAGGTCCTCAGGAACAAGACAGTTCAGCTAGTTAAAGTTCTGTGCAGGAATCTTTCAGTGGAAGAAGCCACGTGGGAGCCTAGGGACACCATGAAAGAGAAGTATCCAAGTCTTTTCGACGATTCAGGTAAATTTCGAGGACGAAATTTCTTTTAAGAGGGGGAGAAATGTTGGGCCCCAAATTTGTTTTTCTTGATGTTATTAAGTATGAATTAAGTTGATTGTGTTATTTGTTGCATAGTTTGATTTTAGTGGAAGTGTTAATGGGAAATTAAGAATTATTTGAGATTAGTGTGGAATAAATGGTTATGGAAGGGTAAAAGTATGCATGAGGGAAAAATGGGCAAGTCATGTAAGTTGGTGAGTTTAAGGCTTATCAAGGAAGGGTAATAGGGTACTTGTGCTATCTTTTAGGTTTAAGGAATTAAAAGAAGAAAAGAAAAGAAAGGAAAATAAGAAGAAGAAAGAGAAGAAGGGAGTTTCGTTGGAGGAGAGGAAGAAGAAGAAGAAAGGGGAAAAGCTAGAGTTGAGGATTTTTGAAGATTTGAAGCATTCATCAGGTTTGTTAAACTCTTTTATCCTTGTTTGAGATGGATTGAAACTTAGTATTGCTTGAAATGGGGTAGAATCATTTGAGTTAGGGTTTTCAGAAACTTTGGTAGAAATTCATGGGTTGTTGTTTTGTTGATGATTTTGTGTTAGAATGAGCTTAGAAAGGAAACATAGGACTTGATTCAAGGGTTAGATGTGTTGCAGTTGAGAAAGGAAAGGATTAAAGGTTGAAAATGTCGAAAAATCTGGGTTCGGAGTCGACCCTCCCGTCCGCACCTCGCGACGTTCGTAAGGTCGTACGCCACGACGTGCATAAGGGTCGCACACCGCGATGTGCCAGGCCACACGCTGCAACGTACATAAGGGCCGCATGCTGCGACATGCGTAAGGGGCGCACACCGCGACGTGCCAGGCCCCACGTCGCGGCGAGGCCAATTTCCAGCAAAGATGTTTTTTTTAGTGTTTTGAGCGTATCTTTTGCTACAGAAGTCCTTTTGAGGTGATTTTTGAGGCATTGTAAACTAGAGACATAGATCTACAAGTTTTATGAATCAGTCTCTATGGATATGAAACTTTGGATGGAAGTTAAGAATGGAAATATTGTTTCAGCATGAGTTTTTGAATGGGATTTTGGTTCTTATTTTAGGAAATCAAGTGAGGCAAGAGGAGCAAGAGGATCAAGAGGAAACTCATTCCTAGGCAAGAACAAGCAAGGAATCAAGGTGGGTTCATGTTTATAATAGAGTAAATAAGTTACTCATTGTTTTGTTCAAATCAAGAAAGATTTAATGCTTTAAATTGCATCATCAATGATTGCGTTACATGCTATTGCAAAATGATTATATCTTGCTATATGATTTGCATTCATGATTATTAACAAGGTTTTTCAAAAAGGGGTGTTCTCCTTTCAAGAATACCTGTACATGAAATCATGTTTTACGAATATATATGACAAGCAAGTTTACAAGCAAGTGCCATTTTGGCAAACAAGTTTACAAGAACATGAATCATGCATATTTATGTGGGTTTACGATATGTCCCTCATGAACAGTCAAGTGCACATTGACTCACGAAAAGGCTTCTCTCGCCTGCCCGCTAGTGGCACAGGGTTTCTCACAAGGATTCCCTCACGAAATTGCGTCTACACATAACCATTTCGATGGGAGTGTGTAGTACGTCATGAACTAGGGACAACCCAAACCATCATGTTATCTTATGTGCTTATGATCTGTTGTTATGTTTCATGCATCATGAATTGTTCAAGAATCAAGCATTTTTCAAGATAATGACTCATACATGCTCAATGACTATGATTTCAACAAGTATCATGACAATGAGTTATTTTGATTATTTTTGCTTATTTCTATATTATAAATATGTTCCCACGAGCTTTATAGCTCACCCCCTCTTATCTCCCCATTCAGGTGACAAGCGAGAGACTGAGTGAGTCGTGAGTTACGGCAGCACTCCATTTTGTCATGTTTATTTTTAAGCTTTAGTTACATTTCAAGTATTATTGGTTCAAGAGTATTTTGTATTTTTGGCTCTTGAACTCAAAGTTGTAATTTGGTTTGAGATATTCTTAAAGCTTTATGAAGCTCATCTTTTGGAGCATGAATTATGGATTTGTTTATTTAAATCACATGAAAGCAGGTTTCAAGTTTGTTTTCCAGGAGGCCCATTAATCTTCTGCGGGTCTTTTCCTTAAATGAATAATTAACATGTTTCACACCACGCTCTCATATCCGATGTTGGGCTCCGACAACGTGGTCCAACATCCGACATTTTAATTGTGATTATGAGTTATTTGGTAAAATGGAGATAATTATCTTTAAGTAATGATCGTTAAATTGATTTGTGAAATTTTCATGGTAATTGCGTCTGATTGTGATTTTGTTAGGAGTTTTAGAATAATTGGGTTGTATAGTTGAGTTGGAGTGAGAATTGAATTTTAGGGAATTGGAAATTGAAATTGGAGTTTAGAATCTTATGTTTTATATTTTTGAGGATTTATAGGAATTTTTCTGGAATTTTTAGAGTTATGAGATCGGACCGGGAAAATGTCTTAGAGACTGATGGATTAGATTCCAGTTCCGAAATTGATTGACAAATGGCATGGAAAATTTAGATTTATGAGTTTAGGAATTATTGTGATGAGCCATTGGAATTTAGAGACTGGAATTAAATGAATTGAGGACATGTCTTATGAGCAATAGGTTTAAATCAACCCTTTATAAGTCTTAGAATTTGATTATTGCAGAAAATTTACCTAGGCTAACTTCCTTTCTTCCTTTCTCTCTTCCCTTCGACGATCTTGATTTTCCTCTTGGAGTTTCTTGCTTGTTTCTTTTTCATTGTGGTTAAATATCAACTAGAAAGCTTGGTGAAGATGATGTTTAGTATGGCTATGGGGGATTTCCATCATTGATTGAGGTTGAAGTGGATTTTTAGAGATTTAGGGCTTACGGGTTTGATCTTCGATTTGGTAAGTTTAATGGTTTTAATGTTGTTATTTATGGTTATGTGATGCATTTATGGTGTTTAATGTGTTAGATTGGGTA
The DNA here is from genome assembly GCA_029891385.1 of Erythroxylum novogranatense. Lineage (NCBI taxonomy): Eukaryota > Viridiplantae > Streptophyta > Magnoliopsida > Malpighiales > Erythroxylaceae > Erythroxylum > Erythroxylum novogranatense. The sequence continues at coordinate 59,596,248 of CM057233.1, forward strand.
GTGAGAGTGGATTAATGTTGGTTTTTAGAGAGAGAAAGATGGAAAATGGATCGGAGAAGATGAAGTCGCCCTTGCGTCATAGCGTCTCACAGTGGCCTCGCCATGACGAAAGCAATTGCGTGCTCGTCATGACGAAGCGACCGAGCGTCATGGCGAGCTTACGGATCTTCGCCGCGAGGAGTTCCTTCCCCTACATCACGGCGCGTCTCATGGAAGGTGTTCACCGCGGCGTGGGAGCGCACCTGGTACACCGCGGCGAGCTCCAATTTTCTGATGCTAGATGTTTTAGTTTTTGAGGCATATCTTTTGGTGTAGATCTCCAATTGAGGTGATTCTGGATTCGTTATGAACTAGAGAAAGAGCTCTACGAATTAGGAATAGAATGAAAGTTAGAATTTAATGTTTGTATGGTATCAGTCCTTGAGAGAAAGTCGGTTATAGTTCCTATTGCAACCTTAGAATTGTATATTGATATTGGGAGTTTAAATTGGAGTCTTCAATGGATAAATTTGACCCAATGAATAGGTTTTCTTGGGAATTGCTATAGGGTGTATGACTTGAGGGATTGAACTAAATTTTTAGTAATGAAATAAATCATGATTTATCTTTTGAGTGAAGAGTTAGAATTGGGTGATAGCGCCGGAAAATCATGAAAACGCATCGTACATATTTTCATTTAAGACATGTGCATCATTGAACTGTTTTAATTGAGCATCTAGTAATTCTTTAATTTTTATAGAGGCACCATTGGATCGTCATTCCACGGACATTACTGGGACTTCCAGGCAGTAGCTCGGAAGTTACAGGTGAGTAACCTAGTTGGTTCCTCAATTTCTGGTTGTTAAATGCTCTATGTGAATTGATTGAAAATGTGAACTGTATGATTTCATGGATAATTAGGATCGAAATGCATATCTTTGATAAATTGGATTTTTGACTACTATGGAACTGTAATAAATGGGCTTTATGGCCATCTGACTAGACATTACTGGACATTTGCACTGCATGCATAAATGCATGAACAGATAATGAACTTTGTGACACGAGTCGCCCAATTACTGAAAAGAGCCTAGAGCTCGAATACTGTTACTGAACCGAGCCTTGAGCTCGAGGGGAGTTAGTGTATCCTGCATGAGGGCACTCCAACTCCCTGACGCATCCACTGAAAACTGTCACTGAATTAGTGCTCGGTCACAACACTGAAATAAACTGGAAAAGAGTCACATATGCATCGCATACAAATGTGTTAATTGATTTGTGATTACTGCTGAGTTCTGTAATGGCATGGAATTGTAACTGTTATAGGATATTTTGAATGATATTGTATTGTGCTATACGTAATTTGCGTAATGCATGAATTGAGTGAACCATCGATGATGGTTTCTCATTGAGTTCACAAACTCACCCAAAATTTTAATTATTTTTCAGGACTGATAGACTAGACTCCTAGCTCCGGAGATATACTTTTCTTGCCGCGTGAGCGCATTAGCAAGGGAAGCGATGGCACACAAGTCTATATTGTTTTTAGACTGTAGGGAACTGATAAACTAATCTATATTTCTGTTTGACATTATGATTCGAAATCAAGCTTTATGGTTTTATATTATAGTGATTTTGTTATTGTGGATTTTAGTGTATTGATGCCATGTGGATTTTAGTAATGATCGATCGTAGTGCATCCTCGTCGTAGGATATGTACCGAAATAATCTACGGACATCCCGGTGTGTAACCTACGGTAAGGGAGCGCTACACGGACTCACCACGGATGAAAGTTGAGCTAACACCAAAAATCAGTAGGTGTGCATATTAGTTTGGTCGACTAGTGGTGACACACATGATTGTTTTGGCTTATTCTAAGATTTGTTTTCTAACGAGAATTGATTTATACATATGATGTTTTTACGCTTTTATGTACTAGAATTGGAACTTATGTTCACCAGATGAGTGAATTAATAGGCTAGGCCAATATGGTTCCTAACGAGTATACGTTGAGTCATAGGCTAGGCCAATATGTTGTATGTTCACTTTATAGGTTATCTATACTGTCTTGTTGTGTATAGAGTCTTATTCGCGATATATGTTTTTCCTACTTACTGAGTACCTAGTGTATCCAGCGCCTGTAGGAAAATCCCGAGAGGTACATCATATGTACCAAAGAAAAACAAAATTTTTGTTCCTGGACCTTCCGAAACCGGGATCCGTGTGTCGGTATGAAGACTCAAACTGAATAGCCAATAGAGACTATCTCTAAAGGTATCCACGCAGAGATCGAAAAACCTAACCGGATCAAACCCTTTGACCGGGAATAGCTAGAAACAGAATAAGAATTGCTAGACCCTACCTCACGTCCTGAGAGCTTGGATCGATGTTGAAACCTTGTGCTAGAGAAGGAGAAGTTCGTTGATGCTTGATGAGAAAGAAGAAAATTCAAAGCTTTCAACCTTAACACTTAAGGAAACTCACTTCTCTTCTAACCTTAATGAGCATCGACGGCACACCCACCTTTTAAGCCCTCTTATGTTGATTTTTTTAACAAATAAAAGACTTCCATAAGATGCTTACATATGGATGATTAATGGCCGTTCATTTATTAATGGAATAAACTAATAAGCTTTGAAAAGTCAAAGCTTATCCTCCCTTTTCTCAAATCCAACGCACAATGTCTAAATAATATAATAATTAATTAATTAGAATATAAATGCTAAGGTCCAGTCATACTGGGGTCGGTCCTACCGGCCTACCGGGCCCCAGTGCTGAAACAGCTAAGGAAACCTTTCTTAGCAATATTGATGTCACGATCTCATCGGGACATATCCCAATCCCATTGGGATCCATTTAATCCTAATGCTTTCCATTATTGGAACTCGTCCAATTACTATTTCTGATTCTACGAATCACTCTTATCGTGTGACCCTTTAGGTTCCGGTTATGTTGGCCACTTAGATTAACAATTAATCTGAGCAAGTCATGAGCGGTATCTAGCAACACATCATGACCCCCAATTGACCGGAAAGTAACCGGTTTGATGTATTCATCACGAACCAGATCACGAACCCTTCTATAGACAATTACTGTGCAATTCGTCCTTTCACCATCCTATACCCCACTTGGTTATGAGTATGGTCAAAGTGTCAACTCTCACTAGACTGAGTCTAGCCCAAGTGATAACAGATCTCGTCCTAGGACCCATTACTCTATATGTCCATGAAGACACTCTTCATGACATATTCACTCTGGCCAGAGATTTCTGAGTAATGATCCTGACAAGAGGCCATGGGTATCTCCTCTGCTAATCCGTAGTGGTGAATCCTTTATTGGCTACTCGATTATCTTGAATACCTCAAGTCGTACCCAAGCACCACCCTATGAGCTACCTCGGAAGGCAACAAGGAATGGAGTCAAAGCGTAATCAAGATCCAAGATATCCTTGAGTACCTCAAGTCTAAGGATACTTGCACCATTGCTATGATGAGATTATCACGACACTAGATAAGATATCCATGTGATGATCTCATGGCGGGTCATCCAATGAACTTACTACGCTAGTAAGCATCCACATGTCAATTCTAAATATCTCATATTTACGGTTTACGAGATCCTTTGCTTGATCCAATCAAGGAATATGACATGTGCTAGTCTATCCGGATTAATGATGTCTAGTCTCATTAATCCTATGACTAGGAGAATTTGAATCTTGACATAATTGCACATGATAGGAATCTCGGGAGTATGATCACATCATAATTTCCTTCATGCTATGTCATATATCATGGACTTCATTAATCGATTAAAGATCCAATCAATTCATAAACAATGTTCATGAACATCAAATTAATGAATTATACCTTTTCTTTATTTATTCATTCGATGCATCATTTGTGAATAAAAGCAGCTAAAGGGATTGCCTTTAGGGCACAAATAAATAATACTGATCCTTGAATAAGTCGACTTATCCAATGTACAAGTCGACTTATCGGTACCGAGCAAGCATAAGTCGACTTACACATGGTACAAGTCGACTTACCACTTACAAATCTCCCACTTGACCTAAAGCCAATCGCCTTGGTATCTAATACCATAAGCGCGTCCATGAGAATCACAATTCTCCTGTGACAATGGCTTTGTCAATGGATCAGCAACACTTTGCTCTGTGGGAATTCTCTCTATCAGGATATCATCTCGACCAATGATCTCCCGAATCAGCGGAGTACATGTTCGGATCGTCAATGAGACCTTGGTTCCTTTCCCTGCGCACTAGCCCCATTGTATCACAATACAATCCTATGGGCCCATCACAGCTAGGGACTAGATCAAGTTCAGTAATGAACTTCTTGATCCAAACTGCTTCCTTTGCGCATCTCATGCGGCAGGTACTCTGCCTCGGTTGTTGAATCAGCAGTCCTCTCTTGTTTGGAACTCTTTCCAACTGACCGCCACGCTATTCAGTGTGAATGTATATAACCTGATCATGATTCAGAATCATCCTTATCAGATTAGATATTGGCATCTGAATGCCCGCTCACGTGGAGATTTCCATCCCCAAACATCAAGAAAACATCCTTAGTGCTTCACAAGTACTTGAGGATATTCTTGACAGCCACCCAGTGACCCTCACCAGGATCCGATTGGTATCTGCTCGTAACACTTAGAGCATACGATACATCGGGTTTCGTACATAACATCGTTTCATGCTAAACCTCTTTAGCATCTCATCTATGTCGATGCTTGTGAAAAGACCAAGCAACCTTTGATCTATCTGCATAAATCTATATCCCAGGATATAAGTTGCTTTACCAAGGTCTTTCAAGGCAAATTGTTTGGACAACCAAATTTTAGCGATTCTGACATAGAGACATCGTTTCCGAGTAACGATATATCATCTACATACAACACAAGGAATACGATTGCAGTCCCACTAACCTTCTTATACACACAATAATCATCCAGATTTTATGAGAAACCAAACTCTTTGATTAACTCGTCAAAACGGACATTTCAACTCCTGGATGCTTGCATCAATCCATACATGGATTTACGAAGCTTGCATACCATTTCGCCATCATAGGAGGTGAAGCCCTCGGTTGTGTCATATACACATTCTCGGTGATTTCCTCTCGGAAAGTCTGTCTTCACATCCATTGCCATATCTCATAATCATAATGAGTGGCTATGGCTAGGAGTATCCTAATGGATTTAAGCATTGCTACTAAGGTCAAGGTCTCGTCGTAGTCAACTCCTTGTCTTTGACGAAATCCTTTGGCCATTAGTCTCGCTTCATAGGTAATCGATTACCATCCATGTTGGTTTCTTCTAAAACCTCTTTGCACCACATGGGTTTTATCCCTTTAGGTGCAACAACCAAAGTCCATACTTGGTTTACATACATGGAATCCATTTCGGACTTCATGGCACGGAGCCATTTGTCGGACTCAACTTTTCGAACCTCTTCATAGGTAGCGGGCTCATCACCTTCTATGAGCAATCGTCATTCTGCTCACTTACGAAATTCACATCTCTCGGGAGCAGTCGTATCCTACTTGACCTCTGAACTTCGTGTGTAGCGAAGGTTGAACTGTTATCTCATCTATATGAGTGGCGGTTTGAGTTCGAGCGATTGATCTATGTTTGTTCGAGCATCTTGAACTTCTCCAAGTTCAACTTTGTTCCCACTGTCCTCTTACAGAAGAAACTCTTTCTCTAAAAAAATAGCATGCTTTGAAACAAACACTTTTGTTCCTCAGCAAGGTATATCCTACGAATAAACATTTGTCAGCTTTGTATCAAGCTAATCTGATTGTGTCCGCTTCACATAAGCAGGACAACCCCAAACTTTCAGATGAGAAAGATAGGATTTTCTGTTAATCCATATCTCCATATGGAGTAACCTCAACTGTCTTTAATGGAACTCTGTTTAGCAAGTAAACAGCTGTCTCAAGCGCATACTCCCAAAACTTTGCAAAACCTATCATCAATCGCACCATGTCTAACAAGGTTCGATTTCTCCTTTCAGCCACACCATTGTGTTGCGGCGTGTAAGGAGGAGTGAACTGAGATAAAAGCCCATTATCTGTGAGATAATCCAAAACTGTTGGTCTAAGTATTTTTCACCACGATCAGATCGTAATGTCTTCATACTTTTACCAAGTTAGTTTTCTACTTCATTTCTGAATTATTTGAACTATTCAAATGCTTCAGATTTGTATCTCATCAGATACAGATACCTATATCGTGAATAATCACCGATAAAAGTATCTGAAGTAAAAACAACCACTTCTGGCATGGATGGACATCGGACCACATACATCCGAATGTATTAGGTCTAATATTCCATTCACTCGTTCACCCTTTCCTTTAAAGGATAACTTAGTCATCTTGCCTAATAAACAAGATTCGAATGTGTCATATGATTCATAATCAAATGACCCTAAACATCCACTCTTATGGAGCTTAGCGATGCGTGTCTCATTTATATGGCCAAGCCGACAATGCCATAAGTAAGTTGATTTTCAATTATCTTGATTATGTCTTTCCGCGTCATTGACATTCATAACTGGATATGACATATCTAATATGTCAATTCTATTGTATAATGTACCAGTACCATAGAGCATTCCATTCGAACTAATAGAACAACCATTGCTTCTAAAAGTCAAATGGAAATCAGCTCTAATTAAACATAAAACATACAATATGTTCTTTGTTTAAAACGGGTACAAAATGACAATCATCTAATTTGAATATAAGCCCACTAGGGAGTAACAAGACATAAGTGTCTACGGCTAATGTAGCAACTCTTGCTGCATTACCTATACGAAGGTCTAGTTCTCCTTGAATGAGCTTTCTCGTCCCCGAGGCCTGCATATCATTTCATATGTGTGAGCCACAACCGGTATCAAAGACCGATATGTTTTGATCAGGAATAGTATTAACCTCAATGACAAACATAATTGAAGGAGTAGAGGCATCTGATGCCTTTTACTGCTTTAGGGACTCTAGATAGATTTTACAGTTTCGTCTCTAGTGGCTAGACTTGCCACAATGAAAGCAAAATCCTTTTGGGGCAGATTCTTTGGTCTTCTTCTTGTTGGCACTTCCCTTTGGTTTTCTTCTTGAACCAGAAGAAGGAGCATCCACCACTAGCACTTGCTAGCTATCTTTTGTTTGCCTGCTCAGCTGTCATGAGCAAATTGATCAGCTCAGGAATTGTTGTGGATATTTGGTTTATCCGATAGTTTTTCACAAACTGTGAATAACCATCAAACAATCCAACCAGAATTAAGTCTCTACTTAACTCATAATCCATTACAAATCCTAAGACGGCGAATCTCTCAATATAGCCATTCATCCTCAGGGCATACTGCACATCAGATATCCCTGGAGCCATCTTTGTGATGAAGAGAAGCCTTGAGGTCTCGAACCTTTCAGACCGAGCTTGCTCAACAAACAGCTCCCTAAGATGAAATACTATAGAGTGAGCATCCATGGACTCGTCTTTTCTTCTGCAGCTCTGGTGACATCAAGACAAGCATAATGCAAGTATCCATATCATCGTCCTTTAGATGCTTACGATATGCTTTCGATCCTTATCGGAAGCATCGACAAGCGAGTGCATCTGGAAGTGGAACATCTAGGGCGTATTCCAGTTCCTCGGATCGAGAACAATTCTCGAGTCCTCGACCAATCAAGAAAATCGGTCCGAAAGGAGAGCATAAATTCACCGAAAGACTTCTTCAATCAACCAAGCGCGATAGAGAGAAGAATGATAGAATTAATATGCTGCGTGATCATAAGGACTTGCATGACATGCATATGGCTCCCACTAGTTTCCTAGAATCCATAACCCTCTTTTGAATCCAGAGAAACAAAGTGACATAATGTCTAGTGGGTCGATATCCGACATTGCTAAGAGTGACCTTGGGTTTGCCCAAAGCCACAACTTAGGTCAATCGGTAGGTATCGGTTATACCAATTGCATCATCGATAACCGACTTTGAGAATGACCTTGGGTTTGCCCAACAAGCCACCTTAAGTCTCGGAGGTATCGGATATACCAATTACATCTTAGACACAACTATCGATCGTCTTTATCAACTTGTTGATGTGTTCACTTCATTGGGTTATCAACTCTTTGATGCGCGTACATCCGATGTATGCTACCCAATTCGCCTTTGTCCACGTTGACCTTGAGTTTACTCAACAAACTAACGCTTCTAGTGAAAACCGACCCATTAATCCGAAAATCTTATTTTCATGGTTCGAACATATTAGATATAAATGAGCTTGGGTTTACCCAACAACCCATCCCTATAAAAACTCGGTTCTTACCATATTAATGGAAGGCGTTAGTTTTCATATACCGAGGAGGATTTCAAAACTCTAGACTCCAAGTCAAGGATTATAGTCACCAGGGACTATATGGAATGATTTAGGTGTCATCAATCACATTGAATCAATCCTTATAATCATCCATCATCCAACTGAGCATGCCACAAGTCGACTTACAACGAATGCAAGTCGCCTCATGCTCCTCCTTATAGACAAGTCGCCTTGTATCATAATACAAGTCGCCTTATTTTCTGCCCTCGCACAAGTCGACTTATCGATATAAGTCGCCTTATGCTCTACCAGCGCACAAGTCGCCTTGTACCTCGCAAGTCGCCTTATGTCCAGAACTATTTGAACAAGTCGCCTTATACTCCAAATAAGTCGACTTGTCCAATGAATATGCTATAATCTCTAATCGCTAATTCCTCAATCCATGCAATTCCAATTCACAACACCTACATACCTAAGGTAATATCTGATAAATTTGATGTATCAATGAACAATTCATTGAACCATGAAAGCCTTAAATAGTCAAACTATATGAAAAGCTTGAAATGAGTCAAAACTCATTAATTTCCGAACAATTTAGGAACACCCAAATTATCATCCTAAGCATCTCTAGCTAGCACATACATTATCAAATTTACTTCAGCACATGCCATAAAAAAATGACGGTCAAAATAAACAAGATAATGCAATATACTAACGAGACGCTAATGTGATCACTTAGGCATCCGAAAATTCTTGGAAATGCAACTTCAAGCAATTCAGTTTGGCAATCATAATACATCAAGATAACACATTTTTAATCACATTAAAAATGGTGCAAGGCATTGGAACTGAAAAAGCACACTCAATCAAGCCAAGCAAAACAGTCCCAACAATTTTCACAAAACTGTCCAGTTCTTTACATTGCTCAAAATGATCAATGAAACAATTTCAATAAATTCTGAGAAAATTACATAGGTTGCTACATGTTCAGAAAATGCTACATGAATTTTGTTTAGGATTTTAAGCCATCAAAAACTCAGTCAAACTAAATAACAAAACTGATTCAAAATCTGTGTTCATCAGCACAGCAATTCCCAACAGCATAGAATAAATTCGTGAATAAATATCCAATCACCTTGAAATCTAATTTCCATGATCACAGAAATTCACCAACATCTTAGAGACATGTAGGTGAAGTAAAATCTGAAAAACCATTTTTCTAGAATTTATTCTCGATTTTATACTCATGCCTGTTCCAGAATCGTTTCACAAAACAGCATCTGTAACCTTAGGGAATTAATTAGCAAAACTATATCAAATCAAATCAATAAATTCTGAAAATTCATAGACATATTCTATAACATGTTTTGAACAATCATGGGCAGAAAAATTTCGAAAAATATATCACAATATAAATTTGAAAATCAGACAGTATGCATGCATCAACATCAACAGCAATTAGGGTTTCTGATCTAGCTTCGGTTTTAGCTTCATACACGACAACAGACGCTCTGATACCACTGTAGGAAAATCCCGGGAGGTACATCACATGTACCAGCAGCGGAAAACAAAAAAATTTTGTTCCCGGGACCTTCCCGAAACCCAGGATCCAGGTGTCGGTATGAAGACTCAAACCTGAATAGCCAATAGAGACTATCTCTAAAGGTATCCACGCAGAGATCAGAAAACCTAACCGGATCAAACCCCTTTGACCCGGGAATAGCTAGAATAGAATAAAGGCTGCTAGACCCTACCTCTGTCCTTGAGAGCTTGGATCGATGTTGAAACCTTGTGCTTGGAGAAGGAGAAGTTCGTTGATGCTTGATGAGAAAGAAGAAAATTCAAAGCTTTTAACCTTAACACTTAAGGAAACTCACTTCTCTTCTAACCTTAATGAGCATCGACGGCACACCCACCTTTTAAGCCCTCTTATGTTGATTTTTTTAACAAATAAAAGACTTCCATAAGATGCTTACATATGGATGATTAATGGCCGTTCATTTATTAATGGAATAAACTAATAAGCTTTGAAAAGTCAAAGCTTATCCTCCCTTTTCTCAAATTCAACGCACAAGGTCTAAATAATATAATAATTAATTAATTAATTTACTTAATTAATTAATTAGATTATAAATGCTAAGGTCCATCATCTTTGGTTGGTCCTACCGCCTCTGGGCCCGATCTTTGAAACGACTCCTAAACCTTTCTTAGCAATATTGATGTCGCGATCTCATCGGGACATATCCCAATCCCATTGGGATCCATTTAATCCTAATGCTCTCCATTATTGGAACTCTGTCCAATTACTATTTTACAGATTCTCTGAATCACTCTTATGCGTGTGACCCTTTAGGTTCTCGGTTATGTTGGCCACTTAGATTAACAATTAATCTGAGCAAGTCATGAGCGGTATCTAGCAACACATCATGACCCCCAATTGACCGGAAAGTAATCGGTTTGATGTATTCATCACGAACCAGATCACGAACCCTTCTATAGACAATTACTGTGCAATTCGTCCTTTTACCATCCTATACCCCACTTGGTTATGAGTATGGTCAAAGTGTCAACTCTCACTAGACTGAGTCTAGCCCAAGTGATAACAGATCTCGTCCTAGGACCCATTACTCTATATGTCCATGAAGATACTCTTCATGACATATTCACTCTGGCCAGAGATTTCTGAGTAATGATCCTGACAAGAGGCCATGGGTATCTCCTCTGCTAATCCAGAAGTGGTGAATCCTTTATTGGCTACTCAATTATCTTTGAATACCTCAAGCTGTACCCAAGAACCACCCTATGAGCTACCTCTGGAAGGCAACAAGGAATGGAGTCAAAGCACAGAATCAGTATCCAAGATATCCTTGAGTACCTCAAGTCTAAGGATACTTGCACCATTGCTATGATGAGATTATCACTGACACTAGATAAGATATCCATGTGATGATCTCATGGCAGGTCATCCAATGAACTTACTACCGCTAGTAAGCATCCACATGTCAATTCTAAATATCTCATATTTACGGTTTACGAGATCCACCGCTGATCCAATCAAGGAATATGACATGTGTTAGTCTATCCGGATTAATGATGTCGGTCTCATTAATCCTATGACTAGGAGAATTTAGATCTTGACATAATTGCACATGATAGGAATCTCGGGAGTATGATCACATCATAATTTCCTTCATGCTATGTCATATATCATGGACTTCATTAATCGATTAAAGATCCAATCAATTCATAAACAATGTTCATGAACATCAAATTAATGAATTATGTCTTTTCTTTATTTATTCATTCATGCGATACATTTGTGAATAAAACAGCTAAAGGGATTGCCTTTAGGGCACAAATAAACAGTACCGTCCTTGAATAAGTCGACTTATCCAATGTACAAGTCGACTTATCGGTACCGAGCAAGCATAAGTCGACTTACACATGGTACAAGTCGACTTACCACTTACAGCGCCCACCCCTGCCCCCTGGCTTTTTAACCATACATATTAATTTAGTGAGCTTGAAGCTCTGTGTGCATTGTGCGGTCTTTTGATGTTTTCGAGACATTACCACACGTGGGTAGTCTCTATTTGTACTTTTATGGCATAGTGGCTCATGAACTGTTTTCTTTGGGTTGGTTATGTGAACAAGCTTTATGATTTTATAAATTAAACTCTTAACTATTTTGTCATTATAAAAGACCTTATGCATAAACTTTGATACTATTGTTGAGGTTGCTTAGAATGGGTTTTAAAGTCCTGAAGTTATGGTAAAATTTTTGGTATGAATATAGAACTGTGTTTAAAATGGTTTGCAGGTTTTGAAATTTTTAAAATACAGCCATTGTGTTGCCCAAATTTTTCAAAAAAAGGAGATATTCAATTAGCCTTGCATAATCAGATTAAGGATACTGTGACTATCCTTAGCCTGAGTATGTGGCAGTTTTCATAGGCCCGATGTGGTACTGGGTCATTACAATGCCCCTATAATATGAAATTCTAACTTTTCCCCTAATGAGCATCTCTTCACTTATTTCTTCCTTTATTTTTATTTTATAAAATATTTACACATGTTTTATTAGTTTTAGGAACATTAGTTGCCTAAAAATAAATTTTCTCTAATAAACAAGATTTATTTCACTTTTAACACATTTTTCTCCAATTTATTCGCTAACATTAATTATTCCTAACATTTTCTCCAAAAATACTAAGACACTAAATTCACAAAATATCTCCACACTAATTCTATTGAAAAAATTCCTCTTTTAATTAACAAAATGTAAAATGCTTAACATTTCAAGTTCTAGAATAAAAATAATAGGAAAAAGTACATTGTATGGGGAAAATATAAATTGATGGAAATAAATAGCAATTGAGAAGTCTAAATGAAAAATTTAGGGATTAATTGTTGGGACCCGATCCGGAAACCGGATCCCAACCGGAAGAGGCGGAACGCAAAAACAAATAACAAAGGAGGCGGGACGAATCACAAACGAAACAAACGATGACAAAGCGGAGGAAATCGAATGATAAAGCGAAAAAAGCAAAAGCGGATACATGAATCAGAAACGAAATCAAAAACTTAATAAAGCGGATCCGACATCCGGGACATAGGATAGAGAAACATGATCGCGTGTCGCGTTGGAAACCCAAAGACATTCCAAAATCGGTAAATTTTATTTTTCTTTTTCTTATACTCATCTTTATTCAAACTCATGCAACTCCCTACAATTTCCCTTGTCTTGGAAATTATCCTTAATCAAATTCTCAAATCATACACATTTTCTTATACATTCATATAAAGGCCAAAGCTCATTTTTATACCAATTTTACCAAAATTTCGGCAGCATAACGGTTGCATTTATTCTAACCCAAACCTGCAAAGTATCGAAAACACACTTCTATAATCCCCAATCAATTACACAATCAATCAAAATCCACCGGACCCTCCGTCCGAGATCCAACACAACAAACACAAACCTACATCTATATATCCATATCCAAACACATTATACAAATCCAATTCTTATTAAGTCCTCAATTTAATAGACAACTCATAATTTATTTTACATAATGTCATAATCCAAGTCTTTTATAAAATTCATATATCCATCAATCCAAACCTTAAAATCCATCATATTTCTATACTATCACAAATCATATCCATAACTTAAACCAAATACACAGATCCAGAATTCCTAATACATTCCCATAACGAATACACAACACACTTTAATGGCATTCCAAGCCATTTCCAAACCCTTTCTAAAATCCAAAATTTACAATTGACAAATGAAGCAAAAACGAACAAATGGCCTGACTTTCTTTCATCCGATCTCGTGCTCGAAACCTGGAGATGGGGATGAAAGGGGGTGAGCTCGACGGCTCAGTGGATAACGCATTTATAAATTGAAAAATAAGCAGAAATCATTTTTCATAAACTTTTTGCCAAAAGGCTTATTTTTCAAACTTTGCAACTTTTCAAACATTTTCCTCAAACCTTTTTCAATGTTTTTCAAACTTTTCATAATAAATGTCACTTTTTCATTTCTCAATTTTCTCCCATTTTTCATAAGCATGAATGCAATCACATGAAATCACAAATGACACACATAAAACATATCAAATGGTTTGGGTCGGTCCAAAACGGAACGTACTACACATTCCCGCAAAGCGGTCCTGTGCAGCCGTGAACAGAACATACTACACTTTCGCGCATAGCGATCCAGTGTGGCCGTGAAGGAAGTCCGAAATCGGAACTCCAGTGTCACTAGCGGGCAGCCGAGAGAAGGCTTTTAAAAACGAGACAGTGCACTGACTCACTTAAGGGACCTAACCAAATCCACTTATCACATATTTCATACATACAAATCAAATTGTCCGAAGGCACATTTTGAGACTTTATTTTTCATACACATGTCCTAACTGACACATTTTCATTCATAAATTCACAATGTCCAAAACAATTCACATAACATATTCTCAATCATTCAATAATGCAACAACCATAGCAATTATTAAAACATTCATACACAATGATTCAATTTTATCAAAACATTCAAAAATCAATGAATGTCACAATTATCAATTCATTCATAAATAAAGAATTTCAGATTTTTTCCCACGTTATCAAAGACATTTTGAAACAATAATGTTATTCATTCAGAAATCATAATTTCAAACATTAATCAACAAAATTTTCAAACATTTACAAAAACAATAATTTATTAAAAACCCAATTTTTGCTTTCTTTAATTTTCAAAAATTCATATATAGCTTACAAATCAAAATATAAATATGCTACCCACCTCAATTCCATGCTAACAATTTGTCCCATGCTTCAATTTGACCTTCGCTTCTCTCTCTCTTCCAATTTAACATTACCTAAACCATACATATCCAAATTCAACATCATAAAAATCATAATCTTCAAAATTAACTATAGGAAACCCAAATTCATCACTTTTCCAAGCTATCTAAAGCAAGAATTTCTAAAATCCCCAATTCCAAATTTGACCTAAACCAATTCACTCAAATTCAATATCATAAAAATCATCATTACTTAAATTGAGCTTAGGAAACATCAATTCCTCACATATTCAAGCCATCTAAATCTCCAATTTTCAAAATCCCCAGTTCACTAAAATTGGCCTAAACCCTAACTCACATAAATCCAAAATTAAATCAACTAATCATGAAATTTCCAAAAATTGAGTTTAAAATCAACAAACCCATATCCTTTCTAAGGTTTCTAAACCAAGGATTCATTAAAAACACAAAGTTGAAAAATTCCTCTTACCTTCCTCTTCTAAATTTTCGGATTTATAGGGATTTAGAGGAAGCTTCCATCATCTTCCATCCTCTTTCCCTTGAATCAACTTAAAATCCTCTTGAAAATCTCCCAAAAATCAGAATCCCAAAGCTTTCTCTTCTTTCTCCCATAACCGAATGCTACTCTCTCCACTCTTCTCTCTTATTCTCTTATTTTTTCTTTCCTTTGATCATAAGTTTCGGGCTTCTCTTTTAAAACACACGACAGCCCCCTTTTGTTTAGAGTGCCATGACATTAAATGAGGGTCAAATGACCCTTTTGTCCCTCTCGTTAAGTGGACTTCCCAATATGCCCCTAACATGTACTTTAATTCATGCTTACTTTCGGGTATAATTCGCACTATCAATTTGAAAGAATTTGTTAAAACTTCCTTCTATAGAAATGTTCCTCTATGTTTTAATTTCATAATGCCACAGTAATCATCCAATTTGGAGCACTGCATCAAAACTTATGCTCAAAACATTTCAGATATGTTCATGTTCTAACACATTTTCCAGCATGTTATTTCCATCCAGAAAGTGATATCCTTAAACCCAAAATTGAAACTCAATATCTTCATAAAAATTGTAGCCCTATGTCTCTAATTTAATCCAAAATAATAATCGCATCATTTCGATTACCAGAACAAAAGTTATGCTCAAAATATTTTGAGATGTTCCTAATCCAAAAACTGCACACTAATCCGAACTTCTATTCATAAATTGAAAATCTTAGGGGGAAAATTGAAATTTACTTTCTTCATATGACTTGTAGCCCCATGTCTTAATTTTATTTTTCCTCAAGAATCTTAATTTTATTTTTCCTCAAGAATCACCTCAATCGGATCTCCACAGATCCCGAATTTCTAAAATACTGAACCATGTTCACAAAATTTCCCGACTTACTTTGATTAATTTAATCAACCTCAATTTAATCTCAAAATTTCACAAATTTCTCATAAAAATGTAATTCACTATCTTAGGAATCCAACACTTAAAAAACTAAGTCAATCGGATGTCGGACAGAAAAGATATGAGCGAAAGATTGAAGAGGGGTCATATTTCCTATAATCTGAAAATAATAATTAAATAATCCGAAAATAATAATTAAAAAATAAAAATTAATAAAAAATTTTAAACAAAGACCCTCCTCACGAGGGTGATAGGTCACCCTCGCGAGAGAGCTTCTGAAATATTTTTTTTCCATATATATATATATATATATATATATATATGATTATATATATATATATCATAATTTTTCAAAAAACGTAACTCTTGATTCCGAATTCCAAATTTAACAAATTTTATCTCTATGGAAAGCTTAAAGGAAGCTCTTCAACTTCCATGTAGAACTTAAAGATCAATTTCATCTCTAATGTGATCAAATTTCTAATCAAAGATTCTGCCCAAATAATAAATCTCTAAACAATAACTCAACTTTGAAAATTTATATCTTTCAACTCCAAATTCCGAACACCTCTTATTTTATATCAATGCGAAGATCCGTAAGTCACCAACAATTTTCATGTAGGACATAAAAATCAATTTCACCCTAAGGAAGTCAAATTTTCAATCAAAAGTTCTGTCCTCTAATGATCATGTTAAAACCATAATAGAAACTTGTAAAAATCATAACTTATTATTCCTTGATCTAAAAATTGTGTGCTTTATATCAAACTAAAGATCATTTCAAAATCTTCAACTTTCATGAAGAACTTAAAGGCTAAATCAACCTCTAACTAGGTCAGAATTTCTCTCAAAACAAAGCATACACAAAACTACACTTAAAAACATTTTTAAAAGTGAAAGTATAATAACCTTAAATTTGACTGACCATAACTTTCACTCCCGATATCGAAAAATTACAAACTTTATGACAACAGAAAGCTCTCAACATAATCTACAAGTTTCATGTAGATCATTTTCTCAAATTGTGCCTAAATTAAAAAGTTAACTCTCAAGTCAAACTTTCAATACCCAATAGTCAACTTTCTTAAATCTTCAAATTTTTACACTTTTTCTTTTTAATTCTTGCTATTCAACTTCATTTCAATCAACTCATCCACTTGAACTCTCATAAAATATACAAATCTCTACAAAAATCAAGATAATCAAAACCCAATAATTCTTTTCTCACGAATTTCTTCAAAGCACAAATACCCTTATTTCACAATACTTCCATAATACCACTCATTTAATTTCACTTAATATTTCTAAATTTCATTCAAAAATCGGGGTCCAACATTTCTCCCCCTCTTAAAAGAATTTCGTCCTCGAAATTCTAACTTATGCAAAGTACCAAATACTTACTTCTGAATGACATAATCAAACACTTATTCATCTTATTCCTTATTACACATATTTCTCATCATATATGTATCTCAATCTCTTCACAATATTTCACTTCTTGTATCAAATGCTCATATAGCACTATCTCCTCAAATCAAATATTTCTTAACACATCTTCACAAGTCAATGGTCCCATTTCTTAAGGAACCCTAATATGGACCACAATCATTCAAAATCAGCCTTTTTTTTAACTTTAATATATACATTCCTTTTATTCACCTCATCTTTCAATTATTCATGTTCCATACCACAAATGTATAATCAAACTCAATTCATCATGAAATTCTAACCTCAATTTCATTAACACACTCTTAAAATCAATTATCACTTTTGTCACCCAAATCAAATAATCACACATATTCGTGAAAATGTCCTTCACATTAAAATCACATTCACTATATAACCTTACAAACTCTTTCAATTTCTTACTCATACACATACACCCAAGTAAGATCATATTACTGGGCTCTGATACCATCTATGTTGGGACTCGATCCGGAAACCAGATCCCAACAGGAAGAGGCGAAATGCAAAAACGAATAACAAAGGAGGCGGGACGAATCACAAACGAAACAAACGATGACAAAGCGGAGGAAATCGAATGATAAAGCGAAAGAAACGAAAGCGGATACATGAATCGGAAACGAAATAAAAAACTTAATAAATCGGATCTGACATCCGGGACATAGGATAGAGAAACATGATCGCGTGTCGCGTTGGAAACCCAAAGACATTCCAAAATCGGTAAATTTTATTTTTCTTTTTCTTATACTCATCTTTATTCAAACTCATGCAAATCCCTACAATTTCCCTTGTCTTGGAAATTATCCTTAATCAAATTCTCAATTCATACACATTTTCTTATACATTCATATAAAGCCCAAAATTCATTTTTATACCAATTTTACCAAAATTTCGGCAGCATAACGGTTGCATTTATTCTAACCCAAACCTGCAAAGTATCGAAAACACACTTCTATAATCCGCAATCAATTACCCAATCAATCAAAATCCACCGGACCCTCCGTCCGGGATCCAACACAACAAACACAAACCTACATCTACATATCCATATCCAAACACATTATACAAATCCAATTCTTATTAAGTCCTCAATTTAATAGACAACTCATAATTTATCCTACATATTGTCATAATCCAAGTCTTTTACAAAATTCATATATCAATCAATCCAAACCTAAAAATCCATCATATTTCTATACTATCACAAATCATATCCATAACTAAAACCAAATACACAGATCCAGAATTTATAATACATTCCCATAACGAATACACAACACACTTTAATGGCATTCCAAGCCATTTACAAACCCTTCCTAATATCCAAAATTTACAATTGACAAATGAAGCAAAAACGAACAGATAGCTTGACTTTCTTTCATCCGATCTCCTGCTCGAAACCTGGAGAAGGGAATGAAAGGGGGTGCGCTCGACGACTCAGTGGATAACACATTTATAAATTGAAAAATAACAAGAAATCATTTTTCATAAACTTTTTGCCAAAAGGCTTATTTTTCAAACTTTGCAACTTTTCAAACATTTTTCTCAAATCTTTTTCAATGTTTTTCAACTTTTCATAATAAATGTCATTTTTTCATTTCTCAATTTTCTCCCATTTTTCATAAGCATGAATGCAATCACATCAAATTACAAATCACATACATAAAACATATCAAACAGTTTGGGTCGGTCCAAAACGGAACGTACTGCACATTCCCGCAAACCGGTCCTTTGCAGTCGTGAACAGAACGTACTACACTTTCCCGCATAGCGGTCCAGTGTAGCAGTGAAGGGAGTCCAAAATCGAAACTCCAATGCTACAGCGGGCAGCCGAGAGAAGGCTCTTAAAAACGAGACAGTGCATTGACTCACTTAAGGGACCTAACCAAACCCACTTATCACATATTTCATACATACAAATCAAATTGCCCGAAGCCACATTTTGAAACTTTATTTTTCATACACATGTCCTAACTGACACATTTTCATTCATAAATTCACAATGTCGAAAACAATTCACATAACATATTCTCAATCATTCAATAATGCAATAACCATAGCAATTATTAAAACATTCATACACAATGATTCAATTTTATCAAAACATTCAAAAATCAATGAATGTCACAATTATCAATTCATTCATAAATAAAGAATTTCGGATTTCTTTTCCCACGTTATCAAAGACATTTTAAAACAATAATGTTAATCATTCGAAAATCATAATTTCAAACATTAATCAACAAAATTTACAAACATTTACAAAAACAATAATTTATCAAAAACCCAATTTTTGCTTTCTTTAATTTTTGAAAATTCATATATAGCTTACAAATCAAAATATAAATATGCTACCCACCTCAATTCCATGCTAACAACTTGTCCCATTCTTCAATTTGACCTTCGCTTCTCTCTCTCTTCCAATTTAACTTTACCTAAACCATACATATCCAAATTCAACATCATAAAAATCATAATCTTCATAATTAACTATAGGAAACCCAAATTCATCACTTTTCCAAGCTATCTAAAGCAAGAATTTCTAAAATCCCAAAATTTCAAATTTGACCTTAACCAATTCACTCAAATTCAATATCATAGAAATCATCATTACTTAAATTGAGCTTAGGAAACATCAATTCCTTACATATTCAAGCTATCTAAATCTCCAATTTTCAAAATCCCCAATTCACTAAAATTGGCCTAAACCCTAACTCACATAAATCCAAAATTAAATCAACTAATCATGAAATTTGCAAAAATTGAGTTTAGAATCAGCAAACCCATATCCTTTCTAAGGTTTCTAAACCAAGGATTCATTAAAAACACAAAGTTGAAAAATTCCTCTTACCTTCCTCTTCTAGAATTTCAGATTTATAGGGCTTTAGAGGAAGCTTCCATCATCTTCCATCCTCTTTCCCTTGAATCAACTTAAAATCCTCTTGAAAATCTCCCAAAAATCAGAATCCCAAAGCTTTCTCTTCTTTCTCCTATAACCGAATGCTACTCTCTCCACTCTTCTCTCTTATTCTCTTATTTTTTCTTTCCTTTGATCATAAGTTTCGGGCTTCTCTTTTAAAACACACTACAGCCCCCTTTTGTTTAGAGTGCCATGTCATTAAATGAGGGTCAAATGACCCTTTTGTCCCTCTCGTTAAGTGGACTTCCCAATATGCCCCTAACATGTACTTTAATTCATGCTTACTTTCGGGTATAATTCGCACTATCAATTTGAAGGAATTTGTTAAAACTTCTTTCTAGAGAAATGTTCCTCTATGTTTTAATTTCATAATTCCACAATAATCATCCAATTCGGAGCACTGCATCAAAAGTTATGCTCAAAACATTTCAGATATGTTCATGTTCTAACACATTTTCCAGCATGTTATTTCCATCCAGAAAGTGATATCCTTAAACCCAAAATTGAAACTCGATATCTTCATAAAAATTGTAGCCCTATGTCTCTAATTTAATCCAAAACAATAATCGCATCATTTCGATTACCATAACAAAAGTTATGCTCAAAATACTTTGAGATGTTCCTAATCTAAAAACTGCACACTAATCTGAACTTCCATTCATAAATTGAAAATCTTAGGGGGAAAATAGAAATTTACTTTCTTCATATGACTTGTAGCCCCATGTCTTAATTTTATTTTTCCTTAAGAATCTTAATTTTATTTTTCCTCAAGAATCACCTCTATTGGATCTCCACAGATCCCGAATTTCCAAAATACTGAACCATGTTCAGAAAATTTCCCGACTTACTTTGATTAATTTAATCAACTTCAATTTAATCTCAAAAATTCACAAATTTCCCATAAAAATGTAATTCACTGTCTTAGGAATCCAACACTTCGAAAACTAAGTTAATCGGATGTCGGACAGAAAAGATATGAGCGAAAGATTGAAGAGGGGTCATATTTCCTATAATCTGAAAATAATAATTAAATAATCCAAAAATAATAATTAAATAATAAAAATTAATAAAAAATTTTATACAAAGACCCTACTCACGAGGTGATAGGTCGCCCTCACGAGAGAGCTTCTGAAATCTTTTTTTTCGATATATATATATATATATATGATTATATATATATATATATCCGAATTTAAAAAAAAAACGTAACTTTTGATTTCGAATTCCAAATTTATCAAATTTTATCTCTATGGAAAGCTTGAAGGAAGCTCTTCAACTTCCATGTAGAACTTAAAGATCAATTTCATCTCTAAAGTGATCAAATTTCTAATCAAACATTTTGCCCAAATAATAAATCTCTAAACAATAACTCAAATTTGAAAATTTATATCTTTCAACTCCAAATTCCGAACACCTCTTATTTTATATCACTGCGAAGATCCAAAAGTCACCTACAATTTTCATGAAGGACATAAAAATCAATTTGACCTCCAAGGAAGTCAATTTTTCAATCAAAAGTTCTATCCTCTAATGATCATGTTAAAACCATAACAGAAACTTGTAAAAATCATAACTTATTATTCCTTGATCTAAAAATTGCATGCCTTATATCAAACTAAAAATCATTTGAAAATCTTCAACTTTCATGCAGAACTTAAAGGCTAAATCAACCTCTAACTAGGTCAGAAGTTCTCTCAAAACACAGCATGCACAAAACTACACTTAAAAATATTTTTAAAAGTCAAAGTATAAGAACCTTAACTTTGACTGACCATAAATTTCACTCCCGATATCGAAAATTACAAACTTTATGGCAACAGAAAGCTCTCAACATAATTTATATGTTTTATGTAAATCATTTTCTCAAATTGTGCCTAAATCAAAAAGTCAACTCTCAAGTCAAACTTTTTATACCCAATAGTCAACTTTCTTAAATCTTCAAATTTTCACACTTTTTCTTTTTAATTCTTGCTATTCAACTTAATTTCAATCAACTCATCCACTTGAACTCCCACAAACTATACAAATCTCTACAAAAATCAAGATAATCAAAACCCAATAATTCTTTTCTCATGAATTTCTTCAAAGCACAAATACCCTTATTTCACAATACTTACATAAAACCACTCATTTAATTTCACTTAATATTTCTAAATTTCTCTCAAAAATCGGGGTCTAACATTTCTCCCCCTCTTAAAAGAATTTCGTCCTCGAAATTCTAACTTACGCAAAGTACCAAATACTTACTTCTAAATGACATAATCAAACACTTATTCATCTTATTCCTTATTACACATATTTCTCATCATATATGTATCTCAATCTCTTCACAATATTTCACTTCTTGTACCAAATGCTCATGTAGCACTCTCTCCTCAAATCAAATATTTCTTAACACATCTTCACAAGTCAATGGTCCCATTTCTTAAGGAACCCTAATATGGACCACAATCATTCAAAATTAGCCTTTTTTTAACTTTTATATATACATTCCTTTTATTCACCTCAACTTTCAATTATTCATGTTCCATCCCACAAATGTGTAGGAAAATCCTGGTGTGAGCATCACATGCCCACGGTGCGGAAAACAAAATTTTTTTGTTCCGGGACCTTCCCGAAAGCGAGGATCCATGTGTCTATACAACAAACTCAAACCATAACGACCAAAGGAGACCGTCTCTAATGGTATCCACGCAGAGATCGGAGAACCTAACCGGGACAAACCCTTTGACCCGGGAATAGCTAGAACAAAGTAAAGAGTGCTAGCTCCTACCTTTGTCCTTGGAGAGCTTGAATCAACGATGAAGAGGAGAAACTTGGAGAAGAGCTTGAAGATAATTGATGATGAAGATAGCTTGAGAGAAACACTTTCTATTTCAAACCTTTCTTCCTTCTTCAAGCCAACGATCATCTCATGGAGAAAGAAACTCTTTCATTTCCCTTCTTATTCCATAAGCTACGATCATCTATCTTCTCATCTCCTTTATTTTGTCTTTTGTCATTAAATGAATTGATGACTAAGCATGAAATGGAAGCTTCTTCCATCCACCAACGTGTACACACACACACACACACACACACACACACACACATATATATATATATATATTAATTATTTAATTAATTAATCATATAAATATATGTATATAACTGCTGAAGTGGTCCAACACATGCTGAGGTCGGTCCTACAGGTCCGTGAGGAAAAACTCTGAAAACCTTTTTCAAAGATATCGATGTCGCGATCTCATCGGGACATATCTCGATCTCATCGGGATCCATTTAACCCGTTTGCTCTCCATTTATTGGAACTCTATCCAAAACTATTTTATAAATTCTCCGAGTCACTCTTATGCGTGTGACCCATTAGGTTCCCGGTTATGTTGGCCACTTAGATTAACACTTAATCTGAGCAAGTCATGAGCGGTATCTAGCAACACATCATGACCTCCAATTGACCGGAAAGTAATTGGTTTGACGAATGAAGCTATATTTATCATGAACCATATCACGAACCTTTCCATAGACAATTACCGTGCAATTCGTCCTTTCACCATGCTATACCCCACTTGGTTATGAATATGGGCAAAGTGTCAACTCTTTACTAGACTGACTACGTCATATCTAGTCCAAGTGATTTCAGTTCTTGTCCTGGGACTCATTACTTAATATGTCAATGAAGACATTCTTCATGACATATATGCTCGACGAGAGACTTCCAAGTAATGACCACGATAAGAGGGCATGGGTATCATCTTACGCTATCACGTAGTGGTGAATCCTCTATTGGCTACTCGATTACCTTGAATACCTCAAGCTGCACCCAAGCACCACCCTATGAGCGACCTTTGTAAGGCAACAAGGAATGGAGTCAAGCATAGAATCGATTATCCAAGATATCCTTGAGCACCTCAAGTCTAAGGATACTTGCACCATTGCTATGATGAGATTATCAACGACATTAGAATAGGACATCCATGTGATGATCTCATAGCAGGTCATCCAATGTACTTACTACCTCTAGTAAGCATCCACATCTCAACCTAAATATCTCATATTTACGGTTTACGAGATCCTTTGCTTGACCAAGTC
The DNA here is from genome assembly GCA_029891385.1 of Erythroxylum novogranatense. NCBI lineage: Eukaryota > Viridiplantae > Streptophyta > Magnoliopsida > Malpighiales > Erythroxylaceae > Erythroxylum > Erythroxylum novogranatense. Next base: position 59,620,762 of record CM057233.1, read on the forward strand.
AAGGAGCTTGAGATGTGCTAGTCTTTCCGGATTACCGATGTCCAGTTTCAGTAATCCTACGACTAGGGATAATTTAGATACTAACATAATTGCATATGATAGGAATCTCAGTAGTATGATCACATCACAATTTCTTTCATGCTATGTCATATATCATGGACTTCATTAATTTGCTTATTGATCAATACCAGTTCACAAATAATGAACAGCAAATTAATGAAATATGCCTTTCTTTATTTATTCATAAAGACTGTACACAAATTTGTACAAAATGCGCTAAAGACGATTGCCTTCAGGCCATTACTCTAACAAAATGTATATTCAAACTCAATTCATCATGAAATTCTAACCTCAATTTCATTAACACACTTTTAAAATCAATTATCACTTTTTTCACCCAAATCACATAATCACACAAACTCGTGAAAATGTCCTTCACATCAAAATCACATTCACTGTATAACCTTACAAACTCTTTCAATTTCTTACTCATACACATACACCCAAGTAAGATCATATTACTGGGCTCTGATACCATCTATGTTGGGACCCGATCTGAAAACCGGATCCCAACCGAAAGAGGCGAAATGCAAAAATGAATAACAAAGGAGGCGGGACGAATCACAAACGAAACAAACGATGACAAAGCGGAGGAAATCGAATGATAAAGCGAAAGAAGCGAAAGCGGATACATGAATCGGAAACAAAATAAAAAACCTAAAAAAGCGGATCTGACATCCGGGACATAGGATAGAGAAACATGATCGCGTGTCGCGTTGGAAACTCAAAGACATTCCAAAATCGGTAAATTTTATTTTTCTTTTTCTTATACTCATCTTTATTCAAACTCATGCAAATCCCTACAATTTCCCTTGTCTTGGAAATTATCCTTAATCAAATTCTCAATTCATACACATTTTCTTATACATTCATATAAAGCCCAAAACTCATTTTTATACCAATTTTACCAAAATTTCGATAGCATAATGGCTGCATTTATTCTAACCCAAACCTGCAAAGTATCGAAAACACACTTCTATAATCCCCAATCAATTACACAATCAATCAAAATCCATCGGACCCTCCGTTCGGGATCCAACACAACAAACACAAACCTACATCTACATATCCATATCCAAACACATTATACAAATCCAATTCTTATTAAGTCCTCAATTTAATAGACAACTCATAATTTATCCTACATAATTTCATAATCCAAGTCTTTTACAAAATTCATATATCAATCAATCCAAACCTAAAAATCCATCATATTTCTATACTATCACAAATCATATCCACAACTTAAACTAAATACACAGATCCAGAATTCATAATACATTCCCATAACGAATACACAACACACTTTAATGGCATTCCAAGCCATTTACAAACCTTTCTAAAATCTAAAATTTACAATTGACAAATGAAGCAAAAACGAACAGATAGTTTTACTTTCTTTCATCCGATCTCCTGCTCGAAACCTGGAGAAGGGGATGAAAGGGGAGTGAGCTCGACGGCTCAGTGGATAACACATTTATAAATTGAAAAATAAGCAGAAATTATTTTTCATAAACTTTTTGCCAAAAGGCTTATTTTTCAAACTTTGCAACTTTTCAAACATTTGCCTCAAATCTTTTTCAATGTTTTTCAACTTTTCATAATAAATGTCACTTTTTCATTTCTCAAATTTCTCCCAATTTTCATAAGCATGAATGCAATCACATGAAATCACAAATCACACACATAAAACATATCAAACGGTTTGGGTCGGTCCAAACGGACGTCTTCGCACATTCCATAAGCGGTCTGTGCGATCGTGAACAGAACGTACTACACTTTCCCGCATAGCGGTCCAGTGTAGCCATGAAGGGAGTCCGAAATCGGAACTTCAACGCCACTAGCGGGCGGTCGAGAGAAGGCTTTTAAAAATGAGACAGTGCACTGACTCACTTAAGGGACCTAACCAAACCCACTTATCACATATTTCATACATACAAATCAAATTGCCCGAAGGCACATTTTGAAACTTTATTTTTCATACATATGTCTTAACTGACACATTTTCATTCATAAATTCACAATGTCCAAAACAATTCACATAACATATTCTCAATCATTCAATAATGCAACAACCGTAGCAATTATTAAAACATTCATACAAAATGATTCAATTTTATCAAAACATTCAAAAATCAATGAATCTCACAATTATTAATTCATTCATAAATAAAGAATTTCGGATTTTTTTCCCACGTTATCAAAGACATTTTAAAACAATAATGTTAATCATTCGGAAATCATAATTTCAAACATTAATCAACATATTTTTCAAACATTTACAAAAACAATAATTTATCAAAAACTCAATTTTTGCTTTCTTTAATTTTTGAAAAATCATATATAGCTTACAAATCAAAATATAAATATGCTACCCACCTCAATTCCATGCTAACAACTTGTCCCATGCTTCAATTTGACCTTCGCTTCTCTCTCTCTTCCAATTTAACATTACCTAAACCATACATATCCAAATTCAACATCATAAAAATCATAATCTTCAAAATTAACTATAGGAAACCCAAATTCATCACTGATAAGTCATGTTTATGTAAGTGATAAGTCGACTTACACATGTTCGGTACCGATAAGTCGACTTGTTCATTGGATAAGTCGACTTATTCAAGGACGGTACTGTTTATTTGTGCCCTAAAGGCAATCCCCTTTAGCGCGTTTTATTCAAAGTCGTGTGCAGACTGTAAGTACAAGTCGACTTGTACTACTGATAAGTCGACTTGTTCTTGAAAAGTACCGATAAGTCGACTTGGACATTGGATAAGTCGACTTATTCAAGGATGATCTTGTTTATTTGTGCCCTAAAGGCAATCCCCTTTAGCGCATTTTATTCACGATCGTATCGGTGAATGAATAAATAAAGAAAAGGCATAATTCATTAATTTGATGTTCATGAACATAGTTTATGAATTGATTGGATCTTTAATCAAATTAATGAAGTCCATGATATATGACATAGCATGAAGGAAATTATGATGTGATCATACTCACGAGATTCCTATCATGTGCAATTATGTCAAGATCTAAATTCTCCTAGTCATAGGATTAATGAGGCTGGACATCATTAATCCGGATAGACTAACACATGTCATATTCCTTGATTGGATCAAGCGGTGGATCTCGAAGCGTAAATATGAGATATTTAGAATTGACATGTGGATGCTTACTAGCGGTAGTAAGTTCATTGGATGACTGCCATGAGATCATCACATGGATATCTTATCTAGTGTCGTTGATAATCTCATTATAGCAATGGTGCAAGTATCCTTAGACTTGAGGTACTCGAGGATATCTTGAATCTTGATCTTGTGCTGACTCCATTCCTTGTTGCCTTCGGAGGTAACTCATAGGGTGGTGCTTGGAGTGCGGCTTGAGGTATTGAAGGTAATTGAGTAGCCAATAAAGGATTCACCACTTACGGATTAGCGAAGAGATACCCACGGCCTCTTGTCGGGATCATTACTCGAAATCTCGGCGAGTGAATATGTCATGAAGAGTGTCTTCATGGACATATAGAGTAATGAGTCCTAGGGCGAGATCTGTTATCACTTAGGCTAGACTCGGTCTAGTGAGAGTTGACACTTTGACCATACTCATAACCAAGTGGGGTATAGGATGGTGAAAGGACGAATTGCACGTAATTGTCATGGAAGGGTTCGTGATGCGGTTCGTGATGAATACATCAAACTGATTACTTTCCGGTCAATTGGGGTCATGATGTGTTGCTAGATACCGCTCATGACTTGCTCGATTAATTGTTAATCTAAGTGGGCAACATAACCTAAACCTAAAGGGTCACACGCATAAGAGTGTTTGAGAGAATCAGAAAATAGTAATTGGACGAGTTCCAATTATGGAGACATTAGGATTAAATGGATCCCAATGGGATTGGGATATGTCCCATGAGATCGCGACATCAATATTGCTAAGAAAGGTTTAGAGTTTGTTTGATCGGGGCCGATAGAGATAGGACCAACCCAGTTTGACTGGACCTCTTTAGCAAATATATATATATATATATTAATTAATTGAGAATTAATTAATTATATATATATATGTTGATTTACGTGGAAGCCATAAATGGAGAGGATAAAGGAAGTTTGAAAAGTCAAAATTCATCATTATTTATCATTTTAAGGCACTTCCATGCTTTCTACGTGGATGCCCTTCAACCAAGCTTCTTATATGTGTTTTAAGTGTTAAATAAACATATAAGAAGTGAAAAAAAGGAGGCTTACATGTTGGTGGAAGGGAAGGGATCGAAAGCTTAAGGGTTAAGCCTTTGGAAAATTTGATTTTTCATCTCCTTCATCTCTTCCTTTGAAGTTGCTTCCACTCTCCAAGGCTTCCACCAAGGTTCAATCACTAGCTCTCCAGGACAGAGGTAAGCTCTAGCAGGCTTTAATCTGTTCTAGCTATTCCCGGGTCAAAGGGGTTTGACTCGGTTAGGTTTTCTGATCTCTGCGTGGATACCTTTAGAGATAGTCTCTTTTGGCTATTTAGGTTTATGTCTTCATACGGATACCTGGATCCTGGGTTCGGGAAGGTCCCGGGAACAAAAATTTTTGTTTTCCGCTGCCGGTACATGTGATGTACCTCCCGGGATTTTCCTACAGTGGTATCAGAGACAGGTTGGTATCCCGTATGAAGCTAAAACCTAAGCTAGATCAGAAACCCTAAGTGCTGTTGATGTTGATGCATGTGTACTGCTCAGATTTCGAATTGCTATAGAGATAGGATTTTCGAAATTTTTCTGCTCAGGATTGTTCATAACATGTTAGAGAATATGTCTATGAATTTTCAGAATTTATCGATTTGATTTGATATACTTTTGGTAATTAATTCCCTAAGGTTACAGATGCTGTTTTGTGAAACAATTCTGGAACAGGAAGTAGTATAAAATCGAGAATAAATTCTAGAAAAATCGTTTTCTGGATTTTCCTTCACCTACATGTCTCTAAGATGTTGGTGAATGTCTGTGAGCATGGAAATTGGATTTCAAGGTGATTGGTTATTTATTCACGAATTTATTCTATGCTGTTGGGAATTGCTGTGCTGATGAACACAAATTTTGAATCGGTTTTGTTATTTAGGTTGACTGAGTTTTTGATGGCCTAAAATCCTGAAAAACTTCATGTAGCGTGTTCGGAACATTTAGTAACCTATGTAATTTTCTCATGATTTATTAAAATTGTTTCATTGATCATTTCGAGCAATGTACAGAACTGGACAGTTTTTGTGAAAATTGTTGGGACTGTTTTCCTTGGCTTGATTGAGTGTGCTTTTTCAGTTCCAATGCCTTGCACCATTTTTAATGTGATTAAAAATGTGTTATCTTGATGTAGTATGATTGCCAAACTGAATTGCTTGAATTACCTTTTCCAAGAATTTTTGAATGCCGAATTGATCACATTAGCGTCTCGTTAGTATATTGCATTATCTTGTTTGTTTTGACCGTCATATTTTTTATGGCATGTGCTGAAGTAAATTTGATAATGTATGTGCTATCTAGAGATGCTTAGGATGATAATTTCGGTGTTCCTAAATTGTTTGGAAATTAATGAGTTTTGACTCATTTCAAGCTTTTCATATAGTTTGACTATTTAAGGCATTCATGAATCAATGAAGTGTTCATTGATACATCAAATTTATCAGATATTATCCTAGGTATGATGGTGTTGAGAATTGGAATTGTACTAATTGAGAAATTAGCCGATTAGAGATTTTAGCAAAATTCCCTGAATAAGTCGACTTGTATGTTAAATTAGTCGACTTGTTCAAGGTTATTGGATAAGTCGACTTGTGAATAGAACAAGTCGACTTGTTCAGGATCTCAGTATAAGTCGACTTGTAGTACCTTATAAGTCGACTTGTTCATGGGCAGGTGACATAAGTCGACTTGTGTCATACAAGTCGACTTGTGTGTGAGCAGAAGTATAAGTCGACTTGCATTTGATGAAAGTGGACTTGTGGCATCTCGAGTTGGATGATGGATGATTATAAGGATTGATTCAATATGATTGATGAAACCTAAATCATTCCATATAGTCTTCGTGACTATAATCCTTAAGCTTGGAGAAGAAGAGACTCAAAATCCCTCCTCGATATATGAAAACTAACGCCTTCCATTAATATGGTAAGAACCAGAGTTCTTATAGGGTTGGGTTGTTGAGCTAACCTCGAAGCTCACTCTATCTGAATATGTTGAACCATGAAAATAAGATTTTGGATTCTTGGGTCGATTTTCCTAGAAGCGTTGATTTGTTGAGCTAACCTCAAGGTCAGCGTGACAGAGGCGGTTGGGTAGCATACATTAGATGTATGCGCATCAAAGAGTTGATACCCAATGAAGTGCACACATCAACAAGTTGATAGCACTGATCGATAGTTGTGTCTAAGATGTAATTGGTATATCTGATACCTCCCGAGACATAAGGTGGCTTGTTGAGCTAACCTCAAGGTCATTCTTAATGTCGGTTATCGATGATGCAATTGGTATGACCGATACCTACCGATTGACCTAAGTTGTGGCTTGTTGGGCAAACCCAAGGTCACTCTTAGCAATGTCGGATATCGACCCACTAGGACATTATGTCACTTTGTTTCTCCGGATTAAGTAAAGAGGTTATGGATTCTAGGAAACTAGTGGGAGCCATATGCATGTCATGCAAGTCCTTATGATCATGCAGGCATTTCTATTCTATCATTCCTTCTCTCTATCGCTTTTAGGTTGATTGAAGAAGTCTTTCAGTGTGAATTTTCGCTCTCTATTCTGGACTGAATTTTCTTGATTGGCTGAGGACTCTGAGAACTGTTCTCAGATCTGAGGAACTGGGATACGTCCTAGATGTTCCACTTCCAGATGCACATGCTGTCGATGCTTCTGATAAGGATCAGAAAGCATATCGTAAGCATCTGAAGGACAGTGACATGGCTGCTTGCCTCGATGTCACCAGAGCTGCAGAAGCAGCACGAGTCCATGGATGCTCACGTTATAGTATTTCATCTTAGGGAGCTGTTTGATGAGTAAGCTCGGTCTGAAAGGTTCAAGACCTCAAGGCTTCTCTTCATCACAAAGATGGCTCCAGGACAACTGCTGTGCAGTATACCCCTGAAGATGAATGGCTATATTGAGAGATTGGCCGTCTTAGGATTTGTAATGGATTATGAATTAAGTAGAGACTTAATTCTGGTTGGATTGTCTGATGGTTATTCACAGTTTGTGTTAAACTATCGGATAAACCAAATATCCACAACAATTCCTGAGCTGATCAATCTGCTCATGACAGCTGAGCAGGCTATCAAGAGAGATAGCAAGTGGCTAATGGTGGATGCTTCTTCTTCTAAATCAAAGAAGAAAAGGCATAGAAACCAAAGGGAAGTGCCAACAAGAAGAAGACCAAAGATTCTTCCCCAAAAAGATTTTGCTTTCATTGTGGCAAGTCTAGCCACTAGAGGCGAAACTGTAAAATCTATCTGGAGTCTTTGAAGCAGAAGAAGGCATCAGATGCCTCTACTTCTTGAAATATGTTTGTCATTGAGGTTAATACTATTCCTGATCAAAACATATCGGTCTTTGATAACGGATGTGGCTCATACATATGAAATGATATGCAGGGCCTCAGGGACAGTAGAAAGCTCATAAAAGGAGAACTGGACTTTCGTGCAGGTAATGAAGCAAGGGTTGCTACATTAGCCGTAAGCACTTATGTCTTGTCACTCCCTGGTGAGCTTATATTCAAATTGGATGATTGTCATTTTGTACCCGTTTTAAACAAAGAACATATTGTATGTTTTATGTTTAATTAGAGCTAGTTTCCATGGGACTTTTAGTAGCAATGGTTGTTATATTAGTTGCAATGGAATGCTCTATGGTACTCGTACATTATGCAATGGAATTGACATATGAGATATGTCATATCCAATTATGAATGTCAATGACGCGAAAAGACATAATCGAGATAATTTAAAATCAACTTACTTATGGCATTGTCGGCTTGGCCATATAAATGAGACACGCATCGCTAAGCTCCATAAGAGTGGATGTTTAGGGTCATTTGATTATGAATCATATGATACATGCGAATCTTGTTTATTAGGCAAGATGACTAAGTTATCCTTTAAAGGAAAGGGTGAACGAGTGAATGGAATATTAGACCTAATAGATTCGGATGTATGTGGTCCGATGTCCATCTATGCCAGAAGTGGTTGTCTTTACTTCATTACTTTTATCGGTGATTATTCACGATATGGGTACATGTATCTGTATTTGATAAGATACAAATCTGAAGTATTTGAATAGTTCAAATAATTCAGAAATGAAGTAGAAAACAAACTTGGTAAAAGTATGAATACATTACGATCTGATCGTGGTGGAAAATGCTTACACCAACAGTTTTGGATTATCTCAGAGATAATGGGATATTATCTCAGTGCACTCCACCTTGCACGCCGCAGCACAATGGTGTGGCTGAAAGGAGAAATCGAACCTTGTTAGACATGGTGCGATTGATGATAGGTTTTGCACAGTTTTGGGAATATGCGCTTGAGACAGCTGTTTACTTGCTAAACAGAGTTCCATCAAAGACAGTTGTGGTTACTCCATATGGAGATATGGACTAGCTGAAAATCCTATCTTTCTCATCTGAAAGTATGGGGTTGTCCTGCTTACGTGAAGCGGACAAAGTCAGATTAGCTTGATGCAAAAGCTGACAAGTGTTTGTTCGTGGAATATCAATTCTATCTTGCTTAGGAACAAAAGTTGTTTGTTTCCAAGCATGCTGTTTTCTTAAAGAAATAGTTTCTTTTACAAGAGGACAGTGGGAGCAAAGTTGAACTTGGAGAAGTTCAAGATGCTCGAACAAACATAGATCAACTGCCTGAACTTGAAACTGTCACTCATATAGATGAGGTAACAGTTCAACCTTCTACTACACACGAATTTCGTAGGTCACGTAGGATACGCTCTGTTCCTGAGAAATATGGATTTCTCGTAAGTGAACAGAATGACGTAATGCTCATAGGAGATGATGAGCCTACTACCTATGAAGAGGTTCTGAAAAGTTCAGAGTCTGAGAAATGGCTTTAAGCCATAAAAGCCGAAATGGATTCCATGTACATAAACTAAGTATGGACTTTGGTTGTTACACCTGCAGGGATAAAACCCACAGGGTGCAAAGAGGTTTTAGAAGAAAACCAACATGGATGGTAATTTGATTACCTATAAAGCAATGCTTCTGGTTAAAGGATTTCGTCACAGACAAGGAGTTGACTATGACGAAATCTTCAGCCCCGTAGCAATGCTTAAATCCATTCGAATACTCCTAGCCATTGCCGCTCATTATGATTATGAGATATGGCAAATGGATGTGAAGATAGCTTTCCTGAGAGGAAATCTACCCGAGGATATGTATGACACAACCTGAGGGCTTCACTTCCATCGATGGTGAAAACGTATGCAAGCTTCAGCAATCCATGTTTGGATTGAAGCAAGCATCCAGGAGTTGGAATATCCGTTTTGATGAGTCAATCAAAGAGTTTGGTTTCTCACAAAATTCGGATGATCATTGTGTGTATAAGAAGGTTAATGGGACTGCAATCGTATTCCTTGTGTTGTATGTAGATAACATCATTCTTTGGGAAACGATGTCTCTATCTTTGTCGCTTAAAATTTGGTTGTCCAAACAATTTGCGATGAAAGACCTTGGTAAAGCAACTTATATCCTTGGGATATAGATTTATAGAGATAAATCAAAAGGTTGCTTGGTCTTTCACAAGCATCGTACATAGATGAGATGCTAAAGAGGTTTAGCATGGAACAATGCTATGTACGAAGCCCGATGTATCGAATGCTCTAAGTATTACGAGCAGATACCAATCGGTTCCTAGTGAGGGTCACTGGGTGGCGGTCAAGAATATCCTCAAGTACTTGCGAAGCACTAAGGATGTTTTCTTGATCCATGGAGATGGAAATCTCCACATGAGCGGGCATTCAGATGCCAGTATCTAATCTGATAAGGATGATTCTGAATCATGATTAGGTTATACACATTCACACTGAATAGCGTGGCGGTTAGTTGGAAAGAATTCCAAACAAGAGAGGACTGCTGATTCAACAACCGAGGCAGAGTACCTGTTGCATGAGATGTGCAAAGGAAGCAGTTTGGATCAAGAAGTTCATTACTGAACTTGATCTAGTCCCTAGCTGTGGTGGGCCCATAGGATTGTATTGTGATACAATGGGGCTAATCTTGTGACAAAGGAACCAAGGTCTTATCGACGGTCCGAACTCGTGCCATGATTCGGAGATCATTAGTCGAGATGATATCCTGATAGAGAGAATTCCCACGGAGCAAAGTGTTGCTGTTCCATTGACAAAGCCATTGTCACAGGAGAATTGTGATTCTCATGGACTCACTTATGGTATTGGATACTAAGGCGATTGGCTTTAGGTCAAGTGGGAGATTTGTAAGTACAAGTCGACTTGTACTACTAATAAGTCGACTTGTTCTTGAAAAGTACCGATAAGTCGACTTGGACATTGGATAAGTCGACTTATTCAAGGACGGTACTGTTTATTTGTGCCCTAAAGGCAATCCCCTTTAGCACATTTTATTCACAGTCGTATGCAGACTGAATGAATAAATAAAGAAAAGGCATAATTCATTAATTTGATGTTCATGAACATAGTTTATGAATTGATTGGATCTTTAATCAAATTAATGAAGTCCATGATATATGACATAGCATGAAGGAAATTATGATGTGATCATACTCCTGAGATTCCTATCATGTGCAATTATGTCAGTATCTAAATTCTCCCTAGTCATAGGATTAATGAGACTGGACATCATTAATCCGGATAGACTAGCACATGTCATATTCCTTGATTGGATCAAGCGGTGGATCTCGAAGCGTAAATATGAGATATTTAGAATTGACATGTGGATGCTTACTAGCGGTAGTAAGTTCATTGGATGACCTGCCATGAGATCATCACATGGATATCTTATCTAGTGTCGGTGATAATCTCATCATAGCAATGGTGCAAGTATCCTTAGACTTGAGGTACTCGAGGATATCTTGAATCTTGATCACGTGCTTTGACTCCATTCCTTGTTGCCTTCGAGAGGTAACTCATGGGGTGGTGCTTGGGTGCGACTTGAGGTATTGAAGGTAATTGAGTAGCCAATAAAGGATTCACCACTTACGGATTAGCGAAGAGATACCCACGGCCTCTTGTCGGGATCATTACTCGAAATCTCGGCGGAGTGAATATGTCATGAAGAGTGTCTTCATGGACATATAGAGTAATGAGTCCTAGGACGAGATCTGTTATCACTTGGGCTAGACTCAGTCTAGTGAGAGTTGACACTTTGACCATACTCATAACCAAGTGGGGTATAGGATGGTGAAAGGACGAATTGCACGGTAATTGTTTATGGAAGGGTTCGTGATCTGGTTCGTGATGAATACATCAAACCGATTACTTTCCGGTCAATTGGGGGTCATGATGTGTTGCTAGATACCGCTCATGACTTGCTCAGATTAATTGTTAATCTAAGTGGCCAACATAACCGGAAACCTAAAGGGTCACACGCATAAGAGTGTTTCAGAGAATCTGTAAAATAGTAATTGAACAGAGTTCCAATTATGGAGAGCATTAGGATTAAATGGATCCCAATGGGATTGGGATATGTCCCGATGAGATCGCGACATCAATATTGCTAAGAAAGGTTTAGGAGTCGTTTCAAAGATCGGGGCCTGATAGGTAGTAGGACCGACCCAGTTTGATCGACCTCTTTAGCAAATATATATATATATATTAATTGAGAATTAATTAATTATATATATATATGTTGATTCGTGGAAGTCATAAATGGAGAGGATAAAGGAAGTTTGAAAAGTCAAAATTCATCATTATTTATCATTTTAAGGCACTTCCATGCTTTCTACGTGGATGCCCTTCAACCAAGCTTCTTATATGTGTTTTAAGTGTTAAATAAACATATAAGAAGTGAAAAAGGAGGCTTACATGTTGGTGGAAGGAAGGATCGAAAGCTTAAGGTTAAGCCTTTGGAAAATTTGATTTTCATCTCCTTCATCTCTTCCTTTGAAGTTGCTTCCACTCTCCAAGGCTTCCACCAAGGTTCAATCACTAGCTCTCCGGATGTAGGTAAGCTCTAGCAGCTTTAATCTGTTCTAGCTATTCCCGGGTCAAAGGGGTTTGACTCGGTTAGGTTTTCTGATCTCTGCGTGGATACCTTTAGAGATAGTCTCTTTTGGCTATTTAGGTTTATGTCTTCATACAGATACCTGGATCCTGGGTTCGGGAAGGTCCCGGGAACAAAAATTTTTGTTTTCCGCTGCCGGTACATGTGATGTACCTCCCGGGATTTTCCTACACAGACTTTATGAATAAATAAAGAAAAGGCATTATTCATTAATTTGATATTCATAAACATTGTTTATGAATTGATTGGATCGTTAATCGAATTAATGAAGTCCATGATATATGACATAGCATGAAGGAAATTATGATGTGATCATACTTCTGAGGTTCCTATCATGTGCAATTATGTCAGTATCTAAATTCTCCCTAGTCATAGGATTAATGAGACCGGACATCATTAATCCGGATAGACTAACACATGTCATATTCCTTGATTGGATCAGCGGTGGATCTCGAAGCTGTAAATATGAGATATTTAGAATTGACATGTGGATGCTTACTAACGGTAGTAAGTACATTGGATGACCTGCCATGAGATCATCACATGGATATCTTATCTAAGTGTCAGTGATAATCTCATCATAGCAATGGTGCAAGTATCTTTAGACTTGAGGTACTCGAGGATATCTTGAATCTTGATCACGTGCTTTGACTCCATTCCTTGTTGCCTTCGAGAGGTAACTCATAGGGTGGTGCTTGGGTGCAGTTTGAGGTATTCAAGATAATTGAGTAGCCAATAAAGGATTCACCACTTCGGATTAGCGAAGAGATACCCATAGCCTCTTGTCGGGATCATTACTAAGGTGGCGAAGATGTATGTCATGAAGAGTGTCTTCATTGACATATAAAGTAATGAGTCCCAGGACGAGAACTCATATCACTTGGGCTAGACTTAGTCTAGTGAGAGTTGACACTCTGACCATACTCATAACCAAGTGGGGTATAGGATGGTGAAAGGACGAATTGCACGGTAATTGTCTATGGAAGGGTTCGTGATCTGGTTCGTGATGAATACATCAAACCGATTACTTTCCGGTCAATTGGGGGTCATGATGTGTTGCTAGATACCGCTCATGACTTGCTCAGATTAATTGTTAATCTAAGTGGCCAACATAACCGGGAACCTAAAGGGTCACACGCATAAGAGTGTTTCAGAGAATCTGTAAAATAGTAATTGGATTGAGTTCCAATTATGGAGAGCATTAGGATTAAATGGATCCCAATGGGATTGGGATATGTCCCGATGAGATCGCGACATCAATATTGCTAAGAAAGGTTTCCGGAGCTGTTTCAGCATCGGGGCCCGAAAGGCCGGTAGGACCGACCCCAGTTGGACTGGACCTTAGCATTTATATTCTAATTAATTAATTAAGTAAATTAATTAATTATTTATTATATAAATTAAAGCCATGTGCACGTTGGAAATGGAAGGAGAAGAGATTAGCTTTGACTTTTCATTAAAAGAATGAATGGCTAATAAGCTTACACTTGGCATAAGCTTATGGAACTCTCTTTTAAAGGTTAAAAGATAGACAAAGAAGGCAAAGAAATGGTGTGGTCGACGGTGGCTTAATGGGAGAGGAGGTTTTGGAAGCTTAAGAGTTAAGCTTTCCTTTGAAAATGGGTTTTCATGTCTTCTTCTTCAAGCCATCATCGATTCTCTTCTTCCTCCAAGCACAAGTCTCCAACGTGCTCCTCAAGCTCTCCAGAACAGAGGTAGGCTCTAGCAGGCTTTAATCTATTCTAGCTATTCCCGGGTCAAAGGGGTTTGATCCGGTTAGATTTTCTGATCTCTGCGTGGATCACCTTTAGAGATAGTCTCTTTTGGCTATTTAGGTTGATGTCTTCATACGGATACCAAGATCTTGGGTTTTGGGAAAGTCCCGGAAAACAAAAATTTTTGTTTTTCGCTGCCGGTACATGTGATGTACCTCCCGGGATTTTCCTACAGTTTAATGCATATGTTTTGGACTTAATTTTGATTGATTTGTGAAATTGGTACTTAAAAATTGATGGAATTATTTTTTAAATGTTTGCAAATGATTTTCAATGCCAAAAAGACAGAAATGGATCAAAAAGAGGAAAAATATGGCGAGAAGTACAAAAATTCCAGATTGGTCGAAATTCAAAGATTAGGTATGGGCACGCCTAAGGTCATAATCCCAAATCTGCAGATTTTCCAGAATTGGAATCCAATTAGAACCAAATCGCCAAAGATCTTCTAGGGTCCTTTTCAGGAAGTTTTCCACCTAAACTAGAAGACTATCTATTTGAGACAAAATCCAATCAAGATATGGGATATCCAAGTCAAAGAGGGAATTGGAGAAATTGCCATGACTATAAATACATGTATGGGGGTTGGAGGAAATAATCAAGTCTTAGTATTATGACATTAGGTTAGATACATCGTAGGTTTAGGTTTAGGTTAAGTCTTTTGGCTGCTGCAATCTTATTTCATTCTTGTTTTACGTTTTCTGCACTTTTTAGATAGGATTTTCATAGCTTTTCTTCAAAAGACCAGTTATGGAGACAATTTCTTTTATTATTTCTTCTTATTTCAATTTAATTATGATTAACTAATTTTCTTGTCTTGATTGAGGAATCCATGTTCCATGTTATTTTGGTGAGATTTTCTGGATACTTTTTATGTTGATAATGAACATTGGATATTTTCAGATCTATTATTTCTAATTGGATTTGTTGGTTTCTAGGAGCGCTACTAGAGATTAATTGATTCAATCACTAGGTTAACGAAATCTGACGTTCAATTTCGGTAACCATAAGTAGCAATTAGGATTAACCCCTTTACGTTAGAGTTGGAAAATTCTAAGAAAATATCCACTTGATTAATTTCATGTCGTACATGTTTATCACTTGTCATTGGTTCTTAATGCTATTATTCAATTTACCTATGATCGTATCTAGGTTATTGTTTAATAAGATTGCTAGGATACATGTTTCTAGTCAATACACTTAAGAGAAGTTTTCCCCAATGAATGTTTATTAATAATTGCAATTTTATGTCGAGGATCCATAATAGCATGGTAATATCGGTGACCCAAAACCAAGATATTTTCTCGTTGATTTTTTCAGATTTAATTATTGCTTTTGATTTGTGATTTTTCTCTTTTATTTTTATTATTGCCTTGACAAAACCCCCTTTTTTACTTTTGTTATTTTTTTCCGTTTAAACTAGCTAACCTTTACCGTTAAAGATTCCTCGTGGGAACGATATCCGCTTACCGCTACTACATTAAATTGTTTTAACGGAAGTGATTTCTTTTATATTTGGTTGCAGGCGACAGCATCACCAAATTTTGGCGCCGTTGCTGGGGAATTTCTTAACGATTTTTGTTAGTGATGTTTTTGTTTTCGTTTTTGGTTTTGTTGCTCTTAGTTACCTTATCTTTTGTTTGTTTCAGTTTCACAGCTCTTTCTGATTTTTCAATCTTTTAGCGGCATGGCTCACTATTAGTACGCTTTAAATTTAGATTATCCATATTATTCTTATTATGATAATGAGTTTTCGTCTTCCAGGTTTGACCGTGAAGTGGCAGATTTCACACCCTTAGTCGCGCAAGTACCGAGAGATGATCAACAAGCTAAGGTATGTGAAGTTTGCTCATTTTTGGGTTATTCTTTTTGTAGATGTTCCTTTTTGTAGGATACAAAGTACGGATACACTTCTCCACCAAGTTACTATGAAGAGCAGTCCTACTTCGAGCCTCGACAAACTAATGATATGTCTTTGGAAATTATGTTGCAAACTTTGACTGCTAACACTTTGATGTTTCAGCGAAATACTGAAGTAAGTATCCAAAATTTGAAAAACCAGCTAAGTCAAATTGCAGCGGCTGTTAATTGAATGGAAGCACAAAGTTTTGAAAATTTTCCAACAGAGTTAGAAGAGGAAGAGATTACAGTTCGAGAAAAGATGGAGGAAGTGCAACCTCCTATGGTAAGTGATGCAGTTCATGTTATTGCTAACCAAATTTTGTTTCCTTTTCCTAGTTATTTACAGGTACAAGAAGAAGAAGAACAGGAAGAGCCGCAAGGAGTACAATTTTTAGGAGAGCCGTGGGCGAGTGAACTGAAGACCGAAGGTAACAAGCAAGATGTTGAGTCTCCACAACCATTGGCGTTACCTTTACAGAGACCATCCTGGTGTGAGAAAGGCGATGCCTGAAAAGACGAGTGGACATTAGAGTATGATGGTGAAGCGATGAAGTTCCACTCATCAGAAGACATGGAGCATCGTGCTGATAAGGAGCAGCATTCAAAGGAAGTTGCTCTAGGCCCCTCACGGAGTTTGAACATGTTTCTTGTTGGACTCAAGCATCCATTCGATAATGCTTGACGAACATATGCCAAGGGTCTAGCTTATGACCTTCGATAAGTGCTTAATGGGAGGCACCCCATTCGTATCTTTTCTTTTATGTTTTTAGCAATTTTCTTTTATTTTTATTTTTAATTCAGTTTAATTAGGAATTTAATTTCATATTTTTCATTCTGCAATTTTAATTTTCAACTTGTTTATTTGAAGAAATCGAAAATTAAAAAAAAATTTATTTTTCCGCCATTCCCTTCTTTCCCTCTTTATTTTTCCCCACTTTGTTTTGCCCAAAGTCCCTCTCTTATCCTCTCTCTCCAGCTGCCGATTCCTTACACCCACCTTAGCCAATCGATTTCATTTTTCCCACCATGCATTCACCCACGCAACTCTCATTTTTCATTGCCTACTCACCCGCTATCATAACTTGTGCTTTTGAGATCTGCGTTATTGTCTTTCTCTCTTGCAGGTGATCTTCCACGCCATTAGCACATTGCCTAGGAAGTGAATTGACTTCAGTAGGCTACCCCCGCCCATACTGTTGCTGCTAATGTTTCTACACACTGCCACACTTGGTCTCGCTAGTCTCCTGTTGATTTATTCCTCTAATTTAATTTGCTCCTCCAAAAACGCTGGCTATTGTTTTCCACATATGGGAACAATGCTCAGGAACAAAAGTCACTCCCGAAGGCTTGCCACGTCCATCTAACTTGCGGCTGACTTTTCTCCACCACAAATTTGTAACTCTTTGATTGGGCACTTCGTCAATAGAGAAGCATTCCTTAACTCTTTCTCTTGAATTTTTATGCTTCTTTAACATTGAGGACAATGTTGGTTTAGGTGTGGGGGAGGAACTTTAGATTTTTTATGTGGCAAAATTTTGGCTTTTGTGTTAATATTTTTGGATTGTTGCGGCTGTTTTGGCGATTTTTGTTTGGAGTTGCATGTTGAGCCATAACACTTGGTCATATTAGTTTGGATGAGATTGAGGACATGCATGAAATTAAATTGGGCAAAGTAAGTTTTAAGATGGAACATGTTGATTAATTGCAATAGCTGATCTTATAGACTTGGTCAAAATTTTGACATTTAAGTGACGAGGTAAAGTGTCAAATAAAGGTGAATTCTTAACATCAACCTGTGAGCGAAATTTGAGCCTAAATGACATCATCTTTATGTCATATTATTTCTTTGAATTGTGTGATGCTCCTCTATTTATGTTGTCTTCAGAACTTGCATGGAACCGATTTGAATTTATTTGATCACATTGACTATAGAAGTGATTAAGGCCTTCTTTGATTTACACCATTAGCCTAAAAATTGACCCACCTATTCAATTGCCCTTTGTAAACACTTTTGAGCCTTAACCTTATTTTTCAATTAAGCACCTCACATTAGAACCAAAGACCCCATTAGCCTTTCCCCTTTTTCACAAGTTGAATGAACTATTGAGTAAATTGGGACTTTTGTTATACATTGTGTTCTGAGATATTTTTATAGGTACTTCTACTCAATTGTGTTATTTTCTTTTATTTGCATTGTTTTATTTTCCTTTATTTGCATTGTTTTCTTGTGTTCTTAGTGGATTCGAAAAAAAAAGGAAAAAGAAAAAAAGAAAAGAAAAAAATCAAAAAGAAAGAAAGAAAGAAAAATTGGAAAAAAAGAAGAAGAAAAATAGTATGAGTAGTTGTCTTCTATGTCATATGTTTAGCTCAGAATCTGAAATTATGTATCCCTTTTACTTGATGCTTTGTGAAAACTTGTGACGAAACCTTTATCATGTTTTTACCTCACCTGTGAACCTAGCCCCATTACAACCCTTGATAAAGTCCTCATGATCTATCGGCTATGTGATCTGAATGAATGAGAATTGGTGAAACTGCAAGCCTATGGTAGTGCAACATGATGAGTGAGATGTGAGCGAAACACCTTACCCGCAAACACTTGAGTGTAAGAGCGAAATCTGTGAGAAGAATTCACTTTGATTTCATGTTTGCTTTTGAACAAAGATGCATTCTTTTGACTTTGTTTATTTGCATTGGTGAAAGGAAATTATGATATGTGTTGCAAATTGAATCTTACTAGCCCAAGTTGATGGATTGTATACACTTGATTTTTGAAGGATGAATTGATTGAGTTTAATGGTTTGATATGTTGCTCGAGGGCGAGCAAAGGTTCGGTGTGGGGGAATTTGATAAGTCATGTTTAATGCATATGTTTTGGACTTAATTTTGATTGATTTGTGAATTTGGTACTTAAAAATTGATGGAATTATTTGTTAAATGTTTGCAGATGGTTTTCAATGCCAAAAGGATGGAAATGGATCAAAAAGAGGAAAAATATGGCGAGAAGTGCGAAAATTCCAGATTGGTCGAAATTCAAAGATTACGTGTGGGCACGCCTAAGGTCATAATCCCAAATCTGCAGATTTTCCAGAATTGGAATCCAATTAGAACCAAATCGCCAAAGATCTTCTAGGGTCCTTTTCAGGAAGTTTTCCACCTAAACTAGAAGACTATCTATTTGAGACAAAATCCAATCAAGAAATGGGATATCCAAGTCAAAGAGGGAATTGGAGAAATTGCCATGACTATAAATACATGTGTGGGGGTTGGAGGAAATAATCAAGTCTTAGTATTCTGACATTAGGTTAGATACATCGTAGGTTTAGGTTTAGTTTAAGTCTTTTGGCTGCTGCACTTTTATTTCATTCTTGTTTTACGTTTTCTGCACTTTTTAGATAGGATTTTCATAGCTTTTCTTCAAAAGACCAGTTATGGAGACAATTTCTTTTATTATTTCTTCTTATTTCAATTTAATTATGATTAACTAATTTTCTTGTCTTGATTGAGGAATCCATGTTCCATGTTATTTTGGTGAGATTTTCTGGATACTTTTTATGTTGATAATGAACATTGGATATTTTCAGATCTATTATTTCTAATTGGATTTGTTGGTTTCTAGGAGCGCTACTAGAGATTAATTGATTCAATCACTAGGTTAACGAAATCTGACGTTCAATTTCGGTAACCATAAGTAGCAATTAGGATTAACCCCTCTACGTTAGAGTTGGAAAATTCTAAGAAAATATCCACTGATTAATTTCATGTCGCATATGTTTATCACTTGTCATTGGTTCTTAATGCTATTATTCAATTTACCTATGATCGTATCTAGGTTATTGTTTAATAAGATTGCTAGGATACATGTTTCTAGTCAATACACTTAGGAGAAGTTTTCCCCAATGAATGTTTATTAATAATTGCAATTTTATGTCAAGGATCCATAATAGCATGGTAATATCGGTGACCCAAAACCAAGATATTTTCTCATTGATTTTTTCAGATTTAATTATTGCTTTTGATTTGTGATTTTTCTCTTTTATTTTTATTATTGCCGTGACAAAACCCCCCTCTTTACTTTTGTTATTTTTTTTCCGTTTAAACTAGCTAACCTTTACCGTTAAAGATTCCTCGTGGGAACGATATCCGCTTACCGCTACTACATTAAATTGTTTTAACGGAAGTGATTTCTTTTATATTTGGTTGTAGGCGACAGCATCACCAATCACTTTTCCAAGCTATCTAAAGCAAGATTTTCTAAAATCCCCAAATTTCAAATTTGACCTAAACCAATTCACTCAAATTCAATATCATAAAAATCATCATTACTTAAATTAAGCTTAGGAAACATCAATTCCTCACATATTCAAGCTATCTAAATCTCCAATTTTCAAAATCCCCAATTCACTAAAATTGGCCTAAACCCTAACTCACATAAATCCAAAATTAATGTAAAATTGGCCAAATGAAATTTCTAAAAATTGAGTTTAGAATCAACAAACCCTTATCCTTTCTAATGT
The DNA here is from genome assembly GCA_029891385.1 of Erythroxylum novogranatense. Taxonomy (NCBI): domain Eukaryota; kingdom Viridiplantae; phylum Streptophyta; class Magnoliopsida; order Malpighiales; family Erythroxylaceae; genus Erythroxylum; species Erythroxylum novogranatense. Next base: position 59,641,261 of record CM057233.1, read on the forward strand.
TTGTAAACTAAGGATTCATTAAAAACACAAAGTTGAAAATTTCCTCTTACCTTCCTCTTCTAAATTTTCGGATTTATAGGGCTTTAGAGGAAGCTTCCATCATCTTCCATCCTCTTTCCCTTGAATCAACTTAAAATCCTCTTGAAAATCTCCCAAAAATCATAATCCCAAAGCTTTCTCTTCTTTCTCCCATAATCGAATGCTACTCTCTCCACTCTTCTCTCTTATTCTCTTATTTTTTTCTTTCCTTTGATCATAAGTTTCGGGCTTCTCTTTTAAAATGCACGACAGCCCCCTTTTCTTTAGAGTGCCATGTCATTAAATGAGGGTCAAATGACCCTTTTGTCCCTCTCTTTAGGTGGACTTCCCAATATGCCCCTAACATGTACTTTAATTCATGCTTACCTTCGGGTATAATTCGCTCTATCAATTTGAAGAAATTTGTTAAAACTTCCTTCTAGAGAAATGTTTCTCTATGTTTTAATTTCATAATTCCACAAGAATCATCCAATTCGGAGCACTACATCAAAAGTTATGCTCAAAACATTTCAGATATGTTCATGATCTAACACATTTTCCAGCACGTTATTTCCATCCAGAAAGTGATATCCCTAAACCCAAAATTAAAACTCAATGTCTTCACAAAAATTGTATCCCTATGTCTCTAGTTTAATCCAAAATAATAATCGCATCATTTAGATTACCAGAGCAAATGTTATGCTCAAAATACTTTCAGATGTTCCTAATCCAAAAACTGCACACTAATCCGAACTTCCATTCATAAATTAAAAATCTTAGGGGAAAATTTGAAATTTACTTTCTTCATATGACTTGTAGCCCCATGTCTTAATTTTATTTTGCCTAAAGAATCACCTCAATCGAATCTCCACAGATCCCAAATTTCGCAAAATACTTAACAATGTTTAGAAAATTTTCCGACTCATTTTGATTAATTTAATCAACCTCAATTTAATCTAAAAAATTCACAAATTTACCATAAAAATGTAATTCACTGTCTTAGGAATCCAACGCTTTTTAAACCAAGTCAATCAGATGTCGGACAAAAAAGATATGAGTGAAAGATTGAAAAGGGGTCATATTTCCTATAATCTGAAAATAATAATTAAATAATCCAAAAATAATAATTAAATAATTAATAAAATAAAAAAATTAATAAAACTTTTTATACAAAGACCCTCCTCGCGAGGGTGATAGGTCGCCCTCGCGAGAGAGCTTCTAAAATCTTTTTTTTTTCAATATATATATATATATATCCGAATTTTTCAAAAAACGTAACCCTTGATTCCGAATTCCAAATTTAACAAATTTTATCTCTATGGAAAGCTTGAAGGAATCTCTTCAACTTCTATGTAGAACTCAAAGATCAATTTCATCTCTAATGTGATCAAATTTCCAATCAAAGATTCTGCCCAAATAATAAATCTCTAAACAATAACCCAACTTTGAAAATTTATATCTTTCAACTCCAAATTTTGAACACCTCTTATTTTATATCACTGCGAAGATCAGAAAGTCACCTACAACTTTTATGAAGGACATAAAAATCAATTTGACCTCTAAAGAAGTCAAATTTTCAATCAAAAGTTTTGTCCTCTAATGATCATGTTAAAACCATAACAGAAATTTGTAAAAATCATAACTTATTATACCTTGATCTAAAAATTGCATGCTTTATATCAAACTAAAGATCATTTGAAAATCTTCAACTTTCATGAAGAACTTAAAGGCTAAATCAACCTCTAACTAGGTCAGAATTTCTCTCGAAACACAGCATGCATAAAACTACACTTTAAAATGTTTTTAAAAGTCAAAGTATAATAACCTTAACTTTGACTGACCATAACTTTCACTCCCGATATCGAAAAATTACAAAATTTATGGTAACAGAAAGCTCTCAACATAATCTACAAGTTTCATGTAGATCATTTTCTCAAATTGTGCCTAAATCAAAAAGTCAACTCTCAAGTCAAACTTTCTATACCTAATAGTCAACTTTCTTAAATCTTCAAATTTTCACACTTTTTCTTTTTAATTATTGCTATTCAACTTCATTTCAATCAACTCATCCACTTGAACTCTCATAAACTATACAAATCTCCACAAAAATCAAGATAATCAAAACCCAATAATTCTTTTCTCATGAATTTCTTCAAAGCACAAATACCCTTATTTCACAATCCTTACATAAAACCATGTTGGAGTTACGTAAATATAGTGCCCTAGAAAGCAAGTATATTTACATGTAACTTTATCTTCTTCGATTCTGATTTTGTAATGAAAATATTTATTATTAATAAAACAAAAGAGTTTGGTTTTATCTGTATGAGCATTATATATCTGGTCATAAGGTACCAAGATTCATTTGTAAGTAATATACATATAAATAGAGATATATGGGAAACATGTATATTATTAGAATCTGAATTAATTGATTCACAGTTGAATAATCAAGTTGGTCGTTTGATTATGGTTTAGATCAGTAGTGTTGCGATTTATCTCCATATAAGTAAAGGAGTTTACTTAAAGGGAATGATGAGTTTCATATCATGATAGTAGTAGACTATCGATAATGGCACTATTAAATGAATATGGAATCAAGTATGTTTTCAAGAATAAAGTGGGCCGTTACTTTAATCTTAAAACATACAACTTAAGCATTCGCTTATTATGAACCACAATCTTGATGAGTGGTGAACTCATATGTGTTTCATTATAATTCTTGATATGATCGGAATGGATTTTTACAGGGTATTAATCCAGTGTCTGCATGTTGGAATTATTAATTGAAACATGTATTAGGGAACATTCACTCAAATAAAGAGTTTATAGTGTTATCATCTCTTCTAGATGTTTTAAGGAGATTTGGTGATTAAACTGGCGCCAGTAGTTTGATGGACTAGCTACTCATCAAGTCTTAACACTAAGATGGGATCTTATGTGTTAATCACCATATAAAGTAAAATGAAAGATCTAGAAGGAAAAACCAACATAAGGGCAAAACGGTAATTTTACCCTTTATTGTGCGGATGGCTATAATAAGGTTCTAAATAGGGTTTGCAATTGGACATATTCTCATAATATTTAATAATTCAAGAGTTCAACTAATTGTCTTTAGTGGAATGACATTTAGTTAATAAGCTAGAATTAATTCCAATGAGATTGAATTATTTCTGGGCTTATTGGAGCTTGAATTATCAAAGTCCAATAAGATTCCCCATTTCGCTTTAAGGAAGGTTATCAAGCTAAGTAAGAAGTAGTTTGGAGGCTTTAGAAGTCCATAATTGAATGATGGGCTTATACTAATTAATGGTTAATTGGAAGCCCATATGTTCATTTAGAAATGTGCTTGTTTTGGTTTAATGTAATTGATTAGATTAATTATATTAAAACAATTTTTTTTAAATGGAGAAGAAGCAATTTCGAAATTGTGTTAGGTTAGATGTGTAACCACACATTTGACATTAAAATACTAAATAAAGATGGTCTTTATTATGGTTCATCATTATTAAATGGAGTTATGAACTTACCATTAAATGGTTTAATGGTTGGCTTTTAATGTTGGCATGTAACCTATTTGCATTCATTAGATTAAAGATGAAAGATGTGCATTAGATGGACCATCTTCCTTCTTTCTTCTTGCCAAAACCGAAATGGGTATTCAATTATAGATTATGGTCTTTTCAAATAGCCATTTTAAAGATAAATGAAGTAAGTCTCATTTATTGGCCATTTGATGAGTGATTAATGTAAGAAGTGATGCATTGGATGCCTCTCACTCTTTCCATTCATGCATATTTCAAAATTGAGATGTAAGAAAGGGTTCTTGCATGGTTTTTGGACATTCTCTCCTTTCATGCAAGGTAGAACCGAAATTCCTAAGTGAAAGAATTGAAAGAGTTTCAATTTTGGTTCTTCTTCTTCTAAGAAAATCTCCTCCAAATATTTCTTCTCCTTTCCCACCAAAGGATTTTGTTAACCTAGTTGTCCTTGAAGAACAAATGGTAAATCTAATTGGTTAAGGATACTACAACAAGGAAGAAGATAGATTGCTAAAGGAAAAGACTCAAAGGCAAAGGATTTGGATACAAGAAGGAGAGGATAGCGCAGCGAGGATTTAAAGCTATAGCGAAGGAGTCGGTAATTCCTTTTATCTTGTTCTTGGTTTTATTATCCTTATACCATATCATGTATGGATTAGCATGTTGATTTGGATATATTGCTTCCGCTGCAAGATGATTTCTTAAAAAGTTTTGAAATCTATCATTTCTCCAAACTAAGCATGCTTTCTTTTTCCAATCCAACAAACCACTCATTTAATTTCACTTAATATTTCTAAATTTCACTCAAAAATCGGGGTCCAACATTAATAGCATACTCCTTTGCAATCTTTAGAAAATATTGGATTGATATTTTTGCAGACTTTGTTTTGGGTTTACATAGGTCAAAATAAGGAAAACAATCTATCTATGTTTTTGTTGATTGATTTTTTAAGATAAAATATTTCATTAAATATAGTAAAAGTGATATTGCAACTAACATAGTTGATTTGTTCTTCAAAGGGATAATACAACTCTAAGGTGTTCTTATATTTACTAGAGATGATAAGTTCTTTAGCTACTTTTAGATGGTCTTAAGGAAAAGTTGAAAACTAAATTAATAATTTTTAAAAATTATTTTGATCATCCATTTAAGATGAAAATTAATTGAAAACAATAATTTAGTTCTCATCTTTTCCCACAAGACCATTTAAAATAGCTAAAGATAAAAATTAATAGAATGTTTATTGTTAGTGAATTTATATAAAATAAATTTGTTCATAACACTAATTATTATGACTTTAGCTCACTAGCTCTACTGGATTTGGTTCCTTTACCTATTAATGAAAGGATCAACTTGAATGGTAAAAAAAGATGAAATGCTGAAGCAACTATATCAAAAGGTCTGATATTGCTACTTTAGGAAGTACTTGTTGAAGAAACCAGTACATTGCTATTTTGGGACAACTTATAGTGTTGGACACTAGAAAATTTTTTCTTTAAGTAAACAGGATTTCAAATAATTTTAGAGTTTAGATAGATTTAATTTTGGGACTTTAATGGTGCCAAGGTTAGTAGGATTTGTTGAATAGATAAAGGAAAGTAAAGTGTTGATATAATAAGGATGTAATAAGGACATTTTTGGGAGATCACTTGAGCATAAAAGAGCATAATCGTATAAGGAAGGGTAAGATAGACTTTTTGGGCTCATTAAGGGTAGAAATAGAAAAAGGAAGTGTTGTTTTGCTTATTAAGAGGTGAAAAACGTGATTTGAAGAAGAAGAGTGAGAAAACAAAAGTTAGAGAGAGAAGAGAAAGGTTTCGGTGGAAGAAGAAAAGAAGAGAGATCGACTTGTTAAGGTAGGTTAACTATTTTTCTTCTTGCTTATTTAAAGGAATGATTTGTGTTGTGGGTGGAGGAGTTAGAGAGAATGAAAAGTTTGTGTTGGAAGGAGATAGATGAGGAGAATCCAAGTGATTTTAGGGTTTCTAAACTAGATCTTAGGTTTTCTAACCTAGATGGGTTATGGGTAGGTTAGATTTGAATTCATTTGTATTTGTTAAAATTTTTGTGATTTTTTGAAGTTTATGAATCTTTGGAACCTTGGTTGTTGTAGGAAGCCAAGGAAATCCTACCCAAGAGCAAAGGGAAAGGCAAGCTTGACTTGGTTTTCGCAAGCTAACTAGGTGGGTAATATGTTTATAGTCTTGTGTGATTGGGAAGATTCTTGCCTATATGTGATGATATTTGATCTTGGTCATACCATGAAAGAAGCAAGCTTTGTGATATAACTAAATCAAGATTCTTTTATGCCTTGATATCTATCATGACATTCTATACAAATGAAAAGAAAGAAGAAAAAGCAGGAAAGCATGTCATTTTGATAAAATGATTCTGAGCATGATTATGTTCTTCTGTTTGGGAGAGAGTGGAACCATTCTGTTCGTCACGTGCACGTCGACAAGAGCCTTCTCCTGGCTGCCCGCTTGTGACATATGAGCTCCAAAATGGACTCCTTCTGTTCATGGGGTAAACTACGGTTTCCTCATTCTGTTTCATGGAAAACTCAAGCATGAAGCATATTCAGTGTTATGCGATTGAACAAAATCTGATGAATGTTAAATTGCTTGAGTGAAGTATGAATGCTATCTAGATATATATATATATATATATACATACATATGCTTGACTTTGGTCAATTGCCATGGCTATAAATATGTTAGCTACTGAGCTGTGTAGCTCACCCCACTCTTCCCTCCTCAGGTGCAGAGCATGAAGGCTAACAATCCCTATAAGGCATCAGAAATTTCAAAATAGTTAACTTTTGTACCAAGCATCGAGCATCCAGTGTATTGAAACTTGGGTTAAGACTAGATGAAATGACGATGTGTAATTAAAGCTATGAATGGAGGCTATGTTCAAGCTTATTTGATTTGCAAATGTTTTGAGTATTGAAGAATTTCTGTGTGGGTGTGCTTATTATCTGGTAGTGTACATGGCATATTTCAAGTTTTCCATAGGGATATAATTGTGTATTGATTTCGGGGAAAAATATGGAATATTATAGGTAGAACTGGTAAAAATATTCTTCTTTAAAGTTGTAGATCTTGAATTGCTCTTTCTATTCCTCTACAGAATACCTAAATCCGAGTTCTATACAGAAAGTTATGCCCATTTTTCTAATTCATCTCATGATATCAGCAATTCGTCTCATGACGTCAGCTTCGCCTCATTTTTTGCTAGAATATCTTTTAGTCCAAATTTGATACTCTAGATGAAAGAATTAGTCTTTAGGGTCTTCATAATATTGAAGTCCTCTTTCTATTCATATAAATAAAACCTAAATCCAAGTTCTGTACAGAAAGTTATGCCTATTTTTCTAATTTGTCTCATGACATCAGCAATTCGTCTCGTGACATCAGCATCGTCTCATTTTGGTCAAAATATCTTCTAACCCAAATTTGATCCTCTAGATGATATAATTGGTCTTTGAGATCTTCATGAGAGTTCTATATCTTGAAGTCCTATTTCTATTAATCTATAGAACACCTGAATCGGATTTCTACACAGAGAGTTATGCCCGTTTTCCCAATTAGTCTTAGGTTGACGTTTTATTTCATCATAGTTTGACCAGAACATCTTTTGGTCCATGTTTGACCCTTTATATGATGGAATTGGTCATTTAGGTCCTCATGAGAGTTGTAGATATTGAAGTCCTATTTCTATGAATCTATAGAACACCCAAATCCTACTTCTATACAAAAAGTTATGCCTATTTTTCTAATTTATCTCATGACATCAGCAATTCGTCTCATGACGTCAGCTTCGTCTCATTTTTGGCTAGAACATCTTCTGATACAAATTTGATACTCTAAATGATGAAATTGGTCTTTAAGATCTTCATAAGAGTTATATATATTGCAATTCTCTTTCTATTAATCTAAAGAACATCCAAATTTGAGTTCTGTACAGAAAGTTATGCCCATTTTTCTAATTTGTCTCATGACATCAGCAATTCGTCTCATGACGTCAGCATCATCTCATTTTAGTCAAAACATTTTCTGATCCAAATTTGATCCTTTAGATGATAGAATTGGTCTTTTAGGTCTTCATGAGAATTTTAGATCTTGAATTCCTCTTTCTATTAATCTAAATAACAATAGAATCTAAGTTATGTATAGAAAGTTATGCCCATTTTTCCAATTTATCTTAGGTTGACTTGTTGTTTCGTCTTAGTTTGACCATAACATTTTCTGGTCCATGTTTTACCCTTTATATGATATAATGGGTCTTTAAGGTCTTCATAAGAGTTGTAGATATTGAAGTCTTCTTTCTATTTATCTAAAGAACACCAGAATCTGAGTCTGGTACAAAAAGTTGTGCTTAATGTCACGAAACAGGATTAGTAAGATATAGGGCAAGTATTGCTTTCGTGTTTGTTTCCGAATGCTGGGCTTCGAAAGTGAGGTCCAGCATTGTTTGGAATCAGAACTTAGGTTTTTCCTATGCTTAAAATGCATAGTAGGATGAATTGTTTATTATGTAAGAATTCTCAGGATTTTTAGATTGATTGTTTGTATTAAGTGACATGCATGTCATGCATACATGTAGGGATTAGGAATTGTAGAATGAAATGTAAGCTAATAGTTAGTGTTTATGATTGAACCCAAGTTTAATATATAAGTGGCTACACTTTCATGGTTGTTAATGCACTTTTTTGACTCTTAATTCATGATTTTTGTGCTTAAATTAGTCTCTTACAGTGAGCTTATGTTTTATGCATTTTTCTAGTAAAATTGTACAAATTGACATTAATTGCATTATAATTTTTCTAAGAACAATTGATACTGTAAAGTGTTATTTTATATTGTAGGAGAAAAGGAGTCAAAAAGGATCAGAAGAGTCAACACGGCATGAAGTCCTTAAGGCACGTCGCGGCTTGAACCAATCACGATGCCGCGGCGAAATGTAATTCCCACATCGCGACGCATCAATACAGATCGTACGTCGCGACGTCAACAATTCAGCAAGTCGCGACGAGCAAACCAGATCATACGTCGCGGCGAGCAAGACAGAGCACACGTCGTGACGAATTTGATTTATTTATTTTATTCGTCGCGACGTGCAAACGGATACCCGAACTCCAAATAGAGATTTCTCTCACTATATCGACCCGACCCGTGACCCATCCTTTAAATCCTGTCGAATTAGGTTATCATCATCATCTGGAGAGGGATCGAGAGACGAGGCAGAGAAAAGAGAGACGAGTGAAGAGAGAACAAAGAAGAGAGAGGAGAGATTCACGACCTTACCATCCAGGGTTCCCTTCGGGGTTCCCTGGCTGAAATCTTTGTATAGTTTTCTTTTCATTTTCAGCCACGATCCGTCATGGGTAGCTTGGATTAAATCACGAGTTGTGAAGGCTTGGTTACTATCGTGGCTTGGCATTTCTTTCCTGTTGAAGATGCAGGATGGCTGGAGTTCACCAAAGGGAGTAGCTTAATCTGTAGTTTAGCTATGATTTATAAATGCCTAGGTTTAGGATTTGTAATTTGTAGTGAAGCTACTTGATTATAGCTAAATGTTTGACATTTAATGTGTTGTTCGGATTGGTAATTTACATTGTCACATTTAAATACATTGTTATGAACAGCCGAGTTGGGGTTTATTGCTTTGTAGTTAGATTAGCTTAATTAGAGTTTAATTAAGCGTTGAACAATGTAATGTGTTGGGGTTTGCTTATGTAGAATTACGTGCTTAAATATATGAAGTCTCATATATGTCAACTTGTGATCTTGTTGATTCTCTTTTATCTGCCTAGTTGTGTTTGATATTGAGTTGATGCTAGATTTCATTTGACCCATTGCATTGGCTAATCCACCGCACACACTAAGATGCTTTTAACAAGGTTTTAAGCAATGGAGTTCATTGATTAAAGCCTTGGACTTAAAGAATCCTTTAAGGTTACGAGGCTCAAGAGCACTCAATGGGGTCTTGAGAAATGGAGTCGAGAGTGACAGAGTCCATCAATTAAGACCACGGACTTAAAGATAGTTCTTTAAGGTTTACCATTCAAACTGGTGATTTCTAATCCCACCGCACACACTAAGATGAGCTTAACGGATCTTGAGCAATGGAGTTCATTGATCAAGATCCGGACTTAAAGAATCCTTTAAGGTTCTGAGGCTCAAGAGCACTCAATGGGGTCTTGAGAAATGGAGTCGAGAGTGACAGGAGTCCATTAATTAAGACCCTGGACTTAAAGTGAATTCTCTAAGGTTTACCATTCACACTTAGTTTTGAACCGATAGCCAAAGCTCGCTTTCAAGAGGATTTTATCACTTGTTTTAGTATTTTCTTTTCTATTTCAAAAAATCCAAAATACTTTTTACATGCTTTTTAGCGTAGTTAATGTTTTCAAACAAAACCCCCTTTTCCTTACTGATTTCACTTGCATTTTATGACATATAGGGTAGCTTAGGTCCATTTCATTAGGTTCCGATTAAGTGAGACGACCCGAGGTTGCATCCTATACTGCAGTCTTGGAATTTATTATTTTTGACCGGTTTCCAAGGATCGATCGAAAGATTGAATCGACAGAGCCGCGATCAGTTTACATTGAAGGATAAGATGCCACCTCATAAAAGAACATGAGGAGTATTGTAAGGATCGGTTGCACCTGACTCTCCACCAAGGGAGGACAGTACTAATGACTCTATAGCCCCAGTGAATGTTGAGGTTTCTGTAGGGCAAGGTAATGAGCCCGTTCGGTCATAGTCGCAGGAGCAAGTGCCTACTCCACTGGATCCAAGGATGTTTTAGGCATTTACTCAGGCCTTTGCTCAGGCCATGGGCCAGGTGCCACAATCTTCTGCTTTAGCCCCAGCTAAGAAAAGGAAACAGTTTGACAAGCTCAGGAAGTATGGGGCAGTGGATTTCTATGGGACAACGGATCCAGAAGAAGCTGAGACTTGGTTGAGAAAGACCGAGAGAATATAGGACCAAATGGATTGTGAGTGTAGTGACCCGAACTTTGCGTACCGGGTGGGTTTCCCGCACACCTCAAGATGGCTCAATGGTGAGAGGCGTCCACTTAAGTGCAACAAAACCTTGAGGTCTTGGGTTCGAGTGGTGGCTCATCCAAGTACCAAAGAGCACAATACCGAGGGGAAATCCACCCCGGTAGCAGTCGCGGGCCTCTTGAGGTGTGCGGGAAACCCACCCGGTACGCAAAGTTCGGGTCGCTACAGTGAGGATGATGAGAAAGTGGTATATGGCGAAAGCCTATTATAGGGCGATGCTTTGCATTGGTGGGAGAGTGTTCCAGGGAGCCAGATGAGACCACCAGTACTAACATGGAAGGACTTCTTAACTGTTTACAAGAAGAAATACCTATCTGAGGTGTACATTCAGTAGAAACAGAGGGAGTTCTTGAGTCTCACCCAGAGGGAAATGATGGTGAGTGAATATGACTACCGGTTTACACAGCTCTCTCGATATGCAGCAGAGATGATGATGAGTGAGGCAGCTAAGGGTCGTAGATTCGAATCGGGATTATACCTAGCTATCAGAGAGAAAGTGGTGGTGTAAAATTTTTCTGATTTCCAGCAGCTGGTTGAGGTAGCCTTGAGGGTAGAGAACATTGAGAACACTAAGAGTCCTGTAAGTAAAAAGAGAAAGGGGAGAGAACAGCTCAAGAGGGGAGGTGGTACTTCTATGCCGGAGAGGAGTGCCAGGACTTTCCCTGCACAGTCTGAGGAGAGGAGTAGTGGCGTAAGCAGAGCCTAAACCAATGAAGACTTCTACTGTTTCTCATCAAGCCTCAACGGTAGGAGGCAGTAGAAGGGGTGAAGGGGGCAAGTCATCCGCCCCTAAGTGCGATCATTGCGGTAAGTTCCATGGAGGGGAATGCTACAAGCTGACTGGAGCTTGTTTCAAATATGGAGAGAAAGGGCATATGGAAAGAGAGTGTCCACGGTATGCAAGAAAAGAGGGAACAAATATGCAACCATAGAGGAGAACTGAGCCAGTGGGACATAGGACAATAACTGAAGAGGGTAGTTCTGATGTGGCTAAGAGGGTGAATCCTCCAGGAATACCCAAGGGGCAAGCACCAGCTAAAGTGTTTGCAATGACACGAGAGGATGCTCAGACGGCCCCAAAAGTTGTGACTGGTATGATTAAGTTATTTGATGATGATGTATTTGTTTGAATTGATTAGGGTTCTACTCATTCTTTTGTTTCATCGAGTAGAACTGTGTTGGTAGAAATTTGAACCCATTGGATACTCCTTTAGTGGTGAGTACTCCAATTGGCCAGCATATTGTGATTAGTCAAATTTATAAAGATTGTGAGATACTTATTGGTGGGGGACACTTAGTGGTAAATTTAATGCCAATGAAGATGGGAGGATTAGATGTAATTTTGGGCATGGACACATTAGAGAAATATAATGCTAATTTGAATGAAAGGATTAGGGATTTGCATAAACAAGATGAGTATTTGAGTAGGATTCACGAAGAGATTAAAAGTGGTAAACCTTCTGGGATAGAAATCAGAGAAGATGGATTGATGGTGGTAGGTAATAGATTGTGTGTTCCAGATAGGTTGGAGTTGAAAGAAGAGATTCTAGATGAAGCACACAATGCGCCTTATGCTATGCACCCAGAAAGTAAGAGAATGTATAGAGATTTGAAGGAGCATTTCTAGTGGAAAGGAATGAAGAAAGAAGTTGCTGAATATGCTAAAAGATGCTTAGTGTGCCAGCAAGTCAAAGCTAAACACCAGGCGCCTTCAGGCAAACTAAAACCTCTACCGATTCTGGAATGGAAGTGGGAGAAGATTACGATAGATTTCTTGATGGGATTGCCGAGGACTAGCAGGAGGCATGATGCGATATGGGTGATTGTGGATAGGATAACTAAGTCCGTGCATTTCTTTCCAATTAAGCAGACATATTCTTTGAATGTTTTGGCCAAGAAATATGTAGATGAAATAATCAGACTTTATGGGATTCCAAGCTCTATAGTTTCAGATAGAGACCCCAGGTTTAGCTCCAGATTCTAGGAAAACTTACAGGAAGCTTTGGGAACTAAGTTGCATTTTAGTACAGCTTTCTATCCCAAACTGATGGCCAATCAGAAAGGACAATACGGACATTGGAGGCAATGTTAAGAGCTTGCGTCATGTACTTCAAAGGTTCTTGGGATGATCATTTACCTTAATTGAGTTTGCTTATAATAATTCCTACCACTTAGGAATTCAGATGACACCTTATGAAGCTTTGTATGGTAGGAGGTGCAAAATGTCAAGTCAAAATGACTTTGCATTAATGATTTTGATGAAGTACAAATAATGAAGGTTGAAAAACAGACAAAAATTAAAAAGCAGACGATGAATGAAAAAAACAAACGGAAGATATTGAAAAGCAGACGGAAGAATGAAAAATAGACGGAAGATTGAAAAACAGATGGAAGATATTGAAAAGTAGACGGAAGAATGAAAAACATATGGAAGATTGAAAAACAGACAGAAGATTAAAAAGCAGACGATGAATGAAAAACAGACAAAAGATTAAAAAGCAGACGATGAATCAAAAGAAGACGGACGCGAAAAGCAAATGAAAGCCAAAAACAAAAGAAAGAAAAAGTAGACGATGAAAAGCAGACGGAAGTAAATCAAGAGTCAGTTCGAGTTAGTTACATAACTCAACTGAATAACCGTTTCTTTCAAGAATCAAGAAGTAAGATTCAAGAAGCAAGATTCAAGAAGCAGTTACAGACGAAGGCTATAAATATTAGTCAAAGTCGAAGATTGCAAAGTTAGTTGATATACATATGCGTGAACGTTAAAAGCTTACTTGAGAGTTTATTGTGCAAATAGCCAGAGCCATATTACTGTAACGAAGTTCAAAACATCTTTCTGTAAGAAAGTAGTACATATAGCCTGCAGAGGCTAAGAGTAAAAGAATACTGAGTGTAAAGAGACCTGAAGAGGCTCAAAAAGAAAGAATACTTGTAAAGTTATTGAGAGATAGTAAAATCTTAGAAAGACATCTGAGGACTGGACGTAGCCCACGGTTTGGGGTGAACCAGTATAAAAATTACTGTGTCAACTTCTCTCTATCCTTATCTCTCTTATCGTTCAAAGTTTTGTTTCTACTTAGTTTTCTAACAAGTTTTCGAGAATATGATTAACTTTGATTTACAGTAGTTCTTGTGAAAAGAACAAGTTTTTTCTTTTCACAAAACATTTTTTGAAGATTCATTAAAAAGGGGAAATACACAATTCAACCCCCCTTCTTGTGCATTTATACATCGTATAATAAGCATTGTAATAATATGTGATTCACTTCAATTGGTATCAGAGCTCGGTGTCCAAGGATCACTGTAACAAAGTGTGGATCAAAGATTATGGCGGAATCACATACGTACATTGCAGAAGGTGCCTCAGTCACTAGACCTCCAGCATTCAACAGAGAAGACTACCACTACTGGAAAGATAGGATGCAGCTGTTTATAGAATCTACTCATGTTGACCTTTGGGATGTGATAGAGAATGGACCGTACACACCAGTAGATGAAGATGGAAATCTTATTCCACGGATCAGATGGACGGCTGATCAAAAGGCGACATTCCAACTGAACTCTAAGGAAAAATTTTTCTTGAGTTGTGCCCTAAGTAGAAGTGAGTATGACAAAGTCCACGCATGCGATACTGCGAAGGAGATGTGGGACACATTGTCCATCGCACATGAAGGTACAAACCAAGTCAAAGAATCCAAGATAAGCATTCTTGTGCACCAGTACGAGCTTTTCAAGATGAAAGATGAAGAATCTATTGATCAAATGTTTGGAAGATTTCAAACAATTATCAATGGATTGAAAGCTCTCGGAAGAACTTACGATAACCAAGATCACGTACGTAAGATCTTAAGAAGTCTTCCAAAGAGGTGGAGACCAAAAGTCACTATTTTGCAGGAAGCTAAGGATTTGAGCGTGCTAAAGCTTGACGAGTTGCTTAGATCGCTAAAGATTCATGAAGTTCAGCTCGATGCTGAAGATAAGCCCAAATGGGACAAGTCAATAGCAATGAAGGCTGGACAGAAGAATCATAAGACTCAAAGGAGGAGAAAGTCATCAAAAGCATTAAAGATTGAAGAATCAAAGCATGATGACTCCAGCGAATCAGAATAAGATTCAAGTGATGAAGATGACGAGCTATCTTTCATTTCCAGGAAAATCAGACGGATGTGGAAGAAGAAGTCCAAAGGAAGTCAGTTCTTCAAGAAGAACGGCAAAGATGATGGAAAAGTAAAGAAGACATCCATCATATGCTACTAGTGTAATCAACGTGGACATTACAAGTCCGAGTGTCATACTCTAAAGAAGAAACCAAAGAAGAGTAGAGAAGGCAAGAAAAGCATGATGGTAACTTGGGAGGATCTAGATCAGAATCAGATACAAGCTCCGAGACATCAGAGCATGCAAACATTTTCCTAGTAGCTGAGGAAGAAAGTGATGAGGAGGTAACTTCTGAATACGATGACTTGCATAATGCATATTCAGAACTACTAGAAGATTCTCATGCTATTCTGAAACAGTACAAACTGTTAAAGAAAAAGTATGTAGAAAACCTTAAACATACAGAAGAAATAGAGAGAGAAAATATCTGCTTGAAAAAGCAAATAGAGGAGAATAAGAAAAAAAAAAGTTGTAGATAGATCTGAAGAGATCAATCAGTTGAAGCTTAGGATTAAGAGTCTTTCAGCTGATTTAGCTACCTTCACTGAGAGTACAAAGAAAATGAATGAGATGCTGGGAAAATGTAGACATCCGAGTGATAAAACCGGATTAGGGTTTACAAGAAATAAATCTCATCATGGAAGAAAGCCTCTCTTCTAGAATAAAAAGTATCACCAATTCATCAAGAATCTTATAAAATGCATCAAATGAATCATTCTTTGTATATTACTAACCCAAGAGGACCCAAGAAAATATAGGTACTAAAAAATAAAATAGTTTCTCCTGCAGATATCCTTCCTTGGAAGATGCGACAAGCACCGTTGGTATTTAGACAGTGGATGCTCGCGACATATGATGGGAAGAAGGTCTATGTTCCTAGATCTTCAGTATAAGAAGGGAGGATCGGTAACTTTCAGAGACAACCAGCAGGGCAAGATAATTGGAATCGGTAAAATAGGTAAAGATTCCTTTGCATGCATTAATAATGTGCTACTTGTTGATGGTCTGAAACACAATTTGATTAGTGTCAGTCAATTATGTGATTCTGGTTTTGAAGTCACGTTCAATCAAAATCTTTATGAAGTCAAAAACAAAGATGGGTCTATATTCTTTTCTGCCAAGAGAAGAATAATCTTTACAAAATTGATTTAGAAGATTTTCAAAATCAAAATGTTTCATGTTTTTCATCAACTGAAGAAGAGAGACTAATCTAGCATAAAAAGCTAGGTTATGTCAGTTTTAAACATATTTTAAAATTGTTAAAACATGATTTGGTAAGAGGTTTACTAAAAATAAGTTTTGACAAAGAGTTCTTTTGTGAAAGTTGTCTTAAAGGAAAACAAGTCAAAACGTCATTTTCTTCTAAAAATACCGTAACATCTTCTAGACCTTTAAAGTTTTTACATATGGATTTATTTGGTCCAACTAGGACGGTAAGTCTTGGCGGAAAGAAATATGGACTTGTTATTGTTGATGAATTTACAAGATTTTGTTGGATATTATTTTTGTCACACAAAGATGAGTCTTTTAAGTGTTTTAGGACCCTTTCCAGAAAGTTACAGAATGAAAAAGGAATGTCTATAGCCAGTATCAGGAGTGATCATGGTAGAGAATTTGAGAATGAGAAGTTTAGAATATTCTATGAGGAGAATGGAATTTTTCACAATTTCTCTGCTCCTAGGACTTCGTAGCAGAATGGAGTTGTTGAAAGGAAGAATAGGACGATTCAAGAGATGGCAAGGACTATGCTGTGTGAGATGAATCTTCCTAAGTACTTCTGGGAAGAAGCTGTGAATACAGCATGTTACATTCAGAATAGAATATTGTTGCGACCATTGCTGAAGAAAACTCCTTATGAGTTATGGAATGGAAGGAGACCGAATATATCTTACTTTCATCCATTTGGTTGCAAGTGCTCTATTCTGAATACAAATGGGTTGTTGGATAAGTTCGCCTCAAAGACCTTTCCAAGAATCTTTCTAGGCTACTCTTTATCATCCAAGGCTTTTCGGGTTTATAATCTTACCTTGAAAACAGTTGAGGAGACCATTCATGTCAAGTTTGATTATAGTTCCCAACCCCGTAAGAAAGATGACATGGAGAGTGAAGTCCCTTCAAAGCCCTTAGATGATACAATAGAACCTCCATCATCAGGAACTCAGGTGGACAAAGTTGAGGATATTCCAGACACTAGTGGATTAAAAAGAGATTGGAAATATAAGAGTTCTCATCCAGAAGAGTTAATTATCGGAGAGACCTTTGAAGGAGTCAGAACAAGGTCTAAATTCAGAAGAGAAGCGAATGTAGCTTTTATCTCTGAAATAGAGCCTAAGAAGATTGAGGAAGCTCTTCAGGACGAAGCATGGATTTTAACCATGCAAGAGGAGCTGAACCAATTTACTAGGAATAATGTTTGGTCCTTAGTTCCTAAACCCTCGAAGAAATCCATTATAGGAACTAGATGGATTTTTAAGAACAAGTTAGACGAATCAGGGAGAGTGAGTCAGAATAAAGCTAGATTAGTAGCACAAGGCTATAATCAGCAAGAAGGAATAGACTACAATGAGAGATATGCTCCAGTAGCGAGACTTGAAGCAATTAGGATATTGCTAGCATATGCGGTTTGTCATGATATAAAGCTTTTTTAGAAATACGTGAAAAGCGCGTTTATGAATGATTTTATAGACAAAGAGGTGTGTGTTGACCAACCTCCTGGTTTTGAGGACGTTAGATATCCAGATCATGTCTATAGACTTTATAAAGCTTTATACGGCATGAAGCAAGCTCCTAGAGCTTGGTATGATAGTCTAAGTACCTTTCTTTTAGAGAGTGTTTTTAGTAGAGGTCAGGTAGATAGGACGCTTGTTAGGAAGAAATATAAGAATGAGTTTATTTTAGTGCAAATTTATGTTGATGACATCATTTTTGGTGCTACCTCAAAAAATTTATGTAGGAGTTTTGAGAGTCTGATGAAAAATGAGTTTGAAATGAGTATGATGGGTGAGTTGAAGTTCTTTCTTGGGTTGCAAGTTAAGCAAACTGATGAGAAGATCTTTATCCATCAATAAAAATATGTGAAAGAACAGTTGTCTAAATTTGATATGAATAATGTGAAGCCTATGGCAACTCCGATGCACCCTTCGAACCTTTTGTCGAAAGACGAAGTTGGTAAGAAGGTGGATCAAACCCTGTATAGAGGGATGATCGGTTCATTGCTTTATCTTATAGCAAGAAGACATGACATACTGTTCAGTGTGTGCTTGTGTGCAAGGGTTCAGGCCGATCCTAGAGAGTCTCATTACATAGCTATTAAAAGAATTATGAGATATCTCGCAGGTACTACTGATCTTTGCTTAATGTTTGAGAAAGGTAAAGATTTTAGGTTGATCGGATATTGCGATGCGGACTATGCCGGAGTTAGAGTTGAAAGGAAGAGTACGAGTGGAGACTGTCACTTTCTTGGCTCAAACCTAGTTTCCTGGTCAAGCAAGAGACAAAGCTCAATCGCGATATCAATTGCTGAAGGTGAGTACATGTTTGCCGCAAGTTGTTGTTCGCAAACATTGTGGATTAAATACCAACTACAAGATTATTCAGTTCATGAAGACGAGATCCCAATTTTCTATGAGAACACCAGTGCCATCAACTTATCGAAGAATCCTATACAGCATTCGAGAGTAAAACATATCGAAGTCAGACATCATTTCTTGAGAGACTACGTTCAGAGAAAGGTTGTAAGCCTACAGTTTATTGAGACAGAGTTTCAATGGGTGGACATCTTCACTAAACCATTGAGTGAAGAACGGTTCAAGAAAATTAGACGAAACCTCAACATGGTGATGTTAAATGACCAACCGTCTGACATTTCACAGCCAAGTTAAAAAGGTCGTCAAATTTAACGGCGTCAGAAACAGTGAGTTACAGTTGGTAACTTCTCTCACAAGGAAATTTTGGAGGGAAAGTCTCATAGCCTTGAGAACCTCACCGATTCTAGAGCACGCCTGATAAGACCTTTTGAGTAGCCTCAAATTAGAAACCTCTCAAATACTCTCAACCCATAAAACTTTCAGCCCTCTCGAACCTCTGAAATCACCTTTACCCTTGAAAAACATTGAAGTCAGTTTCTATTCAGAATCAATGGAGCAAGCGATGATCTACGGAAGGCATGTGGATTTTGAATCTCTTAGGAAAGATGATATGGATATCAAACCAGAGATCATAGAAGCCGGTTGGAGGAAGTTTTTTCAGGTGCGGGAGTATGTGTATCAAAATGAAGTATATGAGTTTTAGAAGAATGTGCAGATGGTAGAAAAAGCTATTGTTTCTATAATAGATGGACTGTTTATTATTGTAACAATGTAGTTGATCAAGAAGATGACTGGATGTCCATCTATTGGAGAGAAGCTAACGAGCAAAGCCAGATGGATTTGCTCGGATGGATGACAAAGTTCAGTTTAAAGGAAGACGAAGTGAGTAGATGATTGTATGGAGAAAATGACCCAACAGAGAGGAAGACCTCGAGTCTAGTGCCGAAGGCCAGGGTCTTACATGCAATTCTGTTTAACTGTGTCTTACTGAGAGTGGGTTCAAGGCATTTGGTGACTACTCTGGATGAACAGTGCCTATTCTAACTGCTGAATCGCCAACCAGTTGACCTACATTTCTAATTTTTCAGTATATCGTTAAGGGAATGAAGGATACAAAAAGCTACCCGTACGGAATGTTGTTAACAAGGATTTTTAGGGAGTCTTGAGTCCGTCTTGATAGGGGAATTAGATGAATGGTGCTTGTTAGGAGTGTTATCGACTCAGGTACTATAAGAAAAATGGGCTTAAAGAATCTGGACAAAACAGGCAGATTCTAAAAATAAAGCTAGAACTGAGGGGGAGCGGATATAGAAGAAGTCTCCTACGAAGAGTTCTAAATCTCAAGTTAGTACAAATATGCCCATTAGTGAAAGAAGAAAATCATCTGAAGAAGTTCTGAAAGAAAAGATGATTTCTCAAAAAGAAAGTAGCCAAGTTCGAAGCATAGATGAAAATGTCTTGAAGAGAAAAGGGGAGAAGCTTCTGAATGATATTCCTAAGAAGGCAAAGAGATCACCCAGGATTCGAACCTTGAGACAGCATGAAGAAAAGCGGTCCAGAGAACGAAGTCAGGCAGAAGTCTCTTGGACTATCGCACCGAAGGCTACGAGATCTCTAGTCTCGATATTAAGTGAAGAATCTGCTAATTAGGCCAAGGAGACTGAGAGGAAAAGAACATTGGAGTCTAAGAAACAAAGACCCCAACCTAAAAAAACTCCAAGACTTATTGAGGTAGTGAAAAAGACTAAGGTAATTAGTCAGAAGAAGAGTGTCACTACTGCTAAGGAAGTTAGTCAGAAAACGATTACTTCAATTGTTGAAATTCCAAGATAGGAAAAAGCTACTCCTACTGTTGTTCCAACAGAGAAATCAACAGAAGATAGTCAGAAGAAGAATACTCCTTTTGTTGTTCCACAAGAGATAACAGCAGAACTAAGTCTGGTAAGTGTTATTCCTACTGAGGTTCATCAACGGGGAGCAATAGAACTTAGTTTGGTACAGGTCCAACAAGAAGAATCTGAAGAACTTAGTCTGGTTCCATACAATTATTCTGAATTTCTGAGAAAAGACGAATTGGAAGTTAGATTGGTTGAAGTAGTTGAGCCTGTGACTAAAAGGAGTACTTCAATAATCATCAGGGATACACCGAGGAGGTTAGTTAAGACATACTTACAACCTATTCCGATAAATAGTGAGACATGGCATCTGTTGAATGAAGAAGAAAGGAATTTTTATGAACCCTTGAGGTATGCTGCCACAAAGCCATACCCTACAAAGATGACCAGTCAACCGTACACTATTTACCCGATTACAGAGCATACGATGATAAGGGTTGTACCAGACCTTCAACCAAGATATCCCTTGGATGTTGATAAGGGGAAGATGAAGTTATACCCTAAAGGGGTAATTGATGATCTGCCCGCAGATCAGACTGCAGAAGAAGTGCTAAGAATAGATGAAGCATGCACTTCAAAGAAGACGTTTACAGGAGCCAGTTGTAGTTTTACAGAGAAGGATGAACACTATCCAGTGGGGGGAAAGCTGACTTGTAACATCCCCTCACCGATAGGAAGGGTAAATTGGTCGATTGGGACGGGTTAGGAATGTATAAATTAGTCTCGGCATGTTTATGCAAAAGAGGGCCTCTAATTATAGATAAATTGAAATTTTTACATATGCACATGATAGTACATACATTCATGACATTTCCCAGCATATGTGTTTATTGTAAAAAAATGTGTGATTTGTGTTTGAAAAATTAAGTTGGAGTGATTTTTGTGTGTTTTATGCTTTTGGGGAATTTTAAAAAAAATTTTGGAATTTTTTGAAAAAAATGTCCGGACCGGAAAATTGCCAAGTGACGAACTGATCGGATTTACGGTATTGGAAATGACTGTCCAATGGCACTGGAAAAATTTGATACATGATTTTAGAAATTATAACTCTGAGCCATTGGAATTTGGAGTAGAAATTGAATTGAAGTTGGAAAAAGGACCTGAGAAGTGCTTAAAACCAGGATAAGTGGCAAGTGACACTTGTCACTTGCCTACTTAGTCTTATTTTCTTTAAGTGTTATGTTTTATTAAAACCTACTCCCTCTTTCTCGATGCTTCCTTGTGTGAAGACCAAATTCTTGGTTCTTTTCTTTTCTCCCATCCGTAGCTCTCCATTTCTTCTTCTTTTTCGTTGGTCTTTGTCTCCTTCTTGGTAAGTGTTACTCTTCTCTACCTTCTCACAAGCTCTTCTACCTTGAGTGCTTCCTCTTCATGTGTTCAAGCCTAAGCATGTTACCACCTTTATAATGATGACCGTATGGGGTGTGAGGAAGGTAGAGAATTGGTGAAAAAGTTGGAAGAGGAAGAGTGGAAGCTTGGAAGCTTGTTAAGGTGAGGGATTTATTTTATGCTCTTTAATTTGGTAATTGATGCATTCTTGGTGTTGTTTTGAACATTAGTTACATGGTATTTAGGATTTGATTGCATTGGTATAAGTGCATGTTTATGTAAGGATAAATGATTGAACATGTGTTGGATTGGTTTTTAGATTGGTTTTGGTGTTAGAATGATGTTAAATGATTGGTAATTAAAGTAAGAACAATTTTGGATGTGTGCTGCCATGGTATGGTTAAGTGTACAAGTGAAGATCTAAAGGACATTGTGGCTGGATTAGTGGCTAAATTTGAAGTGTATTGATGTAGGAATGATGTTTACATGAAAGGAGTAGGATTTAGTATGAAATTTGAAAAATGGAACTTGTGTATATTTCAGGTATTTGCTTATAACTTTTGATGTGGTTGTGCTATTGAGTTGAGGTTTGCTTTAACTTAAACTTGAGAAGTATGGCTAGAATTCCTATGAAGGAAGTTCTACTCAATTTTGGCTTGAAGAGCTTTGAATTTAGCTCGGAAGTTGAGATGTGTGTGCTGGATGAACAGTATCCAGATCTTGGTTCTATTGAAGACCTGAAATTTTGAGAATTTTTCTAGGAAAAAGGAGGCAGATTTGGTGAAATTCGTATTACTGAAAGTTGAAGATTTATGTTATCTTTCCAACGCCACTGAGTATGATATTTTTCGATGTATAGGTTGTAAGTTATGGTTTGATAATGCACAGGTGGTAATTCAGTCCAAAATGTGTTTTGGTGTGCAAATGCTCTAAGGGCATAAGTTTTGTGCTTTTTGTGTTCTGACATTTATTTGGGACTGTTAAGGGTGAAATTGGCTCAAGTGACATTCTGGAAAGTTGTTGAGGATTGTTGTATCTTTCTAATGAGGTATTTTATGCGAATTTTGGATGTAAGGATTGTTATATATAAATTTGTAAATTTTTCACTATGGTTAGGTCATATGCTATTTTAATTCTATTTAACAGGGCAGCCACATTAATAGGTGGATTAGACCTAATTAGAGTTGGAATTTGCCTTGAAGTCCTTCCTGAGAATTGTAGTAGATTGTCTAAGCTTTTTATTGCTATATAGTATGGAAATTTTTGCCAAGGGGATTTGGAGTTATGAATTTTGAAAGATAGGGTTTCTGTTGAGAATAAATTGGGTAGGCTGAAACTTTGTTTGAGAATTTGATCTGGTTAGAGATGGAATTGGTTTCTATGTGATTCAGAGCCTCAGGCTCACTAATTAATGTTCCCATATTGGGACAGTTCAGAGCTTCAGGCTTGTTAAGTCAAATCAGACTTCACGTATTAAATAATTTTGATGACAAACAAAGAGAAATATACAAATGAAAAGTAGATGGATGCATGAGAAGTAAAAAACAGCTGAAAGAGAAAAATCAGCCGAAGTAAGAATCAGTTGAAGAAAATCAGACGAAAGCGTTACAAAGAGAAAAGCAGACGGAAGCTTTACAAACGAAAAATCAGACGGAAGCTTTACAAGAGAAAAGCGGTGATCTGAAAAGGATGGAAGCTTTACAAGAGAAAAGCGGTAAAACAAAATATCGACGGAAGAAAGAAACATCATTGAGTTAGTTCTGAGTCAAACTGAATAACCGTTTCTTTCAAGAATCAAGAAGCAGATATTCAAGAAACAGTTGAAGACCCGACTATAAATAAGAGTCGAGATTGAATAAGAAATAACTTTATGCAACTTTATGAAACTTCATGAAACTCTAAGTATTCAACTTTTGATTTTCAGATTATCTGAGAGAAAAATTGTGAACGATATTTCGAGTGAACAGTGTTAAGAGCATTTCTATTGTAACAAGTTCTTTACTATTCTTTCAATTAGAAAGTGTTACAGATAGCCTGAAGAGGCTAAGAGTAAAATAATACTTGCTGTAAAGAGACCTAGAGAGGCTCAGTCGAAAGAATACTTGTAAACAATTCAGAGATAGTGAAATCTCATAAGGATATCTGAGGACTGGACGTAGCCCACGGTTTGGGGTGAACCAGGATAAACTGTTGTGTTTCTCTCTACTCTCATATTACTTATATCGTATTCTTCAAAATTAACAAAGTTTTTCAAACTAGTTACGAATTGATTTACGATAAGTTTTCGAAAGAACAAGTAAATTTTTTTAAAGGGGATTAAGAAAAAGTTTATCACAATTCAACCCCCCCTTCTTGTGTATCTTGATCATATTATTGTTCAATAAATTAACGTGTGATTCACTTCAATTGGTATCAGAGCCTGGTGTTCAAGAATCACTCTAAAAAGTGTGAATTAAAGAAAATGGTGGAATCACACATGTATATTGTCAAGGAGCTTGGTCACTAGACCTCCAAAGATTCATGGGAAGACTACCACTATTGGAAGGACCGGATGAGATTGTTTATCGAATCTAGTCACATTGACCTTTGGGACATCATCGAGAACGGACCATACACACCTGAAGATGATGATACAAATCCAATTCCACGAGAAAGATGGACAGCCGAGCAGAAAGCAAGATTTCAACTAAACTCCAAGGCGAAATTTTTCTTGAGTTGTGCATTGAGCAGAAGCGAGTATGACAAAGTTCATGGATGCGACACTGCCAAAGAAATGTGAGATACATTATCAATTGCACATGAAGGAACAAATCAAGTCAAGGAGTCCAAGATAAGCATTCTGGTGCATCAGTATGAGTTGTTCAAAATGAAAGAAGAAGAGACCATTGATCAAATGTTTGGAAGATTTCAAACAATTGTTAATGGGCTAAAAGCTCTTGGAAGAACGTACAACAGTCAAGACCATGTTCAAAAGATTTTGAGAAGTCTGCCAAAAAGATGGAGACCCAAAGTAACTGCTGTACAAGAAGCCAAAGACTTAAGCGTACTGAAGCTTGATGAATTGCTTGGATCGTTGAAGATACACGAAGTAGAGCTTGATGCAGAAGATAAGCCCAAGAAAGAGAAGTCCATAAGCGCTCAAGCGAGTCAAATGAATCACAAGATCCAAGAAAAAGAAGACAAAGAGGAATACATCAAAGGCATTAAAGATTGAAGAATCAAAGGATGATGATTCCAACAAGTCAGAATCTGAATCAAGTGATGAAGACGACGAGCTATCTTTCATTTCAAGAAAGATAAGAAGAATGTGGAAAAAGAAGTCCAAAGGAAATTCAACATTCAGAAGGAACAGCGGCAAAGACGATGGAAAAATCGAGAAAGCATCTATTACATGTTATGAATGCAATAAGCCGGGACATTACAAGTCCGAGTGTCCAATGTTGAAAAGACAACCCAAAAAGAGTAGGGATAACAAGAAAAGCATGATGGCAACGTGGGACGATCTGGATTCATCAGAATTAGATACAAGCTCAGAAGCGTCAGAACATGCTAACATATGTCTGGCAGCTGAAGAAGAAAGTAATGAAGAGGTAACTTCTAGCTATAGTAATATACAAGATGCATACTCGGAATTGTTAGAGGATTCTCATGCTATTCTGAAACAGTACAAGCTGTTGAAGAAGAAATATGTAGAAAACCTCAAACATACTCATAAGATAGAGAGTGAGAATATAAGTCTGAGAAAGCAAGTTGAGGAACTGAATAACAACAAAGTTATAGATAGATCCGAAGAGATTAAACAGTTGAAACTGAGAATCAATAATCTCTCAATTGATCTAACTAAATTTACAGATAGTACAAAAAAGATGAATGAAATGCTAGGAAAATGCAGACATCCGAGTGATAAAACTGGATTAGGGTTTGCTAAAAATAAGTCTCAGCATTACGTGAAATCAATTGTTCAAAAAGATAAGAAAAGATATCAATCAGGTTTTCAAAAAGGTCATCAACGTTTTCATTCTACGTCTTATTATCATTCATTACACCATACTAACCCTAAAGGACCCAAGAGAATCTGGTTACCTAAAAATAAGATAATATCTCTACGAAATCCTTCTTTGGAAGAACCAAAGAAGAACCATTGGTATTTGGACGGTGGATGCTCGCATCACATGACGGAAAAAGGTCTATGTTCCTAGATCTTGATCTGAAAGGAGGTTCGGTAACTTTTGGAGACAACAAGCGGGGCAAAATAATCGGGATTGGTAAGATTGGTAAGAATTCTATCTGAGCATTAACAACGTCTTGCTAGTTGATGGTCTAAAGCATAACTTGATAAGTATTAGTCAATTATGTGATTACGGTTTTGAAGTTACATTCAACCAAAACTTTGTGAAGTCAGAAACAAAGATGGTTCTATTTTCTTTTCGGCCAAAAGACGAAACAATCTTTACAAAATTGATTTAGACGATTTTCAGTCTCAAAATATTTCATGTTTTTTATCTACTTAAGAAGAAAGACTGATCTGGCATAAAAAATTAGGTCATGTCAGTTTTAAACATATTTCAAAACTTTTGAAACATGATTTGGTAAAAGGTTTGCCACAAATTTGTTTTAACAAAGATTTCTTTTGTGAAAGTTGTCAGAAAGGGAAATAAGTTAAAACCTCTTTCTCTTCAAAACATTTCGTAACTTCATCTAGACCACTAGAGTTGTTACACATGGATTTATTTGGTCCAACAAGGACAATAAGTCTTGGTGGAAAGAAATATGGACTTGTCATTATTGATGATTTTACAAGGTTTTGTTGGATACTTTTTCTGGCACATAAAGATGAGTCTTTCAAGTGCTTTAGAAACCTTTCCATGAGGTTCTGAGAATGAAAAGGAGTGTCTATAGCCAGCATAAGGAGTGATCATGGTGGAGAATTGAAAATGAGAAGTTTAGAGTATTCGTGAAGAAAATGGAATTTTCCATAACTTCTACCCCCAAGGACTCCACAATGAGAATGGAGTTGTTGAAAGAAAGAATAGGACGATTCAAGAGATGGCAAGAACAATGTTGTGCGAGATGAATCTTCCTAAATATTTCTCAAGCGAAGTCATCATCTGACATGCTATATTGAGAATAGAGTGTTCTGCGACCAATATTGAAGAAAACTCCTATGAGTTGTGGAATGGAAGGAGACCAAACATTTCTTATTTCCATCCTTTCGGTTGTAAGTGCACTATTACGAACACAAAGGAAGTTACGGACAAGTTTGATGCAAAGACTTTTTAGGAATATTTCTAGGTTATTCCTCACCTCAAAGGCATTTAGAGTCTACAACCTCACCTCAAAGACTGTTGAAGAAACTATTCATGTCAAGTTCGATGATAGCTCTCAACCCAATAAGGAAGAGGAATCGATAATGATCTTTATTCTGATGCCTTTGACGGAGTACAAAGAAGTATCTTCATCGAAACACTATATGACTAAAAGAAAGACATTTCAAGAATTTGGAGTTAAAGAAAGATTGAGATACAAAGTTCTCATCCTAAAGAGTCAATTATTGGAGAAACCTCGGAAGGTGTTGAAACAAGGTCCAAGTTCGTAAGAGAAGCCAACGTGGCATTTATATCCGAAGCGTAACCTAAGAAGATTGATGAAGCTCTAAAAGATGAAGCATGGATACTAGCTATGCAAGAGGAGTTGAATCAATTACAGAGAAATAAAATCCGGTCCTTAGTTCCTAAACACGAAAAGAAATCCATTATTGGTACTAGATGGGTATTCAAGAATAAACTAGACGAATCAGGAAAAGTAAGTCGCAACAAGGCAAGATTAGTAGCACAAGGCTATAATTAGCAAGAAGGAATAGACTACAATGAGACATATGCTCCAGTAGCAAGACTTGAAGCAATAAGGATACTGCTTGCATATGCGGTTTGCCATGACATAAAGCTTTTTTAGATGGATGTCAAAAGTGTATTTCTGAATGGTTTTATAGATGAAGAAATCTATGTTAAGCAACCTCCCGGATTTGAGGACATAAAGTATCCAGATCATGTCTACAGACTTCATAAAGCCTTATATGGACTGAAACAGGCCCCTAGAGCATGGTATGATCGTCTGAGTTCATTTCTTATAAAAAATGGATTTACTAGAGGTAAAGTAGACAAAACTCTTTTTAGGAAGAACTTGAGTAATGATTTCATTATTGTGCAAATTTATGTTGATGATATTATTTTTGGTGCAACTTCAAGAAGGTTATGCATGAGTTTTGAAAATCTGATGAAAAATGAATTTGAGATGAGCATGATGGGTGAGTTAAAATTCTTTCTTGGATTGCAAGTAAAGCAAACTAAGGATAAGATTTTATCCATCAACAAAATATCTTAAAGAATTGTTGTCTAAGTTTGATATGTGCGATGTTAAAATATGTCTACCCGATGCATCCTTCAAACTTGTTGTCAAAAGACGAAAGTGGTAAGAAGGTGGATCAAACCCTATTTAGAGGGATGATTGGTTCTTTGCTTTATCTTACAGCAAGTAGACCTGACATTCTATTCAGTGTATGCTTGTGTGCAAGGTTTCAGGCCGATCCTAGAGAATCTCATTATATTGCTGTAAAACGAATTTTGAGATATCTCGCAGGTACTACTGATCTTTGCTTAATGTATGAGAAAGGTAAAAATTTCAGGATGAATGGATATTGCGATGCAGACTATGCCGGTGATAGGATCGAAAGGAAGAGCACGAGTGGTGGCTGTCACTTTCTTGGACCAAACCTGGTGTCATGGTCAAGCAAGAGACAAAGCTCGATTGCATTATCAACTGCCGAAGCTGAATATATGTCTGCCGCAAGTTGTTGTTCACAAGTATTGTGGATCAAGTATCAATTGGAGGACTACTCAATACAAGAAGAAGAGATTCCAATATACTGCGACAACACCAGCGCCATCAGCTTGTCAAAGAATCCAATTCAACATTCAAGGGTGAAGCACATAGAAGTCAGACATCATTTCTTGAGAGATTACGTTCAGAAGAAAGTCGTCAGTCTACAATTCGTAGAAACAAAATATCAGTGGGCGGATATCTTCACAAAACCACTAAGTGAAGATCGCTTTAAAGACAAAACAAACAGACGGAGGAGTTAACGGACCATTCATCTAGTTTTTCATAAAGACAAGACAGACAGACGGAGGAGTTAACAGACCATTCATCTGGTTTTTCATAAAGACAAGACAGACAGACGGAGGAGTTAACGGACCATTCATCTGGTTTTTCTTTATAAAGACAAGACAGTGGAACAGTGGAGTTAACGACGTTAGACGGTTTCAGATATAAAACTTCTTTCACAAGAAAAAGTTTTAGAGGGAAAAAGCTGTCAGATCATCGAGAAGTACAATAGTTCTAGAATTCGCTATAAATTCCCTAAAACTGACTTTTGGGATTTCTACCGAATTCAGAAATTGCTAGTTCTCTTAAATCTCTCTGAAATTTCTTCAACCAAGTTCCTACTCAATCGGAATCAGCAAGATGAATGTCAAACCCATTTTGAGAGTTAATCCAGGATCGGGCTGGGGAAGATTGGTAAACTTCGAAGAACTAAGAAAAGAACAGATGGATATAGAGCCGGAGATAACAAATGGCGAGTTGGAGAAACTTCTTTCAAGTGCGAGATGAAGTCTATCTCCAAGAAGTTTATGAGTTCGGAAGAATACTAAATCGATGAGACGATACAATCGTGTCGTATGTAGACACACACTCTGTTATAGTAACGAAGGAGTTACTGGAGAAAGTCACTGAATGTCCGATGGATGGAGTTCAACCCATTAATATGGCGAAATGGATGACTATGCTTAAGATGAACGAAGATGAAGTTAGTCGTCAACTTTATGGACAAAATAACCCAATCGAAAGGAGAGCCTCTTGGCTGGTACCAAAGGCAAGGTATTGTTCAGCGCTTCTAAGTATTGTGTTCTACCAAGAATAGGTTCACGACATCAGGTCACTACCCTGGATGAACAATGTATTCTTCATCTTCTGAATCATCACCCAATAGATTTACCGTATTTGATTTTTCAGTACATGGTAAAATTAATAAAGGATACAAACACTTGTCCTTATGGGATGTTGTTGACAAGAGTGTTCAGAGAATCTGGCATCAGATTGGAAAGGGGAATCAGACAGAAGATATCTGTTAAAAGCTATATAGATTCAACATCTATTGCTAAAATGAGTCTGAGATTTTCAGACAGAAAAGGAGTAGATTTGGCAAGAAAAGCAACAATTGAGGGGGAGCGTTTACTGAAGAAATCTTTTATGAAGGAAACAAGATCACATTCTCAGGAATCAAAGTCGAGAAGTGTTCGATTTTTTGAATCAGGTGACTTGAAGCGTAAAGGGGAACCATTACTGAGTGACATTCCAAAGCAAGCAAGAAGGTCACCCAGAGCACAAAATATGCAACAGAAAGAAGCCAGTCAATCCAGAGAATCAAGCCAATCAAAGCATTCTGAACTGCAAAGATCAAAAACTACAAAGTCGTTGACATCAATCCTTGAAAAGATTCGAAACTTCGGCCTCAAGGAAGTGGAGGAAAAAGGAAAGAAGAACCTGAAAAGCAAAAAATGCAACCTAAAAAGTCACCAAGGGGAAAGAAAATAAGTGCGACAAAAGAAGGAAGTTCAACAACAGAAACAAAGTCTAAGAAGGTATGGCAAGAAAAGACATATTGCTGAAGTTAATGTGGAAGCTGTAACTGGTAATCTTAAGGATACTCACAATGTCTTTGATAATCCAATGTTTGAAGAAGTAGTTTCTACTACTTTTCGGTCTTCACTTGTTCGCAAAATGAGTTGCTACACATGTTATGGGACAAAAGGTTAGTCAAAAGTCTTGAGTGTGATGACTAATGTTCCATCCAAATATTTAACTTTTCAAAGAGAAAATTAGGGAACACTGATTGGTTGTCACGAGAGGAGAAGAAGACCAAATCTGTCATCATCAAGAGACAAACCAAAGAGATTTGTAAAAGCCTTCTTCAAATCAGTTAAATTTGATAACAACATTCTACATCTGTTGGATAGGGGTTATAAAAATTTCTATGATCAACTGAAGAGAGTTGGAAGAGAACCATATCCACCAGAGCCATTTGGAGAGCGTCTTATTTCTTATCCAATCTTTGACGATCTGATAATCAAGGTGGTACCTGATTTACAACCACCAAATTTTGTTGAACGTAAGTGTGAAGAGAAACTGAAGCTGAAAGTTCAACCAAAACCAGTTTTGGATGACATGACTTTTGATCAGATTGCGGAAGCAGTGCAATTGATTGATGAAGCATGTGAAGAGAAAAGAAGTGGAAGTTCTATCTGCATTGATCAAGATCCAGGAACAAGCCAAACTAAGGCTACAGCAGATGATCCACAGGGAGGCACTATCAGAAAGGGTCAGTATCGTTCTTTTCTGATTGGGAACTTAAAATATTCTTATAGTATTTTACGAACATTCGCAAAATCGGCCTCTGTGGAGATCAACTCAATTGCGAAGCTATGCCTTGGCTTGGAAGCACATTGCAACGTATACTTGATTCTATGATCTTGATATTCTGATCAAATCGTATATGTTCCTCCGCCTCTCCTCCAAATTATTGAACCACATGTCTCAAGCGTGGAAGCTTATACAACAACGGTTGCTATTGTTGAAAAACAAGTTGTTGAGGCGTAATCTTATTCTTTGCTAAATCATTGACCTTAAAGAAACAAGATCGAAACTTGATAAGGAAATGAAGAAGATTAAGAAGATGCTGAAAAAGTTGGTGAAGCGATCAGGAAATAATTTTTTGATTAATAACAAATAGGGGAGAAGGAAGAATGAGAAGGAGAATCAATTTGAAAGGAAAAGATAGAAGAAATTTTGAAAGCGAAGCGAAAGTTATTTTGATCTATTAATACTTACAGATATGTGATACTTTTCATAATACCTTTCATATTTCTCTATTTCATAATATTTGTTATCATCAAAAAGGGGGAGAATGTTAAGTCAAATCAGACTTCACGTATTAAATAATTTTGATGACAAACAAAGAGAAATATACAAATGAAAAGTAGATGGACGCATGAGAAGTAAAAAACAACTGAAGGAGAAAAATCAGCCGAAGTAAGAATCAGTTGAAGAAAAGCAGACGAAAGCGTTACAAAGAGAAAAGAAGACGGAAGCTTTACAAGAGAAAAGCAGCTGATACAAGAAAAGCAGACGGAAGCTTTACAAGAGAAAAGTAGCCGATACAAAATATTAGACGGAAGAAAGAAACATCAGTTTGAGTTAGTTACGGAGTCAAACTGAATAACCGTTTCTTTCAAGAATCAAGAAACAGTTGAAGACCTGACTACAAATAAGAGTCGAGATTGAAGAAGAAACAACTTTATGCAACTTTATGAAATTTCATGAAACTCTGAGTATTCAACTTTTGATTTTCAGATTATCTGAGAGAAAAATTGTGAACGATATTTCGAGTGAACAGTGTTAAGAGCATTTCTATTGTAACAAGCTCTTTACTATTCTTTCAATTAGAAAGTGTTACAGATAGCCTGAAGAGGTTAAGAGTAAAATAATACTTGCTGTAAAGAGACCTAGAGAGGCTCAGTCGAAAGAATACTTGTAAACAATTCAGAGATAGTGAAATCTCAGAAGGATATCTGAGGACTGGACGTAGCCCACGGTTTGTGGTGAACTAGGATAAACTGCTGTGTTTCTCTCTACTCTCATATTACTTATATCGTATTCTTCAAAATTAACAAAGTTTTTCAAACTAGTTACGAATTGATTTATGATAAGTTTTCGAAAGAACAAGTAATTTTTTTTAAGGGGATTAAGAAAAAGTTTATCACAATTCAACCCCCCCTTCTTGTGTATCTTGATCATATTATTGTTCAATATATTAACGTGTGATTCACTTCAAGGCTCACCGATTAACGCGCCCATATTGGGACAGTTTAGGCGATCGGTCACAACACCGTAATAAATTAGAAAAAGGTTCACATGTGCATTACATATGTATTGTATTGCACTTCTTTGATTGAATGGAAGGTAAAATGCCTTATGCAACTGTGACATGTTTGAGTATTACATGAAACAATTTGGTTATGTGGGTCTGATCGAATGAAAGGAATAAATGGTCTATGCTTCAGTGAAATTGTGCAATGTGATTAAATATGCAACCATGTGAAAATGTGATATGTGAATTGATGTGTTGCATGAATTGAGTGAACCATCGATGATGGTTCCTCACTGAGTTCGCAAAACTCACCCAAAATTTGCAATTATTTTTCAGGACTCAGAAGAATACCTTGTTAGGCAACGAGCGTATGGCATCTGCTGGTTAATGAAATAGAGAAGTGGTCGGGATCAGTTCGTGTCTGCATTAGTGTAATTTTTATTTTCTGAATTTTTGTATTAATGATTAGATCAATTTGTGAAATCAACAGACTGATATAAATTGTATTTATAAAAGGGCTCTTGTGGTCATTGAACTCGCTGATGATTATTTGCGTAAAATGTTTTCCGCATAATATGTAGAATAGGTGTATGTTTCAAAAAAAAAGAAAAGAAGATTTGGTATTGAGTTTTTGAATGAGTGATGTAGCACGCTACCCTCTCAGGGCACGAACTCAGATATCTGTGTCGATGTCAGGTTTGGGTCATGCGGGAGTGGGGTGTTACATGAATAAAGGGACGTTTATTGAATCCCTTGTGAAGACAGTAGTGCGTATTAGGCCACTATCTAATACACTATCAATTCAAGACGAAGACCTATCCTTGCGTGGAAGAAAAGTGCTAATGCTACCTGCTCCTTATGACTTATACCTTCATGAGCCCAACCTATGAGTTCAACCACCTACTTTTGAGATTGTCAAAGATTATATTCCATCTTCAGACGCATATGTTACTACAATTGCTTTTGTAGAACTCCCGGAGGATGATTATCAACCCACCTCGCCTTTTGACTTGCAAGCTGAGGTAATGCACCTACAAAGAGAAGTTAAGGAGTTGAAGGAGATGGTGAAAGAGTTGTTGAAGCATCATCGGCACTAATAATTTTTAATTATAACAAATTGGGGGAGAAGAAAATGGAAAGAAGAAATCAAAGGGGATGTACGAAGGAGATGAATTTTTCAAGAAGAAAGAAAAAGATAGAGGAAGGAAGAGTCAGCAGAAAATGTAGAAGTCAGACGAAGACTGTATGAAGATATGTTTTTCACCTGAATCATATGATTATTTGTTATCATCAAAAAGGGAGAGATTGTTAAGTCAAAATGACTTTACATTAATGATTTTGATGAAGTACAAATAATGAAGGTGGAAGTTAAAAAGCAGACAATGAATGAAAAAAACAGACAGAAGATATTGAAAAGCATAAGGAAGAATGAAAAACAGACGGAAGATTGAAAAACAGACGGAAGATATTGAAAAGTAGACGGAAGAATGAAAAATAGACGAAAGATTGAAAAACAGACGAAAGATTAAAAAGAAAACGATGAATGAAAAACAGATGGAAGATTAAAAAGTAGACGATGAATGAAAAGCAGACGGAAGCCAAAATTAGACGAAAGAAAAAACAGACGATGAAAAGCAGAGGGAAGCAAATCAAGAGTCAATTCGAGTTAGTTACAGAACTCAACTGAATAATCATTTCTTTCAAGAATTAAGAAGCAAGATTCAAGAAGCAGTTACAGACGAAGGCTATAAATATGAGTCGAAGTCGAAGATTGCAAAGTTAGTTGATATACATATATGTGAACGTTAAAAAGCTTACTTGAGAGTTTATTGTGCAAATAGTTAGAGCTATATTACTGTAACGAAGTTTAAAACATTTTTCTGTAAGAAAGTAGTACAGATAGCCTGCAGAGGCTAAGAGTAAAAGAATACTGAGTGTAAAGAGACTTGAAGAGGCTCAGAAAAAAAGAATACTTGTAAAATTGTTGAGAGATAGTGAAATCTCATAAAGAAATCTGAGGACTGGACGTAGCCCACAGTTTGGGGTGAACCAGTATAAAAATTACTGTGTCAACTTCTCTCTATCCTTATCTCTCTTATCGTTCAAATTTTCATTTTTACTTAGTTTTCTAACAAGTTTTCGAGAATACGATTAACTTTGATTTACAATAGTTCTTGTGAAAAGAACAAATTTTTCTTTTGACAATTTTTTTTTTAAGATTCATCAAAAAGGGGAAATACACAATTCAACCCCCCTTCTTTTGCATTTATACATCGTATAATAAGCATTGTAATAACGTGTGATTCACTTTACAAAACTCCTATTTGTTGGGATGAAGAAGGTGAAAGGAGACTTGTAGGACCTGAGTTGGTGCAAGTCACAGTTGATAAGATTAAATTGGTGAAGCAAAGAATTAAAGCTGCTCATGACAGAATGAAGAGTTGTGAGGATTCACATATAAGGGAAATGGAGTTTGAAGTTGGAGACAAAGTGTTCCTTAGAGCTTCTCCGTGGAAGGGAGTCTTAAGATTTGGTAAGAAGGGTAAGCTTACTCCGAGATCTATAGGCCCTTATGAAATCATTGAGAAGATTGGGCCCTTGGCCTATAAGTTAGCTTTGCCACTGGAGTTAGATAAGATTCATAATGTCTTTCATGTATCAATGTTGAGGAAGTACCGGTCGGATCGTTTGCACATAGTTCAACCTTCCGAGGTTAGCTAAAGGAGGATTTGGCATATGAGGAGCAACCAGTGGAGATTTTAGATTCGAAAGAAAAGGTTTTAAGAAACAAGGTTGTGAAACTAGTTTAAGTCTTATGGAGAAACCATTTGACTGAGGAGGCAACATGGAAGCATTTGGAAGCCATGAAGGAGAAGTATCCACACCTTTTTAATGTCTCAGGTAGGAATTTCGAGGACGAAATTCTTTAAAGGGGGGAGAAATTGTTGGACCCCAGAAAAATTTTTATTTAAGTAAGCAGGATTTCAAATAATTTTAGAGTTTAGATAGATTTAATTTTAGGAGTTTAATGGTGCCAAGGTTAGTAGGATTTGTTGAATAGATAAAGGAAAGTAAAGTGTTGATATAATAAGGATGTAATAAGGACATTTTTAGGAGATCACTTGAGCATAGAAGAGCATAAGCTTATAAGGAAGGATAAGATAGACTTTTGGGCTCATTAAGGGTAGAAATAGAAAAAGGAAGTGTTGTTTTGCTTGTTAAGCAGTGAAAAATGTGATTTGAAGAAGAAAAAGAGTGAGAAAACAAAAGTTAGAGAGAGAAGAGAAAGGTTTCGGTGGAAGAAGGAAAGAAGAGTGATCGACTTGTTAAGGTAGGTTAACTATTTTTCTTCTTGCTTATTTAAAGGAATGATTTGTTTTATGGGTGAAGGAGTTAAAGAGAATGAAAAGTTTGTGTTGGAAGGAGATAGATGAGGAGAATCCAAGTGATTTTAGGGTTTCTAAACTAGATCTTAGGTTTTCTAACCTAGATGGGTTATGGGTAGGTTATATTTGAATTCATTTGTATTTGTTAAAATTTTGTGATTTTTTTGAAGTTTATGAATCTTTGGAACCTTGGTTGTTGTAGGAAACCAAGGAAATCCTACCCAAGAGCAAAGGGAAAGGCAAGCTTGACTTGGTTTTCATAAGCTAACTAGGTGGGTAATATGTTTATAGTCTTGTGTGATTGGGCAGATTCTTGCCCATGTGTGATTAATTGTTTGAAAATGTTTTGTTGAAAATTTATAAAGATATTTGATCTTGGTCATACCATGAAAGACGCAAGATTTGTGATATAACTAAATCATGATTCTTTTATGCCTTGATATCTGTCATGACATTCTGTATAAATGAAAAGAAAG
Organism: Erythroxylum novogranatense; assembly: GCA_029891385.1. Classification (NCBI taxonomy): domain Eukaryota; kingdom Viridiplantae; phylum Streptophyta; class Magnoliopsida; order Malpighiales; family Erythroxylaceae; genus Erythroxylum; species Erythroxylum novogranatense. Next base: position 59,677,719 of record CM057233.1, read on the forward strand.
AAGAAAAAGCAAGAAAGCATGTCATTTTGATAAAATGATTCTGAGCATGATTATGTGCTTCTGTTTGGACGAGAGTGGAACCATTTTGTTCGTCACGTGCATGTCGACAAGAGCTTTCTCCCGGCTGTCCGCTTGTGACATATGAGCTCCGCAATGGACTCATTCTGTTCATGGGGTAAACTTCGATTTCCTCATTCTGTTTCATGGAGCCCTCAAGCCGTTTGTTGTGCATTGCATCTTTGAATGATCAAGCATGAAGCATATTCAGTGTTATGTGATTGAGCAAAATCTGATGAATGTTAAATTGCTTATGTGAAGTATGAATGCTATCTAGATATATATAAGATAGTGTGCTTGACTTTGGTCAATTGTTATAGCTATAAATATGTTAGCCACTGAGTTGTGTAGCTCACCTTACTCTTCCCTCCTCAGGTGTAAAGCGTGAAGGTTAGCAATCCCTATAAGGCATCAGAAATTTCAAAATAGTAAGCTTTTGTACCAAGCATCGAGCATCCAAGTGTATTTTGAAACTTGGGTTAAGACTAGATGAAATGACGATGTGTAATTAAAGCTATGAATGGAGGCTATGTGCAAGCTTATTTGATTTGCAAATGTTTTGAGTATTGAAGAAGTTCTATGTGGGTATGCTTATTATCTGTAGTGTACATGGCATATTTCAAGTTTTCCATAGGGATAGAATTGTGTACTGAATTCGGGGGAAAATATGGAATATTATAGGTAGAACTGGTAAAAATAGTCTTCTTGAAAGTTGTATATCTTAAAGTCTTATTTCTATTCCTCTATAAAACACCTGAATCTGAGTTCTGTACAGAAATTTATGCCCATTTTTCTAATTCATCTCATAACATCAGCAATTCATCTCATGACGTCAGCTTCGTCTCATTTTTGGCTAGAACATGATCTGGTCCAAATTTGATACTCTAGATGATAGAATTGTTCTTTAAGGTCTTCATAAGAGTTGTAGATCTTGAAGTCATATTTCTATTCATCTAAAAAACACCAAAATATGAGTTCCGTAAAAAAATTTATGCCCATTTTTCTAATTCATCTCAAGACATCAGCAATTCATCTCATGACGTCAGCATCGTCTCATTTTGGTCAGAACATCTTCTAATCCAAATTTGATCCTCTAGATGATAGAATTGGTCTTTGAGGTCTTCATGAGAGTTGTAGATCTTTAAGTTCTATTTCTATTCATCTATAAAAAACCTGATTCCGAGTTATAAACAGAAAGTTATGTCCATTTTTCCAATTTATCTTAGGTTGACTTTCTATTTAGTGTTAGTTTGACCAAAACATCTTTTAGTCCATGTTTGACCCTTTATAAGAATTGGTCTTTGAGGTTTTCATGAGAATTGTATATCTTAAAGTTCTCTTTATATTAATCTATAGAGCACCCAAATCTGAGTTCTTTACAGAAAGTTATGCCCATTTTTCTAATTCATCTTATGACATCAGCAATTCGTCTCATAACATCAGCTTCGTCTCATTTTTTGCTAGAACATTTTCTGGTCCAAATTTGATACTCTAGATGGTATAATTGGTCTTTACAGTCTTCATAAGAGTTTTAGATTTTGAAGTCCTATTTCTATTAATTTAAAGAACACCCAAACACGAGTTCTGTGCAGAAAGTTATGCCCATTTTTCTAATTCGTCTCATTACATCAGCAATTCGTCTCATGACGTCAACATCGCCTCATTTTGGTCAGAACATATTCTAATCCAAATGTGATCCTCTATATGATAGAACTGGTATTTAAGGTCTTCATGATAGTTGTATATCTTCAAGTCCTCTTTCTATTCATCTAAAGAACAGCAGAATCTAAGTTATGTACAGAAAGTTATGCCCATTTTTCCAATTCATCTTAGGTTGACTTGCTGTTTCGTCTTAGTTTGACTATAACATTTTCTTGTCCATGTTTTACCCTTTATATGATATAATGGGCCTTTGAGGTCTTCATAAGAGTTGTATATCTTGAATTCTTTGTTCTATTCATATAAAGAACACCAGAATCTAAGTCTGGTACAGACAGTTGTGCCTGATGCCACGAAACAGGTTTAGTAAGGTATAGACCAAGTACTGCTTCTGTGTTTGTTTCCGAATGCTGGGCTTCGAAAGTGGGGTCCAGCATATAGAGGCCTTCACTAGAGGCTCTTATAGGGATCCTCTATCCCCTCATTGTTTGGAAGTGAGTTAGTTCCAACTCCACAGGAAGCTATGAGCATGAAATCAAGTAAAAATTGGAGCAATGTGGTGGCCTTTAACAACTCAAGGGATAAAACAAAGCACTTTCCTACTGCTATTAAATAAGGAATTGTCACTCCTCCTTTGGAGATGTTGCAATAGGAGCAAAATAATGGAGAAACACAATGGTAAGATGCTTTCTCAATAAAAGACCTACCTTTCTACAGATCCAAAACTAGGCACAAGTTAGACTGGGAAGTAAAGGGTTAAACAAATTCTTGCTAATTGAGGATGACACATTCCTCTTCCAATTCTCTAACAGTGATTCCCTAAGCAAGGTAATGTAAGTTGGGCTATGGCACATTAGGGAACAACCTATGTTTGTCCAAAAATGGGTGGTCTTAAGCTTGAGAAATCTATAATAGACTGCATTCCACTATAGATTAATTTCCATAATATTCCACTAGCGTACTAGACTCTAAATCATTTAAGATTCCTTACAAGCTCTATAGGAATACCTATTGCCTTTGATTCAACTACTATTAAGCTAGAAAAATAAATTATTCTAGAATATGAGTTGAGGTGAGCTTAAAGGAGGATAACCTAGATGTTTTTTATGTTATGAATCTTGATATAAATAAGGAATTAACCAAAATAGGAGTCCACCTCTCTTATACTTAGAGACCTCAAATAAGGGGAAAAATGGAAGCCAATAAGAAAGATTTGTTTTTGGGAGTTATACTAAGCTTATGGGAATTAAGAAGATCCAATTCTATCCATTGATGATGATAACTTAGTAAAAAAGCAAGTAAACAAGTTGACAGATAAGCCTAAGAGTATACATTTTGTTTAATAAGTAGAACAAGCCTATATTCTAGCATAAGAAAAAAAGCATAATGAAACAAGTGAGGAGGGAAGATCAAATGGTCCTGATTCTATTACTAATAATGAGGTGACCATCATAATAATAAAACTTTAAATGTAGATAGAGAACAGTTAAATTTATCTCTAATACTTAAGGAAGTCAGGTAGGAATAAGGAAACTCAAAGGGGGTTGATGAATGTTTCCCTCAATCATAAATGATTTTTTGGAATATTAAGAGTACGAACTCTAGGCGACCTTTCTGCTTGCTTCAGCTTCTCTGAAAGTAGTATATCCCCTTTTCTTTTCAAGGTTACTGTTTCCTTTTGTTGCAACTGGTTTCCTTCTTTAAGAGATATCGTCTTTCCCATTGATTGTCCTGACAATTCCTTTTCTCCTTCTGTAGGTATCTTCTCAACAGATTAAGATTTTGACTTTGTTGAGGGAGATTCTCTTATAGCACGTTCCCCCTCAATCCTGGCTTTCTTCTTAAAATCTGCTTCTAGTCTCCAGATTCTTCAAGCCAATTTTACCAATTGTTGTAGATTGATGAAACTTTTGATATTCATCATCATCTTGTTTCCCCTTTCCAGGCGTACTCCAGAGTCTCTGAATATCCTTGTTAGTATCATTTCGTATGGTAGAGCAGTCTAGTCTTTCTTGGACTTTACCATATAATGAAAGATAAGAAATGGTAGGTTGATAGGCTTACGATTTAGTAGATGAAATAGGCATTGTTCATCTAGGTTTGTTACCAAATGCCTTGACCCTATTCTAGGTAGTACACAATGAAAAAGAAGTGAGTGTAATACCCTAGCCTCTGGAACAAGATTGGACGCCTTCTTTTCCCTTGGATCATTGCCTCCATATAACTGCAAATTGATCTGGGTTTCCTTCACCCGAGCTTGTGTCATCCTTCTAGCTTTACTTGTGAGCTTCTCTCCTTCAAATGAACACTCCGTGACCTTCTCAATCATCTTCATGATCACAAAAATTGACATGTTATCCACCGAGGATACAAGAGTATCAGCTATCAATTCCATGTTTTTCCAGAAATCATAAACTTCATTCATGTAGACTGTCTCTCGAATTTGAAAAAAATTCCTCCATCTGGTTGCTACAATCTCTGGTTCAATATCCATATTGTCCTGCTTTAGGGATTCAAAGTGAACAAGTCTTCCGCTTATCATGGCTGTCTCCATTTCTTGTAGTTAACAACGAACTAAGAATAAAGAAGTTTTTCAAAGAAGTGAAGTCAGTTTGTGAAGTTAAGAGTGTAAGCAAGGAAAGTTTGAAATCCAAACAGAGTAATGAAAGGATTTTGTTGAGGGTTCTTGAAAGGTTGATTGTCAGGGTATATCATGAGTGTTCTAGAATAGGTGGCGTTCTTAAGGTTATGAGAAAACTTCCCTCAAAAACTTTCTTCTAACAGATGTTATGAGCTGTAACTCATGGTTACGAATACCATTAACTCTTTCAATCTTTTCATCTGGGTCATGACGTGTCAGATGGTTGATTACTTAACATCACCATGTTAAGGTTTCGTCTGATTTCTCTGAATCTTTCTTCACTTAATGGCTTTGTGAAGATGTCCGCCCACTGATGATTCGTCTCAACAAACTGGAGACTTACGATCTTCCTTTGAACGTAGTCTCGTAGAAAATGGTATCTGACTTCGATATGTTTAACTCTTGAATGTTGTATGGGATTCTTTGACAGATTGATGGCATTTGTGTTGTCACAGTAGATTGGGATTTCTTCTTCTTATACTGCGCAGTACTCTAGCTGGTACTTAATCCACAACGTCTGTGAGCAACAACTTACGGCTGACATGTACTCGGCTTCCGCTGTTGATAGAGCAATTGAGTTTTGCCTCTTACTTGACCACAAAACTAGGTTATTGCCAAGAAAGTGACATCCTCCACTCGTACTTTTTCTATCAATCCTATCACCAGCATAATCCGCATCACAGTAGCCAATTAGCCTGAAATCCTTACCTTTCTCATAAATTAATCAAAGATCAGTAGTACCTGATAGATATCTCAAAATTCTTTTGACAGCAATATAATGAGATTCTCTAGGATCTGCCTGAAATCTTGCACACAAACAAACACTAAACAATATGTCAGGTCTACTTGCTGTAAGGTAAAGTAAGGAATCAATGATCCCTCTATACAGAGTTTGATTAACCTTCTTGCCAGTTTCGTCCTTGGACAAATGGTTTGAAGGATGCATCGGAGTTGACATTGGTTTTACTTTTCCCATATCATACTTTATTAATAGTTCCTTCACATACTTCTGTTGATGAATAAAAATCTTTTCTTTAGTTTGCTTAACGTGCAACCCAAGAAAGAATTTTAATTCACCCATCATGCTCATCTCAAATTCATTTTTCATCAAATTTTCAAAATTAGCACATAACACTTCAAAGGTAGCACCAAAAATAATATCATTAACATAAATTTGAACAATAATAAAATCATTCTTTATGCATTTTCTAAATAAGGTTTTATCCACTTGACCTCTAGTGAACTTATTCTTAATAGGAAAAGAACTCAGACAATCATACCAAGCTCAAGGAGCTTGTTTCAAGCCATACAAAGCCTTATGAAACCTATAGACATGATCTGGTTTTTTGACATCTTCGAAACCTGGAGGTTGCTTCACATAAACTTCTTCATCTATAAAGTCATTTAAAAAGGCACTCTTTACGTCCATTTGAAATAGCTTTATATCATGACAGACAGCATATACAAGCAATATCCTAATAGCTTCTAATCTTGTTACAGGAGCTTAAGTCTCATTATAGTCTATTCCTTCCTGCTGATTATAGCTATTGGATCGCGTATGGCCCGAGTATTCACAATACGTTGCGGAAAAGACCATAACACAACACGATGTATTACCGAAAACATATAGAATGCGCAAAAATAGCTTTTTCACCAATTGGTGGTTGCTTGTTCACGAATGTCCTCTACCGGTATCAACACGAGTATGCACGATTCGGGCTGCGGCTATCGTGTGCTAGCACGTCTAGAAACTCTTTCCGATTGCTGCACAATTTTTTTCTCAGATGGTGGCTAGGGTTTCATATCACAATGATGTAGCTAGTCTTATGAGACCTAAGTTTCTTTATTTATAGAGAAAACCTAATCCCATTAAAGCCCAATAAGTTTCGACCCATTATATCTCATATAATGAAAGCTCGACAACTTAATTCAATCTAGCCTAATAAATATATCCATATATATTTATTCAATGCCTAATAAATTAGGCCCAAGAGAATAAGCCCAAATCAGATCACTCTTTGTGTGTGACCCTGTAGGCTCATTTGATGTTGGCAATGGGCTTAATCACACTTCAAAACCCATAAGTCATAAGTGGCCTCTAGCAAGACATTATGATGACCTAAATCAAATGAGGATCGATAATCTGATTTAACCTGTAATCATGGTTAGAAGCTAAGTCTCTTTGTAACACGATATCAAGATTAATCACAAGGCATGGTACATGTCAACCTTTGATTAATCATAGTTTCTTAATCCTTAAGTTGACTGATTATGACAAATGAAATTGATGACTCTTCATCAATCCATTTGAGCACAGCCATGCATTTCTTCAGTCACACTTGTCAAGAGGGCTAAATGATATCTCTCTCATTTAAGAGATGTACAAATCTCATCTACATCATTCACATCCCTCCTTATGATTTATTTAATGTCCAACATAAGATTAGTTGTTATCCGGTTAAAGATAACCTAGTCTAATATCAAAACACTAAATTCCTTATGTAGGGAACCATGATGACTTCAGGTCAGAGGACTAAAGTCAAACCATATTGAGAACCACTAATGACATGAAACCATGTAGTGTTCTCTTTGTGGATCGGTCCAATATATGTTCTCTAACATATATCTACGTTTATTATTTGATAACTTATATCCATGATCAGTAAAACGTGATTATCAATCAAAACACCTACTAGCTTTAATTCATTATTGTTCGACCAATAACGATCGACCAGGCACAGTTTAGAATAATGTTATAATGCTTATGGTTTTACTATCAAGTCACATACTTGATGAAATAAGTCTAATATCATTCATAGAAAATAAATCACATTACATAAACAACATACATGCATATAAAAAAGGAATACCTCATAATATATTATTAACAAGTCATAGTGTTAATACATGAATCACATATATGTCCATTGGCCTAGGACACACTACTAACAATAGCCTTGTGCTACTAATCTTGCTTTGTTTTGACTTACTCTACCTGATTCATCTAGCTTATTCTTAAAAACCCATCTAGTTCCTATGATAGTCTTTTTCGGTGGTCTAGAAACTAAGGACCAAACTTTATTACTAGTAAACTGATTCAGCTCCTCTTGCATGGATAAAATCCAAGCTTCATCTTGAAGAGCTTCATCAATTTTCTTAGGCTCTATTTCAGAAATAAATGCACTATTTGCTTCTCTCTGAATTTGGACCTAGTCCGCACACCTTCTGAGGTCTCTCCTATAATCAACTCTTCTGGATGAGAACTCTTATATTTCCAATCTCTCTTCACATTAAGAGCCTCAGGAATATCTTCAACTTTGTCTAAGGAAGTTTCTGATGGAGATACTTCTTCATTATCAACCAAGGGTTCTGAAAGAGTTTCATTATCAGGATCATCTCTCCTACTTGGTTGAGAACTATCATTAAAATTAATATGAATGGTTTTCTCAACAGTCTTAGAGGTAAGGTTGTAAACCCTATAGGCTTTTGATGATAGAGAATAGCCTATAAAAATTCCAGAATAACTCTTAGAATTGAATTTATCCAGACTTTCCTTTGTATTCAATATAGAGCACTTGCAACCAAATGGATGGAAGTAGGATATATTAGGTTTCCTGCCATTCCATAACTCATATGGAGTTTTCTTCAGCAAGGGTCGTAGAAGTATTCTATTTTAAATATAACATGTTGTATTCACAGCTTCTGCCCAGAAGTACTTAGGAAGATTCATCTCACACAGCATAGTCCTAGCCATCTCCTGAATCGTCCTATTCTTCCTTTCAACAACTCCATTCTGTTGTGGAGTTTTAGGGGCAGAGAAATTCTGGAAAATTCCATTCTCCTCACAGTACATTCTGAACTTCTCATTTTCAAACTCACCACCATGATCACTTCTAATACTAGCTATAGACATTCCTTTCTCATTCTGTAACTTTTTGGATAGGACTTTAAAACACTTAAAAGATTCATCTTTATGTGATAAAAACAATATCCAACAAAATATAGTGAAATCATCAACAATAACAAGACCATACTTCTTTCCGCCCAGACTCAAAGTTCTAATTGGACCAAATAAATCCATATGCAACAACTCTAGAGGTCTAGAAGAAGTTACAACATTTTTAGAAGAAAACGTTGTTTTAACCTGTTTTCCTTTTTGATAACTTTCACAAATGAAATCCTTATTAAAATATATTTTTTGTAAACCTCTTACCAAATCAAGTTTAATCAATTTGGAAATATGTTTAAAACTAATATGACCTAGCTTTTTATGCCAAATAAATTTTTCTTGATTAGTAGATATAAAACAGGAAATATTTTGATTTTGAAAATCTTCCAAATTAATTTTATAAAGATTGTTTTGTCTTTTGGCAGAAAAGAATATGGACCCATCCTTGTTTTTGACTTCACAAGAATTTTGATTGAAAGACATTTCAAACCCAGAATCACATAATTGACTGACACTTATCAAATTGTGTTTTAAACCATTAACTAGTAGCACATTATCAATGCATGCAAAAGAATCTTTACCTATTTTACTGATTCCAATTTTTTTGCCCTGTTGGTTGTCTCCAAAAGTTACCGATCCTCCCTTCTTATACTGAAGATCTAGGAACATAGACCTTCTTCCCGTCATGTGTTGCGAGCATCCACTGTCCAAGTACCAATGGTGCTGGCTGTTTTTTCCAAGGAAGGATATCTGCAAGTGGTATTATATGTCTCTTAAGTACCCAGATTTTCTTAGGTCCTTTAGGGTTAGTTCGTGCACAATTCATAGTATGATGATGCAATTGATGATATCTCTGATAATGAATAGGTTGATGAAATTTCTTCTTTAAGGGAGCAGAAACCTTTTTATGCCGAGAATGGTTTTACTAAAACCTAATCCTGTTTTATCATTAGGGTGTTTGTATTTTCCTAGCATATCATTCATTTTCCTTGTACTCTCCGTAAATGTTGATAGATCAATTGAAAGACTATTTATTCTCTACTTCAACTTATTGATTTCTTCAAATCTATCGGCCACAACCTTTTTCTTCAACTCATCTACTTGTTTCTTTAGGCAGGCATTTTCCCCTTCTAATGCTTGTGTGTTTCTCAAGTTTTCTACATACTTTTTCTTAAGCAACTTATATTGCTTTATAATAGCATAAGAATCTTCTAATAGTTCTGAGTTTGCATCTTGTAATTCATTAAATTTTGAGGTTATCTCCTCATCACTTTCTTCCTCAGCTACTAGGCAGATATTTGCTTGCACCGATGCTTCTAAATCTGTATCTGATTCAGACAAATCTAGATCTTCCCAGGTTGTCATCATACTTTTCTTGCCTTCTTTACTCTTATTTGGCTTTTTCTTTAACAATGGACACTCAAATTTGTAATGTCCAGATTTATTGCATTCATAGCATGTGATGGATGTTTTCTCGTTCTTCCCTTCATCTTTGCTATTCTTCTTGAAGTAGGATTCTTTATTTGCTTTAGCCTTTTTCTTCCACATGCGTCTGATCTTTTTTGAGATAAAGGATAGTTCATCATCTTCCTTGCTTGAAGTATGATATGAATTGCTGGAGTCATCATCCTTGATTGCCTCAATCTTCAGTGCTTTTAACGATGAGCTTTTCTTCTTTTGTTTCTTCTGATTCTTCTGTGCAGCCTTCAATGCCATGGATTATCCCATCTGAGTTTATCTTCAGCATCGAGTTCAACTTCATTTATCTTTAGAGGTCCAAGTAATTCATCAAGCTTTAATACGCTTAAATCCTTGGCTTCTTGTATAGCTGTAACTTTTGGTCTCCATCTCTTTGGTAAGCTTCTTAAGATTTTTCTAACATGACCTTGATTGTCGTACATTCTACTGAGAGCTTTAAGTCCATTGATGATAGTTTGAAATCTTCCAAACATCTGATCGATAGACTCTTCATCTTTCATTTTTAACCGCTCATACTGGTGTAAAAGAAGGCTTATCTTGGACTCCTTTACTTGATTTGTGCCTTCATGTGCGATGGATAGCGTATCCCACATCTCCTTCACAGTATCGCAACCATGAACTTTATCGTACTTATTTCTGCTTAGGCCACAGCTTAAGAAGAACTTGGCCTTCGAATTCAACTAGAATCTTGCTTTTTGTTCTATCGACCATCTGATTCATGGAATGGCATTTCCTTCTTCATCTACCGGTGTGTAAAGTCCATTTTCTATTATCTCCCAAAGATCAATATAAGTAGATTCAATGAAGAGCTGTATCCTGTCTTTCCAGTAATGATAGTCTTCTTCATTGAATGCCGGAGGTCTAGTTACCAAGGCACCTTCAGCTATGTATACGTGTGACTCTGCCATGGATCTTTATCCACACTTTGTTACGGTGGTTCTTGGACACCGAGCTCTGTTGCTAATTGAAGTGAATCACACGTTAGTATACGATATAGAAAGTGCACAAGAAGGGGGGTTGAATTGTGTAATTAGATTTTTAATACAATCCCCTTTTTTAAAAATTGCTTTCTCAAAACAATTTACAATAATATTATGAAGTATTTATATCAACAATAGTGACAAGAGTTAAGAGATAAGAGTGAGAGTCGACACAGCAATTTTATACTGGTTCACCCCAAACTGTAGGCTACGTCCAGTCCTTAGAATCCCTTCTGAGATTTCACTATACTTCGCAAAAGTACAAGTATTCTTTTTACCTAGCCTCTTCAGGTCTCTTACAGCAAGTATTCTTTTTCTCACTTAGCCTCTTCAGGCTCTCAGCTATTCTTCTTTCTTACAGAAAGATAATGCGAGCTTTGTTACATAAAATATAGCTCTTGTGTTTTCGCACAATACAGTATTTAGCTTTTGAATATCACTAACAAGAATCACTACCACAAATTGCTAACATTTTCAGTCTTCGACTTCGACTCATATTTATAGTCTTCGTCTTCAACTGCTTCTTGATAACTGCTTCTTTCTTCTTGATTCTTGATCTTTAAAGAAAAGGTTATTCAGTTGAGTTCTGCAACTAACTCAAACTTATTTGTTTCTTTGTCTGATTTTCTTCATCATCTTTTCGACTTCGCTTCGTCTCATTTCTTCGTCTTCTTTTCGCTTTTGCTTCTGTCTTATCTTCCTTCCGTCTCATTTTGTTTTTGCTTCCATATTATTTTCCTTCTGTCTCATTTTGCTTTTGCTTCCGTCTTATTTTCCTGTTGTCTCATTTTGATTTTGTTTCAGTCTTATTTTCCTTCCATCTCATTTTGTTTTGGCTTCCGTCTCATTTTGCTTTTGCTTCTGTCTCATTTTCGCTCCGTCTCATTTTGCTTTTACTTCCATCTGATATTTGTTTTTCATCAAAATTAATCGTAAAGTCATTTGATTTAATGAAAATGCTTGGCACATTAGGTAGAGGAGCAAACAAACTTTAACACTACTTTCCAAGCTTAATGCCTAATTCCCCCATTAAAGATAATATCAAATAGTCTATTAGAAATAATGGAGAGTTCTCCGATTCTTCTTGCCTAAGAGCTTTAAGACCTGAATTCCCTATTACTCCTTGGTACAACATTGTATGGAAAGGCTCTTTGATGCTTGAAACTTCCTTTGTTACTTGGTTAGTAGCAAGAGCAAGATTGAAGACTAAAGATAGACTAAAGGGAATAAATAATCAGATTTATGTTCTTTGCAACTCATTTCCAGAATCTATAAACTATCTATTTTAATTATATATATTTAAGATATGCTTATTGTTAGTTTGAGACAATTTTTGAGATATTTCTATTTAAGAGTCATTAAAGTTTCTTTTTCAATTCTTATTTCTATTTGAATTATGAATTTATCAAAGAATTCCTTCTTTTTGTTGTCAATTTAGTTATTGCAGCATATCAATTTTTATTTAGCTTAACTTTTGTTTATTTGATTCAAACTTGTTCCTAAATTTTCTAGAGTGTATTGTTAGGTCGGCTTGCATTTATAAGTGCATAGAGGTTAAGGATAGATTTATTTATAAGCAACATAACTGATTTGGGACATTCACTTTGAACTTTTCAACTTCTTTTTACCTAAGACTAAATTTATCGAAAATACTTCATCATGACCCATTATTGTGAATTACAAAGGGAGATATATCTGGTCCAAGTAAAGTCCAAAAGTGTTTTTACAGACAAACGTATGTTATTATGACAAAAATTAAGAGTTTCGAACTTGTAACATACCTGCGGGTAAAACTTAAAGCTAAACTGTATAATTTCCATACAAATTTATTCTTGCAAGTAAAAATTACAAGGAAAGAGAATTTGAGGCCAGAATTTTGCCTCCTGTAAGAGAATTACTCAGCTCGAGCAAAAATTAGTCTGAGTGTTGGATGGCTTAAAAGTATCTTCTCATAATATTGAGACCTGCCTACTGTGGACAACAACAAAAAATATAAAAAAATATTTGCTAAAAAAAGAGAAATATTTCATAAATTATTTAGAAGCTATCGTATTTTTAAACCAGTAGAAACACTCAAAGAAGCAGAAGTTACAGCTATCCCGCCTAGCACATATACAAATTGTCACAAGCAATAGCACGTACCCTCCTATTGATGACTCTCGAGATCACTTCTTCTTTTTTTAATTTAACTAGTTAATTTTAATAAAATATTAATATTTTTCTAACTTTTATCATCATAAATCAAACGTCAACAGACATATCACTTTACATTTTCAAAACGCAAGAAGTATCTAACATGCGTATGTTTATTTGATAAGTTGATTGGAATCAGAAATTGGTAATTTATGAAGAGGTTTGCGTATACACGTAAAATCATGGCCTATTGTGGATTGATCAAGTCCCGAATCAGGCGACCTAATGAGCGGTAGGAAGATCCACCATTTATTAAGCTCTTTTTACTCTTCTCGCTCATCTTGACAACTCTCTTCCTCACCTCACTGTCCTGCTCCATCACACTCCTAATCCCACCCGCTATTTCTTCAGAACTCACGAGAATCACACTCTCGCTAGTCAGTTCCTTCCTATAATCCATTTTGATCTCCACCGCTATACCCAATTCCACCACCATTTGAAATGCCAAGAATTGTTGTTCTACGTACATAGGCCATGCAGCAATTGGCACGCCGTTTCAGACACTCTCCAGTACCGAATTCCATCCACAGTGAGACACAAATCCACCAATTGCTGGGTGGGCCAGGATGGTGCCTTGTGGGGCCCATCCTATCACCTTTTCAATCTCAGCCGTTCGATTTAGGAATTCCTCGGTTAAGATATCTCGAACATCTGTATAGTCTGTTGGGAGTCCCATCTGACCCTTTGGTGGGGGCTTCCGTAGGGACCATAAGAAGCGATTCTTAGTTTGTTCTAGAGCGTACGCTATCTCTTTCACCTGATCTGCATCAAAGCATCCCATGCTCCCAAAGCACAGGAACACAACTGATGATTTAGGTTGTTGATCAAGCCATTCCATGACGTCTCTGCATTTGTCGCTTTGATCACTGCCTCGATTCAAAATTGGTCCCACAGGATACACCGGTGGGATCTTACCACCAGAAAGGGAGTTGATTGCATGAGATTCGTACTCCATGAATGTATTGACCAAAATGCCCTTTGTTTCTCTAAACCTCCTTGTGTTTCCAAGGAAAGGGGGAACCAAATCTTTGTTGAATACTAAAGATGGCAAGACCTTTGTGGGGAGGGGCTTAACCAAACTCGGTATTATCAACTCAGCATTTGAGTCCTCCAACTGGGTGAAATTCAGTTTCTTCTCATCGTAAAGAGTCTAGATGTGAAGTATGAAACCAAGAAAAGCTGCATTGGAAGTGTAGTAAATGTAGGACGGAACTCCGAGTTCACTTGCTACATCAATCATTGTGGAGCAGAACATATCGAGAAAAAACCCGACAAGACGTGGAGAGCTAGGGCTTGAATCAGACTGAGTTCGATTGGAAACAACTTCTTTAACAAGGGTTTTGTAGCTGGCAACGTAAGAAAATACGTCTTGTCCAGGAGATCCACTTGACCCAGGATTCTCGGGTGAAAGATGGAGGATCTCGATGCGTTCAGAGAAGGTGGAGGAGGTGAGTGTTGTGTGTTGATTGTGACTATCGAATGGCAATCTCATGGTTAGAACTGTCACATATATTCTGTCATCTCGGTCCACAAGAAGCTTTGCAATCTCTGTAGTTGCTACGACATGACCGAAGCCTGGTGCTGGTATGAATACCAACTCTGCTTTCTTCACTCAGTGAGAGGTTGATCAGTTAGCAATGGAACATGTATGATTTTAATCTCATGTAAAGTACTAGTACTTGCTGGTCTAATTTAGCCTTTTTGGGCTAATTCCACCTATAAATAATTACAAAGATAAATTCAGTATCGACTTACCTGTTTCTCATCACTGAAAAAATCATTTCCATTATTGTCTTCAAGTTCCATTGTTGCGAAGGAAATGTTACAGGCTAAACATAATCAACCATCCATGTTTTTAAAGTTCATCTAAGGTGTGAGCATTTAAATGATAAATTGTTCAGCTAAATCAAACTTTTTCGTTATCAAACCCATTCATTCCGGCCGGAGTTACAACGGTAGAAAATTTGAAGTTACAATTTATGTGATAAAGATGGATATCTAAAAAATTAAACTCAACTTATTTTTCTTTGTCTAAAGATAAGAAATTTTAACATTCAATTTTAAAAGTTAGCGTGGTACGTATAATTAAAGGAAAGCATAACGAATAAGTATATGTGGTTCGGTTCAATAGAATATCTATATATATTATTATATATTTAATCTTTTAATATAATACATCGCTAGTTAATTAGTTTCTTCAATTCCTAACATCACATAACTAACGTGTAATGTAAAAGAAGAAGATATTAATAACCAAACCTCTGAGGAGTTTCTTAATTATAACTCACAAACAACAGTTTAATGGAACCAAAAGTAACGCGCGCTTAACTGACATTAAGAAGAAAGTAATTATCAGGTGAACACACTTGAGCTGTGGAGCTCCACAATTTTATAATTTTTGGTGATTATGTTTCCTTCAAACATTTACAAAAATAGAGCAAGTTAAAATTTTGTTTGATCTGTAGTGTAACTTTCGAAAATGACACAATGTGAGGAAAAACGGTAGCGTGTGACGAGATAATCTTGTAGCATCTAATTATATGAACATAGACTACTTGTGACATTGGCATATTCATTAAAGGCTTAATTCTTCCAAAGATGAATATCCACTACCCGTCAACCTACTAACTCTCCTTTCAAAATTTTACTAATTAAAGAATTATTTTATTTTACTTCTATTACAGATTTTGGTTTTAATTTCTATAAATTTTATTTAGATGTTGTAACAAAACTAAAAAGTATATTTAATTGAAGTTTATAATAAAAATTGATTCCATTATCCTTTTTGTTTTATTTATTTTATTATTAATTATTAATAATAAATTATAATTTAATTCTTTTAACAAATTAAATTTTATTCATAAAAGTTCCTCCAACTATATCATCATCATCTAAATAATATATTATTTTTATTTGAAATCAGTTACGATTATTTAAAGAATTTATTTAAAATGGGGAATCAAATGTTAATAGCCTTTGTACTATTCTATACATATCGATATTAAGAAATGAATATTATTCCATGATGTTCTCTCCGTCTCAAAAAGCTTTTGAACCATGTTATTTACTTGCTTTGTGTAATGATTCCCCTTAGATTAACTATAATTTTTTATTTCCTTTATAATCCTTGTGGTCTTTGATAAGGGGAAGTATTTAGCCGGAAAGATTTGTACCAACTTGGCTGTGCATCGTTATGCTAGTCAAAATAAAATAACTAGACTACTACTATAACAGTGGCAAGTCTAGATCGATCCCACAGAAAGTGTGTGTAAAGTTTATGTAATGAAATTAATCGATGCTTAAGAAAAAGGGAGGATTTGGATTTTTAAAGAAGAAAATAAAATAAAATAAAATAAACTAATAAAAACAAATTAAAAAACATGTAAAAATGATAAAAGTGGGGAATTTGGTAGGGATCCGATTCTTTGGTTTAATCTCAGCCTAAATCCTAATTAAGCATAATTTATTAATTTGTTGTTCTTTAACCTCTCCTAGAAACTATCAATCGTAGGTTAAAAATTAACCTGAGTTTTCCCTTAGGTTTTGTTTAATCAAGATACGATCGTTAATTAAACCTAACCGCCGAACAACTTAGGATACGATCTCTAGATTTAATTAGGCTGTAGCATTACGAGTTAGGAAAACCAATTAATCAAGGCAACAACCACATACTATGCGTCATTTAACCTAAGTCATGTTATCCCTAATGATTACAAATCATTAGTTGCTACACATAAATTTCAACATAACAATTACGAATTATATCGAAATTCTAGCAATGGGTTTGAAATTAACGATTCAATGAACGCATTAAAATCATTAATTCATAATACCCAACGGGTTCATACACAAATAACCGAACAATAACAAAAATTCGATTATCCGTACACAATACTAAAATCAATTAAAATAGTATAACACAATCAATTCTTAATGAGAGAAAGAAACAACAAAATAATGAAAAAATACTTAACCCGAGTTGTCAGCAACGATGTCACCTCTGAATCAGTGTTGAGATGCCTAGCTTTTCATAGATCTTACCCGAAAAATGCTTCAGCTTTCATTCTAATCCCTAACCGAAAATCCCTTTCAGCGCTCACTGACTCACGTAGCTCTCCACCGTTGATTGTATTGTCGCGCTCCCTATTATAGCTTATTGACTGTGTTAGTGAGTGGACAATTAAGTTTGCAAGCTCTAAAACTTCCGTGTCCCTTCCTTTGGAACGCCTACGTTGTGAGCTTCTCTGTCTGTGAAACGCAGCATTGTATGGATGCTGCTGCCCTCACATCTGCACTGTTGATGGATTAGACCATTTAAGTTTGCCCTCACATCTACACTGTTTTTTTATTACACTACAAGAAAAATTAGTTTCAGCAACTATTATTAATGGTTGCTAAAAGTAAGAAAATGGTCGTTAAAAGTTATAGCGATCAAAATCGGGTTGGTCATATGTAACATCCCACCCCCTACTGGAAGGGTAGAATAGTAAAATTGGCATAAGGTGAGATTAATTGGGATGTATGAGTAGTGTCCATGCATACTGATACTGGTGATTCGTGAATTTGTGCACATGAAATTACTGTACATGCATACATGACATTCCCGGTAATTGGGCCTAAACGGCATTTTAGTGGGATTAACGTGGTTAATGGGCTTGGAAAATTATTCTGAGTGCGCCATAAATCGTTTTCTATTTTTAGGAATTTATGGGAATTTTTCTGGAATTTTTTGAGGTACTTGCCCGGATTGGAAAATTTCAACTGGCTGACTGAGTTATGTTTTTTTTCGGGACCGAGAAGTACTGTCTAATGGCATTGGGAATTGAGGTAAATGATTTAGGAATTTTTTTAAAAAAAAATCCATTAGTATAAGATGGCTTAAAGCATAAGTGGGATTAATGTTCTTTAATTAAAGAAGATTAATTAGCCTTTTTGTCTTTTTCCCATTTTTAGTGCCAAGTGTCCTCTTAATTGATGAGCTTTGTCTTCTTATACTTATCTTCTACGACTTCTCCTTGGCTGTTTGAAACAAAGGAAGCACTTGAAAACTCATTTATTCTCCTCTCATTATTGTTTCCTTCGAAAGCTCACTTGAAAACTCATTATTGTTCCCTTCGATGGTCTCTTCTTCTTCATTGGATTTTTTTTTCATTCACCTAGCAAGTTGCTCTCCTTTCTCCCACCCTAAGTGTTTCCCTTCATGTAAACAAGTTCAAGCCTCCTACCCCTTCCAAGATAGACGATCGTGTGTGCTTGTGTGGGGTGAAGTGAGGAGTTGAAAGCTTGGTTTTGGTAAGTATTTTTAGCTAAGCTTTAATGATACTTGGATTATGAAGTTAATGCCTTAGTTGGTAGATGCATTCAATGGGACTTTTAGTGCCTTTATTATGATTCTTGATGCTTTAATTTGATGAAAGTTATAGGCAGAATTGTTGGGTATAAATGCATGGTGTGTTAGGATAATAAAAGAACATGGTTGAGATTGGTTGTAGTTTAATGTTTTTGCTTGAATATTGATGACTAATCTTGCATGTAAATGAAGAGGTTAGGGCTGCCAACTTGAGGTAGGTATTCTTAGTGAGTGTATGCATGACCTAGGGACTGATTTCTTGTCCAATTGGGATGCTTATGGTAGTAGAAATTGATTTGGCATGATAGGAAGTGTAGGTTGAAGTTGGAAGCTGGAAATGACTTTTGACCTATTGCAATGTTTTGATCATAACTAATTGTGTGGGTGAGAAAATGAGGTGAGGTTTGTGCCCAATTAAACTTTGGGATGTTGGCTTCAATTTAGTGTGAAATAGGTGTTGTTAAATTGTAATGCTAGAAGGTCGAAATTTTGCATGGAAAGTTTCTACTTTAGGGTCTGTGAACAGTAACCGACACTATGACCTGATTATTTTGCCGATTTTTCTAACTTAATTGAGATGGAATTTTGGAAAATGGTCTTCATGAAAGTTGTAGCATATTGAGTTAGCTTTCCATTTCCACTGATCTTGCATTTTTTGGACATGTATATTGGGAGATATGAACTGATTACTATTGACTGGTTTTATGCACTTTGGAGAAACCTAGGCTAATTGTCGATTTTGTGAGCTTTCGGATTGGAAGCAATTTTAGTAATTTTTGTGAATTGAATTGGAGTTTGAATTGTACTGAAGAGTTCTATATGACACATTGATCTTGAAAATGAGATATGGCATAAAATTTTTAGAAGTCAGAGTTGGGAGTTATGATTTTGTAAAAACTGATCCTACATTAGAATGTGAATGGCTGACCATGGCAGTAACTTGCATAGTGGTTTTGAAATTGTTAGAAATCGAATTAGAGTTTGAGTTCTTCATGAAACTTGAATTTTGTGATCTTATCTTTTCAGGGATATAAGGTAGAGAATTTGGTGACATTTTTGCTAAGAGATATGCTGTTTGGGAAATTACTGTCCAGATTAGTTGATTTCAGTAGACTGATTCTTTGTTGAATTGTTTGACCTGGTTAGTTATGGAATTTGGTTTTGGGTTATTCATGAAAGTTGTAGATGATCTTGTGAACTTATTGACCATATTTATGTGGTAATTTATGGCTGAAGAATCAGAGAGTTATGGAATTTGCAATGTATCATTCTGTTTTAATGGGATTTGAGTAGGCAATAGCTCTGATGGGATATTTGACACCCTTAGGGGTGAAATTGATTTTTATGGTCTTCTTGAGAATTGTAGAGGGTTTTATGATCTTTCCAATGAGATATAGTTGGTTATGTTCTGAATTGTGTGAAATGAGTTATTGATGTTTGAAGTTGGATTAGAAATCAGAAAATAAAGGGGGAAAATAAGGGTTATATATATAGATATAAATTGTTGAGTTTTGGTTTCTTTTGTCAATTTCTTTTCCGTCCGACGTCCGATTGACCTGATTCTTGAGGCATCGGATTCATAGAATATTCAATTTCATTTTCTGAGAGATTCGGGATTTTTAGACGGGAAATTGACGTGGCCCCGGGTAACGGAGCCTTTAATCACTGTTTTGTTTAGTTGGGGACCTATAGAGGTCCGAATTGCGCACCGTCAGCGCCAATAGGTTTCTAATTTTTAGACGGATTTTTCTAATGGAAAAAAAGAGATTAGGGCCGGGAATTCATGAACATGCATATTTTTACCTACATGTGCATCAGTAATTCATTCGGATTGAATCGTTAGTGATAGTTACCTTCTCTGATTCTTATAGAGGCCCAAGTGGAGCGTCCTTCGACCGACGGGGCGGAAACTTCTGGCATTAGCTCGGAAGTAATATGTGAGTAACCTAGTTGGTCATCTCAATCTATGTGTTTACTGTGACTTGATTGCCCTACGGGGATTCTTATGCACTGTGTTTACTGTGATTTGATTGCCCTACGGGGATTATTGTGCACTGTGTATACTGTGACTGAATATTGTTCTTGTGACTGACTGGTAAATGACTGTGAATACTGGTATATGCATCGCATACATCACTACATGAACTGATAATAACGGTTGTGACCGCAGCACCTCACTGATACTGATATCGAGCCTTGAGCTCGAAGGGAGAAATCCACTCCCCATCGCCATCGATTCTTGTAAAGCGCCGGTCACAACATCAACTAAACCGAAAGCATCACATGTGCATCGCATACGATCGAATCAATGATGTATGACTACTGTGATTGTTGTGATTGACTGTATTTTGTGACTGTACACTATTGTATTACTGAAATTGCCTGATTACTATAGATTGTTAACTGATGCATGAATTGGGAAAACCATCGATGATGGTTTCTCACTGAGTTCGCAAAACTCACCCAAAATTTGCATATATTTTTCAGGTCTTGAAGAATATCTCGGTTGACACGGGAGTATGACTACTGTAGGCAAGTGAAGCATAGAGGTCGGGATCAGTTCGTGTCTGCATTAATGTCTTAGCAAATTGTGTTCCGCAATCACTGTGTAATAATGCTTTGTATTTCTACTGAGCCCATCGTGGTTTTAATGTTTTACTCATTGACTGATTGTAAATTATTCTTGGATGACCGTAATAATCGAGACCGGTTTATTATGAACACGGGTTTTAATTACTTATCGTGTTTTGCCGCGCTAACGTGGAATCAACGGCTTCAAAAAATATATATATATACTGAGTCTTAATCGACTGATGTAGTACGCCACCCTCGAGGGGCACGGACTCGGGTATCACCAACGATATCAGGTTTGGGTCTTGCAAGAGTGGGGTGTTACATTATAGGTGATCACTATAGGGTTGTTACTAAATGTGCTCAGCAACGAGTTATTACGTTGGTCGTTAAAAATGCATTATTAACAACCATTTAAAATTGGTCACTAAAGGTAGAATTATTAGCGACCAAATTTATACTAACTTTATTATTATTATTATTATTATTATTATTATTATTATTATTATTATTATTATTATAAATAATAATAATAATAATAAATAATTTGTGTCATTTTGGTTTAGGTACTAAATTCTACACTTTAGTTTTCTCAAATTGGTTTAATTATTCATTTATAACAAGAACTATAAAAGCGACCTCATGAGGTTGCCCATATAAAGCAGCCTCGCGCCCACGAGGTCGCTTTTATAGTTTTATAGTTTTATTTATTTATATTAATAAAATAAATTTTCTTCTTAATATTTTTAAATTTATAAATCGTAATTATTTGAAATAAAATGTCTATTGTTAGTCATAACATTATTAAATTTGATATTATTATTAATTGTTGTTATTTATGTAATTATTTAGTTATGTAATAATAATAATAATAATAATATTATTATTATTTATTTATGGATCTATTATTATTATTATTATTATTACTAATGGATTTATAATAATAATAATAATATTTATTATTATTATTATTTATGGATTTATAATAATAATAATAATAATAATTATTATTATTATTATTATTATGTATTTATAATAATAATAATGATAATAATAATAATAATATTTATTATTATTATTATTATTATTATAGATCCATAAACAATAATAATAATAATTTGGTGTCATCTTGGTTTAGGTACTAAATTCTACACTTTAGTTTTCTCAAATTGGTTTAATTAATCATTTATAGCAAGAACTATAAAAGCAAATTGCATGAGGTTGCTTTTATAGTTTTATAGTTTTATTTATTTATATTAATAAAATAAATTTCCTTCTTAATATTTTTAAATTTATAAATCGTAATTATTTGAAATAAAATGTCTATTATTAGTCATAACATTATTAAATTTGATATTATTATTAACTCGTTGTTATTTATGTAATTATTTATTTATGTAATAATAATAATAATAATAATTATTATTATTATTATTATTATTATTATTATTATTATTATTATTTCACCAATATTGTTATCAATACATCCAAATAATAAAATGTCTATTATCGGTGTTTAGAGCTAAATTATATGAATCGATACCATACTAGGCTTAAAATTTAGATTAAAATCAAAGAATTTGAAATATAATTAAAGAAAGAGATCATCTTTATAAAATTTAATTAAATTACTTTCACCAAAAATACCATATGATTATTGTTTTCATAATTAATCTTATACCTTATAATTATGTGGAATTTAGTTCATTTTTTGGCCGGATTTAAAAATTACTTGAAATGGATTAATTAAAACTAAATATTTAATTGCATAAATTTCGATTAAATTTATCCTTAAATTTATATATTTAAAAGGTAATGGTCCTTAAATTGCCACAAAAAAAGGGATAGTCAATTATGAGTTTTATAATGTAAAATACCAATAAATTAATAAATATGGTGCCTTTTTAGTAGATCAAAGGTCAATTATTGCTTTGTGCTTTTATATTTCGCGTGCGTATAGAACGGTTACAATAAAGGCTATTTACGCATATTTTATTTTTATTTTGGCGCTAGATTTTGATATTTTGGCGCTTTTTTTTGTATAATTTGTTCCCCTATTTATCTCTACCTCATACACTAATTCTTTTATACCCTAATCGCATGCACGTTCCTCAGTAGACTCCACTGACTCTCCGATTCCTCTATTATCTCTGTTTCTCTCCTAGACTCTTGATTTCCCTATTTTTGGTATGTATATCCTCCTCGTGCATATCTATACACACATAAACTATAAGTATTGATAATTCTTTGATTCCCCTGTTATTTGGATGTATTGATAACAATATTGGTGAAAGTATCAGGATTTGCTTCTTCTATGGTCTGACTCTTAGGCTTGCATTAGAGTTGTAAAGTTAGACAAACAATATTGCTTTGAACTTATATTCATCTTGCTAGCCCATTGGAATTCTGCTTGAATGCTATTTTTTTTAAACCGAACTAAGGTTTTATGTGTTACTGAACTACAATTATCTAATTGTGTTGCTAATATTGATAACACATATAGAGTGTTGAGGAAAAATTATAATGTCCTATTTTAGGACAACATCAGCATATTGAAGCAGTTCTAATTGCTTCGCATGATTTTGTCAAAAACTATGCACGTTGACATATTTCCTTTGGTTTCATGGTCATTTTTCCATAATGAAATGGATGTAGCAGTTGGCTAGCGTTGAATATATTTATATATACACATAAAATTTCTGGAGGTTGGAACATACAAAAATGTTCAACCATAGTGGTTTTTTTTAATTCACTTAGTGAAATTCATTCCTACTTACTTTAATAGATGGCTAATACCTGTTGTATTTTTTTATAGGATTGAAAATGAGTAAAAACTAAAGCGTAAAAAGGAGCTATTAAGTGCGACCGCAACAACTAACAGTACAATCAACCCGAAACGTAAATTGGTGTTGTCTAATGCTTTGGCAGCAGTGAATGACTTGAATGATGACCCAACTGAGTATTCTTTACCCCGAAATTTAGGACGTAATAATTTTATTTGAATTTTATTTTATTTATAATTGTTTTGTATGCTTGTTTATGTTAATATTGGATTTTCAATGTTGTAGTGTCAAATAAAAATAAGAGGGTGGCTTTTCCTTCAAAAAAACCCTTAAACAATATATATATTTCAAGTTCGGGAACTAGACAGACAATGATACATAATAATACTAGAGATCAAGGTAATTTATCTTCCATTTTTAAATATTTTAAAGTTAAATAATTTTTTTACAAGTAAAACTTTATTGATATTTTTATCGTTACAGTGCCAATAGAAGAGTGCGAAGGCCAATCTGCCCCTAATCCACCAAATGAGAGTATCAGATCAGATATTAGAGGTAATATTAAATCAAAATTTCTTTTTCTTTGCACTTATTATTATGTATTTCATAATAATTTATTTTAATAGATCCCTCAACGGAGACTGTTGATAGAACATTTGATGGGAATAATGGTAATATTAAATTTAATAAAGTTTATTACATTTTTATTAGTATGTTGTTATTAGCAATTAATGATTAACTTCTATTTTTTCTTAACTAAGACAAGGTAAGTGAAAAACGAGGTCGTGGTCTTACTAGAGGGCTAAACACCCAAAAGTATACACGTAAATGTAGGGAAAAACCTAAAATTATTATTCCTAAAGGAATTCACAAGCCTGTTGGGGAGCATAGTTCAAAACATGCAACTCATATTTGGGTTTTGATTCAACTCGAAGCCCCAATGCAAGTTGAAGGCTGGGCAAACATTCTAAAAGATAAAAAAGTAGATCTTTTCAGAAAGTTGGTTGTAAGTTTTTTTTTCTATTCACTTTAATAATATTTTGTTCTAATTTTTTAATGATATAATATAATGTAACATATATCTATTTTTCTCATTGTAGAATAAGCTAAGTTATGAAGTGGATGAGCCATATGTTGTTCAGTGCAAATGGAAATCATTTGCCAGGTAATATTCCACTTTTCGTTCTAATGCTCGTAGATATTTTCAAAAAATTAAAGCTGAAGGTGGTCTGGTGTTGACGAAACAAAGTGCTTATGAAAAACTTTCTACTCGTCCTAATGATTGGCTTTGGTTGTGTGACTTTTGGGAGGCAGAAAAATTTAAGGTATATATTATCATTTTATTTAAATTTATTATTTATAATAAATACATTTGAATTTTATTTATAGATTACTTAAGAAATTTTGTATAATAATTCTAAACTATTTGATGTATTGTAGAAAATCTCAGTGACTCAATCCAACAATAGGAAAAAAATGAAACACAATCACAAATTGGGGACGAAATCTCGTGCAGCACATCAATACGAGCATGTAATTAGTTACTTCATTAATTTTTCTTTTTTGTCAAAATTATATAATTATATAATTATATAAATAATTTTTTATTTGCAATTTCTATGTTACAGAATTTGGATGATATTGATATGTACGAGGCTCAATTTTACAATCCTAAAATGGGATGGGCTGATGAAGAGGTTGAGGCGAATTGTGTAAGTTGTAGTTTATGTTTTTAATTTTTATGTTTAATTTCTTTGGAAAAACTGTAAGTATCTCATTGAACAACCGGTGCAACTCCATTGGTAAAGTCGACTGAGACAAATTCTCATATTTCATTTGCAAAAAATTGGATATAGATTCTTTACTCCAACCTCATTTAGATTATGTATCATTGTTATATTTAAAAACAACAAAATTTCTATTTTTTCAATAACAGGTTGAAATGAAAAAATTGCAAGAAGAGCAAGAAAATTTATCAGAGGATGTTCCTCGTATGAATGCAGAATAAATCTGCATCCGAGTGCCAGGAGAAAATTCTATGTATGCCAAATCAAAAGGCCTGTCTCAAAAAAAATTTAATCATGATTCTACTTTTGAGACATCATCAAATCGAGTACGATTAGAAGAGGAGTTGGCATCTACAAAAGAGAAATTGGAGAGTACAAAACCAAAGTTAGCTCTACAAAAAACCACTATTGAAGCCGTGGTGAAATGCGTTGAAAAGATAAGAGGAAGAAGTTTTTTTGAAATCATTAATCAATCTGATTGGTAAGTGTTTTTTATATCCAATTATTATGTTAACTTTTTCTTCTACCTTTTACGAAGATGGAAGTTAGTTGATTATATGAAATAATTATTTTGGTTATAATTTATGCTTTTTTTTTATGCAGATGTAATGTGAAGTTGGGACTTGGGATCCATTTAATGGACTACTTTTTAATTTTTATTATTATTTTGATTTGTTTATTGGATTAATGAAAGGAAAGGAGATTGAAAGAAATTCATGTTTAGAGAAGATTTCAATGTGTTAGGACTCATATGACAAGAATATGTTATTTTCTATTGTTTGGTTTCCAAATTTACGTTTACAAGTTAGATTGTAAACTAAAATTTATACTTAACTTATGATTTTTTAATGAAAAGATATTGACAATAATATGTGTATATTTATGTACTAAATAAAAGTTCACTAATTTAATTAACTAAAGGTAAATGAAATATGAAATTACCAAACAATAAATTTTATTAGATAACTTTTTCCTCAAATGAAAATATATTTTGAATTATAAAATTAATATAAATTAAATAATAATAATTAATTTTATAAGAACGAACTTTAAAACTAATTTAAACTATATGGACCGAATCAAATTTCATCTTTTCTAAAATACTCAATGACAAATTATTTTGTTGCTATAAATACTTCTTTAAAAATCATATAATGTGATTGCTGTAAAGAAGTCATGTAAATTTAACAACCAAATTTATTGGTTGCTAATAAAAAATTTGAAATACTTTTAGTGACCACTTAATAGTTGGCTGTTAATTTGGTTGTTATTAATAATTATCTATAGCGATCATTAAAGTTGTCGCTAAAATTTTTAAGTTTGGTCGTTTTATTATTATCCATGAATAGTAAGTTTTAGTGGCTATCTATAGCCACCAAGTATTGATTGGTCGGTAAAAAATATACGTAATTTATATATTGCAATTCTTTACTCCAACCTCATTTAGATTATGTATCATCGTTATATTTAAAAACAAATAAATTTCTAATTTTTGGATAACAGGTTGAAATGAAAAAATTGCGAGAAGAGCAAGAAAATTTATCAGAGGATGTTCCTCGTATGAATGAAGAACAAATCTGCATCCAAGTGCCAGGAGAAAATTCTATGTATGCCAAATCAAAAGGCCTGTCTAAAAAAAAATTTAATCATGATTCTACTTTCGAGACATCATCAAATCGAGTACGATTAGAAGAGGAGTTGGCAACTACACAAGAGAAATTGGAGAGTACAAAGGTAGAGTTAGCTCTACGAAAAACCACTATTCAAGCCGTGGTGAAATGCGTTGAAAAGATAACAGGAAGAAGTTTTTTTGAAATCATTAATCAATCTGATTGGTAAGTGTTTTTTACATCCAATTATTATGTTAACTTTTTCTTCTATCTTTTACGAAGATGGAAGTTAGTTGATTATATGAATTAATTATTTTGGTTATAATTTATGCTTTTTTTTATGCAGATGTAATGTGAAGTTGGAACTTGGAAGCCATTTAATGGACTAATTTTTAATTTTATTATTATTTTGATTTGTTTATTGGATCAATGAAAGGAAAGGAGATTGAAAGAAATTCATGTTGAGAGAAGATTTCAATGTGTTAGGACTCATATGATGATAATATGTTATTTTCTATTGTTTGGTTTCGATTTAGGTTTATAAGTTGGATTGTAAACTAAAATTTATGCTTAACTTATGATTTTTTAATGAAAAGATATTGACAGATAATATGTGTATATTTATGTACTAAATAAAAGTTCACTAATTTAATTAACTAAAGGTAAATGAAATATGAAATTACCAAATAATAAATTTTTATTAGATAACTTCTTTCCTCAAATGAAAATATATTTTGAATTATAAAATTAATATAAATTAAATAATAATAATTAATTTTTATAAGAACGAACTTTAAAACTAATTTAAACTATATGGACCGAATCAAATTTCATCTTTTCTAAAATACTTAGCGACAAATTATTTTGTTGCTATAAATACTTCTTTAAAAATCATATAATGTGGTTGCTGTAAAAAACTCATGTAAATTTAACAACCAAATTTATTGGTTGCTAATAAAAAATTTGAAATACTTTTAGTGACCACTTAATAGCTGATTGTTAATTTGGTTGTTATTAATAATTATCTATAGCGATCATTAAAGTTGTCGCTAAAATTGTTAAGTTTGGTCGTTGTATTATTATCCATGAATTGTAAGTTTTAGTGACTATCTATAGCCACCAAGTATTGATTGGTCGGTAAAAAATATACGTAATTTATATATTGCAATTCTTTACTCCAACCTCATTTAGATTATGTATCATCGTTATATTTAAAAACAACAAAATTTCTAATTTTTGGATAACAGGTTGAAATGAAAAAATTGCGAGAAGAGCAAGAAAATTTTTCAGAGGATGTTCCTCGTATGAATGCAGAACAAATCTGCATCCAAGTGCCAGGAGAAAATTCTATGTATGCCAAATCAAAAGGCCTGTCTCAAAAAAATTTTAATCATGATTCTACTTTCGAGACATCATCAAATCGAGTACGATTAGAAGAGGAGTTGGCAACTACACAAGAGAAATTGGAGAGTACAAAGGTAGAGTTAGCTCTACAAAGAACCACTATTGAAGCCGTGGTGAAATGCGTTGAAAAGATAACAGGAAGAAGTTTTTTTGAAATCATTAATCAATCTGATTGGTAAGTGTTTTTTATATCCAATTATTATGTTAACTTTTTCTTCTATCTTTTACGAAGATGGAAGTTAGTTGATTATATGAATTAATTATTTTGGTTATAATTTATGCTTTTTTTTATGCAGATGTAATGTGAAGTTGGAACTTGGAAGCCATTTAATGGACTAATTTTTAATTTTTATTATTATTTTGATTTGTTTATTGGATCAATGAAAGGAAAGGAGATTGAAAGAAATTCATGTTGAGAGAAGATTTCAATGTGTTAGGACTCATATGACAGTAATATGTTATTTTCTATTGTTTGGTTTCCAGATTTAGGTTTATAAGTTGGATTGTAAACTAAAATTTATGCTTAACTTATGATTTTTTAATGAAAAGATATTGACAATAATATGTGTATATTTATGTACTAAATAAAAGTTCACTAATTTAATTAACTAAAGGTAAATGAAATATGAAATTACCAAATAATAAATTTTATTAGATAACTTCTTTCCTCAAATGAAAATATATTTTGAATTATAAAATTAATATAAATTAAATAATAATAATTAATTTTATAAGAACGAACTTTAAAACTAATTTAAACTATATGGACCAATCAAATTTCATCTTTTCTAAAATACTTAGCGACAAATTATTTTGTTGCTATAAATACTTCTTTAAAAATCATATAATATGGTTCAAAAAACTCATGTAAATTTAACAACCAAATTTATTGGTTGCTAATAAAAATTTGAAATACTTTTAGTGACCACTTAATAGCTGGTTGTTAATTTGGTTGTTATTAATAATTATCTATAGCGATCATTAAAGTTGTCGCTAAAATTGTTAAGTTTGGTCGTTGTATTATTATCCATGAATTGTAAGTTTTAGTGACTATCTATAGCCACCAAGTATTGATTGGTCGGTAAAAAATATACGTAATTTATATATTGCAATTCTTTACTCCAACCTCATTTAGATTATGTATCATCGTTATATTTAAAAACAACAAAATTTCTAATTTTTGGATAACAGGTTGAAATGAAAAAATTGCGAGAAGAGCAAGAAAATTTTTCAGAGGATGTTCCTCGTATGAATGCAGAACAAATCTGCATCCAAGTGCCAGGAGAAAATTCTATGTATGCCAAATCAAAAGGCCTGTCTCAAAAATTTTTTAATCATGATTCTACTTTCGAGACATCATCAAATCGAGTACGATTAGAAGAGGAGTTGGCAACTACACAAGAGAAATTGGAGAGTACAAAGGTAGAGTTAACTCTACAAAAAACCACTATTGAAGCCGTGGTGAAATGCGTTGAAAAGATAACAGGAAGAAGTTTTTTTGAAATCATTAATCAATCTGATTGGTAAGTGTTTTTTATATCCAATTATTATGTTAACTTTTTCTTCTATCTTTTACGAAGATGGAAGTTAGTTGATTATATGAATTAATTATTTTGGTTATAATTTATGCTTTTTTTATGCAGATGTAATGTGAAGTTGGAACTTGGAAGCCATTTAATGGACTACTTTTTAATTTTTATTATTATTTTGATTTGTTTATTGGATCAATGAAAGGAAAGGAGATTGAAAGAAATTCATGTTGAGAGAAGATTTCAATGTGTTAGGACTCATATGACAGTAATATGTTATTTTCTATTGTTTGGTTTCCAAATTTAGGTTTACAAGTTGGATTGTAAACTAAAATTTGTGCTTAACTTATGATTTTTTTAATGAAAAGATATTGACATAATATGTGTATATTTATGTACTAAATAAAAGTTCACTAATTTAATTAACTAAAGGTAAATGAAATATGAAATTACCAAACAATAAATTTTATTAGATAACTTCTTTCCTCAATTGAAAATATATTTTGAATTTTAAAATTAATATAAATTAAATAATAATAATTAATTATTATAAGAACGAACTTTCAAACTAATTTAAACTATATGGACCGAATCAAATATCATCTTTTCTAAAATACTTAGCGACAAATTATTTTGTTGCTATAAATACTTCTTTAAAAATCATATAATGTGGTTGTTGTAAAGAAGTCATGTAAATTTAACAACCAAATTTATTGGTTGCTAATAAAAATTTGAAATACTTTTAGTGACCACTTAATAGTTGGTTGTTAATTTGGTTGTTATTAATAATTATTTATAGCGATCATTAAAGTTGTCGCTAAAATTGTTAAGTTTGATCGTTATATTATTATCCATGAATTGTAAGTTTTAGTGACTATCTATAGCCACCAAGTATTGATTGGTCAGTAAAAAATATACGTAATTTATATATTGCAATTCTTTACTCCAACCTCATTTAGATTATGTATCATCGTTATATTTAAAAACAACAAAATTTCTAATTTTTGGATAACAGGTTGAAATGAAAAAATTGCGAGAAGAGCAAGAAAATTTATCAGAGGATGTTCCTCGTATGAATGCAGAACAAATCTGCATCCAAGTGCCAGGAGAAAATTCTATGTATGCCAAATCAAAAGGCCTGTCTCAAAAATTTTTTAATCATGATTCTACTTTCGAGACATCATCAAATCGAGTACGATTAGAAGAGGAGTTGGCATCTACACAAGAGGAATTGGAGAGTACAAAGGTAGAGTTAGCTCTGCAGAAAACCACTATTGAAGCCGTGGTGAAATGCGTTGAAAAGATAACAGGAAGAAGTTTTTTTGAAATCATTAATCAATCTGATTGGTAAGTGTTTTTTATATCCAATTATTATGTTAACTTTTTCTTCTATCTTTTACGAAGATGGAAGTTAGTTGATTATATGAATTAATTATTTTGGTTATAATTTATGCTTTTTTTATGCAGATGTAATGTGAAGTTGGGTCTTGGGAGCCATTTAATGGACTACTTTTTAATTTTTATTATTATTTTGATTTGTTTATTGGATCAATGAAAGGAAAGGAGATTGAAAGAAATTCATGTTGAGAGAAGATTTCAATGTGTTAGGACTCATATGATAATAATATGTTATTTTCTATTGTTTGGTTTCCAAATTTATGTTTACAAGTTAGATTGTAAACTAAAATTTATGCTTAACTTATGATTTTTTAATGAAAAGATATTGACAATAATATGTGTATATTTATGTACTAAATAAAAGTTCACTAATTTAATTAACTAAAGGTAAATGAAATATGAAATTACCAAACAATAATTTTTATTAGATAACTTCTTTCCTCAAATGAAAATATATTTTGAATTATAAAATGAATATAAATTAAATAACAATAATTAATTATTATAAGAACGAACTTTAAAACTAATTTAAACTATATGGACCGAATCAAATTTCATCTTTTCTAAAATACTTAGCGACAAATTATTTTGTTGCTATAAATACTTCTTTAAAATCATATAATGTGGTTGTTGTAAAGAAGTCATGTAAATTTAACAACCAAATTTATTGGTTGCTAATAAAAATTTGAAATACTTTTAGTGACCACTTAATAGTTGGTTGTTAATTTGGTTGTTATTAATAATTATCTATAGTGATCATTAAAGTTGTCGCTAAAATTGTTAAGTTTGATCGTTATATTATTATCCATGAATTGTAAGTTTTAGTGACTATCTATAGCCACCAAGTATTTATTGGTCGGTAAAAAATATACGTAATTTATATATTGCAATCAAATAATTTTTGGTTGCAAAATTTATATAATTAGCAACCATTTTATTATGGTTCTTTGAAACCAAATTTTCTTGTAGTGAATTATCATACTTTGGTTTATTATTATTATTATTATTATTCTTATTATACTATATTTTATTTTAGTATTTTTATATGATTATTACTATTAGTAATTTAGTAATTTTTTTAACTGTTGTAAATATTTTCTTGTGTCTTGCATCATTTTTTTCATGTCACATCTATAAGTGGGTCTATCGAAAATAATCTCTCTATTATGTAAGAATAAGACTGTATATAATTGACCTCTCTAAATTTTATTTCATTGTAGAATTTTAGACTGGATGTGATGACGTCTCTTTATTGCTTGGTCACACCTCTCACCACTCTCGCCTAACTGCTGCCGCACCTACGCTCCAGCTGCTGGAGCTTCTCTAAGCTGCAAGCCACGCCTGCTCCAGCCACAAGCCGCAGCAGCTCTTGGTCACGCTCACCTTCTGTTGCAGCGTGACGATGGGACAATTTAACTTGGAGTCCCTTAAATCCTCACTGCTCACCTCTCCTTGGAACGTTGCGTTGTGCTTGTACGTTTTATTGAAAACGCACAGACGCAGCGTTATTTGCTGCATTTCACACCAGCCTCCTGCGTTTTTACATAAAATGTTGCATGCCCTTTCACCTCGTCTGCATTTTCTTCGTTCGTGTTGTCATCTCGACCTAATTTTCCAGCTGCTAGCTTTTAAATTTTTCTTCTTCTTTGTATTCTATTTTTCTTGTCTTTTAATTTCTTCTATTTATTTTATGAAGATAAGTAAAAAATAATTTTCAGAAAATAACCTAAATATAATACTTTTGACTCGTTCACTTTGGTTACATGGCGGTATTTGCGCGTTCTTGATTGGATCCACGAAGTTGGTACCTTCTCACGAGGCTTCGTGATTGAAGGTTCCTGCAAAACAAAGAAGGCACGTCGGGGGTTATTTCTCGATAAGCCCCTCCGACACTCAAGTTAGTCTTTTTATGAAGGTAGGATCGCTCTGAGCAAAGAAAACTAAGGTTATGATCGATAAGCCCCTCCGACGCTCAAGTTAGTCTTTTTATGAAGGTAGGATCGCTGTGAGCAAAGAAAATTAAGGTTATGATCACGTACCTCTATTATGGTAGAGTTATACCTTATATATATGGAGCAGATGCTAAGTTTAAGTCTTTACGTATGCATTGGAGACTTCCACCTACGAATGGGCCACGGATGCGTAGATTAAATTTGGATGCAGCATAGCCGATAGGTATGAGACTGATCCTTGAAAGATGGATCGATCGGTCCATGGGTCGTTATGACTGGGTTCGGGCCTAGCACGATCGACCCGACCATAAGCCCCCCTACTCCTCGAGTTTGAGCAAAGAGAAGGGTCGAATGAGTATGTAAGGTCTTGTAGCTCGTCCGTAAGACAGCTCGTAATAGGCTCGATCGGTCGGGCAGTGACGAATAGCACATGATTGTTCGGGCATTGACGGGTAGTACATGATTGCTCGTGTTAGGATCGAGCGGTCGAGTGTCCCGATCGATCGGCATCGGCACCTATTGCGTGACAGCTCGTATCAAGAGAGTTCAGGCGAACACCTGTGCTGAGCGCGCGAGGGTACTTTATTTAATCATTACTGACGGTGTGTGTCCTGTGACAGATCTTTAGAATCTGAAACAAATTGTCCTTGTAATCGTTGCGCAGCTGTCATGTATGTCCTTTCAATTGCTGCGCCGCTCCGAATTTTGAACAACCCTAATTCACCTCAGCTCATATTCTGCCACGTGTCTGAGTTTGGCTCGGATTTTCTCCATGTGTCGAGCTTTAGTTGGGGCGTCCCTTCGACCGGTCTTCTATAAGTACTCGAGGTCGATGAATTGCAGATTTTCTTTACGTTTGCTTTCGTTCTCCAGCTTTCATCCTACTTTCATTTGTATTTTCTTGCCCACAGTCTCCGGAGTTTTCTTTCAACTGCCGTCCAATTTTCCAACCTCAAATCACCAAATAGGTACGTCCTTTTCCCTCGTCTCCTCCTCTAAAGTTTCTCAAAAGTTTCCTCTTAGTAAGCATGTCGTCGGCTAGTTCTAGAAGGGTGGTAAGAGTTACTGAAGAAATCTCTACGAGAGAACGAAAGGATGAGTTGGTGGTGGAGGAGCCACCGAGGGATAAATCGACGATGACTGCGGCGGAACTAAAACGGTCGATCATTAGGAATAATATCCCTATGTCCTGGGGGCCTAGGCTGGCCTTGGGGAATGAGCGAATCCATAGCAACTTGAGTGGGTATATTGCTGTTTCCGATAGTTTCTTCTCGATCGATGGCGCGAGGCTCCCGTATGCCCCTATTATTCACGAGGTGTGCGTCGATTTCCAGTTGATGCCGAGCCAGATTCTTCCGAATGGTTGGAGGTTCATTAATGGCCTGGCGTTACTGTGCCATCAATTCTTCCATTTGCCCTCGGTTGGCATCCTGCGTCACTTTTTGAGAATGAACCAGAGTCCGAGCTCCGGTCGGATCCTTCTCTGCGATCTGAGATGTCCGATATCGCCCATACCGAACAACTTCGAAAATCTCCGCTTGACGGACGAAGTACTTCTTTGTGAAGCCCCTAGGATCCTCCTTCAAGTCCCGACTGTGGAGGTATCCTTTAGTCGAGCGGTGGAACGACACGTCGGGCATATCTCTTAGTAGAGAGGAATGGGAGGTGGTCGGTCGCATAAAGGAGCTCGGTCGATACGACTTCGCTCGGCTCATTCTGGGGTATCGCGGGGGGGCCTCGGCCAATTCTTTTCTACTCGACCCCTCGCCACAAATTAGCGGGCTAGGAGAGGAAACCGCCCTGTCTAGTTGACCCCTCGTGGTTGAATTACTTGCTGTATTTTTAAGTATTAGTTTTGCTTTCTAACCTATTTTATTGTTGTGTAGCTATGACGAGGGTGGAAGATTTTGCCGGGTCGTCCCCTCCCCCTATATCCAAAAAGCAGGCCAAGGGGAAGAAAAAGAGGAAGGAGGCAGAGACCGTTGAAGGCGCCGCTCCTCCAGTGGAGCCAGGCCGTTCTACAACGTTGCTGGTCTCTCCGCCCGCTGGAGACCGTTCTGTCGTGTCGGCGTCATTGGCGATCGTGCCAGCGAGTGCGGGCCGAGCGGGAGGGGAAGAGGAGGAGGAAGAGGAGGTGGAGCCACCTCTTAAGAGGAAGAGGCTTGTTCGGCTTGCTGACCTACCGTCCGACCCGTCCAGTCAAGGTAGAAAAGAGAAGGAGAAAGAAAGCAAGGAGAAAGGGCGAGCGAATAACGCCGAACAGTGGGAGCCTTCGATCAGTTTGGCTAAAACTGCATCGATTGGGGACCTCGAGGTATCCCTTCACATTGTTGAGAGGATTGTTCCCTCCGTGGATGAGGAGCTCATGGACTCGTTGAACAATCAGGAGCTAGGACCCCGTCTCATCCGTAGCTGCCTAAGGGGTGTGGTGATGTCCACTGCAATGCATCAGCGTATGCAGAATCTCGACGGGATTAATCGATTGGTGGACTGGGAAGTCCACGATCTCCTTGAACAAGTGAAAGCTTTGAGAGGCGAGCTTTCGGAGACTAAGGAAGAGAGGGATGTCTTCCAGGCTCAACTCTCTTCCTTGGAGGAGGAGAAAAAGTCTTGGGAGGAGGTGAAGGGCATTCTGAGCGGTCAACTTACCACGGGGGAGGAGGAGAGGAGCCGGTTGGTTGCGGAGGGTGAGGGCTTGAGGAAGGAGATGATGACAGTGCAGGATCGTAGAGAAGTTCCTCCATGATTGTCATGCAGCGGTGGAGGGTAAACTCAGGACCGAAGATATGTTGAGGGAGTTGCGATGCTCCATTAACAAGCAGAGGGTCGAGGCGATAAAGTGGTGGAAAAAGCGATTCCTACATGGGGAGTGCTTGGAGTTCGCCTGCGACTTGACCCTCTCAGTCCTGAAGAGGTGCCATGAGGTTCACATTCCTGACGGGTCAGAGTGTCCTTCGTTCGAGGATTATGCCGAGCCGCTGCTTCCCGCTGCTCTCGGTCTTTCCTTGGAGGGAATGAGGGAGAGGGCCGAGGGAGAGCAGACTTTTATTCCAGATGAGGAGCTAGATCTTAGCTCGAAAGAAGAAGAGGATGTCTCTCCGTTGTCTTCTCCTCCCGATTCGATTGCTGGCCCTTCCTCTGCCGACCCGGTTGTTGGCCCTTCCTCTCCTCCGGCCGATCCTGCTGCTGACCCTTCCTTTCCTCCCAAAGGATCAGAGTGAATTGTTTTTCCCTCTGTAAGGCTCATCTGGTCGGGCTTGTGACCAGAGCTTTAACTCTGAGAAATAGAAACTCGTTTTTCATTACTTCTTTTATGTGTTATGGTATTAGACGATCCCCTCGAATAGTAGGTCGCGAATGAGTGCGCTCGATGTGTGTCGATTGGGTGAATTAGGCCGAGTGATAACGAGGCCGAACTATCTGAAATTTTGTCTTGGGATCCTGGCCGAGCGATAGTCGGTGTCGATCGATGGTTCCAAGGATCTTGTCTTGGCAACCTGGTCGATCTATGGTCGAGGCCGAGCTGGGTTCCTAAGGATCTTGTCTTGGTGACCCGGCCGAGCGATAGTCGATGTCGATCGATGGTTCCAAGGATCTTGTCTTGGCAACCTGGTCGATCTATGGTCGAGGCCGAGCTGTGGTCCCAAGGGTCTTGTCTTGGCGACCCGGCTGAGCGATGTCGATGGGATTTTCTACTCTACCAAATTTAATAAAATTTCTTCGTGCCGAGAAATCTGAAAACCCCTTTATTGATGATAATGAGGGCGTAGGCCCTTAAAAAACCTGACTGGCAGGGTTAGGAAAAAGGTACCCACAGGTTGTGTACAAAAGGCAGTAATAAACAAAGATTAACGAAAAAAAACTTATCTACTGGTAGAACACCTTCAAGTTTCGAGAGTTCCAGGGCCTCGATAGAATCTTCCCGTTCGCATCACGTAGGATGTAAGAGCCATGCCCGACTTGCTTGATCACTTGATAGGGTCCTTCCCACGCATGTCTGAGCTTTCCAGGATGTTTCCCAACCGCCTCGGCCTTTTGTAGGACGTATCTGCCGACCTTTACATTATTCGACTTTACCCTTTTGTTGTAGACCTTTGTTGCTTTTTGCCTGACGGCTTCCAAACGAGCGGCTGCCCTATCCCTGTCTTCACTGAGAAGCACGAGTTCTGCTCGGCGGGCTTCATTATTCTGCTCTTCTTCATAGCTCGACACTCTTTGATTGTGCAACACCACTTCTACTAGAACTAGGGCTTTTGCCCCGAAAGTCATCCTGAACGGCGTTTCCCCTGTGGCTCCATTCGGTGTGGTTCTGTACGCCCACAATACTTCGTCTAGTTCTTCTACCCAAGTCTTTCGTCCGTCTAGGCGCTTTTTGAGAGCATTCATTATCTTTTTGTTAGTGTTCTCCGCGAGACCGTTGCTTTGGGGGTGAGCTACTGAAGTTAACTGTAGCCTTATCTTTAGTCGATCGCTGAAATCTCTAAACTTATCGTTATCGAACTACCGACCATTGTCTGTAACCAACACCATAGGCATCCCGAAGTGACTTAGTATATTTTTCCTTACGAAATTCTCCACCTTCTGTTCGGTAATTGTAGCGACCGCTTCCTCTTCTACCCATTTGGTGAAGTATTCCACTGCCACTATCAAGAACTTCTTCTGTCCAGGACCGAGAGGGAAAGGCCCCAGTATATCCATTCCCCATTGAGCAAAAGGGATAGGGTGACTCACGATTTTCATCCTTTCGGTCGGTTGGTGAGACAGGCTATCGTTTTTCTGGCAAGCCTCACACCAGTCGACTTTTTCCTGGCAGTCTTTTCTCATTGTCGGCCAGTAATATCCTTGTCTAATCAGTCTATGAGCCAGCATTCTGCCTCCTACGTGGTTTCCACATATTCCTTCGTGGACTTCGGCCATTGCTTGCTCTGCCTCTTCTTCACTCAAGCAACGTAGCAGTGGCCAGTCATAAGATCACTTGTATAAGGTGCCATTAATGACCGCGTATTCGGCCGCCTTTATTCTCAGTTTCTTGGCCTCCAACATTTCTTCAGGTTGTGTTCCCTCTAGTAGGTATCGTCTGATCCGTTCTATCCAACTCGATCGACCAGTATTTACGTCAAGAACTTCCTTGGCTTTCTGGATGCTAGGCCGGTCTAGTTGCTCGACCAAAACATTATTTTTGGCATCCCGATTGGAAGTCATTTTGGAAAGTGCATCTGCCTTAGCATTTTGAGCTCGTTCTATCCTACTGATCGAGTATTGCTCAAAATTACTTAACTCCTGCTTTACCAGCTCCAGGTACTTGATCATACTGCTCTCCTTGGCTTTATACTGCCCAGTGACCTGACCGACCACTACTTGGCTATCGCTGTATACCTTTAGATGTTTTACTTCCATTTCCTTGGCCAATTGGAGGCCGGCTATCAGAGCCTCGTATTTTGCTTCGTTATTGAAGGCCTTGAATTCTAGCCGAAGAGCATATTCCACCTTTTCTTCTTTATGCGGGCTGATCAATACCACTCCCACTCCACATCCCTCGGCATTGGACGACCCGTCAACAAATAAGCTCCAGGCAGGAGATTGCTCACCCTGTGAGTCAGGTTGACTCATTTTTGCAATGAAGTCTGCCAACACTTGTGCCTTGATCGTCGTCCGAGGCTTATATTGTATATCAAACTCCCCCAGCTCTACCGCCCATTTTATTAGTCGACCCGAGGTTTCGGGCTTTTGAAGGCACTGCCTGAGGGGTTGGTCGGTCCATACCTCGATGGTATGACTCTGGAAGTAAGGCCTTAGCTTCCGTGCTGCCGTTATCAAGGAAAGGGCCAGCTTTTCTATGGGCGCATACCGTATTTCTGGTCTGGTCAATACCTTGTTTGGATTATCTGTGATGATTTATATTTTTGTCATTAATATAATGGTAATTGTGGCAATTTATTATCTTTCACAGTTAAATTGTCACTATTAATATATTAATAG
This sequence comes from Erythroxylum novogranatense, assembly GCA_029891385.1. Classification (NCBI taxonomy): domain Eukaryota; kingdom Viridiplantae; phylum Streptophyta; class Magnoliopsida; order Malpighiales; family Erythroxylaceae; genus Erythroxylum; species Erythroxylum novogranatense. The sequence goes on from CM057233.1 coordinate 59,717,040, forward strand.
TGTTAAATTTTATTTTATCACTAAATTTTGTCATTAAAAGCCTATGAAATTTGGTGTCAAAATAATTTTGGCAGGAATTAATTGTAATTGTGACAAAACATATGTTGGTAACTAATATTTTCTATTTGTTTTAACAAAATATAGTTTGGTCACTAATATTTTTTTCTTGTTGTGACGAAACGGTTTATCGTCACACAATATTTTACTTGTTTTGGCCAAAACTTTTGTCAATAAAAATTTAATTAATCAGTGTCTACTTAATATTGTCACAATCACCAAACTATAACTATGATCACTACCATTTGTAATTTAGTAACAATTTTTTTGTGCCTAAGTATTGTTTAAATCACGAATCGAGGTTTGTTGTGATGAATAATTGATTGATACTATTGTTTGGATTAATTGTGATAATTTATTTTGTGTCATTAATACAATGGGAATTGTGACAATTTAGTATCTTCACAATTAAATTGTCACTATTAATATATTAATATTGTCAAGCTTTCTTTTATCACTAAGCTTTGTTATTAAAAGTCTATGTACTTGTTATGAAGAAAACTTTTTCAATAAAAATTCAATTAGTTAGTGTCTACTTTCCTTTTTCATGCAAGAAAATAATAAAAAAAAGAAGAGGGGAGAGGTTGGTAAATTGCGAGATCACAAGTTTTAATTTTAGAATAATTAGGTTGTAAGGTTATGATTGTTTGGGTTAGGTAGAAGTGATTTTGTCATTTGTGAGAGTTTTTTTTAGTTCTTTTATTTTTGACGGACTAAATTGAGTAGACGTAAATGTTAAGTATTATTTTAAATAGAAAGGAGAAAGAAGATTAAATCATGTGAATGTGTGTATCTATTATAAGATATTGCATTTTCATAAGCTTAATAACAAATGACCAGTTGAATAAACAAAGAGAATGATTATTGTGAGATTTAATTATTAAGGTGATGGAGTCAATTAAAGGTCTTTAAGTCTATTATAAATAGCAAGTTAGAGGATGAAGTTATGAGAAAGGGATAGAATGGTATTTCTCTTATATGACATTGTTTTTTTTTAAAATTAAAATTTTCATTAATCTGATAAATTTATATAGTAGAGACTTACAAACGTGCATACTCTACTTAAACACAAAACATAAGGGAAAATCTTAATACTACGACGTTCTATTGTATAGTCTACTTAAACACATGTTGAATGCATTTCCTTACTAGAAAGAGTAGAATTTTCTCTTAATTTCTACATACAGTCAGTAAGTTTTATACATATTTTACTTACTAAATTATTTAGTTTATCTAAATCTGTAATTATAGTAGTTCATGTTTAATTTGTAAAAAATATACTTGACTTTAGTTGAAAAGGACCACAGTTAAAATGAAGGAAGCAGCGTCCAAAGTAAAATGAAGCCAAAAAAGGAGGGCTGAAATGATCCAAGCATAAGCATTAAACGAAAGCTGCTGGAAAGACTTATGAAGATTGTTTAGCTGAGAAAAAAAGGCACAAAATGTAGAGGCCACCAGCGAAAAACTTCAGCAGCATGGGCAACAAGTAGAAACGACAGCGTTGAGTGAAGAGCAAGCTTGGAAGAGTTTTTTGACCAACACAATTAATTAGTCACATCAGCTAGGAAACGACGACGTGGAAGAGAAAGGAAAGAGGCGTGGCTTCGTGTCTGGAATTGAAAAGAACAAAAACACATAAGGGCCTAGGTCTAAGGAAAGGAACGAGGTTACAATTTGGGAGGATCGTTACATCGAAGGGAGGCTAACGCACCACCAAGGGAGGCACGCAACACACGCACCACGCAGGCACCAAGCACCAGGAGGCACGAGAGAGACCCACCATAACGACTCAACATCGGGCTGACGCACGCGAGGAGGAGCCAACACGCAGAGAGGAAGAGACAACGCACCAGGCAGGAACGAACAACGCACGAGTTGGGGAGAAATACATCACCAGTAGACACACGCAAAACACACTTCGAATCTTTACTCAATTCAGACGAGCGATTGATTGAGGTTGCGACTGGCGATGAGGAGAGGCTCTGGATGTGATGTTGGCTCCGAGGGATAGAAAGGTCTTCAATCTACTTCCAAACAATTCTTCTTCACAGGTAATCAGCTTCTCTCACGTTCATTATTTAGCAATCAGGGTTTCCTCTAAGAAATTTCTTTGTTTCCAGGAGACTCTTCGTGACTTCCAGGTGACTCCAATGGACATTCTGTTCTCCAATCTACTTCCACCTGACTCTATTCCACAGGTAAACATCTCCTTCTCGGACATCTTTTAGAAATTAGGGTTTTTTTTAATGAATCTCTAAGAAATTGCTTTACTTTTGGAGATGGAAGGGGATTTCTGTGTGGGCTTAACATTCGGTGACAGTTTGAAGAGGAAGAAGAGGATTTAGGTCAGATCCTTTTTCATGAATTTGTCTATTTCTTCTTCCATATATCCCTGTTGTCGAATCTGGTATGTCTAATCTGATTTCTCTATTGTTGATTTGCTTCCCTATAGGATTATAGGGACTTTAACAACATTCCCGAAAAGTGGTTGGGCTAACCCTACCCAGGTATGTGTTTAGATTCTCTCATACTTCTCCTTTTTTTTTCATTGAGATGAATTTTAACTGTGTACCTCATACTGTGTTCATCCCTGAGAAGGGGAATGAATCTATTATGTGCATTCCTTAATCTCCTTTTGTGAACTGTGGTTGTGGTTCTATGGTTGTATATTAGTTTCTGCATAGTTGATTGCGTGGATTTAGCAGCTGCTTCTTTGGATTAGAAACTAGATATGGCTATATCCTCTATACATAAGCCATTCTCCTACTACAGTATAGGTTTAACTTATTTATAATCAGTTGCTCCCTTATGCTGGTAGTAATGAACTCTATAAGAGAGGTAATTGAGGTAGACTGGTCTTTATAATTGAAGTAGACTAGTCTTTGTAATTGGATTTCTGAATGCTTGATTAGAGATAAGATGAGAATGATAATCTTTACTGCTAGAAATGATTTTTCCCACTTTTTCTAGTTTGGGGCTTTGGTCTTATGTGTGGGCATATATTTTACTTGGTTTATCTTATGCGTGTCTATTCTTCTGTTTGTTTAATTCATTTTTCCAATTTGTTTGTCACGGGCTATAGGTTGTAAGTTGTGGATTATGGGTTGTGAGGGATGTTTGCTCTCCCTATTTCATTGGTATACTTTTCTTTTATCATCATATCATGATTTCATTTTTTTTACTTGTGTTGATTACGTTATTATACTTTGGTAGGATAAGTATGGTGTACATCTATCAAACTGAAGAAACAATTAGGATTATCTCCTTCAGCCCTTTTAATTATGGGAAAGACACAAACTTTCAGCTATTAATGTTAGATTGATGCCTGGAATTTTTTTGGAAAGAATATAAGTGAACTAGAAATTGAGTTTTTGCTGGTCTTTAGTGACTGAAAAGTGAAGTTTGCAAAATTTTGGGTATTCTATTATTCAGTGAACTAGAAATTGAGCTTTTGCTGGTCTTTAGTGACTGAAAAGTGAAGTTTGCAAAATTTTGGGTATTTTATTATTTCAAATGTCCTACATTCATTGACTTTACCATACATGTGAAGTTTCTCAATACACATTGGTTACTTATTCATTCACTCTACTATACATGTGAACTTTCTCAATGCACATTTGTTGCCTATGATGGAATAAGCTCATCTTGTTTCCATTATCAAGCTGCCTTTGTCTGTTGATTTTAATCTTTCCTGCATGTTTAATTATTATTTGATAATGCTTTACCATAAATTCTACTGCAGAAGCTTATCAGAATTCTGGATGGTGAGTCTAGTTCAGGTGGCTTGCATGAAAACACTTTCCTTCTTGTTATGGGCGACCATGGACAAACCCTGAATGGTGATCACGGTGAAGGAAGCGTTGAAGAGGTATATGATTTAACTTTCTGAAGTTCAATTTGGTTTCATTCTTTGTTTCCTTTGTAACAAAATTACATTTTGTAGGTTGAAACATTAATGTTGGGCATGAGTTTTAAGAAATCTTCCTATCCGCTTCCATCTGACTTTAATACCTCTTTTTGTGCTCCCAATTTGGTATTGCCTGTTCTTTAAATGATTCTGCATTCGCTGTTAATTTCAAGACATCCTTCTTTTCATTACCTTCTGTCATTTCGTAATTTTCTGTTGCAGGTGAAAAGATACATTGATGCCTACTCAGCCTCTTCAATCATTGGGTTTTCTAGTGAAGATTTGTTACACATATCAGATGTTATATGATAAGGCATTAGTGATAAATTTATTGTAACATATATCATGTATTTAGTGACAACATTATTGTAATGGACGCTGATAAAAAAATTATTAGTGACAAATATTTTGTCAGTATTTATAATTATTTTAGTGGCGATAATGTTGTAACAATAAAATGAAGTACTTGTGACTTTATTGTCACTACATTATATTATTTGTGTCAAAAAATGTCATAAATATGTAAAGTTACTGTGATCATATAGTGTTGTCACACATTCCATAGGTTTTAGTGTCGGCTCTTTTGTCACAATATAATGAAATATTGTTATAACTTTATTCGTCACTACTTTATATTATTTGTGTCAACAAGCTTGTCATAAATAAGTATATTGTTGTGACCATATAGGGTTGTCACACATTAGATAGGTTTTAGTGCCAGCAATTTTGTCACAATAAGATGGAGAACTGTTACGGCTTAATTCGTCACTACTTTATATTATTTGTGACAATAAACTTGTCACAAACATGTAAAGTTATTGTGACCATATAGTTTTGTCACAAATTTCATAAGTTTTAGTGTCAGTATTTATGTCACAAAAGTGTTGCATAATTGTGACCATATCTTAAATTAGTCACTATTTCATCAGTGACGGAGGTATTTGTGACGGTAGGGGACGACTTCAAAAATTGGACACTATTAATAATAGTGACTAATATTACTGTTTTTAGTGACAACTTTTACTTTCACTAAAAATACAATTTCTTGTAGTGATTCATCATCTTCAAAAACTGAATAAACTAAGGGTAGACTCGGAAAATGTGTTTAATTAAAATATATCCATGGGTACATTCAATATCATTCATGATTATAATAATCTACAACTTTGTATATCATTTCATTTCTTTACCATTAATGTTCACATGCAAAATCATGAATCAAATGACTTTTTAGGATTGTAATGTGGGCAAGGGTAAGGTGGGATATATTTAGGTTAAGTAGCATGAAAGTCATCAAAGCTAGTGAAACAAAAGTAACACTCAATCAAAAACTTTGTACCGTCAGTTATGACAATGCAACATTGATATTTCACAACCACATTCAACCCTCACTCACAAACCACATGAAACATATACCAATCCGAAAGAATCACTCATACAATTTATGCCAATAAAATCACAAGAGTGAATCTTCCAAGCCAACCTCTATCTCATTTCAACATACTCAACTAACAAATCCATTACAACTCTAGAAAGATGCATAAATCGAATAAGTACGAATCATACAAATCGGATTGATCAATCGAAATCGTATTATCAAATGGCCGAAATATGAAACAAATATGGATCGAATACGAATTAAAACGGAAGCAAATGAAAGCGGAAGCAATAACTAATTGAACCAAACGAATAGATTTCGAAACGAAAAGATATACAGAATACCGAAGCACAACGAAACGAAGCAGAATCGATACTTAACAAATGTCCGACATCCGAGATCAATAAGGAACACAATCGCGTTGAAAATCTAAACTAAGACATATCCGAAATCCGGTATGAATTTTTTTTTCTTTTCTTATTCTCCTTTCTTACCTCATTAGTCAATCTCATTTAAAACACACAACCAAATTCCACTTTTGAAAAAAAAAACATTCTCATGCAAATCTCTAAATCTAATCATATTCTTATTTATCCATACAAATCTTAAATTACACTTTATTCTCATTTTATCAAAATTTCGGCAGCATAACGGCTGCATTTATCCTATCCCAAAAATTCCTGCAAAGGCAAAATACACTTCTAACACCACAAAATCCAAAATCATCGGACTCTCCTGTCCGGAATCCAAACACCAACAGAACACAAACCTATAACTAATACTTCCATAATTCTCAATGCAATACCAAACTCATAATTCAATCAAATTTTCCCTCTCAATTCCCAATATATATCCCAAAATTATACACAATTTCATATACAAATTTCCAAATCATATACAATTTCATACTCTCAAACATTCAGTCATAATCGTCATACCTTCTGAAATACATCATAATCACCTTATGGAAAATTCAAACCATTTACAAAATATTCCAAAACTCAATATTTACATAACAATACAAACGAAGCAAGAACGGACCAAAAGTCTTCACATTCTTTCATCCGATCTCCTGCTCGACACCTGGAGATGGGGATGAAAGGGGGTGAGCTCGAAAGCTCGTGAATAACACATTTATAAATTGAATTATTGGACCCCGAATCTTTTTGGTAAGTTAGGATTATTAAATAAGGATTTTTGAATGATTATTCATGAGTAAAGAAGTTAAGAATTCTTGAAATTGAAATGAAATGGAAGATATGGTTTAAATACGAGATGGATTAATGTGGAATTAATTGACATGTTAATATGCTTAAGGTAAGGTGTCATGAAATTAGGTGCCATGATTTAATGGGATTCAATTATTGTATTTTGTGGACTTAATTAGCATGTTAAGGAAATTTAATTAACATGTTGATTAGACTAAGACTATATGACATGGATTAAGTGTATTAAGGTGTTATGAAGGTTGTAAATGTATTAAGGGTTAAATGGGCCTTGGACTCAAGTTGGGCTTAAGTGGTGATATAAAAAAGAAGAGGATTAAAAGAGAGTAATGAGTTAGGTGGCATGAATTAATACAATTAAATGTGTTAGTTAAATTTAAGAGTTTAGAGTTCAATTGGGCTAAGAGAATAATGGGCCTAAATCAAATGAAAAGAAGAAGAAATGGTTTGGACTTAAGCGATTTAGTAGGATGAGAAGAAAGAAGAAAAGAAATAAGATGGGCTTAAAGATAAGTGGGCCTTGAGAAGTTTAAAGAGGAAATAAGAAGGAAGAAGAAGAAGGGAGTTGGATTTTGGGCTTAAGCTAAGATGGGCTTAAGTGAGTGAAGTAGTGTAAAAGAAGAAGAGGAATTAAATGAAGTGGACTTGGGCCTTGGGCTTGAGTTAAATGAAGAAGGAAGTATAAAAGGAAGGAGATGAAATGAATTGAGGTAGGAAAAGAAAAGAAAATAAGTTGGGCTTAAAGAATTAGTGGGCTTGAGTAGTATAAGAGGAAAATAAGAAGAAGAAGGAATTAAGGGAAATGAAGTGGACTTGGGCTTAAGTTGTAGTATGAGTTAAATGAAAAAGGAAGGAAGAAGGAAAGAAGAAAGAAAAAAGAGGGAAGTAAATGGGCTTTGGGCTTAAGTGACTTAAGTAAGTAATATAAAAGAGAGGGAATAAGTGAATTGGTGTAGGAAAGAAGAGGGAGAAAACGAAAATTAGAAGAGGAGAAGAGGGAGGTGTCGTGAAGAGGAAAGAAGAAGAGAAAAGGAAGAAGCTTGTTAGGGTTTTTGATTTTCCAAGAGATCAAGAAGAAGTTTGAAGAAAGTCCAAGAAGAAAAAGTGTGGAGGAAGGCTAGAGCTTCATTTTGAACCAAGTCATCACTTGGTTAGTGGAAGTTTAAGGTAAGTCATGAAGTTTTGTTAGAGGTTTTGCATGGGTTATGGTTGAGAAAGCCTAGAAAATGAATGGGTATTGTGATTCCAAGATTAATTTCATGATTTGTATCCTTAGGATTTGTTGTATTTTGGATGACTTTTGATTTGGGAATTTGTGTTGATTTGAGGAAAATGGTGAGAGGCAAGAGGAATGGAAAGCAAGGGAAGGTCATTCAAGCAAGGAATTATAAGGTAGGTTTTATGTTTATAGTTAAATAATGGGCCATTGACATAATTTTCAAAGAAATGAAGAATATAAAAATGTTTTCAAATTCATTGTTTTTGAATGCCTTGAGAAATTGCTATCATTGATGTATATGTTATGTGAATTGGATGATTGATGATTTGTGATATGTGAATGTGGATGTTATGTGATTTGCTTGAGGAATGATGATGCATTGCATATAAAATGCTCATGTTCATGAAATGATTTATGAAAATTTGCATGATTTATGCAAAACAAGATTTTCAAGATTTTTGCCATAGGGCAATCAAGTTTCAAGTCATGATTATATATTAAGTGGGTTAGGTTAAGTCCACCCAAGAATCGTCTCGTGCACGATGACCATGAAAAGCCTTCGCCCGACTGCCCGACTGTGGCATAGGATGATCCAATATTTGGACTCCTCAAGATTTGCCCATATAAGCTCATTAAATGAGATTATATGGTTGCCAAGAATTGTGGACTTTCCAAACCATTATGATGTGTTAGGTTGTATGTGTTATATGAGGTGAATTGTGACAAGTTGAATTGCATTCATGATTTCATGACAGTTTGAAAAATGCATGAATTGAAAAATGTATGATTTGTGATTTCAAGAAAGGGACAAGAGTTTTGAAGAAAACAATGTTTTATGATTTGAAGGAAATTTATATGGAATGGACTTCTAAAACTGTTTTGTTCATTATTTGGTTATAAGCATAGAATCTTCTGGGCTCCCCAAGCTCACCCCCCTATTTTCCCAATTTCCAGGTTTTTAGCAAGAATTCAAGAGGAAGTGGATCAAGGCATCTTGTACTTGCTTTATTGTGTATATGAAGTTTGGTTATGTAAATGTATAATTGTAATTCATATGAGCAATTGAATAAGGTAAATGAGATATTGTTATTGGTTTTGGAATTTGGCTAGGAAATGCCAATGAAATTATAAAACTCTTATGTATGATGATTAATGCAATATGGACTTGAGTATGGTCGTGAATGTAAAATTGCATCATTGTATAGCTTGGATATGATTAGATGATTAAGAGTGCGGTTGTTGCCTTGAATTGAGTTTGGAGTTGCTCTTGGAATTAAGTTATGTTATATGAGGTTGCTTGTTGAGTTTTATGCAGGTGGAAGCGTTATGATTGAAATTTGGGTAGTTGCATTTTAAAGGAAGTGCTGTCAAATTTTCCTAAAAATTTGACAGAACTTCGCTTCAGGTTTTGACCCTTTTAAGGTTTGAATTAGATCAATGAGTCTTCATGAAGATTGTAGTAGAAGTTTAGAGCTTTCCAAGGGTATATGATTTGTCTCATTCGGAGTTAGGGTTAAAAAGTTATGAGGTGAAGAACACATTCAGTCACTGTTCATTTAGCTACATTACTGTTACATTGGTCTTTAAATGAGCAGTGTCCTTTGAGTAGCTTTTTGCCTTGATTAATGATGGATTTAGCTTTTGCATCCTTCATGAGAATTGTAGTTCATCTTGTTATCTTTCCATGGAGGTATAGTATGCATATATTGGAGTTAGGATCAAAAAGTTATGAGAGTTGAAAAATTGATAGTTACAAGTGGTCTTGAGGAAGAGAGATTTGGAGTTTTGGAAAAATGGCGTGTCCGTTAATCAGACATGGAAGTCCGTTTAACGGACAGCTACGGGTCAAAAGGACCCCTTGTTATGTGTATGTCCTTTAGATGGACACGGATGTCCGTTAAACAGACTTTCTAGGACAAATTGGCACACTTGCACCCGAATGTGTCCATTAAACGGACATGGCTGTCCGTTTAACGGACAGCTACGGGTCACTTGGAGAAACACACATTTTGGACCAGTTTTGAGGGTGAATCTTGCTTTGAGGCCTCTAATACGAGTTGTATATATTGATCTTATCGTTTAAATGGCTTAAGAACGAAGTCATTTGAATAATAGTAGAAAACGTTATGCCAATCGCGCCAAAAGAGTTTCAATTGGATTTTTGAAGTGAGCATGGTCTATTGTTTTGGGCATAAATCCCTCATACGAACTCCAAATGAGGTTAGGCTTGAACCATTGGATTTATAAGACATATATATTCCTTTATACAAAAATTGGGATTATTTGTAGTTAAATTGAGAAAGTTCGCATCAAAGTAAGTTAAAGGCCGGTTAAGAGAGCATGTTTCCAGTATGAACTCTTTTAGGTTTTTGGAGTGTATCTTGAGTTATATAACTCCGATTGAAGCAATTCTTGACTTAAATTAAACAAAAGTCATAAGGCTATGATTTACAAGAGAATTTCGAATGAATTTAAGATATTGAGTTTTTCAAATTCGGTGAATGCGTAGTGGAAATAAGTTCAAGTATGATGATTAGGTACATGGGCACACTAAGGGACTTTGGTAAGTAAATATTGGGAGCGTTTTGAGCATGAGAATGAATTCATGATGTCTTTAAGGGTTCAAGGGATTAAGAATAATAAAAAAAAACCCTTCAAAGTAATACGCACGCTCAGGTTTCACGATTTTAAGCAAGAGAGTTGGGTTCCGAAAATGGGATCCAACTGTCGGGATCTGATCTCCGGGTCGGGTTCCGACATTTTGTGGTATCAGAGCGCCGAAATTGAGATCTTATATGGGCGCATATGTAAAAGTTACATGCAAGAGCAAATTGTTAAGAGTTTGGGCCAATCGAATTAGTGAATAAATTGAAGTTGTGGATTAGTGGAAATGAGAAATAGTACATGGTCAAACATGACCGGTAATGAGTCAATGCATCTGTTGATGAAATCGAATATGGTATCAATGACATACTATGGTGCTTATCCTTGAATGTAGGAAATATGTGAATTATGAGCATGATTGTTTGAGGAAAAGTAGGGGGACAAGGATTAAGGGGTTCAAGTAGAACTTCATGAAGGTCGAAATTCTTATGGTTTTAAGAAGATGAAACCGGAATCCCAGTGGGTGCATGCTTATAATAAATTCTATAAGCCAAGATTGTTTTCATTAAATCAAGCAAGAAAATTTCATAATTTAAATTGCATCATAATCGTTGCATTAGTTGTGCATTGACTGCATTATGAAATGTTGCATGTTTAATATGTCGATTATGTGAATGATTGATGAAATGACTTTAAAAAGGGGTTTTTCTTTTTAAGAATACAAGTTTATGAAATTATGCTTTTAGACATGATTTGTGCAAGGATATCACGTTGTGAAAAGCAAGTTTACAAGAAAGTGCCATTACGAGCAACAAGATTACAAGTTTTTGAAATCTATGTGCTGTATGAAATATGTGATGATTTTATTTCCACAAGTTTAAGTCAATGGCAAATATATATATACATATATATATATATATGTAAGATGTGAAGTGAAGGATAATGGGACAATGAGATGATTGATAGTAATGTTTGTATAAGTTCAAGAAGGTCAAATTGGTTGTTGTTGGGAGTATTTGTATGGAAATCCATAATTATGCACAAATGAGTGTATTAAGCACATAAGTAGAATATGTGTGAAGATGATAGAGGAAGAAACCTATGATTTAGTGAATATTATTAGTTATAGTTTCCCGTAGTTTAAAGCCTAAGTGATCAAGTAGACATAGATTGAGAGTTGTTGATGATGTTACAATGAGGAATAAATTCTAAGATCAAGAGAAGAATATTGTCTAGGATTAATGAAGATCAAAGTATCAATCGTGTAGGAGATTGATTTATGAATTGATGAAGATAAGTTTGTGAAAAAAATATGATGATGATAATAGGAGATTGATTAAGATTGCAGGAATAGTATAGATGATTGCAGCAAAAATCCTCTTTTGAAGAGAGATTTCATTAAGTTAGAATAAGCAGATCAAATGGTTCATGTTAAGAGTAATCAATGAAAGAACAAATCAGAAAAGAATATGTGATGATTCGAAAGTGAGTACACTCACTATAGAGACCTTGATTGCTAACATGAGGAGTAGGTAAGTCTATGTTATATATTACGTGAAAGTATGTTTGGGAGATATTGGTATGACTTGATGAATATATTAAAATCACCCTAATTAAGTTTACAAATAAGCTGCAAATTGTGGAGAAAAAAATCATTCGAGGAAGAAAGTCAATAAGAGGAATCGAAAGGAAAGTGAGTCAATATACCTCATTGAGGAATTAGTTAAGTAAGGAATCACGAGGGCTAATCGAGAGATACATGAAAATTGATAATGATTGCTTAAGTTAACAAATGCCCAATAGCACTATGGAATTGGAGACTATTTGATGATGTATGAAAGGTATTCAGAAAGATGCTCAAAATTTTTTTTGAGGAGAATGGTTTGAATACATGAAGAGAAATGTGTAAAGCCCTAGGAGTGAATTTTGATACATGAACTAGAACTGCAACATTGATGATTGTTTTGAAAGTTGGAGACAACATATGTACATGAACATGTATGAGCATGCAAATACAGATCGTAGAAGTACAAGGCAATTACTAAATTGGGAGAATTAAATATGAAACTCAGGAGATTGAGATATGTATCAAAAGACTAGGATTGCACAAGTAAGAGATTCCAAGTGAGGCTAAGTGTTGCATCTGATACATCAAGCATGAATTCGATACTATGATGTCCAGAACTAGAGCAATAAGAAGCATAGCAGGTGGGACATAGTTTATCCCAAATTAAGGATAAAAAGATTGTGAATCTTATTAAGAAATTGATACGGATCTGAATTTCAAGTTCAAATAGGAAGAATGATACCAGGTGAATGAAATAGGAAGTATATGAAATCAATAAAGATGATTAAGTAAAAAGGTTGCTAGCAAAGTACAAATGGTAATATGAGGTATGCATCCTAGCAGGATTTCATCGAAAGATCTCTTAGTGATCAAGAATGTCAAATGAGCAAGTGAATGTAGGAATTGATGGTCTTAATTATCAAGAATATGCTTAAAGCATATAGTTGAAGTTCATAAGATTATGAGATCCAAGTATAGCTTTAGTTTATTGTAAGTACAAAATCAAGTTCTAGTGAATTCAATCAAATGCGGTATAAAGAATTAGATGATAGAAATATTCATCTTTTTAGCATTATGATGATAAGTAAGGTCTACAAGTTATAGAAGGCTAGAATTGAAAAGGGTATGGATAGGTGAAATGAATGAGTGATAAGAATCAAGTGAAGTAAGAAAGATGAATTAGGAGAATCCCAAGAATAGGCATGGAAGTAGTGTGTTAGCTCACTGTCACTTACCATTATTATGATGTGAACATCAAGCATAAGACGAGTTACCCCAGTGATGCTCTCAAAGTTACATGCTTTTACTCTCACGAGCACATGATTATGAGTACATGTTTAAGAGTGCCACCATGCCAAGGTGCACTCAAGATCAAATAAGCAGGGTCAGGGTGGTGAGCTATCTGAATAAGTCATGCAAGAATAAGGTGAATCCATTAATTAAGGATTTAAACCCTTGCCACTAGATCAGTAAGATAGAAATTTCGAGGACGAATTTTTTTTTAGGAGGGGGAGAATTATTGGACCCCGAATCTTTTTGGTAAGCTAGGATTATTAAATAAGGATTTTTGAATGATTATTCATGAGTAAAGAAGTTAAGAATTCTTGAAATTGAAATGAAATGGAAGATATGGTTTAAATACGAGATGGATTAATGTGGAATTAATTGACATGTTAATATGCTTAAGGTAAGGTGTCATGAAATTAGGTGGCATGATTTAATGGGATTCAATTATTGTATTTTGTGGATTTAATTAGCATGTTAAGGAAATTTAATTAACATGTTGATTAGACTAAGACTATATGACATGGATTAAGTGTATTAAGGTGTTATGAAGGTTGTAAATGTATTAAGGGTTAAATGGGCCTTGGACTCAAGTTGGGCTTAAGTGGTGATATAAAAAAGAAGAGGATTAAAAGAGAGTAATGAGTTAGGTGGCATGAATTAATACAATTAAATGTGTTAGTTAAATTTAAGAGTTTAGAGTTCAATTGGGCCTAAGAGAATAATGGGCCTAAATCAAATGAAAAGAAGAAGAAATGGTTTGGACTTAAGCGATTTAGTAGGATGAGAAGAAAGAAGAAAAGAAATAAGATGGGCTTAAAGATAAGTGGGCCTTGAGAAGTTTAAAGAGGAAATAAGAAGGAAGAAGAAGAAGGGAGTTGGATTTTGGGCTTAAGCTAAGATGGGCTTAAGTGAGTGAAGTAGTGTAAAAGAAGAAGAGGAATTAAATGAAGTGGACTTGGGCCTTGGGCTTGAGTTAAATGAAGAAGGAAGTATAAAAGGAAGGAGATGAAATGAATTGAGGTAGGAAAAGAAAAGAAAATAAGTTGGGCTTAAAGAATTAGTGGGCTTGAGTAGTATAAGAGGAAAATAAGAAGAAGAAGGAATTAAGGGAAATGAAGTGGACTTGGGCTTAAGTTGTAGTATGAGTTAAATGAAAAAGGAAGGAAGAAGGAAAGAAGAAAGAAAAAAAAGGGAAGTAAATGGGCTTTGGGCTTAAGTGACTTAAGTAAGTAGTATAAAAGAGAGGGAATAAGTGAATTGGTGTAGGAAAGAAGAGGGAGAAAACGAAAATTAGAAGAGGAGAAGAGGGAGGTGTCGTGAAGAGGAAAGAAGAAGAGAAAAGGAAGAAGCTTGTTAGGGTTTTTGATTTTCCAAGAGATCAAGAAGAAGTTTGAAGAAAGTCCAAGAAGAAAAAGTGTGGAGGAAGGCTAGAGCTTCATTTTGAACCAAGTCATCACTTGGTTAGTGGAAGTTTAAGGTAAGTCATGAAGTTTTGTTAGAGGTTTTGCATGGGTTATGGTTGAGAAAGCCTAGAAAATGAATGGGTATTGTGATTCCAAGATTAATTTCATGATTTGTGTCCTTAGGATTTGTTGTATTTTGGATGACTTTTGATTTGGGAATTTGTGTTGATTTGAGGAAAATGGTGAGAGGCAAGAGGAATGGAAAGCAAGGGAAGGTCATTCAAGCAAGGAATTATAAGGTAGGTTTTATGTTTATAGTTAAATAATGGGCCATTGACATAATTTTCAAAGAAATTAAGAATATAAAAATGTTTTCAAATTCATTGTTTTTTAATGCCTTGAGAAATTGCTATCATTGATGTATATGTTATGTGAATTGGATGATTGATGATTTGTGATATGTGAATGTGGATGTTATGTGATTTGCTTGAGGAATGATGATGCATTGCATATGAAATGCTCATGTTCATGAAATGATTTATGAAAATTTGCATGATTTATGCAAAACAAGATTTCCAAGATTTTTGCCATAGGGCAATCAAGTTTCAAGTTATGATTATATGTTAAGTGGGTTAGGTTAAGTCCACCTAAGAACCATCTCGTGCACGATGACCATGAAAAGCCTTCGCCCGGCTGCCCGACTGTGGCATAAGATGATCCAATATTTGGACTCCTCAAAATTTGCCCATATAAGCTCATTAAATGAGATTATATGGTTGCCAAGAATTATGGACTTGCCAAACCATTATGATGTGTTAGGTTGTATGTGTTATATGAGGTGAATTGTGACAAGTTGAATTGCATTCATGATTTCATGACAGTTTGAAAAATGCATGAATTGAAAAATGTATGATTTGTGATTTCAAGAAAGGGACAAGAGTTTTGAAGAAAACAATGTTTTATGATTTAAAGGAAATTTATATGGAATGGACTTCTAAAACTGTTTTGTTCATTATTTGGTTATAAGCATAGAACCTTCTGGGCTCCCCAAGCTCACCCCACCTGTTTTCCCAATTTCCAGGTTTTTAGCAAGAATTCAAGAGGAAGTGGATCAAGGCATCTTGTACTTGCTTTATTGTGTATATGAAGTTTGGTTATGTAAATGTATAATTGTAATTCATATGAGCAATTGAATAAGGTAAATGAGATATTGTTATTGGTTTCTGAATTTGGCTAAGAAATGCCAATGAAATTGTAAAACTCTTATGTATGATGATTAATGCAATATGGACTTGAGTATGGTCGTGAATGTAAAATTGCATCATTGTATAGCTTGGATATGATTAGATGATTAAGAGTGCGGTTGTTGCCTTGAATTGAGTTTGGAGTTGCTCTTGGAATTAAGTTATGTTATATGAGGTTGCTTGTTGAGTTTTATGCAGGTGGAAGCGTTAGGATTGAAATTTGGGTAGTTGCATTTTAAGGGAAGTGCTGTCAAATTTTCCTAAAAATTTGACAGAAATTTGCTTCAGGTTTTGACCCTTTTAAGGTTTGAATTAGATCAATGAGTCTTCATGAAGATTGTAGTAGAAGTTTAGAGCTTTCCAAGGGTATATGATTTGTCTCATTCGGACTTAGGATTAAAAAGTTATGAGGTGAAGAACACATTCAGTCACTGTTCATTTAGCTACATTACTGTTACATTGGTCTTTAAATGAGCAGTGTCCTTTGAGTGGCTTTTTGCCTTGATTAATGATGGATTTAGTTTTTGCATCCTCATGAGAATTGTAGTTCATCTTGTTATCTTTCCATGGAGGTATAGTATGCACATATTGGAGTTAGGATCAAAAAGTTATGAGAGTTGAAAAAATGATAGTTACAAGTGGTCTTGAGGAAGAGCGATTTGGAGTTTTGGAAAAATGGCGTGTTCGTTAAACGGACATGGAAGTCCATTTAACGGACAGCTACAGGTCAAAAGGACCCCTTGTTATGTGTATGTCCGTTAGACGGACACGGATGTCCGTTAAACAGACTTTCTCGGACGAATTGGCACACTTGCACCCGAATGTGTCCGTTAAACGGACAGCCAGATACGGGTCACTTGGAGAAGCACGCGTTTTTGACCAGTTTTGAGGCCGAATATCGCTTCGAGATATCTAATAAGAGTTGTAGACCTTGATCTTATCTTTCCAATGGAGTAAGAACTAAGTCATTTGGATAATTGTAGAAAAAGTTATAGCAATCGTACCAAAAGAGTTTCAATTGGATTTTTGAAGTGAGCATGGTCTATTGTTTTGGGCATAAATCCCTCATACGACCTCCAAATGAGGTGAGGCTTGGACCATTGGATTTATAAGACATATATCTTCCTTGATACAAAAATTGGGATTATTTGGAGTTAAATTGAGAAAAATTAGGTACATGGGCACACTAAGGGACTTTGGTAAGTAAATATTAGTAGCGTTTTCAGCATGAGAATGAATTCATGATGTCTTTAAGGGTTCAAGGGATTAAGAATGAAAAAAAAAATATAACCCTTCAAAGTAATACGCACGCTCAGGTTTCACGATTTTAAGCAAGAGAGTTGGGTTCCGAAAACGGGATCCAACAGTCGGGATCCGATCTCCGGGTCGGGTTCCGACATGAATAATAAGCAGAAATCAATTTTCATAAACTTTTTGCCAAAAGGCTTATTTTTCAAACTTTTCAATTTTCAAATATTCTTCTCAAACCCTTTTCAATATTTTCCAAACCTTTTTTTTTTATAACTCATTCTATCAATTCTCAAAATTCTTAAATGTTTCATAAACATGAATGCAAACACATAATATTTCAAATCACCAATCAAACATATAAAACATATCAAATGGCTTGGCTCGGTCCAAACAGAACGTACTGCACATTCTCGCATAGCGGTTCTGTGCAGTCGTGAACAGAACGTACTACACTTTCCCGCATAGCGGTCTAGTGTAGCCGTGAAGGGAGTCCGAAATCGGAGCTCCGTGCCACTAGCGGGCAGCCGGGAGAAGGCTTAATAGATAGAGACAGCGCTGACTCACAAAGGACCTACCAAACCCACATAACACATATCGAAAACGGAATTCAGATTGCCCGAAGGCACTATTCGAAAATCTTGATTTTCACACATTCACATAGTGCAAAATATTCAATCACTTCAAATCAATCAATTCACATATAAATCAAAGTCATAACAATGAATGCAATAATTTCCTTCAATATAATTTAGATTTATTCAAAATTTCATTCTCACATCATTCAAATAATCTAAACACAACGGATTTCATAAACTTTGCATTTTCGTAAAATTTATTCCGAAAGCCAATTTTTCAAACATTTATAAAAACAATAATTTATCAAAAATCCAATTCTTGCTTTCTTTAATTTTTGAAACTTTATATATAGCTTACAATTCAAAATGTAAATATGCTACCCACCTCGAATTAATGCCAGAAGCTTGTCCAAATCGTCAATTCTCCAAATTCCTCCTTCTTTCTTTAACTTAAAAATTTCCTAAGCCACAAATATCCAAATTCATCGTCATAATTTGCATAATTCTCAAACTTAACTATAGGAAATTCATAAGCACCATATTTTCAAGCTTTCTAAAACCAGAATTTCTAAAAGCCTCAAAGTCCAAATTTGACCTAAACCGAACTAGTCAAATTTAATATCATAAATCACTTACTTACTCAAATTAAACTTAGAAAACACCAATTCTATATAAATTTAAGCTATTTCAATCTCCAATTTTGAAAATCCCCAATTTTCAAAATTGGCCTAAACTAATACACTGGGATTTTCAAAATTGGCCTAAACTAATACACTCAAATTCAATCTCATAAAATATAATTTCTTCAAAATTGATTCCATATTTCATCAATTCATGTTATTATTGATGATTCTACACCTTTAATTTACAAAATTTGGGAAAATCCCCAAATATTAAAATTGACCTAAACCAATTTATCCAAATTCAATATCATAATCCATAAATTCTTCAAAATTAACTTCACATATCATCAATCCATAGTATTTTCCATAACTCTACACTAACAATTTCCAAAAATCCCAAATTATAAAATTTGGGCATAATCCCAATTAACTTTTCATCCAAAATTAAATCAATTTCAACATGTATTCTCTAAAATTGATCAAGGAATTAGTACACCCACATCATTTCTAATGATTCTAAACCAAAAACTTATCAAAAATTCAAAGTAGAAGAATTTCTCTTACCTCTACCTCTCTTCATTTTCGGATTTTTACAAGCCCAAGGAAGCTTTCAAGCTTTTCTACCCTTTCCCCTTTGAAAACAATGAAAAATCCTCTTGAAAACTCTTAAAAAATGCAAAACTTAACTTTCTCTCTCTACTCTCTCTTCTTCCTCTCCTTATTTCTTCTTCTCATTTCTAGAACAATCGTGACTTCAGGGGGTGAAAAACGACAGCCCATGTGATTTATTAAGGCCATGTCATTAAATAATGGTTAATTGACCATTTTGCCCCTCACATGTTACTTTTTGCCATTTTCACTTGCGGTTTTGATTCGCACTATCGAATTGAAGGAATTTGTTAAAACTTCCTTCTTAAGAAATGTTCCTCTCAATCATACGAATCCAACGCCACTAACCGCGCTCAATTCGGATAACTACACCAAACGTTATACGCAAAACAGTTTAGGTATATCCATATTCTAACACATTTTCCATGTACGATTATTTCCGTCCAAAAGTTCACATTTTTAATCCCAGAATTGAAACTCGATGTCTTCATAATAATTGTAGCCTTATGTCTCTAGTTTAATTCACAATAAGAATCGCCTCATTTCGATTCCCAGATCAAAAGTTATGCTCAAAATACTCTCAGGTGTTCCTAATCCAAAATTTACGCCCTAATCCGAACTTAAATTCAGAAATTAAAAGTCTTAGGGACAAAATTGACATTTCATGTCTTCATATGATTTGTAGCCCCTTGTCATATCTTTATTTCCCCTCAAGAATCGCTTCAATCGGATCTCTACAGATCCTAAATTTCACAAAACACTGAACTAAGTTTGAAAAATTTTCCGACTCACTTTGATTAAATTAAACACCATTAATTTAATCTCATAAAATTACAAATTTTTCATGAGAATGTAGGGAATTGTCTTAGGAATCCAACGCCGTAAGAATCAACTCGATCGGATGTCGGACGGAAAAGATATGAGCAAAATAGTGGACAAAGGTCGAATTTGTAAAAGGAGGGTAACAAAGGAATCAAAACGGCGCCGTTTTGGAGAAACAAAAACAGCGTCGCACCAAGCGAAAACTCCTGCGTGCTACGAGTGGCGAGGGCGAGGTCGCTCTGACGACGCGTCGCCCTAGCGACGCTCGCTGGACGCTCGCCATCGCTACGACGATGCGTCGCCTTAGTGACGCGAGTTAAACGCTTCGCGTCACCAGGCGATCACGTCATACTAGCAGCGACGAAGTACTTCATTTTCCTTTTTTTTTTCACTACAAATTCAAAACTTCCGAAATTCATAACTCCTAATTCCGAACTCCAATTTTGACAAACTTAGTCTCTATAGAAAGCTTGAGGGAAGCTCTAAATCTTTCACGAAGGACATAAAACTCAATTCGACTCCTACGGGAGTCCATTTTCCAGTCAAAAATATACTATCCTCTAATATTCATGCTAAAACCATAATATAAACTTGTAAAAATCATAACTTATTATTCCGAGATCGAAAAATTGCATACTTTATATCGAAATAAAGATCAAAACAAACCCTTCAATTTTCATGAAGAACATCAAAGCTAAATTAACCTCTAACTAGGTTAATTTCTCAGTCAAAGATTCAGTCATACTTAAAGTCAAAAGTCAACCTTATCTACCATAAACTTTGACTGATCATAACTTTCACTGCCGATATCGAAAAATATCAAACTTTATGGCTACAGAAAGCTCTTAACATAACCTACAAGTTTCCAGAAGACCATTTTATCAAATTTTGCCTCAATCAAAAGTCAACTTCCAAAGGCCAAAAAGTCAACTATTTCACAATTTTTCATATTTTCACACTTTCTCTTTTTAGTCATGATTTTCAACTTAATTTCAATCAACTCATTTACTTAAACTTGTATCATCCATACAAAGCTATCCAAATTTCAAAATCATCAAACTCCATCAATTCTTTTTCTCATCAATTTCCTTAAAATATAATCACATCTAATACAAACTTCACATACGAACTTACTTATCTAATACTTTTTATATTTCTAAAATTCACTTAAAGATCGGGGTCCAACATTTCTCCCCCTCTTAAAAGAATTTTGTCCTTGAAATTCATACTTACTTAAACTCCAAGTAACTCATTCTTGCATAAATTTCTTTTTAAATAAAGATCATCAAGTACTTTCTTACTAATTTATTTTTCAAAACTCATAATCAATCACTTTCTCTTATCACTTTCCTCATCATGCATATTCTCAATCTTTTCACAATTTTCACTTCCTTAAATCACATACCACTCCTATCATATCAAAATGCTATATTCATAATTTACTTTTTCTACACCTATGGACACAAGTTAATGGTTCATGTAAATTTCTCCCAATTCATCACGAAATTCAAATCTTAAGTTCCACAAACACATGTTTCTAATCAATCGTATTCTTAACACCCAAATCACATAATCACACAGATTCATGAAAATATCATTCGCATCAAAATCACATTCACTATATAACCTTACATACTCTTCCAATTTCTTACGCATAAACATACGCCCAAGTAAGATCATATTACTGGGCTTTGATACCATAAATGTTGGGACTCGATCCGGGAATCGGATCCCAACCGAAATACGAAGCACAGAAAACGGAATGCGGAAACAAAGTACAAAGCGGAGGCGAAAATAGCGGAGTGAATCGAATAAGTACGAATCATACAAATCAGATTGATCAATCGAAATCGCATTATCAAATGGCCGAAATACGAAACAAATACGGATCAAATACGAATTAAAACGAAAGCAAATGAAAGCGGAAGCAATAACTAATCGAACCAAACGAACAAATTTCGAAACGAAAAGATATACAGAATACCGAAGCAAAACGAAACGAAGCGGAATCGATACTTAACAAATGTCCGACATCCGAGATCAATAAGGAACACAATCGCGTTGGAAATCTAAACTAAGACATATCCGAAATTCGGTATGAATTTTTTTTTCTTTTCTTATTCTCCTTTCTTACCTCATTAGTCAATCTCATTCAAAACACACAACAAAATTCCACTTTTGGAAAAAAAAAACATTCCCATGCAAATCTCTAAATCTAATCATATTCTTATTTATCCATACCAATCTTAAATTACACTTTATTCTCATTTTATCGAAATTTAAAAAGATAACATTGCATTTATCCTATCCCAAAATTCTGCAAAGGCAAAATACACTTCTAACACCACAAAATCCAAAATCATCGGACTCTCCCGTCCGGAATCCAAACACCAGCAAAACACAAACCTATATCTAATACTTCCATAATTCTCAATGCAGTACCAAACTCATAATTCAATCAAAATTTCCCTCTCAATTCCTAATATATATCCCAAAATTATACACAATTTCATATACAAATTTCCAAATCATATACAATTTCATACTCTCAAATATTCAGTCATAATCGTCATACCTTCTGAAATACATCATAATCACCTTATGGAAAATTCAAACCATTTACAAAATATTCCAAAACTCAATATTTACATAACAATACAAACGAAGCAAGAACGGACCCAAAGTCTTCACATTCTTTCATCCGATCTCCTGCTCGACACCTGGAAATGGGGATGAAAGGGGGGTGAGCTCGAAAGCTCGTGGATAACACATTTATAAATTGAATAATAAGCAGAAATCAATTTTCATAAACTTTTTTCCAAAAGGCTTATTTTTCAAAATTTTCAATTTTCAAATATTCTTCTCAAACCCTTTTCAATATTTTCCAAACCTTTTTTTTTATAACTCATTATATCAATTCTCAAAATTCTTAAATGTTTCATAAACATGAATACAAACACATAATATTTCAAATCACCAATCAAACATATAAAACATATCAAATGGCTTGGTTCGGTCCAAGCGAGCGTCTTGCACATTCCAGCATGCAGTTCACATGCGATCGTGAACAAAACGTACTACACTTTCCGCATAGCGGTCCGATTATAGCCGTGAAGGAGTCCGAAATCGAGACTCCGTGCCCTAGCGAACAGCCGGAGAAGGCTTAACAGAGATAGAGACAATGACGACTCACAAAGGACCTACCAAACCCACATAACACATATCGAAAGCGAATTGATTGCTGAAGGCACTTTTCGAAAATCTTGATTTTCACACATTCACATAGTACATAATATCCAATCACTTCAAATCAATCAATTCACATATAAATCAAAGTCATAACAATGAATGCAATAATTTCC
Source organism: Erythroxylum novogranatense (assembly GCA_029891385.1). NCBI lineage: Eukaryota > Viridiplantae > Streptophyta > Magnoliopsida > Malpighiales > Erythroxylaceae > Erythroxylum > Erythroxylum novogranatense. The sequence goes on from CM057233.1 coordinate 59,740,174, forward strand.
TTCAATATAATTTAAATTTATTCAAAATTTCATTCTCACATCATTCAAATAATCTAAACACAACGGATTTCATAGACTTTGCATTTTAAGTAAAATTTATTCAAAGCCAATTTTTCAAACATTTATAAAAACAATAATTTATTAAAAATCCAATTCTTGCTTTCTTTAATTTTTGAAACTTTATATATAGCTTACAATTCAAAATGTAAATATGCTACCCACCTCGAATTAATGCCAGAAGCTTGTCCAAATCGTCAATTCTCCAAATTCCTCCTTCTTTCTTTAACTTAAAAATTCCCTAAGCCACAAATTTCCAAATTCATCGTCATAATTTGCATAATTCTCAAACTTAACTATAGGAAATTCATAAGCACCATATTTTCAAGCTTTCTAAAACCAGAATTTCTAAAAGCCCCAAAGTCCAAATTTGACCTAAACCGAACTAGTAAAATTCAATATCATAAATCACTTACTTACTCAAATTAAACTTAGAAAACACCAATTTCATATAAATTCAAGCTATTTCAATCTCCAATTTTGAAAATCCCCAATTTTCAAAATTGGCCTAAACCAATACACTCAAATTCAATCTCATAAAACATAATTTCTTCAAAATTGATTCCATATTTCATCAATTCATGTTATTATTGATGATTCTACACCTTTAATTTACAAAATTTGGGAAAATCTCCAAATCTTAAAATTGGCCTAAACCAATTTATCCAAATTCAATATCATAATCCATAAATTCTTCAAAATTAACTTCACATATCATCAATCCATAGTATTTTCCATGACTCTACACTAACAATTTCCAAAAATCCCAAATTATAAAATTTGGGCATAATCCCAATTAACTTTTCATCCAAAATTAAATCAATTTCAACATGTATTCTCTAAAATTGATCAAGGAATTAGTACACCCACATCATTTCTAATGATTCTAAACCAAAAACTTATCAAAAATTCAAAGTAGAAGAAGTTCTCTTACCTCTTCCTCTCTTCATTTTCGGATTTTTACAAGCCCAAGGGAAGCTTTCAAGCTTTTCTACCCTTTCCCTTTGAAAACAATGAAAATCCTCTTGAAAACTCTTAAAAATGCAAAACTTAACTTTCTCTCTCTCTCTCTCTTTCTCCTCTCTTCTTCCTCTCCTTATTTCTTCTTCTCATTTCTAGAACAATCGTGACTTCAGGGGGTGAAAAACGACAGCCCATGTGATTTATTAAGGCCATGTCATTAAATAATGGTTAATTGATCATTTTGCCCCTCACATGTTACTTTATGCCATTTTCACTTGCGGTTTTGATTCGCACTATCGAGTTGAAGGAATTTGTTAAAACTTCCTTCTTGAGAAATGTTCCTCTCAATCATACGAATCCAACTCCACTAACCGCGCTCAATTCGGATCACTACACCAAAAGTTATACCCAAAACATTTTAGGTATATCCATATTCTAACACATTTTCCATGTACGATTATTTCCGTCCAAAAGTTCACATTCTTAATCCCAGAATTGAAACTCGATGTCTTCATAACAATTGTAGCCTTATGTCTCTAGTTTAATTCAAAACAAGAATCGCCTCATTTTGATTCCCAGAGAAAAAGTTATACTCAAAATACTCTCAGGTGTTCCTAATCCAAAATTTACGCCCTAATCCGAACTTAAATTCAGAAATTAAAAGTCTTAGGGGCAAAATTGACATTTCATGTCTTCATATGATTTGTAGCCCCTTGTCTTATCTTTATTTCCCCTCAAGAATCGCTTCAATCGGATCTCTACAGATCCCAAATTTCACAAAACACTGAACTATGTTCGAAAAATTTTCCGACTCACTTTGATTAAATTAAACACCATTAATTTAATCTCATAAAATTACAAATTTCTCATGAGAATGTAGGGAATTGTCTTAGGAATCCAACGTCGCAAGAATCAACTCGATCGGATGTCGGACGGAAAAGATATGAGCAAAATAGTGGACAAAGGTCGAATTTGTGAAAGGAAGCTAACAAAGGAATCAAAACGGCGCCGTTTTGGAGAAACAAAAACGGCGCCGCACCAAGCGAAAACGCCTGCGTGCTGCGCGTGGCGAGGGCGAGGTCGCTTTAGCGACGCGTCGCCCTAGCGACGCGAGCCGGACGCTCGCCATCGCTACGACGATGCGTCGCCCTAGTGACGCGAGTTAAACGCTCGCCGTCACCAGGGCGATGCATCGCCCTAGCGACGGGGGGTACTTCATTTTCCTTTTTTTGTTTCACTAAAAATCCAAAACTTCCGAAATTCATAACTCCTAATCCCGAACTCCAATTTTGACAAACTTAGTCTCTATAGAATGCTTGGGGGAAGCTCTAAATCTTTCACGAAGGACATAAAACTGAATTCCACTCCTACGGGAGTCCATTTTCCGGTCAAAATTATACTATCCTCTGATATTCATGCTAAAACCATAATATAAACTTGTAAAAATCATAACTTATTATTCCGAGATCAAAAAATTGCATACTTTATATCAAAATAAAGATCTAAACAAACCCTTCAATTTTCATGAAGAACATCAAAGCTAAATTAACCTCTAACTAGGTTAATTTCTCAGTCAAAGATTCAGTCATACTCAAAGTCAAAAGTCAACCTTATCTACCATAAACTTTGACTGATCATAACTTTCACTTCCGATATCGAAAAATATCAAACTTTATGGCTACAGAAAGCTCTTAACATAACCTACAAGTTTCCAGCAGACCATTTTATCAAATTTTGCGTTAATCAAAAGACAACTTCCAAAGGCTAAAAAGTCAACTATTTCACAATTTTTCATATTTTCACACTTTCTCTTTTTAGTCATGATTTTCAACTTAATTTCAATCAACTCATTTACTTAAACTTGTATCATCCATACAAAGCTATCCAAATTTCAAAATCATCAAACTCCATCAATTCTTTTTCTCATCAATTTCCTTAAAATATAATCACATCTAATACAAACTTCACATACGAACTTACTTATCTAATATTTTTTATATTTCTAAAATTCACTTAAAGATCGGGATCCAACATTTCTCCCCCTCTTAAAAGAATTTCGTCCTCGAAATTCATACTTACTTAAACTCCAAGTAACTCATTCTTGGATAAATTTCTTTTTAAATAAAGATCATCAAGTACTTTCTTAGTAATTTATTTTTCAAAACTCATAATCAATCACTTTCTCTTATCAATTTCCTCATCATGCATATTCTCAATCTTTTCACAATTTTCACTTCCTTAAATCACATACCACTCCTATCATATCAAAATGCTATATTCATAATTTACTTTTTCTACACCTATGGACACAAGTTAATGGTTCATGTAAATTTCTCCCAATTCATCACGAAATTCAAATCTTAAGTTCCACAAACACATATTTCTAATCAATCGTATTCTTAACACCCAAATCACATAATCACACAGATTCATGAAAATATCATTCGCATCAAAATCACATTCACTATATAACCTTACATACTCTTCCAATTTCTTACGCATACACATACGCCCAAGTAAGATCATATTACTGGGCTCTGATACCATAAATGTTGGGACTCGATCCGGGAACCGGATCCCAACCGAAAAATGAAGCACAGAAAACAGAATGCGGAAACAAAGTACAAAGCGGAGGCGAAAATAGCGGAGTGAATTGAATAAGTACGAATCATACAAATCGGATTGATCAATCGAAATCGTATTATCAAATGGCCGAAATACGAAAGAAATACGGATCGAATACGAATTAAAACGGAAGCAAATGAAAGCGGAAGCAATAACTAATCGAACCAAACGAACAGATTTTGAAACGAAAAGATATACAGAATACCGAAGCAAAACGAAACGAAGCGGAATCGATACTTAACAAATGTCCGACATCCGAGATCAATAAGGAACACAATCGCATTGGAAATCTAAACTAAGACATATCCGAAATTCGGTATGATTTTTTTTTCTTTTCTTATTCTCCTTTCTTACCTCATTAGTCAATCTCATTCAAAACACACAACCAAATTCCACTTTTGGAAAAAAAACATTCTCATGCAAATCTCTAAATCTAATCATATTCTTATTTGTCCATACAAATCTTAAATTACACTTTATTGTCATTTTATCGAAATTTCGGCAGCATAATGACTGCATTTATCCTATCCCAAAAATTCCTGCAAAGGCAAAATACACTTCTAACACCACAAAATCCAAAATCATCGAACTCTCCGTCCTAAATCCAAACACCAATGAGAACACAAACCTATATCTAATACTTCCATAATTCTCGATGCAATACCAAACTCATAATTCAATCAAAATTTCCTCTCAATTCCCAATATATATCCCAAAATTATACACAATTTCATATACAAATTTCCAAATCATATACAATTTCATACTCTCAAACATTCAGTCATAATCGTCATACCTTCTGAAATACATCATAATCACCTTATGGAAAATTCAAACCATTTACAAAATATTCCAAAACTCAATATTTACATAACAATACAAACGAAGCAAGAACGGACCAAAAGTCTTCACATTCTTTCATCCGATCTCCTGCTCGACACCTGGAGATGGGGATGAAAGGGGGGTGAGATCGAAAGCTCGTGGCTAACACATTTATAAATTGAATAATAAGCAGAAATCAATTTTAATAAACTTTTTGCCAAAAGACTTATTTTTCAAACTTTGCAATTTTCAAATATTCTTCTCAAACCCTTTTCAATATTTTCCATACCTTTTTTTTTATAACTCATTATATCAATTCTCAAAATTCTTAAATGTTTCATAAACATGAATGCAAACACATAATATTTCAAATCACCAATCAAACATATAAAACATATCAAATGGCTTGGTTCGGTCCAAACAGAACGTACTGCACATTTCCGCATAGCGGTTCTGAGTAGTCGTGAACAGAACGTACTACACTTTTCCGCATAGCGTTCCAGTGTAGCCGTGAAGGGAGTCCGAAATCGGAGCTCCATGCCACTAGCGGGCAGCCGGGAGAAGGCTTAACAGATAGAGGCAGCGCTGACTCACAAAGGACCTACCAAATTCACATAACACATATCGAAACCAGAATTCAGATTGCCCGAAGGCACTTTTCGAAAATCTTGATTTTCACACATTCATATAGTACATAATATTCAATCACTTCAAATCAATCAATTCACATATAAATCAAAGTCATAACAATGAATGCAATAATTTCCTTCAATATAATTTAGATTTATTCAAAATTTCATTCTCACATCATTCAAATAATCTAAACACAACGGTTTCATAGACTTTGCATTTTAAGTAAAATTTATTCAAAAAGCCAATTTTCAAACATTTATAAAAACAATAATTTATCAAAATCCAATTCTTGCTTTCTTTAATTTTGAAACTTTATATATAACTTACAATTCAAAATGTAAATATGCTACCCACCTCGAATTAATGCGAGAAGCTTGTCCAAATCGTCAATTCTCCAAATTCCTCCTTCTTTCTTTAACTTAAAAATTCCCTATGCCACAAATTTCCAAATTCATCGTCATAATTTGCATAATTCTCAAACTTAACTATAGGAAATTCATAAGCACCATATTTTCAAGCTTTCTAAAACCAGAATTTCTAAAAGCCCCAAAGTCCAAATTTGACCTAAACCGAACTAGTAAAATTCAATATCATAAATCACTTACTTACTCAAATTAAACTTAGAAAACACTAATTCCATATAAATTCACGCTATTTCAATCTCCAATTTTGAAAATCCCCAATTTTCAAAATTGGCCTAAACCAATACATTCAAATTCAATCTCATAAAACATAATTTCTTCAAAATTGATTTCATATTTCATCAATTCATGTTATTTTTGATGATTCTACACCTTTAATTTACCAAATTTGGGAAAATCTCCAAATCTTAAAATTGGCCTAAACCAATTTATCCAAATTCAATATCATAATCCATAAATTCTTCAAAATTAACTTCACATATCATCAATCTATAGTATTTTCCATGACTCTACACTAACAATTTCCAAAATCCCAAATTATAAAATTTGGGCATAATCTAATTAACTTTTCATCCAAAATTAAATCAATTTCAACATGTATTCTCTAAAATTGATCAAGGAATTAGTACACCCACATCATTTCTAATGATTCTAAACAAAAAACTTATCAAAAATTCAAAGTAGAAGAATTTCTCTTACCTCTTCCTCTCTTCATTTTCGGATTTTACAAGCCCAAGGAAGCTTTCAAGCTTTTCTACCCTTTCCCTTTGAAAACAATGAAAATCCTCTTGAAAACTCTTAAAAATGCAAAACTTAACTTTCTCTCTCTCTCTCTTTCTTTCTCCTCTCTTCTTCCTCTCCTTATTTCTTCTTCTCATTTCCAGAACAATCGTGACTTCAGGGGGTGAAAAACGACAGCCCATGTGATTTATTAAGGCCATGTCATTAAATAATGGTTAATTGATCATTTTGCCCCTCACATGTTACTTTATGCCATTTTCACTTGCGGTTTTGATTCGCACTATCGATTTGAAGGAATTTGTTAAAACTTCCTTCTTGAGAAATGTTCCTCTCAATCATACGAATCCAACGCCACTAACCGCGCTCAATTCGGATCACTACACCAAAAGTTATACACAAAACAGTTCAGGTATATCCATATTCTAACACATTTTCCATGTACGATTATTTCCGTCCAAAAGTTCACATTTTTAATCCAAGAATTGAAACTCGATGTCTTCATAACAATTGTAGCCTTATGTCTCTTGTTTAATTTAAAACAAGAATCGCCTCATTTCGATTCCCAGATCAAAAGTTATGCTCAAAATACTGTCAGGTGTTCCTAATCCAAAATTTACACCCTAATCCGAACTTAAATTTAGAAATTAAAAGTCTTAGGGGCAAAATTGACATTTCATGTCTTCATATGATTTGTAGCCCCTTGTCTTTTATTTATTTCCCCTCAAGAATCGCTTCAATCGGATCTCTACAGATTCCAAATTTCACAAAACACTAAACTATGTTCGAAAAATTTCCCGACTCATTTTGATTAAATTAAAAACCATTAATTTAATCTCATAAAATTACAAATTTCTCATGAGAATGTAGGGAATTGTCTTAGGAATCCAACGCCGCAAGAATCAACTATATCGGATGTCGGACGGAAAAGATATGAGCAAAATAGTGGATAAAGGTCGAATTTGTGAAAGGAGGCTAACAAAGGAATCAAAACGGCGCCGTTTTGGAGAAACAAAAACGGCGTCGCACCAAGCGAAAATGCCCGCGTGCTGCGCGTGGCGAGGGCGAGGTTGCCCTGGCGACGCGTCACCCTAGCGACGCGAGCCGGACGCTCGCCATCGCTACAGCGATGCGTCGCCCTAGTGACGGGGGTACTTCATTTTCCTCTTTTTTTTTTCACTAAAAATCCAAAACTTCCGAAATTCATAACTCCTAATCCCGAACTCCAATTTTGACAAACTTAGTCTCTATAGAAAGCTTGAGGGAAGCTCTAAATCTTTCACGAAGGACATAAAACTCAATTCGACTCCTACGGGAGTCAATTTTCCGGTCAAAAATATACTATCCTATAATATTCATGCTAAAACCATAATATAAACTTGTAAAAATCATAACTTATTATTCCGAGATCGAAAAATTGCATACTTTTTATTGAAATAAAGATCAAAACAAACCCTTCAATTTTCATGAAGAACATCAAAGTTAAATTAACCTCTAACTAGGTTAATTTCTCAGTCAAAGATTCAGTCATACTCAAAGTTAAAAGTCAACCTAATTACCATAAACTTTGACTAATCATAACTTTCACTCCCGATATCGAAAAATGTCAAACTTTATGACTACAGAAAGCTCTTAACATAACCTACAAGTTTCCAGAAGACCATTTTATCAAATTTTGCCTCAATCAAAAGTCAACTTCCAAAGGCCAAAAAGTCAACTATTTCACAATTTTTCATATTTTCACACTTTCTTTTTTTAGTCATGATTTTCAACTTAATTTTAATCAACTCATTCACTTAAACTTGTATCATCCATGCAAAGCTATCCAAATTTCAAAATCATCAAACTCCATCAATTCTTTTTCTCATCAATTTCCTTAAAATATAATCACATCTAATACAAACTTCACATACGAACTTACTTATTTCATACTTTTTATATTTCTAAAATTCACTTAAAGATCGGGGTCCAACAATATTATTAATAAGTTCTTCAAGAGATGCAATTGAATTGTGATGGCTCTCCGAATCTTAGGCGTTAGACCATGTGTTTTTGAAAATTGCCCCCATCCTTCTAGAATTGTAAAGTATTCTCCTACAATTGCAACATCAATTCTTCCAGAGATGGAACGACGTTGTGATAGGAAACTTCTGGTCTGTACGAGAATTATTGTGCGTCCTGCAAACTCATGGAAGTAATTCTGATGATTATTCCATTCATAACAAAAGATAGGTTGATTAGTCCAAACATTGTTGTATGATTGAAAATATGAGTTGTAAAAGAAATTAATTACGTGCATAATTTTTTTAATACAAAATAAAAAATGAAAAGATCACCAAATAACAGAAAAGAGATTAATCACGAACAAATATATACAAAACACTAATTAAATCACAAACAAAAACTAAAACATCGCACTTTCTGGCAACAACGACAAAATTTAACCGCGCGTCGTTACGTTAGTTAAAATAAAATAACTAGACTACTACTATAGAAGTGACAAGTCTAGGTCGATCCCACAGAGAGTGTGTGTAAAGTTTATTGAATGAAATTAGCCGATGCTTAGGAAAAAGGGGGGTTTTGGATTTTTAAAGAAGAAAATAATACTTTGTGTAAGAGACCTGAAGAGGCTCTGGAAGGGAAGAAAAGAATACTTGTAAAATTGAAGAAGAATAGTGAAATCTCAAAATGAACTTTGAGGACTGGACGTAACCCAAGATTTTGGGTGAACCAGTATAAAATCGCAGCGTCTATCTTCTACCCTTACACTTTAATTTTTTTTGTTGTTAGACAAGTATATAGAAGTTATTTATGATTTAAATATGTACCTACCTTAGTATAACATTCTTGGTATTCATTTGATAGATGAAAAAGTTATTTTCAAGAAATATCAAAGGTTTTTGTATTCTTGAATAGTTTACACAATTCAGCCCCCCTTCTTATGTATTTCATATACTGTACGTGAATTCTATATTAACAAGTAATTTACTTCAGTTGGTATCAAGGCAGTGTAGAGAAAGCACACATCAATCGACAACTCTATGGAAGTATTGACCCAAAGGAGAAGAAGGTGTCAACTCTTGTTCCGAAGGCTAGGGTTCTGCAAGCGCTACCTTTTCATTGTGTTTTACCAAGAACAGGCTCAAAGAATGTTGTGATGATGATAGATGAACAATGCTTGTTTCATCTACTCAATCATTAACCTATAAATCTTCCACACTTAATTTTAAGGTACATGATGAAGTGGAAGAGAGATTCTAATGCCTTACCGTATTATATGCTACTAACAAGGATCTTTAGAGATTCTAGAATTCTTCTTGATAGAGGAAACAAAATGAAGATGAATATAAAAACATCATTAATGCAACCACTATTTGTAGAATGGGATTGAAGTATTAAGAAAAGGAGGACATAGATTCTATGGCAAAAGCAAGGGCTAGGGGGAGCGTATTGTCAGACGTAGCTGGAGTGAGAATATTACACCCGCAAGGAAGACAAAACCTCAATCAATAGGAAGAATATCTACAGAAGAAAAGAAAGATAAATCGTTAGATGTATCAATACAAGCTAAGACGATTGCACAAAGAGAAGAAAACCAGGCGAAACAGTCTTTAAAACAAGTGTCATTGAAGAGAAAGAGGGAGACACTTTATTCCGACAAATCCAAACTGTCAAGAAGGTTATCAAGATTATTAACCTTACGTCAACAAGAACAGAAGAAAGGGAAAGGTTAGACTTTTGGTGAAGATTCTAAAAAGATAGAGAAAGCACCATAGGCTACTAGATCTTCGGTCTCAATTTTGCAGGATCAGTCAGTAAAATCAATTAAAGAGACAGAAATTAAGAGAAAGTTCTACCTGTTCGAAGTAGAAGCTCAATCATCATAAGAGAACCTTTGAAAAGGTTAATCAAGGTACAAATCGAACCAATATTGATCAATAATCGATCAATACATCTTTTAAATCATGAATAAAAAAGATTATATAATATTCTGTGAGATGAAAAGTCAGAACCATATCCACTGAAGATGTCCAAGGATCGATATACTATTTACCCAATCATGAACATAACATTGATCAAGATTATGCCAGATATACAACCAAGATCTTCAAACATTGTACAAAATGAAGACAAAGGGAAAAAGAAGATGTTTCTTGAAGGAAATGAAAATGATCTTATAGAAGACCAGGTACAAGCAGATGTGAAGAACATAGATGAGGCATGCAATGCAGCTCAACCTAGAGGAATCTATGTCTCACATCATATTTCAAAACCATTAGAAAGTCAGTGTGGATGCTTCTCCATAGATACAACTTTCCAGGTAGTTGGCAGAGTGATAAAAGGACAGTACAGAACTATCAGGGTTGAAGGTATCAGTTTTAACTTAGAGACCTTTATGCATCTAATCATGCATTTTAGACCCTTGAGTTTTATATCTTCAATTAAAGAAGTACTACACCTTTTTAGAAAAACATTTCCAAAACTACCTAGACCTGATGACCTTAATCTCCCAGAAGGAAAACAATCTTTCAAACCTCTTGTTATCAAAATCATCGAATTAGATGTTTTACCTTTAGAAATATCTGTTATAACAAACTTCCATCCACTAAGTACAGCTCAACAAGATCCTACTATTGTTTTGGAAGAAGTTAGTCACACACAATAGCGGATTCAGGAAGCCTTAGTTAAGGAGATTGAAGAAATTCATACTAAGGTTGATGATCTGAGTGACTCAGTGGGTGATCTTCATGAGGAAGTAGCTTATCTACGAGTTTTTTTATTGAAGAATACCTCAAGTTGATCCGAATTGATATGCAACGAATGTTTTCTGAAATCATGAAGCATCTTCAGTAAAGTTTTTGATTAATAACAAATAGGGGGAGAAGAGCAGAAGCAGAAGAAAGATAGCATATAGGGAGACTAGAGACAAGAAAAGAAGATAGTATCGACTACAATTTTTTTTATATGCATGTGCATTTCTTTTGTTGTTGTCTTATTCATTATCTGAATAATATTCGATTATTCACTTTTATCTTTCTAAAATTATGATTATTTGTTATCATTAAAAAGGGCAAGATTGTTAAGTCAAGAAGACTTTACGTTTATTAATTTTGGTGACAATTAAATAATAATAATATTAGAAATAAATGAACTATTTTGATAAGTGTGTTAAGCGCGCAGCGAAAAACACAGAAGAAGCGGAAAGCACAGAAGAAGCAGAAAACACAGTTGAAGCAAAAAACACAAAAGAAGCTCTGACTTGTTATCTAAAAGATTCATTCGGCCTAGCTCTAGTCTGTTCACGAGCCCTGTGCTGCTAGTCAAGAAGAAGGATGGTTCATGGAGAATGTGCATAGACTATCGGGAACTTAATCACATCACTATTTCTGATAAGTATCCTATACCTAATCATCAAATTTGAGTACAACCTGAAGATATTCACAAAATGGCATTCCGAACACACTTCGACCATTATGAATTTACTGTGATGCCATTTGGCCTCACAAATGTTCCTTCCATATTTCAAGCGGTAATGAATGATCTCTTCCGTCCCCATTTGAGGCGTTTCATCTTAGAGTTCAATGATGATATTTTAATTTACGTCTATTAATTTTGATGATACGTAGTCAAACTTGTTTACGGATGAGTACTTCTTACCATCCTCAAATCAATGGACAAATAGAAGTTTTCAAACAATGCTTAGAGGCCTATTTATGTTGTTTTGCTCATGACCAACCCAAAACATGGAGTTCCTACTTATGCTGGGCTGAATACTCATACAACACTAGTTTTCATGTTTCTACGGGTACTACACCTTTCAAGGTGGTTTATGGTAGCATCTTCAAAAGGAGTGGAGTCAAGGCAACAAGGAATGGAGTCAAAGCACAGAATCAGTATCCAAGATATCCTTGAGCACCTCAAGTCTAAGGATACTTGCACCATTGCTATGAATGGATTATCACTGACATTAAAATAGAATATCCATGTGATGATCTCATAGCAGGTCATCCAATGTACTTACTACCTCTAGTAAGCATCCACATCTCAACCCTAAATATCTCATATTTACAGCTTCTGAGATCCACTGCTTGATCAAATCAAGGAGCTTGAGATGTACTAATCTCTCCGGATTACCGATGTCCAGTCTCAGTAATCCTATGACTAGGGATAATTTAGATACTGACATAATTGCACATGATAGGAATCTCAGTAGTATGATCACATCACAATTTCCTTCATGCTATGTCATATATCATGGACTTCATTAATTTGCTTATAGATCAATATCCATTCATAAATAATGAACATCAAATTAATGAAATATGTCATTCTTTATTTATTCATAAAGTATGTACACAACTTTGTACAAATTACGCTAAAGGCGATTGCCTTCAGGGCACTACTCTAACAATCTCCCACTTGACCTAAAGCCAATCGCCTTGATATCTAATACCATAGGCGAGTACATGAGAATCAAAACTCTTTTGTGATAATGGCTTTGTCAACAGATCAACAATATTTTGCTCTATGGGAATTCTCTCGATCTGGACATCACCTCGTCCTATGATCTCCCTGATCAAAAGATATCTGCGGAGTACGTGTTTGGATCGTTGATGAGACCTTGGTTCCTTCGCCTGCGCAATAACCCCATTGTTGTCACAATACAACTCTATGGGCCCATCACTGCTAGGAACCACACCAAGTTCAGTAATGAACTTCTTGATCCAAACTGCTTCCTTTGCTGCTTCTGAAGCGGCAATGTACTCTGTCTCGGTCGTTGAATCGACAGTCGTCTCTTGTTTGGAACTCTTCCAACTAACTGCCCCGCCATTCAGTGTGAATACTTAACCTGATTGGGATTTGGAATCATCTTTATCAGATTGAAAATTGGCATCTGTATACCCGCTCACTTTGAGATCTCCATCTCCATATATCAAGAAAACATCCTTAGTCCTTCGCAAGTACTTGAGGATATTCTTGACAGCCACCCAATGACCCTCACCAGGATTCGATTGGTATCTGCTCGTAACACTTAGAGCATATGATACATCGGGTCTCGTATATAGCATAGCGAACATGATAGATCCTACCGCAGATGCATACGGGATCATATTCATGCGCATCCTCTCATCTTGTGTCTTAGGACACATAGATTTCGAGAGTGTTATCCCATGAGTAACGGGAAGGTAACCTCTCTTGGATTGCTCCATGCTAAACCTCTTTAGCATCTTGTCTATGTACGTTGATTGTGAAAGACCAAGCAACCTTTTTGATCTATCTCTATAGATCCTTATCCCAAGGATATAAGTTGCTTCACCAAGGTCTTTCATGACAAATTGTTTGGACTACCAAATCTTCACTGATTGTAGCATAGAGACATCGTTTTCTAGTAATAATATGTCATCTACATATAGCACAAGGAATACGATTGCAGTCCCATTAACCTACTTATACACACAGTGTTCATCCGGATTTTGTGAGAAACCAAACTCTTTGATTACCTCATCGAAACGGATATTCCAACTCCTGGATGCTTGCTTCAATCCATAAATGGATTTCTGAAGCTTGCATACCTTTTCGTCGTCATAGGAGGTGAAGCCCTCAGGTTGTGTCATATACACATCCTCAGCTAAATTTCCATTTAGGAAAGCTGTCTTCACATCCATTTGCCATATCTCATAATCATAATGAGTGGCAATGGCTAGGAGTATCCTAATAGATTTAAGCATTGCTACTGGGCTGAAGGTCTCGTCGTAGTCAACTCCTTGTCTTTGACGAAAACCTTTAGCCACAAGCCTTGCTTTATAGGTAATCACATTACCATCCATGTCGGTTTTCTTTTTGAAAACCCATTTGCACCCTATGGGTTTTATTCCTTCGGGTGCATCAACCAAAGTCCATACTTGGTTTTCATACATGGAATCCATTTCAGCTTTCATGGCTTGAAGCCATTTTTCAGACTCTGAACTCTTCAGAACCTCTTCATAGGTGGTAGGCTCATTATCTTCTATGAGCAATACGTCATCCTGTTCATTCACGAAATCCATATCTCTCGGGAACAGAGGCGTATCTCGTTACCTACAAACTTCGTGTGTTGTAGAAGGTTGAATCATTACTTCATCTGTATGAGTCACAGTTTGAGTTCGAGCGATTGATCTGCGTCATTCGAGCATCCTGAACTTCTTCAAGTTCTATTTTTCTCCCACTGCCTTCTTGTAAAAGAAAATCTTTCTCTAAAAAGACAGCATGCTTCGAAACAAACACCTTTTGTTCCTCAGCAAGGTAGAATTGATATCCCATTGTTCCTTTAGGATATCCTACGAAAAAACACTTGTCAGATTTTGCATCAAGTTTATCTGACTGTGTCCGCTTCACATAAGCAGGACAACCCCAAACTTTCAAACGAGTAAGATAGGATCTTTTGTTAGTCCACATCTCATATGGAGTAATATCAACTGTCTTTGATGGAACTCTGTTTAACAAGTAAACAACTGTCTCGATTGCATACCCCCAAAAGGATTTTGGTAACTTTACAAAGCCCATCATTGATCGTACCATGTCTAACAAGGTTCGATTCCTCCTTTCTGCCACACCATTGTGCTGTGGTGTGTACGGAGGAGTCCATTGAGATAATCCAAAAACTCTTAGTCTAAGTATTCCCTACCACGATCAGATCGTAATGTCTTGATACTTTTCCCAAGTTGGTTTTCTACTTCATTCCTGAATTGTTTGAACTTTTCAAATGCTTCAGATTTGTATGTCATCAGATACAGGTACCCATATCGAGAATAATCATCGATAAAGGTGATGATATTGCTGTGGTGTGTACGGAGGAGTCCATTGAGATAAAATCCCATTATCTCTGAGATAATCCAAAAACTCTCGGTCTAAGTATTCCCCACCACGATTAGATCGTAATGTCTTGATACTTTTCCTAAGTTGGTTTTCTACTTTATTTCTGAATTGTTTGAACTTTTCAAATGCTTCAGATTTGTATCTCATCAGATACAGGTACCCATATCGAGAATAATCATCGATAAAGGTGATGAAGTAAAGACAACTACTTCTGGCATGGATGGACATCGGACCACATACATATGAATGTATTAGGTCTAATACTCCAGTCGCTCGTTCACCCTTTCCCTTAAAGGGTAACTTAGTCATCTTGCCTAATAAACAAGATTCGCATGTGTCATATGATTCATAATCAAATGACCCTAAACTACCACTCTTATGGAGCTTAGCTATGCGTCTCTCATTTATATGGCCAAGGCGACAATGCCATAAGTAAGTTGATTTTAAATTATCTCGTTTATGTTTTTTCGTGTCATTGACATTCATAATTGGATGTGACATATCTAATATGTAAATTCCATTGCATAATGTACCAGTACCATAAAGCATTCCATTCAAACTAATAGAACAACCATTGTTACTAAAAGTCAAATGGAAACTAGCTCTATTTAAACAAGAAACAGACAATATGTTCTTTGTTAATACAGGTACAAAATAACATTCATCTAATTTAATTACAAGCCTAGTAGGGAGTGAAAAAAAGTAAGTGCCTACGGCTAATGCAGCAACTCTTGCTCCATTTCCTACACGCAGGTCTAGTTCTCCCTTCATGAGCTGTCTACTGTCCCTGAGGTGCTGCATATCATTGCATATGTGTGAGCCACAACTGGTATCTAATACCCATATGTTATCGTCAGAAACAGTAATAACCTCAATGACAAACATACCTGAAGAAGTCGAGGCATCTGATGCCTTCTTCTGCTTCAATGCATCGAGCATCACATGCCCACGGTGAGGAAAACAAAAATTTTTGTTCTGGGACCTTCCCGAAAGCCAGGATCCATGTGTCTACACAATAGACTCAAACCATAACGGCCAAAGGAGACCGTCTCCAACGGTATCCACGCAGAGATCGGAGAACCTAACCGGGAGAAACCCTTTGACCCGGGAATAGCTAGAATAAAGTAAAGAGTGCTAGCTCCTACCTTTGTCCTTGGAGAGCTTGAATCTACGATGAAGAAGAGGAGAAGCTTGGAGAGTGATGATCGATGATGACGATGAATGAAGAGAAAAACCCTTTTATCTTCCAAACCTTTCTTCCAATCCCACGATCATACTCCTTTCTTTCTATCTTTTCCATATGTCTTATAACCTATTAAAGACACATTGAAGCTAATGGTGGAGGCTTGTCCACGTTAGCTATTATATATATATATATATATAATAAAGTTAAAAGATAAAGCTTCCTCCTCCTCCATCCACGTATGGCATATATAAATTAATCTTTGAAGTGGTCCAACACTTCAGAATTGGTCTACTACTACCTCTAGGGTCCCGATATGGGAAAAACCCCCGAAAACCTTTTTCAGCAATATTGATGTCGCGATCTCATCGGGACATATCTCGATCTCATCGGGATCCATTTAATCCGATTGCTCTCCATATATTGGATCTCTATCCAAAACTATTTTACAAATTCTCCGAGTCACTCTTATGCGTGTGACCCATTAGGTTCCCGGTTATGTTGGCCACTTAGATTAACACTTAATCTGAGCAAGTCATGAGCGGTATCTAGCAACACATCATGACCCCCAATTGACCGGAAAGTAGTTGGTTTGACGAATGAAGCTATATTCATCATGAACCATATCATGAACCTTTTCATAGACAATTGCCGTGCAATTCGTCCTTTCACCATGCTATACCCCGCTTGGTTATGAGAATGGGCAAAGTGTCAACTCTTTACTAGACTGACTATGTCAAATCTAGTCCAAGTGATATCAGTTCTTGTCCTGGGACTCATTACTTTATATGTCAATGAAGACATTCTTCATGACATATATGCTCCGGCCAGAGACTTTCAAGTAATGACCCTGACAAGAGGCCATGGGCATCATCTTCTGCTATCACAGAAGTGGTGAATCCTCTATTGGCTACTCAATTACCTTCGAATACCTTAAGCTGTACCCAATCACCATCCTATGAGCAACCTCTGTAAGGCAACAAGGAATGGAGTCAAAGCACAGAATCAGTATCCAAGATATCCTTGAGCACCTCAAGTCTAAGGATACTTGCACCATTGCTATGATGAGATTATCACTAACATTAAAATATAACATCCATGTGATGATCTCATAGCAGGTCATTCAATGTACTTACTACCTCTAGTAAGCATCCACATCTCAACCCTAAATATCTCATATTTACGACACGAGATCCTTTGCTTGATCAAATCAAGGAGCTTGAGATGTACTAGTCTCTCCGGATTACCGATGTCGGGCTCGGTAATCCTATGACTAGGGATAATTTGAATCTTGACATAATTGCACATAATAGGAATCTCAGTAGTATGATCACATCACAATTTCCTTCATGCTATGTCATATATCATGGACTTCATTAATTTGCTTATAGATCAATATCCATTCATAAATAATGAACATCAAATTAATGAAATATGCCTTTCTTTATTTATTCATAAAGTATATACACAACTTTGTACAAATTGCGCTAAAGGCGATTGCCTTCAGGGCACTACTCTAACACGATGTTCTTTGATAGTGGCCAGAGAAGGTCAGTGCTGTACAGCCACAATTTTCTCTAGGTCAACACCAACACCTACTTGTGAGACAATGTGTCCCAAAAAATTCACTTGTTGTTGGGCAAAAGTGCGCTTCTTAGTATGAGCATAAAATGCATGTGAGCGTAATGAATTAAAGACACTTCTAAACGAAAGTTATGAAGGTGAAGAGAGGTGCTGTAAATTAAAATATCATCAAAGAACACTAAGACGAAATGCCTCAAATGGGGATGGAAGAGATCATTCATTACCGCTTGAAATGTGGAAGGAACATTTTTTAAGCCAAATGGCATCACAATAAATTCATAATGGTCGGAGTGTGTTCAGAATGCTGTTTTGTGAATATCTTCAGGTTGGACTCAAATTTGATGATAACCAGAGCGAAGATCAATTTTTGAGAAATAGGCAGCACCGTGAAGTTCGTTGAGCAACTCATCCACATTAGGTATAGAATACTTATCAGAAATAGTGATGTGATTGAGTTCCCGATAGTCTATACACATTCTCCATGAACCATCCTTCTTCTTAACTAGTAACACAGGGCACGTTAACGGACTAGTGCTAGGCCGAATGAATCCTTTAGATAACAAGTCAACAACTTGCCTTTCAATTTCATCCTTCTGAAAATAAGGACATCTATATGGCCATATGCTTGGAGGTTGAGCATTAGGATGAAGATTGATGGCATTAGTATGACTACGAAGAGGTGGCAGAGAGGTAGGTTCCACGAATATATTTGAAAATTTTTGAAGTAGGCCATCAATATCAGTGAGTTTTTGACACAAACTTCCTAAAAACTCCGTTTCCTTAGTCATTACCTTTAGCTCTATACTAGAAGTTGAATTTCGAGGTACCCTTTGCAATTTTTATCTTCGGCCATCAACCCAAAAAATCATGAACATTTGCTGCCAATTTGCTTGCACGATGTTTAAAGAAGCCAACCATTCAATTCATAAAACCATGTCGACACCCGCAGGAATGAATGGAATGAAATCACCCACGATCTGCAAATCTTGAATATGAAAATGAAGAAGATTCGGAGATGCTGGCCGAAATCTCCTTCTATGATATCTTGGGTAGTAACTCGAGTTCAACTATGAAGTTACAAGGGATATTGAACCATAGGACAGTAATGATTCTTGTTGACAGTAAAGAAGACTTTACATCTATTAATTTTGGTGACAATCAAATAATAATAATGTTATAAATAAATGAGCTATTTTGATAAGTTTGTTAAGTGTGCAGTGAAAAACTCAGAAGAAGCGGAAAACACAGTTGAAGCAAAAAACACATAAGAAGCGAAAAACACAGAAGAAGTGAAAGACACAGAAAAAGCAAAAAACACAGAAGAAACGGAAAACACAGAAGAAGCGAAAAACACAGAAGAAGCAAAAAACACAGTCGATACAGAGATGAGGATACTCTAATTACGTTGGATAGTTAGTTAGTTGGAGTTAGTTACATAACTCAACTAAGTAACTGTTTCTATAAGAAACAAGAAGCAGTTGGAGACTTAGGCTATAAATACTAGTCGTAGTCGAAGACTAAATAAATTTTGAACTTTCAATTTTGAGTGTTCAAGTTTTACATACTTTTAAAAAAAATTCTATATTCGAAGTGCGATACAAGAGAACAAACTCTACTGTAACAAAAAGCTCTAAATATCTTTCTAGTGAGAGAAAGAAAAGGCTAAGAGCCTGGAGAGGCTAAGTTAGCTAAAATAATACTTTGTGTAAAAGACCTGAAGAGGCTTTGGAAGGGAAGAAAAGAATACTTGTAAAATCGAAGAAGAATAGTGAAATTCCATAATGAACTCTAAGGACTGGACGTAGCCTAAAGTTTAGGGTGAACTAGTATAAAATCACAGCGTCTATCTTCTACCCTTATACTTTAATTTTTCTTGTTGTTAGACAAGTATATAGAAGTTATTTGCCATTTAAATACGTACCTACTTTAGTATAACATTCTTGGTATTCATTTGATGGTTGAAAAAGTTATTTTCAAGAAATATCAAAGGTTTTTGTATTCTTGAAAAGTTTACACAATTCAACCTCCCTTGTTGTGTTTTTCATATACTGTACATGCATTATATATTAACAAGTGATTTACTTCAGAAAATTGATGTTAATCACCCATCATATGCAACACCATAGGCGACGTCATGGATGGCATCGCTTGGGCAATCCGAAGAAGTTGGCAGTGAGAAGTAGAAACATGGATTGGTGGGTTGCGACTTGCAAACATGGGAGGGATTTGGAGACGACAACAAACACTTGTGGAGAAGACAATCTCGAGAAGTGTCTGTAAAAGTTGTTGACTGGCACATGTAATGCTTTGACCACTTCATCATCTAGCGCGTGCATTGCACGCACCAGACACCATCCTAATCCTCTTTTATGTTTTTAAAAATGTTTTTAAACCCTTAAAATAATTTAATTAATTTAATAGATATTAAATTAATTTATATTATGTTTTTAAATGTTTTTAAACCGCTAAATTTCCAATTTAACTAATTTAATAGATATTAAATTAATTTATACTCTAATAAAATTTAAAAGTGTTTTACTAAATTTTGAAAATTGTTTTCAATGGCAATTTTATTAAGAAAAGTTTTGGAATTTAAGTTAATTTTTCAAGCGTTGAATTATTAAATTAAATTTATTATCAAATCAATAATTAGAATTAAACAAAAGTTTTAAATATTTTTCATAATTAGATTATGATTAAAATTATAAATATAATGCTATTATATTATTTTGATGAGATCGAAAATTTTGAAAATTTAAATCCTTGATAAAATATTAAGTACACGCTATAAATGTGATAGTTATCTTCCATCATTTGATAATTAAACTAGAATTCTGTTTATTGTTTGGTTTGTTGAGTAAACTCAGTCACTTTAACCCGGATATGTTTTATCTTAAATTAATGGTTTCTACTTAACTAAAATTGAATGATTTGGATGAGTAAACTCATGATTATATAAATTTAAAGGCAGGGTTAGTAATGATATATGTGATTTATTTTTGGCAAAAGTTGTCACCTAATGGTTCTAGAAGTCACATTAAATGTGACTGAAAAGTTATTTTCTACCTAATTTATTTTTTGTTGGTTTGTTGAGCAAACTCAAGATCAATTAATTTTAAATAAGATCCTAACCACTAAGAAATTATTTGATAATTTTTCGATATAATAATGAGGGCTATTATTTTCAAGAAAATAATGGGAGTAATCAAATATTTTAAAGTCCTTATTTTATTTGATTTTTGGATATAAACTAATATATGCTCCTTTTTATGTTTTTCAGTTATTGAATTTGAAGATGAGTACCAACTTGATATTGAGGAGCATCATGGATGCTAACAAGCTGATTGGACCCAACTTTTCAGACTAGCTACAAAATTTAAGAATAGCTTTTAGACAAGAGATGAAGTTGTATGTTCTTGAGACTCCTGCTCTATTAGACCCTTGTTCAGATGCAACTGATGAAGAGTGATAGAAATATCAGTGTTATATTGATGACATTGAACAAGCTACATGTGTGATGTTAGCTTGCATGTCTCCTGGACTTCAGAGGTAGCATGAGAACATGGAAGAAACTACTAGGAAACTGCATCTTAAGGAGTTATTTTGTGCATAAAGTAGGGTGGAGAGATATTAAATCTCCAAGGCACTATTTTAATGCAAGATGATAGAATGATCTTTAATCAACCTTCATGTGATGAAGATGAATGGGTATACTGAAAAATTGGCCCAATTAGGTTTTGTCATGGATTACGAGTTAATCGTTGATCTGGAGCTGCAGTCTCTGAGTTCGAGCTTTTCACAGTTTATCATGAACTTCATCATGAATCAGAAGGATATGACATTTCCTGAACTGTTGAACATGCTTAAGACTACGGAGGGGCGCCTTAAAAAGGAACTCAGTTATGAACTTGTTGTCAGTTTGCAAGATGATGTGTATATGATACAAACTGAGGGTTTTGAATCCAAAGAATTTCTTGATCAAGTATGTAAGTTGCAAAGGTCCATTTATGTACTTAAGTAAGCTTTGTGGAGTCGGAACATCTATTTTGATGAAACAATAAAAGAGTTGATTTTCTAAAAAATATGGACGAACCTTATGTAACACCCCATTCCCAACTAACATATGCATGTGTGTTCATTGGATAAACATGTATATGCCTGTCAGAAATGACATGTTAACTATCTTACCTTCACTGTACGTAACATGACATCATACATTAAACCATTAAACACACATTTTCTAAACTCAAAATGTTATCACATTAATCAAAATCCATAGTTTACATTGTTTCATACAAGACAACACCATCCAAGTTTTACAACATTATCCTATAAGCTTAAACAACTCAGTACACACCAAATACAATAAGCATGACAGAAATAGCTAAGTCCTTAATCTCAGCTGATCGACCTCTAAGACAAATTTGACTATAACAGTTGCACAAAATATGGTTCTATGGAGTCTTAGAAGTTAGGTTGTCTCACTCTCGAACCTAAAAAGCAACGGTGCAATTTTGATGAGTTTTGTAAACTTAGTAACCATCCTCGATTGTTCACTCATATCATAAAACGAGATCAATTATAGCATGTAATCATACAGCTCAACTCCACTTAACATGTAACATCCCATTCTTGTGTGAAGGTTAAAAAGATTTATGTGAGTGAATAATGAGAGTTAGAAATGCATTTCCATGTTCATGCATATTATGTCATACATATACATATGACTAGTGAAGTTGTGGCACATGAAAATAATTGTACATGCATTCATGAATAATTTCGGGTATAATTAGATTGAGTTATGATTTTTGGATGTTTTGAGAATTTTGAATTTATTTATACGAAAAATTCTATTGGTTAGTAAGAATATTGCAATTGTGAAATTTGGTGAATTTAGGCATAAATTTCAGAAAATTATACAAATAGGAAAAGACATCAAATGAAGCTTTGGAGATAGTTGAATTGTAAAGATGAGAGTTTAGGGGAGTTAGTTTCAAAAGAAACTAAGTTAGAGCTTAGATGTGAGGGAAGTGACAAATGTCACTTAGGCTTGGTACTTTGCTAGAAGTAGGTAACTGTTTTCTTAAAGTTGAAAGGTTAAATTATATGTCTAAGTTCATTTTTCATTGGGATCATCTCCAAATTTTCTTCCTATACACAAAGTTTTTCATCGAACCCCTTCTAAGAGATTCCTCTACTTTTCCTTCCTACACCAAATCCACTTTGCTATTTATGTCTTCTATCCTAAAAAAAACCAGAAGCTAGTCATTATCTTCAGTGAAGTACGTAAATTGAATGGAGTTTAGGGCTTGAAGATTTTGGAGTTTTCAAAAGGTAAGTAGTAAATAAATCCTTTAGAGAAGGGGATTTATGAAAGAACATTGATGAATTACTATCATCTGCATGAAATGAAATTTAAGTTTATATTCATAAATACTGTGTGGTTAGGAGAAAAAATTTAGATATATTGTTAATTTTATTTTTGAAAGATTATTAGTGATTAGGTAAAGAAAAAGTGATGTTGGAGTTGAGATAGCAAAAACTTGATTTGAAATTTCAGTAAAACTTCTGTACCAATCTAGATGGATTCGTCAAAATGGCCTTTATGAAAGTTATAAATCTTTCTTTTCATCCTCCCAACAGTATATAGTATGAAAACTATGGACATCTGAGCTAAAAGTCAGGGTCCTTATAAGGGAAGATGTTCAAAAGTGAAATTCACTTCTTCTGTCTTTTTGCTTCTTCTGTGATGATGTCATTGATGATGTGTTTTGTATCGTCCATGTCTTGCTTTTTCTTATTTTTGCTTCTTCTGTGATGACGTCATTGATGACATCATCTTCTTCTGTGTTTTGTATCGTCTATGTTTTGTTTCTTCTTACTTTTGCTTCTTCTGTGATGACATCATTGATGACATCATCTTCTTCTGTGTTTTGTATTGCCTGTGTTTTGCTTCTTCTTAGTTTCTTCTTCTGCCTTTTTGCTTCTTCTGTGATGATGTCATTGATGACGTTATCTTTGTATGTGTTTTGTATCGTCTATGTTTTGCTTCTTCTTAGTTTCACCCCTTTTGTGTTACTATTCATGAACTCCTTCTGTGTTACTATTATGAACTTCTTCTGTGTGACTGTTTATGAACTCCTTCTGTGTTACTGTTCATAAACTCCTTTTATGTTACTGTTCGTGAACTCTTTATATGTTACTATTGATGAACTACTTCTATGTTACTGTTCATGAACTCCTTCTGTGTTACCATTCATGAACTTCTTTTGTGTTACTATTCATGAACTCTTTCTATGTTTTGTTCCTTTTGAGTTTTACTTCTTTTGTGTTTTGCTGATGCGTCTTCTTTTGTGTTTTGCTTATGCGTCTTCTTCTATGTTTTGCTACGCCTCTTCTTTTGTGTTTTGTTGACGTGTCTTCTTCTATTTTTTCTTCTTTTGAGTTTTATTTCTTCTGTCTTTTTACTTCTTCTGTGTTTTGCTTTTTTTGAGTTTCGCTCCTTCTGTCTTTTTTCTTCTCGACTAGCCATAACTTCTTCTTTAGGTGCCCAAATGAATTGATTCTTGAACCATGGAACTCGTAACACATTTCCCTACATCTCCACGTGAAAATCTTAGCCATCGGAAATGAATTGAGAAAAATTGAGTGAGAAATGTGGAACAGGTATAGTGAGTGCGCTTTTAAAGTTTTATGAACTGGGGTTATTCCATTGAATGTACTTCAGTGTTTTGATTATGTCTGGATCTATAGTGTTGGAACCCCTCCTTGGTGAGTCGCGTGTCCGACGTCCTACGTGACATCTGGACGTGCATCTCACGAGGGAGGAATTCCTCACCATGAAAGAAACCTCAAATTGAACTTAATTTTAATGTCATCCAAACAAATCTTGGTAATTTTACCCTAATTTTCCTCCAATAAAATTTGATCTGCTTAAGGCCCATAATTAAAATCCGATTCCTAAGCGAAAATGAAATTCCATATCTCTAGGTTACATAGAATCAGAAATCGCCTCAATCGGATCTCTATAGATCACAAAATCGTCCAAAAACGGATTTATATCCAAATCCGTCACATAATTGACTCGCTTTAATCTTATCCGTAATTTTCGACTACAACCCGAAACTCTCATTTTACCAAAAAAAAGTATAAAATGGAGATCAAACGGAGGAGAAACGAATAAAATAGGAAACGGGGTTTAATTTTTCCAAATTGAAAATTCAACTTTTAAAACTCATGAAAACTTCTCTAACTTTAAACTTTAATAATTTTTCACCCCAAAAGAGAAATTTCGTAAATTTAGTGTCGATAAAAAGATAAAAGGAAGCTCTACAACTTCCTAGAAGGATTTAAAAACTAATTTAGCCATTAAGAGGGTCACAAATTGCTTTAAAGTTGCTGTCACTAAAATTGAATTTCCCTACACAATGTCAAGAATTTGAACATTTATATCTTTTAGCACACAGGTCGAAAAATGACACATTTTACCCCATTTGAAAGATAAAGAGGTAATTTACAACTTTCATGAAGAGTGTAAAAGTTAGTTTAGTCATTTAAAGGGGTAAAAACACCCTCAAAGTTTCTGCCTATAAAAATATCAATGGAACAGTAAATTGACCAAATGAATAGTACCTGCAATCTTTCTAATCTTATAACTTTTTATTCTTAACTCCAATAATTTCAAATGATACCTCGTTGGAAAGGGGAAAAGATAATCTACATGTTCTATGAAGGATGGAAATACCAAAACAAGCTCCAAAGGGGTGAAAAACCCTCCCAAAGGTTCTGCCCAAAATTGCCAAATGAACAGTAACTGCACTAGGTCTAAACCCCATAACTTTTTACTCCTAACTCAAAATAAGGCATAGAATACCTCATTAAAAAGAAGAAAGGATTATCTACAAGTTTTATGAAGGGAGAAAAAGTTAATTCAATCATTTAGAGAGGTAAAAATACTCTCAAAGGTACTGCCTGCAAAAATTCAATAAAACAGTAACTCAATTCAAATGAATAGTAACTGTCATCTTCTCAATCTCATAACTTCTTCATCCTAAGTCTAAATTTGACCAATTATACCTCATTGGAAAGATGAGAAGACAATCTACATTTTCTATAAGGAAAGAAAAAATTAAATCTGTCTCCAAGAGGGTCATAAACCCCTCCAAAGATTCTGCAAAATTTAGTGGATAACAACAGCAGCTGAAACCTTTCAGCTCTCATAACTTTTTCATTTGAAGTCCAATTTTGACGAATTACATATCATTAGAAAGCTCTTAATATGTACTACAATCTTTAAGAAGGCATCTCACTGAAAATCTCGCTCTAAACTACTCTAAAACCCAAAACAAGTGGCTGTCAAATTTGGGAAAAATTGGACAACACTTCCCCTAAAAATGCTCTAGCCAAAACTTCAAGTTGCTCTTCTAAACTCCATTACCTGCATAAGGTAAACTCAATATCCAAACTTCCACAACACATCTCAAACCAAATATCCCAATTCCAATGGCAATAACACACTCTTAGGCAACTATCTATTTCAAAATCCAAAAGGAAATACAAGCTCATCCTTACTTTTGTCAAATTCAACCATACATTAATACATGTTTAGAAAACATGTACAAGATACATTTGAAATTCAAAACTCTTACATTTACATGGAAACAAGTAAATACAAAGCTTTAGAGGGCATTTTAGCCTAAATACATCAAAGTTTCAAGGAACAAAATACGAAATATAACATTAGTTCCAAAATGCTATCTAAAGCTTTGTTTTCTTAAATACAACTTCAAAAGCAAAAAGCATCGGAGTATGTCTCAATCCCGATGCGGAGACTCGATTTCTCGCTCGACACCTGTGGAGGGGAAATGGGGGATGAGCTCGACGACTCCGTGGGTAATAACTTAATAATCATGGAATAAGCAAAACATTATACATTCATTTTCTTTCAAAATCAATGTCACATAGATCAAACATGTTCAATTTCTCAATCTCTTAACCCAATTCATCATATCAAACAAGTTACAAATCACATATCACGAAAATACATCAAAAGTGGTTCGAGTGGATCCGAAACAGAATGTACTACACAATCCCGCGAAGCGGTCATGTGTAGCCGTGACTTATAGGAATCCCTGAGAGAAACTCCAATGTCTCTAGCGGGCAGACGGGAGAAGCCTATGGGTAGACAGGTGCACCTGACTCTTATGGGACCACCACAAACCCAAAGTAAACATGCAAATCACATAATTTATAAGCATTAGCCACAATGGTCCTTACAAAATGTCACTTTCACACAATTTGCACATAATCGCCAAGTTCACATATCCGAACCTTTTTCACTTAACAAATCATTTAATAAGCACTTCCAACATAAACTTACATACAAAAGACACTTTATACAAATTATAATCAACACAAAGAGTAATTAATTTACAATTATTAAGTCATTGGAAAGCATAATTAACCTTTAGTATAAAAACGTTAAATAGCCTATTAACTCAATTATTAAGAAAATCACCCACCTTAAATTCCTTTAGCTTGTAGGATGGTCAAATGACCTTGCTTCTTCCTCCACTAGCCTCACTTCACCTTCATTAAACATGATTATCCCATAAGCATAAAAGATAGCAAAATTTAACTTTCGAAGGAATGGGAAAACATGAATTAACAACTACCCAACCTTACCCATACCTTAACTAAGCTATTTAAACCAAAACCTACCTATAAAACCTAAGAATTTCGAAATTCTCTTACCTTAGGACAAAACCCACGAATTTCTCTTTTTGCTTCCAAGGAAAGATTAAACTCTTCCTCTTCCTCTTTCTTCCTAAAGATCACTCTAGTTTCCTTTTCTAAAGCAAAATAATACAAAGCTCTTACTTCTTTTCTTCTTCTTCTTCTTCTTCTTCTTCTTCTTCCTAGCTTGGCCGAAAGTCTCCTCTTCCCTTTCTCTATTGTAAGTTTCGTATGTCTTAAAACCAACTAAGGTGACTTTGTTTCTTAACTTTAAATACCTAAGCCCCTTTCATCCAAAACTACGTCATTTCACTAACTCTTCTTTTTCCTTAACACTTTCGTATCTCTCCTTCACCATATGGCTTTTCCCCATTTAATTCAATTCTTCCTCATCATTTAATGTCATGTAAAATGGGCTAAAGGCCCATCTTGATAAACCTTAAGCTTTAAAACCTAAGCAAACTTCCTAAATTTATCCTAACTCCATCTTATGCCTTTAATTTCTAAGAATTTCTTAAAATTCTAATTTTAACTAAATCCTTTCAATTTACTTCTATTAACTAAACACTAAAATCCCAAATAATTCTAACTAAAAAGAATTAATCAATCTAAACCTCAAAATAAAGAAAACAAGCTTAAAGCGAATCGGGGCCCAACATATAGGATTCCAAAAGAGTAATGAATTGTGATTTCGATGGTTTTAGTGAGGCATAAACCTAAGCATGAATCATAATTAGATGAGTTTCAGAAATAAGACTGATAATGTGATCGGAATAAGAGAAAGATAATCGGGATTGTCCTGAACATGCATTGCACATAAGTTATTTCACACACGTGCATCTTTGGATACTTATGATTAAAGAAATTGTGATATTGTGTATATTATTTGTTATAGAGGAGCAACTGGAACATCAATCTTCAGACGTTGTTGGATCTTCCAAGCATTAGCTTCAGGAGAAACTAGTGAGTAACCTAGACGGTCTCACTTAATTACATGTTTGCTTAGATTATATTTTAAATAATGAATGAATGAGATTTGATTGTGGATTCCGGACAGAAGGTCCGATGACTGCGAAATGTGGATTGGGTTATTGAAGTGCAGCTTAAATGTGAATGTGGAGACCTAAATGCTTAGAAAGTGATTGATTGCGGTACATGCATTCCATGCATGAAATATAATGGCAGTTGTGATTAGAGTAGCCAACGATCAGAGTTTAAAGCTTAACGTGTGGAAATGAGCCTCGATCTAAAAAATGTTTCAGAGCCTCTGGCTCAATGTATAATGAGCCCTGTATCCTTTGCGGATAAGAGACAATTATTAATGAGCCCGGTATCCAAAATAGATACAGTACAGTTTAGGCACTCGGTCACACAATGTAATAATTGAAAAAGAGTCTCATGAATATTTCATATGCATTTGATTATATATGCTTGATTGATGGAAATGCATGATTTGCTTCTGTTTAGTGAAAATGTGATACTTATGTAGAATGCAAAGTTGTGAAATAATTTTTATGTGAATTGATGTGCTGCATGAATTTAGTGAATCATTGAGAGACAACCCTAACTACTGAAAGGCTCCACTACCATGTAGATTGTGCTTTAAAAAGTGAAGTCATAGCTCAAAGGTTGGTCAGCTGGAATTTTTGGATGATTGGGATAGATTTGATGTATTTTCCCCCTTTCATGTAGTACTTTTGTACTAGATTTCGTTAATGTACATGTAGAAGAAGTTAAAAGACAATATAGACTCTGTTTTTTGAGATATGTGAATGAGGAAAAAGTTGGTTTTAAAATTTTGTGATTTCTATTGATGCTTATTGAGGGAGGGGTGCTATGATGCCATATGAAGTGAAAGTAATGATTGAACGTAGCTCACCTTTATCATAGGATATGTATCGGAATGATCTCTGGGCGTCCCAATGGGTACCCTGCAGTAAAGGGGTGCTACAAATAGGTGGTATCAGAGCATGGTTGGCATCTGTTGGGACATATAGGAATGGTAGGCATGAAGTGTTATGAAAAAATGCGGGTATTGATTGAAGTTATTGTTAGTTATAGGTCATCCACCCTAGGTGATCAGATTGATCAACCAACTGATCAAGGATCAGTAAGAGCTAGTAGGGAGTCCTCGGTACCTCGATCTGAGGAGATGTCTCCTAGAGTTCCCGAGAGAAGGTAGTGGAGGTATGATGGGCTATGGAAGTAAGGAGTTGTGAACTTTTATAGCAGCACAGACCCTGCTGAGACTGAAGGATGGCTAGAGAAGATAGAGAAGGTATTTGATCAGATGGAGTGTGAGCCTGATGAGAGGTTCGATTATGTAGTGTCTTTATTGTGTAGGAAAATCCCGGGAGGAACATCATATGTTCCAGCAGCGGAAACAAAAATTTTTGGTCCCGGGACCTTCCCGAAAACCCAGGATCTCGGTGTCGGTATGAAAACTCAAACCTGAATAGCCAATAGAGACTATCTCTAAAGGTATCCACGCAGAGATCAGAAAACCTAACCGAGTCAAACCCTTTGACTCGGGAATAGCTAAACGAATAAGAGCTGCTAGACCTACCTACATCTGGAGAGCTTGAGAATAGCGTTGAATCCTTGCCTTGGAGAAGAGAAGAAATCGATGATGGCTTGATGAAGAAGAAGGAATGAAATCACCTTTTCAAAACTTTTCCTTAACACTTAAGAAAAACTTTTGTCTTCCTCTCCTTCAAAAACGTCGACCCATCACCATTCCATAAGCCTCCTTATGTTTATTTTAACCTTTAAAATGCTTCCATAAGCTTATGACAAATGGATGATTAATGGCCTTTCATTTCTTTAACTTAATAAAGTAATAAAGCTTTGACTTTTCAAAGCTTATCTCTTCTCCTCTCCCATTTCCAGCGAAAACACATATATATATATAATTAATTAATTACTTAATTAATTAACATATATATATAATTACTAAGAGGTCGAGTCAAGCTGAATTGGTCTCTTAGGCTCTACAAGGCCCCGATCTTTGAAAGCGACTCAGGAAACCTTTCTTAGCAATATTGATGTCGCGATCTCATCGGGACATATCCCAATCCATTGGGATCCATTTAATCTAATGCTCTCCATAATTGGAACTCTGTCCAATCTATTTTCTGATTCTCTAAAACACTCTTATGCGTGTGAACCTTTAGGTTCCGGTTATATTAGCCACTTAGATTAACAATTAATCGAGCAAGTCATGGCGGTATCTAGCAACACATCATGACCCCAATTGACCGGAAAGTAATTGGTTTGATGAATTCATCACGAACGGATCACGAACCCTTCCATGACAATTCTTGTGCAATTAGTCCTTTCATCATCCTATACCCCACTTGGTTATGAGTATGGTTAATATGTCAACTCTTACTAGACTAAGTCTAGCCTAAGTGAAATCGGTTCTGTCGAGGACTCATTACTTTATATGTCCATGAAGACACTCTTCATGACATAGTCATGCTCTGCCGAGACTTAAAGTAATGATCTGACGAGAGGCGAGGTATCTCTTACATTTTCACGAGTGATGAATCCTTTATTGGCTACTCAATTACCTTGAATACCTCAAACTGCCCCAATCACCACCCTATGAGTAACCTCCGGAAGGCCACGAGGAATGGAGTCAAAATGCAGGATCGGTATCCAAGATATCCTTGAGTACCTCAAGTCTGGGATACTTGCACCATTGCTATGATGAGATTATCAACGACATAAAATCCATGTGATGATCTCATGGCGAGTCATCAATGAACTTACTACCACTAGTAAGCATCCATATGTCAACTCTAAATATCTCATATTTACGGTTTACGAGATCCTTTGCTTGATCTAATCAAGGAGTATGACATATCTAGTCGTCAATTAATGATGTCGGTCTCATTAATCCTATAACTAGGAAAATTTGAATCTTGACATAATTGCACATGATAGGAATCTCAGGAGTATGATCACATCATAATTTCCTTCATGCTATGTTATATATCATGGACTTCATTCATTTGATTAAAGATCACAATCAATCCATAAAGAATATCAAATAAATGAAACATGCCTTTCTTTATTTATTCATTAAGTCTGTACATGACTATGAATAAAAAGCGCTAAAGGGGATTGCCTTTAGGGCACTACTCTAACAATCTCCCACTTGACCTAAAGCCAATCGCCTTGGTATCTAATACCATAAGCGAGTACATGAGAATCAAAATTCTTACGTGACAATGGCCCGTCAGCGAATCGACAATATTACGCTACTGGGGAATCCTCTCGATCGCGACATCACCTCTAGCAATGATCTCTCGAATCGGATGATATCTGCGAGTGCGATGTTTAGATCGTTGGTGAGACCTCGGTTCTTTTGCTGAGCAATAGCCCCATTGTTGTCCTGATACAAGCTGTATGGGTCCATCACGATAGGAACCACACCAAGTTGAAATGAACTTCTTGATCAAAATGACTTCCTTTTCCGCCTCGATGCGACAATGTACTGCCTCGGTCGTCGAATCGTGATCGTCTCTTGTTTGGAACTCTTCCAACTGACCGCTCCGCCGTTTAGCGTAAAAACATAACCTGACTGGGATCTGAAGTCATCCTTGTCAGATTGAAAACTGGCATCCGTATGCCCGCTCACTTGGAGATTTCCATCTCCATATATCAAGAAAACATCCTTAGTCCTTCGCAAGTACTTTAGGATATTCTTGACAGCTACCCAGTGACCCTCACCAGGATCCGATTGGTATCTGCTCGTGACACTCAGAGCATACGATACATCGGGCCTCGTACATAACATAGCGTACATGATCGATCCTACTGCAGATGCATACGGGATCTGATCCATGCGAATCCTCTCATCTTGTGTCTTAGCACAAGGAAAACGATTGCATTCCCATTAACCTTCTTGTACACACAGTGTTCATCCAGATTTTGTGAGAAACCAAACTCTTTGATTGACTCATCAAAACGGATGTTCCAACTCCGTGATGCTTGCTTCAATCCATAAATGGATTTACGAAGCTTGCATACTTTTTCGCCATCCTTTGGAAATGAAGCCCTCTGGTTGTGTCATGTACATCCTCGGCGATTTCCGTTAAGGAAAATGTCTTCACATCCATTGCCATATCTCATAATCATAATGGCGGCAATGGCTAGGAGTATCCGAATGGATTTAAGCATTCTTCTGAGTGAAGGTCTCGTCATAGTCAACTCCTTGTCTTTGGCGAAATTCTTTAGCCACAAGCCTTGCTTTGTAGGTAATCACATTACCATCCATGTCGGTTTTCTTCTTGAAAACCCATTTGCACCTATAGGTTTTATCCTTGGTGCATCGACCAAAGACCATACTTGGTTTATGTACATGGAATCCATTTAAACTTTCATGGCATAAAGCCATTTTGAACTCTGAACATTTGAGAACCTCTTCATAGGTAGCGAGCTCATCATTTTCTATGAGCAATCGTCATTTTGTTCACTTACGAAATCCATATCTCTCGGGAGCAGTCGCATCCTACTTGACCTACGAACCTCGTGTGTCACAGAAGGTTGAACTGTTACTTCATCTGAATGAGTGACAGTTTCAGGTTCAGGCAGTTGATCATGTTTGTTTGAGCATCTTGAACTTCTTCAAGTTCAACTTTACTCCCACTGTCTTCTTGCAGAAGAAACTCTTTCTCTAGAAAGGCAAAGATGCCTTGAAACAAACACCTTTTGTTCCTCAGCAAGGTAGAATTGATATCCTTTGGTCTCTTTAGGATATCCTACAAACAAACACTTGTCAGATGTCGCTTCAATCTTATCTGACTGAATCCGCTTCACGTAAGCAGGACAACCCCATACTTTCAGATGAGAAAGATAAGGTTTTCTGTTAGTCCACATCTCATATGGAGTAACATCAAGCTGTCTTAGAGGGAACTCTGTTTAACAAGTAAGCAAATGTCTCTAGCATACCCCCAAAACGATTTTGGTAACTGCGAAACCCATCATTGATCGTACCATGTCCAACAAGGTTCGATTTCTCCTTTCAACCACACCATTGTCTTTGCGGCGTGTAAGGAGGAGTCCAGCGAGATAATATCCCATTATCTACGAGATAATCGAAACTGTTGGTCTAAGTATTCTCCACCACGATCGGATCGTAATGCCTTGATACTTTTACCAAGCTTGTTTTCTACTTCATTTCGAATTGTTTGAACTTTTCAAGCGCTTGATTGTATCTCATCGATATAAGTACCCATATCGTGAATAATCATCGATAAAGATAATGAAATAACGACAACCACTTACGGCATGGATGGACATCGGACCGCATACATCTGAATGTATTAGGTCTAATACTCCAATCGCTCGTTCACCCTTTCCCTTGAAGGGTAATTTAGTCATCTTGCCTAATAAACAAGATTCGCATGTGTCATATGATTCATAATCAAATGACCCTAAACTACCACTCTTGTGGAGCTTAGCGATGCGTGTCTCATTTATATGGCCAAGTCGACAATGCCATAAATAAGTTGACTTTAGATTATCTCTTTTATACCGTTTGGTGTCATTGACATTTAAAATTGGATTAGACATATCTAATATGTATATACCATTGCACAATGTACCAGTTCCATAAAGCATTCCATTAGAATTAATTGAACAACCATTGCTACTAAAATTCATATGGAATCTAGCTCTATTTAGACAAAGCAGATGTATAATATATTCTTTGTCAAAGCGGGTACAAAATAACAATCATCCAATTCGAAAGACAAGCCCGGTAGGGAGAGACAAAACATAGGTTCCTACGGCTAATGCAGCAACTCTTGCTCCATTTCCAACACGCAGTCTACTTCTCCTTCATGAGTTGCCTCATCATCACAGGGCCTGCATATCATTACATATGTGAGCCACAACCAGTATCAAATACCCAAATGTTGTGATCGATAAAGATGTTAACTTCAATGACATACAAACACTGAAGTAGTCGAGGCATCGATGCCTTCTTACCTTCAACGACTCGAATAGACTTTGCAATTAGCCTCCGATGGCCATCTTTACCTCGATGGAAGCAAGTTCCTTTCGGGGCTGCTTCTTTGGTCTTCTTCTTGATGGCTCTTCCCTTTGGTTTCTTAGCCTTCTTCTTCTTTGGGTTCTTTTCTTCTTTGAACTTTGAAGAAGAAGAAGCTACTACCAACACTTGCTTACTATCATTCTTGATAGTCCTTTCATTGTCTTGGCAGATTGATCATTTCGGTATTGTAGTGGATATTTGGTTCATCCGATAGTTTAGCACGAATC
Source organism: Erythroxylum novogranatense (assembly GCA_029891385.1). Taxonomy (NCBI): domain Eukaryota; kingdom Viridiplantae; phylum Streptophyta; class Magnoliopsida; order Malpighiales; family Erythroxylaceae; genus Erythroxylum; species Erythroxylum novogranatense. The sequence continues at coordinate 59,775,082 of CM057233.1, forward strand.
GTGCATAATAGCGCCGGACAATCAACGAAATTAAGTCTATACTTAATTTATGATCCATTGCAAAACCTAAGGCGACCAATCTCTCAATATAGCCATTCATCTTCGAGCGTCTTGCCGGCGAGATGTCCCAGAGCCATCTTAGTGGTGAAGAGAAGCCTTGAGGTCTCGAACCTTTGAATTGGGCTTGCTTTCGTCAAACAGGCTCCCTAAGATGAAAAACTATTGTGTGAGCATCCATGGACTCGTCTTACTGCGGCTCGGTGACATCGGCGAAGCATAATGCAAGTCGCCATGTCATTGTCCTTAAGATGCTTACTATATGCCTTCGATCATCATCGAAGCATCGACAACAGTGCATCTGAAGCGGAAAATCTAGGATATATCCAGGACCTTGAGATCGAGAACGATTCTCGGGTTCCTTAACCAATCGAAAATTCGGTCCGATTAGCTTGTTTGACTCCATTAGCGGCGAAGGTTCACACTTGGCGACATTTTCAAACAACCTACGAATAGAGAGGAAAAATGTTAGAATAAGAATAGTTGCATAATCATAAGGACTTGAATGATATGCAAAAGACTCCACTAGTTTCACGTAATCCATAACCCTCATTCTGAATCCAAAGAAACAAAATGACATTATGTCTAGTGGGTTGATATCCGATATTACTAAGAATGACCTTGGATTTGTCCAACAAGCCACAATTAGGTCAATTGGTAGGTATCGATCATACCAATTGCATCATCGATAACCGACATTGAGAATGACCTTGGATTTGTCCAACAAGCCACCTTATGTCTCGGGAGGTATCGGATATACCAATTACATCTTAGACCTGACTATCAATCGGTCTTTATCAACTTGTTGATGTATGCACTTTCATTGAGTATCAACTCTTTGATGCACATACATCCGATGTATGCTACCCAATTTCGCCTCTGTCCACGTTGACCTTGAGTTTGCTCAACAAATCAACGCTTCTAGTGAAAACCAACCCATTAATCCGAAAATCATATTTTCATGGTTCGAACATATCCGTATAGAGTGAGCTTGAGTTTGCTCAACAACCCAACCCTATAAGAACTCGGTTCTTACCATATTAATGGGGCGTTAGTTTTCATATCTGAGGAGGATTTGGAAACTCTAGACTCAAGCGAAGGATCATAGTCACCATGACTATATGGAATGATTTAGGGTTCATCGATCGATTGAATCGATCCTTATAATCATCCATCATCGACCTAAGCATGCCACAAGTCGACTTTCATCAAATGCAAGTCGCCTTATTGCATCTGCCCACACAAGTCGACTTGTTTGACACAAGTCGACTTATTTCACTGCCCGTGTATAAGTGGACTTACAAGAAGCTACAAGTGGACTTATATCGAAATCTTGAACAAGTGGACTTATTACATACATAAGTCGACTTATCCAAAAACAGAACAAGTCGACTTATTCCATATACAAGTCGACTTATTAGAAAATTTTGCTAAAAACTCTAATCGGCTAATTTCTCAATCAATACAATTCCAATTCTCAATACCATCATACCTAAGGTAATATCTGTAAATTGATGTATCAATGAACACTTCATTGATTCATGAATGCCTTAAATAGTCAAACTATATGAAAAGCTTGAAATGAGTCATAACTCATAAATATCCAAATAATTTAGGAACACCCAAATTCTCACCCTAAGCATCTCAAGCTAGTGTATACACTCTCAAAACTACTCCGGCACTTGTCACAAAAATGTGACGGCCAAAACAAGCAAGAAAATGAAATATACTAACGAGACACAAATGTGAACAATTCGGCATTCAAAAATTCTTGGAAAAGCAAATTCAAGCAATTCACTTTGGCAATCATACCACATCAAGATAACACATTTTTAATCACATTAAAAATGCTGCAAGGCATTGGAATTGAAAAAGCATACTCAATCAAGCCAAGCAAAACAGTCCCAACAATTTTCACCAAAACTGTCCAGTTCTGTACATTGCTTGAAATGATCAATGAAACAATTTCAATAAATCATGAGAAAATTATATAGGTTATCAAATGTTCAGAACATGCTACCTGAAGTTTTTCAGGATTTTAGGCCATCAAAAACTCAGTCAACCAAAATAACAAATCCGATTCCAAAACTGTGTTCATCAGCACAGCAATTCCCAACAGCATAGAATAAAATCGAAAATAAATATCCAATCACCTTGAAATCCAATTTCCATGCTCACAGACATTTAAAAACATCTTAGAGACATGTAGGTGAAGGAAAATCCAGAAAAAGATTTTTCTAGAATTTATTCTTGATTTTATACTACTGCCTGTTCACAGAATCGTTTCAAAAACAGCATCTATAAGCTTAGGGAATTAATTAGCAAAACTATATCAAATCAAATCGATAAATTCTGAAAATTCATAGACATATTCTCTAACATGTTATGAACATTCCTGGGCAGAAAAATTTCGAAAAACCTATCTCTATAGCAATTCGAAAATTGAACAGAAAACATGCTACAGCATCACAAGCAATTAGGGTTTATGATCTAGCTTCAATTAAAGCTTCATACACGACACCAGACGCTCTGATACCACTGTAGGAAAATCCTGGGAGGAACATCATATGTTCCAGAAGCGGAAACAAAAATTTTTGGTCCCGGGACCTTCCCGAAAACCCAGGATCCCGGTGTCGGTATGAAAACTCAAACCTGAATAGCCAATAGAGACTATCTCTAAAGGTATCCACGAGAGATCGAAAAACCTAACGAGTCAAACCCTTTGACCGGGAATAGCTAGAACAGAATAAGAGCTGCTAGACCCTACCTCTGTCTTGGAGAGCTTGAGAATAGCGTTGAATCCTTGCCTTGGAGAAGAGAAGAAATCGATGATGGCTTGATGAAGAAGAAGGAATGAAATCACCTTTTCAAAACTTTTCCTTAACACTTAAGAAAAACTTTTGTCTTCCTCTCCTTCAAAACCGTCGACCCATCACCATTCCATAAGCCTCCTTATGTTTATTTTAACCTTTAAAATGCTTCCATAAACTTATGACAAATGGATGATTAATGGCCTTTCATTTCTTTAACTTAATAAAGTAATAAAGCTTTGACTTTTCAAAGCTTATCTCTTCTCCTCTCCCATTTCCAACGAAAACACATATATATATATATATAATTAATTAATTACTTAATTAATTAACATATATATATAATTACTAAGAGGTCTAGTCAAGCTGGGTCGGGTCCTACAGGCTTCTCAGGACCCCGATCTTTGAAACGACTCGGAAACCTTTCTTAGCAATATTGATGTCGCGATCTCATGGGACATATCCCAATCCATTGGGATTCATTTAATCTAATGCTCTCCATAATTGGAACTCTGTCCAATACTATTTCTGATTCTCGAAACACTCTTATCGTGTGACCACTTTAGGTTCCGGTTATGTTGGCCACTTAGATTAACAATTAATCGAGCAAGTCATGGCGGTATCTAGCAACACATCATGACCCCAATTGACGGAAAGTAATTGGTTTGATGAATTCATCACGAACCGATCACGAACCCTTCCATGAGACAATTCTTGTGCGATTAGTCCTTTCATCATCCTATACCCCACTTGGTTATGAGTATGGTTAATATGTCAACTCTTACTAGACTAAGTCTAGCCCAGTGAAATCGGTTCTGTCGAGGACTCATTACTTTATATGTCCATGAAGACACTCTTCATAACATAGTCATGCTCGGCGGAGACTTAAAGTAATGATCTGACGAGAGGCAGTATCTCTTACATTTTCCGAGTGATGAATCCTTTATTGGCTACTCAATTACCTTGAATACCTCAAACGTACCCAAGCACCACCCCATGAGTAACCTCGGAAGGCCACAAGGAATGGAGTCAAAATGCGGGATCGGTATCAAGATATCCTTGAGTACCTCAAGTCTAAGGATACTTGCACCATTCTTTGATGAGATTATCAACGACATAAAATCCATGTGATGATCTCATGGCGAGTCATCAATGAACTTACTACCACTAGTAAGCATCCATATGTCAACTCTAAATATCTCATATTTACGGTTTACGAGATCCTTTGCTTGATCCAATCAAGGAGTATGACATATCTTAATGCAATGGGATTAATGATGTCGGTCTCATTAATCCTATGACTAGGAAAATTTGAATCTTGACATAATTGCACATGATAGGAATCTCAGGAGTATGATCACATCATAATTTCCTTCATGCTATGTCATATATCATGGACTTCATTCATTTGATTAAAGATCACAATCAATCTATAAAGAATATCAAATAAATGAAACATGCCTTTCTTTATTTATTCATTAAGTCTGTACATGACTATGAACAAAAAGCGCTAAAGGGGATTGCCTTTAGGGCACTACTCTAACATATTGTAGGGCCCAGCTTAATAGTGATGGAAGACTGTTCCAGGCAGTACCACCAGGCCATGTTAGTTGAAGTGGGAAGACTTTTTGAGAGTCTTCAAAGACAATTACATGCCCAAGGTCCATCTGGATATGAAGATGCATGATTTTTTAGAGTTGAAACAAGGTAGGATGTCAGTGGCTGAATATAAGGTCTGGTTTAATGAATTGATGGGTTAAGCTACTGCTTTGATCCCTACCGAAGAAGACAAGTGTAGGAGGTTTGAGAATGGATTTAATATGGAGATCAGAATAAGGTTGGCGCGGTTAGATATGGGTACTCTTATTGAGTTGAGAGCTGCTTCAATTAGAATTGAGTAGCTGATGAGGAAGAAACAAGCTGAGACTGGGCAAGGGTCCTGAGGAAAGAGGCTGAGTGAGAGTCAGGGCAGTTCTGACAAAAGCTTCAGTAAGCGCCAGAATAGAGCCTTTAGATCATCAGGTAGATCCAGGCAGTCATGATTTAGGCATAGGGGTAGGTTTTCATAGACTAGTAGTGGGAGAGGCTCAGCTCAGAATCAATATTTAGTTTGTGAGTATTGTGAGAAGAGACATGGTGGTGAGTGTTGGAGATTGACTGGAGCTTGTCTTAGATGTGGCTCCAGGGACCACCAAATCAGAGATTGCCCAGCTAGTCTGTTGTCAGTGGGCAATCTGGGAGTAATACAACAGTCCAGCAAAGCAGAGGTGGTGGATCTGGATAGGGAGGCCGAGGTAGAGGCAGAGGGAGAGCTGGGAGTTCTTCCATGAGGATTGAGGGACAGGGTGACTGATTGCAGTCCCAGTTTAGGATCTATGTTATGACCAAGCAGGAGGCCCAAGACTCACCAGATGTAGTAGCAGGTGCACTTCTTGTTTATGACTTTGAGGCATTTGCACTGCTAGATCCATGAATCACACACTCCTTTATTGCATCACAATTGACATTTAGACTGCATTGTGTTAGGGAATTGTTACAACATGGGCTAGAGGTGAGTATACCTCTAGGTAGTACTACTGTCTTAGGAGAGGTCTGCAAGAGGTGCTCGATTAAGATTTATTAAGTAGAGTTGAAGGCAGACCTGATTGTATTACAGTCGAGGGAGATAGATGTGATTCTAGGTATAGATTGACTCACTACCCATAGGGGCATCATGAATTGCTACACCAAGGAGGTAGTATTGGAATCTCTTGGTTAACTGAGGGTAGTATTCAGGGGAGTTAGTTAGGCAGTGCCAGCTAGGATGATGTCCTTTATGAGTGCATTGAGGTTGATGCAGGGAGGTCGTCAGGCTTATCTGGCCCACATCATTGATACTAGAGCTGAGCAAAGTATGCAGGACATTCCCGTGGTTAGGGAGATTCTAGATGTTTTTCTCGAGGAGTTACCTGGTTTACCATCGGATCGAAAAATGGAGTTCACGATTGATCTAGTTCCAGGTGCTGCTCCTATATCTATTCCTCCATATAGGATGGCACCTGTGGAACTGAAGGATTTAAAGTCTCAGTTGTAGGAATTGTTGGAAAGGGGCTTTATAAGGCCCAGTGTTTCTCCTTGGGGAGCTCCAGTAGTGTTTGTGATGAAGAAGGACAGGACTTCGCGGTTGTGCATCGATTATAGGCAGCTGAATCGAGTGACAGTGAAGAATAAGTACCCATTGCCTAGAATTGATGATTTACTCGATCAGTTGCAAGGAGCTCTGGTATTTACTAATCTGGACTTGAGATCAAGTTACTATCAGTTAAAAATAGCTGAGGCTGATGTACCAAAAAGTGCATTTAGGAGTAGGTATGGGCACTTTAAGTTTTTAGTGATGCTGTTTGGGCTGTCTAATGCCCCGACAACTTTTATGGCCCTGATGAATAAGGTGTTTCATTCCTACCTAGATAGATTTGTGATTGTGTTTATTGATGATATCTTGGTATATTCAAAGAGTCGAAAGGAGCATGCGGAGCATCTGAGAGTTATTTTACAGATTATGAGAGAGAAACAACTGTATGCCAATTTCAGTAAGTGTGAGTTTTTGCTTGATCAGGTCATGTTTTTGGGACATATAGTGACTGGAGATGGCATACAGGTAGATCCAAATAAGATAGAGAAAGTGATGAATTGGGAACCTCCGAGAAATGTGTTAGGGATCCGAAACTTCCTAGGATTGGCCAGATATTACTGGAGGTTTGTTGAGGTATTTTCTCTGATCTCGGCCCCTCTGACAAAACTTTTGAGGAAGAATGTAAAGTTTAAATGGTATGAGGAGTGTCAGAAGAGCTTCGAGGAGCTGAAACATCGGTTGACTACTGCGCCGGTGTTAACTATTCCATCGGGGACTGGATGATATGTGGTGTATAGTGATGTTTCGCATCAAGGATTAGGATGCGTATTAATGCAGCATGGCAAGGTGATCACCTATGCATCGAGACAATTAAGGCCTCATGAGATAAATTATCCAGTACATGATTTAGAGTTAGCTGCAGTGGTTTTTGCTCTAAAGATTTGGAGACATTATCTGCATGGAGACACTTTCCAGATCTTCACTGATCATAAGAGTCTGAGATATTTGCTGAGTTAGAGGGAATTGAACTTGAGGCAAAGGAGATGGATTGAATTATTGAAAGATTATGATTGTACTATTGAGTACCACCTGGGAAATGCTAATGTGGTGGTAGATGCTTTGAGTAAGGAAGGCTAATATCAGTGCATCTCATATTCAGTTATCGAGGCTACCTAATTTGATTCATTTGAGAGCTTTGAATGTGGAGCTAAACCTGGAGCAAAATGAGGCACTGATTGCTACTTTGAAGTTGAGACCAATGCTATATGATAGGATCAGAAAAGCTAAGGGAAAAGATCCTAATATGGTAAAGCTTATGGAAAAAGATGAATCCAGATTCTAAGTTTGAGTTGAGGGATGAGAAATTATGGTTAAAAACAGAGGTTGTGTGTGCCTAATGTGGATGATTTGAGGAAGGAAATACTGGAGGATGCTCATATGGCCGCCTATGCTATGCATCTGGGTGCTACCAACATGTATAACACACTGAAGTAGCATTTTTGGTGACCTGGGATGAAGAGGCAAGTGGCAGAGTATGTATCTAGATGTATGACTTGCCAGCAGGTGAAAGCGGAGCACCAAGCTCCGATAGGGAAACTTCATTTGTTGCCCATTCCGGAGTGCAAAAGAGAACGGATCATTATGGACTTTATTGTAGGTTGATCGGCTCTTCGTATCGATCTAAAGATCAATCCCTTGGAAACTGAATCAAAAATTATTAAATTCCAAGAATTGCAGTACAGGATGCAACCTTGGGTTTTCTCACTTAATCGGAACCTAATGAAATGGACCTAAGCTAGCCTATATGTCATAAAACGCAAGTGAAATCAGTAAGGAAAGAGGGTTTTTGATTTTTGAAAATATTAATGAACTAAAAAGTATTGTAAAAAGTATTTTTAGTTTTTTGAAAATAGAAAATAAAAAGATTAAGACAAGTGATAAGATCCTCTTGAAAATGAGCTTTGGCTATCACAGTTCAAAACTAATTTGATGGGATTAGCAAACACTAAGTTTGAAATTATAAACCTTAAAGGGCTCTCTTTAAGTCCAGGATCTTGATTAATGAACTCCATTTCTCAAGATCCCATTAAGTGCTATTGAGCCTTATAACTTTAAAGGACTATTTAAGTCCAAGGTTTTAATCAATGAACTCCATTTCTTAAAACCTCGTTAAGCGCATCTTAGTGTGTGCGGTGGATTTGTCAATGCAATGGGCCAAATGAAATCTAGAATTAACTCAATATCAAACACAACTAGGCAGATAAAAGAGAATTAACAAGATCACAAGTGAACATAGCAAACACTAAGTTTGAAATGATAAACCTTAAAGAACTCTCTTTAAGTCCAGGATCTTGATTAACGAACTCCATTTCTCAAGATCCCATTAAGCGCTCTTGAGCCTTAGAACCTTAAAGGACTCTTTAAGTCCAAGGTTTTAATCAATGAACTCCATTTCTTAAAACCTCGTTAAGCACATCTTAGTGTGTCTTTGTGGAATTATAATGCAATGGGCCAAATGAAATCTAGCATCAACTCAATATCAAACACAACTAGGTAGATAAAAGAGAATCAACAAGATCACAAGTGGACATATATGAGACTTCATATATTTAAGCTTAATGTTCTACATAAACAAATCCATACACATTACATTGTTCAACACTTGATTAAACTCTAATCAAGCAAATCTAACTACAAAGCAATAAACCCTAACTCATAAGTTCACAACAATGTAGTTAAATGTGACAATGTAAACTACTAATCCAAACAATACATTAAATGTCCAACATTTGATTAGAATATAATCAAGTAGCTTCACTACAAGTTACAAATCCTAGACTTAGGCATTCGTAAACCGTAGCTAAACTACATATTAAGCTACTTCCCTTTGAAGCTCGGTAAACTCCAGCCGTCACTACATCTTTAGGAGGAACTAAATGCCTAACCACGCATTACAACCAAAAACTTCACAACTCGTGATGAATCCAAGCTACTCATGGTGGAGTCGGCGGTGGAAATGAAAAGGAAAACCTATACAAAGATTCTACCCAGGGAACCCCGAAGGGAGCCCTGTAAGTACAAGTCGACTTGTACTACTGATAAGTCGACTTGTTCTTGAAAAGTACCGATAAGTCGACTTGTACATTGGATAAGTCGACTTATTCAAGGACGATACTGTTCATTTGTGCCCTAAAGGCAATCCCCTTTAGCGCGTTTTATTCACAGTCGTATGCAGACTTCATGAATAAATAAAGAAAAGGCATTCTTCATTAATTTGATATTCATAAACATTGTTTATGAATTGATTGGATCTTTAATCGAATTAATGAAGTCCATGATATATGACATAGCATGAAGGAAATTATGATGTGATCATACTCACGAGATTCCTATCATGTGCAATTGTGTCGATATCTAAATTCTCCTAGTTATAGGATTAATGAGGCTGGACATCATTAATCCGGATAGACTAACACATGTCATATTCCTTGATTGGATCAGCGGTGGATCTCGAAGCTGTAAATATGAGATATTTAGAGTTGACATGTGGATGCTTACTAGCGGTAGTAAGTTCATTGGATGACACGCCATGAGATCATCACATGGATATCTTATCTAGTGTCGGTGATAATCTCATCATAGCAATGGTGCAAGTATCCTTAGACTTGAGGTACTCGAGGATATCTTGAATCTTGATCACGTGCTGACTCCATTCCTTGTTGCCTTCGGAGGTAACTCATAGGGTGGTGCTTGGGTACAGCTTGAGGTATTCGAAGATAATTGAGTAGCCAATAAAGGATTCACCACTTATGGATTAGCAGAAGAGATACCCATGGCCTCTTGTCAGGATCATTACTCGAAAATCTTTGGCCATATTGAATATGTCATGGAGAGTGTCTTCATGGACATATAGAGTAATGAGTCCTAGGACGAGATCTGTTATCACTTGGGCTAGGCTCAGTCTAGTAAGAGTTGACATTTTAACCATACTCATAACCAAGTGGGGTATAAGATGGTGAAAGGACAAATTGCACGGTAATTGTCTATGGAAGGGTTCGTGATCCGGTTCGTGATGAATACATCAAATCGATTACTTTCCGGTCAATTGGGGGTCATGATGTGTTGCTAGATACCGCTCATGACTTGCTCAGATTAATTGTTAATCTAAGTGGACAACATAGCCGGAAGCCTAAAGGGTCACACGCTTAAGAGTGTTTCAGAGAATCTGTAAAATAGTAATTGGACAGAGTTCCAATTATGGAGAGCATTAGGATTAAATGGATCCCAATGGGATTGGGATATGTCCCGATGAGATCGCGACATCAATATTGCTAAGAAAGGTCTCCGGAGCGTTTTCAGCATCGGGGCCCGAAAGGCCGGTAGGACCGACCCCAGTTGGACTGGACCTTAGCATTTATATTCTAATTAATTAATTAATTAAATTAATTATTTATTTATTATATAAATTGGACATGTGCACGTTGGAAAGTGGGGAGGAGAGGATGAAACTTTGAAAAGTCAAAGTTTGTTTCTCTTTCATTTAATAAATGAAAGGCCATTAAGCTCCCACATGGCACCTTCTTATGGATTGAATTTTTAAGTGTTAAAAACAACATAAGAGGGTTTTTGGAGTTGGATGGCCGTATGGTTTGCGTGAAGGAGGATAAGAAGTTGAAAGCTTAAAGGTTAAGCTTTGATTTGAAAAAGTTTCATGTTTCTTCTTCTTCCATCAAGGCACCACGATTTCTCTCTTCTTCCAAGCAAGTCTCCAACGTTTCCTTCAGCTCTCCAGGACAGAGGTAGGGTCTAGCAGCTCTTAATCTGTTCTAGCTATTCCCGGGTCAAAGGGGTTTGACTTGTTTAGGTTTTCTGATCTCTGCGTGGATAACCTTTAGAGATAGTCTCTTTTGGCTATTTAGGTTTATGTCTTCATACGGATACCTGGATCCTGGGTTCGGGAAGGTCCCGGGAACAAAAATTTTTGTTTTCCGCTGCCTGTATATGTGATGTACCTCCCGGGATTTTCCTACAGTGGTATCAGAGAGTCTGGTATCCCGCATGAAGCTAAAACCTAAGCTAGATCAGAAACCCTAAGTGCTGTTCATGTTGATGCATGTGTACTGCTCAGATTTCGAATTGCTATAGAGATAGGATTTTCGAAAATTTTCTACCCAGGATTGTTCATAACATGTTAGAGAATATGTCTATGAATTTTCAGAATTTATCGATTTGATTTGATATAGTTTTGCTAATTAATTCCCTAAGGTTACAGATTCTGTTTTGTGAAACGATTCTCGAACAGGCAGTAGTATAAAATCGAGAATAAATTCTAGAAAAATCGTTTTCTAGATTTTCCTTCACCTACATGTCTCTACGATGTTGGTGAATGTCTGTGAGCATGGAAATTGGATTTCAAGGTGATTGGATATTTATTCACGAATTTATTCTATGCTGTTGGGAATTGCTGTGCTGATGAACACAGATTTTGAATCGGCTTTTTTATTTAGGTTGACTGCGTTTTTGATGGCCTAAAATCCTGAAACAATTCATGTAGCATGTTCTGAACATTTAGTAACCTATGTAATTTTCTCATGATTTACTGAAATTGTTTCATTGATCATTTCAAGCAATGTACAGAACTGGACAGTTTTGGTGAAAATTGTTGAGACTGTTTTGCTTGGCTTGATTGAGTGTGCTTTTTCAGTTCCAATTCCTTGCACCATTTTTAATGTGATTAAAAATGTGTTATCTTGATGTGGTATGATTGCCAAAGTGAATTGCTTGAAGTTGTTTATCCTAGAAGTTTTGAATGCCGAATTGGGCACATTAGCGTCTCGTTAGTATATTGCATTATCTTGTTTGTTTTGACCGTCATATTTTTTATGGCATGTGCTGAAGTAAATTTGATAATGTATATGCTAGCTAGAGATGCTTAGGATGATAATTTGGGTGTTCCTAAATTGTTTGGAAATTAATGAGTTTTGACTCATTTCAAGTTTTTCATATAGTTTGACTATTTAAGGCTTTCATGGTTCAATGAATTGTTCATTGATACATCAAATTTATCAGATATTACCCTAGGTATGTAGGTGTTGTGAATTGGAATTGCATTAATTGAGGAATTAGCCGATTAGAGATTTTAGCAAATTTACGGATAAGTCGACTTGTATGTGAAATAAGTTCGACTTGTTCAGGTTTTTGGGATAAGTCGACTTGTCTATAGAATAAGTCGACTTGTTCAGGATCTCAGTATAAGTCGACTTGTAGTACCTTATAAGTCGACTTGTTCATGGGCAGGTGACATAAGTGGACTTGTGTCATACAAGTTGACTTGTGTGTGAAGCGAAGCATAAGTCGACTTGCATTTGATGAAAGTCGACTTGTGGCATGCTCAGGTTGGATGATGGATGATTATAAGGATTGATTCAATTTGATTGATGAAACCTAAATCATTCCATATAGACTATTTAAGGCTTTCATGGTTCAATGAATTGTTCATTGATACATCAAATTTATCAGATATTACCCTAGGTATGTAGGTGTTGTGAATTGGAATTGCATTAATTGAGGAATTAGCCGATTAGAGATTTTAGCAAATTTACCTGGATAAGTCGACTTGTATGTGAAATAAGTCGACTTGTTCAAGGTTTTTGGGATAAGTCGACTTGTCTATAGAATAAGTCGACTTGTTCAGATCTCGATATAAGTGGACTTGTAGTACCTTATAAGTCGACTTGTTCAATGGGCGGTGACATAAGTCGACTTGTGTCATACAAGTTGACTTGTGTGTGAAGCGAAGCATAAGTCGACTTGCATTTGATGAAAGTCGACTTGTGGCATCTCAGTTGGATGATGGATGATTATAAGGATTGATTCAATTTGATTGATGAAACCTAAATCATTCCATATAGTCTTCGTGACTATAATCCTTGACTTGGAGAAGAAGAGACCCAAATCCTCCTCGGTATATGAAAACTAACGCCTTCCATTAATATGGTAAGAACCGAGTTCTTATAGGGTTGGGTTGTTGAGCAAACTCAAGCTCACTCTATCGGATATGTTGAACCATGAAAATATGATTTTCGGATTAATGGGTGGGTTTTCACTTTGGGCGTTAGGTTTGTTGAGCAAACTCAAGGTCAACGTGACGAGGCGAAATTGGGTAGCATACATCGGATGTATGCGCATCAAAGAGTTGATACCCAATGAAGTGCACATCAACAAATTGATAGCACTGATTGATAGTTGTGTCTAAGATGTAATTGGTATATCGATACCTCCGAGACATAAGGTGGCTTGTTGGACAAATCCAGGTCATTCTCAATGTCGGTTATCGATGATACAATTGGTATGACCGATACCTACCGATTGACCTAAGTTGTGGCTTGTTGGGCAAACTCAAGGTCACTCTTAGCAATGTCGGATATCGACCCACTAGGACATTATGTCACATCGTTTCTTTGGATTCAGTAAAGAGGGTTATGGATTCTAGGAAACTAGTGGGAGCCATATGCATGTCATGCAAGTCCTTATGATCATGCGAGCATTTCTATTCTATCATTCCTTCTCTCTATCGCGTTTAGGTTGATTGAAGAAGTCTTTCGATGTGAATATCGCTCTATTCTACGGACCGATTTTCTTGATTGGCTAAGGAATCGAGAATTGTTCTCGGATCCGAGGAGCTGGGATCGTCTAGATGTTCCACTTCCGGATGCACTGCTTTCAATGCTTCGATAAGGATCGAAAGCATATCGTAAGCATCTAATGGACGGGGACATGGTGCTTGCCTCGATGTCACGGAGCTGCAAAGCAAAGACGAGTCCATGGATGCTCACTCTATAGTATTTCATCTTAGGGAGCTGTTTGATGAGTAAGCTTGGTGCGAAAGGTTCAAGACCTCAAGGCTTCTCTTCATCAAAGATGGCTCGAGGGACAACTAGCATGCGGTATGCCACAAGATGAATGGCTATATTGAGAGATTGGCCGTCTTAGGATTTGTAATGGATTATGAATTAAGTAGAGACTTAATTCTGGTTGGATTGTCTGATGGTTATTCACAGTTTGTGATAAACTATCGGATAAACCAAATATCCACAACAATTCTGAAATGATCAATCTGCTCATGACAATGACGGTATCAAGATAGATAGCAAGTGCTAATGGTGGGTGCTTCTTCTTCTAGTTCAAAGAAGAAAAAGGCCAAGAAACCAAAGAGAAGTGCCAACAAGAAGAAGACCAAAGATTCTTCCCCAAAAGGATTTTGCTTTCATTGTGGCAAGTCTAGCCACTAGAGGCGAAACTGTAAAATCTATCTGGAGTCCTTGAAGCGTAAGAAGGCATCGATGCCTCTACTTCTTCAAATATGTTTGTCATTGAGGTTAATACTATTCCTGATCCAAACATATCGGTATTTGATACCGGATGTGGCTCATACATATGAAATGATATGCAGGGCCTCAGGGACAGTAGAAAGCTCATAAAAGGAGAACTAGACTTTCGTGCAGGTAATGAAGCAAGGGTTGCTACATTAGCCGTAAGCACTTATGTCTCGCCACTCCCTGGTGAGCTTATATTCAAATTGGATGATTATCATTTTGTACCCGTTTTAAACAAAGAACATATTGTATGTTTTATGTTTAATTAGAGCTGGTTTCCATTGGACTTTTAGTAGCAATGGTTGTTCTATTAGTTCGAATGGAATGCTCTATGGTACTGGTACATTATGCAATGGAATTGACATATGAGATATATCATATCCAATTATGAATGTCAATGACGCGAAAAGACATAATCGAGATAATTTAAAATCAACTTACTTATGGCATTGTCGGCTTGGCCATATAAATGAGACACACATCGCTAAGCTCCATAAGAGTGGATGTTTAGGGTCATTTAATTATGAATCATATGACACATGCGAATCTTATTTATTAGGCAAGATGACTAAGTTATCCTTTAAAGGAAAGGGTGAACGAGTGAATGGAATATTAGACCTAATACATTCGGATGTATGTGGTCCGATGTCCATCCATGCCAAAAGTGGTTGTCTTTACTTCATTACTTTTATCGGTGATTATTCACGATATGGGTATATGTATCTGATAAGATACAAATCTGAAGCATTTGAATAGTTCAAATAATTCAGAAATGAAGTAGAAAACTAACTTGGTAAAAGTATGAAGACATTACGATCTGATCGTGGCGGAAAATACTTAGACCAACAGTTTTGGATTATCTCAGAGATAATGAGATTTTATCTCAGTACACTCCTCCTTGCACGCCGCAGCACAATGGTGTGGCTGAAAGGAGAAATCGAACCTTGTTAGACATGGTGCGATTGATGATAGGTTTTGCACAGTTTTGGGAATATGCGCTTGAGACAACTGTTTACTTGTTAAACAGAGTTCCATCAAAGACAGTTGATGTTACTCCATATGAGATGTGGACTAACAGAAAACCTTATCTTTCTCATCTGAAAGTATGGGGTTGTCACCTTCACGTGAAGCGGATTGATCGAGATAAGATTGAGCGACATCGACAAGTGTTTGTTTGTAGGATATCTAAAGAGACCAAAGGATATCAATTCTACCTTCTTTGAGGAACAAAAGGTGTTTGTTTGAGGCATCTTGTCTTTCTAGAGAAAGAGTTTCTTCTGAAGAAGTGGGAGCAAAGTTGAACTTGAAGAAGTTCAAGATGCTCAAACAAACATAGATCAAATGCCTGAACCTGAAACTGTCACTCATTCAGATGAAGTAACAGTTCAACCTTCTGTGACACACGAAGTTCGTAGGTCAAGTAGGATGCGCACTGTTCCCGAGAGATATGGATTTCTCGTAAGTGAACAAAATGACGTATTGCTCATAGAAAATGATGAGCCTGCTACCTATGAAGCGGACACAGTCAGATTAGCTTGATGCAAAGCTGACAAGTGTTTGTTCGTGGAATATCAATTCTACCTTGCTGAGGAACAAAAGTTGTTTGATTCCAAGCATGCTGTTTTCTTAAAGAAATAGTTTCTTTTACAAGAAGACAGTGGGAGCAAAGTTGAACTTGGAGAAGTTCAAGATGCTCGAACAAACACAGATCAACTGCCTGAACTAGAAACTGTAACTCATGTAGATGAGGTAACAGTTCAACCTTCTATTACACACGTATTTCGTAGGTTAAGTAGGATACGCACTGTTCCCGAGAGATATGAATTTCTCGTAAGGGAACAGAATGACGTATTGCTCATATGAGATGATGAGCCTACTACCTATGAAGAGGTTCTGAAAAGTTCAGAGTCTGAAAAAATGGCTTTGAGCCATAAAAATCTGAAATGGATTCCATGTACATAAACCAAGTATGGACTTTGGTTGTTACACCTGAAGGGATAAAACCCACAGGGTGCAAAGGGGTTTTCAAGATGAAAACCAACATGGATGGTAATTTGATTACCTATAAAGCAATGCTTCTGGTTAAAGGATTTCATCACAGACAAGGAGTTGACTATGACGAAACCTTCAGCCCCGTAGCAATGCTTAAATCCATTAGGATACTCCTAGCCATTGCCGCTCATTATGATTATGAGATATGGCAAATAGATGTGAAGATAGCTTTCCTGAGAGGAAATCTACCCGAGGATGTGTATGACACAACCTGAGGGCTTCACTTCCATCGATGGCGAAACGTATGCAAGCTTCAGAAATCCATGTTTGGATTGAAGCAAGCTTCCAGGAGTTGGATTATCCGTTTAGATGAGTCAATCAAAGAGTTTGATTTCTCACAAAATTCGGATGATCATTGTGTGTACAAGAAGGTTAATGGGACTGCAATCGTATTCCTTGTGTTGTATGTAGATGACATACTGTTACTAGGAAACGATGTCTCTATCTTTGTCGCTTAAAATTTGGTTGTCCAAACAATTTGCCTTGAAAGACCTTGGTAAAGCAACTTATATCCTTGGGATATAGATTTATGCAGATAGATCAAAGGTTGCTTGGTCTTTCACAAGCATCGTACATAGATGAGATGCTAAAGAGGTTTAGCATGGAACAATGCTATGTACGAGGCCCGATGTATCGTATGCTCTAAGTGTTACGAGCAGATACCAATCGGATCCTGGTGAGGGTCACTAGGTGACTGTCAAGAATATCCTCAAGTACTTGCGAAGCACTAAGGATGTTTTCTTTATCTATGGAGATGGAAATCTCCATGTGAGCGGGCATTCAGATGCTAGTATCTAATCTGATAAGGATGATTCTGAATCATGATTAGGTTATACATATTCACACTGAATAGCGTGGCGGTCAGTTGGAAAAGTTCCAAACAAGAGATGACTGCTGATTCAACAACCGAGGCAGAGTACATTGCCGCATGAGATGCGCAAAGGAAGAAGTTTGGATCAAGAAGTTCATTACTGAACTTGATCTGGTCCCTAGCTGTGGTGGGCCTATAGGATTGTATTGTGATACAATGGGGCTAATCTTGTGAGCAAAGGAACCAAGGTCTTATCGACGATCCGAACTCGTACTTTGCCGATTCGGGAGATCATTAGTCGAGATGATATCCTGATAGAGAGAATTCCCACAGAGCAAAGTGTTGCTGTTCCGTTGACAAAGCCATTGTCACAGGAGAATTGTGATTCTCATGGACTCGCTTATGGTATTGGATACTAAGGCGATTGGCTTTAGGTCAAGTGGGAGATTTGTAAGTACAAGTCGACTTGTACTACTGATAAGTCGACTTGTTCTTGAAAAGTACCGATAAGTCAACTTGTACATTGGATAAGTCGACTTATTCAAGGACGGTACTGTTCATTTGTGCCCTAAAGGCAATCCCCTTTAGCGCGTTTTATTCACAGTCGTATGCAGACTTCATGAATAAATAAAGAAAAGGCATTCTTCATTAATTTGATATTCATAAACATTGTTTATGAATTGATTGGATCTTTAATCGAATTAATGAAGTCCATGATATATGACATAGCATGAAGGAAATTATGATGTGATCATACTCCTGAGATTCCTATCATGTGCAATTGTGTCAAGATATCTAAATTCTCCTAGTTATAGGATTAATGAGGCCGGACATCATTAATCCGGATAGACTAACACATGTCATATTCCTTGATTGGATCAAGCGGTGGATCTCGAAGCGTAAATATGAGATATTTAGAGTTGACATGTGGATGCTTACTAGCGGTAGTAAGTTCATTGGATGACCCGCCATGAGATCATCACATGGATATCTTATCTAGTGTCGGATAATCTCATCATAGCAATGGTGCAAGTATCCTTAGACTTGAGGTACTCGAGGATATCTTGAATCTTGATCACGTGCTTTGACTCCATTCCTTGTTGCCTTCGAGAGGTAACTCATAGGGTGGTGCTTGGGTGCGGCTTGAGGTATTCAAGATAATTGAGTAGCCAATAAAGGATTCACCACTTACGGATTAGCGAAAGAGATACCCATGGCCTCTTGTCGGATCATTACTCGGAAATCTCGGCGAGTGAATATGTCATGGAGAGTGTCTTCATGGACATATAGAGTAATCGATCCTAGGGCGAGATCTGTTATCACTGGGCTAGGCTCGGTCTAGTAAGAGTTGACATTTTAACCATACTCATAACCAAGTGGGGTATAGGATGGTGAAAGGACTAATTGCACCAGAATTGTCATGGAAGGGTTCGTGATCCGGTTCGTGATGAATACATCAAACCGATTACTTTCCGTCAATTGGGGTCATGATGTGTTGCTAGATACCGCTCATGACTTGCTCAGATTAATTGTTAATCTAAGTGGCCAACATAGCCGGAAGCCCAAAGGGTCACACGCTAAGAGTGTTTGAGAGAATCAAAATAGTAATTGGACGAGTTCCAATTATGGAGAGCATTAGGATTAAATGGATCCCAATGGGATTGGGATATGTCCCGATGAGATCGCGACATCAATATTGCTAAGAAAGGTCTCGGGCGTTTTGACGATTTGGGCCGAAAGGCCTAGAGGCCCAGTTCATTGGACCTTAGCATTTATATTCTAATTAATTAATTAAGTAAATTAATTAATTATTTATTATATAAATTGGACATGTGCACGTTGGAAAGTGGGAGGAGAGGATGAAACTTTGAAAAGTCAAAGTTTGTTTCTCTTTCATTTAATAAATGAAAGGCCATTAAGCTCCCATGGCACCTTCTTATGGATTGAATTTTAAGTGTTAAAACAACATAAGAGGGTTTTTGGAGTTGGATGGCCGTATGGTTTCGTGAAGGAGGATAAGAAGTTGAAAGCTTAAAGGTTAAGCTTTGATTTGAAAAAGTTTCATGTTTCTTCTTCTTCCATCAAGGCACCACGATTTCTCTCTTCTTCCAAGCAAGTCTCCAACGTTTCCTTGACTCTCCGAGACGGTAGGGTCTAGCAGACTCTTAATCTGTTCTAGCTATTCCGGGTCAAAGGGGTTTGACTCGTTTAGGTTTTCTGATCTCTGCGTGGATCACCTTTAGAGATAGTCTCTTTTGGCTATTTAGGTTTATGTCTTCATACGGATACCTAGATCCTGGGTTCGGGAAGGTCCCGGGAACAAAAATTTTTGTTTTCCGCTGCCTGTACATGTGATGTACCTCCCGGGATTTTCCTACAAGCCCTAGGTGGTGAGGCCGTAAATTTATTTTGTTCTCTCTTCGCTCATCTGTCTCTCTCTGCCGAATGTCGATCCCCCCAGCTGATAGAATATTGATGTATATATATGTCGGCACTCTCCACTCGTCCAAAAATAGGTTTCTTCTCAAAACGGGTTGTTGGGTCAGGTATGCACAGTATGAGAATTTTCCAATTTTAGTCCAGGTGCCCGACTGTTCGCCGTGGCGAGATGATTCTTTGACGTCGCGGCGTGCTCTTCTTTGATCGCTCGCCGCAGCGTGCTGCTTTGTTGGAGTCGTGACGTGTTGCTTATATCACGTCGCGACGTGCAGACTTCTTCATGCGCCGTGACGTGTTGACTCTTCGGATCCTTTTGACTCGTCTTTTCTCCTACAATATAAAATAACAATTTGCAGTATCAATTGTCTTTAGAAAAATTATAATGCAATCAATGTGCAACAATTTTACTAACAAATTGCATAAAATGTAAGCTCACCATAAAGGACTAATTTAAGCACAAAATCACGAATTAAGAGTCAAAAAGTATGTTAAAAACCATGAAAGTGCTACCAATTTATATGATAAACTTGGGCTCAATCATGGGTTTGCCTAAGACTCCGAGGCAGCATGATGCTATATGGGTCTTGGTGGACCGGTTGACTAAATCGGCCCACTTCTTACCAATGAGAGAGAATAACTCATTTAATCAGTTGACCCAAAAATATATAAATGAGGTGGTGAGACTGTATGGGATTCCAGTGTCTATAGTATCGAACAGGGACTTGAGATTCACTTTTTGGTTTTGGAGGAGCTTGCAGTCTGCTATGGGTACTAATTTAAACTTCAGTACAATGTTTCATCCTCAGACAGATGGAGAGAGTGAGAGGACAATCAAGATTGCTGAGGATATGCTTAGAGCTTGTGTATTGGAGTTTAGAGGAGCTTGGGATCAATATATTGCATTGATAGAGCTTGCCTACAACAACCATTACCACAGTAGTATCAGAATGGCACCGTATGAGACACTGTATGGTAAAAAATGTCGGTCGCCATTATATCAGGATGAAGAGGGCTTGAGAATGGTTGAAGGCCCAGAATTAATACAATATATAGTGGATAAAGTGAAGTTGATTCGAGGAGAAATTAAAGTGGCTCAAGATAGACAGAAGAGTTATGTAGATCAACATCCACGTGATATGGAGTATAACATTAGAGACAGAGTATTCTTGAGAGTGTCACCTCGGAAAGGAGTGTTAATATTTGGTAAAAAGGGCAAGTTGAGCCCTAGGTACAATGGTCTTTATGAGATCATTGAAAGGATTGGACCTTTGGCCTATAATTTGGCTTTACCGAGTGAGATGTCTCAATTGCATAATGTGTTTCAAGTGAGTATTCTCCGAAGATATCGATCGGATTCGACACATGTGATACCAACTCAGGAGATTGAGGTTGCTAGTAACTTAAGCTATATTGAGGAGCCGATCAAGATTGTGGGATCGCAGATCAAGCAGTTGAGGAATAGAGTCATTCTATTGGTGAAAGTCCTTTGGAGGAACCACTCAACTGAGGAAGCAACATGGGAGACAGATGAGCATATGAGGAGACATTATGCCCACCTGTTCGAGCAAAAAGGTAAAAATTTCAAGGATGAAATTTCTTTAAGTAGAGGAGAGTTGTAACATCCCATTCTTGTGGGAAGGT
This sequence comes from Erythroxylum novogranatense, assembly GCA_029891385.1. Lineage (NCBI taxonomy): Eukaryota > Viridiplantae > Streptophyta > Magnoliopsida > Malpighiales > Erythroxylaceae > Erythroxylum > Erythroxylum novogranatense. Next base: position 59,796,379 of record CM057233.1, read on the forward strand.
TAAAACGGTTTATATGAGTGGTTAATGAGAGTTAGAAATGCATTTTCATGTTTATGCATTTTATGTCATACACATACATATGAATGGTGAAGTTGTGGCATACGAAAATAATTGTACATGCATTCATGAATAATTCCAGGTATAATTGGATTGAGTTATGATTTTTGGATGTTTTGAGAATTTTGAATTTATTTATATGGAAAATTCTATTGGTTAGTAAGAATATTGCAATTGTGAATTTTGGTGAATTTTGGCATAAATTTCAAAAAATTATAAAAATAGGAAAGGACATCAAATGAAGCTTTGGAGACAATTGAATTATAAAGATGAGAGTTTAAGGGAGTTACTTTCAAAAGAAACTAAGTTAGAGCTTAGATGTGAGGGAAGTGACAAATGTCATATAGGCTTGGTACTTTGCTAGAAGTAGGTCACTGTTTTCTGAAAGTTGAAAGGTTAAGTTATATGTCTAAGTTCATTCTTCATTGGGATCATCTCCAAATTTTCTTCCCATATACAGAGTTTTACATCGAACCCCTTCTAAGAGATTCCTCTACTTTTCCTTCTTAAACCAAACCCACTTTACTATTCGTGTCTTCTACCCTAAGAAAAATTGAAAGCTAGTCATTATTTTTAGTGAAGTACATAAATTGCATGGAGTTTAGAGCTTGAAGATTTTGGAGTTTTCAAAACTTAAGTAGTAAATAAATCCTTTAGAGAAGGGGATTTATGAAAGAATGTTGATGAGTTACTATCATCTACATGAAATGACATTTAAGTGTATATTCATAAATAATGTGTGGTTGGGAGGAAAAATTTGGATATAGTGTTAATTTTATTTTTTGAAAGATTATTAGTGATTAGGTGAAGAAAAAGTGATGTTGAAGTTGAGATAGCAAAAACTTGATCTGAAATTTAAGTAAAACTTCTGTACCAATCTAGATGGATTCGTCAAAATGGCCTTTATGAAAGTTATAAATCTTCCTTTTCATCTTCCCAACAGTATATAGTATGAAAACTATGGACATCTGAGCTGAAAGTTAGGGTCTTTATAAAGGAAGATGTTCAAAAGTTAAATTTATTTCTTCTGCTTTTTTGCTTCTTCTATGATGACATCATTGATGACGTCATCTTCTTCTGTGTTTTGTATCGTTTGTGCTTTGGTTCTTCTTAGTTTTGCTTCTTCTGCCTTTTTGTTTCTTCTGTGATGACATCATCTTCTTCTGTATTTTGTATCGTCTGTGTTTTGCTTCTTCTGCCTTTTTGCTTCTTCTGTGATGACGTCATTAATGACGTCATCTTCTTTTGTGTTTTGTATCGTCTGTGTTTTGCTTCTTTTTAGTTTGCTTCTTCCTTCTTTTTGCTTCTTCTGTGATAACGTCATCTTCTTCTGTGTTTTGTATCGTCTATGTTTTGCTTCTTCTTAGTTTCACCCCTTCTGTGTTACTATTCATGAACTCCTTCTATGTTACTGTTCATGAACTCCTTTTGTGTTACTGTTCATGAACTCCTTCTGTGTTACTATTCATGAACTCCTTTTGTATTACTTTTCATGAACTCCTTCTGTGTTACTATTCATGAACTCCTTCTATGTTACTGTTCATGAACTCCTTCTGTGTTACTGTTCATGAACTCCTTCTATGTTTTGTTCCTTTTGAGTTTTACTTCTTCTGTGTTTTGTTCGTCTTCTTTTGTGTTTTACTGACGCATCTTCTTTTGTGTTTCGCTGATGTGTCTTCTTCTATGTTTTGCTGACGCCTCTTCTTCTGTGTTTTACTGATGTGTCTTCTTCTGTTTTTTTCTTCTTTTGAGTTTTACTTCTTCTGTGTTTTGCTTCTTCTGAGTTTCGCTCCTTTTGTCTTTTTTTTTTCTCGCCTGACCATAACTTCTTCTTTAGGTGACTAAATGAATTAATTCTTGAACCATGGGACTCGTAACACATTTTCCTACATCTCCACCTAAAATTCTTAGCCATCGGAAATGAATTGACAAAGATTGAGTGAGAAACGTGGAACGGGTACAGTGAGTGCGCTCTTAAAGTTGTATAAACTGGGGTTATTCCACTGAACGTACTTCGGTGTTTTGATTGTGTCTGGATCTATAGGATTCGAAATGAGTAATGAATTGTGATTTCGATGGTTTTAATGAAGCATAAACCTAAGCATGGATCATTCTTAGATGAGTTTCAGATATAAGACTGATAATGTGATCGGAATAAGGGCAAGATAACCAAGATTGTCATGAACATGCATTATACATAAGTTATTTCATACACGTGCATCTTTGGATACTTATGATTAAAGAAATTGTGATCTTGTGTATATTATTTGTTATAGAGGAGCAACTAGAATGTCAACCTCCAGACGTTGTCGGATCTTCCAGGCATTAGCTTCGGGAGAAACTAGTGAGTAACCTAAACGGTCTCACTTAATTACTTGTTTGCTTAGATTATATTTTGAATAATGAATGAATGAGATTTGATTGTGGATTCTGGATAAAAGGTCCGATGACTGCGAAATGTGGATTGGGTTATTGAAGTGTAGCTTGAATGTGAATGTGAATGTGGAGACCTAATTGCTTAGAATGTGATTGATTGCGGTACATGCATTCCATGCATGAATGCATGATATATAATGGCGATTGTGATTAGAGTAGCCAACGATCAGAGCTTAAAGCTCAACGTGTGGAAATGAGCATCAATCTAAAAAATGTTTCAGAGCCTCAGGCTTAACGTATAATGAACCTTGTATCTTCTTCGGATAAGAGATAGTTATTAATGAGCTCGGTATCTAAAATGGATACAGGACAGTTCAGGCACTTGGTCACAACAATGTAATAATTAGAAAAGAGTCTAATGAATATTTCATATGCATTTGATTATGTATGCTTGATTGATGGAAATGCATGATTTGTTTCTGTTTAAGTGAAAATGTGATACTTATGTAGAATGCAAAGTTGTGAAATAATTGTTATGTGAATTGATGTGCTACATGAATTGAGTGAACCATCGATGATGGTTACCTCATTGAGTTCGCAAAACTCACGAAAATTGCAATGTTGAGAGGCTCCATTACCGTGTAGATAGTGTTTTAACAAGTGAAGTCATGGCTCAAAGGTCGGTCAACTGGGATTTTTAGATGACTGGGATAGATATGATGTATTTTTCCCTTTCATTTAGTACTTTTGTACTAGGTTTTGTTAATGTACATGTAGAAGAAGTTAAAAGACAATGTAGACTCTGTTCTTTAGATATGTGAATAAGGAAAAAGTTGGTTTTAAAATTTTGTGATTTTCTATTGATGCTTATTAAGTGAGGGATTTTATGATGCCATATGAAGTGAAAGTAATGATTGAACGTGACTTGCCTTTATCGTAGGATATGTACCGTAATGACCTCTGGACGTCCCGGTGGGTACCCTGCTGATATGTGCTTAATTGTTGATATTTTTAATTATTTACACTTAGCGATTAATGATACAAAAATGCTTAAGATACTCACTTTAATTCATATTTGATTTTAGGTACAATTTGGAAGTAAAGAAAATAAAGTGAGTCAAAAGTATCCAATTTGAGACATTTTCCGAAGATCAATTCTTGCTTGTCTTCATGGAGTGAGACAAAGAAAATTAAAAGATGAAAAATGGAAGACAAAGAAAGAAAGAAAATTCCAAATGCAAGTAACTGAAAGAAATTAAAAAAAGAAAAAAAAGAGTTTGGTGGCTGTATTTCACGCAGCCACGCATGCGTTTCATGCATGCATTAACACTATGTGAAATGCAGCGTTATGTAGAAGGATTTTAAAATCACGCCATAGTCAGACGCAATAGAGGAGAGCACAGGGAACGACGACGCATGAGGTGTGGAGCAAAAAAGGCAGTAGAGGAAAATGAGGAGAGCACGCAACGTTTTACTTAAAAACGCAGAAGGCAGACGCTAAACGCATGCAACAGTAGACGTTAAACGCAGCGTGGAGTAGAGAGGGTTTAAGGGTTTTACATTGACGTAGACCCTTAATTGTCTAATCAAGGCACGGGAGACTCAACAAGCTTCCGGAATAAAACAGGCAGCAGGCACAAGTGGAGGGGGGCTTGCGGCTTGTGGCTCGCAGCTGAAGGGAGCTGGCGTGGAACAAGAGCGTAGGATGAGAAGCTGCAGTAGTCGCGAGACTTGAGAGGCATGAGCAGTGCATGATGTTTAAACTCCAACATTAAATTGTCTCGTCGATAAATAGTAATTTTGTGGGGAGCTTGCGATAGTGAGAAGAAACAAAGGGATTTTTGGGGGTTAAAGCTATTTGTCGGAAAATATCAATGAAGGGCTAAACATCTCGACACCGGTTCGGAGGTTAAATCGAGGTCGACGACCCGTGTTAAGTATTATTTTAATTATTTTGTTGTTAGGAATTGATTGTGTTGTCCTATTTTAATTGATTTGGGTTTTGTGTATGGATAATCGAATTTTCGTTATTATTCAGTTATTTGTGTATGAACCCGTTGGGTATTGTGAATTGATGATTTTAATGCGTTCATTGAATCGTTAATTTCAAACCCATTGATAGAATTTCGATATAATCTATAATTGTTGTGTTGAAATTCATGTGTAGCGACTAATGATTCGTAATCATTAGGGATAACATGACCTAGGTTAAATGACGCATCGTATGTGGTTGTTGCCTTGATTAATCGGTTTTCCTAGTTCGTAATGCTACCACTTAATTATATCTAGAGATCGTATCCTAGGTTGTTAGGTGGTTAGGTTTAATCAACGATTGTATTTTGATTAAACAAAACCTAAGGGAAAGCTCGGGTTAATTTTTAACCCACGATTAATAATTGTTAGGAGAGGTTAAAGAACAACAAATTAATAAAATAAGCTTAGTTTGGGTGTAGGCCAAGATTGAATCGAAGAATCGAGTCCCTACCAAATTTCCCACATTTATCATTTTTTGCATGTTTTCTTTAATTTGTTTTTATTAGTTAGTTTTATTTTATTTTTGTTCTTTTAAAAATCCAAAACCCCCCTTTTTTCCTAAACACTGATTAATTTCATTTCTTAAACTTTACACACACTCTCTGTGGAATCGACCTAGACTCGCCACTGCTACAGTAGTAGTCTAGTTATTTTAATTTTGATTAGCGTTACGACGCGCGGTCACCTGCGGTAAGGGGGTGCTACATAACAAGTATCAAATACTATCATAGATAAATCATTTCTTAGATACACAGTTCAATCTTAAAATAACTTCCACACAACTTTGCAAATCATTCAATGAATTCAAATTATACGTGGATGCGACATATATGAGACTCATATTCATTTTTATTTTGTTATGATTGTGTGTTTTTACAGTATCCTGATTTATTAGGCTTAGTTAGTCAATCAGTCAGTGACTCATTGATCACAGTGAGCCATAGGTTCGAACCATATATGCGGGAGCTTAAAGCTCATATCAGTAACAATATCAGTAGCCACATCAGTCACAACTCTTTTATATTACATGCATTGGAATGAAGTGCATGCCACATTTCAGTCATCAATTCAATCAATTTTATTTGCATGTAATATGACAATATATTAGTCACATTATCAATTACAATAACAGTCACAGTAGTAGTGGTCATCGGACTAGATCTACCATTCAACCTTTCAGTTGAGAATCATAAAATCATTTAGGCAAACACATTCACATTCAAGTAGCACTTCCAATATCATTCTCATGCATCAAAACGCCTCAGAAAAATATTGTCCGGAATCCAGTACACAATCAACACAATTCAGTACAATTTAATAAGACTACAATACAATTCAATAATGTATAAAACAATATGATGAGACCATCTTAGGTTACTCACAGTATGCACCAAACAACTATTGCCTTGATGTCTCGGCAATGTCTGGATGTTATCTTTCAATGTGCTCCTACACATACAATACATACACATATCACAATATTGCACAATTTTGTATTCATTAATGCACATTCATGTATAGTAACTATTCACAATGTATGTTCATGACAATTCTGGGTTTCTTATTATTTATTTAGTCACAAAAATCATTCGAATATCGACATTCCATTGATCAACTCAGATTTGTTTAAAAATACACTTTTGGGTTCATTTTGAACAATTAATTGCATTAGGAAAGTGAAGGAATTTGGTAACACTTCCTTCTAAGAAATTATTCTACTATATCTTTAGTCTCTATTGATGCCAAGATCACTCAATTTGGTTCATTATTCTATGTGTTATGCTCAAAATACCACAGACTGTGCACATTTAAAATTTTGGTTAGTACATGATCATGCATTCAAGTTGTACACCTCATATCTCTCAATTCCAGTATCAAAAAATTACAAACTTTATACCAATTTAAAGCTAAGAGAATAATCTAAAAGTTGGTGTAGAAATCTCAATCTAATTTAGCCTACATCAATATAGTTCATTCAATAATCACAGGGTATGATTTCTGTCCCTGGTAGTGCTTCAGCTTAAGCTACGACTCAATTACATGCAAATTTTTAAACTCTTAGAGATAGAATTAAAATTAGACTTCCCCAAGAAAGTTGTAGAAATATGTCTCTAGTTTAATCTAAACAAAAATATACTCATTAAAAAATCTACAGCTCAAGTTATAATCAGAATATCGAAGCATGTTCATGAAAATTTTCCAATTCAAAATTATTCCAGTAGACTTCCACACTTTCATCCAATCAATCATTTTCAAACTAATTCAAATAGCTTTAAATGTTTATGAAGAGAAAGAAAAATGTCTTAGGAATCCATTGATCTATGTTTCAAGTCATTTGAAGTTCGGATGAAAAAGTTATAGCCAAAAGACTTAAGGTAGTTTAATTAAATACTCTAGCTCATAACCCATACATAAAACCACCACATTTTCTCTCTCTAAAACACCAACCTTCATCTTCTTCACCGAATTGCACTTCTCCTCTTCTTCTTTTTTTTTTTCTTTCATTCCTATGCATCACAGCTATTATATCTGATGCATAAACCTTTTTTTTTGCTTGCATCTCAATTGAACCCAACACAAATAAATCAAAATTCCAAAATTTTATACATACATAGAAAAAATTATACTGTTTACGTAAGCATAAGCCATTTTTCTGCATTTTTTTTCCATCTTCAGCTAATACATTTCTTTTCTTTTTTTCATTTTAATCCTTCTTAAAACATAACACTACACTACTCTAAGTTCTCTTTAACTCCAACCTCACAAAAATCTATCACTAACTTTACCCAAACATTTCTGCATATATAATGAAAACAGAGCATATTCCAACTTTGCTTCTGTGTGTTTGTTATTATCCAACAACAACAACCTCATTTTATCATATAATTTTTTTTCTTCTTTTTTTTCTTCTCTCATATGAATCTTCCCATTTTCATTACAACTTACTATCAAACTCATTTTAATTTCTTCAAACATTTTCGAAGACATTCACGTATATTAACAAGAAAAATAGAGTATAAACACCAACCACATACGTAATAGTTTAAACCACAATAGAAACACATTTTTCTTCATCAACGAACATAGTTTTTTATTTCTCAATACATAATCTATTCAATATAGTTTTAAACAATTCCTAATTCTCAAATCCATCATTTATTTCATATATCACCATAACCTCACTTCTTAAACCCATGCATGCTTTACACTGAAAAATAAACTTATCAGAGCTACTTACTTGGCTAAACTATTTGTAGCAGTAAAAGTAAATCAAATGCACATAAATTTCACAACTGATGTTTCAACAGAATCTCCAGTATTGACAAAAATGAGTAGAGCTTCGGTGATTGAAAGGAAATTATAATTAACTCCACAAAATCAAGTAACAGTCCGGTTGGTAAGTTTGAATTCGATGTGAGATCAAAACAGGGTTCTAAAAGCAAAGGAAAACTCAGAGGAAACAATTTGGGAAGCATTCGATGATCAACCCAAAAGCTTCTCTCCCTTCTTCAGAAACACACGTGGTAACGTGTGTCCCTTACATGTCAACCACGTGGCTACATGCAAGGCTTCCAAATATTATTATTTCATTGGTCCGCAGTGTAGTCCAAAAATACCTAAATTTTTCGAAAATTCTGTAGAATTTACAAAATTTTTTTGAAATAATATTGACACTCTCCAACTAAATTTTTAACAGAAATAATCCACAATTTGCATTTTTAATCACATTTATAAATCAATTATACCTGAACAATGTCAATGAATGCATGTACAATTTTTTTTAATATATCAAGATAAATATTCACATATGTGAGAATATACAATGACGTATGAGCATGAATTATGGTTCCTAATTTTTCATTAATCTCTAATAAACATGTTGGACCCTGCTTGCTTCCAGAGCCCAACTCTTTTACGAAATCATGGAACTTGAGCTTGCTCTAATATCACAACTATTGACCCCGTTGTCGGAACCCAACATTCGAAGTCTTAAACCTTGTGCATAAAACCCTGTAGGTCATTTGCTGTCATTCCACAATAGTAGTGAGCGCACACTAATCAAATATTAAAATCACAACTTGACTTCTTCATAGAAATTGTAGCTTCAAGTCTCTAATTTGCTTTGAAGAAAAAATCCCCTCAATCGGAGTTCTACAACTCAAGATATGCTTAAAAAAAAAACTTAAGTGTGCTCATGCCCCAAACAAGCCCTCTCAACCTACCTCTCACTTAATTTCATGCAAATTCTCTCCAATAAACTCCAAATGGTACTAATTTTTTTGGAGAGAAAGATATATGTCTTAGGAATCCATTGGTCTAAGAATCACTTCAATTGGAAGCTGGATGGGAGAGTTATGCCTAAAAGAGTAAACAATGTTTACACCCTAAATCAATTTGAACCTCTCTTGACGCGATCACCATAACTTTCGATCTAGAAATCGTATTGAGTTCGTGTCAGCACCGTTAGAAAGAAAACATCTAAACTTACAACTCTCATGAAGACCACAAAATGAGATTCGGCCTCTGAAAATATCAAAAAATCATCATCTTCCCCGTAACGACATCCATATCCGTTTAACGGACACGTATCGGGTGAAGGAGTCCAAAATACTCGAGAAAGTCCGTTAAACGGACATGCATGTCCGTTTAATGGACATTGTGTAGGAAAATCCCGGTGTGAGCATCACATGCCCACGGTGCGGAAAGCAAAATTTTTTTGTTCCGGGACCTTCCCGAAAGCCAGGATCCATGTGTCTACACAACAGACTCAAACCATAACAGCCAAAGGAGACCGTCTCTAACGGTATCCACGCAGAGATCGGAGAACCTAACCGGGACAAACCCTTTGACCCGGGAATAGCTAAAACAAAGTAAAGAGTGCTAGCTCCTACCTTTGTCCTTGGAGAGCTTGAATCAAAGATGAAGAGGAGATGAAAGGAAAGCTTGGAGAGTATGAAGATCGTCGATGGAGAAGAGAAGAAAACAACTTTTTCTTCAAAACTTTTCTCCTACTTCCAAAAGCCAACGATGATCTTCAATGAATGAGAGGAAACTCTTTCATTTTTCTTCTTATTCAATAAGCCACGATCATCCTCTTCATCTTTTAATTATTTTGTCTTTTGTCATTAAATGCATTAATGACTAAGCATGAAAGGAGAAGCTTCCTTTCTCCTTTCCACGTATATGACATATATATATATATATATTAATTAATTCTTTAATTAATTAATCATATATATTTATATATATGTATATAACTTCTGAAGTGGTCCAGTCACACTAGGGTCAGTCCTACCGGCCTATCGGGTCCCGATATGGGAAAAACCACCAGAAACTTGTCTCAGCAATATCGATGTCGCGATCTCATCGGGACATATCTCGATCTCATCGGGATCCATTTATTCCGTTTGCTCTCCATTTATTGGAACTCTATCCAAAACTATTTTACGAATTCTCCGAGACACTCTTATGCGTTTGACCCATTAGGTTCCCGGTTATGTTGGCCACTTAGATTAACACTTAATCTGAGCAAGTCATGAGCGATATCTAGCAACACATCATGACCCCCAATTGACCGGAAAGTAATTGGTTTGATGAATGAACATGTATTCATCATGAACCATATCACGAACCTTACCATAGACAATTACCGTGCAATTCGTCCTTTCACCATGCTATACCCCACTTGGTTATGAGTATGGGCAAAGTGTCAACTCTTTACTAGACTGAGTAAGTCAAATCTAGTCCAAGTGACTTCAGTTCTTGTCCTGGGACTCATTACTTAATATGTCAATGAAGACATTCTTCATGACATATATGCTCCGGCCAGAGACTTCCAAGTAATGACCCTGACAAGAGGCCATGGGTATCATCTTCTGCTATCACAGAAGTGGTGAATCCTCTATTGGCTACTCAATTACCTTCGAATACCTCAAGTTGTACCCAATCACCATCCTATGAGCGACCTCTGTAAGGCAACAAGGAATGGAGTCAAAGCACATAATCAGTATCCAAGATATCCTTGAGCACCTCAAGTCTAAGGATACTTGCACCATTGCTATGATGAGATTATCACTGACATTAAAATAGGACATCCATGTGATGATCTCATAGCAACTCATCCAATGTACTTACTACCTCTAGTAAGCATCCACATCTCAACCCTAAATATCTCATATTTACAATTTCTGAGATCCACTGCTTCAACAAACCAAGGAGCTTAAGATGTGCTAGTCTCTCCGGATTACCGATGTCCAGTCTCAGTAATCCTATGACTAGGAATAATTTAGATACTGACATAATTGCACATGATAGGAATCTCAGTAGTATGATCACATCACAATTTCCTTCATGTTATGTCATATATCATGGACTTCATTAATTTGCTTATTGATCAATATTAGTTCATAAATAATGAACAGCAAGTTAATGAAATATGCCTTTCTTTATTTATTCATAAAGTATGTACACAAATTTGTACAAAATGCGCTAAAGGTGATTGCCTTCAGGGCACTACTCTAACAATCTCCCACTTGACCTAAAGCCAATCGCCTTGATATCTAATACCATAGGCGAGTACATGAGAATCAAAACTCTTCTGTGACAATGGCTTTGTCAACGGATCAGCAATATTCTGCTCTGTGGGAATTCTCTCAATCTGGACATCACCTCGTCCTATGATCTCCCTGATTAGGTGATATCTACGGAGTACGTGTTTGGATCGTTGATAAGACCTTGGTTCCTTCGCCTGCGCAATAGCCCCATTGTTGTCACAATACAACTGTTGGATCCGAAAAAGAAAGCATGCTTAATATGGAGAAACGATAGATTTCAAAACTATTTAAGAAATCATCTTGCAGCGGAAGCAATATATCCAAATCAACATGCTAATCCATACATGATATGGCATAAGGATAATAAAACCAAGAACAAGATAAAAGGAATTACCGACTCCTTCGCTACAGCTTTAAATCCTCGCTGCGCTATCCTCTCCTTCTTGTATCCAAATACTTTGCCTTTGAGTCTTTTCCTTTAGCAATCTATCTTCTTCCTTGTAGTAGTATCCTCTACCAATTAGATTTACCACTTGTTCTTCAAGGACAACTAGGTTAACAAAATCCTTTGGTGGGAAAGGAGAAGAAATATTTGGAGGAGATTTTCTTAGAAGAAGAACCAAAATTGAAACTCTTTCAATTCTTTCACTTAGGAATTTCGGTTCTACCTTGCATGAAAGGAGAGAATGTCTAAAAACCATGCAAGAACCCTTTCTTACATCTCAATTTCGAAATATGCATGAATGGAAAGAGTGAGAGGCATCCAATGCATCACTTCTTACATTAATCACTCATCAAATAGCCAATAAATGAGACTTACTTCATTTATCTTTAAAATGGCTATTTGAAAAGACCATAACCTATAATTGAATACCCATTTTGGTTTTGGAAAGAAGAAAGAAGGAAGATGGTCCATCTAATGCACATCTTTCATCTTTAATCTAATGAATGCAAATAGGTTACATGCCAACATTAAAAGCCAACCATTAAACCATTTAATGGTAAGTTCATAACTCCATTTAATAATGATGAACCATAATAAAGACCATCTTTATTTAGTAATTTAATGTCAAATATGTGGTTACACATCTAACCTAACACAATTTCGAAATTGCTTCTTCTCCATTTAAAAAAAAATTGTTTTAATATAATTAATCTAATCAATTACATTAAACCAAAACAAGCCCATTTCTAAATGAACATATGGGCTTCCAATTAACCATTAATTAGTATAAGCCCATCATTCAATTATGGACTTCTAAAGCCTCCAAACTACTTCTTACTTAGCTTGATAACCTTCCTTAAAGCCAAGTGGGGAATCTTATTGGACTTTGATAATTCAAGCTTCAATAAGCCTAGAAATAATTCAATCTCATTGGAATTAATTCTAGCTTATTAACCAAATGTCATTCCACTAAAGACAATTAGTTGAACTCTTGAATTATTAAATATTATGAGAATTTGTTCAATTGCAAACCCTATTTAGAACCTTATTATAGCCATCCGCACAACAAAGGGTAAAATTACCGTTTTGTCCTTATGTTGGTTTTTCCTTCTAGATCTCTCATTTTACTTTATATGGTGATTAACACATAAGATCTCATCTTAGTGTTAAGACTTGATGGTAGCTAGTCCATCAAACTATCGCGCCAGCTTAATCACCAAATCTCCTTAAAACATCTAGAAGAGATGATAACACTATAAACTCTTTATTTGAGTGAATGTTCCTCGATACATGTTTCAATTAATAATTCCAACATGCGACAATCGGATTAATACCTGTAAAAATCCATTCCATCATATCAAGAATTATAATGAAATACATATGAGTTCACCACTCATCAAGATTATGGTTCATAATAAGTGAATGCTTAAGTTGTATGTTTTAAGATTAAAGTAACGCCCACTTTATTCTTGAAAACATACTTGATTCAATTCATTTAATAGTGCCATTATCGATAGTCTACTACTATCATGATATGAAACTCATCATTCCCTTTAAGTAAACTCCTTTACTTATATGGAGATAAATCGCAACACTACGCCTAAACCATAATCAAACGACCAACTTGATTATTCAACTGTGAATCAATTAATTGATTCTAATAATATACATGTTTCCCATACATCTCTATGTATATGTATATTACTTACAAATGAATCTTGGTACCTTATGACCAGATATATAATGCTCATACAGATAAAACCAAACTCTTTTGTTTTATTAATAATAAATATTTTCATTACAAAGCTCAGAATCAAGAAGATAAAGTTACATGTAAATACACTTGCTTTCCAGGGCACTATATTTACATAACTCCAACAATCTCCCACTTGCCTAAAGCAAGTTTGACATATCCTTCATTCCCATCCCTTCTTGGTGACCCTCAAAGCTCTTTTGAGTCAATGTCTTTATGAACGGATCAGCAAGGTTTTGCTCTGTAGGAATCTTTACCACATCCACTTCTCCACATTGTATTATCTCCCTTATGAGATGATACTTTCGCTTAATATGTTTGGCAGCTTTGTGGTTCCGAGGTTCTTTAGAATTAGCCACTGCCCCACTATTATCACAATAAAGTGTAATGGCTTTTTCTGCCTTTGGAACTACCTCCAAATCATTTAGGAACTTCCAGAGCCAGACTGCTTCCTTTACTGCTTCATAAGCAGCAATATACTCAGCCTCCATAGTCGAATTAGCAATACAAGATTGTTTGACACTCCTCCAAACTATGGCTCCACCTCCTAAAGTAAATATAAAACCAGAAGTTGATTTCCTTGAATCAACATCTGATTGGAAATCAGAATCCGTATATCCTATCCGAATAAGATTACTTCCAGAATAAACAAGCATTAAGTTCTTCGTCCTACGAAGATACTTAAGTATACACTTAACCGCAGTCCAATGTTCCATTCTGGATTGGATGAAATCGCTACCGGTCCCATCATGTAAGATATCTGTCTAGTGCTGCAACATTGCATACATCAAACTACCAACTGCCGAAGCATATGGAATGTTACGCATGCGTTCAACGTCCTCTTGGGTTTTAGGTGCTTGTTCCTTTGAAAGTTTGATTCCATGTCTAGTAGGAGTGAAACCCCTCTTGGAATCTTGCATGGCGAACTTATTGAACATATTCTCAATGTAGGTTAGTTGAGACAAAACTATCTTCTTATTCTTACGATCCTTTATAAGTTTGATCCCTAGAACATAGGTAGCCTCTCCCAAATCCTTCATTGAAAATGGTTCATTCATCCATCCCTTAACCGCAGATAACATTCCCACATCATTCCCAATGAGCAGAATGTCACAAACATACAGGATTAGGAAAGTAACCTTACCTTCTTGTATTGTTTTGTAAACACAAGGCTCATCTAGGTTTTGTATGAACCCATAGGTTTTGATAGCCTTATCAAACCTAATGTTCCAAGACTTAGATGCTTGCTTAAGTCCATAAATGGACCTTTGCAACTTGCAAACCTTATGCTATTACCTAGCTCAATGAATCCTTCTGGTTGGGCCATATAAATGGTCTCCTCAAGATCTCCATTCAGAAATTTGTTCTTGAAATCCTTTTGCCATATTTCATAATCGAAATAGGCTGCTATGGCCAAAAGAATCCTAATGGACTTAAGCATGGCAACCGGAGAAAAAGTCTCCTCGTAGTCTATACCCTCCTTTTGAGTATAGCCTTTAGCTACCAATCTAGCTTTAAAGGTCTCTATCTTTCCATCCGATCCCCTTTTCCTTTTGTAGATCCATTTACACCCTATGGTTTTATACCGTGGTAGATCTACAAGGACCTGCACTTCATTAGTATACATAGAATCTATTTCCGATTCCATTGCCTTGAGCCATTTTCCTGCATCAACATCATTAATAGCCTGTGTATACGTAATGAGATCTGTTTCTTCTTAGTCTGAGATGGCAATTAAGCCTTCTCCTAAACCCAGATACCTATCTGGTTGTCTCACAAGCCTCCCACTACGTCTAGGCATATCTTGATGTTCAGGTTGCACTTCTGATTCAACTCTTGAATCCATTTCGACATCTTGTTCTGTCATATCCAAAACAACTCTTGGTTTGGATGAAATAGCAAACTACTTTAGTACTACTTCACTTATTCCTTTGTGATTTCCCACAAACTCTTCCTCTAAGAAGTTTGCATTTGTCGACACAAATACCTTCCTATCATGAGGACTGTAAAAATAGTACCCTCGAGTTCCCATAGGATATCCTACAAACAAACATACTTCTGACCTTGGTTCCATCTTTGTGGATTCAGGCTTTAGAACATGGGCTGGACAGCCCCAAGTCCTCAAGTGCCTCAATGAAGGCACTCGGCTAGTCCACAACTCCCTAGGTGTTTTAGGCACCGATTTGGATGGAGCAAAGTTAAGAAGATATGTTGCCGTTTGTATGGCATATCCCGTAACGATTCTCGGAAGGCTAGCATAGGACATCATTGATCTTACCATTTCTAATAGAGTTCTATTTCTCCTCTCTGCTACACCATTCTGTTGAGGTGTACGAGGAGTTGACAAATTGAAACAATTCCATTGTCAATTAAATATTCTGGAACTCTCCAGATAAATACTCACCACCTCGATCCGATCGAAGTCGCTTTTAATGGCTTGCCAGTTGCTTCTCACTTCAACTTTGAATTCTTTGAACTTTTCAAAAGATTCACTCTTTTATGCATCAAATACAAATAGCCATGTCTTGAGTAATCATCTATAAAAGTTATGAAATATTCATAGCCTCCTCTAGCTTGTACATTTATGGGCCCACACACATCAAGATGTACCATGTCCAATGTGGATTCAAATCGCTTCCTTTAGAAGGAAATGAGGCTTTGTCATTTTCCTTCAATACAAGATTCACAGGTGGGTAATGGATCACTATCCAAGCCCATAAGGATCCCATCCTTTACTATCCTCACAAGTCTTTTCTCGATTGATATGACCCATCCTTAGATGCCACGATACTTTGAATTAATGCTAGAGATATTGGATTGTCTTGGTTTTATCAATTACGTGGTGTTTAGTGCGCCTTTCATAGGTTCTATAAAAACAATCCTGTTTAATTATCGCTTCACAAATAAAACCTTATTCTCATATATTGAAACAACCTTTTCAAAATATAAGGAATAGCAGATTTTATTAGACAAAAATGTAAATCATGTTCCTTACAATCATTGGCATGTAATAAACATCTTCCAAATATAACCTATGACCACTAGAAAGTCCAAGATAACTACTCCCACCGATTACAATGAAACATAGGAACCATTTGCTATCTTAACTTGAAACCGACGCTAGAAGTCTTTTCCTTTCATGGAACCCCAAAAAGAATTACAAACATGGTTAGTGGCTCCTGAATCTAATATCCAAGAAGTAGATAAATCTGCCACATTTCTAGTTCCTAACAAACTTAGGAAGCCCATACCTTATTTGCTTTTGAGGGACTCTAGGTAGATCGGATAGCTTTTTCAAAGGGCCCATCTCATCACAAAGGGAAACACTACCTTTGATGTTCTCTTTGGCCTTCTTTTTCATGGGTTTGGCCTTGACCCTATTTGGGCCTTCTTTTTATTGGACCCTTCTTCTTTCCTTGCCTTACCTCGGGCTTAGAAGAAAAGCTACATTAGCTTCGGCCCATGAGCCTTAATATTCAATATTTCCTCCGTGCTTTGAAGGGTATTCATCAACTCACTCAAGGTGTAATCCTTCTTTGTTGAGCTCATAGTCCAACTTAAACCGCTGAAAAGACAAGTTTAAGCTATTGATGATCATAATCATCTGCGTGTTCGCATCCATATCCGCCTAAGCATCTCAAATTCGGACCGCAGAGATTACCTTCATCATGTAATCCCGCACTGATTCACGGTGTTTCATGCGAGATTATGAAAGGTTTGGATAGCTTTCACTCTTGCAGACCTAGTCCTCACACCAAACATCTCATGTAGGTGATGGACCATTGCACTAGCAGCTTTCATAAAGCAATTTGCTTTTGCAACATGCCACGATGAAGCGAATATAACACTTAGTAGTCTTGTCAAGATTCGCCAATGCTCATGTTGTTGGACTTGCTCAGAGTTGCATCTCCACTTAGAGGTGTAGGTTAATTTTCAGTTAACACCCATGAAATACGTTCATATTGAAGAACAATGTCAAGGTTACGTGTAGCACCCCAACTCCCGCGAGACCCGAACCCGACATCTACAGTGACATCCGAGCCCGTGACCCGCGAGGGTAGCATGCTAGAGCAGTCAATCACAATTTAAAACTCGCTATGAAATTTTTCTTCCAAAAACGTTTTAACGCGCAGAAATCAAAACACACTTTGGGCCCGACATATGACAAAAACATTTTCAGATACAAAACACTTTCAGTTATTAATTAGCACTCAACGGTGCTTAATCAGTACATAAACAGAAAGGCATGACCCAACTGGGCTCGATGCCATTTCTAAACACAATTCAGAAATCAAAATCTCAATACACTTTTACATTTATTATGCTAGGGCCCACCAAACAAGACACTGTACTCATACAGATGTGACGACACTGATCCCGACCCGCTACTCTGCCTTGCTAGCAACGATCATACTCCCGTTAGTCTAACAGGGTACTCTTCAGTTCCTGAAAAATAGATGCAATGTTGGGTGAGTTTGCGAACTCAATGAGAAACCATCATCGATGGTTCACCCAACTCATGCATTCACAATTCATATACACACTGAATCACATATTCACACTTTCAAATGTTCACATGCATTCAATTTCACTTTCACACAGTTCACTTTAGATCATTTACATATGCAGTATGCATGTGACACTTTCAGTTTCATTTCATTGTTGTGACCGAGCGCAATCGTAAATCAAGAATCACATTTTTGGCAAGTAGGAGGGCCCTCCGGTATGCACTATGCCCACTCACATTAGGGATAGGAGAGCCCGTTGGGTATGCACTAATCCCTTTCACATAATAGGACCCCACACCCCACCCGTAGGTGTTTGCAGGTTTTACTGCGGCGTGTGTTTGCGGGTTTTACCGAGGTGTCCTCAAATATACAGTGACGTCTCTGGTCAACAACTATCATTATCTGATCATTTAATTATGCATGAGTGCATATGTCATTCACATTTCACAGTCATATCTCATTATTTCACTAACACTTTTACAATTCGATTCACTATTGCATTTATGCACATTTATTCACATTTTGCACTTCCATATCTCAATCCAATATTTCGAACACCCATGGTTCGAAATCAATCAAAACAATCACACATATATCCATCCTTAACTCCACATGGCATTAATGCATCTAATATTAAACACATAAAGGCTGAGGAACCAACTAGGTTACTCACCTGCACTTCCGAGCTATAGCCTGGAAGTCCCAACATATCCGTGGAATTGTTCCATCGGTGCCTTTAAAACAATCAGAAAAATCGAATATCACTCATTGCACAATTTCCAATATTCAAAAATGCAATTATAGCAAATACATTGAGTACTATACATGTTATGACATTCCCTAAATTTTCCCAATTCGATCACTTTCACTCTGATTCATAGCAAAATCCAATTACCATAAGTCAATAGATTAATATCCAATTCTCTGCAGTCACATTCCAATTAAAATCACAATCACTATTTATTGTCACTAGATTCCCGTAATCATCGAATTAAAAATCCGAAATTCCATCTTATCAATTCAAATTCTAAATCTCTAAATTCCAATTAATCATTTAGAAAACAATTCAATTGAAATCAAATCTCAAATTCATTACTTCTAACAATCATCTTAAAAATCACTTCATTTCATTCTCCCAGATTGAAATTCCTAGTCTCAGAAATTCAATTGATCCATAGCCAATCCATTAGAAACTAATCCTCCAAATTTATAATCTCTATATTGAATTTAATCAGTAGGTAATTGAACTATCAAATTCCTAGATCCCCATAATTTAAAACCTAAAAAATCTCATTTTGGAAAAATCAGCATTCCTCATTGCCATGAAACTCCATATTCTTCACGTTATTGCACAAGATACATCGCCGCCATGCGAACTCACGCCTTCATCGCGGTGTACGCACCGCGTACGCTGCGACGTGCTCCTTTCTTCCTCGCCGCGGCGTGTCTTCTGCGCACGTCGCGACGTGCGAAGCATTTCTGCTCACCGCGGTGTGTTCTTCATGCGCCGCGGTGTGCACAACGAACACGCCCAGAAAACCCAGAAATTTCCAGATTTCTCAGATTCAACTCCATCCAAATCCATTCTAAACACTCCCAATTAGTTTCATACACTATACTGAACTCATTTCTAACCTCAAAACTATCTAAAACTTATTATTCATCAAAATCCCAAATCAAACTCAACATTTTCTAAAAAACCCTAACATCCGAAACTTTCAAATTCTCTAAACAATTTCATAACTCAATCAATGATCAAATTAAACAACTTATATCATAAGGAAACAAAGACTTACTTGATTCAAGCTTTAATCCTCCTAAAATTCCTCAAGAATCCCCAAATCCTAAGTTTTCTCCATCCACGGAAAAACCCATTTCCTTTGAAAACAAAGGAAATTCGTGGATGACGATACGGACGATTTCAATTTATAAACAAAATATCTAGGGCTTGTTTGGCAATTTAATTACCACAAGTCCAAATCTGAACCACCTCAATCCAATTTCTTATTCTATTTTACTCCCAATTTCACAATACCAATTCATATTAAATCCTAAAATCATAACTCAGATTGTCTCATATCAATTGCCAATCAATCACGGACCCGAAATCCGGTTTATCAATCACTATACCATTTTTCCGGTCCGGACTCGATTCTCTAAAAATTCCAAAAAAATTACCATAAATTCACAAAATTAGGAATTGCATAATCCTACACTCCAATCTCATAATTCAGTTCTCTAAATTCAATTTTTCTCATTCCAATTCATATACGAAACTCATTTATACACTTTTCGCACAAATTTCCAATTTCCACAATTCAATCGGGAAATGTCATACATGTACGCATATTCATATACTTATGCCATCAATAATCGTTTACCGATGACTATAAAAACTATAATGCATGAAGTATTCACATTTGCCTGTACTTTAACTTGACCCGATCCAATTTACAAATATACCCGTCACTTGAAGAATCGGATGTTACAATTCTCCTCCTAATAAAAATTTCGTCCTCGAAATTTCACATCTGATCGATTAGGAAGTCGGAGATTTATTCCATCACTATAACACTGCTTCCTCTATATCAATACGTAATTCTATTTATGCCAATTCACCGAAATTAATACAATCAATGACCTCTTTTCCTTTCTCAATTTCCACATCGTATTCACTATTCTTTATTTTAATCCAATCATACACATCCGATCATATCAATATTCCTTATCTCTGTTCATATAACACTTTACAAATCCAAATCACTCTTTTAATTTTACACTAACTTCTATTTACAACACAATCACATCGATTCATAGCATAATCACATCGAGGCCGCTTATAACAAATTTATTTTCTCCCAATTTTACCTTTATTCTCAATCTAAGTGTATCTTGATCGAAGCGATACACTTCAAAACATTTCATTAATCAATTATCAGATCACATCACTATATGGTTCAAACACCAATTTCATACGATGCCAGCAACCTCGATAAAAATCAATTCGATTCATCGTCATTTACTATGTTTCACAATTTCTATTTCAGATTCATTTCACCTGATTTACACAATCTCTAATAGCGCACACTTTTAATCCCTTATACTCTTTTCAACTGGTAATACCAATACAATTAATAAACTCTCTATTAATGTGAATTTTACATCAATCTCATATCCTTATGAATTCCACAATATCAATTTCACATTTATCTCCAACAGTCAAGTCTGTTGGTTATTCACACAAACAATTACTCGATGTCCCACTCTACTTTCTATCACCATTCCAATACACTCTTATTAGAACATAAAGCTTTAATCATTTCGTACAATTCCTCTTACAATTACTTAAGTGGTATCACCCACATTTCGTAATTCAGTCTTAACAATTAAATTTCCTCAACGATCAAATTCATTTTCTAAGTCCACAATTCTGTTTTGTCAAATTCTTTTACACATATACACCCATCTGATTTGGAATACCAATTGCCCATAATGCTTTCTTTTTGTCCCTTACTGGTTCGACAGATCGCGTTTACTATAACAACAGGTTTAATAACCTTATCACTCTCAAAATTGAAATTTTCTGTCGTCACATTTTCCAATTCAATACTTCACTTTGAAATACTATTAGATTCTACAATACTCAAGCACATAATTTTGTTCAAATCTTTCAAATTCCCGAAATACCTCAATCGTATAATCCTTTTCACTGTTTTCAAATTCACCAATATCTCAACCATTATCACTTTGCGTATCCATAGATACATCTAAACACATTTCTGTACAAATAGGGTCTCCAAATTTTTTTTTTCAAACAAATATCCAGTACATATTTATCAATCATCAAATCACAATTCGACCCTTGAAATTATATTTATCCCTATGCACATAAAACCACTTTATACTATGCATCATAACCCCCCCCCCCCCTTTTTTCACCAATATTTGCAAATTGATATTTTCCCCAATTACGCAGCTAATATCTCTTCACTGTTCAATAATCCTATTACACAGTTACATTCTTCACCTTAGCATAATACACATCCTTTCAGTCACATATTTTATTTCTAACTCTTAAGTCTCCACCAGGATTTGGACTCCCAATAAACACTTTTCATTCATTTTCAATTTATCTCGATTTATCTCTTAATCAATAATTCAGTCAATTAAATCATCTAATCAACTTAACTCTAATTCAGGAAACTCTTCTTTGAAAGAAGGTTTCTATCTATCTTTATCAATACCGCTTATGAAATTCCTAATCAACAACAATTGTCACATTTCTTGCCAGACATTCGCAATGCCTTATGAAATCACTTTTTACTATACTCATACTATCCCATATGAATAAGTTATGCCTCAATTCATATAAATCAGAACATCCTTTTAAATACTACACATTGAGGTACATACCATCAAAATCATTTCATCGACATCAAGAGACAAGTGTAAAATAATTCACCATAATCGCTTACACTATCCAATCTATGACTCCATTCATATCCAATTTACAATCTTAATTCATTTCAATAAATCACTATAGGCACTTTCACTTTGTTTATACACTGTCAATCTTACCAATTTTATCATATCGCTATTTCCCTTTATCAATTTACCACTATACATTCATATCTATTTTCCATCCCAAGATACATTCCAATATAGCACAGATCTTGCCTGTCATAACATATTCACTAATACCAATACACTAAATCCTCATTTGTCAAATTGAACCATACACTTTTTCTTATTTCACAACATTCCCAATTTCCTTTTTATCACATTCTCACATATCATCTTTTTCCTCACTATTTCTCATCACTTAAACACTAGTACAGGCTCATGTATGAGACTCATATGCTAGACTGGGGATCAATTGTCACTATCTGCCAATGACATGACTTAAATGTATGCAATTTGACACACTTTTTAGAAAGCCCATGTAAGATTGTACTTCTGGGCTTTGATACCACAAATGTAGCATCCCAACTCCCGCGAGACCCGAACCCGACATCTACAGTGACATCCGAGCCCGTGACCCACAGGGGTGGCATGCTAGAGCAGTCAATCACAATTTAAAACTCGCTATAAAATTTTTCTTCCAAAAACGTTTTAACGCGTGGAAATCAAAACACACTTTGGGCCCGACATATCACAAAAACATTTTCAGATACAAAACACTTTCAGTTATTAATTAGCACTCAATGGTGCTCAATCAGTACATAAACAGAAAGGCATGACCCAACTGGGCTCGATGCCATTTCTGAACACAATTCAGAAATCAAAATCTCAATACACTTTTACATTTATTAAGCAAGGGCCCACCAAACAAGACACTGTACTCATGCAGATGTGACGACACTGATCCCGACCCGCTACTCTGCCTTGCTAGCAATGATCATACTCCCGTTAGTCTAACGGGGTACTCTTCAGTTCCTGAAAAATAGATGCAATGTTGGGTGAGTTTGCGAACTCAATGAGAAACTATCATCGATGGTTCACCCAACCCATGCATTCACAATTCATATACACACTGAATCACATATTCACACTTTCATATATTCACATGCATTCAATTTCACTTTCACACAGTTCACTTTAGATCATTTACATATGCAGTATGCATGTGACACTTTCAGTTTCATTTCATTGTTGTGATCGAGCGCAATCAGAAATCAGTAATCACATTTTTGGCTAGTACGAGGGCCCTCTGGGTATGCACTACTGCCCACTCACATTAGGGATAGGAGAGCCCGTTGGGTATGCACTAATCCCTTTCACATAATAAGACCCCACACCCCACCCGTAGGTGTTTGCAGGTTTTACTGCGGCGTGTGTTTGCGAGTTTTACCGCGGCATCCTCAAATATACAGTGGCGTCTCGGGTGAACAACTATCATTATCTGATCATTTAATTATGCATGAGTGCATATGTCATTCACATTTCACAGTCATATCTCATTATTTCACTAACACTTTTACAATTCGATTCACTATTGCATTTATGCACATTTATTCACATTTTGCACTTCCATATCTCAATCCAATATTTCGAACACCCATGGTTCGAAATCAATCAAAACAATCACACATATATCCATCCTTAACTCCACATGGCATTAATGTATCTAATATTAAACACATAAAGGCTGAGGAACCAACTAGGTTACTCACCTGCACTTCCGAGCTATAGCCTGAAAGTCCCAGCATATCCGTGGAATTGCTCCATCGGTGCCTTTAAAACAATCAGAAAAAATCGAATATCACTCATTGCACAATTTCCAATATTCAAAAATGCAATTATAGCAAATACACTGAGTACTGTACATGTTATGACATTTCCTAAATTTTCCCAATTCGATGACATATCACTCATTGCACAATTTCCAATATTCAAAAATGCAATTATAGCAAATACACTGAGTACTATACATGTTATGACATTCCCTAAATTTTCCCAATTCGATCACTTTCACTCTGATTCATAGCAAAATCCAATTACCATAAGTCAATAGACTAATATCCAATTCTCTGCAGTCACATTCCAATTAAAATCACAATCACTATTTATTGCCACTAGATTCCCGTAATCATCGAATTAAAAATCCGAAATTCCATCTTATCAATTCAAATTCTAAATCTCTAAATTCCAATTAATCACTTAGAAAACAATTCAATTGAAATCAAATCTCAAATTCATTACTTGTAACAATCATCTTAAAAATCACTTCATTTTATTCTCCCATATTGAAATTCCTAGTCTCAGAAATTCAATTGATCCATAGCCAATCCATTAGAAACTAATTCTCCAAACTCATAATCTCCATATTGAATTTAATCCGTAGGTAATTGAACTATCAAATTCCTAGATCCCCATAATTTAAAACCTCAAAAATCTCATTTTGGAAAAATCAGCATTCCTCGCCACAAGGCGTCAAATCCCTAATGCATGAGCTCCCATATTCTTCACGTTACATGGCAAGATACATCCTCCATTGGTGAACTATGCCCTGTGCGTCGCGCATGACGTGCTCCTTTCTTCCTCGCATGGCGGTTTTCTCACAAGACGTCACAAGGCATAAGCATTTCCGCCATGGTGTGTTCTTCATGCGCCGCGGTGTGCAACGATTTAACACGCCTAGAAAACCCAGAAATTTCTAGATTTCTCAGATTCAACTCCATCCAAATCCATTCTAAGACTCCCAATTAGTTTCATACACTATACCAACTCATTTCTAACCTCAAAACTATCTAAAACTTATTATTCATCAAAATCCCAAATCAAACTCAACATTTTCTCAAAACCCTAACATCCAAACTTTCAAATTCTCTAAACAATTTCATAACTCAATCAATGATCAAATTAAACAACTTATATCATAAGGAAACAAAGACTTACTTGGTTCAAGCTTTAATCCTCCAAAAATTCCTCAAGAATCTCCAAATCCTAAGTTTTCTCCATCCACGGCAAAACCCATTTCCTTTGAAAACAAAGGAAATTCGTGGATGACGATACGAACGATTTCAATTTATAAACAAAATATCTAGGGCTTGTTTGGCAATTTAATTACCACAAGTCCAAATCTGAACCACCTCAATCCAATTTCTTATTCTATTTTACTCCCAATTTCACAATACCAATTCATATTAAATCCTAAAATCATAACTCAGATTGTCTCATATCAATCGCCAATCAATCACGGACCCGGAATCTGGTTTATCAGTCACTGTACCATTTTTCCGGTCCGGACTTGATTCTCTAAAAATTCCAAAAAAATTTCCATAAATTCACAAAATTAGGAATTACATAATCCTAAACTCCAATCTCATAATTCAATTCTCTAAATTCAATTTTTCTCATTCCAATTCATATACGAAACTCATTTATACACTTTTCGCACAAATTTCCAATTTCCACAATTCAATCAGGAAATGTCATACATGTACGCATATTCATATACTTATGCCATCAATAATCATTTACCGATGACTATAAAAACTATAATGCATGAAGTATTCACATTTGCCTGTACTTTAACCTGACCCGATCCAATTTACAAATATACCCGTCACTTCAGTAACGGGATGTTAAATTACGTCTCCATTCATTAAACTTGTCTCCATTTTCCAATTTGTTATTAGTCAAGAGCAGGGTGAGTGGATTCATTTTGTGGTTGATTATGTCTGAAAATATAAATTATTAAAACATGAGCATACTAGTCAACAATTTATGGAACTTTGTATAAAATCATGATGCATGTATGCATGATGATAGATTTAACAAAACTTAAAAATTAAAACATTATCTGACGGTTATTTTCTTATCTATAATGTACTAAGTGACGGTGGGTCATCTTATCTATTAAAAGAAAAACTGGGACCCTCCCACTAAAAAACTACCAAGCATCTCATGCTCAATTTTTAAGAAGCGTCTTAATTTGGTCCATACTTTTACCAACAGAGCTACAATGGGCGCTTTATTGATAAAATGTTGAGTGTATAACCATTTGATTCATTCACTAAAGATACCTACAAATCATGCCTCGGTGGGAGGTCACATTTGCTATCATTAAGTGGACTTATCCTTAAGGAGACCCAAACCATGCAAGATCTAGGATCCATGCCCTCCGATGGGGAGTAACACTTCACCACAAGCAAACGGGCCATCATTTGGAGACCGTGGACTCTCACAGGAGCATCCTCTCCCACTCAATCTTTTTGGGCTTTAAGTTTTAAATACCATCTTGTCTAGATGCAATTTATTATCCATCCTATATTGTTTCATTATATATCTCATACATAATGAATGCATGGCAAGGCCTAGGGTTGGCAATTTTCTAAATGACATGCAATCACATAATATCACATATTACAAGCATTCATTTCTCCATTCATCACATGAACTAATAAAGCCACTTTTGATTGTCCATCCTAGAAACATAAAATAATTATAGGCCTTTTAGCCCAAAATGTGCTTCTTCATCTTGGATCTTCCGCTTCGAACTCTTCGCTAACATGATCCGGCCCATTCGGTAAACAAAATGTAATGGCATTTATGAAATTAGAATTTTTCATTTTGAAAATAAAATTCCAGCACTAGATTTTTAGAAAACCAAATCTTTGTTTTGACAAAAATTCCAGCACTTGTTTTATTAAAACCAAACTCATTTCATGAAAATTAAACACAGCACTTAGTATTTTAGCAAAACCAAAATTGGATTCTTTGAAACAAAAACCAGCACTTGTTTTCCAATCATAACTGAAATATGATTCATTGAAACAAAAATTCCAGCAACTTAGTTTTCAAAAACTTATGCCAAAACACAAAAGGATACACCAAAATTTTACCTTTCCATTTCTTCAATCCATGGCTGCTCCTTCTTCATCATTACATCAATTTGTACATTAAAAATCAAATAAAATAGAAAAAGAAAACAAGGAGGAATCATGGTGATGATAGACCACCCTCCTTGTTACAACTAAATGAAGAAATCTTACAAGATAAAATTTAACTTCTATGGATAACCAAAGAGCAACATACACCATATATATTTCTATCACATAAAATATGCAGTATACATAAAAAGATTGCCAACCCATGCATCCACCATATAGGAACCGAAATCATGCATGAAAACCGCTCTAATACCAATTGTTGGATCGGAAAAGAAAGCATGCTTAGTATGGAGAAACGATAGATTTCAAAACTTTTAAGAAATCATCTTGCAACGGAAGCAATATATCCAAATCAACATGCTAATCCATACATGATATGGTGTAAGGATAATAAAACCAAGAACAAGATAAAAGGAATTACCGACTCCTTCGCTCATGCCTTTAAATCCTCCCCTGCTATCCTCTCCTTCTCAGATCCAAATACTTTGCCTTTGAGTCTTTTCCTTTAGCAATCTATCTTCTTCCTTATAGTAGTATCCTCTACCAATTAGATTTACCACTTGTTCTTCAAGGACAACTAGGTTAACAAAATCCTTTGGTGGGAAAGGAGAAGAAATATTTGGAGGAGATTTTCTTAGAAGAAGAAGAACCAAAATTGAAACTCTTTCAATTCTTTCACTTAGGAATTTCGGTTCTACCTTGCATGAAAGGAGAGAATGTCTAAAACCATGTAAGAACCCTTTCTTACATCTCAATTTTGAAATATGCATGAATGGAAAGAGTGAGAGGCATCCAATGCATCACTTACATTAATCACTCATCAAATAGCCAATAAATGAGACTTACTTCATTTATCTTTAAATGGCTATTTGAAAAGACCATAACCTATAATTGAATACCCATTTCGGTTTTGGCAAGAAGAAAGAAGGAAGATGGTCCATCTAATGCACATCTTTCATCTTTAATCTAATGAATGCAAATAGGTTACATGCCAACATTAAAAGCCAACCATTAAACCATTTAATGGTAAGTTCAGAACTCCATTTAATAATGATGAACCATAATAAAGACCATCTTTATTTAGTATTTTAATGTCAAATGTGTGGTTACACATCTAACCTAACACAATTTCGAAATTGCTTCTTCTCCATTTAAAAAAAAATTGTTTTAATATAATTAATCTAATCAATTACGTTAAACCAAAACAAGCCCATTTCTAAATGAACATATTGGCTTCCAATTAACCATTAATTAGTATAAGCCCATCATTCAATTATGGACTTCTAAAGCCTCCAAACTACTTCTTACTTAGCTTGATAACCTTCCTTAAAGCCAAGTGGGGAATCTTATTGGACTTTGATAATTCAAGCTCCACTAAGCCCAGAAATAATTCAATCTCATTGGAATTAATTCTAGCTTATTAACTAAATGTCATTTCACTAAAGACAATTAGTTAAACTCTTGAATTATTAAATATTATGAGAATATGTCCAATTGCAAACCCTATTTAGAACCTTATTATAGCCATCGGCACAACAAAGGGTAAAATTACCGTTTTGCCCTTATGTTGATTTTTCCTTCTAGATCTCTCATTTTACTTTATATGGTGATTAACACATAAGATCTCATCTTAGTGTTAAGACTTGATGGGTAGCTAGTCCATCAAACTACTGGCACCAGTTTAATCACCAAATCTCCTTAAAACATCTGAAGGGATGATAACACTATAAACTCTTTATTTGAGTGAATGTTCCACGATACATGTTTCAATTAATAATTCCAACATGCGATAATCGGATTAATACCTGTAAAAATCCATTCCGATCATATCAAGAATTATAATGAAGCACATATGAGTTCACCACTCATCAAGATTGTGATTCATAATAAGCGAATGCTTAAGTTGTATGTTTTAAGATTAAAGTAACGACCCACTTTATTCTTGAAAACATACTTGATTCCAGATTCATTTAATAGTGCCATTATCGATAGTCTACTACTATCATGACATGAAACTCATCATTCCCTTTAAGTAAACTCCTTTACTTATATGGAGATAAATCGCAACACTACAGTCTAAACCATAATCAAACGATTGGACAAACCCTTTGACCCGGGAATAGCTAGAACAAAGTAAAGACTGCTAGATCTTACCTTTGTTCTGGAGAGCTTGGAAAATGATGGAGGAGAACCTTGAAGGATGAAGATGATCGATGAAGATTAGAAGAAGAAAAACTCTTTTTCTCTTTAAACCTTTCTTCTTCACTTAAAACCAACGAGCACTTCACCTCATCTTTTTTATATTGCCTCTTTGTCTTCTAGCCATTTAATAAAATCAATGACTAAGCATAAGAAGCTTCTCCCTTTCCACGTTACCTTATATATATATATATATATATATATATATAATAAAACTAAGCTTCATCCTCCATCCACGTATAGCCTATATATATATATATATATATTAATTCTTTAATTAATTAATTATATATATATATAAAAAAATAAATGTCAAGTGGTCCAACACATCGGGTCATCCCTACCGCCTACTCGGTCCCTGTATGAAAAACCCATGAAACCTTTTTCAGCAATGTCGATGTCGCGATCTCATCGGGACATATCTCGATCTCATCAGGATCCATTTAATCCGATTGCTCTCTATATATTGGATCTCTATCCAAAACTATTTTACAAATTTTCCGAGACACTCTTATGTGTGTGACCCATTAGGTTCCCGGTTATGTTGGCCACTTAGATTAACACTTAATCTGAGCAAGTCATGAGCGGTATCTAGTAACACATCATGACCCCCAATTGATCGGAAAGTAATTGGTTTGACGAATGAACATGTATTCATCATGAACCATATCACGAACCTTTCCATAGACAATTACCGTGCAATTCGTCCTTTCACCATGCTATACCCCACTTGGTTATGAGTATGGGCAATGTGTCAACTCTCACTAGACTGACTATGTCAGATCTAGTCCAAGTGATTTCAGTTCTTGTCCTGGGACTCATTACTTTATATGTCAATGAAGACATTCTTCATGACATATATGCTCCGGCCAGAGACTTCCAAGTAATGACCCTGACAAGAGGCTATGGGTATCATCTTCTGCTATCACAGAAGTGGTGAATCCTTTATTAGCTACTCAATTACCTTCGAATACCTCCAGCTGTAACCAAGCACCACCCTATGAGCGACCTCTGTAAGGAAACAAGGAATGGAGTCAAAGCACAGAATCAGTATCCAAGATATCCTTGAGCACCTCAAGTCTAAGGATACTTGCACCATTGCTATGATGAGATTATCACTAACATTAGAATAGGACATCCATGTGATGATCTCATAGCAGGTCATCCAATGTACTTACTACCTCTAGTAAGCATCCACATCTCAACCCTAAATATCTAACATTTACAGCTTTTGAGATCCACTACTTGATCAAATCAAGGAGCTAGAGATGTGCTAGTCTTTCCGGATTACCGATGTCCAGTCTCAGTAGTCCTATGATAGGACTCTCAGTAGTATGATCACATCACAATTTCCTTCATGCTATGTCATATATCATGGACTTCATTAATTTGCTTATTGATCAATATCCATTCATAAATAATGAACAACAAGTTAATGAAATATGCCTCTCTTCATTTATTCATAAAGTATGTACACAACTTTGTACAAAATGCGCTAAAGGAGATTGCCTTCAGGGCATTACTCTAACAATCTCCCACTTGACCTAAAGCCAATCGCCTTGATATCTAAAACCATAGGCGAGTACATGAGAATCAATACTCTTCTGTGACAATGGCTTTGTTAATGGATCAACAATATTCTGCTCTGTGGGAATTTTCTCGATCTGGAGATCACCTCGTCCTATGATCTCCCTGATCAGATGATATCTGCGGAGTACGTGTTTGGATCGTTGATGAGACCTTGGTTCCTTCGCCTGCGCAATAGCCCCATTGTTGTCACAATACAACTACATGGGCCCATCACAACTAGGAACCACACCAAGTTTAGTAATAAACTTCTTGATCCAAACTGCTTCCTTTGCTGCTTCTGAAGCGGCAATGTACTTTGCCTCGGTCGTTGAATCGGCAGTTGTCTCTTGTTTGGAACTCTTCCAACTAACTGCCCCGCCATTCAGTATGAATACATAACCTGATTGGGATTTGGAATCATCCTTATCAGATTGAAAACTGGCATCTGTATACCCGCTCACCTGGAGATCTCCATCCCTATATATCAAGAAAACATCCTTAGTCCTTCGCAAGTACTTGAGGATATTCTTGACAGCCACCCAGTGACCCTCACCAGGATCCGATTGGTATCTGCACGTAACACTTAGAGCATATGATACATCGGGTCTCGTACATAGCATTGCATACATGATAGATCCTACCGCAGCTGCATACGGGATCATATTCATGCGCATCCTCTCATCTTGTGTCTTAGGACACATAGATTTCGAGAGTGTTATCTCATGAGTCACGGGAAGGTACCCTCTCTTGGATTGCTCCATGCTAAACCTCTTTAGCATCTTGTCTATGTACGTTGATTGTGAAAGACCAAGCAACCTTTTTGATCTATCTCTGTAGATTCTTATCCCAAGGATATAAGTTGCTTCACCAAGGTCTTTCATGACAAATTGTTTGGACAACCAAATCTTGACTGATTGTAGCATCGAGACATCATTTTCTAGCAATAATATGTCATCCACATACAGCACAAGGAATACGATTGTAGTCCCACTAACCTTTTTATACACACAGTATTCATCCAGATTTTGTGAGAAACCAAACTCTTTGATTACCTCATCAAAACGGATGTTCCAACTCTTGGATGCTTGTTTCAATCCATAGATGGATTTCTGAAGCTTGCATACCTTTTCTCCATCATAGGAGGTGAAGCCCTCAGGTTGTGTCATATACACATCCTCAGCTAGATTTCCATTTAGGAAAGTTGTCTTCACATCCATTTGCCATATCTCATAATCATAATGAGTGGCAATGGCTAGGAGTATTCTAATGGATTTAAGCATTGCTACTGGGCTGAAGGTCTCGTCGTAGTCAACTCCTTGTCTTTGACGAAAACCTTTAGCCACAAGCCTTGCTTTATAGGTAATCACATTACCATCCATGTCGGTTTTCTTTTTGAAAATCCATTTACACCCTATGGGTTTGATTCCTTCGGGTGCCTCAACCAAAGTCCATACTTGGTTTTCATACATGGAATCCATTTCAGCCTTCATGGCATGAAGCCATTTCTCAGACTCTGAACTCTTCAGAACCTCTTCATAGGTAGTAGGCTCATCATCTTCTATGAGCAATACGTCATTCTGTTCATTCACGAGAAATCCATATCTCTCGGGAACAGAGCATATCCTACGTGACCTACGAATTTCGTGTGTTGTAGAAGGTTGAATCGTTACTTCATCCGTATGAGTCACAGCTTGAGTTCAGCGATTGATCTGCGTCTATTCGAGCATCTTGAACTTTTTCAAGTTCTATTTTGCTCCCACTGTCTTCTTGTAAAAGAAACTCTTTCGCTAAAAAGACAGCATGCTTTGAAACAAACACCTTTTGTTCCTCAGCTAGGTAGAATTGATATCACATTGTTTCTTTAGGATATCCTACGAACAAACACTTGTCAGACTTTGCATCAAGTTTCTCTGACTGTGTCCGCTTCACATAAGCAGGACAACCCCAAACTTTCAAATGAGTAAGATAGGGTTTTTGTTAGTCCACATCTCATATGGAGTAACATCAACTGTCTTTGATGGAACTCTGTTTAACAAGTAAATAGCTGTCTCAAGTGCATACCTCCAAAAGGATTTTGGTAACTTTGCAAAGCCCATCATTGATCGTACCATGTCTAACAAGGTTCGATTTCTCCTTTCTTCCACACCATTATGCTGTGGTGTGTAAGGAGGAGTCCATTGAGATAAAATCCCATTATCTCTGAGATAATCCAAAAACTTTTGGTCTAAGTATTCCCCACCACGATCAGATCGTAATGTCTTGATACTTTTCCCAAGTTGGTTTTCTACTTCATTTCTGAATTGTTTGAACTTTTCAAATGCTTCAGATTTGTATCTCATCAGATACAGGTACCCATATCGAGAATAATCATCAATAAAGGTAATGAAGTAAAGACAACCACTTCTGGCATGGATGGACATCGGACCACATACATCTGAATGTATTAGGTCTAATACTCCATTCGCTGCTCACCCTTTCCTTAAAGGGTAACTTAGTCATCTTGCCTAATAAACAAGATTCACATGTGTCATATGATTCATAATCAAATGAACCTAAACTACCACTCTTATGGAGCTTAGCTATCGTCTCTCATTTATATGGCCATGCGATAATGCCATAAGTAAGTTGATTTTAAATTATCTCGTTTATGTCTTTTCATGTCATTGACATTCATAATTGGATGTGACATATCTAATATGTAAATTCCATTGCATAATGTACCAAGACCATAAAGCATTCCATTCAAACTAATAGAACAACCATTGTTACTAAAAGTCAAATGGAAACCAATTCTTCTTAAACAAGAAATGTATAATATGTTCTTTGTTAATACAGTACAAAATAACATTCATCCAATTTAATTACAAGCCCAGTGGGGAGTGACAAAAAGTAGGTGCCTACAGCTAATGCAACAACTCTTGCTCTATTTCCCACACGCAGGTCTAGTTCTCCCTTCATGAGCTGTCTACTGTCCCTGAGGCCCTACATATCATTGCATATGTATGAGGCATAACCGGTAACTAACACCCATATGTTATGATCAGAAACAGTATTAACCTCAATAACAAATATACCTGAAGGAGCTGAGGCATCTGATGCCTTCTTCTGCTTCAATTCATCCAGATAGACTTTACAGTTTCGCTTCTAGTGGCCAGTCTTGCCATAAAGGAAGCAAGTTCCTTTTAGTGCGCTTTGGTTTTCTTCGTTGCACTTCCTACTTTCTTTCGATCTTCATCAAGCATCACCAAGTGGATCGTGAAGTGGAACATCTAGGACATATCCCAGTTCCTCAGACCTGAGAACAATTCTCATATTTCTCAGCCAATCGAAAAATTTGGTCCAGTTAATTTGTTTGAGTCCATAAGTGAGCGCAAATGCACACTTGAAGTCATCTTTAATCAACCTATAGGGAACGAGAGAAAGAATGTTAGAATAGAATTACATGCATGATCATAAGGACTTGCATGACATGCATATGGCTCCCACTAGTTTCAAAAATCCATAACCCTCAGTACGAATCCAAGAAACATTATGACAAAATGTCCTAGTGGGTCGATATCCGACATTACTAAAATGACCTTGGGTTTACCCAACAAGCCACCTTAGGTCAATCGGTAGGTATCGGTCATACCAATTGCATCATAGATATCCGACATTACTAAAATGACCATGGGTTTACCCAACAAATCACCTTAGATCAATCGGCAGGTATCGGTCATACCATTTGATTCATAGATGCAACTATCGACTAGTGCTATCAACTCGTGATGTATGCACACACATTGGGTTATCAACTCTTGATGCGCGTACATCTGATTTACACTACCCAATTTCGCCTCTGTCCACGTTGACCTTGAGTTTACTCAACAAATCAACGCTTCTAGTGAAAACCGACCCATTAATCCGAAAATCTTATTTTCATGGTTCGAACATATCCGTACAGAGTGAGCTTGGGTTTACCCAACAACCCAACTCTATAAGAACTCTGGTTCTTCCCATATTAATGGAAGGTGTTAGTTTTCATATGATGTGTGAGGGTTTTCAGGTCTCATCTTCTTCTTCTCCAAGCCGTAGGATTATAGTCACCATGACTATATGGAATGAGTTAGGGTATTTCATCAATCACATTGAGTCTATACCTAAAATCATCCATCATCACACCTTTGCATGTTGTTGTAGTCGACTGGTGCATGTTCTAGTCGACTGGTGCATGTGCCAGTCGACTGGAACTTGTGCTAGTCGACTACTATAGGATATCGCGTTCGCTCCAATGATGGAATCCACTTTCCAATGACCGGTGCATGTTCTACTCGATCGAATCCACTTTCCAATGATTGGTGCATGTTCTAATGATTTGGAATGGGCGTGCCAGTCGATTGGAAGATGTGCTAGTCGACTGGTTTTTTGGCCTGCTCTCTAATCGACTAATTTCTCAATCCGTGTAGATCAAATTCACAATACCAAGTGTAATATCCTTTATTATGATGTACCAATGAAACATTTTCATTGTTCCATGCTTACCATATATAGTCAAACTATACATGAAACTTGAAATTGATGAATACACTATTATTCATTTAGATTTCCAAATAATATGAGAATATCAAACTATCACCCTAAGTATCTCTAGGTAGTCTACACTTTATCAAAACTACTTCGGCACCTGTCACAAGATTTGTGACGGCCAAAACAATCAAGATAAGGGAATATACTAACGAGACGCTAATGTGACATATTTGACATCCTAAATTTTTTGGAAACCTGATTTCAAGAAATTCATTTAGGCAAGCATACAACATCAATGTAACACATTTTTAATCACATTAAAAATGATTCAAGGCATTGGAACTGAAAACTACACATTTTCTCATTCCAAACAAAACAGCTCCAGCAACTTTCTCAAAACTGTCAAGCTTTGTGTTTTGCTTGAAAAACCCATTGAAACAATTTCAATAAATTCTGAAAAAATTACTAAGGTTACTAAATGTTCACAACATGATCCATGAATTTTTAATGGATTTATTTTCAACAAAACACATCCAACCTCAACAACCAAGCCAATGTAGAATCTGTGTTCCTCAACACAGTTATTCCCAGCAGCACACAATAAATTCTCAAATAAATAGTAAATCACCTCAAAATTTTTTTTCCTTTCTCATAGACATTAATAAACATATTAGAGACATTTTGGTGAAAGAAAATCCGAAAAAAAAAATTTCTACAATTTATTCTCGAATTTATAAGCATGCCTGTTCATTGAATGTGCACAAAGACAGCAATCAGAACATTAGATAATAAATTAGCAAAACCATATCAAATCACATTGATAAATTCCAAGCATCCACAAACACATGCAACAACATCTTGTGAACATATCTAGGCAAGAAAATTTCGAAAACAAGATTTCTACACTGAATTCGAAATTCACACAATCAACATGCATCATCATCACAAGCAATAGGCAACTCCGACCTAGTCATGGTTTCTTCGTTATATACGACACAAGTGGCTCTGATACCACTGAAGGAAAATCCCGGTGTGAGCATCACATGCCCACGGTGCGAAAAACAAAAATTTTTATTCCGGGACCTTCCCGAAAGCCAGGATCCATGTGTCTATACAACAAACTCAAACCATAACGGCCAAAGGAGATCGTCTCTAACGGTATCCACGCAGAGATCGGAGAACCTAACCAGGACAAACCCTTTGACCCGGGAATAGCTAGAACAAAGTAAAGACTGCTAGATCTTACCTTTGTTCTGGAGAGCTTGGAAAATGATGGAGGAGAACCTTGAAGGATGAAGATGATCGATGAAGATTAGAAGAAGAAAAACTCTTTTTCTCTTTAAACCTTTCTTCTTCACTTAAAACCAACGAGCACTTCACCTCATCTTTTTTATATTGCCTCTTTGTCTTCTAGCCATTTAATAAAATCAATGACTAAGCATAAGAAGCTTCTCCCTTTCCACGTTACCTTATATATATATATATATATATAATAAAGCTAAGCTTCATCCTTCATCCACGTATAGCCTATATATATATATATTAATTCTTTAATTAATTATATATATATATATATATATATATATATATATATATAAATAAATGCTAAAGTGGTCCAGTCACACTGGAGTCAGTCCTACCGGCCTACCGGGTCCCGGTATGGAAAAACCCACCGGAAACCTTTTTCGGCAATGTCGATGTCGCGATCTCATCGGGACAAATCTCGATCTCATCGGGATCCATTTAATCCGATTGCTCTCCATATATTGGATCTCTATCCAAAACTATTTTACAAATTTTCCGAGACACTCTTATGTGTGTGACCCATTAGGTTCCCGGTTATGTTGGCCACTTAGATTAACACTTAATCTGAGCAAGTCATGAGCGGTATCTAGCAACACATCATGATCCCCAATTGACCGGAAAGTAATTGGTTTGACGAATGAACATGTATTCATCATGAACCATATCACGAACCTTTCCATAGACAATTACCGTGCAATTCGTCCTTTCACCATGCTATACCCCACTTGGTTATGAGTATGGGCAATGTGTCAACTCTCACTAGACTGACTATGTCAGATCTAGTCCAAGTGATTTCAGTTCTTGTCTTGGGACTCATTACTTTATATGTCAATGAAGACATTCTTCATGACATATATGCTCCGGCCAAAGACTTCCAAGTAATGACCCTGACAAGAGGCCATGGGTATCATCTTCTGCTATCATAAAAGTGGTGAATCATTTTTTGGCTACTCAATTACCTTCGAATACCTCAAGCTGTACCCAAGCACCACCCTATGAGTGACCTCTGTAAGGCAACAACGAATGGAGTCAAAGCATAGAATCAGTATCCAAGATATCCTTGAGCACCTCAAGTCTAAGGATACTTGCACCATTGCTATGATGAGATTATCACTGACATTAGAATAGGACATCCATGTGATGATCTCATAGCAGGTCATCCAATGTACTTACTACCTCTAGTAAGCATCCACATCTCAACCCTAAATATCTCATATTTACAGCTTCTGAGATCCACTGCTTGATCAAATCAAGGAGCTAGAGATGTGCTAGTCTTTCCGGATTACCGATGTCCAGTCTCAGTAGTCCTATGACTAGGGATAATTTAAATACTGACATAATTGCACATGATAGGAATCTCAGTAGTATGATCACATCACAATTTCCTTCATGCTATGTCATATATCATGGACTTCATTAATTTGCTTATTGATCAATATCCATTCATAAATAATGAACAGCAAGTTAATGAAATATGCCTTTCTTTATTTATTCATAAAGTATGTACACAACTTTGTACAAAATGCGCTAAAGGCGATTGCCTTCAGGGCATTACTCTAACAACTTCTTGATCCAAACTGCTTCCTTTGCTGTGTCTGAAGCGACAATGTACTCTGCCTCGGTTGTTGAATTGGCAGTCGTCTCTTGTTTGGAACTCTTCCAACTAACTGCCCCGCCATTCATTGTGAATACATAACCTAATTGGGATTTGGAATCATCCTTATCAGATTGGAAACTGGCATTTGTATACCCGCTCACTTTGAGATCTCCATCTCTATATATCAAGAAAACATCCTTAGTCCTTCGCAAGTACTTGAGGATATTCTTGACAGCCACCCAGTGACCCTCACCAGGATCCGATTGCTATCTGCTCGTAACACTTAGAGCATATGATACATCGGGTCTCGTACATAGCATAGCATACATGATAGATCTTACCGCAGATGCATACGGGATCATACTCATGCGCATCCTCTCATCTTGTGTCTTAGGACACATAGATTTCGAGAGTGTTATCCCATGAGTAATGGGAAGGTACCCTCTCTTGGATTGCTCCATGCTAAACCTTTTTAGCATCTTGTCTATGTACATTGATTGTGAAAGACCAAGCAACCTTTTTGATCTATCTCTATAGATCCTTATCCCAAAGATATAAGTCGCTTCACCAAGGTCTTTCATGGCAAATTGTTTAGACAACCAAATCTTCACCGATTGTAGCATATAGACATCGTTTCCTAGCAATAATATGTCATCTACATACAGCACAAGGAATACGATTGTAGTCCCACTAACCTTCTTATACACACAGTGTTCATCCGGATTTTGTGAGAAACCAAACTCTTTGATTACCTCATCAAAACGGATATTCCAACTCCTGGATGCTTGCTTCAATCCATAGATGGATTTTTGAAGCTTGCATACCTTTTCGCCATCATAGGAGGTGAAGCCCTCAGGTTGTGTCATATACACATCCTCAACTAGATTTCCTTTTAGGAAAGCTGTCTTCACATCTATTTGCCATATCTCATAATCATAATGAGTGGCAATGGCTAAGAGTATTCTAATGGATTTAAGCATTGCTACTGGGCTGAAGGTCTCGTCGTAGTCAACTCCTTGTCTTTGACGAAAACCTTTAGCCACAAGCCTTGCTTTATAGGTAATCACATCACCATCCATGTCGGTTTTCTTTTTGAAAACCCATTTACACCCTATGGGTTTGATTCCTTCGGGTGCCTCAACCAAAGTCCACACTTGGTTTTCATACATGGAATCCATTTCAGCCTTCATGGCATGAAGCCATTTCTCGGACTCAACTCTTGTAACCTCTTCATAGGTAGTAGGCTCATCATCTTCTATGAGCAATCGTCATTCTGTTCATTCACGAAAATCCATATCTCTCGAACAAAGCGTATCCTACGTGACCAACGAACTTCGTGTGTTGTAGAAGGTTGAACTGTTACTTCATCTGTATGAGTCACAGTTTGAGGTTCAGGCAGTTGATCTGCGTCTGTTTGAGCATCTTGAACTTCTTCAAGTTCTATTTTGCTCCCACTGTCTTCTTGTAAAAGAAACTCTTTCTCTAAAAAGACAACATGCTTCAAACAAACACCTTTTGTTCCTCAAAGAAGGTAGAATTGATATCCCATTGTTTCTTTAGGATATCCTACGAACAAACACTTGTCAGACTTTGCATCAAGTTTATCTGACTATGTCCGCTTCACATAAGCAGGACAACCCCAAACTTTCAAATGAGTAAGATAGGCTCTTTTGTTAGTCCACATCTCATATGGAGTAACATCAACTGTCTTTGATAGAACTCTGTTTAGCAAGTAAACAGCTGTCTCGATTGCATACCCCCAAAAGGATTTTGGTAACTTTGCAAAGCCCATCATTGATCGTACTATGTCTAACAAGGTTCGATTTCTCCTTTCTACCACACCATTATGTTTGTGTGTGTAAGGAGGAGTCCATTGAGATAAAATCCCATTATCTCTCGAGATAATCCAAAACTCTTGGTCTAAGTATTCCCACCACGATCGATCGTAATGTCTTGATACTTTCCCAAGTTGGTTTTCTACTTCATTTCTCGAATTGTTTGAACTTTTCAAATGCTTGATTTGTATCTCATCGACATCTGTACCCATATTGAGAATAATCATCGATAAAGGTAATGAAGTAAAGACAACCACTTCTGGCATGGATGGACATCGGACCACATACATCTGAATGTATTAGGTCTTGTTGAGCCTGGGTCCCGTATGTCCGATCCCCGAGGGCGGTCCCTAGGGTCGCGCCTGCGACGGGCGCCCAAATAACGTCAGACCCGCTCCCAACATCCATACATAACCACAATTGGATTCGTACAATCATATACATTGTATTCACACATACTTAATCTCATACATACATTCTACACATGCATCCCATCCATGAATTAAACACCCCATAAACTAAGGGGCTTCATGGCATTACAATTTCAAAGAAGTTCAACAAGTATTCTCAAATGCAGCGTAATAAAAAATAAAATGGAATGCCAAATATAAAAGTATGCTCCATGATGAAATGCTGGTGGGCTAACCAAAGTGCTAACTTATACAAGGCTTCTAACTAGCTTGAAGTTTCTGTTGCCCTGCAAGGTCGACAATCGTGTCGATCTACACCTGAGGAGGGGAGAGTAATGGGGTGAGCTGCGAAGCTCAGTGGCATATAAGTTTATAGCCATTGGCAACGAGCCACACAATCAAGCATTATACATATATCACTAGCAAATCATAATTCATCAATTTATTCACATTCATACGTAAGTCATGCAATTTCTGTTTCTTAACATAATAATCATTATGCAACAAGTCTTTCAAATCCATCATATGTTATGCTCATATGCTCATCAAATCAATCATGTATGCACAACCAATTGGCTCGAGAGTTCCGTAAATGATCCGGATAACCCCAAAGGTAAATCCGTAAACTATCCGAGTCCGATTTCTCAAGGATCTCGTTGCCACAAGCGGGCAGCCGGGAGAAGGCTTTACTGTCAACATGCACGTGACTCCATCCATAACTCTCTTACCCAAACAAATCACATAGACCATTTGATTCATGCTCACAGCATTTCTCATATTTTCTCAATTCTCATTCTTGTCCATTACCATAAAGGCCTATCAATCCATGCATAATTATAATAAAAAGCATATTCAATATTCTCATGCAATTCAATACGAGTAATGTCATATAATGCAAGCAAGCACACATCAGGCAATTTGCCCATACACACAATAACCATAAACATATACCCACTTAGTATCGCTTGAGTATCAGACTCACTGTTGTCCTTCCTCTTGCGATTGGATCAAATCAGCTTGATTCCCTATAATAAACCAAGTTTTCATACAATTAATATCCATAGCAAATATTCCATAAAGCTTGACAATCAAAATAAAGCATTAAAGGTCTACACTCGATCTCCTCCTAAAATTCCGAACCCTTACAGACTAATTCCGAACTCCCCTTCTTCATACAACTCGTAACCCTTCATTTCTAGGTCACAACGGATCAAGAATCCTCTCAATTGGACATCTACATCAAAAGATATGCCCAAAATACTAAAAATCTCACTTTCGGAAAACAGGGGGCTCGCAGCGACGAAGGGACGCTCGCCGCGGCGAAGGCTCGTTGCGGCGTGCACCGAAGTGTACGTCGCGGCGTGCTCATCACTCGCACGCCGCGACGTGCACATCTTTCATGCACGTCGCGACGTGCACATGGTGCACGCAGCGTGACACCAATTCTCCACACGTCGCGGCGTGCTCTCGCGCACGTCGCGGCGTGCGGGTTGGAACTGCAACTCCGAACTCCTTTTTCCTGCATTTTCCGATCTTAAATCCTTTCCAAATCCAAATGCAACATAACCAAACTATAGATCAAGCCCTCTACTACATTTCCAACCCATTAACAACTCAAAATCAGTCACAAATGCATCAACCCAAGAAATCTCATCATTTTTGCCTTAAAACCCTAAAACCTTCGATTCTCACAGATTCAAGACATCTTAGGGTTTAATCCAACTAAAACAAGTTGGAAGGAAGGTAAACTTACCAGAAATCGCTTCAAATCAGTCAGAAAATTCAAAAATCGCAAAACCTCTCTTCTCTTCTCCTCTTCTCACCGACGGCGCTTCCTCTTTCTCTTCTCTTCTATTTTCCTTTCTTTCCCTTTTCTCTTCTTCTTTTCTTTCCTCTTAACCTAAGGCATGGAACAAAGACCAACTTACCCCTCGTTACAAGCCTAAACCCATTCAAACTTAAGTGAATTTCCCAAAATGCCCTCACATAATTTAATCCTCTAATGCCTTATTTAAACCATATTAAACGCAAATATACCTCAATTATCCACTATTATTCTAAAATAAATCAAACTAAGTCTAAATCACATGATCATCACAATTCATGCTTAATATCATCATAAAAAAAATTTCGGGGTCTAACAGGTCTAATACTCAAGTCGCTCGTTCACCCTTTCCCTTAAAGGATAATTTAGTCATCTTGCCTAATAAACAAGATTCGCATGTGTCATATGATTCATAATCAAATGACCCTAAACTACCACTCTTATGGAGCTTAGCTATGTGTCTCTCATTTATATGGCCAAGGCGACAATGCCATAAGTAAGTTGATTTTAAATTATCTCGTTTATGTCTTTTCGTGTCATTGACATTCATAATTGGATGTGACATATCTAATATGTAAATTCCATTGCATAATGAACCAGTACCATAAAGCATTCCATTCAAACAAATAGAACAACCATTGTTATTAAAAGTCACATGGAAACCAAATTTATTTAAACAAGAAATGATAATATG
This sequence comes from Erythroxylum novogranatense, assembly GCA_029891385.1. Classification (NCBI taxonomy): domain Eukaryota; kingdom Viridiplantae; phylum Streptophyta; class Magnoliopsida; order Malpighiales; family Erythroxylaceae; genus Erythroxylum; species Erythroxylum novogranatense. Next base: position 59,839,441 of record CM057233.1, read on the forward strand.
TTCTTTGTTAATACAGTACAAAATAACATTCATCCAATTTAATTACAAGCCCGGTGGGGAGTGACAAAAATAAGTGCCTACGGCTAATGCAAAGAACTCTTACTCCATTTCCCACACGCAGTCTAGTTCTCCTTTATGAGTCATCCATCGTCCTCGAGGCCTCGCATATCATTACATATGTGTGAGCCACAACCGTATCTAATACCCATATGTTATGATCGTAAACAATATAACCTCAATGACAAACATACCGAAGAAGTCGAGGCATCCGATGCCTTCTTCGCTTCAACTCTTCCGATAGACTTTATGAGCCCGCTTTTAGTGGCCAGTCTTGCCACAATGGAAGCAAGTTCATTTTGGTGCAGTTTCTTTGGTTTTCTTCTTGGCTGCACTTCCTTTCGGTTTCTTAGACCTTTTCTTCTTCAGCTTCTTTTTCTTTGAACTAGAAGAAGAGTCCACCATAAGCACTTGCTTGCTATCCCTCTTGATAGCTTGCTCTGCTGTCTTGAGCAGATTGATCAACTCAGGGATTGTCGTGGATATTTGGTTCATCCGATAGTTTTACACAAACTGTGAATAACTATCAGACAATCCAACCAAAATTAAGTCAACACTTAATTCATAATCCATAACAAATCCTAAGACAGCCAACCTCTCAATATACCCATTCATCTTCAGTGCATACTGCACTGCAGATGAACCTGGAGTCATCTTAGTAGTGAAGAGTAGCCTCGAGGTCTCGAACCTTTCAGACCGAGCTTGCTCATTAAACAGCTCCCTAAGATGAAACACTATGGCATTAGCATCCATAGACTCATGCTGCTTCTGCAGCTCTGGTGACATAGATGCGAGCATAATGCAGGTAGCCATGTCACTGTCTTTAAGATGCTTACGATATGCTTTCTGATCCTTATCAGAAGCATCAGTAGCAGGTGGATCAGGAAGTGGAACATCTAGGACATATCCCAATTCCTCAGACCTGAGAACAATTGTCAGATTTCTCAGCCAATCTAGAAAGTTGGGTCCAGTTAATTTGTTGGAATCCATAAGTGAGCGCAAGTTCACACTGGAAGTCATCTTCAATCACCTATAGGGAAAGAGAGAAAGAATGTTAGAATAGAATTATATGCATGACATAAGGACTTGCATGACATGCATATGGCTCCCACTAGTTTCAAAGAATCCATAACCCTCAGTACGAATCCAAGAAACATTATGACAAAATGTTCTAGTGGGTCGATATCCGACATTGCTAAAATGACCTTGGGTTTACCCAACAAGCCACCTTAAGACAATCGGTAGGTATCGGTCATACCAATTGCATCATAGATATCCGACATTACTAAAATGACCTTGGTTTTACCCAACAAGCCACCTTAGATCTATCGGCAGGTATCGGTCATACCATTTGTTTCATAGATGCAACTATCGACTAGTGCTATCAACTCGTGATGTATGCACACACATTGGGTTATCAACTCTTGATGCACGTACATCTGATGTACACTACCCAATTTCGCCTTTGTCCACGTTGACCTTGAGTTTACTCAACAAATCAACGCTTCTAGTAAAAACCGACCCATTAATCCGAAAATCTTATTTCCATGGTTCAAACATATCCGTATAGAGCGAGCTTGGGTTTATCCAACAACCCAACGATATAAGAACTCTGGTTCTCCCCATATTAATGGCAGGCGTTAGTTTTCATATGATGTGTGAGGGTTATCAAACTTAGGTCTCATCATCTTCTTCTCCAAGCTATAGGATTATAGTCACCATGACCATATGGAATGATTTAGGGTATTTCATCAATCACATTGAATCTACACCTAAAATCATCCATCATCCCATCTTTGCATGTTGTAGTCGACTGGTGCATGTGCCAGTCGACTGGAACATGTGTTAGTCGACTATTATAGGTTATCGCACGCCCAATGACCGGTGCATGTTCCAATGATCGGTGCATGCGTCGGCCATGATCGCGCATGAGCTAGTCGACTGGTACATGTGCTAGTTGACTGATTTTTGGCCTGCTCTCTAATCGGCTAATTTCTCAATCCGTATAGTTCAAATTCACAATACCAAGTGTAATATCCTTCTACTTTGATGTACCAATGAAACACTTTCATTGTATCATGCTTACCATGTATAAATGTACTATACATGAAACATGAAATCAATGAATATACTCTTATTCATTTAGATTTCCAAATAATTTGAGAATATCAAACTATCACCCTAAGTATCTCTAGGTAGTCTAAACTTTATGAAGACTACTTCGGCACATGTTACAAAATTTGTGACGGCCAAAATAATCAAGACAACGAAATACACTAACGAGACGCTAATGTGACACATTTGACATCCGAAAAATATTTGTAAACCCAATTTCAAGAAATTCAATTTGGAAAGAATACAACATCGATATAACACATTTTCAATCACATTAAAAATGATCCAAGGCATTGGAATTGAAAACTACATAATCATACATTTCAAACAAAACAACTCCAGCAACTTTCTCAAAACTGCCAAGCTTTGTCTTTTGCTTGAAAAACTCATTGAAACAATTTAAATAAATTCTGAGAAAATTACAGAGGTTACAACATGTTCCATGAATTTTTTAGGATTTATTTCCAACAAAAACTCATCCAACCTCAGCAACAAAGCCAATGTAGAATCTGTGTTCCTCAACACAGTTATTCCCAATAGTACACAATAAATTCTCAAATAAATAGTAAATCATCACGAAAATATTTTTCCATTCTCATAGACATTCATCAACATCTTAGAGACATGTTGGTGAAAGAAAATCCGAAAAACAATTTTTCTACAATTTATTCTCGAATTTATAAGCATGCCTGTTCAAGGAATGTGCACAAACACAGCAACCAGAACATTAGGGAATAAATTAGCAAAACCATATCAAATCACATTGATAAATTCCAAGCATCCACAGACATATGCAATAACATCTTGTGAACATATCTAGGAAAGAAAATTTCGAAAACAATATTTCTACACTGAATTCGAAATTCACACAATCAACATGCATCATCGTCACAAGCAATAGGCAACTCCGACCTAGTCATGGTTTCTTCGTTATATATGACACAAGTGGCTCTGATACCACTGTAAGAAAATCTCGGTGTGAGCATCACATGCCAACGGTACGAAAAACAAAAATTTTTTGTTCCGGGACCTTCCCGAAAGCCAGGATCCATGTGTCTATACAACAGACTCAAACCATAACGGCCAAAGGAGACCGTCTCTAACGGTATCCACGGAGAGATCGGAGAACCTAACCGGGTCAAACCCTTTGACCCGGGAATAGCTAGAACAAAGTAAAGAGTGCTAGCTCCTACCTTTGTCCTTGGAGAGCTTGAATCAAAGATGAAGAGGAGATGAAAGGAAAGCTTGGAGAGTATGAAGATCATTGATGGAGAAGAGAAGAAAACAACTTTTTCTTCAAAACTTTTCTCCTACTTCCAAAAGCCAACGATGATCTTCAACGAATGAGAGGAAACTCTTTCATTTTTCTTCTTATTCAATAAGCCACGATCATCCTCTTCATCTTTTAATTATTTTGTCTTCTGTCATTAAATGCATTAATGACTAAGCATGAAAGGAGAAGCTTCCTTTCTCCTTTCCACGTATATGACATATATATATATTAATTAATTAATTTTTTAATTAATTAATCATATATATATATATGTATATAATTGCTGAAGTGGTCCAGTCACACTGGGGTCGGTCCTACCGGCCTACCGGGTCCCAATATGGGAAAAACCACCAGAGACCTGTCTCAGCAATATCGATGTCACGATCTCATCGGGACATATCACGATCTCATCGGGATCCATTTAATCCGTTTTCTCTCTATTTATTGGAACTCTGTCCAAAACTATTTTACGAATTCTCCGAGACACTCTTATGCGCGTGACCCATTAGGTTCCCGGTTATGTTGGCCACTTAGATTAACACTTAATTTGAGCAAGTCATGAGCGGTATCTAGTAACACATCATGACCCCCAATTGACCGGAAAATAATTGGTTTGACGAATGAACATGTATTCATCATGAACCATATCACGAACCTTACCATAGATAATTACCGTGCAATTCGTCCTTTCACCATGCTATACCCCACTTGGTTATGAGTATGGGCAAAGTGTCAACTCTTTACTAGACTGAGTAAGTCAAATCTAGTCCAAGTGATTTCAGTTCTTGTCCTGGGACTCATTACTTAATATGTCAATGAAGACATTCTTCATGACATATATGCTCCGGCCAGAGACTTCTAAGTAATGACCCTGACAAGAGGCCAAGGGTATCATCTTACGCTATCACGTAAGTGGTGAATCCTCTATTGGCTACTCAATTACCTTGAATACCTCAAGTTGCACCCAATCACCATCCTATGAGCGACCTCTGTAAGGCAACAAGGAATGGAGTCAAAGCACGTAATCAAGATTCAAGATATCCTTGAGCACCTCAAGTCTAAGGATACTTGCACCATTGCTATGATGAGATTATCAACGACATTAGAATAGGACATCCATGTGATGATCTCATAGCAGGTCATCCAATGTACTTACTACCTCTAGTAAGCATCCACATCTCAACCTTAAATATCTCATATTTACAGTTTCTGAGATCCACTGCTTGAACAAACCAAGGAGCTTGAGATCTGCTAGTCTCTCCGGATTACCGATGTCCAGTCTCAGTAATCCAATGACTAGGGATAATTTAGATACTGACATAATTGTACATGATAGGAATCTCAGTAGTATGATCACATCACAATTTCTTTCATGTTATGTCATATATCATGGACTTCATTAATTTGCTTATTGATCAATATCAGTTCACAAATAATGAACAGCAAGTTAATGAAATATGCCTTTCTTTATTTATTCATAAAGTATGTACACAAATTTGTACAAAATGCGCTAAAGGCGATTGCCTTCAGGGCACTACTCTAACACATTGACTGGCCAAGGGGTGTTTTTACACCCAAGATTGTCCGTTAAACGGACACTCATGTCCGTTTAACGGACATTGGGGTTCCCCAAAGCCTCCAATGCCTCTCCAAAGCCTCCAATCTTCAACCTAACATCATAAACACTTGCACACTTCCCAAATTCACTTACTCTAAAGCCTAAACACCTCATAACAACTCAAACACCAAGTTCAACTCACCAAATTCTCAAATCTCAACTTAATTGGTTCATCATAACCACAAATTTCAAACATTCATCAAAGCTATCACAAACATAAACCATATACAACACTCTAACTGGCAACAATCACTTCTCTCCATTCCGACATCCAAAAATCACAAACTCCATATCATTAGAAAGATCAAGAGATCTTCTACAACTTCCAAGAAGACTATTTTTACTAATTTTACTTAGATTTTTCCAGAATTTCACTAGAATCCAGAACACAATCTTAGCCCTATGAAAGTTTGAAAAGTAGCAATGCAATGATTTGAAAAGGCATAAACAACCATAATGCATATGCATTTCATTTACATCAAAATAAATGTTTTACAATGCTTTAGTGGGCATTTTAAGCCACTTACATCAAATCCAAAATACAAACTGAACAAAAGTAACATTTTCCCAAAATGCATTTAAAGCATTGATTTACAAAAGTTTACTTGAAATACAAAATAATTCAATTATGGAGTAATGCCTTTAGTTCAATCGTCGATCTCGTGCTCTTCACTTGGAGATGGGAAGGAATGGGAGGGGGTGAGCTTATGCTCGTGGGTAACACGTTTATATCCGGTAATAAGCAAAAACGACAAAACATTCATGATCATAGCAATTTCTCACAATATTCATAAAACATATATCTCTTTACTTTGTTAAACCAAAATCACAATTCTCACAAGTTAAGCATGTTTCAAACTTGTCAACCCATGCAAACACACAAACACATCAAAAATGGCTTGGCAAGTCCATAAACACGACGAACTACACAATTCTGTAAAATGGCCTTGTGTAGTCGTAAACTTGAGGGAGTCCTAAAAGGAACTCCGTGCCACTAGCGGGCAGGTAGGAGAAGCCTTGACTTGGTCAACGTGCACGTGACAATTTCTTGGATGGACTATATCGAACCCACATAACATGTAATTCATACACTGAAAACATTTTTGCCCAAATGGCACATTCTTGAAAACTTGATTTTCGTGCACATGACGTATTTCCCAATTTACACGATTCAACAGCCAAAAATCTCATACCAATCATAATAACCATTTTTCAACTCAATCAAAAACAACCAAATACAATACTTGCAAAGCAATTTGAATTTATTTCCAAAGTTCACACACAACAACCAAATAGGACAATTTCTCAATCATTTAAAGAATCATAAGTGCTCACTAAAAAGGTAGTTGAAAAGATCATTTATTACATTTAGTTGAAAAGCATTTATAACTTATTAACACAAATATAAAAATGTCACCCACTTGATTTTCATTGCTTAGAAGATTGTTCAAGGGTGTCCCTCTCTTTGCTCTTCTTGCCTCCCTTGTTCTTCTTCAACAACAACACAAAAACCTAATTAAAAGGATTCAAAATTGGAAAACCTAAAGAACCCAATGCATGAAATTGATCTTAGAATCTCTAAACCCATCCATTTCCTAAGCTTTTTGAACCACAAACACTCTAAAAATCCCAAACATTAAAACTCACTTACCTTAAATCTTCACCCAACCAAGGAGTTTCTTGGCTCAAATGAAAGCTTGAACCTTCCTCTAACTTTTCGTTCTTAAAATTACTCCAAAACTCTTCTTGAAGACTTAGAAAAATCAAAACCTAAACAAGCCCTCTTTTCTTCCTTTTGCTTCCTCCCTACGACACTCACTCTCCCTCCTTCTCTCTATTTTCGTTTTTCTCCTCTCTTCTCATGGAAGCCATTCATTTCTCTTGCCTTTCATATCCTTATTATTGCTAAAAAGTCCAAAATGCCCTTACTTGAAAGCCTAAGTTCTTTCCTCCTTAAGTGACATGCCCATACTACCCCTTAGGTAACTTAACACTTTATCTTTAATTCAATTAACTCAAGTCACAAACTCTCATTAATGCTAACATGCTAATTAATCCTAACACACATAAATCTTGCAAAACCCTAAAAATCATCTAATCATGCTTAATCAAATAAAAAAAATTCAGCGGCCAACATTTCTCCCCCTTAAAGAATTTCATCCTCGAAATTCTTACCTGATTCGTTGAAGAGGTGTGGATACTTCTCCTTCATGGCTTCTAAGGGCTCCCACGTAGCCTCTTCAACTGAATGATTTCTTCACAGGACTTTGATTAGTTGAACTATCTTGTTCCTTAGGACCTTCTCCTTAGTGTCCAAGATCTCCACTGGAGTCTCCTTATAACTCAAATTATCACTCAACTAAACCTCAGTGGTCTGAATGATGTGGGAAGGATCCGATCTATACCTCCTCAATATGGACACATGAAAAATGTCATGTATCTGTGACAATTCTGGTGGCAGCGCCAACCTATAGGCTAGCGGTCCGATCCTCTCTAAAATCTCATAGGGACCCATATATCTTGGACTTGCCCTTCTTGCCAAACCTCATAACTCCTTTTCAAGGAGACCTCTTAAGAAACACCTTGTCACCGACCTCATACTCCATCTCTTTCCGGTGTGCATCAGTGTAGCTCTTCATTTTATCCTAAGCTGCCTTAAGCCGTTGCTTAATTAGATTAACCTTGTCCACTGTCATCTGCAATAATTCTGATCCCATCAGTTTCCTCTCTCCTTCTTCATCCCAACATACCGGAGTTCGACATCTCCTTCCATACAGTGCTTCATAAGGAGCCATCTGAATGCTCGAATGGTACGAATTATTATAAGCAAATTCGACTAATGACAAATGTTCATCCCAAGTGTTAAGTCAAAATGACATTACTCAGATTTAATTTTGATGTATAACAAAGAGCAAAATAAAAGAAAATAAAAAACAGACGAAGTGACAAAGACGCAGACGAATAGAAATAAGATGAAGACGCAGACACAGACCCAAATTGAAAGAACAGACTCAAGCAATACAGAAGAAGCAAAGCGCATTTAATAATACTGATTTAAGAAACACAAATATGAATACGAAAACACAATAAGACGTAGACGAAGAACGCAAAAGAAATAAACAGACGCAGATACAAAATAAACACAATTGAAGCAACACAGACGAAGCAACACAGACGAAGCAGCGCAGACGTACAATAAAGAAGATGCAGATGCACATTAAAGACACAGACGAAAAGAAAAATACAGACGCAGACGGAGACACAGTAGTAAAACAGACAAAGACGTGAATTAAGAAGCAGATGCAAGAGTCAGTTCGGGTTAGTTACAGAACTCAACCGATTAACCATTTCTATTAAAGAAACAAGATTCAAGAAACAAGAATTAAGAGGCAGTTGGAGACGAAGGCTATAAATACAAGTCGAAGTCGAAGATTGCAAAGTTAGCAAAAAGTTGATAAGTAGAATAATTGAAAAATTAGCAGATTAACATCTACGTGATTGTAAAAGCATTCTTTTCAATTTAGTTGAGAGCTATTTTACTGTAACAAGTGTTCAAACACTTATTTGTGAGAAAGTGGTACAGATAGCCTGCAGAGGCTAAGCGTGAAAGAATACTGGTTGTAGAGACCTGAAGAGGCTCGCAAAGAATACTTGTAAAAGTTGAAGAGATAGTGGAAATCTCATAAAGAACTCTGAGGACTGGACGTAGCCCACAGTTTGGGGTGAACCAGGATAAATCGTTGTGTCAACTACTCTCACTCTAGATCTCTTTTAGATTCAAGTTTTATCATTACTTAGTTAGTAAACAAAGTTTTTGATTAATTGGAATCTAACAAAAATTCTGAAAAATATTTTATTTCTAACAAACGTTTTTGAAAGATTTTCAAAAAAGGGGAATACATAATTCAACCCCCCTTCTCGTGCATTCTATATCGTTTTATAAGCAGTGTATTAATGTGTGATTCACTTCAATTGGTATCAGAGCGAGGTATCCAAGAATCACTTTAGCAAAGTGTGGATCAAAGATAATGGTGGAATCACATGTATACATTGCAGAAGGAGCCCCAGTCACTAGACCTCCAGCATTCAACGGAGAAAATTATCATTACTGGAAAGATAGGATGCGGCTATTCATAGAATCTACTCATGTCGACCTTTGGGATGTGATAGAGAATGGACCTTATACACCAGTAGATGAAGATGGCAATTCCATTCCACGAGTCAGATGGACGGATGACCAAAAGGCGAGAATACAACTGAACTCAAAAGCGAAGTTTTTCTTGACCTGTGCCTTAAGCAGGAGCGAGTATGACAAAGTTCACGGATGCGATACCACGAAGGAGATGTGGGACACATTGTCCATTGCTCACGAAGGCACAAGTCAAGTTAAAGAATCCAAGATAAGTATTCTTGTGCACCAGTATGAACTTTTTAGGATGAAAGATGAAGAATCTGTTGATCAAATGTTTGGAAGATTTCAAACAATTGTCAATGGATTGAAAGCTCTTGGAAGGACGTATAACAATCAAGATCATGTTTGAAAGATCTTAAGAAGTCTTCCGAATAGGTGGAGACCTAAAGTTACTGCGGTGCAGGAAGCCAAAGATTTGAGCGTGTTAAAGCTTGACGAGTTGTTTGGATCCTTGAAGATTCATGAGGTTGAACTTGATGCTGAAGACAAGCCTAAACGGGACAAGACGATAGCGCTGAAGGCCAGAAAAAAGAATCACAAGACTCAAAGAAGGAGGAAGTCATCAAAAGCGTTAAAGATTGAAGAATCAAAGAATGACGACTCTAGCCAATCAGAACAAGAGTCAAGTGATGAAGACGACGAGTTATCTTTCATCTCTAAAAAGATAAGACGTATGTGGAAGAAGAAGTCCAGAGCAAACCAGACTTTCAAGAAGAATGTGAAAGATGAAGCTAAGCCATAGAAGTCATCTGTCATTTGCTACGAGTGCAATCAGCCTGGACACTACAAGTCCGAATGTCCTACTCTAAAGAAGAAACCAAAGAAGAGTAGAGAAGGCAAGAAAAGCATGATGGCAACATGGGAGGACCTAGATTCATCAGAATCAGATACAGGTTCCGAGTCATCTGAACATGCTAACATCTGCCTGGTAGCCAAGGAAGATAGTGATGAGGAGGTAAAATCTAATTACGATAACTTGCATGATGCCTACTCAGAGTTGTTAGAAGATTCTCATGCTATTCTGCAACAGTACAAACTGTTAAAGAAAAAGTATGCAGAAAATATTAGACACACAGAAGTAATAGAGAGAGAAAATATCTATCTAAAGAAGAAATTAGAGGAGAAAAAGAAAGTCGTAGACAGATCAGAAGAAATCAATAAGCTGAAACTGAGAATTAAGAATCTGTCAGCTGACTTAGTTACTTTCACCGAGAGCACAAAGAAAATGAACGAGATGCTTGGAAAATGTAGACATCTAAGTGATAAAACTGGATTAGGGTTTACAGGTAATAAGTCTTATCATCATAGGAACCCTTTCACTCAAAAGAAAAACTATATTAAATCTCGTGTTAGTCAACGTACTAGAAATATGCATCATAGAACTCATTATGAGCATACTACTAACCATAAAGGACCCAAGAAAATATCGGTACCAAAAAATAAAATAGTTTCTCCTGCAGATATCCTTCCTTGGAAGATCGGCAAGCACCATTGGTATTTAGGCGATGGATGCTCGCGACATATAATGACGGAAGAAGGTCTATGTTCCTAAATCTTCAGTATAAGAAGGGAGGATCGATAACTTTCGGAGACAACCAGCAGGGCAAGATCATTGGAATCGGTAAAATAGGTAAAGATTCCTTTGCATGCATAAATAATGTACTGCTTTTTGATGGTCTGAAACATAATTTGATCAGCTTCAATCGATTGTGTGATTCTGGTTTCACAGTCACATTCAATCAAAATCTTTGTGAAGTCAGAAACAAAGATGGGTCTATACTCTTTTCTGCCAAGAGAAGAAATGATCTTTACAAAATTGATTTAGAAGACTTTCAAAGTCAAAATGTTTTATGTTTTCTATCTTCTGAAGAAGAAAGACTAGTCTGGCATAAAAAGCTAGGTCATGTCTCTTTTAAACACATTTCAAAGTTGGCAAAGCATGATTTGGTAAGAGGATTACCAAAAATAAGTTTTGACAAAGAAATTTTATGTGAAAATTGTTTAAAAGGAAAACAAGTTAAAACTTCATTTTCTTCTAAAAATTTTGTAACATCATCTAGACCTTTAGAGCTGTTACATATGGATTTATTTAGTCCAACAAGGACAACAAGTCTTGGCGAAAAGAAATATGGACTTATTATTGTTGATGACTTTACTCGATTTTGTTGGATATTGCTTTTATCACACAAAGATGAATCCTTTAAGTGTTTTAGGACCTTATCCAGAAAGTTACAGAATGAAAAAGGAATGTCTATAGCTAGTATCAGGAGTGACCATGGTGGAGAGTTTGAGAATGAGAAGTTTAGGTTATTCTGTGAGGAGAATGGAATTTTACACAATTTCTCTGCTCCCAGGACTCCACAACAGAATGGAGTTGTTGAAAGGAAGAACAGGACGATTCAAGAGATGGCTAGGACTATGCTTTGCGAGATGAATCTTCCTAAATACTTATGGGCAGAAGCGGTGAATACATCATGCTACATACAGCATAGAATTCTGTTGCGACCCATGTTGAAGAAGACTCCTTATGAGTTATGGAATGGAAGAAGACCAAACATATCTTAATTTCATCCATTCGGGTGCAAGTGCTCTATTCTGAATACAAAGGAGCAGTTGGATAAATTCAATTCAAAGACCTATCTAGGAATCTTTCTAGGCTACTCATCATCGTCTAAGACATTTCGGGTGTACAACCTTATTTCAAAAACAGTTGAGGAGACCATCCATGTCAAGTTTGATGATAGTTCCCAACCTCATAAGAAAGATGACATAGAAACTGAAGATCCCTCAAAGAACTTAGATGACACAACAAACACTCCAGCACTAGGTACTCAAGAAGACAAAGTTGAAGATATTCCAGAAACAATTAGACCGAAAAGAGACTGGAAATATAAAAGTTCTCATCCAGAAGAGTTGATTATCGGAGAGACCTCAGAAGGAGTTAGGATAAGGTCTAGATTCAGAAGAGAAGCTAATGTGGCCTTCATCTCTAAAATTGAGCCTAAGAAGGTCGAAGATGAGTTTTAGAGCCTAAGAATTCTTAACTTTTTCTATCACATAAAGATGAGTCTTTCAAGTGTTTTAGAAACCTTTCCATAAGATTACAAAATGAAAGAGGAATGTCTATAGCCAGCATAAGGAGTGATCATGGAGGAGAATTTGAAAATGAGAAGTTCAGAGTATTCTGCGAAGAAAAAGGAATTTTTCATAACTTCTACGCCCCAAGGACTCCACAAAGAGAATGGAGTTGTTGAGAGGAAGAATAGGACGATTCAAGAGATGGCAAGAACAATCTTTGTCGAGATGAATCTTCCTAAATACTTCAAGGTAAGTCATCAATCTGACATGCTACATTCGAGAATAGAGTCTTCTCTGCGACCAATCTTGAGAAAACTCCTATGAGTTGTGGAATGGAAGGAGACCAAACATTTCTTATTTCCATCCTTTTGGTGCAAGTGCACCTTTCTGAACACAAAGGAAGCTCTGGACAAATTTGATGCGAAGACACTTTCAGGAATTTTTCTAGGCTATTCTCTCACTTCAAAGGCATTTAGAGTCTTCAACCTCACCTCAAAGACTATTCAAGAATCTATTCACGTTAAGTTCGATGATAGCTCTCAACCCAACAAGGAAGAGGAATCAGAAGATGATCTTTATTACATGTGCCCTTGACGCAGTGTAAGGAAGTATCTTCATCAGGAACACTTCATGATGAAAAGACAGATATCTCTAAGAATTTTGAGTTAAAGAAAGATTGGAGATACAAAAGCTCTCATCCTAAAGAGTCAATTATCGGAGAAACCTCGGAAGGTGTAAGAACAAGGTCCAAGTTCGTAAGAGAAGCCAACGTGGCATTTATATCCAAGTAGAACCCAAAAGATTGATGAAGCTCTAAAAGATGAAGCATGGATATTAGCTATGCAAGAGGAGTTGAATCAATTCAAGTAGGAATAAAGTCGGTCCTTAGTTCCTAAACACGAAAAGAAATCCATTATTGGTACTAGATGGATATTCAAGAATAAGCTAGACGAATCAGAAAAGTAAGTCGAACAAGGCAAGATTAGTAGCACAAGGCTATAATCAGCGGGAAGGAATAGACTATAATGAGACATATGCTCCAAAGAGTAAGACTTGAAGCAATAAGGATACTGCTTGCATATCTTTGTTTGCCATGACATAAAGCTTTTCGGATGGATGTAAAAAGTGCATTTCGAATGGCTTTATAGATGAAGAAGTCTATGTCAAGCAACCTCCTGGATTTGAGGATATAAAGTATCCAGATCATGTCTACAGACTTCATAAAGCCTTATATGGATCAAACAGGCTCCTAGAGCATGGTATGATTATGCGAGCTCATTTCTTATTGAAAATGGATTTACTAGAGGTAAAGTTGACAAAACTCTTTTTAGGAAGAACTTGTATAATGATTTTATTATTGTGCAAATCTATGTTGATGATATTCTTTTGGTGCCACCTCAAAAAGTTATGCATAAGCTTTGAAAATATGATGAAAAATGAATTTGAGATGAGCATGATCGTGAGTTAAAATTCTTTCTTGGATTGCAAGTAAAGCAAACTAAGGATAAGATTTTTATCCATCAACAAAAATATGTCAAAGAATTGTTGTCCAAATTTGATATATGCGGTGTTAAAAGTATGTACACACCGATGCATCCTTCAAACTTGTTGTCGAAAGGCGAAAGTGGTAAGAAGGTGGATCAAACCCTATTAGAGGATGATTGGTTCTTTGCTTTATCTTACAGCAAGTAGACCTGACATTCTATTCAGTGTATGTCTTGTGTGCAAGGTTTCAGCCGATCTGAGAATCTCATTACATAGGCGTAAAGCGAATATTGAGATATCTCGCAGTACTACCGATCTTTGCTTAATGTATGAGAAAGGTAAAGATTTCAGGTTGAATGGATATTGCGATCACGGACTATGCGGTGATAGGATTGAAAGGAAGAGCACGAGTGGTGGTTGTCACTACCTTGGACCAAACACGTGTCATGGTCAAGCAAGAGACAAAGCTCGATTGCATTATCAACCGCAGGAATATATATGTCCGCCGAAGTTGTTGTTCACAATTCTTGTGGATCAAGTATCAATTGGAGGACTACTCAATACAAGAGGAAGAGATTCCAATATCTCGCGACAACACCAAATACCATCGACTTGTCAAAGAATCAATTCAACATTCAAGGGTGAAGCACATTGAAGTTAGACATCATTTCTTGAGAGATTACGTTCGGAAGAAAGTTGTCGATCTACAATTCGTGGAAACGAAATTTCGATGGCGATATCTTCACAAAACCACTAAGTGAAGATCGCTTTAAAGAAATCGAGCCTTGACCTCAATATGGTGATGTTAACGGACCAATCATCCGGTTTTTGCAAAGAAGAAAGCAGATGAAGCGGAGGAGTTAACGGACCAATCATCCGGTTTTTCGCAAAGAAGAAACAGATGAGCGGAGGATTAACGGACCAATCATCCGGTTTTTCGCAAAGAAGAAGAAAATAGACGGAGGAGTTAACGGATCATTCATCGATTTTTAAAGACAAAGACGAGAAAGGCGGCGAGTTAACAGATTGATCATCGATTTTTCAAAAAGAAAACAATGAAGCGGTGGAGTTAAGCGGCATTGGCGGTTTCGGACTTAAAAGTTCTTTCACAAAGAAAATTTTAGAGGAAAAAAGGTCATCGGATCATCGAGAAGTACAATCGTTCTAGAATTTGCTATAAAATCCCTAAAGCGGCGTTTGGGATCTCTAACAAATTCGAAATTGCTAGTTCTCGAAATCTCTCTGAAAATTCTTCAAGCGAGTTCCTATTCACTCGAAATCAACAAGATGAATGTCAAGCCCATTTTGCGAGTTGAGCGAGAGCAAGCGGGAAGATTAGTAAACTTTGAAGATCTAAGAAGGAACAAATGGATATAGAGCCGGAGATAATAGCGGCGGGATGGAGAAACTTCTTTCAAATCGAGAGCAAGTTTATCTCAATGAAGTTTATGAGCTCTGAAACATACTAAAAGTGTGGACAATACTATCGTATCGTATGTAGAAACACTCCTATATAGTAACCAAGGAGTTCTTGGAAAGAGTCCTTGAATGTCCGAGTAGTGGAGTTCAACCTACTAACATGGTGAAATGGATGACTAAGCTGAAGTTGAGCGAAGATGAAGTTACTCGTCAACTTTATGGTCGTAACAACCTAATCGAAAGAAGAGCCTCTTGGCTTGTACCAAAGGCAAGGGTTTTGTTTCTTTGTTTTGTGTGACCGTGTGTTACCTAGGATAGGTTCAAGACATCAAGTCACTACTTTGGATGAACAATGTATCCTTCATCTCTGAATCACCAACCAATAGATTTACCATTTTTATTTATCAATATATGGTTAAATCAATAAAGGATACAAACACTCTCCGTATGGGATGTTGTTGACAAGGATGTTTAAAGAATCGAGAATCAGTTGGGTTGGGAGTCGACGGAAGGTATCATAAGAAGTTATATAGACTCTACATCGATTGCCAAAATGGGTCCGAGATTTTCGGACAAACAAGGAGCGAAGAATCAAGGAAAGCAACAACCGAGGGGAGCCTAAACCAAGAAATCCTCTATGAAGGAGAGAAGATCACACTCTCGAGTCAAGTCAAGATCTGCTTCGATTTTTTGAATCGGTGACTTAAAGCGAAGTGGAACCTTTGGTGAGTGACATTCATAAGCAAGCAAGAACGTCACCCACAAAGGAAACTGTACAATGAAGAAAGCCGATCCTTCCAGAGATTCAAGCGAACCAAAGCATTATGAGCGACGAGATCAAAAGCTACAAAATCACATCATCAATCCTTAGAAAGTTTCGTAAAGTCAATCTCAAGGAAATGAAGGAAAAGGAAAGTAGAAGAACCTGAGAAGAAGAAAGTTCAATCGAAGAGGTCACCAAGGTTAAAGAAAATGAGTGCAAGAAAAGAAGAAAATCCAACAACAGAGGCAAAGGCTAAGAAGACAAGACTAGAAGAAGCTGTTGTTGACATTTCTAAAAATCTGCTGCGTGTCTTTAAGTCTTTGTTGATCTTCTTTGAAGTTAATATGGAAGCTGCTCTTGAAGCGATTGTGGAAGTCATAAGGGTAATATTAAGGATTCTCACAAATTCTTAATAATCCAATTTTGAAAAAATAGTTCCTACTACTTTTCAGTCCACACTTGTCCATAAACAAGTTGCTACACATGTTTTGGGGACGAAGGCTACTTAAAAGTCGTAAGTGTGATGACTAATGTTCCATCCAAGTATTTAACTTTTCAAAGAGAAAGTTGGGAACACAGATTGGTTGTAATAGAGGAGAAGAAGACCAAGTCTGTCATCATCCGAGACAAACCAAAGAGATATGTGAAAGCCTTCTTCAAATCAGTTGAATATGATAATGGCATTTTACATCATTGGATAGGGGTTACAAAATTTCTATGATCAAGCTCAAGAGAGTTGGGAGAGAACCATATCCACCAGAGCCATTTGGAGAGCGTATCACTTCTTATCCTATCTTGAAGCGATACAATAATCAAGGTGGTACCGATCTTCAACCACCAAATTTTGTTGAACTCAATTATGAGAAGCTAAAGTGAAAGTTCAACTGAGCCAAGATGGATGACATGTCTGCGATCGATTGCGAGGCGATAAAATTGATTGATGCGGCATGTAAGGAGAAAAGGAGTGGTAAGTCCATCTGCGTGTATCAAGATCCGGGACCAAGTCTAACTAAGGCAATAGCGAGATGATCCACGGGAGGCAATATCGAATGGGTCGAGATTGTTACATTACGATTGGCAACTCGAATGTTGTTTTACTATAATACGTAACATTCGCGAAATCGACCTCTGTGGAGATCACTTCAATTCTGAAGCTATGCCATGGTTTGGGCGCACTTTTCAACGAATAAGAGATTCCTATGATCTTGATATCAATGAACAAGTTGTATTTGTTCCTCCTCCTCTTACGCA
Source organism: Erythroxylum novogranatense (assembly GCA_029891385.1). Classification (NCBI taxonomy): domain Eukaryota; kingdom Viridiplantae; phylum Streptophyta; class Magnoliopsida; order Malpighiales; family Erythroxylaceae; genus Erythroxylum; species Erythroxylum novogranatense. The sequence goes on from CM057233.1 coordinate 59,856,692, forward strand.
AATCATTGAACCACATGTCTTTAATAAGGAAGCTTACACAACAACGGTGGCTATCGTTGAAAAGCAAGTTGTTAAGGCAAGACCCTCGACGCAGATGAATCATCAACACTAAAGAAGCATGTTGAAGCTTGATAAAGATATGAAGAAGATTAAGAAGATGCTGAAAAAGTTGGTGAAGCAGATTGGAAAATAATTGTTTGATCAATAACAAATAGGGGAGAAGGGAGAAGGAAGAGAGAAGGAAAAGGAAGAAATCAATTTGGAAGGATGAAGATAATTTTTATCTCAATACTTACGTATAATTCACAAGTATATGATACTTTTCATATTTCTCACAAGTATTTGTTATTATCAAAAGGGGAGAATGTTAAGTCAAACCGGACTTCACGTATTAAATAATTTTGATAATAAACAAAGAAATATCTGAAAAGCGACGGAAGAAAAGGCGGAAGAAAAGAAGACGAAAGAAAAAGCAGACGAAAGAAAAGCGATTTATACAAAAAGTGCGATTTAAGAAAAGCGAGGCGGAAGAAAAGCGAGCGGAAGAAAAGCGATTTAAAGAAACGCAGATTTATACAAAAGCGATGGAAACTTTACGAAGATAAAAGCGGGCGATACAAAAGCGGGCGGAAGCTTTACGACAAAAAGCGAGCGATACAAAAGCGGGCGGAAGCTTTACGAAGACAAAAAGCGAGCGATATGAAAATAAGGCGAAAGAAAGAAACATCGCTTTAAGGCGGTTCATGAGCTAAACTGAATAACCGCTTCTTTAAAGATTCAAAAGCGAGATAGTCAAGAAACAGTTGAAGTTCGACTATAAATAAGAGTCGAGAATGAAGAAGAAACAACTTTGGAAAAAGTGAATGAAACTCTGTATTCAATATCTATCTATCTCGAGAGAAAATTGCGAACTATTTTCGAGTGTATATTGTGAAGAGCAACTCTTTTGTAAAAGATCTTTATCAGTTTTCATTTTGAAAAGTGCTACAGATATAACTGAAGAGGCTAAGAGTAAAGAATACTTGTCATTAAGAGACTGAAGAGGCTCGATCTAAAGAATACTTGTAATCAGTTTGGAGATAGTGAAAATCTCGAAAGAATATCGAGGATCGGGCGTAGCCCACGGTTTGGGGTGAACCAGGATAAAATTGTTTTGTTTCTCTCTAACTCTTCTTGTTCTTAAATCGTAGTTTTCATTATTAACAAAGTTTTTCAAACTAGTTAAGAATTGATTTAAGATAAGTTTTCTGAAAGAACAAGCAATTGTTATTGAAGGGATTAAAGAAAAGTTTATCACAATTCAACCCCCCCTTCTTGTGTATCTTGGTCATATTATTACTCAATATATTAACGTGTGATTTACTTCAGAAGAAGCTCTTCGCGACGAAGCTTGGGTGTTAGCCATGCAAGAGGAGCTGAATCAATTCACTAGGAATAATGTTTGGGCTTTAGTTTCGAAACCCCCTAAGAAATCCATCATAGGAACCAGATGGGTCTTTAAGAATAAGTTAGATGAATCAGGAAGAGTGAGTCGAAATAAGACTAGATTAGTAGCACAAGGCTATAATCAGCAAGAAGGAATAGACTACAATGAGATGTATGCTCTAGTAGCAAGACTTGAAGCCATTAGGATATTGCTGGCATATGCAGTTTGTCATAATATAAAGCTATTTCAGATGGATGTGAAAAGTGCCTTTCTGAATGGTCTTATAGACGAAGAGGTGTATGTTAAGCAACCACCTAGTTTCGAGGATGTTAAGAATCTAGACTATGTCTATAGACTTCATAAAGCCTTATACGGCCTGAAGCAAGCTCCTAGAGCTTGGTCTGATCGTCTGAGTACTTTTCTCTTAGAGAATGGTGTTAGTAGGGGTCAAGTAGATAAAATGCTCTTTAGGAAGAATTATGAAAGTTATTTTATAATTGTACAGATCTATGTTGATGATATTATTTTTGGTGCTACTTCAAAGTTTTTATGCATGAAGTTTGAGAGTTTAATGAAAAATGAATTTGAAATGAGCATGATGGGTGAGTTAAAGTTCTTTCTTGGGTTGCAAGTTAAGCAGACCGAAGAGAAGATCTTTATTCATCAACAAAAATATGTGAAAGAATTGTTGAATAAGTTTGGTATGCAAAATATGAAGTCAATGACTACTCTGATGCATCCTTCAAACCTTTTGTCGAAAGATGAACTTGGTAAGAAGGTGGATCAAACCCTGTATAGAGGGATGATCGGTTCTTTACTGTATCTTAAAGTAAGTAGACCTGATATTTTATTCAGTGTATGCTTGTGTGCAAGGTTTTAAGCCGATCCTAGAGAGTCTCATTATATTGTTGTTAAGAGGATTATGAGATATCTCGCAGGTACCACTGATCTTTGCTTAATGTTTGAGAAAGGTAAAGATTTCAGGTTAATCGGATATTGCGACGCGGACTATGCCAGAGATAGAATTGAAAGGAAGAGCACAAGTGGAGGATGTCACTTTCTTGGCGCAAACCTAGTTTTTTGGTCAAGCAAGAGACAAACCTCGATAGCTCTATCAACTGCCGAAGCAGAGTATATGTCTGCTGCAAGCTGTTGCTCACAAATGTTGTGGATCAAATATCAACTTAAAGACTATTCAGTTCAAGAAGAGGAGATTCCAATCTATTGTGATAGCACCAGTGCAATTAATCTGTCAAAGAATCCAATTCAGCATTCGAGAGTGAAACACATCGAAGTAAGACATCATTTCTTGAGAGACTATGTTCAGAGGAAGGTGGTTAAACTCCAGTTCATCGAAACAGAGTATCAGTGGGCAGACATCTTCACCAAACCATTAAGTGAAGAACGATTCCAGAAGATCAGACGTAACCTTAACATGGTCATACTAAGTGAACAATCAGGCTAAAGGAACGTCAAAATTAACGGCGTCAAGAATAGTGAGTTACAGCTGGTAACTTCTCTGACAAGGAAGTTTTGGAGGAAAACGTTTCACGATCCTTAGAATCCCTATGATTCTAGGGTACGCGTGATAAGACCTTTCAAGTTGCCTAAAGTTGATATCATTGCAGTTACTGTCATCTCTAGACAGTTCATCTTACTCTCAAAATTCTCTCAATCATCCTACCCAAGAAGAAAAGCTTACCAGAGACAGTTTTCGTTTTGAAACAATGGAAGCAGCTATGATATTCGAAAGACATGTGGATTTCGAGTCACTAAGGAAGGATGGTATGGACGTAGAACCTGAGATTGAAGAGCTAGTTGATGGAATTTCTTCCAGGTATGGGAACCAGTCTATACTGACGAGGTGTATGAGTTTTGGAAGAATGCTCAACTTGTAGACAACACTATTGTATCCTCAGTAGACGGTATATCTATTGTTGTGACTAAGGAACTGATAAGGATGGTGACTGATTGTCCATCGGTTGGTGAGACTCTGTCAACCAAGGCTAAGTGGATGACAATGGTCAATATGAGGGAAGAAGATGTTAGCAGATAGTTGTATGGAGTGAACGACCCTTCGGAGAGGAAGACTTCGAGTCTGGTCCCAAAAGCTAGGGTTCTTCATGCTATTATGTTTAATTGCATTTTACCCAGAGTAGGTTCAAGGCATTTGGTAACCACTCTGGATGAACAATGCTTGTTCTACCTGTTGAATCGCAGTCCTATTGACTTACCCTTCTTAATCTTACATTATATGATTAAGGGGATGAAGGATACAAACAGCTATCCTTACGGCATGCTTCTTACAAGGATTTTTAAGGAATTCGGAATCCTTCTACACAGAGGAAATAGAAGAATTGTACCTGTGAAGAGTAAAATTGACTCATTCACGATACGGCGAATGGATCTGAGGATAGTGAGTCAAGTAGAAGCAGAATCTTCAAGGAGAACTAGAACTGAGGGGGAGCGATTGTTAAAGAATTCTCTAGCGACATGTTCTAGATCTCATGGAAGTATGAGTATGCCAATAAAAGAAAGGAGAAGGTTAAATAAAAGGCCTTTGTTGAAACAGGCATGTCCTAGAGAAGAGTATGATGTTGCTCAGAGGATAGACGATGGTACAACAAAATGTTAGAGTTATGTAAATATAGTGCCCTGGAAAGCAAGTGTATTTACATGTAACTTTATCTTCTTCAGTTACAGTTTTGTAATGAAAATATTTATTATTAATAAAACAAAAGAGTTTGGTTTTATCTGTATGAGCATTATATATCTAGTCATAAGGTACCAAGATTCATTTGTAAGTAATATACATATACATAGAGATGTATGGGAAACATGTATATTATTAGAATCAATTAATTGATTCACAGTTGAATAATCAAGTTGGTCGTTTGATTATGGTTTAGATCAGTAGCGTTGATTTATCTCCATATAAGTAAAGGAGTTTACTTAAAGGAAATGATGAGTTTCATATCATGATAGTAGTAGCCTATCGATAATGGCACTATTAAATGAATCTGGAATCAAGTATGTTTTCAAGAATAAAGTGGGTCGTTACTTTAATCTTAAAACATACAACTTAAGCATTCGCTTATTATGAACCACAATCTTGATGAGTGGTGAACTCATATGTGTTTCATTATAATTCTTGATATGATCGAATAGATTTTTACAGGTATTAATCCAGATTCTGCGCATGTTGGAATTATTAATTGAAACATGTATCAGGGAACATTCACTCAAATAAAGAGTTTATAGTGTTATCATCTCTTCTAGATGTTTTAAGGAGATTTGGTGAATAAACTAGCGCCAGCAGTTTGATGGACTAACTACCCATCAAGTCTTAACACTAAGATGAGATCTTATGTGTTAATCACCATATAAAGTAAAATGAGAGATCTAGAAGGAAAAACCAACATAAGGGCAAAACGGTAATTTTACCCTTTGTTGTGCGGATGGCTATAATAAGGTTCTAAATAGGGTTTGCAATTGGACATATTCTCATAATATTTAATAATTCAAGAGTTCAACTAATTGTCTTTAGTGGAATGACATTTAGTTAATAAGCTAGAATTAATTCCAATGAGATTGAATTATTTCTGGGCTTATTGGAGCTTGAATTATCAAAGTCTAATAAGATTCTCCACTTGGCTTTAAGGAAGGTTATCAAGCTAAGTAAGAAGTAGTTTGGAGGCTTTAGAAGTCCATAATTGAATGATGGACTTATACTAATTAATCGTTAATTGGAAGCCCATATGTTCATTTAGAAATGGGCTTGTTTTGGTTTAATGTAATTGATTAGATTAATTATATTAAAAAAAAATTTAAATGGAGAAGAAGCAATTTCGAAATTGTGTTAGGTTAGATGTGTAACCACACATTTGACATTAAAATACTAAATAAATATGGTCTTTATTATGCTTCATCATTATTAAATGGAGTTATGAACTTACCATTAAATGGTTTAATGGTTGGCTTTTAATGTTGGCATGTAACCTATTTGCATTCATTAGATTAAAGATGAAAGATGTGCATTAGATGGACCATCTTCCTTCTTTCTTCTTGCCAAAACCGAAATGGGTATTCAATTATAGGTTATGGTCTTTTCAAATAGTCATTTTAAAGATAAATGAAGTAAGTCTCATTTATTGGCTATTTGATGAGTGATTAATGTAAGAAGTGATGCATTGGATGCCTCTTACTCTTTCCATTCATGCATATTTCGAAATTGAGATGTAAGAAAGGGTTCTTGCATGGCTTTTAGACATTCTCTCCTTTCATGCAAGGTAGAACCAAAATTCCTAAGTGAAAGAATTGAAAGAGTTTCAATTTTGGTTCTTCTTCTTCTAAGAAAATCTCCTCCAAATATTTCTTCTCCTTTCCCACCAAAGGATTTTGTTAACCTAGTTGTCCTTGAAAAACAAGTGGTAAATCTAATTGGTTGAGGATACTACAAAAAGGAAGAAGATAGATTGCTAAAAGAAAAGACTCAAAGGCAAAGGATTTGGATATAAGAAGGAGAGGATAGCGCAGCGAGGATTTAAAGCTATAGCGAAGGAGTCGGTAATTCCTTTTATCTTGTTCTTGGTTTTATTATCCTTATACCATATCATGTATGGATTAGCATGTTGATTTGGATATATTGCTTCCGCTACAAGATGATTTCTTAAAAAGTTTTGAAATCTATCGTTTCTCCATACTAAGCATTCCGATCCAACAATTGGTATCAGAGCCAGGTTTTTCATGCATGATTTCGGTTCCTATATGGTGGATGCATGGGTTGGCAATCTTTTTATGTATAATGCATATTTTTATGTGATAGAAATATATATGGTGTATGTTGCTCTTTTGGTTGTCCATAGAAGTTAAATTTTATCTTGTAAGATTTCTTCATTTGGTTGTAACAAGGAGGGTGGTCTATCATCACCATGTTTCCTCCTTGGTTTCTTTTTTCTATTTTATTTGATTTTGTAATGTACAAATTGATGTAATGATGAAGAAGGAGCAGCCATGGATTGAAGAAATGGAAAGGTAAAATTTTCGGTGTATCCTTTTGTGTTTTGGCATAAGTTTTGTGAAAACTAAGTTGCTAGAATTTTTGTTTCAATGAATCATATTTCAGTTATAATTGGAAAAAAAGTGCTGGTTTTTTGTTTCAAAGAATTCAATTTCGGTTTTGCTAAAATACTAAGTGCGATTTTTTAATTTTCATGAAATGAGTTTCGGTTTTAATAAAACAAGTGCTGGAATTTTTTGTCCAAACAAAGATTTGGTTTTCTAAAAATCTAGTGCTGGAATTTTATTTTTCAAAATGACAAAATTCTAATTTCATAAATGCCATTACATTTTGTTTACCGAATGGGCCGGATCATGTTAGCGAAGAGTTCGAAGCGAAAGATCCAAGATGAAGAAGCACTTTTTGGGCCTAAAAGGCCTGTAATCATTTTATGTTTCTAGGATGGACAATCAAAAGTGGCTTTATTAGTTCATGTGATGAATGGAAAAATGAATGCTTGTAATATGTGATATTATGTGATTGCATGTCATTTAGAAAATTGCCAACCCTAGGCCTTGCCATGCATTCATTATGTATGAGATATATAATGAAACAATATAGGATGGATAATAAATTGCATCTAGACAAGATGGTATTTAAAACTTAAAGCCCAAAAAGATTGAGTGGGAGAGGATGCTCCTGTGAGAGTCCACGGTCTCCAAACGATAGCCCGTTTGCATATGGTGAAGTGTTACTCCCCATCGGAGGGCATGGATCCTAGATCTTGCATGGTTTGGGTCTCCTTAAGGATAAGTCCACTTAATGATAGAAAATGTGACCTCCCATCGAGGCATGATTTGTAGGTATCTTTAGTGAATGAATCAAATGGTTATACACTCAACATTTTTTATCAATAAACTGCCCATCGTAGCTCTATTGGTAAAAGTATGGACCAAATTAAGACGCTTCTTAAAAAATTGAGCATGAGATGCTTGGTAGTTTTTTGAGTGGGAGGGTCCCAGTTTTTCTTTTAATAGATAAGATGGCCCACCGTCACTTAGTCTGTTATAGATAAGAAAAATAACCGTCGTATAATGTTTTAATTTTTTAAGTTTTGTTAAATCTATCATCATGCATACATGCATCATGATTTTATACAAAGTTCCATAAATTGTTGACTAGTATGCTCATGTTTTAATAATTTATATTTTCAGACATAATCAACCACAAAATGAATCCACTCACCCTGCTCTTGACTAATAACAAATTGGAAAATGGAGACAAGTTTAATGAATGGAGACGTAACCTTGACATTGTTCTTCAATATGAACGTATTTCATGGGTGTTAACTGAAAATGAGCCTACACCTCTAAGTGGAGATGCAACTCCTGAGCAAGTCCAACAACATGAGCGTTGGTAGAATAAACTACTAAGTGTTATATTCCGGCTTCTATCAGCGGCATGTTGCAAAAACAAATTGCTTGTATGAAAACTGCTAGTGCAATGGTCCATCACCTACATGAGATGTTTGGTGTGAGGACTAGGTCTGCAAGAGTGAAAGCTATCCAAACCTTTCATAATCTCAGACAGAAACCTGGTGAATCGGTGCGGGATTACATGATGAAGGTAATCTCTGCGGTCACTAAGGCTGAGATGCTTAGGGCGGATATGGATGCGGACACGCAGATGATTATGATCATCAATAGCTTAAACTCTTCTTTTCAGCAGTTTAAGTTGGACTATGAGCTCAACAGCAAGGATTACACCTTGAGTGAGTTGATGAATACCCTCCAGAGCACGGAGGAAATATTGAATATTAAGGCTCATGGGCCAGAAGCTAATGTAGCTTCTTCTTCTAAGCCCAAGGGTAAGGGCAAGGAAAAGAAGAAGGGTCCAATGAAAAAGAAGGCCCAAATAGGGGTCAAGGCCAAACCCATGAAAAAGAAGGCCAAAGAGAACATCAAAGGAAAGTGTTTCCTTTGTGATGAGATGGGCCACCGGAAAAGAAACTGCCCTACTACCTAGAGTCCCTCAAAAGCAAACAAGGTATGGGCTTCCTAAGTTTGTTAGGAACTAGAAATGTGGCAGATTTATCTACTTCTTGGATATTAGATTCAGGAGCCACTAACCATATTTGTAATTCTTTGCAGGGGTTCCAGCAAAGGAAAAGACTTCCTAAAGGCCGCCAAGTTAAGATAGCAGATGGTTCCTATGTTTCAGCGAAATCGGTGGGAGTAGTTATCTTGGACTTTCCTAGTGGTCATAGGTTATATTTAGAAGATGTTTATTACATGCCAATGATTGTAAGGAACATGATTTCTGTTTTTTGTATAATAAAATCTGGCTATTCCTTATATTTTGAAAAGGTTGTTTCAATATATGAGAATAAGGATTTTATTTATGAAGCGATAATTAAACAGGGATTGTTTTTTTATAGAACCTATAAAAGGCTCACTAAACACCATAGAATTGATAAAACCAAGACAATCCAATATCTCTAGCATTAATTCAAAGTATCTGTGGCATCTAAGGATGGGTTATATCAATCAGAAAAGACTTGACAGGCTAGTAAAGGATGGGATCCTTATGGGCTTGGATAGTGATCCATTACCCACCTGTGAATCTTGTATTGAAGGAAAAATGACAAAAGCCTCATTTCCTTCTAAAGGAAACAGATTTGAATCCACATTGGACATGGTACATACTGATGTGTGTGGGCCCATGAATGTACAAGCTAGAGGAGGTTATGAATATTTCATAAATTTTATAGATGATTAGTCAAGACTTGGATATTTTTATTTGATGCATAAAAAGAGTGAATCTTTTGAAAAGTTCAAAGAATTCAAAGCTGAAGCTGAGAAGCAACTTGGCAAGCCATTAAAACAGCTTCGATCGGATCGAGGTGGTGAGTATTTATCCTGAGAGTTCCATGATATTTAATTGACAATGGAATTGTTTCCAATTTGTCGACTCCTCGTACCTCAATGTAATGGTGTAGCGAGAGGAGAAATAGAACTCTATTGGAAATGGTAAGATCAATGATGTCCTATGCTAGCCTTCCAGAATCGTTCTAGGGATATGCCATACAAACGACAACATATCTTCTTAACTTTGCTCCATCCAAATCGGTGCCTAAAACACCTAGGGAGTTGTGGACTGGCCGAGTGCCTTCATTGATGCACTTGAGGACTTGGGGCTGTCCAGCCCATGTTCTAAAGCCTGAATCCACAAAGATGAAACCAAGGTCAAAAGTATGTTTGTTTGTAGGATATCTTACGGGAACTCGAGGGTACTATTTTTACAGTCCTCATGATAGGAAGGTATTTGTGTCGACAAATGCAAACTTCTTAGAGGAAGAGTTTGTGAGAAATCACAAAGGAAGAAGTGAAGTAGTACTAAAGTAGTTTGCTATTTCATCCAAACCAAGAGTTGTTTTGGATATGACAGAACAAGATGTCGAAATGGATTCAAGAGTTGAATCAGAAGTGCAACCTGAACATCAAGATGTGCCTAGACGTAGTGGGAGGGTTGTGAGACAACCAGATAGGTATCTGGGTTTAGAGAAGGCTTAATTGCCTTCTCGCACAAGAAGAAACAGATCCCATTACGATACACAAGCTATTAATGATGTTGATGCAGAAAATGGCTCAAGGCAATGGAATCGAAATAGATTCTATGTATACTAATGAAGTTCTGGTTCTTGTAGATCTACCACTGTGTCTAAAACCATAGGGTGTAAATGGATCTACAAAGGAAAAGGGGATCGGATGGAAAGGTAGAGACCTTTAAAGCTACATTGGTAGCTAAAGGCTATACTCAAAAGGAGGGTATAGACTACGAGGAGACTTTTTCTCCGGTTGCCATGCTTAAGTCCATCAGATTCTTTTGGCCTTAAAATGTTCTTATTTCGATTATGAAATATGGAAAATGGATGTCAAGACCGCATTTCTGAATGGAGATCTTGAGGAGACCATTTATATGGCCCAACCAGAAGGATTCATTGAGCTAGGTAATGAGCATAAGGTTTGCAAGTTGCAAAGGTCCATTTATGAACTTAAGCAAGCATCTAGGTCTTAAAACATTAGGTTTGATAAGGCTATCAAAACCTATGGGTTCATACAAAACCTAGATGAGCCTTGTGTTTATAAAAGAATACAAGAAGGTAAGGTTACTTTCCTAATCCTCAGATGTTGATGACATTCGCTCATTAGGAATGATGTGGGAATGTTATCTGCAGCTATGGATGGTCGAATGAACAGCTTTCAATGAAGGATTTGGGAGAGGCTACCTATGTTCTGTAGGAACATCCCGGAGGTACATCATATGTACGGCAAATGAAAACAAAATTTTTTGTTCCTGGACTTTCCCAACGCCAGATCCGTATCGGTATGAAGACATCAACCTAAATAGCCAAAAGAGACTATCTCTAAAGGTGATCCACGCAGAGATCAGAGAACCTAACCGGATCAAACCCTTTTGACCCGGGAATAGCTAGAACAGATTAAAGGCTGCTAGACCCTACCTCATCTGGAGAGCTTAAGGAGAACGTTGGACCATGAGCTTGAGAAGAGAAGAATCGTTGATGGCCTTGAGAAAGAAAGAAACATGAAATACCTTTCATCTTTTAAGCTTAACAATTAAGCTCTTCTCTCATTTTACAAACCATCCGAACCATCATATTGCCATCCACGAAAATCAACATATATATGGTGTCTTTAACATTTAAAACACCAATTAAATGCTTCCATCTTGATGGCACACCATTTAAGGCATTTATGTAATAAAGAAATGAAGCTTTGACTTTCAAAGCATTATTTCTTTCTCTTCTCCCAAAACCAACGTGTACAAGGCTTTAATTTATATAATTAATTAATTAATTACTTAATTAATTAATGATATAAATAATTGCTAAGGTCCATCCAACTGGGTTGGTCCTACGGCCTCTCGGGCCCGATCTTCAAAACACTCAGGAAACCTTTCTTAGCAATATTGATGTCGCGATCTCATCGGGACATATCCCAATCCCATCGGGATCCATTTAATCCGAATGCTCTCCATAATTGGGAACTCTGTCCAATTACTATTTTACGATTCTCCAAACACTCTTATCGTGTGACCCTTTAGGCTCCTTTATGTTGGCCACTTAGATTAACAATTAATCTAAGCAAGTCATGAGCGGTATCTAGCAACACATCATGACCCCAATTGACCGGAAAGTAATCGGTTTGATGTATTCATCACGAACCGCATCACAAACCCTTCCATAGTCAATTACCGTGCAATTCGTCCTTTCACCATCCTATACCCCACTTGGTTATGAGTATGGTCAAAGTGTCAACTCTCTAGACTAAGTCTAGCCCAAGTGATTTTAGTTCTGTCCCAGATCCATTACTATATATGTCCCTCAAGACAATCTTCATGACATATCCGCTTGGCCAAAGACTTTCAAGTAATGATCCTTACAAGAGGCCATGGGTATCTCTTCCATTATTCCGTAGTGGTGAATCCTTTATTGGCTACTCAATTACCTTCAATACCTCAAACTGCACTCCAAGCACCACCCTATGAGTTACCTCGGAAGGAAACAAGAAATGGAGTCAAAGCACGTGATCAAGATTCAAGATATCCTCGAGTACCTCAAGTCTAAGGATACTTGCACCATTGCTATGATGAGATTATCACCGACATTAGAATAAGATATCCATGTGATGATCTCATGACAGTCATCCAATGTACTTACTACCGCTAGTAAGCATCCACATGTCAATTCTAAAATATCTCATATTTACGCTTCGAGATCCACCGCTGATCCAATCAAGGAATATGACATGTGTTATTCATCCGGATTAATGATGTCCATCTCATTAATCCTATAACTAGGATAATTTAGATAATGACATAATTGCACATGATAGGAATCTCAATAGTATGATCGATCATAATTTCCTTCATGCTATGTCAAATATCATGGACTTCATTAATTCGATTAAAGATCCATATCAATTCATAAACAATGTTCATGAATATCAAATTAATGAAATATGCCTTTCTTTATTTATTCATAAAGTCCAGATACGACTTTGAACAAAACGCGCTTAAAGGGATTGCCTTTAGGGCACAATTTAAACAGCTCCTTGCATAAGTCAACTCACCCCACGTACATGTTGACTTATCGGATCGAATGCGTGTAAGTCAACTTACACTTACAAATCTCCCACTGACCTAAAGCCAATCGCCTTAGTATCTAATACCATAAGCGAGTCCATGAGAATCACAATTCTCCGTGACAATGGCTTTGTCATCTAACGAAGAACACTTTGCTTTGTGAATTCTCTATTAGGATATCATTTCAACTAATGATCTCCGAATCGCTAAGTACAAGTTCGGATCGTCGATAAGACCTTAGTTCCTTTGCTCGTACTTGCCCTATTGTATCACAATACAATCCTATGGGCCCATCACGCCTAGGGACCAGATCAAGTTTAGAATGAACTTCGATCCAAACCGCTTCCTCTGCAAGCGATCTCACGCGGTAATGTACTTTGCCTCGGTTGATGAATCAGCAGTCCTCTCTTGTTTGAATCTTTCAAACCGACCGCCACGCTTATTCAAGCAGAATGTATATAACCCGATCATGATTCGTAATCATCCTTATCGATTAAATACTAGCATCTAAATGCTCGCTCACTGAGATTTCCATCTCCAAAGATGAAGAAAACATCCTTAGTGCTTCACAAGTACTTGAGGATATTCTTGATCGCCACCCAAAGACCTCACCAGATCCGATTAGTATCTGCCGTAACACTTAGAGCATACGATACATCGGGCTCGTGACATAGCATAGTTCCATGCTAAACCCCTTCAAATCTCATCTATGTATGATGATTGTGAAAGACCAAGCAACCTTTTATTTATCTCTATAAATCCTTATCGCGAGGATAAAAGTTGCTTTACCAAGGTCTTTCATCGCAATTGATTGGACAATCAAATTTTAATCGATTGAAGATAGAGACATCGTTTCCTAATATTAGTATGTCATCTACATACAACACAAGGAATAACGATTGCAGTCCCACTAACTTTCTTGTACACACAATATTCATCCGAATTTTGTGAGAGATCAAACTCTTTGATTGACTCATCAAAACGGATAATCTAACTCCTGGATGCTTGCTTTAATCCATACATGGATTTATAAAGCTTGCATACCTTTTCGCCATCATAGGAGGTGAAACCATCTGGTTGTGTCATACACATCCTCGGGTTAGATTTCCTCTCAGGAGATCTGTCTTCACATCCATTTGTCATATCTCATGACATGATGAGCGGCAATGGCTAGGAGTATCCGAATGGATTTAAGCATTGCTACTAGGCTGAAGGTCTTGTCATAGTCAACTCTTTGTCTTAGACAAAAACCTTTAGCCACAAGCCTTGCTTTATAGGTAATTAGATTACCATCCATGTTGGTTTTCATGGCACGAAGCCATTTTGCAGACTCGAACTTTTCGTAACCTCTTCATAGGTAGCAGCTCATCATCTCATATGAGCAATACGTCATTCTGCTCACTTACGAGAAATCCATATCTCTCGGAAAGGTCGTATCCTACTTGACCCACGAAATTGTGTGTAGTAGAAGGTTGAATCAACCTCATCTATATGAGTAACAGCCAAGCTCAGTGCGATTGATCTATGTTTGTTCGAGCATCTTGAACTTCTCCAAGTTCAACTTTGCTCCCACCGCCTTCTTGTAAAAGAACTCTTTCTTCAAGAAAAAAGAAGCTTTGAAACAAACAACTTTTGTTCCTAAGCAAGGTAGAATTAATATTCCACTTAACAAACACTTGTCGCCTTTTACATTAAATGTATCTGATCGTGTCCGCTTCACGAAGGTGACAATCCCAAACTTTCGATGAGAAAGATAGGGTTTCGCTTAGTCCACATCATTATGGAGTAACATCAACTGCTTTGAGGAACTCGCTTAGCAAGTAAACAGTTGTCTCGAGCACATATTCCCAAAACTGCAAAACCTATCATCAATCGCACTATGTTTAACAAGGTTTGATATCTCCTTTAGCCAGCTTAAAGGTGGAGTATACTGATAAATTCCCATTATCTCTGAGATAACCCAAAACCTGTTGGTTTAAGTATTCCCACTACGATCGGATCGTAATGCCTTGATACTTTTACCAAGCTGGTTTTCTACTTCATTTCTGAATTATTTGAGCTTTTCAAATGCTTCAGATTTGTATCTCGTCAGATACAAGTACCGATATCGAGAACACTTATCGATAAAGGCAATGATGTAGTACAACTACTTCTGGCATGGATGGACATCAGACCATATACATCTCAATGTATTAGGTCTAATACTCCATCACTGCTCACCCTTTCCTTTAAAGGTAACTTAGTCATCTTGCCTAATAAACAAGATTCACATGTGTCATATGATTCATAATCAAATGACTCTAACCTCCCACTCTCGTGGAGCTTAACAATGTGTCTCTCATTTATATGGCCAAGTTCGACAATGCCATAAGTAAGTTGATTTTAAATTATCTCGATTATGTCTTTTCGTGTCATTGACATTCAAAACTAGATATGACATATCTAATATGTCAATTCTATTGCATAATGTACCAAGACGATAGAGCATTCCATTCAACTAAGAAAACAACCATTGTTTCTAAAATCAAATGGAAATCAAATCTAATTAAACATAAAACATACAATATGTTCTTTGTTTAATACGGTACAAAATGTCAATCGTCCAATTTGAATACAAGCCCAAGAGAGAGTGACAAGACATAAGTGTCTCACGGCTAATGAAGCAACTCTTGCTGCATTACCTACACGAAGGTCTAGTTCTCCTTTTATGAGCTTTCTACTGTTCCTGAGGCCCTGCACATCATTTTATATGTGTGAGCCACAACCGTATCAAAGACCGATATGTTTTGATCAGAATAGTATTAACCTCAATGACAAACATAATTGAAGGAGTAGAGGCATCGATGCCTTTACCGCTTCGTGGACTCGAATAGATTTTACAGCTTTTGCCTCTAGTGGCTAGACTTGCCACATTGAAAGCAAAATCCTTTTGGGGCGGTTTCTTTGGTTTTTCCTTGATGGCACTTCCATTTGGTTTCTTGGCCTTTTTCTTCTTTAATCAGAAGAAGAAGCATCCACCATTAGCACTTGCTATCTCTCTTGATAGCCACCGGTGTTATGAGCAGATTGATCACCAGAATTGTTGTGGATATTTGGTTTATCCGATAGTTTATCACAAACTGTGAATAACCATCAGACAATCCAACCGAATTAAGTCTCTACTTAACTCATAATCCATTACAAATCCTAAGACGGCCAATCTCTCAATATAGCCATTCATCTTTAGGGTATATTGCAGCGATTGTCCTCGAGCCATCTTTGTGATGAAGAGAAGCCTCGAGGTCTCGAACCTTTCGCATCGAAGCTTACTCATCAAACAGCTCCCCTAAGATGAAATACTACGAGTGAGCATCCATGGACTCGTCTTTGCCATCGCAGCTCTAGTGACATCAAGGCAAGCATAAAGCAAGTTTCCATATCACCGCCCTTAGATGCTTAGCTTTACTTTCTCGATTCCCATCGAAGCATCGACAGCATGTGCAACTGGAAGTGGAACATCTAGGACGTATCCCAGTTCCTCAGATCTGAGAACAATTCTCAGAGTTCTTAGCCAATCAAGAAAATTGGTCCATTATAGAGAGCGCAAATTCACACTGGAAGACTTCTTCAATCAACCTAGCACGATAGAGAGAAGAATGATAGAATAGATATGCTGCATGATCATAAGGACTTGCATGACATGCATATGGCTCCCACTAGTTTCCTAGAATCCATAACCCTCTTTACTTAATCCAGAGAAACAATGTGACATAATGTCCTAGTGGGTCGATATCCGATATTGCTAAGTGACCTTGAGTTTGCCCAACAAGCCACTTCTTAGGTCAATCGGTAGGTATCGGTCATACCAATTGCATCATCGATAACCGACATTAAGAATGACCTTGAGTTTGCTCAACAAGCCACCTTATGTCTCGGGAGGTATCGATATACCAATTACATCTTAGACACAACTATCGATCGCTATCAACTTGTTGATGTGTGCACTTCATCAGGGTATCAACTCTTTGATGCGCATACATCCGATGTATGCTACCCAATTTCGCCTCTGTCCACGCTTGACCTTGAGTTTGCTCAACAAACCAACGCCCAAAGGAAAACCAACCCATTAATCCGAAAATCATATTTTCATAGTTCAACATATTCAGATAGAGCGAGCTTGAGTTTGCCTAACAACCCAACTCTATAAGAACTCTGTTCTTACCATATTAATGGAAGGCGTTAGTTTTCATATACCGAGGAGGGATTTAGAAACTCTAGACTCCAAGCTGAAAGATCATAGTCGCCAGGACTATATGGAATGATTTAGGTTTCATCAATCCAATTGAATCAATCCTTATAATCATCCATCATCCAACTTATGCATGCCACAAGTCGACTTTCATCAAATGCAAGTCGACTTATGCATTCGCTTCACACACAAGTCGACTTGTGTGATACAAGTCGACTTATGTCACCTGCCCATGAACAAGTCGACTTATGTAGAGAACAAGTCGACTTATTCTAAAAACAAGTCGACTTATCGAACAAACAAGTCGACTTACGAAGCTAACAAGTCGACTTATTCTGAAAACAAGTCGACTTATCCAACAAACAAGTCGACTTATGTCCCATATAAGTCGACTTATTTGGGAGAATGCTATAATATCTAATCGGCTAATTCCTCAATCCATGCAATTCCAATTCACAATACCATCATAACTAAGGTAATAACTGTTAGTTTGATGTATCAATGAACAATTCATCGGACCATGAAAGCCTTTATACGGTCAAACCATATGAAAAGCTTGAAATGAGTCAAAACTCATTAATTTCAAACAATTTAGGAACACCCAAATTATCATCCTAAGCATCTATAGCTAGCACATACATTATCAAATTTACTTCAGCACATGCCATAAAATTATGACGGTCAAAACAAACAAGATAATGCTATATACTAACGAGACGCTAATGTGACCAATTCGCATTCAAAATTCTTGGAAAAGCAACTTCAAGCAATTCAACTTGGAAATCATAATACATCAAGATAACACATTTTAATCACATTAAAAATGGTGCATGGCATTAGAACTGAAAAGGCACACTCAATCAAGCCAAGCAAAACAGTCCCAACAATTTTCACAAAACTGTCCAGTTCTGTACATTGCTTGAAATGATCAATGAAACAATTTCAATAAATCATGAGAAAATTATATAGGTTACTAAATGTTCAGAACATGCTACCTGAATTTTTTCAGGATTTTAGGCCATAAAAAACTCAGTCAACCTAAATAACAAAACCGATTCAAAATCTGTGTTCATCAGCACAGCAATTCCCAACAGCATAGAATAAATTCGTGAATAAATATCCAATCAACTTGAAATCCAATTTCCATGCTCAAAGACATTCACCAACATCTTAGAGACATGTAGGTGAAGGAAAATCTGAAAAACCATTATTCTAGAATTTATTCTCGATTTTATACTCATGCCTGTTCCAGAATCGTTTCACAAAACAGCATCTGTAACCTTAGGGAATTAATTAGCAAAACTATATCAAATCAAATCGATAAATTCTGAAAATTCATAGACATATTCTCTAACATGTTATGAACAATCCTGCGCAGAAAAATTTCGAAAAGCATATCTCTATAGCAAAACGAAATTCAGACAGTATACATGCATCAACATCAACAGCAATTAGGTTTTCTGATCTTGCTTAGGTTTTAGCTTCATACGGGATACCAGACGCTTTGATACCACTGTAGGAACATCCCGGGAGGTACATCATATGTACGGCAGCGGAAAACAAAATTTTTTTTGTTCCCGGGACTTTCCCGAACGCCAGGATCCAGGTATCGGTATGAAGACATCAACCTAAATAGCCAAAAGAGACTATCTCTAAAGGTGATCCACGCAGAGATCAGAGAACCTAACCGGATCAAACCCTTTTGACCCGGGAATAGCTAGAACAGATTAAAGGCTGCTAGACCCTACCTCTGTCCTGGAGAGCTTAAGGAGAACGTTGGACCATGAGCTTGGAGAAGAGAAGAATCGTTGATGGCCTTGAGAAAGAAAGAAACATGAAATACCTTTCATCTTTTAAGCTTAACAATTAAGCTCTTCTCTCTCATTTTACAAACCATCCGAACCATCATATTGCCATCCACGAAAATCAACATATATATGGTGTCTTTAACATTTAAAACACCAATTAAATGCTTCCATCTTGATGGCACACCATTTAAGGCATTTATGTAATAAAGAAATGAAGCTTTGACTTTCAAAGCATTATTTCTTTCTCTTCTCCCAAAACCAACGTGTACAAGGCTTTAATTTATATAATTAATTAATTAATTACTTAATTAATTAATGATATAAATAATTGCTAAGGTCCAGTCCAACTGGGGTCGGTCCTACCGGCCTACCGGGCCCCGATGCTGAAACAGCTCCGGAAACCTTTCTTAGCAATATTGATGTCGCGATCTCATCGGGACATATCCCAATCCCATCGGGATCCATTTAATCCGAATGCTCTCCATAATTGGGAACTCTGTCCAATTACTATTTTACAGATTCTCTGAAACACTCTTATGCGTGTGACCCTTTAGGCTCCCGGTTATGTTGGCCACTTAGATTAACAATTAATCTAAGCAAGTCATGAGCGGTATCTAGCAACACATCATGACCCCCAATTGACCGGAAAGTAATCGGTTTGATGTATTCATCACGAACCAGATCACAAACCCTTCCATAGTCAATTACCGTGCAATTCGTCCTTTCACCATCCTATACCCCACTTGGTTATGAGTATGGTCAAAGTGTCAACTCTCACTAGACTAAGTCTAGCCCAAGTGATTTTAGTTCCTGTCCAGGATCCATTACTATATATGTCCCTCAAGACAATCTTCATGACATATCCGCTTTGACAAAGACTTTCAAGTAATGATCCTTACAAGAGGCCATGGGTATCTCTTACATTATTCCGTAGTGGTGAATCCTTTATTGGCTACTCAATTACCTTCAATACCTCAAACTGCACTCCAAGCACCACCCTATGAGTTACCTCTCGAAGGCAACAAGAAATGGAGTCAGCACAGATCAAGATTCAAGATATCCTCGAGTACCTCAAGTCTAAGGATACTTGCACCATTGCTATGATGAGATTATCAACGACATTAGAATAAGATATCCATGTGATGATCTCATGACAGGTCATCCAATGTACTTACTACCGCTAGTAAGCATCCACATGTCAATTCTAAAATATCTCATATTTACAGCTTCGAGATCCACCGCTGATCCAATCAAGGAATATGACATGTGTTAGTCTATCCGGATTAATGATGTCCAGCCTCATTAATCCTATGACTAGGATAATTTAGATAATGACATAATTGCACATGATAGGAATCTCAATAGTATGATCGCATCATAATTTCCTTCATGCTATGTCAAATATCATGGACTTCATTAATTCGATTAAAGATCCATATCAATTCATAAACAATGTTCATGAATATCAAATTAATGAAATATGCCTTTCTTTATTTATTCATAAAGTCTCAGATAACGACTTTGAACAAAACGCTTAAAGGGATTGCCTTTAGGGCACAATTTAAATAGCTCGATCCTTGCATAAGTCAACTCACCCCATGTACATGTTGACTTATCGGTACTGAATGCGTGTAAGTCAACTTACACTTACATGTTCTAGGGATCAAACTTATAAGGGATCGTAAGAACAAGAAGATAGTCAAACTTGCTTTAGGGCAAGTGGGAGATTGTTGGAGTTATGTAAATATAGTGCCCTGGAAAGCAAGTGTATTTACATGTAACTTTATCTTCTTCAGTTACAGTTTTGTAATGAAAATATTTATTATTAATAAAACAAAAGAGTTTGGTTTTATCTGTATGAGCATTATATATCTAGTCATAAGGTACCAAGATTCATTTGTAAGTAATATACATATACATAGAGATGTATGGGAAACATGTATATTATTAGAATTTGAATTAATTGATTCACAGCTTGAATAATCAAGTTGGTCGCTTGATTATGGTTTAGATCGTAGTTTTGTGATTTATCTCCATATAAGTAAAGGAGTTTACTTAAAGGGAATGATGAGTTTCATATCATGATAGTAGTAGACTATCGATAATGGCACTATTAAATGAATTGAATCAAGTATGTTTTCAAGAATAAAGTGGCCGCTTACTTTAATCTTAAAACATACAACTTAAGCATTCGCTATTATGAACCACAATCTTGATGAGTGGTGAACTCATATGTGTTTCATTATAATTCTTGATATGATCGGAATGGATTTTTACAAGGTATTAATCCAAAGGTTCGCATGTTGGAATTATTAATTGAAACATGTATCAAGGAACATTCACTCAAATAAAGAGTTTATAGTGTTATCATCTCTTCTAGATGTTTTAAGGAGATTTAGTGAATAAACTGGCGCCAGTAGTTTGATGGACTAACTACCCATCAAGTCTTAACACTAAGATGAGATCTTATGTGTTAATCACCATATAAAGTAAAGTGAGAGATCTAGAAGGAAAAACCAACATAAGGGCAAAACGGTAATTTTACCCTTTGTTATGCGGATGGTTATAATAAGGTTCTAAATAGGGTTTGCAATTGGACATATTCTCATAATATTTAATAATTCAAGAGTTCAACTAATTGTCTTTAGTGGAATGACATTTAGTTAATAAGCTAGAATTAATTCCGATGAGATTGAATTATTTCTGGGCTTATTGGATCTTGAATTATCAAAGTCCAATAAGATTCCCCACTTGGCTTTAAGGAAGGTTATCAAGCTAAGTAAGAAGTAGTTTGGAGGCTTTAGAAGTCCATAATTGAATGATGGGCTTATACTAATTAATGGTTAATTGGAAGCCCATATGTTCATTTAGAAATGGGCTTGTTTTGGTTTAATGTAATTGATTAGATTAATTATATTCAAACAATTTTTTTTAATGGAGAAGAAGCAATTTCAAAATTGTGTTAGGTTAGATGTGTAACCACACATTTGACATTAAAATACTAAATAAAGATGGTCTTTATTATGGTTCATCATTATTAAATGGAGTTATGAACTTACCATTAAATGGTTTAATGGTTGGCTTTTAATGTTGGCATGTAACCTATTTGCATTCATTAGATTAAAGATGAAAGATGTGCATTAGATGGACCATCTTCCTTATTTCTTCTTGCCAAAACCAAAATGGGTATTCAATTATAGGTTATGGTCTTTTCAAATAGCCATTTTAAAGATAAATGAAGTAAGTCTCATTTATTGGCTATTTGATGAGTGATTAATGTAAGAAGTGATGTATTGGATGCCTCTCACTCTTTCCATTCATGCATATTTCGAAATTGAGATGTAAGAAAGGGTTCTTGCATGGTTTCTATACATTCTCTCCTTTCATGCAAGGTAGAACCGAAATTCCCAAGTGAAAGAATTGAAAGAGTTTCAATTTTGGTTCTTCTTCTTCTAAGAAAATCTCCTCCAAATATTTCTTCTCCTTTCCCACCAAAGGATTTTGTTAACCTAGTTGTCCTTGAAGAACAAGTGGTAAATCTAATTGGTTGAGGATACTACAACAAGGAAGAAGATAGATTGCTACAGGAAAAGACTCAAAGGCAAAGGATTTGGATATAAGAAGGAGAGGATAGCGCAATGAGGATTTAAAGTCAGATAGAAAGGAGTTGGTAATTCCTTTTATCTTGTTCTTGGTTTTATTATCCTTATACCATATCATGTATGGATTAGCATGTTGATTTGGATATATTGCTTCCGCTGCAAGATGATTTCTTAAAAAGTTTTGAAATCTATCGTTTCTCCATAGTAAGCATGCTTTCTTTTTCCGATCCAACACAAAAAGGAAAGGAGAGAATCTTGTGGGTGAAATCACTAAGAAAGAAAAAATATCACCTAGGATTCGAACCTTAAGGCAACAAAAAGAAAGAAGGACCAGAGAGTAGGAACAAGAAGAAGCCTCTGGATCCAGCGCACCAAGGGCAAAGTTGACAAGATCTCTCGTCTCAATTTTAGAGAAAGAACCAACCAAACAGAGCAAGGAGACTGAGAAGAAGAGAAAATTGGAGTCTGAGACACAGAAGTCTCAAGTGAAAAAACTCCAAGAATAAAAAATAAAGTGGTTAGTCGAAGGAGAAATTTGACTACTCCTGTGGAAGCTAATCAAGAAAAGAATACTCCAATTGTTGAGCAACCAGAGGAACCAGTGGAGCCTAACCTGGTTCAGTCTACTCCTGTCGATAATCAACAAGAAGTCACAGCAGATTTGAGCTTAGTGGAGGCATAATTGGAGAAATCTGATAAACCAAGACTGGTCGTTCACAACTATTCCAAATTTTTAAGAACGGATAAGTTTGAAGTCAGACTGGTTGGAGTAGTGACAAGGAGGAGTACTGCAATTGCTATCTGTAGTCAACCTACAAAGCAAATAAAGGTTGTCTTACAACCTATTCTGATAAATAGTGAGACATCGCACATATTGAATGAAGATGAAAGAAGCTTCTATGATACTTTAAGGTATGCTGCTACAAGGCCATACCCTACAAAAATGTCTTCTCGTCTGTGCACTATTTATCCAGTCACAGAACAGTCAATAATAAAGGTTGTACCAGACATTCAGCCAAGATATCCCTTGGATTTGAATAAGGGGAAATCGAAACTTTTTCTTGAAGATGAAGTTTGTGATGATCTGTCCGCAGATCAGATTGATGAAGAAGTACGGAAAATAAATGAGGTATGCGCTTCTAAAGAGACTAATGGAGGAGCAAGTTATAGCTATACTGATAAGAAAGAAGACTGTCCAGTAAGGGGAAGATTAATCACAAGGACCTTCATTGAATTCTTAGTACGATAGATTCTGCGATTAGACCCTTATCTAATACATCGCCTATCAAGTCAAGGCATACCTTTGCAAGGAAGACAGTTGCTGATGCTACCTGTTCCTTATGACTTGGATATTCCAGAATCAAGATTATTCATTCATCCACCCACAATTGCAATCAATGAAGACTTTCCATCCTTGCATGCATATGCAACAACAATTGCGTTCACAGCACCCTTTGCAGAGAATGATCAATCCTCATCATCGTTTGCCTCCTAAGCAGAAATCAGTCAATTACGTGGAGAAGTAAACGAGATAAAGGAGACGATGAATGATCTGAAAAAATGATAACAGAACTGTTGAAGAGTCATCGTCATTAATCATTTTTTATTATAACAAATAGGGGGAGAAGAGAATGAGCAGAATAGGAATGGAAAACGCCAAACCTTAAGGGTGTGATTGAAGGAGCTGAAGAAGAAGAAGATTTTTTTTGAAGATAAGTTTTTTTTTAATAAATTGTATTTTGTTTTCTTGATTGTATATAATTTGTTATCATAAAAAAGGGGGAGATTGTTAAGTCAAAATGACTTTACTTAGATTTAATTTTGATGTATAACAAAGAGCAAAATAAAAGAAAAACAAAAGGCATTTAAGCGACAAAGACGCAGATTTAATAGAAATAAGATGAAGACACGATACGTGATTTAAATTGAAAGAATGTATACAAGCAATACAAAAGAAGCAAAGGCATTTAATAATCTGATTTAAGAAACACAAATACTGACATTTAAAAAACATAATAAGACGAGAGCGAAGAACGCAGAAGAAATAAATGAGCGCAGATACAAAATAAACACGGTCGAAGCAAATAGCAGACAATAATAAAGGTATGCGCATTTATTAAAGACACAGGGCGAAAAGAGAAATACGATACGAGCGGAGACACGAGTAAAACAAACAAAGACGCGAATTGAGAAGCAGACGTAAGAGTCAGTTTGGGTTAGTTACAGAACTCAACTGATTAACCGTTTCTGTTAAAGAAACAAGATTCAAGAAGGAGTTGGAGACGAAGGCTATAAATACAATTCGAAGTCGAAGATTGCAAAGTTAGCAAAAAGTTGATAAGCTGAATAATTGAAAAATTAGCAGATTAACATCTACGTGATCGTAAAAACATTCTTTTCAATTTAGCTTAGAGCTATTTTATTATAACAAGTCTTCAAACACTTATCTGTGAGAAAGTGGTACAGATAGCCTGCAGAGGCTAAGCGTGAAAGAATATTGGTTGTAGAGACCTGAAGAGGCTCGCAAAGAATACTTGTAAGAGTTGAAGAGATAGTGGAAATCTCATAAAGAACTCTGAGGACTGGACGTAGCCCATGGTTTGGGGTGAAACAGGATAAATCGTTGTGTCAACTACTCTCACTCTATATCTCTTTTAGATTCAAGTTTTATCATTACTTAGTTAGTAAACAAAGTTTTTGATTAATTAGAATCTAACAAAAATTCTGAAAAATATTATATTTCTAACAAACGTTTTTGAAAGATTTTCAAAAAAGGGGAATACACAATTCAACCCCCCTTCTCATGCATTCTATATCGTTTTATAAGCAGTGTATTAACGTGTGATTCACTTCACCAAGTTCCTTTGAAGTCCATCACACATGCCCTAAGCATTCCCTCAAGGGTCTGAATGGTCCTCTCCGATTGACCGTCTGTCTGAGGATGAAGAGTTGTGCTAAAATTCAACTTGGTCCCTAAGGCCTCTTGCAAGCTTCCCTAAAATCTTGAAGTAAATCGAGGATCCTTATCAGAAATGATGGAATCTGGAACCCCATGCAATCTAACTATCTCGTCAATGTACTTCTTCGCTAGCACATGCAAAGAATCTGTCTGTTTAATTGCTAGAAAATGGGCTGACTTCGTCAACCGATGAATAATGACCCATATGGCATCATGCTTCATACTAGTCTTGGGCAATCCCATCAGAAAATCCATAGTTATCCTTTGCCACTTCCATTCAGGAATGGACAATGGCCTTAACATGCTTGAAGGTGCCTGGTGTCCAGTCTTGATTTGCTGACATACTAGACACTTGCTCACATATTCTGCTGCATCTCTTTTCATGCCTTTCCACCAGAAATGCTCTTTCAGATCTCTATACATCTTGATGCTACCGGGGTGCATTGCGTAAGGCGCATTGTGTGCCTCATCCAAAATCTTAGCTTTAACCTCCTTGACATTCGGGATGCAAAGTCTGCTTCTGACAACCTTAAGCCCATCATCCCTCACTAACACTTCAGATTTCCTGCAATTCTGAATTTCTTCTCAGAGCTTACTCAATTCTGCATCCTGTGCTTGTAACTCCTTAACCTTCTCCCTGAGTATTGGCCTCACTCTGCAATTTGCAATTATATAATCTGGTTCCTCCTGCTTCAAGCTTATCCTGAGCTTTGCCATTTCTTCCAATAACGACAAATAAATTATCTGAACATGAGCTATCGATGCTTTCCTACTCAAGGCATCCACCACTACATTTGCCTTTCCTGGGTGATATTCAATCATTAAATCATAATCTTTGAGCAACTTTATCCACCTTCTCTGTCTCAAATTCAGCTCTTTCTGACTTAACAAATATTTGAGGCTCTTGTGATCAGTAAAAATCTTTGTCTGCACCCCATACAAATAGTGTCTCCAAATCTTCAAGGCAAACACCACTGCTGCCAATTCCAGATCATGGGTTGGGTAATTCATTTCATAAGGCTTTAGCTGCCGAGAGGCATAAGCTATTACCTTGTCTCCTTGCATTAATACACAACCCAAACCCTTCCTTGAAGCATCACTGTATACTGTATAACCCTCCTCTCAGGTGGGTAAAGTCAGAATTGGAGCGCTTGCTAGTCTGTGCTTAAGCTCCTCAAAGCTTTTCTGACATTCATCACTCTAGATAAACTTCTGATTCTTCCTCAACAACTTGGTCATAGCAGCAGCTATCATTGAGAATCCTTTAACAAATCTCCCATAGTAGCATGCCAGACCCAAAAAACTTCTTACCTCTGCCACTGTCGTCGGAGCATGCCAATCCACTACTGCTTCTATTTTCCTTGGATCAACATGTACCCCATCTTGAGAAATCACATGTCCAAGGAAAATCACTTTGTGAAGCCAGAATTCACATTTGCTGAATTTGGCATAAAGCTCTTTCTCCCTTAATCTCTGCAACACTATCCTGAGATGTTCCTTATGTTCTCCCTCACTCTTGGAATAAACTAGAATGTCATCGATAAACACTATGACAAACTGATCCAGATACTTCTTGAAGACCCTATTCATAAGATCCATAAATGCAGCCGGAGCATTTGTCAGTCCAAAGGGCATGACCAAAAACTCATAATGCCTGTAATGTGTCCTGAAGGCTGTCTTGCTCACATCAGACTCCTTGATTCTGAGCTGATGATAGCCTGACCTGAGATCAATCTTGGAAAAGACCCTTTCTCCCTGTAACTGGTCAAACAAATCATCAATCCGAGGAAGAGGGTACTTGTTTTTAACAGTCACCTTGTTGAGTCTTCGATAATCGATACACATACGCCATGTCCCATCCTTCTTCCTGACAAACAGAATCGGTGCTCCCTATGGTGATGAGCTTGGTCTGGTGAACCCCTTCTCTAACAACTCCTCCAACTGTTCCTTAAGCTCCGTTGGAGCCATTCTATACGGTGGTATGGAAATGGGTGCAATTTCGGGGATCAAGTCAATAGTAAACTCGATTTCCCTCACCGGTGGCAAACCAGGTAACTCCTCTGAAAATACGTTTAAAAATTCCTTTACTACTGGAAAATCCTCTAACCTTTCTTCATTCACCTCAGTATCCACAACATGCACCAAGAAGGCTTCACACCCCCTTTTCATCATTATGGCAGCTAACAAAGCTGAAATAATTCTTGGCGACGACAATCTCCTCCCTCCTCTAAAAATTACCTTCTCACCATTTCCCAGATCAAATTCTACCACCTTAATACCACAATCCAACTTCGCATGATACTTTTCCATGGCATCCATACCCAGTATCACATCTAGACCCTTCAGCTCTAGAGGCAACAAGTCTACTACCAATCTAACACCCTCAAAAACCAATTCATAGTCCCTATACACTCGACTGATTATCATACTCCTCCCTAGAGGTGTACTAACAAGCAAAGGACTACTCAAAGGCATTGAATTCACGGCATGTAAAGTCATACTTGCAGAAACAAAAGAATGTTTCGAACCAGAATCAATTAATACAAATACTGCAGATTTGAATAAGTGAGCCATACCAGTGACAACCTCAGGAGCAGCTGTAGCTTCCTCTCTGGTCATGGAAAATTCCCTGGATTGTGCCTGACCCTGACCCCTTGGCCTCCCTGGAGGATTTGCCTTCCTTCTAATTCAGAACTGCCCATCTCTGTGACTGGCCTAGATCCCACAGTTTTTGCTCTTCTTAGGGCTTGCGACTGCGACCCCTCTTGCCTTACTACCTGGGGACAGTCCCTGATCATATGCCCCTTCTCACCGCATCGAAAGCAAGCTCCAAGTAGCTTGAAACACTCTCCTTTATGAAGTTTCCCACAATGCTCACATTGGGGGTTCGTGTATCTGCTTTTTCCCGTCCTTGCTGTCCCTCCCACACTTGAGGCTTGCACTGAGACTGCTCTAGATTGCTGGTTCTTAGCAGGACCACTACTTCCCACTTCACTCTGTGTATGAAAGCTCTTTATACCCCTCTCTGCCATTGTAGCACTCATCCCCCTCTTGGAAGATTGCTCACGATTCTTCCTCTTCTTGTTCACTTCAGACTTGATATTCTCTAGTTTTTTAGCCTGGAGTGCGGCGTCTATCAGCTGCTGGTAGTCACAAAAATTGTGGATTAGCACCTTCTCTTTGATCCCAAGGTGAAGTCCCTCCTCAAATTTGCGACACTTGTCCTCTTCATTTGTTACGATATTGGTCGCATACTGAGACAACTGGGTGAACTTCAGCTCATACTCGCTCACACTTAGTTCCCTCTATGTGAGATTCAAAAATTCTCTGGCCTTCTCTTGGATATAGACCCTCGAGAAGTACTTCCTCTGAAAACCTTCCAGAAAGTCCCTCTATGATAGCACTAGAGGCATAGCCTAACCGTAAGCATCGATTCCCACCAAAGGAGTGCATCCCACTTGCGAAGTCGACTCGTAGTCCACTTCTCTTCGCTCGCTGCACTTCATCCAATTAGGACCCTCTCTGTCCTCTTCAACCATGCTTCTGCCTCCTCAGGGTTAGTAGTCCCATGGAAGTCAACAGCTCCATATTTACGAAACTTATCATACTAGCCACTCTGATCCACTGGAGCTGGCATTGGCACTCGTGACCCTTGGCCCATAGGATAGGTGAAAGCATGGGCAAAGGCTTGAAAGAACTGAGGATCCATTTGAGGCATCGGAAGAGGCGGTGGAGGCTCCTCATGTTACACGCTAGGTACCTCAAAATCTGGAGCAAAATGTGTCCCCGCATCTTGTGGGACATACGATTCATCCGTGCTCCCTTGGCGAGAGCCAGATCGAGACAGAGCTCCTCGAGTCCTTTTTCGAGGTGGCATTTCACTCTAATTTAAAAACCATTTAAAAATCTTTAGTACAAACAAAATAGTTTCAAATCAAGCAAAGAAATTCAAAACAATCCAAGTTGTTCATTTAAAACAATGCATGTGGATCATGAAAAATAATGCATGCTCACTTCATCCTTGAAAACCACATATTTAGGTTCCTAGGAGATCATAAAACCTAGTTGTTCTGATACTACAACTGTTAGACCCCGCTTGCTTCCGGAGCCCAACTCTTTTACGAAATCATGAAACTCAAGCTTGCTCTGATATCACAACTATTGACCCCGTTTTCGGAACTCAACATTCGGAGTCTTAAACCTTGTGCTTAAAACCCTGTAGGTCATTTGTTGTCATTCCACAATAGTGGTGAGCACACACTAATCAAATATCAATATCACAACTTGACTTCTTCATAGAAATTGTAGCTTGAAGTCTCTGATTTGCTTTGAAGTAAAAATCCACTCAATCGGAGTTCTACAACTCAAGATATGCTTTAAAAACATCTTAAGCGTGCTCATGCCCCAAACATGCCCTCTCAACCTACCTCTCACTTAATTTCATGAACATTCTCAAATCAACTCCAAATGGTACCAATGTTTATGGAGAGAAAGATATATGTCTTAGGAATCCATTGATCCTAGAATCACTTCAATTGGAAGCCGTATGGGAGAGTTATGAGCAAAAGAGTAAACCATGTTTACACCTTAAATCAATTCGAACCTCTCTTGGCGCGATCACCATAACTTTCGATCTAGAAATCGAATTAAGTTCGGTTTTAGACCATTAGAAAGAAAACATCTAAACCTACAACTCTGATGGGTGTCGAATCCACCAAAAATAATTCCCAAACACCAAACAAATATAAATTGCGCATAGTGGTAAATGAGGTCTATCCACAAAGAATGGAATAAATTGATTCTATTCAAATGCCAAAGAACGAATGAAATTAATTAAAAGGGGAGTGTTGGATTTTTCTACTAAAACTACTAATTGAACTAATCACTAATGAATTATTAACTCAATTAATAAAATAACTATGATTCGACTAACAAAGAACGCAGATAAAATTGATTAACTCAATAAACGACAACTTAGCCAGGGAATTCCTAATTATTATGCATAGACTGCGATCATCGACTCAAATATTTTTTTTGGTTTAATAATAGGTTAGCTATGGTTACAAACTACCTCTAGCTCCCTCGTTTCTTCTTAATCTTAGAATAATCAAAGAAACTCCTTTAAATTATTCCCTAATTAACTAATAACCCCTTCGAGTCTCTCTCCGAGATTCAATTAATTAACAGCATTAAACTCCAAAGAAACACTAACCCTAACTGACTACGCACTGACTCATGCTTCACCTAGTTAGATCGCAAGTTTCTTAATAAGAAATCAGACAAGTATTATGTCCTAGTGTCAATTGCCACAAACACTAATCACCCAGTTAACACCACCAAGTAAATCAGTTGGCGATATGCAAATTAACTAACTCTACAATCGGGCCCTAATTGCAGAATCAATTAATAAACAATGACAGTAAAACGGAAACAATACGAATATTATAAACCAAATAATTAGAACAAATTGGTCTCACGAGTCAAAGCATAACAATTGGAATTCCCCAACTAAAATAGTTTAGCTACTCATAACGGAATTAAAGAAAATAAGGTTCTTAATTAACATATTCTAAATAACATAGGAGAGAAGAAAAACTAAGAAAATCTGCCTAAAACACCGGTGCTGATTGCTTCCCTCTCTGATTGCCACAACTCCTTCCCATCCAAGTGTCACTGGCGCTGTCCTCTTGTCTCCTCACTGTTGGTTGCTTGTGATTCCCCTAAATCCTGTATTGCGTGCGTGACTACCTCCTGCTCCAGTCCAAAGAATTACCTCCTTTACTTGCTTTCTTTTTTTCTATTTATATCTCCAAGCTTCCACGTAAGCCCTCCTTATGTCATGTACGTTGGGCCCCTTTTTAGCTGATTCTTCAATTGTTTTGGACCATTAAACCTTGCTGTTTGGGCTTGATTTTAATTGTTGTTTTCCTCTGAATTCCCCACTTTATGCAAAGATTGTAATTCCCTACAAGGAAATATTAAATCAAATTAAGTCC
Source organism: Erythroxylum novogranatense (assembly GCA_029891385.1). Taxonomy (NCBI): domain Eukaryota; kingdom Viridiplantae; phylum Streptophyta; class Magnoliopsida; order Malpighiales; family Erythroxylaceae; genus Erythroxylum; species Erythroxylum novogranatense. Next base: position 59,887,875 of record CM057233.1, read on the forward strand.
CAATAATTTCATCAACAAGAGGAATAAAGAGGAATAATTAAAACATAAATATTAGACAAATATGCACTTATCAAATCTCCCCACACTTAGATGATGCTTGTCCTCAAGCATAAAAGAGGACCAAGACACAATGAAAAACCACTCCAATAAATGAAACATGCACAGAGGTAATGTAAACTAGGAATGAGAGTGTAATCTTGTCCCAATGTCAACGAAATGTCAAACAAATGCAACAAATTTCCCACACGAGAAGACACAAGCCTGAATGCAAATTGAAGCGCATGCGTAAATTACCGAATTTTAATTAAAAACCAATCAAGCCTAGAAAACACACTTCACTTATTAGGTGGTTAGTATACATAAGGAATTCTGAATTTATGTGGTAGTCATGGGAAGATCGGGTTAACCTTAATTACTTAATTAGGTGTTTTTAGCTACAAATTGCTCGGAATTATCATTGGCCTTTTTACGCGAATGCAAAAATTTGTGATGAATGTCATCCGGTTACTCGGTCAATTACAACGCCAAGTGGCTTTAGCCTTACTCGTAATTACTCAAATGCTTGCAATATATTTTTTTTTTCTTTTTTTCTTTTTTTTTCGAGTAATCAGAGGAGTAGTTGGTTGCCCGCACGTCATAGTTGTTCGACACCTTTTTACGCGAGCGCAAACATTTGTGATGAATTTCGCCTGGTTACTCAATCTCGTCCAACCTTTTGACGAATTTTTGGCTTCGCTCACAATCACCTTTGACGATTGGCGGAGCGAATCTAACACCCTTTTTATTTTTATTCTTCATTCCCTTTCTCCACCATAATTTCCCACCATCAATCGAAAGTTCAACGCATATACCAACTCAACTTCTAAGCTTAACATGACTCTAGACAAGAAAGGCACCGATTAATCACACAATTTTTAAAATTCTAATCAATTAACTCAGGCTCGCAACTTCAACATATAGGACAAAATCATTAACATTTAATTAACATTAAGCAACAAGGGACTCAATCATACTCTTGACTCCTTTAAAACAATCCATCATTACCTAAGGCATAACAATTCATCGAGCAAAATGGAGCAAAAGAGGATTTTTTTTTTAAAGTCTGCCACGACATCAACAGTTAAAAGTCCAAAAATACCAAAAGGCAACGGAGGGCACAACCCAAAGTAATGCATCAAACAAAAACAACATGCATCTCAAAAGCTATAAATCACCTCCCCACACTTAAAGCATACGTTGTCCTTAACGTAAAAGTAAATGAAAAGGGTAAACTGAGGACTTCCCTGAATCCGAGGAGCAATGACGCGCCGCTCAGAGGCGCGTAGCGATGGCACCTAGGAGGGCTCGGATGTCGCGTATTTCTCACTGAAGCTCTGCAAGTGTCACCTCCAGACGGTCGAGGCGATGGAGGATGGGTTGATCACCATCTACACGCACCTGCGGTGGTTGGCGATCGTCGGAATGGAAGACGCGGGTGCGGGCTAGAGTACTTGTAGGGGTAAAAGAAAGAACACCATCTACATGCACCAAAAATTTCATCAGGTCAAGACAAGAAAAATCAATGGGAGCCATAGGCCGTGCAGTATGTAGACCCGTGGAGTCATCATAAATAATGTGCTCGTGTCGTGCAATCTGTGTAATAACCTGGCCCATAATCATAGGGCGTGTATCCCTAGTGGCATACTGAAAAGTAACCGCAACCCAATAGCCGAGGTTAACCCGTTTCTGCGTCTCCATAGCCCAAAGAAAGAAAAGCTCATTTTACATGACAACCGCGGTGGTCTTAGTACGACCGGAGAGGGAGTAAGCGAGGAATCGGTGCAAGTAGCGCATGACCGGGTCGGCAAGATCGCGATCATAACTAGCGCTGACCACATACTTAGCCTGCGGATTCTGAGTCAATGTTGAAGTAAATCACACGTTAATATATTGAGTAATAATATGACCAAGATACACAAGAAGGGGGGGTTGAATTGTGACAAACTTTTCTTTAATCCCTTCAATAACAATTGCTTGTTCTTTCAGGAAACTTATCGTAAATCAATTCTTAACTAGTTTGAAAAACTTTGTTAATAATGAAAACTACGATTTAAGAAAAGTAAGAGTTAGAGAGAAAAACACAGCAATTTTATCCTGGTTCACCCCAAACCGTGGGCTACGTCCAGTCCTCAGATATTCTTATGAGATTTTCACTATCTCCAAACTAATTACAAGTATTCTTTAGATCGAGCCTCTTGGTCTCTTAACGTTAGTATTCTTTACTCTTAGCCTCTTCAAAGCTATCTCAGAAGCACTTTTAAAAAATGAAAACGGATAAAGAGCTTTTACAAAAGAGTTGCTCTTCACAATATACACTTGAAAATAGTTCGCAATTTTTCTCGAGATAGATGTATATTGAATACGCAGAGTTTCATTCACTTTTCCAAAAGTTATTTCTTCTTCAATCTCGATTCTTATTTATAGTCGAAACTTCAACTGCTTTTTGACTATCTGCTTTTGAATCTTTAAAGAACGGTTATTCAGTTTAGCTCAAATAACCGCCTTAAACTCGATGTTTCTTTCTTCCGCCTTATTTTCGTATCGCTCGCTTTTTGTCTTCGTAAAGCTTCAAATGCCTTTTGTATCGCCTCGCTTTTCTTCCGTCTGTTTTTCTTTCGTCTGCTTTTCTTCCGTCTGCTTTTTGTATCGTCTGCTTTTCTTCCGTATGCTTTTCTTCCGTATGCTTTTCTTCCATCTCGCTTTTGTATCGCCTGCTTTTTCTTTAAATACGCTTTTCTTCCGCTCGCTTTTTTCTTTAAATCGCTTTTCTTTAAATACCTCGCTTGTATAAATCTGCTTTTCTTTAAATACCTTTTCTTCCGCACTTTTTGTATCGCTCGGCTTTTCTTTCGCCTCGCTTTTCTTCGCTCGCCTTTTTTTTTCGATATTTCTCTTTGTTTATTATCAAAATTATTTAATACGTGAAGTCTGATTTGACTTAACATTCTCCCCTTTTGATAATAACAAATACTTGTGAATTTAGAGAAATATGAAAAGTATCATATACTTGTGAATTATACTGAGTATTGAGATAAAAATTATCTTCATCCTTCCAAATTGATTTCTTCCTTCTCCCTTCTCCCTTCTCCCCCTATTTGTTATTGATCAAAAAAATTATTTTCCAATCTGCTTCACCAACTTTTTCAGCATCTTCTTAATCTTCTTCATATCTTTATCAAGCTTCTGAACATGCTTCTTTAGAGTTGATGATTCATCTGCAGTCGAGGGTACTGTCTTAACAACTTGCTTTTTAACGATAGCCACTGTTGTTGTATAAGCTTCCTTGTTAAAGACATTTGGTTTAATGATTTGCAGAAGAGGAGGAGGAACAAATACAGCTTGTTCATTGATATCAAGATCATAGGAATCTCTTATTCGTTGAAAAGTGCGTCAAACCATGGCATAGCTTCGAATTGAAGTGATCTCCACAGAGGTCGATTTCGCGAGAATGTTCGTATTATAGTAAAACAACATTCGAGTTGCTAATCGTAATGTAACAATCTTGACCCATTCGATATTTCCTCCCTGTGGATCATCTGCACGGCCTTAGTTAGACTTGGTCACGGATCTTGATACACGCAGATGGACTTACCACCCTTTTCTCCTTATATGCTTCATCAATCAATTTTACCGCCTCTTCATCGATCGTAGACATGTCATCCAATCTTGGCTCAAAGTTGAACTTTCACTTTAGCTTCTCATAATTGAGTTCAACAAAATTTGGTGGTTGAAGATCGTACCACCTTGATTATTGTAGACGCTCAAGATAGGATAAGTGATACGCCTCCAAATGGCTCGTGGATATGGTTCTCCCAACTCTCTTGAGCTGATCATAGAAATTTTTGTAACCCCTATCCAACAGATGAGAAATGCCATTATCATATTCTACAGATTTGAAGGATGCTTTGACAAATCTCTTGGGTTTGTCTCTGATGATGACTGACTTGGTCTTCTTCTCCTTTCTTACAACCAATCTATGTTCCCATCTTTCTCTTTGAGAAGTTAAATACTTGGATGGAACATTAGTCATCATACTTACAACTTTTGAAGTAGCCTTCCTTAACAGCTTCCACAATCGCTTCAGTAGCAGCTTCCATATTAACTTCAGCAGCATCAACAGCACTAACAGCACATGCAGCAGATTTTTTTGAAATGTCAACAACAGTTTCTTCTAGCCTTGTCTTCTTAGCCTTTGCCTCTGTTGTTGGATTTTCTTCTTTTCTTGCACTCATTTTCTTTAACCTTGGTGACCTCTTGGATTGAACTTTCTTCTTCTCAGGTTCTTCTACTTTCCTTTTTCCTTCATTTCCTTGAGATTGAGTTTTGAAACTTTCTCAAGGATTGATGACGATGATTTTGTAGCTTTTGATCTCTGCTGCTCATAATGCTTTGGTTTGCTTGAATCTCCGAAGGATCGGCTTCTTTACGTCGCCACAGCTTCCTTTGTGGGTGACGTTTTGCTTGCTTATGAATGTCACTCACCAAAGGTTCCCCTTTCCGCTTTAAGTCACCTGATTCAAAAAATCGAACAGATCTTGACTTCGACTCCTGAGAGTGTGATCTTCTCTCCTTCATAGAGGATTTCTTCGGTTTAGGCTCCCCCTCAGTTGTTGCTTTCCTTGATTCTTCTGGTCCTTGTTTGTCTGAAAATCTCAAACCCATTTTGGCAATCGATGTAGAATCTATATAACTTTTTACAGATACCTTCTGTCTGACTCCCAACCCAACTGACATCGATTCTTTAAACATCCTTGTCAACAACATCCCATACGGAGAGTGTTTGTATCCTTTATCGATTTAACCATATATTGATAAATCAAAATGGTAAATCTATTCGATTGGTGATTCAGAGATGAAGGATACATTGTTCATCCAAAGTAGTGACTTGATGTCTTGAACCTATCCTAGGTAACACACAAATCACACAAAACAAGCAAACAAAACCCTTGCTTTTGGTACAAGCCAAGAGGCTCTTCTTTCATTGGGTTGTTACGACCATAAAGTTTATGAGTAACTTCATCTTCGCTCAACTTCAGCTTAGTCATCCATTTCACCATGTTAGTAGGTTGAACTCCACTACTCGGACATTCAGTGTGTAGGAAAATCCCAGGAGGAACATCACATGTTCCAACAGCGGAAACAAAAATTTTTTATTCTCGGGACCTTCCCAAACCCGAGTGATCCCTGTGTCGGTATGAAAACCTCAAACCTGAATAGCCAATAGAGACTATCTCTAAAGGTATCCACGCAGAGAGCAAAAACCAACCGAGTCAAACCCTTTGACCCGGGAATAGCTAGAATGTAATAAGAGCTGCTAGACCCTACCTCCGTCTGGAGAGCTTGAGAAAACGTTGAACCTTGTGCTTGGAGAAGGAGAAGTCGATGGTTGCTTAAGGAGAAGAAGAAAATGAACCTTTTCAAACAAAGCTTAACTATTGCTTTCATCTTCTTCCTTTTAAAACCTACTGAACCATGCTCTTCCTTTTACATGTATATAAGTCTTTAACTTTTAAAAGACTAAGCATGAAGATGATGCCATGTGGAAGCTTCATTATCATTCATTTATTTAACTAATTAAATAAACAAACTTTGACTTTTCAATGGCTTTATCTCTTCTCCCTTTCCAACGCACATGTATATATATATATAATAATTAATTAATTAATTAGAATATATTTGCTAAGGTCCATCCAACTGGGTCGGGTCCTATCGCCCACCTACTATCGGGCCCAGTCTTTAAAACAAATTTCAAAACCTTTCTTAGCAATATTGATGTCGCGATCTCATCGGACATATCCCAATCCCATTGGGATCCATTTAATCCTAATGCTCTCCATAATTGGAACTCGTCCAATTACTATTTTACGATTCTCGAGTCACTCTTATGCATGTGACCCTTTATGCTTCCGGTTATGTTGGCCACTTAGATTAACAATTAATCTGAGCAAGTCATGAGCGTATCTAGCAACACATCATGACCCCAATTGACCGGAAAGTAATCGGTTTGATGAATTCATCACGAACCAGATCACTAACCCTTCCATGTACAATTCTTTGCAATTCGTGCTTTCATCATCCTATACCCCACTTGGTTATGAGTATGGCTAATGTGTCAACTCTACTAGACTAAGTCTAGCCCAAGTGAAATCAGTTCTGTCGAGGACTCATTACTTTATATGTCCATGAAGACACTCTTCATGACATAGTCATGCTCGGCCGAGACTTAAAGTAATGATCCCGACAAGAGGCGTGGTATCTCTTCGTTCACGTAAGTGATGAACCTTTATTGGCTACTCAATTACCTTCAATACCTCAAACTGCACTCCAAGCACCACCCTATGAGTAACCTCTCGAAGGCCACAAGGAATGGAGTCAGTATGTGATCGATTCAAGATATCCTCGAGTACCTCAAGTCTAAGGATACTTGCACTATTGCTATGATGAGATTATCACTGACATTAAATCCATATGATGATCTCATGGCAGGTCATCCAATGAACTTACTACCACTAGTAAGCATCCATATGTCAACTCTAAATATCTCATATTTACAGTTTCTAAGATGCACTGCTTGATCCAATCAAGGAGTATGACATATGCTAGTCTGTCCGGATTAATGATGTCCAGCTTCATTAATCCTATGACTAGGAAAATTTAGACACCGACATAATTGCACATGATAGAATCTCGTGATTATGATCATATCATAATTTCCTTCATGCTATGTCATATATCATGGACTTCATTAATTTGATTAAAGATCAATATCAATTCATAACAAAATGAATATCAAATAAATGAAACATGCCTTTCTTTATTTATTCATAAAGTCCATGCAAGACTATGAACAAAAAGCGCTAAAGGGATTGCCTTTAGGGCACTACTCTAACAAATCTCCCACTTGACCTAAAGCCAATTGCCTTGGTATCTAATACCATAAGCGAGTACATGAGAATCAAAATTCTTACGTGACAATGGCTTCACAATGGATCAAGAATGTTCGCTCGTGGAATCCTCTCGATCGCGACATCACCTCTAGCAATGATCTCTCGAATCGATGATATCTGCGAGTACGTGTTTAGATCGTTGGTGAGACCTCGGTTCTTTGCTCGAGCAATAGCCCCATTGTTGTCACAATACAACCGTATGGGTCAATCACGCCTAGAACCACACCAAGTTCGAAATGAACTTCGATCCAAACAGCCTTCCTTTGCCGCCTCGATGCAAAGAATGTACTCGCCTCGGCCGTTGAATCAAGAGTCGCCTCTCTTGTTTGGAACTCTTCCAACTGACCGCTCCGCCGCTTAGCGTGAAAACATAACTTGACTGGATCCGAGTCATCCTTGTCGATTGGAAATCGCATCCGATGCCGCCACTTGAGATTTCCATCTCCATATATCAAGAAAACATCCTTAGTCCTTCGCAAGTACTTGAGGATATTCTCGATACTACCCAAAGACCCTCACCAGATCCGATTGGTATCCGCCGTGACACTCGAGCATACGATACATCGGGCCTCGTGACATAACATAGCATACATGATCGATCCTACTGCAGATGCATACGGATCCGATCCATGCGATCCTCTCATCTTGTGTCTTAGGACACATAGATTTCGAGTGTTATCCCACGAGTGATGGGAAGAAACCCTCTCTTGATTGCTCCATGCTAAACCTCTTTAGCATCTTGTCTATGTACGATGATTGTGAAAGACCAAGCAACCTCTTTGATCTATCTCTATAGATCTTTATCCCAAGGATATAAGTTGCTTCACCTGTGTCCTTCATCGCAAATTGCTTGGACAACCAAATTTTAATCGACAGATCAATGAGACATCGCTTCCTAGTAATAATATGTCATCCACATATAGCACAAGGAAAACGATTGCATTCCCATTAACCTTTTTCTACACACAATGTTCATCCGGATTTTGTGAGAAACCAAACTCTTTGATTGACTCATCAAAACGGATGTTCCAACTCCTGGATGCTTGCTTCAATCCATAGATGGATTTCTGAAGCTTGCATACCTTTTCGCCATCAATGGAAGTGAAGCCCTCTGGTTGTGTCATGTACACATCCTCGCCGATTTCGCTAAGGAAAGTCGTCTTCACATCCATTTGCCATATCTCATAATCATAATGAGCGGCAATGGCTAGGAGTATCCGAATGGATTTGAGCATTGCTACGGGTCAAGGTCTCGCCATAGTCAACTCCTTGTCTTTGACGAAACTTTTGCCACAAGCCTTACTTTGTAGGTAATTACATTACCATCCATGTCGGTTTTCTTCTTGAAAACCCATTTGCACCCTATAGGTTTTATCCTTCGGTGCATCAACCAAAGTCCATACTTGGTTTATGTACATGGAATCCATTTCGCTTTCATGGCACAAAGACATTTTTCAGACTCAACTTTTCGTAACCTCTTCATAGGTAGCAGGCTCTTCATTTTCTATGAGCAATACGTCATTCTGCTCACTTACGAAATCCATATCTCTCGGAACAAGTCGCATCCTACTTGACCTACGAACTTCGTGTGTCATGTAAGGTTGAATCTGTTACTACATCCGAATGAGTGACAGCCTCTGTGTTCAGCGATTGATCTGTGCTTGTTTGAGCATCTTGAACTTCTTCAAGTTAAACTTTGCTCCCACCGCCTTCTTGCGTAAGAAACTCTTTCTAAAGAGACAGCATGCTTCAAACAAACACCTTTTGTTCCTCAAAGAAGGTAGAATTGATATCCCATGGTCTCTTTAGGATATCCTACAAACAAACACTTGTCGACTTTGCTTCAAGCTTATCTCGATCGAATCCGCTTCACGAAGCGTGACAACCCCATACTTTCAGATGAGAAAGATAAGGTTTTCGTTAGTCCACATCTCATATGGAGTAACATCAACTGCCTTGAGGGAACTCTATTTAGCAAGTAAACAAATGCCTTTAGCGCGTACCCCAAAACGATTTTGGTAACTTCATAAACCCATCATTGATCGCACTACGTCCAACAAGGTTCGATTTCTCCTTTCAGCCACACCATTGTCAGGTCACGTGTAAGGAAGAGTCCACCGAGATAAAATGCTATTATCTACGAAATAATCCGAAACCGTTGGTCTAAGTATTCTCCACCACGATCGGATCGTAATGCCTCGATACTTTTACCAAGTTGGTTTTCTACTTCATGTCCGAATTGTTTGAACTTTTCAAACGCTTCAGATTTGTATCTCATCAGATACAAGTACCCATATTGTGAATAATCATCGATAAAGGTAATGAAGTAACGACAACCACTTCTGGCATGGATGGACATCGGACCGCATACATCCGAATGTATTAGATCTAATACTCCAATCGCTCGTTCACCCTTTCCTTGAAGGTAACTTAGTCATCTTGCCTAATAAACAAGATTCGCATGTGTCATATGATTCATAATCGAATGACCCTAAACCGCCACTCTTATGGAGTTTAGCGATGCGTGTCTCATTTATATGGCCGTCGACAATGCCATAAGTAAGTTGACTTTAGATTATCTCTTTATGTCGTTTGGTGTCATTGACATTTAAAATTGATTAGACATATCTAATATGTAAATACCATTGCACAATGTACCGCCCATAAAGCATTTCATTAGAATTAATAGAACAACCATTGCTATTAAAATTCATATGGAATCCAAATTTATTCGCATAAGAAATGCATAATATATTCTTTGTCAAAACGGGTACAAAATAACAATCATCCAATTCCAAAGACAAGCCCAAGAGGGAGAGACAAAACATAGGTTCCTACGGCTAATGCAACTCTTGCTCCATTTCCAACACGAGGTCTACTTCTCCCTTCATGAGTTGCCCATCGTCCTCGAGGCCCCGTGATATCATTACATATGTGTGAGCCACAACCAAGATCAAATACCTAGATGTTGTGATCAGTAACAGTATTAATTTCAATGACATACAAACCTGAAGTAGTCGAGGCATCTGATGCCTTCTTCTACTTCAGCGACTCCAGATAGACTTTGCAATTGCGCCTCCAATGGCCATCTTTACAGCAATGGAAGCAAGTTCCTTTTGGGGCAACTTCTTTGGTCTTCTTCTTGATGGCGCCTCCCTTTGGTTTCTTTGCCTTCTTCTTCTTTGGGTTCTTTTTCTTCTTGGACCCAAAAGATGAAGAAGCAACCACCAGCACTTGCTTACTATCACTCTTGATAGTTCCGTCACTGCTCTTGAAAGCAGATTGATCACCGGTATTGTAGTGGATATTTGGTTCATCCGATAGTTTAGCACTAATCGCATAACTCGTTTGACAATCCAACCGTAATTAAGTCTATACTTAATTCATGATCCATTGCAAAACCTAAGACGGCCAATCTCTCAATATAGCCATTCATCTTCAGGTGGTAGCATACAGCAGATGTCCCTGGAGCCATCTTGGTAGTGAAGAGAAGCCTTGAGGTCTCGAACCTTTCGGACCGGGCTTGCTCGTCAAACAGCTCCCTAAGATGAAAACTATAGTGTGAGCATCCATGGACTCGTCTTTCTCGCAGCTCGTGACATCGAGGCAAGCATGATGCAAGTAGCCATGTCACCGTCCTTTAGATGCTTACTATATGCCTTCCGATCATCATCGAAGCATCGACAAGAGTGCATCTGAAGCGGAAAATCTAGGATATATCCTGCACCTTCAGATCGAGAACTATTCTCGTATTCCTTAACCACCAAGAAAATTCGGTCCAGCTAACTTGTTGGAATCCATAAGCGTTTAAGATTCACACTTGACGACATTTTCAAACAACCTACACGGATAGAGAGGAAGAATGTTAGAATAGGAATAGCTGCATAATCATAAGGACTTGAATGATATGCAAAAAGAGCTCCCACTAGTTTCATAGAATCCATAACCCTCATTACGAATCCAAAGAAACAAAGTGACATAATGTCCTAGTGGGTCGATATCCGATATTGCTAAGAATGACCTTGGGTTTACCCAACAAGCCATAACTTAGGTCAATCGGTAGGTATCGAACATACCAATTGCATCGTCGATAACCGACATTGAGAATGACCTTGGGTTTACCCAACAAGCCATAACTTAGGTCAATCGGTAGGTATCGAACATACCAATTGCATCATCGATAACCGACATTGAGAATGACCTTGGGTTTACCCAACAAGCCACCTTATGTCTCGGAGGTATCAAATATACCAATTACATCTTAGACACAACTATCGATCGGTCTTTATCAACTTGTTGATGTATGCACTTACATTGGGTATCAACTCTTTGATGCGCATACATCCGATGTATGCTACCCAATTTCACCTCTGTCCACGTTGACCTTGAGTTTACTCAACAAACCAATGCTTCCAACGAAAACCAACCCATTAATCAGAAAATCATATTTTCATGGTTCGAACATATCCGTATAGGGTGAGCTTGGGTTTACCCAACAACCCATCCCTATAAGAACTCTGGTTCTTACCATATTAATGGAAGTCGTTAGTTTTCATATACCGAGGAGGGATTTAGAAACTCTAGACTCCAAGCTGAAGGATTATAGTCACCAGGACTATATGGAATGATTTAGGTTTCATCAATCCAATTGAATCATTCCTTATAATCATCCATCATCCAACCTGAGCATGCCACATGTCGACTTTCATCAAATGCAAGTCACTTTATGCTTCTGCCCACACACAAGTCAACTTGTCTGACATAAGTCGACTTATGCTCCTGCCCACGCACAAGTCGACTTGTCTGATATAAGTCGAATTATGCAAAAACTTGAACAAGTCGACTTATCCAGAAAACAAGTCGACTTATCCAGCAAACAAGTCGACTTATCCTGCAAACAAGTCGACTTATGTAGCAAACAAGTCGACTTATTCTGCAAGATTGCTATTATTTCTAATCGGCTAATTCCTCAATCAATGCAATTCCAATTCACAATACCATTATACCTAAGGTAATATCTGTTAGTTGATGTATCAATGAACACTTCATTGATCCATGAATGCCTTAAATAGTCAAACTATATGAAAAGCTTGAAATGAGTCAAAACTCATAAATATCCAAATAATTTAGGAACACCCAAATTCTCACCCTAAGCATCTCAAGCTAGTGTATACACTCTCAAAACTACTCCGGCACTTGTCACAAAATTGTGACGGCCAAAACAAGGAAGAAAATGAAATATACCAACGAGATACAAATGTGACCAATTCGGCATTCAAAAATTCTTGGAAAAGCAAATTCAAGCAATTCAATTTGGAAATCATACTACATCAAGATAACACATTTTAATCACATTAAAATGGTGCAAGGCATTGAACTGGAAAACACACTCAATCAAGCCAAGCAAAACTGTCCCAACAATTTTCACCAAAACTGTCCAGTTCTGTACATTTCTTGAAATGATCAATGAAACAATTTCAATAAATTCTGAGAAAATTATATAGGTTGCTACATGTTCCGAAAATGCTACCTGAATGTTTTCAGGATTTTAGGCCATCAAAAACTCAGTTAACCAAAATAACAAAACCGATTCCAAAACTGTGTTCATCAGCACAGCAATTCCCAACAGCATAGAATAAATTCGTGAATAAATATCCAATCACCTTGAAATCCAATTTCCATGCTCACAGACATTCACCAACATCTTAGAGATATGTAGGTGAAGGAAAATCCAGAAAAAGATTTTTCTAGAATTTATTCTTGATTTTATACTACTGCCTGTTCACAGAATCGTTTCAAAAACAGCATCTGTAAGCTTAGGGAAATAATTAGCAAAAATTTATCTAATCAAATCGATAAATTCTGAAAATTCATAGACATATTCTCTAACATGTTATGAACATTCCTGGGCAGAAAATTTTCGAAAACCCTATCTCTATAGCAATTCTAAATCTGAACAGAATGCATGCTACAACATCACAAGCAATTAGGGTTTATGATCTAGCTTCAGCTTAAAGCTTCATACACGACACCGCACGCCTCGATACCACTGTAGGAAAATCCCGGGAGGAACATCACATGTTCCAGCAGCGGAAACAAAAATTTTTTATTCCCGGGACCTTCCCGAAACCCAGGATCCCGGTGTCGGTATGAAAACCTCAAACCTGAATAGCCAATAGAGACTATCTCTAAAGGTATCCACGCAGAGATCAAAAAACCTAACCGAGTCAAACCCTTTTGACCCAGGAATAGCTAGAACAGAATAAGAGCTGCTAGACCCTACCTCTGTCCTGGAGAGCTTGAGAAAACGTTGGAACCTTGTGCTTGGAGAAGGAGAAGTCGATGGTTGCTTAAGGAGAAGAAGAAAATGAACCTTTTTCAAACAAAGCTTAACTATTAAGCTTTCATCTTCTCTTCCTTTTTAAAACCTACGAACCATGCTCTTCCTTTTTACATGTATATAAGTCTTTTAACTTTTAAAAGACTAAGCATGAGATGATGCCATGTGGAAGCTTCATTAACATTCATTTATTTAACTAATTAAATAAACAAACTTTGACTTTTCAATGGCTTTATCTCTTCTCCCTTTCCAACGCACATGTACATATATATATATAATTAATTAATTAATTACTTAATTAATTAATTAGAATATATTTGCTAAGGTCCAATCCAACTGGGTCGGTCCTACCGCCTATTCAAGCCCCGATCTTTGAAATGTTTCAAAACCTTTCTTAGCAATATTGATGTCACGATCTCATCGGACATATCCCAATCCCATTGGGATCCATTTAATCCTAATGCTCTCCATAATTAGAACTCGTCCAATTACTATTTTACTGATTCTCCGAGTCACTCTTATCGTGTGACCCTTTAGGTTTCGGTTATGTTGGCCACTTAGATTAACAATTAATCTGAGCAAGTCATGAGCGGTATCTAGAACACATCATGACCCCCAATTGACCGAAAGTAATCGGTTTGATGAATTCATCACGAACCAGATCACGAACCCTTCCATAGACAATTACTGTGCAATTCGTCCTTTCATCATCCTATACCCCACTTGGTTATGAGTATGGCTAATGTGTCAACTCTTACTAGACTAAGTCTAGCCTAAGTGAAATCAGCCTCGCCCGAGGACTCATTACTTTATATGTCCATGAAGACACTCTTCATGACATAGTCATGCTCAGCCAGAGACTTAAAGTAATGATCCCGACAAGAGGTCAGGTATCTCTTCGTTCTCACGTATGATGAACTTTATTGGCTACTCAATTACCTTCAATACCTCAAACCGCACTCCAAGCACCACCCTATGAGTAACCTCTCGAAGGCCACAAGGAATGGAGTCAGTACAGATCAAGATTCAAGATATCCTCGAGTACCTCAAGTCTAAGGATACTTGCACCATTGCTATGATGAGATTATCAATCGACATTAAATCCATGTGATGATCTCATGGCAGTCATCCAATGAACTTACTACCACTAGTAAGCATCCATATGTCAACTCTAAATATCTCATATTTACAGCTTAAGATCCACCGCTGATCCAATCAAGGAGTATGACATATGTTAGTCCGTCCGATTAATGATGTCCAGCCATTAATCCTATGACTAGGAAAATTTAGACATTGACATAATTGCACATGATAGGAATCTCGTGATTATGATCATATCATAATTTCCTTCATGCTATGTCATATATCATGGACTTCATTAATTTGATTAAAGATCAATATCAATTCATAACAAAATGAATATCAAATAAATGAAACATGCCTTTCTTTATTTATTCATAAAGTCTGTACAAGACTATGAACAAAAAGCGTTAAAGGGGATTGCCTTTAGGGCACTACTCTAACACAGTGACTCTTTCCAGTAACTCCTTGGTTACTATAACAGGGAGTGTTTCTACATACGATACGATTGTATTATCCATGCTTTAGTATGTTTCGTAACTCATAAACTTCTTTGAGATAAACTTGCTCTCAGATTTGAAAGAAGTTTCTCCATCCTGCTATTATCTCCTCTATATCCATTTGTTCCCTTCTTAAATCTTCAAAGTTTACCAATCTTCCCCAGTTTGCTCCTGGATCAACTCGCAAAATGGGCTTGACATTCATCTTGTTGATTCTGAGTGAATAGGAACTCGCTTGAAGAATTTTCAGAGAGATTTCAGAGAACTAGCAATTTCTGAATTTGTTAGAGATCCCAAACGTCAGTTTTAGGGATTTTATAGCAAATTCTAGAACGATTGTACTTCTCGATGATCCGACACCATTTTCCTCTAAAATTTTTCTTTGTGAAAGAAGTTTTAAGTTCGAAACCGCCAACGCCGCTTAACTCCACCGCTTCATTGTCTTTCTTTTGAAAAATCGATGATCAATCTGTTAACTCGCCGCCTTTTCTGCCTTTTGTCTTTAAAAATCGATGAATGATCCGTTAACTCCTCCGCTCATCTGCTTTCTTCTTTGCGAAAAACCAGATGATTGGTCCGTTAATCCTCCGCTCATCTCTGCTTCTTCTTTGCGAAAACCGATGATTGGTCCGTTAACTCTCCGCTCTCTCTGCTTTCTTCTTTGCGAAAACCGATGATTGGTCCGTTAACTCCTCCGCTCATCTGCTTCTTCTTTGCGAAAAACCGATGATTGGTCCGTTAACATCACCATATTGAGGTTGCGCCGATTTCTTTAAAGTGATCTTCACTTAGTGGTTTTGTGAAGATATCGCGCCATCAAATTTCGCTTCCACGAATTGTAGATCGATAACTTTCTTCCTAACGTAATCTCTCAAGAAATGATGTCTAACTTCAATGTGCTTCACCCTTGAATGTTGAATTGGATTCTTTGACAAGTCGATGGCACCGGTGTTGTCGCAAGATATTGGAATCTCTTCCTCTTGTATTGAGTAGTCCTCCAATTGATACTTGATCCACGAGAATTGTGAACAACAACTCATGCGGATATATATATTCAACTTCGCGGTTGATAATGCAATCGAGCTTTGTCTCTTGCTTGACCATGACACTGTGTTTGGTCCAAGGTAGTGACAACCACCACTCGTGCTCTTCCTTTCAATCCTATCACCGCATAGTCTGCATCGCAATATCCATTCAACCTGAAATCTTTACCTTTCTCATACATTAAGCAAAGATCAAGAGTACCATGCGAGATATCTCAAAATTCATTTTACAACTATGTAATGAGATTCTCTAGATCGGCTCAAACCTTGCACACAAGCATACACCTAATAGAATGTCGTCTACTTGTGTAAGATAAAGCAAAGAACCAATCATCCTCTAATAGGGTTTGATCCACCTTCTTACCACTTTCGCCTTTCGACAACAAGTTTGAAGGATGCATCGGTGTAGACATACTTTTAACACCGCATATATCAAATTTAGACAACAATTCTTTGACATATTTTGTTGATGGATAAAAATCTTATCCTTAGTTTGCTTTACTTGCAATCCAAGAAAGAATTTTAACTCACCCATCGTGCTCATCTCAAATTCATTTTTCATCATATTTTCAAAGCTTATGCATAACTTTTTTGAGGTGGCACCAAAAATAATATCATCAACATAGATTTGCACAATAATAAAATCATTATACAAGTTTTTCCTAAAAAGAGTTTTGTCAACTTTACCTCTAGTAAATCCATTTTCAATAAGAAATGAGCTCAGACGATCATACCATGCTCTAGAGCCTGTTTCAAATTCATATAAGGCTTTATGAAGTCTCAGAGACATGATCTGGATACTTTATATCCTCAAATCCAGGAGGTTGCTTGACATAGACTTCTTCATCTATAAAGTCATTCAGAAATGCACTTTTACATCCATCTGAAAAAGCTTTATGTCATGGCAACAAAGATATGCAAGCAAGATCCTTATTGCTTCAAGTCTTGCTACTAGAGCATATGTCTCATTATAGTCTATTCCTTCCTGCCGATTATAGCCTTGTGCTACTAATCTTGCCTTGTTATGACTTACTTTTCCCGATTCTTCTAGCTTATTCTTGAATATCCATATAGTACCAATAATGGATTTCTTTTCAAGTTTAGGAACTAAGGACCGACTTTATTCCTATCAATTGATTCAACTCCTCTTGCATAGCTAATATCCATGCTTCATCTTTTAGAGCTTCATCAATCTTTTTAGGTTCTACTTGGATATAAATGCCACGCTGGCTTCTCTTCCGAACTTGGACCTTGTTCTTACACCTTCCGAGGTTTCTCCGATAATTGACTCTTTAGGATGAGAGCTTTTGTATCTCCAATCTTTCTTTAACTCAAAATTCTTAGAGATATCTGCCTTTTCATCATGAAGTGTTCCTCGATGAAGATACTCCCTTACACTGCGTCAAGGGCACCGTAATGAAGATCATCTTCTCGATTCCTCTTCCTTATTGGGTTGAGAGCTATCATCGAACTTAACGTGAATAGTTTCTTCAACAGTCTTTGAGGTGAGGTTGAAGACTCTAAATGCCTTTGAAGTGAGAGAATAGCCAATCTTACCAAACCCGATTATCTTTCCTTATTGGTTGTCTCCAAAAGTTACTGATCCTCCTTTCTTGTCTCAAGATCTAGGAACATAGACTTGTTTCGTCATGTGACGCGAGCATCCACCGCCCATATACCAATGGTGCTTCTTGGTTCTTCCAACGGGATTTCGTAGAGATATTATTTTATTTTAGGTACCCAGATTCTCTTGGTTCCTTTAGGTTAGTATGATGTAATGAATGATAATGATGTGTAGAATGATAATGTTGATGACCTTTCGAAAATCTGATTGATATCTTTTCTTATTTTTTGAGCAACCGATTTTATTACGTAATGTCAGCTTATTTTAGTAAACCCTAATCCAGCTTTTATCCCTGATGTCTCAGATTCTCCTATCATTTCATTCATCTTTTTGTACTA
The DNA here is from genome assembly GCA_029891385.1 of Erythroxylum novogranatense. Classification (NCBI taxonomy): domain Eukaryota; kingdom Viridiplantae; phylum Streptophyta; class Magnoliopsida; order Malpighiales; family Erythroxylaceae; genus Erythroxylum; species Erythroxylum novogranatense. Next base: position 59,905,786 of record CM057233.1, read on the forward strand.
TCTCAGAATTTAGCTAGATCAATTGAGAGATTATTAATTCTCGCTTCAATTGATTAATCTCTTCAGATCTATCTACAACTTTGTTGTTATTCAATTCCTCAACTTGCTTTCTCAAACTTATATTCTCACTCTATCTCATGAGTATGTTTGAGGTTTTCTACATATTTCTTCTTCAATAACGGCTTGTACTGCTTCGTAATAGCATGAGAATCCTCTAACAATTACGAATATGCATCTTGTATATCATTATAGTGGAAGTTACCTCCTCATCACTTTTTTCTTCAAATACTGACATATGTTAGCATGTTCTCGACGCTAGAACTTGTATCCGATTCGATGAATCCAGATCTTCCCACGCTGCCATCATGCTTTTCTTGTTATCTCTACTCCTTCGGGTTGTCTTTTCAACATTGGACACTCGGACTTGTAATGTCCCTACCCTTGCATTCATAATGTAATGGATGCTTTATCAACTTTTTCATCGTCTTTGCCACTGTTCCTTCTAAATGTTGAATTTCCTTTGACTTCTTTTTCCACATTCTTCTTATCTTTCTTGAAATGAAAGATAGCTCATCGCCTTCATCACTTGATTCAGATTCGACTTGCTGGAATCATCATCCTTGCTTCTTCAATCTTTAACGCCTTTGATGTATTCCTTTTGCTTTCTTCTTCGGATTTTGTGATTCTTTTGACTTGCTTTGAGCACTATGGACTTCTCCTTTTGGGCTTATCTTCCGTGATCAAGCTCTACTGTATCTTCAACGATCCAAGCAATTCATCAAGCTTCAAGACGCTTAGGTCTTTGGCTTCAGACAAAGCGAGCTACTTTGGGTCTCCATCTTTTGGCACTCTCAAAATCTTTCGAACATGGTCTTGATCACAGACGCTCTTCCAAGAGCTTTTAGCCCATTAACAATTGTTTGGAATCTTCCAAACATTTGATCAATGGTCTCTTCTTCTTTCATCTTGAATAACTTGTACTGATGCACCAAAATACTTATCTTGGACTCCTTCACTTGATTTGTTCCTTCATGTGCAATTGATAATGTATCCCACATTTCTTTGGCAGTATCGCATCCATGCACTTTGTCATACTCGCTTCGCTCAATGCACAACTCAAGAAAAATTTCGCTTTGAGTTTAGTTGAAATCTTGCTTTCGCCACCTGTCCATCTTTCTCGTGGAATTGATTTTATCATCATCTTCAGTGTGTAAGGTCCATTCTCGATGATGTCCCAAAGGTCAATGTGAGTAGACTCGATAAACAATCTCATCCGATCCTTCCAATAGTGGTAGTCTTCACCATTGAATGCCGGAGGTCCGTGACCGAGGCTCCTTCGCAATATACGTGTGATTCCACCATTTTCTTTAGTTCACACTTTATTAGAGTGATTCTTGAACACCTTGCTCGATACCAATCAAGTAAATCACACGCTAATATATTGAGTAATAATATGACCAAGATACACAAGAAGGGGGTTGAATTGTGATAAACTTTTCTTTAATCCCTTCAATAACAATTGCTTGTTCTTTCAGAAACTTATCGAAATCAATTTTAACTAGTTTGAAAAACTTTGTTAATAATGAAAACTACGATTTAAGAAAAGTAAGAGTCGAGAGAAAAACACAGCAATTTTATCCCGTTCACCCCAAACCGTGGCTACGCCCAATCCTCGATATTCTTCTTCGAGATTTTCACTATCTCCAAACCGACATAAGTATTTTTAGATCGAGCCTCTTGTCTCTTAACGTTAAGTATTCTTTTACTCTTAGCCTCTTCAGCTATCTCAGTAGACTTTTTCAAAATGAAAAGCGATAAAGAGCTTTTACAAAAGAGTTGCTCTTCACAATATACACTTTCGAAAATAGTTCGCAATTTTTCTCGATAGATGATATTGAATACGCTGAGTTTCATTCACTTTTTCCAAAAGTTATTTCTTCTTCAATCTCGACTCTTATTTATAGTGAACTTCAACTATTTCTTGACTATCTCTTTTGAATCTTTAAAGAACGGTTATTCAGTTTAGCTCATGAACCGCCTTAAACCGATGTTTCTTTTTTCCGTGTTATTTTCAGATCGTCGCTTTTTGTCTTCGTAAAGCTTCCGCCTACTTTTTGTATCGCCCGCTTTTCTTCCGCCTGCTTTTCTTTCGCCTTTTGTATCGCCTGCTTTTCTTTTATGCCTTTTCTTAGCTCGCTTTTGTATAAATCGCCCGCTTTTTTAATCGCTTTTCTTCCGCCTCATTTTCTTTTCGTATGCTTTTCTTCCGCCTCGCTTTTGTATCGCTCGCTTTTCTTTCGCTCGCTTTTCTTTCGCCTCGCTTTTCTTTAAATCGCTTTTCTTAAAATCGCTTTTTGTATCGCTCGCTTTTTCTTTCATCTCGCTTTTCTTCGCTCGCTTTTGTATCGCTCGCTTTTCTTTAAATGCTTTTCTTAAAATGCTTTTTTTTCAGATATTTCTCTTTGTTTATTATCAAAATTATTTAATACGTGAAGTCTGGTTTGACTTAACAAATGTCTGCCAAGCAGACTGGGCAACAAATAGATCTGGGTCATAGCTACAAAGGCTGTCCAAATATTCCAGGTCATCTCGACTGTCTATTACGCCTAAGGCTATGTTAAGGTCAGTAATAGAATAATCAAACCATCGCCCAAGCAAATAAAAACGGATCATAGGAGTTTGAACATTAAATTCAGCTAACTTTTTGAACTGAAAAGTGCAAAAGAATTCATAGACCAACTCGTAATAAACAGGGCAATCTAAGAAAGCGAAAGGACGCCAACCGATATTGTTAAGTAAAGCTACTACACGCTCATAAATACGTAAGCTATGAAGTGTGGGAGCATGGAGCATTTTACCTTGAATTACCTGCGGGGTCGGGATGGCTTGCCAACGTGCCCGTTGTTGATCGTTCTCGAGGTTGAAATGGCCCATGATCTGCAAAACTGCAAGAGCGGGCACACGGTGGCCGGTGGTGCCACGTGAGCGTGTGTGCGGAGGTGGGCTGTCTGGCTGGGGCGGTTCGTCGGAGTGGGCCTCAGAAGGTGCTGACCCCGATGTGGCAGCGGATCTGGCTGGGGAGGCGGTTACCGATGCGGAGGCTTCCGGTGGCGATGGTGGTGGGCTGGTTTGGCAGCTGGGCTGGTGGTGCACGCCTCTTTCGCGAGTACGCAAGCGCGACCGAAGGTGGAGGGGGCACAGATCTCGGCGATTGGCAGGTCGAGGTGCGGCTGGCGATCGGGGGGCGGCTGGCGGTCGGCCGCCTCGTGCGCGATGGAGCGGCCGTGGGTGCAGGCGGCGACGATGCAGGGGTGGATTTAGACTGGTGGTCGGCGGGCGGGCGTCGGCCTCTAGTCCTGACCATGGTGGTGAAGGTGGTTGGCGGCTCCGGCTAGGTGAGAGGCGGCAGTGGAGGGGTGGATGCGAGAGGAGTTTGACAAAGGAAAGTGATGGGTAGGGTTTGCAAAGTGGGTCAAGTGAATGGGCTGGGTGGGTCGGTTTTGGTTTGTTATGTGGGTTGTGAAGATGAGGGCTTATACGTGAGCTCTTTTAGGCATCCCGCCAGTAGGGTGTAGCTAGAATAGTAAGGGACGAGAGCCAATAACTCCAATATCTCTAAATTTTTCCAACGTCGAACCACCTGAAAAACACAGGGAAAAAACAAAGAAAGAAGGAAACAAACGAGGTAAAAAGCATACAAGACAAAGCAAAAGTTAGGAAAGAAATAAAATAAATTAAATTAAATTAAAAAATAATAATAAAAATATGGGTTGCCTCCCATTAATGCCCTTGTTTAACGTCCTACGCTCGACGCTCCTCGTCTCGAACTTAATCCTCTAGATGGGGAGCCTCCAGATTAACCCCCTCAATCGTGTGTGATTCAAACCCTTCGTAGAATGGTTTAAGTCTATGCCCGTTCACTTTAAAAACTCTGTCAGTGCCTAGTTCTTTAATCTCCACAGCTCCATGTGGATAAACGTTGCGCACCACGTACGGGCCTACCCACTTTGACCGCAATTTTCCCAGGAAAAGTCTCAACTTGGATTGGTACAACAACACCTTTTGACCAATCTTGAAAGACTTCCTACATAACATTTCATCGTGAAAAGCATTCTTCTTTAGCTTGTAGATTCTCGAATTCTCATATGCATCATTCCGGATCTCCTCGAGCTCTTGTAACTGAAGCTTCCTATACACCCCGGCTTTGTCCATTCCTAAATGACATTTCTTGATAGCCCAATAAGCCCGATGCTCAAGTTCGACTGGAAGATGACATACTTTTCCAAAGACTAATCTGTAAGGTGACATGCCGATTGGGGTTTTATACGCCATCCTATAGGCCCACAACGCATCATCTAGTCTCAAACTCCAGTCCTTACGGTTTGGGTTAACCGTCTTCTCCAGAATTAACTTGGTCTCTCTGTTTGAGATTTCGGCTTGTTCATTAGTTTGTGGATGATAGGCCGTGGAAGTGCGATGAGTGACGTGGTACTTTTTGAAGAGTGTCTCAATCGTCCGGTTGCAAAAGTGCGTCCCTCTATCGCTGATAATGGATCGAGGAGTGCCAAACCTGACAAAAATATTAGAACTAACAAAATCCACAACAACTTTAGAATCATTAGTCTGGGTGGCTTTCGCTTCCACCCACTTCGACACATAATCAACAGCAAGAATAATATATAAGTTAACATAGGAAGATGGAAAAGGACCCATGAAGTCCATACCCCACACATCAAAGATTTCACAAACAAGAATAGGATTAAGGGGCATCTGATTCCTAGGACCTATGTTTCCCGTCTTTTGACAACTTATACAACTTTTACAACATAAATATGTGTCGCGAAAAAGTGTAGGCCAAAAAAAACCACTTTCTAACACTTTACTAGCAGTTCGTTGTGGACCAAAATTTCCACTACAAGCATATGCATGACAAAAGTTTAGTATGGAATTAATTTCATTTTCAGCCACGTATCTCCTAATAATTTGATCAGTGCCTATTTTCCAAAGGTAGGGATCATCCCAAATATAATATTTAGAATCACTCCGAATTTTATCCTTAGCAGACCCAGGCAAGTCATCGGTAGCTAAAAAGTTCACAATATCAAGATACCGTAGGTAACAGGATCCCGTATGCGTGATCGCGATAGGCTTCCTCAGACAAAGAAAGAGTTGTTCGTCTGGAAATTCATCTTTGGTTGGGAGAGAATCTGGATCGAGCGTGGGAATTCGGCTAAGATGATCAGCGACCAGGTTCTCGCACCCCTTCTTGTCCTTTATTTCTAAGTCGAACTCTTGTAGAAGTAGAATCCACCGAATCAGTCTTAGCTTTGCGTCCTTTTTCGAAAGGAGGTACCTAAAAGCTGCATGATCAGAATAAACAATAACTTTAGTGCCAAGTAAATAAGGACGAAACTTATCTAAAGAATAGACAATTGATAAAAGCTCCTTTTCAGTGGTAGTGTAGTTTCTCTGAGCACTGTCTAGCATTTTCGAAGCGTAATAGATCACGTGAGAGCGCTTGTTGATCCTTTGTCCTAGCACGGCACCCACTGCATAGTCCCTGGCATCGCACATAATCTCGAATGGATAGACCCAATCTGGTGGTTGGATGATCGGCGCTGATACTAGCTTCTCCTTAAGTAGGTTGAAAGCGGACTTGCATTCATCGTCTAGCTCGAACTTTACATCTTTCTGAAGGAGCCGACACAAAGGCCTGGTAATCTTAGAGAAGTCCCTGATAAACCTCCTGTAAAAACCTGCATGGCTATGGAAAGAACGCACTTCCCCCACACTTGCGGGGTAAGGTAAAGACTTAACTACATCTACCTTAGACTTATCAACTTCAATACTATGCGCAGATACTATGTGACCTAGAATGAGACCCTTATCGACCATGAAGTGACATTTTTTGTAATTCAAAACCAAATTTGTCTCAGTGTAGCGTTTCAAAATTTTAGCAAGATTCGAGAGGCATTCATCGAAAGAGTTTCCATAAACCGTAAAGTCGTCCATAAATACCTCTATTATATGCTCAACATAGTCAGAAAATACGCTAACCATACACCTTTGAAAGGTGGTCGATGTATTGCAGAGTCCAAACGGCATTCATCGAAAGGAAAAGGTTCCAAAGGTACACGTAAACGTCATCTTCCCTTGATCCTCAGGTGCCACTGGAATCTGATAGGAACTTGAATATCCATCAAGACAACAGTAGTGAGTTTTTCCAGCTAAACGTTCAAGCATTTGGTCAATAAAGGGGAACGGAAAATGATCTTTCTTAGTAAGGGCATTGAGATCTCTATAGTCTATACACACCCTCCACCCATTTTGAACCCGAGTGGGGACTAACTCACCGTCCTGATTTTCAACAACTGTAATACCTGTTTTCTTCGGTACAACCTGAACTGGACTTACCCATTCACTATCAGATATTGGGTAGATCATACCTGCATCGAGGAGCTTAATGATCTCCTTTTTCACTACCTCCATCATTGGTAGGTTTAGTCTGCGCTGTGCTTTTCGACAGGGTTTAGCATCCTTCTCCAAAATGATTTTATGCATGCATGTGGAGGGGCTCAGACCTTTGATATCAGGAAGGGTCCAACCAATCGCCTCCCTGTACTCTCGAAGCACTCTAATTAGTTTCTCCTCTTCCAGGCCGTCGAGCATGATGGATATGATCATGGGTAGAGTCTCATCGTCACCTAAGTATGCGTATTTCAAGTGCTCGGGAAGCTTTTTGAGTTCCAGCTTTGGGGCCTGCAAAATTGAGGGTTTAGATTCTGATCGTGATAGTTTAATAGGCACAAATTTCATACTTGTAGTCTTAAGAGCTTCCAGAATGTTGGGCCCCAAATTTGTTTTTCTTGATGTTATTAGGTATAAATTAAGTTGATTGTGTAAATTGTTGCATAGTTTGATTTTATTGAAAGTATTAATGGGAAATTAAGATTTATTTGAGATTAGTGTGGAATAAATGGTTATGAAAGAGTAGATTTTTTATTAGGGCATAATGGACAAGTCACTCAAGGGTAAGAGGTGTTAGGCTTATTAAGAGGGGCATTTTAGTCTTTGCTCTTTCTTGTAGGCTTAAGGAATTAAAAGAAGAAAAGAATAGAAAGAAGAATAAGAAGAAGAGAGAAAGAGAAAAGAGTCGTAGGAGAGGAAGAAGAAGAGAAAGAGAGGAAAGCTCCGATTTGGCAATTTTCAAAGGATCGAGGCAAGGAGGCCAAAATACCTGAAAAAGTCTGTTACACAGAAATGCATGTCCGTTTAATGGAAACTGACTGGCCAAGGGGAGTTTTTACACCCGAGAATGTCCGTTAAACGGACATTGGGGCCCCCCAAAGCCTCGAATCTTCAACCTAACATCATAAACACTTGCACACTTCCCAAATTCACTTTCTCTAAAGCCTAAACACCTCATAACAACTCAAACACCAAGTTCAACTCACCAAATTATCAAATCTCAACTTAATTGGTTCATCATAACCACAAATTTCAAACATTCATCAAAGCTATCACAAACACAAACCATATACAGCACTCTAACTGGCAACTCTCACATCTCTCCATTCCAACATCCAAAAATCACAAACTCCATATCATTGGAAAGATCAAGAGATCTTCTACGACTTCCAAAAAGACCATTTTTACTAATTTTACTTAGATTTTTCTAGAATTTCACTAGAATCAAGAACACGATCTTACCCCTATGAAAGTTTGAAAAGTAGCAATGCAAAGATTTGAAAAGCCATAAACAATCATAATGCATATGCATTTCATTTACATCAAAATAAACGTTTTACAATGCTTTAGTGGGCATTTTAAGCCACTTACATCAAATCCAAAATACAAACTTAACAAAAGTAACATTTTCCCAAAATGCATCTAAAGCATTGATTTACAAAAGTTAACTTGAAATACAAAATAATTCAATTCTGGAGTAATGCCTTTAGTTCAATCGTCGATCTCGTGCTCTTCACCGAGATGGGATGAATGGGAGGGTGAGCTTACGCAAATGGGTAACACGTTTATATCCGGTAATAAGAAAAAACCACAAAACATTCATGATCATAGCAATTTCTCACAATATTCATAAAACATATATCTCTTTACTTTGTTAAACCAAAATCACAATTCTCACAAGTTAAGCATTTTTCAAACTTGTCAACCCATGCAAACACACAAACACATAAAAAATGGCTTGGCAAGTCCATAAACATGATGAAATACACAATTTCATAAAATGGCCTTGTGTAGTCGTAAACTTGAGGGAGTGATCGCGGCTCTGTCGATGCGATCTTACGATCGATCCTTAGAAACTGGTCAAATTAAAATAAATTCCAAGATTGCTGTATAGAATGCAACCTCGGGTCGTCTCACTTAATTGGAACCAAATAAAAATGGTCTAAACTAGCCTAAATGTCAAAAATTGTAATTGAAGTTGATAAACGGGGGTTTGGTATTTTGGTCAAAACCGATAAAGTAATCAAAATTAAACAAAAAGTATAAAAGAATATTTTTGGGATTTTTAAAATAATGCAATAAACAAAGAATCAGATAAAAATCAAATTGATAAAATCCTCTTAAAAATGAGGCTTAGGCTATCACAGTTCAAAAATGATTTTCAGGGATACAATCCACTAAGTTTCAAAAGATCAACCCTAAAGGACTCTTTAGGTCCAAAGATTTAATTAATGAACTCCATCATTTAAATCTTTGTTAAAAACCTTAGTGTGAGAATAGACAAGCAATTGCAACCGGTCTATTGAATAAAACACAACAATCTCAATCAAACACAACTAGGTAGATAAAGACCGTAAATGCAATATTCAATGACGTATATGAAACTTCATATATTAAGCATCAAAAGTTCTACAAATTACTTAGTCCAAATCTCAACATAGTTATCAGCACACGGTTAAACTCTAACTCAAAAGTTACACAAATATAACTAGAATTCAGATACTATGTGATTACTCCCCTTCGAAGCTTCTGTGAACTCAAGTCATTGCTACATCTTCAAGAGGAAAGTTGACTCAGCCACGCATGACTCTGGTTGATCCCTCATATACTGGAGATAGAACGATGCTCATTTTGGCAGAAAACACTGACGGCGGTGATGATTGTTAGACCCTGCTGTCGGAGCCCAACATCGGACATGAGAGTCTGGTGCTTGGTGCGTGAGGTGAAACATAATTTAAAAGAAGGAAGAAAATTCCCTCGGAAAAATAAGGGGCGTCGCCGCGACGTGAGATGTCTCATCGTGGCGAGCCCTCTCGGCTTGCCACGCCGCGGCGAGCAATAAGGCCCTCGTCGCGGCGAACAAAGGGCTCTCGCCAGCCGAAGCGAAGCATTCTCGCCGCAATGAACCCTTAATGACTTCGCCATGACGAAGCGAAAGACCTTGTCACGGCGTCCGCATTCCTTCGGCCCACTGTGAATAAACCTGAAACTTTTCTCATTTTTATTAAATCAACCCATCCCAAAACTTGACATCATGCACTCTAGCGAAATTCTAAATGATTCAATGCGTAAGATTTGAAACATGAACATGCATACCTTATTAATATCCAAAACATGAGTTTTACAAAGCTTTAGTAACATCTCAAACCAAATTACAACTTTGAGTTCAAAAGCCCAAAATACAAAATACTCCTGAACCAATAATACTTGAAATATAACTAAAGCTTAAAAATAAACATGACAAAATGGAGTGCTGCCATAACTCGTGACTCACTCGATCTCTGGCTCGTCACCTGTATGGGGGAGATTAGAGGGGGTGAGCTATAAAGCTCGTGGGAACATATTTATGATATCGCAATAAGCAAAATATTCAAAAATAACTCATTGTCGTGGTACTTGTTGAAATCATAGTCATGGATCATGTATATGTCATTGTCTTGAAAAATGCTTGATTCCTGAAAAATTCATGATGCATGTCACATAATAACAAATCATAAAAACATAACATAACATAATGGTTTGGGTTGTCCCTGGTTCATGACGTACTACACATGCCATCAAAATGTTGATGTGTAGACGTAGTTTCATGAGGGAATCCTTGTGAGAAACCCTGTGCCACAGTCGGGCAGGCGGGAGAAGCCTTTTCGTGAGTCAATGTGTACTTGACTATTCGTGAGGGACACCGCAAACCCACATAAACATGCATGATTCATGTTCTTGTAGCCCTATGCCTCTAGTTTACAACGCAAAAGGAATCACCTCATTTGGACATCTACATCAAAAGTTATGCTAAAAATACCGAAGCATGTCGTAGCAGGAAAATGGCCGCTCGCCGCGACGAGAAACTGGAGCGCGTCTCGACGAGCGCGTGCGCCGCGACGAGCACATCTGCAGGTCGCGACATGCGACGGCGTAAACCTCCCGAAACTCATTTTTTTCACTTTTCTCAACCATAATCCTCCCATCTTTCAATTATAAACACATCTAAACATTAAAACACCTCTAATACTTCATTTCTAACCTCAAAATCATTCCTAACAACAACATGATCATCAACCCTAAGAGATTTAACCATAGTTTCCGAAAACCCTAAACTTTCGATTCTAGCTCATGCAACTCTAATCTTAGGGTTTAATCTACTCAAACAAGATGGAAAGAGCTTGAACTTACCAAAGATTTCTTCAATCCGCTCAAAAATCCTCAAACCTAGCTTTTCCCTTTTCTTCTTCTCCTTCCTCACTTTCACGATGCTCTCTTCTCTTCTTTCTCCCTTTCCTTCTTTCTTTTCTTTTCTTCTTCTAAACTTTTATCACTTAAGTTAAATGGCATGAACAAAGACCATCTTGCCCCTTCATGTTAGGTCTTAAACTTCCCAACCTAAGTGTTCTTCCAAAATTGCCCTCACACAATTTATCCTTTCATAAACATTTATTCCATAAGTAACTCAAATAATTCTTAATTTTTCTCTAATACCTTCAATGAAATCAAACTATACAACAATTAACACAATCAAATTAATTCATACTTAACAACATCAAAAAAAAAAATTTGGGGCCCAACATTTCTCCCCCTCTTAAAAGAAATTTCGTCCTCGAAATTTACCTGAATCATCGAAAAGACTTGGATACTTCTCTTTCATGGCGTCCCTAGGCTCCCACGGGCTTCTTCCATCAATGATTCCTCCACGTAACATTAACTAGTGAACTGCCTTGATCCCGAGGACCTTTTCCTTTGTGTCCAAGATTGCTCTGGAATTTTCTCATAACTCAAGTCATCTCTTAATCGAACCTCTGAAACTCGAATGACATGAGAAGGATCGATCTGCACCTCCTCAAAGATTGAAACATGAAAAACATCATAGATCTGAGACAACTCTGGCGGCAACGCCAACTTGTAAGCTAGAGGTCCGATCCTCTCAAGAATCTCATACGGACCCACATATCTTGGACTTAACTTGCCTTTCTTGCCAAACCTCAATACTCCTTTCCAAGGAAACGTCTTAAGAAACACTTTCTCACCGACCTCATACTCCATCTCCTTCCGATGAGCATCAGTGTAACTCTTCATCCTATCCTGAGCTGCCTTAAGCCACTGCTTAACCATATTAACTTTATCCACTGTCATCTGAATCAATTCTGGTCCTTCCTGTTTCCTCTCACCTTCTTCATCCCAACATATGGGAGTTCTACACCTTCTTCCATACAGAGCCTCATATGGAGCCATCTGAATGCTCGAACGGTACGAATTATTATAAGCAAATTCGACCAATGGTAAAAACTCATCCCAAGATCTCTTGAAATCCATAGCACATGCCCTAAGCATTCCCTCAAGCGTTTGAATGGTCCTCTCAGATTGACCATCCGTTTGAGGGTGAAATGTCGTACTAAAATGCAGCTTAGTACCTAAAGCTTCCTGCAAGTTTACCCAGAATCTCGAAGTAAACCGAGGATCCCTGTCAGAAACTATAGAATCTGGAATCCCATGAAATCTCACTATCTCATCAATGTACTTCTTTGCTAGCACATGCAAAGAATCAGTCTGATTGATTGCCAGAAAATGGGCTGACTTCGTCAACCGATCCACAATAACACATATGACATCATGCTTCCTACTGGTCTTAGGCAAACCCATTAAAAAATCCATGGTTACTCTTTGCCACTTCCACTCAGGAATGGACAATGGCCTTAACTTGCCTGAAGGCGCTCAAGTTCAAATTTCTTGACTTGTCGACACACAAGACACTTATCGACATACTCGCTACATCCCTCTTCATGCCTTTCCACCGTAAATGCTCTCTCAAATCTCTCAGATATCCCGGTGCTACACAGGTGCATGGCATAAGGCGATTGTGTGCCTCATCCAAAATCTCATCCTTAACCTCCTTGTCATTCGAATACAAAGTCTGTCCCCATCGTCATGAGTCCATCCTCTCTCACTACTATCTCAGAAACCTTACCATTCTGAATTTCCTCCCTAAGCTTGCTTAAATCTGCATCCTGTGCTTGTAACTCCTTAACCTTCTCCCGGAGTATAGGCCTCACCTTGAAATTAGCTAGGAGGCAATTTGGTTCCTCCTGCTTCAAGCTTATCTTAAGCTTGACCATCTCTTCCAATAAAAGAAGATAAACTGACTGAACATGAGCAATAGAAGACTTCCTGCTCAAAGCATCCGCCACTACATTTGCTTTGCCTGGATGGTACTTAATCAAGAAATCATAATCCTTGAGTAACTCAATCCACCTTCTCTGTCTCAAATTCAACTCCTTCTGGCTCAGTAAGTACTTAAGGCTCTTGTGATCAGTAAAGATCCTGATCTGAACTCCATAAAGATAATGCCTCCAAATCTTCAAGGCAAAAATTACTGCTGCCAACTCCAAATCATGAGTCGGATAATTCAACTCATACTGCTTCAGTTGCCTTGAAGCATAAGCTATCACTCTGTCTCCTTGCATCAATACACAACCTAGACCCTGCCTCAAGGCATCACTGTACACTGTATAGCCCTCATCACTAGAAGGCAAAATCAGCACTGAAGCACTTGTCAGTCTGAGCTTGAGCTCCTCAAAGCTTTTCTGGCATTCATCAGTCCAGATGAACTTCTGATTCTTCCTCAATAGCTTGGTCATCGGAGCAGCTATCATGGAGAATCCTTCTACAAACCTCCTGTAGTAACTTACCAGACCCAGAAAACTCCTTACCTCTGTCACTGCCTTGGGTGCATGCCAATTCACTACTGCTTCAACTTTCCTCGGATCAACATGTACACTATCCTGCAAAATCACATGTCCAAGGAAAGTCACCTCATGAAGCCAAAACTCACACTTGCTGAACTTGGCATAAAGCTCTCTCTCCCTAAGAGTCTGCAATACAATCCCGAGATGCTCCTCATGCTCTTCTTCACTCTTGGAATACACCAGAATGTCATCTATAAACACTATGAAAAACTGATCCAGAAACTCCTTGATGACCTTGTTCATAAGATCCATGAAAGCAGATGGAGCATTGGTCAAGCCAAATGGCATAACCAAAAACTCATAGTGCCCATAACGAGTCCTGAATGCTATCTTGCTTACATCAGACTCCTTGATTCTGAGCTGATGATAACCTGACCTGAGATCAATCTTGGAGAAAACCCTAGCTCCCTGCAGCTGGTCAAATAGATCATCTATCCGTGGCAAAGGATACTTGTTCTTAATTGTCACCTTGTTGAGTCTCTGATAGTCAATACACATCCGCCATGATCCATCCTTCTACTTGACAAACAAAACCGGTGCTCCCCAAGGAGACGAACTCGGTCTAACATACCCCTTCTCTAATAGTTCCTCCAACTGTTCCTTAAGCTCCCTCAACTCAGCTGGAGCCATCCTGTATGGCGGGATAGAAACAGGCGCGGTTCCGGGAATCAAGTCAATGGCAAACTCGATTTCCCTCACCGGCGAAAAACCTGGTAAATCATCTGGGAAAACATCTGGAAATTCCCTCACAACTGGGAAATCCTCTAACTTCCCTTCATACACATCGGCATCTACAACATGCGCCAAGAAAGCTTCACATCCCTGGCCCATCATCCTTTCAGCCGACATAGCTGAAATCAGTCTTGGTGATGGTGTCTTCCTGTCTCCTCTGAAGATCACCTTCTCACCATTGCCCAGATCAAACTCTACTTCTTTCTGACCACAATCCAGCTTGACCAGATACTTCTCCATGGTATCCATCCCCAGAATAACATCTAATCCTCTAAGGTCTAGCGGTAGTAAGTCCACTACCAATCTAGCACCATCTATGAATAGCTCACACTGCTCATACACCTGACTGATCACCACATTCCTCCCTAGTGGAGTACTAACAATCAAAGGCCTATCCAAAGGCACAGAACTCACACCATGCAATGCTATGCTAGCAGAAACAAAAGAGTGCGTGGAACCAGAATCAATCAACACAAATACTGCTCAATCAAGTAATCGAGCCATACCCGTGACAACCTCAGGTGCGGCTGCAGCTTCCTCCCTGGTCATGGAAAACACTCTTGCCGGCGCCTGACCCCTTGGCCTACCTGGAGGAATAGTCTTCCTGCAATCCTGTAATCGCCACCTCAAGAATCGGCTGGTTCCCACTGTCTCTGCACGCCTTGGAGCCTGAAACTGTGACCCCTCTTATCTTGGTGCCTGTGGACAATGCTTGGCTATATGTCCCTTCTCTCCACATCTAAAACAAACTCCAAGAGATCTGAGGCACTCTCCATGATGATGCTTCCCACACTAGTCACATAAGGGATAAGTGAACCCGCTCCTTCCAGCTCTACCGGCGTCTCCCACATTAGAGGCTTGCCCTGAAACAGCCCTAACCTGCTTGTTCCTGGTAGCCCCACTGCTACCTATGTAACATCCCGTCACTGTCATTAAGGGTATTTTGGTTATTATGAGTCATACTGATAGGTTTCACTGCATTCATTGAATGAGCATGTTACTGGCCTCTAATTGTAGAGGAACAGGTTTAATGCATATGCATTTATCCATAGGTACATGCATTCATGATTTCCGTATTTAATTGTAAGTAAGAACCGATCGAGTCGATCAAACCGATCGGATTGAGAGTTAATTGAGAATTTGAGTAATCGAGTGCAATTGACTGATTTGATATCATGTTTATGAGTGATGGCAATTTATAATGGCTTATAGGAAATTCTCGTGAAATTCGGGAGATAATGCCCGACCGGAAAGTTTTTGGGCGATCGATCGATCACCTACAAGATCGAAAGCATCGTCCAATGACAATGGAAAAATTATAATTTTACCGATAGGAAATAATTATGTGGAACCATTGGGATTTAGAGACCGAAATTTGACCGACTTGGAGACTTAGGTCTATAAATACTAGGTTCGAGGAATTTGGGAAAACATCTAAGGCAATTTCACGCTTCTCTTCTTCCCCATCAGGACTTGCGATTTCCTCCCATTGGTAAGGATTCCTCGATTTTCTTTATGGATTCTTTCCTTGAGATGAGGTTAACTGATTGACTGTTATTGGTGAAGGTTAGAGGCTCTGGGATTAGTGAATCGTTGAGCTTGAAGGATTTTAGGGTTTCGGAGGATTTTGAGGAATCCGTAGCTTGATCTGTGATTTGGTAAGTTTTAAGAGCTTTGATGTTGTTATGGATGATTCTTACTGTATTTATGGCATTTATTATATTTGATCGGGTAGTTGGGAGTGTTTATGGATGGGTTTTGTTATTGATGATTGCCGTAGGGAGTGTATAGGTCGGAGTGTGGATTTGTGGAGGTAGATTATCGATTTATTGATGGATAGGGTTATATGGATGATTGAATATGCTAAGGTTGCCGATGATGATAGTGTATTGAGTTACTGGTGAGTTGCAGAATCGGAAATCTGGAAATCCTGGACTGGTGTGTTTAAAAGCTATGTGTTGGGAAGAAGAAGAGTCATGCGTAGTGGATTTAGGTTGAGACCGCACACAATGATGAGGAGCTTCGGCATGCGGCGAAGCCGTGAGGAGCTCGGCATGCAGACGACGATGAGTAGCTTCAGCATGCGGACGAAGCGGTGAGGAGCTCGGCATGCGACGAAGCGAAAGAAGTAGCTTCAGCATGCGAACGAGCCGTGAGTAGCTTCGGCATGCGGACGAAGCGGTGAGGAGCTTCGGCATGCGGGCTACCGCGAGTAGCCCGCATATCTGACGCAGCTGCGGATCGATCGATCATCCGGCGACCGATCGACGAGTTGCGTATCGTTAGGCTATGCGAGCGACCAGCGATTTAGCTTTGAGAGTCGCCGCACGCGGGCGCAGCAAAGGGATCGGCGGTCTGCGTAAATTCGCCGATGAGCGAAGCGGTTTAGCGTCGCGAGCTAGGGCTCACGTCCAGGTCGACCTGTGGCATGCGGGTGAACTCCAGGCGCACCCATGGTCGCAACCTTTGCCCTAGTCGTCCGAAGAGGAGTGTTTGAGGCTTTTGGCATTGGGACTTAGGAAATTAACCGATTGAGGTGATTAAGGATTAGATTTGATTTGAAGTTTAAATTGGAATTTTTATGGATTTGTTCGACCCAAGGAATAGGAAATTGCTATTGGGGATCCTAATTGAGGTAAATTGACTGGATTTTAGGAATGGATCAATTATTGTCAATTAACTAAATGAAAAGTCAGAATTGGGTTTTTAGCACCGGGAATCATGAGCATGCATTGTACATTATTTCACTGAGACATATGCATTACTGTACTGTTTTATTGGGCAATAAGTGATGGGTTGTACTTTATTGTTATAGAGGCACGTTGGACCATCGCTCCACGGACATTGCCGACTTCGAGCAAGAGCTCGGAAGTTACAAGTGAGTAACCTAGTTGGTTTCTCAAATTCTGATTTGCTTATATGCTTCACGTGAATTACATGCAAAAGTGAATTGTATGACTCTTGTATGACTATTGGCATGTATTGGATTGAATTGCATGTTTTATTGAATCGACTTGGACGGTTATGTGATCTTTATCTTGAATATTGGGCTTCATAGCCATACCATTGAACTCTCGAAAGCAGCGATGTCTTTGGGCTTTATAGCCACACACCGTAAATTACCGAACATGACATCGCATGCATAAATGCATGATCACATAATGGAATGTGTCCCAAGTTGCTATTTTCACTTTGAAAAGAGCTTGAGCTCAGATATCGCATCGACTGGCTTAGCCCGAGGAGAAAATCACGACGCGTCCACACCGATTCTCGATCGAGCACTTGGGCACAAAATCAATAATGGAAAGAGTCACATATGCATTGCATTTACATGATTGATCGTGTTGTGACGACTTCAAATATGTGATGACATGAATTATCAGAGATCGTTACTTGTTATCGCAAACCGATTGATTCATCGCTTATTGTTACATGTATCGTAAATTGCTAATGATCTCGCAATCGTTATATTATCTTGATAATAAATATTCTCAGATTATGTCAGCACGCCGTATGTAATGCATGATTTGAGTGAACCATCGATGATGGTTTCTCCGAAGTTCGCAAACTCACCCAAATTTGTAACCTATTTTTCAGAATTTGTTAGAGTAGACTCTAGCTCAAAGATCTTTCTTTCTGCCGTGCGAGTTTGCCTGGCGAGGGTCGTGATGGCACATAGGTCGGTCACCGGATTAGTGTTTTGAGGATGACTTAGGATAGATGTTTGTATCGGTTTCCTTTTGGTTTTGTTAGAGACCGATAGACTTGTCTATTCTGGATTGGATTCTTGTCTTTCGATAATTATTACTTTGGATGTTAATTTGTTGATTCTTGTTATTTTGTGATTTAAAATACTTGATGCCATGGATTTTAGCGAAATTTTCTGGTAGTAAATCCCTTATCGTGGGATACGTGTCGGGCGACCTTCGGTTTCCGATGTGTACCCTACGGTGAGGCGCTACATTTAGTGGTATCAAAGCATGGTTGGCATCTTTTGGGCATAGAGCATTATTAGGCCGGAATCACTGTGTAAGGATAACAGAACTGATCAGAATTTCTTGTCCGTTTTAGGTCATCCGTTATGGGAGATCGAGTAGAGCGACACAAATGACCAAGAATCGGTAGGAGCTAGTAGGGAGTCCCCTATGCCTCTCTCAGAGGAGTTACCTCCTCGAGTTCCTGTGAGACGGGAACGACGGTACGATCGACTGCGCAAGCAGGGGGCAGTTGATTTCTATGGTAGCACTGACCCTGCGGAGGCTGAGGGATGGCTTGAGAGGACTGAGCGAGTCCTCGATCGATGGATCACGACCACGAGGAGAGGTTTGATCGCTCTGTCTCCTTATTCTGTGGTCCTGCATATCGGTGGTGGAGGATCGTCCCCGCGTTACCACGGGCCTGCACTGCACTGACATGGGATGATTTTCGAGGGCCTTGAGGACAATTTCATGCCCAAGGTCTATCTGGAGATGAAGATGCAAGAGTTCTTAGAGTTGAGACAGAGATGGATGACCGTGTGACTATGAGGTTCGGTTAACGAGTTGATGGGCTATGCTTCAGATCGATTTCTCCGAGGACGACGGATCTCGTAGGTTTGAGGGTGGACTCAAGTTTGAGATCCGCACCATTGGCCAGATCGACATGAGCTCATTCTGGTGAGGCTGAGCCGCAATGTCGAGGATAGAGCAACCTACTAAGCGTAATCTGTTGAGGCCGACGGGGATCCGATATAAGAGACCTAGTGATAGCCGTGGTAGTCTAGCGAAGTTACAAGATGGCGTCGAGCCATGCCCTTAAGGTCCGTTGGAGGGCAGAACGCATGGGATATGGGCGAGAGGGCGATTCGCATGCATCGCTAGTGGTGGCGGCGGCCAGAGGATCAAGCAGACTGCCCTGCATCAGGAACACTTGTGGCAAGAGGCATAGTAGAGTGCCGATGGTTATCTGGAGCTGGTTGAGGTGCGGCTCGATGGAGCATTTGGTGAGAGGCGCCTGAGACATTGGGAGCTCGATCTACTATGGTAGTAGATCGAGCAATAATACCTCGATCCAAAGCAGAGCCGTGGAGGTGGATCAGCCGGAGAGGTCGAGGCCGAGGTCGAGTCGGCGGAGGGTTGATAGTGAGGTCCAGGACTGAGTGGCGAGCGGCAGCCTCGGTGAGGGTCTATGCCATGACACGGCAGGAGGCCCAGGACTCACCGGATGTTGTTGCGGGTATGCTTCTTATTTCTGGTATAGAAGCATATGCATTGTTGGATTCTGGATCCACCCATTCTTTTATTGCACCGCATCTAGCATGTAGACTGCATGGGGATAGGCAGAGGTTACAGTATGGGTTAGAGGTGAGTACACCTCTAGGTAGTACAATTGTATTGGGAGAGGTATGTATGGGATGTCCGGTCCAGATTGACCGCGCAGTGTTGAGTGCAGATTTGATAGTATTGGCTCTGCGGGAGATTGATGTGATTTTGGGGATGGGTAGTTAGCGTGCATAGGGTCATTATGGACTATTACACCAAGGAGGTTGTATTGGATTCCCCGGACAGCCCGGGTGGTGTTTAGAGAGTCGGTCGGTTTGCTGCGAGGATGATATCCTTTATGAAAGTGCCCCGAGATTGATGCGGGGAGGTTGTGAGGCCTATCTGGCTCATGTAGTGGATTCTCGAGTTGAAGCGTAGATTGGAGGATGTTCCCATAGTGAGGGAATTTCGGATGTTTTCCCGAGGAGTTACCGGATTGCCGCCGAGCGAGAGATAGAGTTTGAGATTGATCTCATTCCCAAGATCAACTTCTATATCGATCCTCCATATAGGATGGCACCGGTGGGCGAGAGCTTAAGGCTCGATTGCGGGAGCTTTTAGACAAGGGTTTATCGGATCGAGTGTTTACGCCATGGGGAGCTCGGTATTGTTTGTAAAGAAGAAGGATGGGACTACGAGGCGTGCATTGATTATAGGCGGTTGAGGCAAGTGACAATGAAGAATAAGTATCCACCGCTAGGATTGACGATCTATTTGATCGATTGCGAGGGAGCTCGGTGTTTACTAAGTTAGACCCGCGATCGGGTTACTATCGATTGAGGATTGCGAGGCCGATGTGCCCAAGAGTGCTTTCGGAGTAGGTATGGGCATTTGAGTTCTTAGTGATGCCGTTTGGGTTGACTAATGCCCCGGCAGCCTTCATGGCTTTGATGAATAGGATTTTCAGCCCTACCGGATCGATTTATGATAGTGTTTATTGATGACATCTTGGTTTATTCGAGGGATGAGCGAGAACTGCTGAGCATCGAGGATAGTGTTGCATGTCATGAGAGAGAGGATTGTTCGCCAAATTCGCTAAGTGTGAATTTTGGCTTGATGAGATCGTGTTTCTGGGACACGTGGTGTCCGGTGAGGGTATCCAGGTGGATCCTCATAAGATAGAGGCAGTGATGAGTTGGGAGATTCCGAGGACTGTGCCAGAGTTGAGGAGTTTCCTAGGACTGGCCGGTTATTACGAAGATTCGTCGAGGATTTTCGTTGATCTCCGCCTCCGACGGGCTATTGAGGAAGGATGTACCGTTCAGATGGACTGAGGATTGCCAGAAGAGCTTTGAGGAGCTGAAACATCGGTTGACGACCGCACCGGTGTTGGGCATTCCTTCTGGGACTGGAGGCTTTGTGGTTTACGGTGATGCCTCGCACCAGGGATTGGGATGTGTATTGATGCAGCATGGGAGAGTTATAGCGTATGCCTCAAGACAGTTGAGGTCTCACGAGGTGAATTATCCAGTGCATGACTTGGAGCTAGCTGCAGTAGTGTTTGCTCTGAAGATCTGGAGACACTATCTGTATGGGGAGACGTTCCAGATCTTCACAGACCATAAGAGTTTGAGGTATCTGTTGAGTCAGAGGGAGCTCAATTTGAGACAGAGGAGATGGATAGAGCTACTGAAGGATTACGACTGCACGATTGAGTACCATCCAGGAAAGGCCAATGTAGTGGCCGATGCTTTGAGCAGGAGATCGCATGGTATTGTAGCTCAGATTCAGATGGAGAGATTGCCTAGTCTGATACAGTTGAGAGCTCTTAATGTACAGATGGATTTGGGGCAGGATGGAGCACTGATTGCTACGTTGAGGCTCAGGCCGATGCTGCATGACAGGATTCGGAGGGTTCAGGACCAGGACCCGGTACTAGTAAGACTGATTGATAGAGTTCAGACTGGTACTGATTCAGAGTTTGAGTTAAGAGATGGGACATTATGGATGGGACAGAGACTGTGTATACTGGATATTGATGATTTGAGACGGGAGATCCTAGAGGAGGCTCATGTAGCCGCTTATGCTATGCATCCTGGTTCGACCAAGCTGTATAACACACTGAGACGACATTTCTGGTGGCCTGGTATGAAGAGGCAAGTGGCAGAATATGTGTCCAGGTGTCTGACATGCCAACAGGTTAAGGCAGAGCATCAAGCTCCAGTAGGAAAGTTGCATTCGTTGCCCATTCCGGAGTGGAAGTGGGAGCGAATTACCATGGATTTCGTGACAGGTTGCCTGGACACCGAGGCAACATGATGCTATCTGGGTCATAGTGGACCGATTGACCAAATCGGCTCACTTATTGCCGATGAGAGAGTGATACTCTCGATCGCTTGGCCCAAGTATGTAGCGTAGATTGTACGATTGCATGGGGTTCCGTTGTCGATAGTTTGCATGTGGATCCTGAGTTTACATCGAGGTTCGAAGAGCCTCCAGATCGCATGGGTACTGATGAATTTCAAGACCGCATTCCATCCTCGGTCGATGGATGAGTGAGAGGACGATCAAGATCGCTTGAGGACATGCTTGGGCATGTACTTTGGAGTTTAGAGTGCGTGGGATCGATTGGCACCGATAAATTTGCATACAATAACCAAGATGTCGAGCAGATTGGATGGCACCGTATGAGGCCTTGTATGGCGGATCGTGTAGATCACCACTTGTGTTGGGATGAAGAGGGTCAGAGATCGATAGAGGGTCCCGAGCTGATCCAGGATCAGCAGATAAGATACGATTGATCGAGTCACATCAAGCGCGCTCGGAGATGCATGTAAGAGTTATGCGGATCGGATCGGCGGGTATGGAGTATAGTGTGGGTGATCGAGTATTCCTTCGAGTGTCTCCTTAGAAAGGAGTACTGAGATTTGGCCGTAAGGGCAAATTGAGCCCTCGGTATATTGGTCCGTTTGAGATCCTTGAGAGGATAGGACCACTGGCTTACAGGTTGGCTTTACCGAGCGAGATGTCCCAGTTGCATGATGTGTTTCACGTTAGTATGCTCCGACGGTACCGATCAGACCCGACGCATGTGATTCCAGCTCAGGATATCGAGATAGCCAGTGATATGAGTTATGTCGTGGAGCCAGTACAGATCATTGGATCACGGGTCAAGCAATTGCGAAACCGGGTGATTCCATTGGTGAAAGTACTTTGGAAGAACCACTCTGCTGAGGAAGCTACTTGGGAGATCGAGGAGCATATGAGAGCCAAGATCCTCATTTATTTGATGGAGACGGTATGAAATTTCGAGGACGAAATTTTTATTAGGAGGGTGAATTGTAACATCCGTCACCGCTATTAAGGGTATTTTGGTTATTATGAGTCATCTTGATAGGTTTCACTTGCATTCATTGAATGAGCATATTCTTGGCCTCTAATTGTAGAGAACAGGTTTAATGCATATGCATTTATCCATAGGTACATGCATTCATGATTTCCGGTATTTAATTGTAAGTAAGAACTGACTGAGTTGACTGAAACTGACTGGATTGAGAGTTAATTGAGAATTTGAGTAATCGAGTGCAATTGACTGATTTGATACTGTTTATGAGTGACTGGCAATTTATAATGGCTTATAGGAAATTCTCGTGAAATTCGGGAGATAATGCCCGGACCGGAAAGTTTTTGGGCGATCGATCGATCGACCTACGATCGAAAGCACTGTCCAATAACAATGGAAAAATTAGAATTTTACTGATAGGAAATAATTATGTGGAACCATTGGGATTTAGAGACTGAAATTTGGACTGACTTGGAGACTTAGGTCTATAAATACTAGGTTTGAGGAATTTGGGGAAAACACCTAAGGCAATTTCACGTTTCTCTTCTTCCCCCTACTGTGACTTGCGATTTCCTCCCATTGGTAAGGATTCCTCGATTTTCTTTATGGATTCTTTCCCTTGAGATGAGGTTAACTGATTGACTGTTATTGGTGAAGGTTAGAGGCTCTGGGATTAGTGAATCGTTGAGCTTGAAGGATTTTAGGGTTTCGGAGGATTTTGAGGAATCCGTAGCTTGATCTGTGATTTGGTAAGTTTTAAGAGCTTTGATATTGTTATGGATGATTCTTCTGTATTTATGGCATTTATTATATTTGATCGGGTAGTTAGGAGTGTTTATGGATGGGTTTTGTTATTGATGATTGTCGTAGGAGTGTATAGGTCGAAGTGTGGATTTGTGGAGGTAGATTATCGATTTGTTGATGGATAGGGTTATATGGATGATTGAATATGCTAAGGTTGCCGATGATGATAGTGTATTGAGTTCTTGGTGAGTTGCGAGAATCGAAATCTGGAAACTCGGACCTGTGTGTTTAAAAGCTATGTGTTGGGGAAGAAGGAGAGTTGTGCATAGTGGATTTAGGTTGGAACCGCTTACACAGTGATGAGGAGCTCGGCATCGGCGAAGCCGTGAGGAGCTTCGGCATGCGGACGAAATGAATAGCTCGACATGCGGACGAAGCGGTGAGGAGCTTCGGCATGCGATTTAGCGATGAAGTAGCTTCGGCATCGCGACGAGCGGTGAGAAGCTTCGGCATGCGGACGAAGCGTGAGTAGCTCGACATGCGACGACGCGGTGAGGAGCTTCGGCATCTGCGGGCGAAGCTGCGAGTAACCCGACATATCTAACGAGCGGATCGATCGATCATCCGAGCGACCGATCGACGCGAGTTGCGTGTCGTTCGGCTATCGAGCGACCGGCGACGAGCTTTAGGGAGTCGCCGCACGCAGGGCGGCGATGGGACGGGCGGTCTGCGTAGCTCGTCGGATGAGCGAAGCGGTTTAGCGTCGGGCTGGGCTCACGTCCGTGTCGACTGTGGCATGCGAGTGAGCGCCAGCGCACCCATGGTCGCAACCTTTGCCCTAGTCGTCCAAGAGGAGTGTTTGAGGCTTTTGGCATTGGGACTTGAAAATTAACCGATTGAGGTGATTAAGGATTAGATTTGATTTGAAGTTTAAATTGGAATTTTTATGGATGTGTTCACCCAAGGAATAGGAAATTGCTATTGGGGATCCTAATTGAGGTAAATTGGTGGATTTTAGGAATGGATCAATTATTGTCAATCAACTAAATGAAGAGTCGAATTGGGTTTTAGCACCGGAATCGTGAGCATGCATTGTACATTATTTCACCGAGACATATGCATTCTTGTCTCGCTTTTATTGGGCAATAAGTGATGGGTTATACTTTATTGTTATAGAGGCACCGTTGGACCGTCGTTCCACGGACATTGCTGGGACTTCCAGGCGGTAGCTCGGAATTTACAAGTGAGTAACCTAGTTGATTTCTCAAATTCCTGATTTGCTTATATGCTCTACGTGAATTACATGCAAAAGTGAATTGTATGACTACTGGCATGTATTGGATTGAATTGCATGTTTCTTGAATCGACTTGGGCAAGTTATGTGATCTTATCTTGAATATTGGGCTTCATAGCCATACCATTGAACTCATCGAGCATCGATGTCTTTGGGCTTTATAGCCACACACTGTAAATTACTGAACATGACACTGCATGCATAAATGCATGATCACATAATGGAATGTGTCCCAAGTTGCTATTTTCACTGAAAAGAGCTTCGAGCTCATATATCGTCTTGACCGGCTTAGCAGGGGAAAATCTCACGTGTCCACACCGATTCTCGACCGAGCACTTGGGCACAAAACTGAATAACTGGAAAGAGTCACATATGCATTGCATTTACATGATTGATTGTGTTGTGACGATTCCTGAAATATGTGATGACATGAATTCTTGTAGATCGTTACTTATTATCGCAAACCGATTCATTCATCGCTTATTGTTACATGTACCGTAAATTGCTAACGATCTCGCAATCGTTATATTATCTTGACAATAAATATTATTGTATTATCTTTATGCGCCGTAAAGCGTAATGCATGATTTGAGTGAACCATCGATGATGGTTTCTCCGAAGTTCGCAAACTCACCCAAATTTGCAACCTATTTTTCAGATTTGTTAGAGTAGACTCCTAGCTCAAGATCTTTCTTTCTGCCGTGCGAAGAGCTGTGGCGAGGGTCGTGATGGCACATAGGTCGGTCAATTTGGATTAGTGTTTTGAGGATGACTTAGGATAGATGTTTGTGTCGCTTCCTTTTGGTTTTGTTAGGACCGATAGACTTGTCTATTCGGATTGGATTCTTGTCTTTGATAATTATTACTTTGGATGTTAATTTGTTGATTCTTTGTTATTTTGTGATTTAAAATACTTGATGCCATGGATTTTAGCAAAATTTTCTGGTAGTAAATCCCTTATCGTGGGATACGTGTCGGAGCGACCTTCGGGTTTCCCGATGTGTACCCTACGGTGAGGGGGCGCTACAACCTACTTCACTCTGACTGTGAGCGCTCCTCGTGCTCCTCTCAGGCAATGGAGCACTAGTACCTTTCCTGAAAGTCTGCTCCCTGTTCTTCCTCTTCTTGTTCGCTTCATTCCTGATATTCTCCAGTTTCTTAGCCTGGAGAGCAGCATCCACTAACTGCTGGTAATCACAGAAATTGTGAATCAGGACTTTCTCCATGTTCCCCAAGTGAAGACCTCCCTCAAACTTGTGGCATTTGTCTTCCTCTGTTGCCACATTGTTTGCTGCATATCGTGAAAGCTGTGTGAACTTCAGCTCATACTCGCTCACACTCATGTCCTTCTGCATAAGATTCAGAAATTCCCTGGCCTTCTCTTGCACATACACCCTGGAAAGATACTTCTTTTTGAACACCTCCACAAAGTCCCTCCATGTCAGCACCGAAGGAACAACCTGACTGTGAGGCACTGACTCCCACCAATGCAGTGCGTCACCCTGTAACAAACTGACAACATAATCTAGCTTGTCCTCATCTGAGCATCTCATCTTAACTAAGACCCTCTCGGTCCTCTTCAACTAGGCTTCAGCCTCTTCGGGATTGGTAGTCCCACTGAAATCCACAGGCCCAAACTTCCAGAGCTTGTCATACTGTCCACTCCTGTCTACTGGAGCTTGCATTGGCATCTGCGATCCCTGTCCCATGGCATACGTGAAAGCCTGAGCAAAGGCTTGAAAGAAACTCGGATCCATGGGAGTTCCCTGAGGCATAGGAGGAGGCAGAGGAGGTACTTCTTGTTGCAAACTAGGTGCCTCTGAAATCGGAACAGAATGTGTCCCGGCGTCCTGAGGAATATGAGATTCATCCGTACTCCCCTGATGAGAATGAGATCGAGTCGTAGCTCCCCGAGTTCTCCTTCGAGGTGGCATGTTCACTCCTTGAATAGAAAACCATTGAAAACTTTAGTTCAAGTACGACAATTTTCAAAGTATGCAAAAACAGTTCAAAGCGTGTAAAGCCATGCAAGTTATTTCTTGATAGCAATGTCATGTAGCCCTAGATCAAAAACCTAGGCTCTCTGATACCACAACATGTTGGACCCCGCTGCCGGAGCCCAACATCGGACATAAGAGCGTGGTGCTTGGTGCGTGAGGTGAAACATAATTTAAAAGAAGGAAGAAAATTCCCTCGGAAAAACAAGGGGCGTCGTCGCGACGTGAGATGTCTCGTCGTGGCGAGCCCTCTCGGCTTGCCACGCCGCGGCAAGCAATAAGGCCCTCGTCGCGGCGAAAAAAGGGCTCTCACCGCAGCGAGCGAACCCTTCAAGCGGCTTCGCCGCGATGAGCGAGCAGCCTTGTCGCGGCGTCCGCATGCCTTCAGCCCACTATGAATAAACCTGAAAATTTTCTCATTTTTATTAAATCAACCCATCCCAAAACTTGACATCATACACTCTAGCGCAATTCTAAATGATTCAATGCGTAAGATTTGAAACATGAACATGCATACCTTATTAATATCCAAAACATGAGTTTTACAAAGCTTTAATAACATCTCAAACCAAATTACAACTTTGAGTTCAAAAGCCCAAAATACAAAATACTCTTGAACCAATAATACTTGAAATGTAACTAAACCTTAAAAATAAACATGACAAAATGGAGTGCTGCCATAACTCGTGACTCACTCGATCTCTGGCTCGTCACCTGTATGGGGGAGATTAGAGGGGGTGAGCTATAAAGCTCTTGGGAACATATTTACAATATCGCAATAAGCAAAATATTCAAAAATAACTCATTGTCGTGGTACTTGTTGAAATCATAGTCATGGATCATATATATGTCATTGTCTTGAAAATTGCTTGATTCCTGAAAAATTCATGATGCATGTCACATAATAACAAATCATAAAAACATAACATAACATAATGGTTTGGGTTGTCCCTGGTTCATGACGTACTACACATGCCATCGAAATGTTGATGTGTAGACGTAGTTTCGTGAGGGAATCCTTGTGAGAAACCCTGTGCCACAGTCGGGCAGGCGGGAGAAGCCTTTTCGTGAGTCAATGTGCACTTGACTATTCGTGAAGGACACCGCAAACCCACATAAACATGCATGATTCATGTTCTTGTAAACTTGTTTGCCAAACTGGCACTTGCTTGTAAACTTGCTTGTAATCTTGCTTGTCATATATTTCGTAAAACTTGATTTTCATGTACTTGTATTCGTGAAAGGAGAACACTCCTTTGTGAAAATCTTGATAATAATCATGAATGCAAATCACATAGCAGAATATAATCATTCATAATAGTATGCCATGCAATCGTGGATGATGCAATGTAAATGCATTAGATCTTGCTTGATTTGAACTAAACAATGAGTGACTTATATACTTTATTATAAACATGAACCTGTAGGAAAATCCCGGGAGGTACATCACATGTACCGGCAGCGGAAAACAAAAATTTTGTTCCTGGACTTTCCGAATCCCAGATCCGTATCCGTATGAAGACATCAACCTAAATAGCCAAAAGAGACTATCTCTAAAGGTGATCCACGCAGAGATCAGAAAATCTAACCGGATCAAACCCCTTTAACCCGGGAATAGCTAGAACAGATTAAAGCCTGCTAGAGCCTACCTCTGTCCTGGAGAGCTTGAGACTGGCGTTGGACAAGACTTGGAGAAGAAGAGAAATCAATGGTTGAAGAAGAAGAAACCTTGAAATCACCATTCCAACTTTCCTTAACACTTAAGGAAAAATTCTTTTCTTCTTTCTCCATGGAGCAACCATCGACTCCTCCATCCCATAAGCCCTCTTTTATGTCTCTTTTAACTCTTTTAAAAGATTCCATAAGCTTATGCCAAGTGTAAGCTTAATAGCCACTCATTTCATAAAGTAAACTTTGAAAAGTCAATGGCTATGAAAGTCAATGGCTATCTCTTCCTTTCCAATTCCAACGTACATGCCTTATAAAATTCATAATTAATTAATTAATTTACTTAATTAATTAATTAGAATATAATTGCTAAGGTCGACCAAACTGGGGTCGGTCTCTTCGTCTCTCGGCCCCGATCTTTGAAACAGACTCAGGAAACCTTTCTTAGCAATATCGATGTCGCGATCTCATCGGGACATATCCCAATCCATTGGGATCCATTTAATCTAATGCTCTCCATAATTGGAACTCGTCCAATAACTATTTTACTGATTCTCTGAAACACTCTTATCGTGTGACCACTTTAGGCTCCGGTTATGTTGGCCACTTAGATTAACAATTAATCTGAGCAAGTCATGAGTGGTATCTAGCAACACATCATGACCCCCAATTGACCGGAAAGTAATCGGTTTGATGAATTCATCACGAACCAGATCACGAACCCTTCCATAGACAATTACCGTGCAATTCGTCCTTTCACCATCCTATACCCACTTGGTTATGAGTATGGTCAAAGTGTCAACTCTCACTAGACTGAGTCTAGCCCAAGTGATATCAGTTCTTGTTCTGGGACTCATTACTGTATATGTCAATGAAGACGCTCTTCATGACATATATGCTGGCCAGCCTTAGTAATGACCCCGACAAGAGCCCATGGGTATCTTTTCTGCTAATCCAGAAGTGGTGAATCCTTTATTGGCTACTCAATTATCTTCGAATACCTCAAACTGTACCTAAGCACCACCCTATGAGTTACCTCTGGAAGGCAACAAGGAATGGAGTCAAAGCACAGGATCAGTATCCAAGATATCCTTGAGTACCTCAAGTCTAAGGATACTTGCACCATTGCTATGATGAGATTATCACTGACACTTAGATAAGATATCCATGTGATGATCTCATGACAGTCATCCAATGAACTTACTACATTAGTAAGCATCCACATGTCAATTCTAAATATCTCATATTTACAGTTTCTGAGATCCACTGCTTGATCCAATCAAGGAATATGACATGTGCTAGTCTATCCGGATTAATGATGTCCAGTCTCATTAATCCTATGACTAGGAGAATTTAGATACTTGACATAATTGCATATGATAGGAATCTCAGTAGTATGATCACATCATAATTTCCTTCATGCTATGTCATATATCATGGACTTCATTAATTCGATTAAAGATCAAATCAATTCATAAACAATGTTTATGAATATCAAATTAATGAATAATGCCTTTTCTTTATTTATTCATAAAGTCTGCACACGACTTTGAATAAAACGCGCTAAAGGGGATTGTCTTTAGGGCACAAATGAACAGTACCGTCCTTGAATAAGTCGACTTATCCAATGAACAAGTCGACTTATCGGTACCGAACATGTGTAAGTCGACTTACACATGGTACAAGTCGACTTATCACTTACAGAACCCACCTTCGAATTCTTGCTTAAAACTTGCTTAGGAAAGCCTTTCATCTTGTTCCTCTTGCCTCACTTGATTTCCTTAATCAAATAGCCAAAATCCCAATCAATTTGGGGTAGAAATTGAAAAATCAAACTTGCACAATTCAAACCGTAACAAGAATTTCATGCTCAACTTCCATCCAAATTTGAAGATTCTTAGAGACTGATTAAGAACTTAATTTATTCATGAAGCTTGTATCCCTATGTCTCTAGTTTACAACGCAAAAAGAATCACCTAATTTGGACATCTACATCAAATGTTATGCTAAAAATACCGAAGCATGTCGCAGCAGGAAAATGGCCGCTCGCCGCGACGAGAAAATGGAGCGCGCCGCGACGAGCACATCTGCAGGTCGCGACGTGCGACGGCGTAAACCTCCCGAAACTCATTTTTTTCACTTTTCTCAAACATAATCCTCCCATCTTTCAATTATAAACGCATCTAAACATTAAAACACCTCTAATACTTCATTTCTAACCTCAAAATCATTCCTAACAACAACATGATCATCAACCCTAAGAGATTTAAAAACGGAACGGAAAGACGGAAAATCGAAAAGCGAGAAATCGCTAATCGGAATACAAATCGCATCATCGGAGCGAAACGAATACTTGAAAAATTATGCATCGAAAATACGAATAACAAAGCGGAGAAACTCGAAAGGCAGAATTCAATCGAATGCGAATCGAAATAATCAAATCAAACAAACACCGACATCCGCTTTGAACACGAAGCATAGCAAACTCATCGCGTTGGAAACCTTACGACATTTCAAATCCGGTATAATTTTTTTTTCTTTCTTATTCCTTGTCTTTTCTTTCTTAATCACTTTATTTCATTACATACAAAATCATCATATGCTTGAATACTCATACAAATCCCAAATCGCACTCAAATCATAACAAACTTCTTAACATTAATACCAATCTCATAAATCCATCTTTCATACATCTAAATTTTACTTTTCTTTTTTTTCAATTTATTTTCTAACGAAAATTCGGTAGCATAACGGCTGCATTTATCCTATCCCAAAAATTCCTGCAAAGCCAAAATACACTTCTAATATCACAAAATCCATAATCAATATCCAATTACAAACATAAAGCATAATCATACTCAATTATGATCATAAAATCAATATCCAAGTCTCGAATTCATATACATCCCGTAATAACTGCTTTATATACACAAAAGGCAATTCAAGCCAAAACAATATCAATTCTCAATTTACACAAAATACAAATGCGGCAAAATCAAACTTGACGCTCTTTCATCCGATCTCACGTCAATACCGGAGATTGGGATGAAAGGGGGGTGAGCTCGGAAGCTCATGGATAATATATTTATAAATTGAAACATAAGCAAAAATTATCTTTTCAAAATTTTCAAACATTTCCCATTCGGAAATTTATCCAAAAACCCATTTTCAAACTTTCCAAAACATTCATAAACAGTTTCCGAAATTCATAATTGAAAATTCACTTTCTCATTTCTCATGTACAATTTCAAATATGAATGCATCATGTCATAATACATCACAACAAAAAGAAAGCAAAATCACATAACACATCAAGTGGTTTAGTGTTGGACCCCACACCCCACCCGTAGGAATTTGTAGGTTATACTGCGGCGTGTGTTTGCGGGTTATACCGTGGCATCCAACACAAATCACATAACACATCAAATGATTTGGTTTGGTTTGGTCCAAAACAGGACGTACTGCACATTCCCGCATAGCGATTACGTGCGGTAGAATGAGGGGAGTCCGAGATTGGAACTCCTATACCACTAGCGGCAATAGGAGAAGGCTATAACAAGTAGAGACAACGCTGACTCACAAAAGACCTTACCAAACCCATATAGCACATAAGCAAAACGGCATTTCAGATGGCCCGAAGGCACTTTTCAAACATCTTACTTTTCACATTTTCAAATCACATCATCATATCAGGTCATAAATGCTACAACCATATACAGATGGATTCACATAACAAAATTTAATGACATTCACATCATCACTTAAATCACATATTCATCACAATATGTGCACTACTTCTTTAATTCATTTAAATCATAAATCATATAATTTGAATACCATGAAATTCATAAGTCTTGCATTTTCTAAAACTCATTTTACTTCTTTGAAATCATAATTTCAAAATTTACATCCTTTTCAAACATTTTTATCAATAATAATTTATCAAAATCAAATTTTGCTTTCTTTAAATTTTAAAAATTCACATTTAGATTATAATTCAATAAATAAATATACTACCCACCTCATATCCATGCTAGCATCTTGTCCAATGCTTCAATTTGACCTTTCTCCTTTCTTCCTTCCAATTGAAAATTTCCTAAATCAATTTCATCAAAATTTAATCTCATAAATAACTTAATCCTTCAATTTGATGCATAAGTCATCAATTCTTACTAATTCCAAGATAGTTACATCACTAATTCCAAAAACCCCCAAATTACAAATTGAACCTAAATCAATCCAATCAAATTCAATATCATAATTAACTTAATTTCTCAAATTGAACTTAGGAAATATCAATTCCTCTCATATTCAAGCTATTTCAATCTCCAATTTTGAAAATCCCCAATTTTCAAAATTGGCCTAAACCAATTTGCTCAAATTCAATATCATAAAACATAATTTCTTCAAAATTGATTCCATATTTCATCAATTCATGCTATTATTGATGATTCTACACCATTAATTCACAAAATTTAGGAAAATCCCCAAATTCCAAATTAAGCCTAAACCCCCAATTTACAATTTTTCAAATTAAACTTCACCTAAAGCATAAACATCAAAATTAACTTAAGAAATCTCAAATTCATCACTAATTCAAGCAATTTAAAGCAACAATTTCAAAAACCCCCAAATTTTACTATTCATCATCTTCTTCACTAAGCTTTCTCTCTCTAGAATCTTCCATAACCAAAATTAAACATAACCTAAGGCATAAATATCAAAATCAACTTCATGAATCACAAACCCATGTCATTATCCATATTTCTAAACAAAAAATTCATCAAAATCTCAAAGTAGAAAAATTTCTCTTACCTCTTTCTCCTTCTATTTTCGGATTCCTTGATTCCCAAAGCTAACTTTCTTCATTTTCTCTCTTTTCCTCTTGAAATAAGCACGAAAATCATCTTGTAAGCTTGGAGAAAATCAAAAACTAGCTTTCCTCTCTTTTCTCTTTCGTTTTCTCACACCCGAAACCCTCTCTTCTTTCTTTCCCATCTTCTTTTCTTATTCCTTCTTTCTTTTCTTCTTGAGTTTTCGTGCCTCTTCCAGAAACGACACTCTCTTATTATAGGTAGTGCCATGTCTTTTAAAATGATGGCTTAAAAGACCAAAATGCCCTTGAACTTTACTTTTAGACATGCTTGCTTACGGGTCTGATTCGCACTATTAATTTGAAGGAATTTCTCAAAACTTCCTTCTAGAGAAATGTTCCTCTCACTCATACAAATCCAACGCCACTGACCGCGCTCAAATCGGATCACTACATCGAAAGTTATATGCAAAACAGTTCGGGTATATCCATATTCTAACACATTTTCCATGTACGATTATTTCCATCCAGAAATTCACATTCTTAATCCCAGAATTGAAACTCGATGTCTTCATAACAATTGTAGCCTTATGTCTCTAGTTTAATTCAAAACAAGAATCACCTCATTTCAATTCCCAGATCAAAAGTTATGCTCAAAATACTCTTAGATGTTCCTAATCTAAAATTTACACCCTAATCCGAACTTAAATTCAGAAATTAAAAGTTTTAGGGGCAAAATTGACATTTAATTTCTTCATATGATTTATAGCCCCTTGTCTTATCTTTATTTCGCCTTAGGAATCGCTTCAATCGGATCTCTACAGATCCCGAATTTCACAAAATACTAAACCATATTTGGAAAATTTCCCGACTCACTTTGATTAAATTAATCTCCATTAATTTAATCTAAAAAATTCACAAATTTCTATGAGGATGTAGATAATTGTCTTAGGAATACAATGCCGCAAGAATCAACTCAATCGGATGTCGGACAGAAAAGATATAAGCAAAATAGTGAACAAAGGTCGGATTTGAGAAAGTCAAGTCAAGAAAACCAAAGAATCAAAACGGCGTCGTGCGGGCGAGGTCGCCCTGGTGACGCGTCGCCCTGGTGACGCGGGTGAAACGCCCCCCATCACTACGGCGATGCGTCGCCCTAGTGACGCGAGCTAAACACTCGCCATCGCTAGGGCGATGCATCGCCCTAGTGACGGGGATAAAACAAATTTCCTCTTTTTTTTACATAAAAATCCAAAACTTCCAAAATTCATAACTTTTAATCCCGAACTCCAATTTTGACAAACTTAGTCTCTATAGAAAGCTTGAAGGAAGCTCTTCAACTTCCATGAAGGACATACAAATCAATTCGACTCATAAAGGAGTCCATTTTTCGGTTAAAGATACTATCCTCTAATAATCATGCTAAAACCACAATATAAACTTGTAAAAATCATAACTTATTATTCCGAGATCAAAAAATTGCATACTTTATATCGAAATAAAGATCAAAACAAATCCTTAAATTTTCATGAAGAACATCAAAGCTCAATTAACCTCTAACTAGGTTAATTTCTCAGTCAAAGTTTCAATCATAATTAAAGTCAAAAGTCAACCCTATCACACATAAACTTTGACTGATCATAACTTTCACTCCCGATATCGAAAAATTACAAATTTTATGGCTACAGAAAGCTCTTAACATAACCTACAAGTTTCCAGAAGACCATTTTATCAAATTTTGCCTAAATCAAAAGTCAACTTTCAAAGGCCAAAAAGTCAACTATTTCAAAATTTTTCATATTTTCACTCTTTCTCTTTTTAGTCATGATTTTCAACTTAATTTCAATCAACTCATCCACTTAATTTCATAAACCATACCAATCCACTCAAAACCCCAAAGATATCAAAATCAGATCATTTCTTTTCTTCTCAATATTCTTTAAATTTTAAGTCATCTCTTATATAAGACATACACAAAGTACTCCTTAAATTTCATTTTCATAATTCAAATTTTCACTCAAAGATCGGGGTCCAACAATCTTGCCCCTTCATGTTAGGTCTTAAACTTCCCAACCTAAGTGTTCTTCCAAAATTGCCCTCACACAATTTATCCTTTCATAAACATTTATTCCATAAGTAACTCAAATAATTCTTAATTTTTCTCTAATACCTTCAATGAAATCAAACTATACAACAATTAACACAATCAAATCAATTCATACTTAACAACATCAAAAAAAACAAAATTGGGGCCCAACAATGATGGTAGACGATGATGAAAACGTGGAGATGGAATCGAATGTCGTCTCCTTCTTCTCTTCCAGAGTCTGCGTGTTCAAAATTTTCTATCTCCCAAAGTCTCTGTCTGACCTAAAAACGACAAGTTTTTATATGATGGAGCGCGGGCCGGGTCGGAACAGTGAGACAAACTTTTCATAAAAAGTTGGATATCTGCTCGTACGTCGCGACGAATAAAATAAATAAATCAAATTCGTCGCGACGTGTGCATTCGCTTGCTTGTCGCGTCACATGCATCATCGCCAGCGTCGCGACGTCTTGGAAGTCTTTGTGCTTTCGCCGCGTCGTGTGAGAAGCCATGTGTCGCGACGTGTGGAAAGACCTATGGCTGTTGACTTCCTGACGTTGACTCCTTTGTTCCTGCAATAAGATAATAACAACAATTTGCAGTACCAATTGTCCCAATAAAAATTGTAGAGAAATAATTATCAAATCATGATAATTTACTGACAAATTAAGAATTGAAAGAACTCGATATGAGGAACCAATTTAAGCACAAAAATCATCAATTAGGAGTCAACACATGCACAAGCAGCTATAAAAATGCAGCCAATTCATAGTATAAACTTGGCTCAATCAGGGAGTCCTAAAAGGAACTCCGTGCCACTAGCGGGCAGGCGGGAGAAGCCTTGACTTGGTTACGTGCACGTGACAATTTCTTGGATGGTCAATACCGAACCCACATAACATGTAATTAATGCACTGAAAACATTTTTGCCCGAATGGCACATTCTTGAAGACTTGATTTTCATGCACATGACATATTTCCCAATTTACACAATTCAACAACCAGAAATCTCATACCAATCATAATAACCATTTTTCAACTCAATCAAAAACAACCAAATACAATACTTGCAAAGCAATTTGAATTTATTTCCAAAGTTCACAAACAACAACCACATAGGACAATTTTTCAATCATTTAAAGAATCATAAGTGCTCACTAAAAAGGTAGTTGAAAAGATCATTTATTACATTTAGTTGAAAAGAATTTATAACTTATTAACACAAATATAAAAATGTCACCCACTTGATTTTCCTTGCTTAGAAGCTTGTTCAAGGGTGTCCATCTCTTTGCTCTTCTTCAACAATGACACAAAACCACAATTAAAAGGATTCAAAATTGGAAAACCTAAAGAACCCAATGCATGAAATTGATCTTAGAATCTCTAAACCCATGCATTTCCTAAGCTTTTTGAACCACAAACACTCCAAAAATCCCAAACATTAAAACTCACTTACCTTAAATCTTCACCCAACCAAGGGGTTTCTTGGCTCAAATGAAAGCTTGAACCTTCCTCTAGCTTTTCCTTCTTGAAATTACTCTAAAACTCCTCTTGAAGACTTAGAAAAATCAAAACCTAAACAAGCCCTCTTTTCTTCCTTTTCCTTCCTCCCTATGACACTCTCTCTCCCTCCTTCTCTCTATTTTCATTTTTCTCCTCTCTTCTCATGGAAGCCATTCATTTCTCTTGCCTTTTATATCCTTATTAATGCTAAAAAGTCCAAAATGCCCTTACTTGAAAGCCTAAGTTCTTTCCTCCTTAAGTGACAAGCCCATACTACCCCTTAGGCAACTTAACACTTTATCTTTAATTTAATTAACTCAAGTAACAAACTCTCATTAATGCCAACATGCTAATTAATCGTAACACACATAAATCTTGCAAAACACCAAAAATCATCTAATCATGCTTAATCAAATAAAAAAAATTCACAGGCCAACAAAACACCATTTTAATCTTAATTGAAATGACAGGATGTTACAATTCTCCCCTCCTAACAAAAATTTCGTCCTCAAAATTCTTACCTGATGATTCAAATAAGTGGGGATACTGACGCCTCATATCTTCCTCAATTTCCTATCTTGCTTCCTCAGTCGAGTTATTTCTCCAATGAACTTTCACCAATGGAATCACTCTGTTTCTCAACTTCTTTGTCTTATAACCCACTATCTTGATCGGTTCCTCAATAAAACTCAAATTGATATCAATCTCAATATCTTGAGCCGCTAATATATGAGTAGGATCAGATCTGTATCTTCTTAACATACCTACGTGAAACGCGTTATGCAATTGAGACATCTCATTAGGAAAAGCTAACTTATATGCTAAATGTTAGGCCCCAATTTATTAATTGATGTTATTAAGTATGAATTGATTTTGATTGTGTGATTTATTATTTAGTGTGGTTGAATTGAAAGTATTGATGGAAAATTTAGATTAATTTGAGTATGGTTTAGTGTAGTGGAAATGAAAGAGTAAAAGGGTGTCTAAGGGCAAAATGGGAAGATCACTTAAGTTGGAGAGGCTAAGGCATTACATAGAGGGGCATATTGGTCTTTGCTCATGCATTTTATGCTTAAGTGATAGAATTAGATAAAGAAAGAGGGAAAGTAAAGGGAGAAAGAAAAGAGTGTCGTTGGTGGCTTAAGGGAGAAGAAGAAAAAATAGGGTTTTGCAATTCTTAAGGATTTTGAAGGAATTGAAGCTTCTTCTGGTAAGCATAAGCTTATTTCTTCTTGTTTGGGTTGGATGAAACCCTATAATAGCTTAGCAAGAGTAGAAATCGGTTGTTAGAAATTTATGGTAGAATCTCTTCGGGTTGATGATCTTCTGGTGTTGTTGATTGATTTTATGTTTGTAATGAGTTTAGAAATGAAGTTTAAGACATGATTTAAGGTTTAGATGTGTTATGTTTGCAAAATGGGAGGTTTATGATTGAAGATTGTAGAAAAATCAAGTTTCAGGGGAGATTTCTGGTCTCGCACATCGCGATGTGCTCATGTGCACGTTGCGGCGTGGGAAGGATTGCACGCCGCGGTGCACACAAGTGTGCACGCCGCGATGAGAGTAGCCTTCGCCACGGCGAGCTCTAGCTTCTACAAGGATGTGTTTTGGTAATTTGAGCATAACTTGTGATGTAGATGTCCAAATAAGGTGATTATTGATTCGTTGTTAACTAGAGACTTAGAGCTACAAGTTTTATGAAGGGATAAAGTTCTGAACTAGTCTCTAAGGATATGAAATTTTGGATGGAATTTAAGCATAGAATTTTTGTTTCAGCTTTAGTTATAGTCCGAATTGTTAAAGTATGACTTTCCGATTTCTACACCAAATTGAATGGGATTTTGGTTATTGTTGAAGGAAATCAAGTGAGGCAAGAGGAGCAACAGGAATAAGAGGAAAGACATTCCTAGGTAAGCTTATAAGCAAGGAAATCAAGGTGGGTACACGTTTATAATAATGTAAAGAAGCTGCTCATTGTTTTGTTCAAATCAAGAAAGATTTAATGATTTAAATTGCATCATCAATGTTGTTTTATTTTCTTTTTGAGTGTAATGTGAAATTGTTGTATGCTTGCTACATGATTTATATTGATTGATGAAAAGACTTTGAAAAGCGTTTCTCTTTAAAAGAATACATGCTCATGAAATCATGTTTTCAGAAATGATTCTTACAAGGATATCAAGATTATGAAAAACAAGTTTACAAGCAAGTGCCATTTTGGCAACAAGTTTACAAGATTTTGAATTATGTATGTTATTTGGGTTTGTGGTAGTCCCTCAAGAACCGTCACGTGCACGTTGACCCATGTAAAGGCTTCTCCCGCCTGCCCGCTAGTGGCACGGAGCTTCCAACAAGGACTCCCTCAAGAAACTACGACTACACAGGACCATTTCGATGGGAATGTGTAGTGCGTCATGAACCCGGACTAACCCAAACCATTCTGCTATGCTTATGTGATTATGATCTGTTATCATGTTTTATGCATACATGTGTTAAATTCTACTCATGAATTGTTTAAAATCAAGCATTTCGAGAAAATGACTTTTACATGCATAATTACTATGGTTTCAAAAGTGTATCACGGCAATGAGTTATCTTTTGAAAATAGTTTTGCTTTTTTCTGTATTGTAAATATGTTCCCACGAGCTTTATAGCTCACCCCCTTTATCCTCCCCCATTCAGGTGATGAGCAAGAAACTAAGTAAGTCAAGAGTTATGGCATCACTCCGAGTTGTCACATTTATGTATTTTCAAGTTTTACTTTTAAAAGTCAAGGCTTTAGTTACATTTCAAGTTTTAAGGGTTCAAGTGTATTTTGTATTTTTGGTTCTTGAACTCAAATGATGTATTATGGTTTGAAATGCTATTAAATCTTTGTAAAACTCATCTTTTGGTTATTAATGAGTTATGGATGTTTTGTTTCCAAATCTTTTGCATTGAATCATTTAGAAGTTTATGTGAGTGTATGTTGTTAAGTTTTGGGTTGGGTTGATTTAATAAAATGAGGAAAAGTTTCAGGTTTGTTCTCTGTGGGCCAAAGGAGGCGATCGCTGCGACGAGGCCGTATGCTCACCTCGGTGAAGCTGCATGCGCGGGTTCACCGCGGCGAGTGTTGCTTTGCGGTGAGGGTTCTTTCGCTCTCCGCGGCGAGGGCTCGATTGCTCGTCGCGGTGTAGCTACCTGAGAGGTTTCGCCGCGGTGTAGCTACCTGAGAGGTTTTGCCGCGGCGAGACATCACACGCTGCGGCGACGCCCGCTTGTGCTTCCGAGGGATTCCTTTCTTCTTTTAACTTATATGTATCAACTCCAAAGCCTCCCCTCACGCACCAAGCACCGCGCTTACGTGTCCGATGTTGGGCTCCAGAAACGGGGTCCAATATGTTGTGGTATTAGAGCGACTAGGTTTAGGTCTAGGTTTGCATTGCATTGTTTTCAATGAATAACTTGCATTGTTTTACATGATTTGAACTGTTTTTGCATACTTTGAAAATTGTTTTGCTTGAACTAAAGGTTTTCAATGGTTTTATATTGAAGGAGTGAAAATGCCGCCTCGAAAGAGAACTCGAGGATCTATGACTCGATCTCATTCTCACCAAGGGAGCACGGACGAATCCCATGTCCCGCAAGATGCTGGGACACATTCTGCTCCGATTTCTGAGACACTTAGTTTGCAACAAGAAGTGCCTCCACCGCCTCCTCCTATACCTCAAACAAATCCTATAGATCCGAGTTTCTTTCAAGCCTTTGCTCAGGCTTTCACGTATGCCATGGGTCAAAGGTCTCAGGTTCCGATGCAAGCTCCAGTAGACAGGAGTGGACAGTATGACAAGCTCCGTAAGTTTGGGGCTGTGGATTTCAATGGAACGACAAATCTGAAAGAGGCTGAAGCCTGGTTGAAGAGGACCGAGAGGGTAGAGTTCAGATGAAATGCTCAGATGAGGAGAAGTTAGACTATGTAGTTAGTTTGTTACAGGGAGACGCACTGCATTGGTGGGAATCAGTGCCTCACAGTCAGGTTGTTCCTTCGGTGCTGATATGGAGAGACTTTATGGAAGTGTTCAGGAAGAAGTACCTCTCCAGAGTTTATGTGCAAGAGAAGGCCAAGGAGTTTCTGAACCTCACTTAGAGGGACATGAGTGCGAGCGAGTATGAGCTGAAGTTCACACAGCTTTCTCGTTATGCAGCCAACATTGTGGCGATAGAGGAAGATAAATGTCGTAAGTTTGAAGGAGGTCTTCATTTGGGGATCAAGGAGAAAGTCTTGATCCACAACTTCTGCGACTATCAGCAATTGGTGGATGCAAAGACCTCCAGTGCTAAAAAATTTGGAGAAGATTAGCGGGAGGTGAGTAAGAAGAGGAAGAACAGGGAGCAGACTTTTAAGAAAGGAACTAGTGCTCCAACGCCTGAGAGGAGCACAAGGAGTTTTCACACCCAGAGTGAAGTAGGTAGTAGTGGCTCTACCAGGAACAAGCAGGTAAAGGCAGTATCAGGGCAAGCCTCTACGGTGGGAGGCACTGGAAGAGCAGGAAGGAGTAGATACACTAACCCTCAATGTGAGCATTGTGGGAGATTTCACCAAGGAGAGTGTCTCAAGTTACTTGGAGCCTGTTTTCGATCCAGAGAGAAGGGACATATGGTCAGGGATTGTCCACAGATACCGAAACAAGAAGGATCTCATTTTGAAGCCCTAAGGCGACCAGAAACAGTGGAAACCAGGCCAGTTACTGAGGTAGGCAGCTCGGGAACTACAAGGAAGGCTATTCCTCCAGGAAGGCCAAGAGGTCAGGCACAGGCAAGGGTATTTGCCATGACTAGGGAGGAAGCTGCAGCTGCACCTGAGGTTGTTACGGGTATGACTCAGTTATTTGATTCAGCAGTATATGTTTTAATTGATTCTGGTTCTACGCATTCTTTTGTTTCTGCAAGCATAGCATTTCATGGTGTGACTTCAATGCCTTTGGATAATTCCTTGCTTGTTAGTACTCCTCTAGGGAGGAATGTGGTAATCAGTCAAGTATATGAGGATTGTGAACTCTTCATTGAGGGGCTAGATTGGTAGTGAATTTACTACCTCTAGATCTAAAAGGGTTAGATGTTATTTTGGGAATGGATACTATGGAGAAATATCTGGAGAAGTTGGATTGAGGTCGGAAAGAAGTGAAATTTGATCTGGGCAATGGTAAGAAGGTGATTTTCAGAGGGGACAGGAAAACACTATCGCCAAGACTTATTTCGGCTATGCTAGCTGAAAGAATGATGGGCCAGGGGTGTGAAGCCTTCTTGGCACATGTTGTGGATATCGATGTGAATGAAGGGAAGTTAGAGGATTTTCTGATTGTGAGGGAGTTTCCAGATGTGTTACCAGAGGAATTGCCAGGTTTGCCACTGGTGAGGGAAATCGAGTTTGCCATCGACTTGATTCCCGGAACCGCACCTATTTTAATACCACCTTATAGGATGGCTCCAGCTGAGTTGAGGGAGCTTAAGGAACAGTTGGAGGAACTGTTAGAGAAGGGGTATGCTAGACTAAGTTCGTCACCTTGGGGAGCACCGGTTTTGTTTGTCAAAAAAAAGATGGAACATGGCAAATGTGTATTGACTATCAGAGACTCAACAAGGTGAAAATTAAGAACAAGTATCCTCTGCCACAGATAGATGATCTATTTAACCAGCTGCAGGGAGCACGGGTCTTCTCCAATATTGATCTCAAGTTAGGCTATCATGAGCTCAGAATCAAGGAGTCTGATGTAAGCAAGACAGCCTTCAGGACTCAGTATGGACATTATGAGTTTTTAGTCATGCCATTTGGTTTGACCAATGCTCCAGCTTCTTTCATGGATCTTATGAATAGGGTCTTCAAGGAGTATCTGGATCAGTTTGTCATAGTATTTATAGATGACATTCTGGTGTATTCCAAGAGTGAAGAAGAACATGAGGAGCATCTCAGGACTATATTGCAGACATTAAGGGAGAGAGAGTTTTATGCTAAGTTCAGCAAGTGTGAGTTTTGGCTTCATGAGGTAACATTCCTTAGACATGTGATTTTGCAAGATGGTGTACAAGTTGATTCGAGGAAAGCTGAAGCTGTGGTGAATTGGCATGCACCCAAGACAGTGACAGAGGTGAGAAGTTTTCTGGGTCTGGCAGGTTACTACAGGAGGTTTGTGGAAGGGTTCTCCATGATAGCTGCTTCGATGACTAAGCTATTGAGGAAGAATCAGAAGTTTATCTTGAGTGATGAATGCCAGAAGAGCTTTGAGGAGCTCAAGCATAGATTAACAAGTGCTCCGGTCTTGATTTTGCCTTCTGGAGATGAGGGGTATACAGTGTATAGTGATGCTTCGAGGAAGGATCTTGGTTGTGTATTGATGTAGGGAGACAGGGTGATAGTTTATGCTTGAAGGCAACTGAAGCCATATGAGTTGAATTATCTGACTCATGATTTGGAATTGGCAGCAGTGATCTTTGCCTTGAAAATTTAGAGGCATGACCTATATGGGGTTCAGACGAGGATCTTTATTGATAATAAGAGTCTCAAGTACTTGCTAAGCCAGAAAGAACTGAATTTGAGACAGAGAAGGTTGATTGAGTTGCTTAAGGTTTATGATCTGCTAATTGAGTACCACCCAGGCAAGGCAAATGTCGTAGCAAATGCCTTAAGTAGAAAGTCTTCAATTGCTCATGTTCGGACAGTTTATCTACCTTTATTGGAAGAGATGGCAAAGCTTAAGATAAGTTTGAAGCAGGAGGAACCAAATTGCCTTCTAGCTAATTTCAGAGTAAGGCCAATACTCAGGGAGAAGGTTAGGGAATTATAGGTACAAGATGCAGATTTGAGCAAGCTTGGAGAGGAAATTCAAAATGGTAAGATTTCTGAAGTAGTAGTGAGGGATGATGGACTCATGACAGTTGGAAACAGACTTTGTATTCCAGATGTCAAGGAGGTGAAGGATAAGATTTTGGATGAGGCACACAATGCGCCTTATGCCATGCACCTAGGTAGTACCAGGATGTACAGGGATTTGAGAGAGCATTTCTGGTGGAAGGGCATGAAGAGGGATGTAGCAGAGTATGTGAGTAAGTGTCTCGTGTGTCAGCAAGTCAAGGCTGAACACCAGGCACCTTCAGGCAAGTTAAGGCCATTGTCCATTCCTGAGTGGAAGTGGCAAAGAGTAACCATGGATTTTCTGATGGGCTTACCCAAGACCAGTAGTAGGCATGATGCCATATGGGTTATTGTGGATAGGTTGACGAAGTCAGCCCATTTTCTGGCAATCAAGCAGACTGATTCGTTGCATGTGCTAGTAAGAA
This sequence comes from Erythroxylum novogranatense, assembly GCA_029891385.1. Classification (NCBI taxonomy): domain Eukaryota; kingdom Viridiplantae; phylum Streptophyta; class Magnoliopsida; order Malpighiales; family Erythroxylaceae; genus Erythroxylum; species Erythroxylum novogranatense. Next base: position 59,949,722 of record CM057233.1, read on the forward strand.
GTACATTGATGAGATAGTGCGATTACATGGGATTCCAGATTCCATCGTTTCTGATAGAGACCCTCGGTTTACTTCGAGATTTTGGGGAAGCATGCAAGAGGCTTTAGGAACTAAGCTAAATTTTAGCACGACTTTTCACCCTCAGACGGATGTTCAATCTGAGAGGACCATTCAGACACTTGAGGGTATGCTTAGGGCATGTGTGATGGATTTCAAAGGAGCTTGGAATGAGCATTTGCCATTGGTCGAATTTGCTTACAATAATTCATACCATTCGAGCATTCAGATGGCTCCATATGAGGCACTGTATGGAAGGAGGTGTAGGACTCCGATATGTTGGGATGAAGAAGGAGAGAGGAAACTGATAGGATTAGAATTGATTCAAACGACAGTTGATAAAATTAATCTGGTTAAGCAACGACTTAAGGCAGCTCAAGATAGGATGAAGAGCTACACTGATGCACACCGAAAGGAGATGGAGTATGAAGTCAGTGAGAAAGTGTTTCTTAAGACGTCTCCTTGGAAAGGAGTAATGAGATTTGGCAAGAAGGGCAAGTTGAGTCCGAGGTAAGTGGGTCCCTATGAAATTCTTGAGAGGATTGGACCACTAGCCTACAGGTTGGCATTACCCTCGAAATTGTCTCAGATCCATGATGCCTTTCATGTCTCCATGCTGAGGAAGTAACATCCCATCACCGATGGAAAGGGTAAAATGGTAATTTGGAATGGAATATGAGTGTGTAAATGTATCTCGACATGGTCATGCCTAATATCGCCTCTATATATGCATAAATTGTAATTTTTGTATGTGCACATGGTTGTACATGCATTCATGACATTTCCCGGCATATGTGTTTATTGTGAAAAATGTGTTATTTGTGTTCGAAAAATGGATAGGAGTGGATTTTTGTGTGTTTTTCATTTTTGTGGCATTTTAGAAATTTTTCTGGAAATTTTTCAGGATACCTTTCTGGACCGAAAAATTTACAAGTGACAGACTGATTTGATTTTCGGTACCGAAAATGACTGTCCAATGGTACTAAAAAATTAAAGACATGATTTTAGGAATTATGCATTTGGAGCCATTGAAATTTGGAGAAAAATTGGACTAGAATTTAATTGTTTTGGAAAGGGAATTAATGAACCCTTAAAAATAAGATAAGTGGCAAGTGACACATGTCACTTGCCTACTTAGCCTTTTATTAAATTGTCTTATAAAAAACCTAACTTGGAGAGCTTCCACGACATTCCATAGAGAAAGAGTAAAAAGGTGAAATTAAAGGGTTTTCTTCCCTCTCTCATCCGTTGGTGCTTCCTCTTCCCCTTCATCGAATTTTCTTCTCCTTTTTAGCCTAATTGCTACTCTTCTCTTCTACCTTAAGCACTTCCTTTCATGCATGCAAGCTTAACCCTCCTACCTCCCTTGTTTTAGTGATGATTATGTATGGTGAAATGAAGTGGAGGGGTTGGCGAGTTAGTTGAAAAATTCAAGAGTTGAAAGCTTGCAAGCTTGTTTAGGTGAGAAATTTGTTTTATGTTCTTCTAATGGTAATTAGATGCATTTAATGTGTTTTATAGTGCATTAATTTCATGAGGTTTGTGTGTTGATTGTATGGGTAGAAGATTATGTTTGTGTAAGGATCAATGATGTTTAACATGTGTAGTATGTGAATTGTGTATTTTGAAGTGTTTTAATGATGTTAGATGAGTAATGCTTAAAAGGGAAATGATTGAGTATTTGTGCTGGAATTTTGTGGGGTTATGTTCAAGGGAATGTCTTGATGATTTTGTGGCTGAATTAGAGACTAAATTGGAGGCTTATTGAAGTAGGATTGGTGTTGGAATGAAAGAAGTTGTGTTAGATATTGAAATCTGGAAAATTTTACTTTGTGTAGGTTTCAGATTTTTTACTCATAACTTTTGTTATGGTTGTTCTATTGAGTTGAGGTTTGGCTTGAATTAAACTTAAGGAGTATGGCTAGATTTCATATGAAGGAAGTTTTATCCAATTATGGCTTAAAGGGTTTTAAATTTGGCTTGGAAAGTGAGTTAAAGGTGCTGTATGAACGGTAATCCGAACCTTGTGACCTGAAACTTTGATGATTTTTTTTAGGTTGATTTGAATTGAATTTGCTAATTTGGTCTTCATGAAAGCGGAAGATGTTGGGCCCGGGCCCCGAATCCTTAATCCCGAGGAGACCCCTCGGGTCACGCCAACGACAGCCGTCCCAAAACGTCGGACCCGATCCCAACATCCATACATATACACAATTCGATTCACACATATACTCATCCATGTAATTTCGCACACAGTAAAACATAATTTAACACCCCAAACATTAAGGGGCTTCATGCCATTACAAATTAAGAGAAATTCAATAAATATTCTCAAATGAAGCATAATACGAAATAAAATTTAAAATCCAAAATACATAAGTATGCTCCATGATGATACGCTGGCGGGTTAACTAAAGTACTAACTTAATACAAGGCTCCTAACTAGCTTGAAGTTTCCGATGCCTTGCAAGGTCGACAATCGTCTTGATCTGCACCTGAGGAGGGGAGAGTAATGGGGTGAGCTGCGAAGCTCAGTGGCATATACGTTTATAGCCATTGGCAATGAGCCACACAAACAAGCATATATATTTATACAAGCATATAACAAATCATCAATCTATCACCTTATAATCGTCGCATCACAATTTATATCATATGATTACACATTATCACAATTTAACATGTCTCATGCTCAGCAAATCAATCGTGTATGCACAAACAATTGGCTCGAGAGTTCCATAAACGATCCGGATAAATCGAAGTTAAATCCGTAAACTATTCGAGTCCGATTTCTCAAGGATCTTGTGGCCTCAAGCGGGCAGCCGGGAGAAGGCTTTATGTCGACGTGCACGTGACTCCATCCGTAACTCTCTTACCCAAACAAAACACATAATCCATTCGTTTCATACTCAAAGCATTTTATCAAAGCTTTCGAAATTCTCATCCTTTTCATTTTTGCAAAATGCCATAAGGCCTATCAAGCCATACATAATCATAGTCATAATGCAAATTCAATATTTCTCATATAATTCAATACAAGCAAGGTCACATAATGCAAGCAAGCATACATAAGGCAATTTGCTCATACACACAATAACCATAAACATATTACCCACCTAATATCGCTCGAGTATCCTACTCACAGGTGTCCTTCCTCTTGCGATTGGGTTAGGTCGGCTTGGTTTCCTATAATAAACCAAGTTCTCATTCAATCAATACGCAAAAGAAATATTCCATAAAGCTTGACAATCAAAAGTAAAGCGCTAAACGTCTACATTCGACTTCCATCTAAATTCCCGAACCCTTAAAGGCTGATTCCAAACTTCCTTTCTTCATACAACTTGTAGCTCTTAATTTCTAGATCACAACGAATCCAAAATCACCTCATTTGGACATCTATAGCAAAAGATATACCCAAAATACCAAACTTCATCTTTGCGGGAACCAGGGCGCTCGTCGCAATGTAGGGACGTTCGCCGCGACGAAGACTTCGCTCGCCGCAACGAAAGCCACGCTCATTGCAGCGAACAGCCCGCGCTCGCCGCGGCGTGCACACTTGTGTGCACCGCGGCGAAGACCACGCCTTCGCACGTCGCGGCGAATAAACATTAATTCGTCACGACGTTGCTTCCCTTTCTTGCACGTCGCGGCGTGTTCATACGCACGTCGCGACGTGCGGGTCTGGAGAACAACTCCGAAACCCAATTTCTAGCATTTTCCATCTTCAATCCTCTCCTTTTCCAAATGCAACAAATCTAAACCTTAGAGCAAGTCTTATACTACATTTCTAACTCAGTAGCAACTCAAAATCAATCATAAATGCATCAACGGAAGAAATCTAACCATTTTTGCTTTACCAACCCTAAAACCTTCGATTATCTACATTCTACATTCTTCTAAGTTTAATCTAACCAAAACAAGGTTAACACAAGTAGAACTTACCCGGAAATCACGTTAAACTGTCGAAAATCTTCAATGGTTGAAATCTCTCTTCTCTTCTCTTCTCCCTCTCCCACAACTCTTCTCCTCTTCTTCTTCCTTCTTTCCTTTCTTTCTCTATTTTCTTTCTTTTCTAATTTCTCTAACTCTTCTTATGTTTAAGGACCAACTTACCCCTCTTAACAAAGCTTAAACCACTCCATCCTAAGAAATTTTCCCAAAATGCCCTCAAACATATTTTATCCTATAATTCTCATCAAAACCATATTAAGCTCGATTATCCACTAATACTTCCGAATAAATCAAACTAAGCCTTAATCACATAATTAACACAATGCATGCTTAATGAAATCACATAAAAAAATTCGGGGTCTAACATTTCTCCCTCTCTAAAAAAAAATTTCGTCCTCGAAATTATTACCTGAATCATCGAAGAGATACGGATACTTTTCCTTCATAGCTTCTAAGGGCACCCATGTAGCCTCCTCTACTGAGTGATTCCTCCATAGGACTTTGACTAGCTGAACCGTCTTGTTCCTGAGGAGTTTTTCCTTTGTATCCAAGATCTTCACTGGAAGCTCTTCATAACTCAAATCATCCCGCAACTGAACCTCACTAGATTGAATGATATGAGAAGGATCCGATCTATACGTCCTCAACATAGACACATGGAAAACATCGTGAATCTGAGCAAATTAAGGAGATAACGCCAATCTGTAGGCGAGTGGTCCAATCCTCTCGAGAATCTAATACGGACCCACATACCTCGGACTCAGCTTACCCTTCTTGCCGAATCTCATTACTCCTTTCCAAGGAGACGTCTTAAGGAACACTTTTTCACCTACTTCATACTCCATCTCCTTTCTGTGAGAATCAATATAACTCTTCATCCTATCCTGTGCTGCCTTAAGCCGCTGCTTAACCAAATGGACTTTTTCAACCGTCGTCTGAATCAATTCTGGTACGAATTATTATAAACAAATTCGACCAAGGGCAAATGCTCATCCCATGCTCCTCGAAAATCCATCACATAAGCCCGAAGCATTCCCTTAAGAGTCCGAATAGTCCTCTCAGATTGACCATCCGTCTGAGGGTGAAAAGTCGTGCTAAAATTCAGCTTAGTCCCCAAGGCTTCCTACAAACTACCCCAAAACGTCGAAGTAAACCGAGGGTCCCTATCAGAAACAATCGAATCTGGAATTCCATGCAATCTCACTATCTCATCAATATACTTCTTTGCCAGCACATGCAAAGAATCAGTCTGCTTAATTGCCAAAAAGTGAGCTGACTTCGTTAACCTATCCACAATAACCCAAATGGCATCATGCTTCCTATTGGTCTTGGGCAAACCCATCAAAAAGTCCATAGTCACCCGTTGCCACTTCCAATCCGGGATGGACAATGGCCTCAACATGCCTGAAGGTGCCTGGTGTTCAGCCTTGACTTGCTGGCACACTAGACACTTGCTCACAAACTCTGCTACATCCCTCTTCATGTCTTTCCACCAAAAATGCTCTCTCAAGTCCCTGTACATCCTGGTACTACCGGAATGCATGGCATAAGGCGCATTGTGTGCCTTATCCTTAATCTCCTGCACATCTGGGATACACAACCTGTTCCCCACTGTCATAAGCCCATTATCCCTCACCTCTATTTCAGAAATCTTGCCATTCCGAATTTCATCTCTGAGCTTGCTCAACCCTGCATCTTGTGCCTGCAATTCCTTAACTTTCTCCCTGAGTATTAGTCTTGCTCGGAAGTTAGCTAGAAGACACTCCGGCTCCTCTTGCTTCAAGTTTATCTTAAGATTGGCCATCTCTTCCAATAAAGGAAGATAAACCGCTCGAACATGAGCAATCAAAGACTTCCTACTCAAAGCATCCGCCACTACATTGGCCTTGCCTGGATGATACTCAATCAGCAGTTCATAATCCTTGAGCAATTCGATCCATCGTCGCTGTCTCAAATTCAATTCCTTCTGGCTCAAGAAATACTTCAGACTCTTATGATCGGTAAAAATCCTCGTCTGAACTCCATACAGGTAATGCCTCAAAATTTTCAAAGCAAAGATCATAGCTGCCAACTCCAAATCATGCGTCGGATAGTTCAACTCATAAGGTTTCAACTGCCTCGAAGCATAAGCAATTACCCTATCTCCTTGCATCAAAACACAACCAAGACCCTTCCTCGAAGCATCGCTATACACGGTGTAACCCTCATCTCCCGAAGGCAGAATCAAAATCGGAGTACTTGTTAATCTGTGCTTGAGCTCCTCAAAACTCTTTCGACACTCATCAGTCCAGAGAAACTTCTAATTCTTCCTTAACAGCTTAGTCATCGGAGCGGCTATCATAGAAAATCCCTCCACAAACCTCCTGTAATAGCCTACTAAACCCAGAAAACTTCTCACCTCTGCTACACTCTTCGGTGCCTCCCAATTTACCACAGCTTCTATCTTCTTTGGATCCACATGCACTCCTTGCTCTGAGATCACATGTCCAAGAAATGCAACTTCCCTTAGCCAAAATTCTCATTTATCGAATTTGGCATACAACTCGTTCCTCCTCAAAGTCTCCAAAGCAATCCTCAAATGCTCCTCATGCTGCTCATCACTCTTGGAATAAACCAATATATCATCAATGAAGACAATGATAAATTGGTCCAAGAATGGCTTAAAAACCTGATTCATCAAATCCATAAACGCTGCAGGCGCATTTGTCAATCCAAAAGGCACCACCAAGAACTCAAAATGCCCATACCGAGTCCTGAAAGCAGACTTGGGCACATCCGACTCCTTAATCCTCAACTGATGGTAACCTGATCTCAAGTCTATCTTGGAGAAGACTTTCACCCCTTGAAATTGATCAAACAGATCATCAATGCGAGGGAGCGGATATCTGATCTTCACCGTGACCTGATTCAGCTTCCGGTAATCTACACACATCCTCAATGATCCATCTTTCTTCTTTACAAAAAGAACCGGAGCTCCCCAAGGCGAAGAGCTCGGCCTTATGTACCCTTTTTCCATCAACTCCTCCAACCGCTCCTTAAGCTCTTTCAATTCCGCTGGAGCCATCCGGTAAGGTGGAATTGAAATCGGCGCTGTACCTCACAGAAGCTCAATGAGAAACTCAATTTCCCTAGCTGGCGGTAGTCCTGGCAATTCTTCGGGAAAATTTTGTGAGAATTCCCTGACTATTGGAATATCCTCCAGCTTGCCTCTATCTGCTCTGGAGTCTACCACATAAGCCAAAAATGCTTCACATCCTTTCCTCATCATCTTTTCTGCTGCCAAGGTTGAAACAATTCTGGGCAGACCTACTTTTCTGTCCCCTACAAACACCACTCTCCTGCCACTATCCAATTGAAATTCGACTGTCTTCTGCTTACAATCCAAACGGGCATTGTACTTCTCTAACGTATCCATGCCCAAAATCACATCTAATCCTCCCATCTTCAGTGGCATCAAATCGACCACTAGAAGTTCTCCATCAATGCGAATCTCACAACCTCTATATACTTGACTAATAATAATATACTAGCCGATTGGAGTACTCATCATCAACGGAGTATCCAAAGGGCTCACATTTCTATCACACACGGGTCTACTCGAAGAAACAAACGAATGAGTAGAACCCGGATCAATCAAGGCAATCACATCATCAGAAAAGAGTCGAACCATACTAGTCACAACATCCGGAGCGATCTCAGAATCCTCCCTAGGCATTGCAAACACCCTAGCCGGTGCCTGCCCTCTGGGTCTCCCCGGAATGCTCACTCTCTTAGCTACATCTGAACTGCCCACTTCTGTTGCAGTCCTCTGACCCACAGTCTCTGCCCTCCTCGAAACTTGCATCTGACTTCTCTCTTGTCGTGGAGGCTGAGGATACTCTCTAGCAATGTGTCCCTTCTCCCCATAGTTGAAGCAAGCTCCTGTCAATCTGTAGCACTCTCCTCTATGAGATCTCCCGCAGTGCTCACACTTCGGAATGAAAGATCTATCTCCATCTCTCCTTTTACTGCCGCCCACCGTGGAGGCTTGGTAAGAAATAGTAGAAGTCCTCATCGGCCTACGTCGGCTCGCACTAATGCTTCCTCTCTCTAATCGAATCTGGAAACTCCCGGCACTCACATGCAGCATAGGAGTACTAGTGCTTGCCTCCTCTTAAACCGCTCTCGCCCTTTCTCTTCTTGTTCATCGCTCTTGATGTTCTCAATATTTTCAACCTCGAGTCGCCTCGACCAATTCTTTGAAGTCACAGAAGTTCTGCACTATCACCTTCTCTCTGATAGCTAAGTGCAGACCCGACTCAAACCGACGACATCTAGCAGCCTCACTCAACATCAGATCTTAAGCATACCTCGCCAACTGCATGAACCGACACTCATACTCACTGACTGTCATCTCCCTCTAGGTCAAACTGAGGAACTCCCTCTGCTTCTGCTGAATATACACCTCATACAGATATTTCTTCCTGAAGGCAGCAAGGAAGTCCTGCCATGCCAACCCTACTGGCCTCATCTGACTCCCTGACACAGTCTCCCACCAATGAAGAGCATCTCCCTGAAGCAAACTTGCAGCAAAAATGACTCTCTCGTCATCCTCACACTCCATCTGATCGAGCACCCTCTCGGTCTTTCTCAGCCATGTCTCAGCTTCCTCAGGGTCAGTGGTCCCGTAAAAATCCACTGTTCCATACTTCCTCAATCTATCAAACCTTCTGCCCTTCTTAACTGGGGCTGAAGCAGAAGGCTGCGGCATCTGACCCATAGCCTGAACAAATGCCTGGGTGAACGCCTGAAACAACCTCGGATCCAATGGAGGCACTTGCTCCTGCGAAAGATATACCCAAAATACCAAACTTCATCTTTGCTGGAACCAGGGCGCTCGTCGCGATGTAGGGACGTTCGCCGCGATGAAGACTTCGCTCGTCGCGACGAAAGCCACGCTCGCCACGACAAACAGCCCGCGCTCGCCGCGGCGTGCACACAAGTGTGCGCCGCGCCGAAGACCACACCTTCGCACGTCGCGGCGAATAAACATTAATTCGTCACGACGTTGCTTTCCTTTCTTACACGTCACGGCGTGTTCATACGCACGTCGCGACGTGCGGGTCTGGAGAACGACTCCGAAACTCGATTTCTAGCATTTTCCAACTTCAATCCTCTCCCTTTTCCAAATGCAACACATCTAAACCTTAGAGCAAGTCTTATGCTACATTTCTAACTCAGTAGCAACTCAAAATCAATCATAAACGCATCAACCCAAGAAATCTAACCATTTTTGCTTTACTAACCCTAAAACCTTCGATTCTCTACATTCTACATTCTTCTAAGTTTAATCTAACCAAAAAAAGATTAACACAAGTAGAACTTACCTGGAAATCATGTTAAACTGTCGAAAATCTTCAATGGTCAAAATCTCTCTTCTCTTCTCTTCTCCCTCTCCCACGACTCTTCTCCTCTTCTTCTTCCTTCTTTCCTTTCTTTCTTTTCTAATTTCTCTAACTCTTCTTATGTTTGAGGACCAACTTACCTCTCTTAGCAAAGCTTAAACCACTCCATCCTAAGAAATTTTCCCAAAATGCCCTCAAACATATTTTATCCTATAATTCTCATCAAAACCATATTAAGCTCGATTATCCACTAATACTTCCGAATAAATCAAACTAAGCCTTAATCACATAATTAACACAATGCATGCTTAATGAAATCATAAAAAAAAATTCGGGGTCTAATAGAAGATTTTTGTGTTAACTTTCTAACGCCACTAATTATGAATTTTTTTTTATGTCTAGATTGAAAGTTATGGTCCGTAAAAGTTCAGGTGGTAATTCAGTCCAAAATGTGTTTTGTGTGCAAGTGACTCTAAGTGCATAGGTTTTGTGCTTCTTGTGTTCTGATATTAATTTTGGACTGTTAAGGGTGAAATTGGCTCAAGTAACCTTCTGGAAAGTTGTAGAGGATTGTTGTAGTTTTCTAATGAGGTATTATTTGCGAATTTTGGATGTAAGGATTGTAAGATATAAATTTGTAAAGTTTGTTAAGGTTTTGGAAGATTGGGTTATTGTTGAGAATAATTTGGGTAGGCAGAATCTTTTCTTGAGAATTTGATTTGGTTAGAGCTGGAATTGGATTCCAAGTTATTCATGAAAGTTGTAGCAATTATTTTCTTCTTTTGATTGATATAAAATTTGTAATTTTTGGCAAAGGGGATGAAAAGTTATGATTTGTGAAAAAGTGCTGCACTATTATGGTAAATGTGTGATTAGGCAGTATCTTTGAGTGCATTTTTGACACCCTTAGAGGTGAAATTGGATTTTTAGCTCTTAATGAAACTTGTGGGATTTTCTGATAGCTTTCCAACGAGACCTAATTTGTGTTTTTTAGATATTTGTGTAAAAAGATAAGGGTTTTGAAGGAAGAGAAGAAGGTATTTGGTGAAATTGGAAAAAAAAAGGGAAAAATGAAAATTTGAAAAAAAAGAGTAAAATTTTAGATCCTCGCGAGAGTGATTTTTTTAAAAATTAATTAATATTTTTTGTTTTAATTTAATTCTTTTGTCAATTACTTTTTCACCCGACATTCGATTAACCTGATTCTCGAGGCATCAGATTCGTGTAATATTTAATTTCAATTATTTGTGAAATTGGAAATTTTTAGAAATGAAATTGACAGGGATTAATTAGGTCGAAGTGAGAGGACCGGGTAATTATTTTTCTGGTCCGTCTTTTATTAATAATTGGACCTATAGAGGTTCGAATTGAGTGATTTTAGTGTCCATGGCTTTCAAATTTTTAGAGAAATTTTTGTGACGGGAATTGGTTAGGTCGAAGTGAGGGGATCGGGTAATGATTTTTCTGATCCGTCTTGTATTTATTATTGGACCTATAAAGGTCAAAATTGAGCGTTTTTAGTGTCTATGGGTTTCTAATTTTTAGAAGAACACTTTGTGACGGGAAACTATGATATAGTGCCGGGAATGTCACGAACATGCATTGTACACATTTTAATTGCTACATGTGCATTATTAAATATTTTTGAGTGTACCTTTGGTGATGGTGGATATTGTGGATTGTTTAGAGGTGCATTTGAAACGTCAGCACACGGACGTTGCCTAGACTTCCAGGCTTTAGCTTCGGAAATAAATGTGAGTAACCTAGATGGTTTCTCAATTATTATTTGCTTATTATTTTTCAATTATAACACTGTGGAGAAGAATGGTGAGTTTGTGCGTTTGTTTATGAGTCGACTTCGGACAGGAGGTCCGATGTATTGGGAGAGTATGACATAGAAGTGTCATATGTGATTTTAATGTGATTAATTGTGAACTACTTGTGAATGTGTTAATTTTGGATTGATTATGATATTGGCTTTGCCTTATTTTGACATATGCATTCCACGTATGAATGCATGATCAGTTAATGACAATTGTGACCGGAGCAGCCACCGAGAACTTAAAGCTCAACGTATTTGGGCCTTGAGCCTACAGTGTTTCAGAGCCTCTGGCTCAACCATTAATGTGCCCTTATTGGGACAGTTCAGGCGCTCGGTCACAACACCAAAATAAATTAGGAAAGTGTCACATACGCATGTTATTTGCATCTAATTTAATCATTTTGATTAAGTGAAAGACAAAATGCCTTATGTTCTGTGGTACCGATCATGTCGTACTTCTAAAGGTGAATTATGAAACAACTGTGTTATGCTTAAATGTGGAATGAATTCAATTGGTTATGTACGTCTAAATCGAATGAAATGTATCAAATTGTTTGTACTCGAGTGAAATTGTGAAATGGGGTCAAATATGCAAGAATGTGAATATATGTCATGTGAATTGATGTGTTGTATAAATTGAGTGAACCATCGATGATGGTTACCTCACTGAGTTCGTAAAACTCACCCAAAATTTGCAATTATTTTTCAGGACTCAAAAGAATACCACGTTAGGCAACGGGCGCATAATGCTAGAAGAAGTCGGGATCAGTTCGTGTCTGCATTAGTGTCTGATAGAAATGTATTTTCTGAATGTTTGTATTAATCATGATTAGGTCAAGCTGTAAAGTTAGCAGACTGAAATAAATTGTATTTATAAAAAGGGTCCCCGTGGCCAATGTACTTATTAATGATTGTACGTTCATTGATTTCCGTTTCATGTATGTTTGTGTAAGAAAAAAAACTTATTGAGTTTTGATTGAGTGATGTAGCACGCCACCCTCGCAGGGCACGGACTTGAGTATCACCATCGATGTCAGGTTCGGGTCATACGGGAGTGGGGTGTTATAAAGGAGGTAAAGATCTGATCCTTCTCATATCATTCAGACCACTGAGGTTCAATTGAGAGATGATTTGAGTTATGAGGAGATTCCAGAGGAGATTTTGGACACCAAGGAAAAGGTCCTCAGGAACAAGACGGTTCAACTAGTCAAACTCTTGTGGAGAAATCATTCGGTGGAAGAGCCCACATGGGAGCCTTTGGAAGCCATGAAGGAGAAGTATCTGTTGGAGTTATGTAAATATAGTGCCCTGGAAAGCAAGTGTATTTACATGTAACTTTATCTTCTTCAGTTATAGTTTTGTAATGAAAATATTTATTATTAATAAAACAAAAGAGTTTGGTTTTATCTGTATGAGCATTATATATCTGGTCATAAGGTACCAAGATTCATTTGTAAGTAATATACATATACATAGAGATGTATGGGAAACATGTATATTATTAGAATCTGAATTAATTGATTCACAGTTAAATAATCAAGTTGGTCGTTTGATTATGGTTTAGACTGTAGTGTTGCGATTTATCTCCATATAAGTAAAGGAGCTTAGTTAATGGGAATGATGAGTTTCATATCATGATAGTAGTAGACTATCGATAATGGCACTATTAAATGAATCTGAAATCAAGTATGTTTTCAAGAATAAAGTGGACCGTTACTTTAATCTTAAAACATACAACTTAAGCATTCGCTTATTATGAACCACAATCTTGATGAGTGGTGAACTCATATGTGTTTCATTATAATTCTTGATATGATCGGAATGGATTTTTACAGGGTATTAATCCAAAGGTGCGCATGTTGGAATTATTAATTGAAACATGTATCGTGCAACATTCACTCAAATAAAGAGTTTATAGTGTTATCATCTCTTCTAGATGTTTTAAGGAGATTTGGTGATTAAAATGGCGCCAGTGGTTTGATGGACTAGCTACCCATCAAGTCTTAACACTAAGATGAGATCTTATGTGTTAATCACCATATAAAGTAAAATGAGAGATCTAGAAGGAAAAACCAACATAAGGGCAAAATGGTAATTTTACCCTTTATTGTGCGGATGGCTATAATAAGGTTCTAAATAGGGTTTGCAATTGGACATATTCTCATAATATTTAATAATTCAAGAGTTCAACTAATTGTCTTTAGTGGAATGACATTTAGTTAATAAGCTAGAATTAATTCCAATGAGATTGAATTATTTCTGGGCTTATTGGAGCTTGAATTATCAAAGTCCAATAAGATTCCCCACCTGGCTTTAAGGAAAGTTATCAAGCTAAGTAAGAAGTAGTTTGGAGGCTTTAGAAGTCCATAATTGAATGATGGGCTTATACTAATTAATGGTTAATTGGAAGCCCATATGTTCATTTAGAAATGGGCTTGTTTTGGTTTAATGTAATTGATTATATTAAAATAATTTATTTTTAAATGGAGAAGAAGCAATTTCGAAATTGTGTTAGGTTAGATGTGTAACCACACATTTGACATTAAAATACTAAATAAAGATGGTCTTTATTATGGTTCATCATTATTAAATGGAGTTATGAACTTACCATTAAATGGTTTAATGGTTGGCTTTTAATGTTGGCATGTAACCTATTTGCATTCATTAGATTAAAGATGAAAGATGTGCATTAGATGGACCATCTTCCTTTTTTCTTCTTTCCAAAACCGAAATGGGTATTCAATTATAGGTTATGGTCTTTTCAAATAGCCATTTTAAAGATAAATGAAGTAAGTCTCATTCATTGGCTATTTGATGAGTGAAAAATGTAAGAAGTGATGCATTGGATGCCTCTCACTCTTTCCATTCATGCATATTTCAAAATTGAGATGTAAGAAAGGGTTCTTGCATGGTTTTTAGACATTCTCTCTTTTCATGCAAGGTAGAACCGAAATTCCTAAGTGAAAGAATTGAAAGAGTTTCAATTTTGGTTCTTCTTCTACTAAGAAAATCTCCTCCAAATATTTCTTCTCCTTTCCTACCAAAGGATTTTGTTAACCTAGTTGTCCTTGAAGAACAAGTGGTCAATCTAATTGGTTGAGGATACTACATCAAGGAAGAAGATAGATTGCTAAAGGAAAAGACTCAAAAGCAAAGGATTTGGATATAAGAAGGAGATGATAGCGCAGCGAGGATTTAAAGCTGTAGCGAAGGAGTCGGTAATTCCTTTTATCTTGTTCTTGGTTTTATTATCCTTACACCATATCAAGTATGGATTAGCATGTTGATTTGGATATATTGCTTCCGCTGCAAGATGATTTCTTAAAAAGTTTTTGAAATCTATCATTTCTCCATACTAAGCATGCTTTCTTTTTCCGATCCAACAATTGGTATCAGAGCCGGTTTTTCATGCATGATTTCGGTTCCTATATGGTGGATGCATGGGTTGGCAATCTTTTTATGTATACTGCATATTTTTATGTGATAGAAATATATATGGTGTATGTTGCTCTTTTGGTTGTCCATAGAAGTTAAATTTTATGTTGTAAGATTTCTTCATTTGGTTGTAACAAGGAGGGTGGTCTATTATCACCATGTTTCCTCCTTGGTTTCTTTTTTCTATTTTATTCGATTTTGTAATGTACAAATTGATGTAATGATGAAGAAGGAGCAGCCATGGATTGAAAAAATGGAAAGGTAAAATTTTCGGTGTATCCTTTTGTGTTTTGGCATAAGTTTTATGAAAACTAAGTTGCTGGAATTTTTGTTTCAATGAATCATATTTCAGTTATGATTGGAAAACAAGTGCTGGTTTTTTGTTTCAAAGAATCCAATTTCGGTTTTGCTAAAATACTAAGTGCTGTTTTTTAATTTTCATGAAATGAGTTTCGGTTTTAATAAAACAAGTGCTGGAATTTTTTGTCAAAACAAAGATTTGGTTTTCTAAAAATGTAGTGCTGGAATTATATTTTTCAAAATGACAAAATTCTAATTTCATAAATGCCATTACATTTTGTTTACCGAATGGGCCGGATCATGTTAGCGAAGAGTTCGAAGCAGAAGATCCAAGATGAAGAAGCATTTTTTGGGCCTAAAAGGCTTGTAATTATTTTATGTTTCTAGGATGGACAATCAAAAGTGGCTTTATTAGTTCATGTGATGAATGGAGAAATGAATGCTTGTAATATGTGATATTATGTGATTGCATGTCATTTAAAAAATTGCCAACCCTAGGCCTTTCCATGCATTCATTATGTATGAGATATATAATGAAACAATATAGGATGGATAATAAATTGCATCTAGACAAGATAGTATTTAAAACTTAAAGCCCAAAAAGATTGAGTGGGAGAGGATGCTCCTGTGAGAGTCCACGGTCTCGAAATGATGGCCCGTTTGCATGTGGTGAAGTGTTACTCCCCATCGGAAGGCATGGATCCTAGATCTTGCATGGTTTGGGTCTCCTTAAGGATAAGTCCACTTAATGATAGCAAATGTGACCTCCCACCGAGGCATGATTTGTAGGTATCTTTAGTGAATGAATCAAATGGTTATACACTCAACAGCTTTTTATCAATAAACCGCCCACCGTAGCTCATTGGTAAAAGTATGGACCAAATTAAGACGCTTCTTAAAAATTGAGCATGAGATGCTTGGTAGTTTTTGAGTGGGAGGGTCCCGCTTTTCTTTTAATAGATAAGATGGCCCACCGTCACTTAGTCTGTTATAGATAAGAAAAATAACCGTCGTATAATGTTTTAATTTTTTAAGTTTTGTTAAATCTATCATCATGCATACATGCATCATGATTTTATACAAAGTTCCATAAATTATTGACTAGTATGCTCATGTTTTAATAATTTATATTTTCGACATAATCAACCACAAAATGAATCCACTCACCCCTTTCTTGACTAATAACAAATTGGAAAATGGAGACAAGTTTAATGAATGGAGACGTAACCTTGACATTGTTCTTCAATATGAACGTATTTCATGGGTGTTAACTGAAAATGAGCCTACACCTCTAAGTGGAGATGCAACTCCTGAGCAAGTCCAACAACATGGCGTTGGCGAATCGTCGACAAGACTACTAAGTGTTATATTCGCTTCGGTGGCATGTTGTAAAAGCAAATTGCTTGTATGAAAACTGCTAGTGCAATGGTCCATCACCTACATGAAATGTTTGGTGTGAGGACTAGGTCTGCAAGAGTGAAAGATATCCAAACCTTTCATAATCTCAGACAGAAACTTGGTGAATCGGTGCGGGATTACATGATGAAGGTAATCTCTACTACCACCGAGGCCGAGATGCTTAGGCGGATATGGATGCGGACACGCAGATGATTATGATCATCAATAGCTTAAACTCTTCTTTTCAGCAATTTAAGTTGGACTATGAGCTCAACAGCAAGGATTACACCTTGAGTGAGTTGATGAATACCCTCCAGAGCACGAAGGAAATATTGAATATTAAGGCTCATGGGCCGAAGTTAATGTAGCTTCTTCTTCTAAGCCAAGGGTAAGGGCAAGGAAAGAAGAAGGGTCCAATGAAAAAGAAGGCCCAAATAGGGGTCAAGGCCAAACCCATGAAAAAGAAGGCCAAAGAGAACATCAAAGGAAAGTGTTTCCACTTGTTGGAGTTATGTAAATATAGTGCCCTGGAAAGCAAATGTATTTACATGTAACTTTATCTTCTTCGATTCTGCTTTGTAATGAAAATATTTATTATTAATAAAACAAAAGAGTTTGGTTTTATTTGTATGAGCATTATATATCTGGTCATAAGGTACCAAGATTCATTTGTAAGTAATATACATATACATAGAGATGTATGGGAAACATGTATATTATTAGAATCAATTAATTGATTCACAGTTGAATAATCAAGTTGGTCGTTTGATTATGGTTTAGATCTGTAGTGTTGCGATTTATCTCCATATAAGTAAAGGAGTTTACTTAAAGGGAATGACGAGTTTCATATCATGATAGTAGTAGACTATCGATAATGGCACTATTAAATGAATTGAATCAAGTATGTTTTCAAGAATAAAGTGGACCGTTACTTTAATCTTAAAACATACAACTTAAGCATTCGCTATTATGAACCACAATCTTGATGAGTGTTGAACTCATATGTGTTTCATTATAATTTTGATATGATCGGAATGGATTTTTACAGGTAGTAATCCAATTGTCTGCATGTTGGAATTATTAATTGAAACATGTATCGTGGAACATTCACTCAAATAAAGAGTTTATAGTGTTATCATCTCTTCTAGATGTTTTAAGGAGATTTGGTGATTAAATCTGGCGCCAGTAGTTTGATGGACTAGCTACCCATCAAGTCTTAACATTAAGATGAGATCTTATGTGTTAATCACCATATAAAGTAAAATGAGAGATCTAGAAGGAAAACCAACATAAAGGCAAAAGGTAATTTTACCCTTTGTTGTGCGGATGGCTATAATAAGGTTCTAAATAGGGTTTGCAATTGGACATATTCTCATAATATTTAATAATTCAAGAGTTCAACTAATTGTCTTTAGTGGAATGACATTTAGTTAATAAGCTAGAATTGATTCCAATGAGATTGAATTATTTCTGGGCTTATTGGAGCTTGAATTATCAAAGTCCAATAAGATTCCCCACTTGGCTTTAAGAAAGGTTATCAAGCTAAGTAAGAAGTAGTTTGGAGGCTTTAGAAGTCCATAATTGAATGATGGGCTTATACTAATTAATGGTTAATTGGAAGCCCATATGTTCATTTAGAAATGGGCTTGTTTTGGTTTAATGTAATTGATTAGATTAATTATGTTAAAACAATTTTTTTAAATGGAGTGATAAGTGCATAATTGTCTAATATTTATGTTTTAATTATCCCTTTTTATTCCTCTTGTTGATGCAATTATCCGAACTTAATTTGATTTAATGTTTCCTTATAGGAAAATTATAATTTTTGCATGAAGTGGAAAATTAAAAGGAAAACAACAACTAATTTGAGTTACAAAGAAGAGCAACTTAGTCGGACACCACGCAACATCAATTCGGCAGCATGGCATCAACACATTTAAATGGGCAGAAATTTAATGAAGGAGCCAGCAGCTCACGTAAGAGACGCACAGGTGGACCAATGAACACATAAGGCACGTGGGATTAGAGAGGAATAAAATCAATTAGCGACAACAAGTGTTGGGCGTAGGAGATTCACGCATGATCTTATGTGACGCAGGCAGCCAATGGAATCACCAACAGAAGGCCCACATTGTCCACTAAAAGAGGCCATCAAGGAGGGCCCACTGTTGTTTTAAAAAAAGAAAGAGGACAAAAACCTAAAAAAAAACAGCAGCACGTACGCAGGCAAGGCTGAACAGAGGGAGGATCACGCAACATTCATGCATCAGCGACAGGAGAAGGACAACAATCAGTTTCGACGTTATTAGGGAGATCATCTACTAGTTTTTCTTCTTTCTTTGTTATTAGACTATGTTATTCCATAATTCTGTTAGGTTTAATTTCGTTATGAGTAGCTAAGTTATTTTTAGTCGGGGAATTCCAATTATTATGCTTTGACTCGTGAGACTATTGTTCCTAATATTTGGTTTATAATATTCGTACTGTTTCTGATTTACTGTCATTGTTTATTAATTGATTCTGCGATTGAGGCCTGATTGTAGAGTTAGTTAATTTACATATCGCCAACTGATTTACTTGGTGGAGTCTAACTGGGTGATCGGTGTTTGTGGCAATTTGCACTAGGGCATAGTACTTGTCTGATTTTGTGTGGAGGAACTTGCGATCTAACTAGATGAAGCATGAGTCTGTGCGTAATCAGTTAGGGTTAGTGTTTCTTTAGAGTTTATTGCTGTTAATTAATTGATTCTCGGAGAGAGTCTCGAAGGGGTTATTAATTAATTAGGGAATAGTTCAAAGGAGTTTCTGCGACTATTCTAAAATTAAGAAGAAACGAGGGAGCCAGAGGTAGTTGGTAACCATAGCTAACCTATTATTAAACCAAAGAAAATATTTAAGTCGATGATCGTGGTCTAAGCATATTTAGCAATTTCCTGGCTAAGTTGTCGTTATTTGAGTTAATCAATTTTATTTGCGTTCTTTGTTGGTTGCATCATAGTTATCATTTTATTAATTGAGTTTATAAATTTTCAGTTGTTAGTTTAATTAGTAGTTTTAGTCGAAAACTTCAAAACCCCCTTTTTATTTAATTTCATTCGTTCTTTAGCATTTGAATAAAATCAATTGTTCCATTCTCTGTGGATCGACCCCATTTACCACTGTGCGCAATTCATTTTCGTTTGGTGTTTGGGATTTATTTTTGGTGGATTCGACACCCATCAAATTTTGGCACCGTTGCCGGGGATTGGTAACTAATTGATTTTGTTTTGTTTTATGCCTAGGAACATTCGTACGAGTGATTCCATCTTGTACGACCCCGAGATCGAAAAGACTGCTAAGAGGCTAAGGAAGTCGAGCAAGCTAAGGAAGAAGCAAGAAGAAGCTAGTGGATTACAGATCCCGGTTGAGTTGGACACTGAAACGGAGTACGAAGAGGAGATTGAAGTTGAACAACAACCTGACGGGAAGCTTAACCGTGACCACGCGTAGGATATGGCTCTCAACAGAACCCTCCAGGACTTGGGTAGACCCACTGAAGCACAACATCCGCTGTGCATAGATTTTCCAGAACTTCAAGAAGGGTTCGAATTGAAATCCGGACTCATCCACTTGCTGCCCACCTTCCGTGGATTGGAGAGCGAGGATCCGAATAAGCATTTGAAGGAATTTCACCTCGTCTGCACTTCCATGAAGCCCCGCAATGTCACGGAGGACCAAATCAAACTGAGAGCTTTTCCATTCTCGCTACAGGATGCAGCCAAGGATTGGCTCTACTACCTACCTCCGGGGACAATCAACACTTGGGAAGGGATGTCCCGACAGTTTCTAGAAAAACATTTCCCAGCATCCCGAGCCACCAACATCAGGCGTGAAATCTGTGGCATTAGGCAGAAGGATTCAGAGAACCTCTACGAGTACTGGGAGAGGTACAAGAGAATTTTAGCAAGCTGCCCGCAGCATGGCATATCTGAACAATTGATCATCCAGTACTTCTATGAGGGTTTGATTCCAATGGAGCGTAGAATGATGGACGCCGCAAGTGGTGGGGCTATCGTCAGCAAAACCCCAGCTGAAGCCCGAGAGTTAATATCAACCATGGTGGCAAACTCCCAGCAATTCGGTGCCCGACCAGATATACCACGAAGAGTGAACGAGGTAAATGTTACTTCTCTCAATGAGGTCAAATCTTTGCTAACAACTTTGGTCGAGAAATTGAATGTAGGTACTCCTCCACCTGCGAGGGCGTGTGGCATCTGCACCAGCCTAGCTCACCCAACCGATGCATGCCCAACGCTCCACGATGAAACACCGGAGAATGTGAATTCTATCGGATTTCAACAGAGGAAGTTTGATCCCTATTCAAACACCTACAATCCCGGTTGGAGAAGCCACCCAAATTTCAGTTATGCTAACAACCAACCGACCCAACATAACTTCTATCACGGACCACCACCATCGCCGCAACAACCTTTGGGCTCAGGTAAGCCTCTTGAAGAAATTGTCCATATGTTAGCTACTAATAATGCAAAATTTCAACAGGACACTGTAACCAGATTTCAAAAGATAGAAAAGAGCATGAAGACCCTAGAGACTCAAATGAGTCAGATAGCATCCTCCGTTAGCAGAATGGAGACTCAAGGCAAGCTACCGTCTCAGACACTCGACCCGAGGCATAATGTGAGCGCGATTTTCTTAAGAAGTGGTAAGGAATTGCTGCCCCCAGTCGACACGAACCCTAAACGTGACCACGCCCAGGGTTCCCATGCAGAAACAGAACAGGAAGCCGAAATGGAGCTTAAACGTGACCACATACAGGATTCAGTTCCAGCTGGAAAACCTCAGAAGCCCGAACCTCTAGTGGTTCCACCCCCATTCCCTCAGAGACTGGCTCAGAACAAGAAAGAAAAGGAGGATAAGAGCATCATGGAGTTATTCCGAAAAGTGGAAGTAAACATCCCGCTCCTCGAGGCCATTAAACAGGTTCCGTGCTACGCCAAATTCCTTAAGGAATTATGCACGAACAAGCGTAAGTTAACAGGTAATGAAAGGGTGAGTGTGGGGGAGAATGTTTCAGCTGTCTTACAGAGGAAACTACCTCCTAAGTGTCGTGACCAAGGTATGTTTTCCATTCCTTGCAAAATTGGGAACATCGGTATCAGTAAGGCTATGTGTGACTTAGGAGCTTCTATTAATGTGATGCCTTTATCTGTTTATACTTCTTTGGGTCTTGGTCCATTAACTAGTACTGGAGTTATAATTCAATTGGCGGATCGATCGATTGTCTATCCTGAAGGTGTTTTAGAGGATGTGCTAGTTCAAGTTAATGGATTAATTTTTCCTGCTGATTTCTTTGTTATTGATATGGAAAATGATAGTTCATCTGAGTCTTCTGATATCTTGTTAGGTAGGCCTTTCCTTAGTACGGCTAAGGCAAAGATAGATGTGCATAGTGGTTCATTAACTTTAGAGTTTGATGGTGAAGTGGTGAAATTCGATGTTTATGATGCCATGAAACGTGCTAAAGATGTGTCTTGTGTTTATAAGGTTGATATCATTGAAGATTTGACTCATGAGGTTTTTTCTTTAGATTATGATGATGAGTTGAATTATGCTTCGTGTCATAGGATGTCTGTTGATGGAGTTAAGAGATTTACTGATCGGTCTAAAGTTTCTGATGATATACTTTATGAGGCCCCAAAGCTGGAGCTCAAAACACTTCCCGACCACTTGAAATACACATACTTAGGAGACGGTGAGACTCTGCCAGTGATCGTATCCAGCATGCTCGACGGCCGAGGAGAGGAGAAACTAATTAGAGTGCATCGAGACGAGGGTTAACATCGATAAGAGGATCGTCGAGCCTAGGACGTTAAACAAGGGCGCTAATGGGAGGCAGCCCATAATTTTAATTTTTACTTTTCTTTCTTTTCTTTTGCTTTGTTTTGTGTTCTTTTTGTCTCGTTTGTTTCCTTCTTTCTTTGTTTTGATATTTTCCTTTCCTTCCCTGTGTCTTTCAGGAGGTTCGGCATTGGATCAATTCGGAGTTATTGGATTACCGCTGTCGGGAGTCCTTTATATGATCATATGTTGGCTCTCGTCCCTCACTGTACTAGCTATACCCTACTGGTGGGATGCCGAAACGAGCTCACGTATAAGCCCTCATCTTCTCTCCAGATTCAGGGAAGTCCTCAGTTTACCTTTTCATTTACTTTTACGTTGAGGACAACGCATGATTTAAGTGTGGGGAGGTGATTTATGCTTTTGAGATGCATGCTGTTTTTGTTTGATGCATTACTTTGGGTTGTGCCCTCCGTTGCCTTTTGGGTATATTTTGACTTCTTTTGCTCCATTTTGCTTGATAAATTGTTGTGCCTTAGGTAATGGTGGATTGTTTTAAAGGAGTTGAGAGTATGATTGAGTCCCTTGTTGCTTAATGTTAATTAAATGTTAATGATTTTGTCCTATATGTTGAAGTTGCGAGCCTGAGTTAATTGGTTAGAATTTTAAAAAATTGTGTGATTAATCAGTGCCTTTCTTGTCTAGAGTCATGTTAAGCTTAGAAGTTGAGTTGGTATATGTGTTCAACTTTGGATTGATGTGGGAAATTATGGGAGAAAGGAAATGAAGAATAAAAATAAAAAGGTGTTAAATTCGTTCCGCCAATCACCAAAGGTGGTTGTGAGCGAAGCCAAAAATCCGTCTAAAGGTCGGACGGGACTGAGTAACCGGGCGACATTCATCACAAATGTTTGCGTTCGCGTCAAAAGGTCTCGGACAACTGACGTGTGAGGCAATTAACTACTCCTCTGATTACTCGAAAAAAAAAATTTGCAAGCATCTGAGTAATTACGAGTAAGGCTAAAGCCACTTGGCATTGTGATTGACTGAGTAACCGGGTGACATTCTTCACAAATGTTTGCATTCGCGTAAAATGGCCAATGACAATTCCGAGTAATTTATAGCTAAAAGCACCTAATCAATTAATCAATATTAACCTGATCTTCCCATGACTACCACATAGATTCGAAGTTCTTCGTATATACTAACCACCTGATAAGTGAAGTGTGTTTTCTAGCTTGATTGGTTTTTAATTAAAATTGATTCATTCATAAATGCGCTCAATTTGTGTTCAGGCTTGTATCTTCTCATGTGGGAAATTTGTTGCTTTTCTTTGACATTTCGTTGATAGTGGGACAAGATTGCGCTCTCATTCCTAATTTACATTACCTCTGTGCATGTTTCATTTATTGGAACGGTTTTTCATTGTGTCTTAGTTTTCTTTTATGCTTGAGGACAAGCATCGTCTAAGTGTGGGGAGATTTGATAAGTGCATAATTGTCTAATATTTATGTTTTAATTGTCCCTTTTTATTCCTCTTATTGATGCAATTATCGGGACTTAATTTGATTTAATGTTTCCTTATAGGAAAATTATAATTTTTGCATGAAGTGGAAAATTAAAAGGAAAACAACAACTAATTTGAGCTACAAAGAAGAGCAACTTAGGCGGACACCACGCAACATCAATTCGGCAGCATGGCGTCAACACATTTAAGTGGGCAGAAATTTAATGAAGGAGCCAGCAGCTCACATAAGAGACGCACAGGTGGACCAATGAACACATAAGGCACGTGGGATTAGAGAGGAATAAAATCAATTAGCGACAACAAGTGTTGGGCGTAGGAGATTCACGCATGAACGTATATGACGCAGGCAGCCAAGGGAATCACCAACAGAAGGCCCACGTTGTCCACTAAAAGAGGCCATCAAGGAGGGCCCACGGTTGTTTTAAAAAAAGAAAGAGGACAAAAACCTTAAAAAAACAGACACGTCGTGACGCAGCAATTTGAGCAGGGGAGGATCACGCAACATTCATGCATCAGTGACAGGAGAAGGACAACAATCAGTTTTGACGTTTTTAGGGAGATCGTCTACTAGTTTTTCTTCTTTCTTTGTTATTAGACTATGTTATTCCATAATTCTGTTAGGTTTAATTTCGTTATGAGTAGCTAAGTTATTTTTAGTTGGGGAATTCCAATTATTATGCTTTGACTCGTGAGATTATTGTTCCTAATATTTGGTTTATAATATTCGTACTGTTTCTGATTTACTGTCATTGTTTATTAATTGATTCCGCGATTGAGGCCTGATTGTAGAGTTAGTTAATTTACATATCGCCAACTGATTTACTTGGTGGAGTCTAACTGGGTGATCGGTGTTTGTGGCAATTGGCACTAGGGCATAGTACTTGTCTGATTTTGTGTGGAGGAACTTGCGATCTAACTAGATGAAGCATGAGTCTGTGCGTAATCAGTTAGGGTTAGTATTTCTTTAGAGTTTATTGCAGTTAATTAATTGAATCTCGGAGAGAGTCTCGAAGGGTTATTAATTAATTAGGAATAGTTCAAAGGAGTTTCTGCGACTATTCTAAAATTAAGAAGAAGCGAGGGAGCCGAGGTAGTTGGTAACTATAGCTAACCTATTATTAAACCAAAGAAAATATTTGAGTCGATGATCGTGGTCTAAGCATAATTAGGAATTTCCTGGCTAAGTTGTCGTTATTTGAGTTAATCAATTTTATTTACGTTCTTTGTTGGTTGCATCATAGTTATCATTTTATTAATTGAGTTTATAAATTTTTAGTTGTTAGTTTAATTAGTAGTTTTAGTCGAAAACTTCAAAACCCCCTTTTTATTTAATTTCATTCGTTCTTTGGCATTTGAATAAAATCAATTGTTCCATTCTCTGTGGATCGACCCCATTTACCACTGTGCGCAATTCATTTTCGTTTGGTGTTTGGGATTTATTTTTTGTGGATTCGACACCCATCATGGAGAAGAAGCAATTTCGAAATTGTGTTAGGTTAGATGTGTAACAACACATTTGACATTAAAATACTAAATAAAGATGGTCTTTATTATGGTTCATCATTATTAAATGGAATTATGAACTTACCATTAAATGGTTTAATGGTTGGCTTTTAATGTTGGCATGTAACCTATTTGCATTCATTAGATTAAAGATGAAAGATGTGCATTAGATGGACCATCTTCCTTCTTTCTTCTTGCCAAAACCGAAATGGGTATTCTATTATAGGTTATGGTCTTTTCAAATAGCCATTTTAAAGATAAATGAAGTAAGTCTCATTTATTGGCTATTTGATGAGTGATTAATGTAAGTGATGCATTGGATGCCTCTCACTCTTTCCATTCATGCATATTTCGAAATTGAGATGTAAGAAAGGGTTCTTGCATGGTTTTTAGACATTCTCTCCTTTCATGCAAGGTAGAACCGAAATTCCTAAGTGAAAGAATTGAAAGAGTTTCAATTTTGGTTCTTCTTCTTCTAAGAAAATCTCCTCCAAATATTTCTTCTCCTTTCCCACCAAAGGATTTTGTTAACCTAGTTGTCCTTGAAGAACAAGTGGTAAATCTAATTGGTTGAGGATACTACAACAAGGAAGAAGATAGATTGCTAAAGGAAAAGACTCAAAGGCAAAGGATTTGGATATAAGAAGGAGAGGATAACACAGCGAGGATTTAAAGCTGTAGCGAAGGAGTCGGTAATTCCTTTTATCTTGTTCTTGGTTTTATTATCCTTATACCATATCATGTATGGATTAGCATGTTGATTTGGATATATTGCTTTCGCTGCAAGATGATTTCTTAAAAAGTTTTGAAATCTATCGTTTCTCCAAACTAAGCATGCTTTCTTTTTTCGATCCAACAATTGGTATTAGAGTCGATTTTTCATGCATGATTTCGGTTCCTATATGGTGGATGCATGGGTTGGCAATCTTTTTATGTATACTGCATATTTTTATGTGATAGAAATATATATGGTGTATGTTGTTCTTTTGGTTGTCCGTAGAAGTTAAATTTTATCTTGTAAGATTTCTTCATTTGGTTGTAACAAGGAGGATGGTCTATCATCACCATGTTTCCTCCTTGTTTTCTTTTTTCTATTTTATTTGATTTTGTAATATACAAATTGATGTAATGATGAAGAAGGAGCAGCCATGGATTGAAGAAATGAAAAGGTAAAATTTTCGGTATATCCTTTTGTGTTTTGGCATAAGTTTTGTGGAAACTAAGTTGTTGGAATTTTTGTTTCAATGAAACATATTTCAGTTATGATTGGAAAACAAGTGCTGGTTTTTTGTTTCAAAGAATCCAATTTCGGTTTTGCTAAAATTCTAAGTGCTGTTTTTTAATTTTCATGAAATGAGTTTCGTTTTAATAAAACAAGTGCTGGAATTTTTGTCAAAACAAAGATTTGGTTTTCTAAAATCTAGTGCTGGAATTTTATTTTTCAAAATGACAAAATTCTAATTTCATAAATGCCATTACATTTTGTTTACCGAATGGGCGGATCATGTTAGCGAAGATTTGAAGCGGAAGATCCAAGATGAAGAAGCATTTTTGGGCCTAAAAGGCTTGTAATTATTTTATGTTTCTAGGATGGACAATCAAAAGTGGCTTTATTAGTTCATGTGATGAATGGAGAAATGAATGCTTGTAATATGTGATATTATGTGATTGCATGTCATTTAGAAAATTGCCAACCCTAGGCCTTGCCATGCATTCATTATGTATGAGATATATAATGAAACAATATAGGATGGATAATAAATTGCATCTAGACAGATGATATTTAAAACTTAAAGCCCAAAAGATTGAGTGGGAGAGGATGCTCTGTGAGGGTCCACGGTCTCGAAATGATGGCCCGTTTGCATGTGGTGAAGTGTTACTCCCCATCGGAGGGCATGGATCCTAGATCTTGCATGGTTTGGGTCTCCTTAAGGATAAGTCCACTTAATGATAGCAAATGTTACCTCCCACCGAGGCATGATTTGTAGGTATCTTTAGTGAATGAATCAAATGGTTATACACTCAACATTTTTGTCAATAAACCGCCCACCGTAGCTCATTGGTAAAAGTATGGACCAAATTAAGACGCTTCTTAAAAATTGAACATGAGATGATTGGTAGTTTTTGAGTGGGAGGGTCCCGCTTTTCTTTTAATAGATAAGATGGCCCACCGTCACTTAGTCTGTTATAGATAAGAAAATAACCGTCAGATAATGTTTTAATTTTTAAGTTTTGTTAAATCTATCATCATGCATACATGCATCATGATTTTATACAAAGTTCCATAAATTGTTGACTAGTATGCTCATGTTTTAATAATTTATATTTTCAGACATAATCAACCATAAAATGAATCCACTCACCCTGCTCTTGACTAATAACAAATTGGAAAATAGAGACAAGTTTAATGAATGGAGACGTAACCTTGACATTGTTCTTCAATATGAACGTATTTCATGGGTGTTAACCGAAAATGAGCCTACACCTCTAAGTGGAGATGCAACTCCTGAGCAAGTCCAACAACATGAGCGTTGGCAGAATGTTGACAAGACTACTAAGTGTTATATTCTGGCTTCTGTCAACGGTATGTTGCAAAAGCAAATTGCTTGTATGAAAACTGCTAGTGCAATGGTCCATCACCTACATGAGATGTTTGGTGTGAGGACTAGGTCTGCAAGAGTGAAAGCTATCCAAACCTTTCATAATCTCGAGACGAAACTGTGAACCGATGGGATTACATGATGAAGGTAATCTCTGCGGTCACCGAGGCCGAGATGCTTAGGGCGGATATGGATGCGGACAAGCGATGATTACGATCATCAATAGCTTAAACTCTTCTTTTCAGCAGTTTAAGTTGGACTATGAGCTCAACAGCAAGGATTACACCTTGAGTGAGTTGATGAATACCCTCCAGAGCATGGAGGAAATATTAAATATTAAGGCTCATGGGCCAGAAGCTAATGTAACTTCTTCTTCTAAGCCCAAGGGTAAGGGCAAGGAAAAGAAGAAGGGTCTAATAAAAAAGAAGGCCCAAATAGGGGTCAAGGCCAAACCCATGAAAAAGAAGGCCAAAGAGAACATCAAAGGAAAGTGTTTCCACTGTGATGAGATGGGCCACCGGAAAGAAACCGCCCATCTACCTAGAGTCCCTTAAAAAGCAAACAAGGTATGGGCTTCCTAAGTTTGTTAGGAACTAGAAATATGGCGATTTATCTACTTCTTGGATATTAGATTCAGGAGCCACTAACCATGTTTGTAATTCTTTGCGGGGTTCCAAGAAAGGAAAAGACTTCCTAAAGGCCGCTTCAAGTTAAAATAGCGAGATGGTTCCTATGTTTTAGCGAGAATCGGTGGGAGTAGTTATCTTGGACTTTCCTAGTGGTCATAGGTTATATTTGGAAGATGTTTATTACATGCCAATGATTGTAAGGAACATGATTTACATTTTTTGTCTAATAAAATCTGCTATTCCTTATATTTTGAAAAGGTTGTTTCAATATATGAGAATAAGGATTTTATTTGTGAAGCGATTATTAAACAGGATTGTTTTTTATAAAACCTATGAAAGGCTCACTAAACACCACAGAATTGATAAAACCAAGACAATCCAATATCTCTAGCATTAATTCAAAGTATCTGTGGCATCTAAGGATGGGTCATATCAATCAGAAAAGACTTGACAGGCTAGTAAAGGATGGGATCCTTATAGGCTTGGATAGTGATCCATTACCCACCTGTGAATCTTGTGTTGAAGGAAAAATGACAAAAGCCTCATTTCCTTCTAAAGGAAACAGATTTGAATCCACATTGGACATGGTACATACTGATGTGTGTGGGCCCATGAATGTACAAGCTAGAGGAGGTTATGAATATTTCATAACTTTTATAGATGATTACTCAAGACATGGCTATTTGTATTTGATGCATAAAAGAGTGAATCTTTTGAAAAGTTCAAAGAATTCAAAGTCAAGTGAGAAGCAACTTGGCAAGCCATTAAAACAACTTTGATCGATCGAGGTGGTGAGTATTTATCCGGAGAGTTCCAGCAATATTTAATTGACAATGGAATTGTTTCCAATTTGTCGACTCCTCGTACACCTCAACAGAATGGTATAGCGAGAGGAGAAATAGAACTCTATTGGAAATGGTAAGATCAATGATGTCCTATGCTAGCCTTCCGAATCGCTTACGGGGATATGCCATACAAACGACAACATATCTTCTTAACTTTGCTCCATCCAAATCGGTGCCTAAAACTCCTAGGGAGTTGTGGATGGCCGAGTGCCTTCATTGAGGCACTTGAGGACTTAGGCTGTCCAGCCCATGTTCTAAAGCCCGATTCCACAAAGATGGAACCAAGGTCAAGTATGTTTGTTTGTAGGATATCCCACGGAACTCGAGGGTACTATTTTACAGGTCCTCATGATAGGAAGGTATTTGTGTCGACAAATGCAAACTTCTTAGAGGAAGAGTTTGTGAGAAATCACAAAGGAAGAAGTGAAGTAGTACTAAAGGAGTTAGCAATTTCATCCAAACCAAGAGTTGTTTTGGATATGACAAAACAAGATGTCGAAATGGATTCAAGAGTTGAATCAGAAGTGCAACCTGAACATCAAGATGTGTCTAGACGTAGTGGGAGGGTTGTGAGACAACCAGATAGGTATCTGGGTTTAGGAGAAGGCTTAATTGCCACCTCAGACCAAGAAGAAACAGATCCGTTACGTATACACAAAGCTATTAATGATGTTGATGCAGAAAAGGGCTCAAGGCAATGGAATCGAAATAGATTCTATGTATACTAATGAAATGCAGGTCCTTGTAGATCTACCACTAGTCTAAAACCATAGGGTGTAAATGGATCTACAAAGGAAAAGGGATCGGATGGAAAGGTAGAGACCTTTAAAGCTAGATTGGTAGCTAAAGGCTATACTCAAAAGGAGGGTATAGACTACGAGGAGACTTTTTCTCCGGTTGTCATGCTTAAGTCCATCAGGATTCTTTTGGCCTTAAAACAGCCTATTTCGATTATGAAATATGGAAAATGGATGTCAAGACCGCATTTCTGAATGGAGATCTTGAGGAGACCATTTATATGGCCCAACCAGAAGGATTCATTGAGCTAGGTAATGAGCATAAGGTTTGCAAGTTGCAAAGGTCCATTTATGGACTTAAGCAAGCATCTAGGTCTTGGAACATTAGGTTTGATAAGGCTATCAAAACCTATGGGTTCATACAAAACCTAGATGAGCCTTGTGTTTACAAAAGAATACAAGAAGGTAAGGTTACTTTCCTAATCCTGTATGTTGATGACATTACGCTCATTAGGAATGATGTGGGAATGTTATCTGCTGGTTAAGGATGGCTGAATGAACGCTTTTCAATGAAGGATTTGGGAGAGGCTACCTATGTCCTAGGGATCAAACTTATAAGGGATCGTAAGAACAAGAAGATAGTTTTGTCTCAACTAACCTACATTGAGAATATGCTCAATAAGTTCGCCATGCAAGATTCCAAGAGGGGTTTCACTCCTACTAGACATGGAATCAAACTTTCAAAGGAACAAGCACCTAAAACCCAAGAGGAGGTTGAACGCATGCGTAACATTCCATATGCTTCGGCAGTTGGTGGTTTGATGAATGCAATGTTGTGCACTAGACCGGATATCTGTTACGCAGTGGGACTGGTAAGCAGATTTCAGTCTAATCCAGGAATGGAACATTGGACTGCGGTTAAGTGTAACCTGAACATAAAGAAGTGCAACCTGAACATCAAGATGTGCCTAGACGTAGTGGGAGGGTTATGAGACAACCAGATAGGTATCTGGGTTTAGGAGAAGGCTTAATTGCCATCTCATACCAAGAAGAAACAGATCCCGTTACGTATACACAGGCTATTAATGATGTTGATGCAGAAAATGGCTCAAGGCAAAGGAATCGAAATAGATTCTATGTATACTAATGAAATGCAGGTCCTTGTAGATCTACCACCGTGTCTAAAACCATAGGGTGTAAATGGATCTACAAAAGGAAAAGGGGAAAGGTAGAGACCTTTAAAGCTAGATTGGTAGCTAAAGGCTATACTCAAAAGGAGGCTATACTCAAACTTTCAAAGGAACAAGCACCTAAAACCCAAGAGGAGGTTGAACGCATGCGTAACATTCCATATACTTCAGCAGTTGGTGGTTTGATGTATGCAATGTTGTGCACTAGACCAGATATACATTACAGCATGGGGACTGTAGCGATTTCAGTCCAATCCAGAATGGAACATTGGATCATGGTTATGTATATTTAAGTATCTTCGTAGGACGAAGAACTTAATGCTTGTTTACTCTGGAAGTAATCTTATTCCGGCGGGATATACGGATTCGATTTCCAATCAGATGTTGATTCAAGGAAATCAACTTCTGGTTCTATATTTACTTTAGGAGGTGGAGCCATAGTTTGGAGGAGTGTCAAGCAATCTTGTATTGCTGATTCGACTATGGAGGCTGAGTATGTTCCTCGCTATGAAGCGTGAAAGGAAGCGATCGGCTCGGAAGTTCCTAAATGATTTGGAGGTAGTTCCAGAGGCAGAAAAAGCCATTACACTTTATTGTGATAATAGTGGGGCAGTGGCTAATTCTAAAGAACCACAAAGCTACCAAACACATTGAGCGAAAGTATCATCTCATAAGGGAGATAATACAACGTGGAGATGTGGATGTGGTAAAGATTCCTACAAAGCAAAACCTTGCTGATCCGTTCACAAAGACATTGACTCAAAAGAGCTTTGAGGGTCACCTAGAAGGGATGGGAATGAAGGATATGTCAAACTTGCTTTAGGGCAAGTGGGAGATTGTTGGAGTTATGTAAATATAGTGCCCTGGAAAGCAAGTGTATTTACATGTAACTTTATCTTCTTCGCCTGATTTTGTAATGAAAAATTTATTATTAATAAAACAAAAGAGTTTGGTTTTATCTGTATGAGAATTATATATCTGGTCATAAGGTACCAAGATTCATTTGTAAGTAATATATATATACATAGAGATGTATGGGAAACATGTATATTATTATAATCTGAATTAATTGATTCACAGTTGAATAATCAAGTTGGTCGTTTGATTATGGTTTAGACTGTAGTGTCGCGATTTATCTCCATATAAGTAAAGGAGTTTACTTAAAGGGAATGATGAGTTTCATATTATGATAGTAGTAGACTATCGATAATGGCATTATTAAAAGAATCTGGAATCAAGTATGTTTTCAAGAATAAAGTGGGTCGTTACTTTAATCTTAAAACATACAACTTAAGCATTCGCTTATTATGAACCATAATCTTGATGAGTGGTGAACTCATATGTGTTTCATTATAATTCTTGATATGATCGGAATGGATTTTTACAGGTAGTAATCCGATTATGCATGTTGGAATTATTAATTGAAACATGTATCGTGAACATTCACTCAAATAAAGAGTTTATAGAGTTATCATCTCTTAGATGTTTTAAGGAGATTTGGTGATTAAGCTGGTGCCGTAGTTTGATGGACTAGCTACCCATCAAGTCTTAACACTAAGATGAGATCTTATGTGTTAATCACCATATAAAGTAAAATGAGAGATCTAGAAGGAAAAACCAACATAAGGGCAAAACGGTAATTTTATCCTTTATTGTGCGGATGGCTATAATAAGGTTCTAAATAGGGTTTGCAATTGGACATATTCTCATAATATTTAATAATTCAAGAGTTCAACTAATTGTCTTTAGTGGAATGACATTTAGTTAATAAGCTAGAATTAATTCTAATGAGATTGAATTATTTCGGGCTTATTGAGCTTGAATTATCAAAGTCCAATAAGATTTCCCACTTGGCTTTAAGGAAGGTTATCAAGCTAAGTAAGAAGTAGTTTGGAGGCTTTAGAAGTCCATAATTGAATGATGGGCTTTTACTAATTAATGGTTAATTGGAAGCCCATATGTTCATTTAGAAATGGGCTTGTTTTGGTTTAATGTAATTGATTAGATTAATTATATTAAAACAATTTTTTTTTAAATGGAGAAGAAGCAATTTCGAAATTGTGTTAGGTTAGATGTGTAACCACACATTTGACATTAAAATACTAAATAAAGAGGGTCTTTATTATGGTTCATCATTATTAAATGGAGTTATGAACTTACCATTAAATGGTTTAATAGTTGGCTTTTAATGTTGGCATGTAACCTATTTGCATTCATTAGATTAAGGATGAAAGATGTGCATTAGATGGACCATCTTCCTTTTTTCTTCTTGCCAAAACCGAAATGGGTATTCAATAATAGGTTATGGTCTTTTCAAATAGCCATTTTAAAGATAAATGAAGTAAGTCTCATTTATTGGCTATTTGATGAGTGATTAATGTAAGAAGTGATGCATTGGATGCCTCTCACTCTTTCCATTCATGCATATTTCGAAATTGAGATGTAAGAAAGGGTTCTTGCATGGTTTTTAGACATTCTCTCCTTTCATGCAAGGTAGAACCGAAATTCCTAAGTGAAAGAATTGAAAGAGTTTCAATTTTGGTTCTTCTTCTTATAAGAAAATCTCCTCCAAATATTTCTTCTCCTTTCCCACCAAAGGATTTTGTTAACCTAGTTGTCCTTGAAGAACAAGTGGCAAATCTAATGTGTTGAGGATACTACAACAAGGAAGAAGATAGATTGCTAAAGGAAAAGACTCAATGGCAAAGGATTTGGATATAAGAAGGAGAGGATAGCGCAAATGAGGATTTAAAGTCATGTAGAAGGAGTTGGTAATTCCTTTTATCTTGTTCTTGGTTTTATTATCCTTATACCATATCATGTATGGATTAGCATGTTGATTTGGATATATTGCTTTCGCTGCAAGATGATTTCTTAAAAAATTTTGAAATCTATCGTTTCTCCATACTAAGCATGCTTTCTTTTTCCGATCCAACAGTATCCACAACTCTTTGATGACTCAGGTAATAATTTCGAGGATGAAATTTCTTTTAAGAGGGGGAGAAATATTGGGCCCCAATTTATTAATTGATGTTATTATGTATGAATTGATTTTGATTGTGTGATTTATTATTTAGTATGGTTGAATTGGAAGTATTGATGAAAAATTTAGATTAATTTGAGTATGGTTTGGTGTAGTGGAAATGAAAGAGTAAAAGGGTGTCTAAGGGCAAAATGGGAAGATCACTTAAGTTGGAGAGGCTAAGGCATTACATGGAGGGGCATATTGGTCTTTGCTTATGCATTTTATGCTTAAGTGATAGAATTAGATAAAGAAAGAGGGAAAGTGAAGGGAGAAAGAAGAGAGTGTCGTTGGTGGCTTAAGGGAGAAGAAGAGAAAATAGGGTTTTGCAATTCTTAAGGATTTCGAAGGAATTGAAGCTTCTTCTGGTAAGTATAAGCTTATTACTTCTTATTTGGGTTGGATGAAACTCTATAATAGCCTAACATGAGTAGAAATCGATTGTTAGAAGTTTATGGTAGAATCTCTTTGGGTTGATGATCTTCTGGTGTTTGTGATTGATTTTATGTTTGTAATGAGTTTAGAACTGAAGTTTAAGACATGATTTAAGGTTTAGATGTGTTATGTTTGCAAAATGGGAGGTTTATGATTGAAGATTGTAGAAAAATCAAGTTTCGGGGGAGATTTTTGGGCTTGCACGTGACGGCGCGCAAAGAAGTGTACGCCGCGGCGCATGCAAGAGTCCATGCCGCGACGTGCACAGGCAATTCGCCACGGCGAGCTCTAGCTTCTGTATGGATGTGTTTTGGTAATTTAAGCATAACTTGTGATGTAGATGTCCAAATAAGGTGATTGTTGATTCGTTGTTAACTATAGACTTGGAGCTACAAGTTTTGTGAAGGGATGAAGTTCTGAACCAGTCTCTAAAAATATGAAATTTTGGATGGAAGTTAAGCATAGAATTTTTGTTTTAGCTTTAGTTATAGTTTGACTTGTTAAAGTATGACTTTCCGATTTCTACACCAAATTGAATGGGATTTTGGTTATTGTTGAAGGAAATCAAGTGAGGCAAGAGGAGCAACAGGAACAAGAGGAAAGACATTCCTAGGCAAGCTTATAAGCAAGGAACTCAAGGTGGGTACATGTTTATAATAAAGTAAATAAGCTGCTCATTGTTTTGTTCAAATCAAGAAAGATTTAATGATTTAAATTGCATCATCAATGTTGCTTTATTAGCTTTTTGAGTGCAATGTGAAATTGTTATATGTTTGCTACATGATTTATATTGATTGATGAAAAGACTTTGAAAAGCATATCTCTTTCAAAGAATACATGCTCA
The DNA here is from genome assembly GCA_029891385.1 of Erythroxylum novogranatense. Lineage (NCBI taxonomy): Eukaryota > Viridiplantae > Streptophyta > Magnoliopsida > Malpighiales > Erythroxylaceae > Erythroxylum > Erythroxylum novogranatense. The sequence continues at coordinate 59,985,240 of CM057233.1, forward strand.
TGAAATCATGTTTTCAGAAATGATTCTTACAAGGATATCAAGATTATGAAAAACAAATTTACAAGCAAGTGCCATTTTGGCAACAAGTTTACAAGATTTTGAATTATGTATGTTATGTGGATTTGTGGTAGTCCCTCAAGAACTGTCACGTGCACGTTGAACCATGTAAAGGCTTCTCCCGCCTACCCGCTAGTGGCACGGAGCTCCCCACAAGGACTCCCTCAAGAAACTACGACTACACAAGACCATTTCGATGGGAATGTGTAGTGCGTCATGAACCCGGACTAACCCAAACCATTCTACTATGCTTACATGATTATGATATGTTATCATGTTTCATGCATACATGTGTTAAATTCTACTTATGAATTGTTTAAAAATCAAGCATTTCGAGAAAATGACTTTTACATGCGCAATTACTATGGTTTCAAAAAGTGTATCACGGTAATGAGTTATCTTTTGAAAATAGTTTTGCTTATTTCTGTATTATAAATATGTTCTCATGCGCTTTATAGCTCACCCCCTTTATCCTCCCCCATTCAGGTGATGAGCAAGAGACCGAGTAAGTCAAGAGTTATGGCATCACTCCGAGTCGTCACATTTATGTATTTTCAAGTTTTACTTTTGAAAGTCAAGGTTTTAGTTACATTTCAAGTTTTATGGGTTCAAGTGTATTTTGTATTTTTGGTTCTTGAACTCAAATGATGTATTATGGTTTGAAATGCGATTAAAGCATTGTAAAACTCATCTTTCGGTTATTAATGAGGTATGGATGTTTTTGTTCCAAATCTTTCGCATTGAATCATTTAGAAGTTTACGTGAGTGTATGTTATTAAGTTTTGGGTTGGGTTGATTTAATAAAATGAGGAAAAGTTTCAGGTTTGTTCTCTATGGGCCAAAGGAGGCGTTCACCGCGACGAGGCCTTATGCTCGCCGCGGCGAAGCTGCATGCGCGGGTTCACCGTGACGAGTGTTGGTTCGCTCACCGCGACGAGGGTTTTTTCGCTCTCCGTGGCGAGGGCTCAATCGCTCGCCGCGGCATAGCTACCTGAGAGGTTTCACCGCGGCGAGACATCGCAGGCCACGGCGATGCCTGCTTGTGCTTCCGAGGGATTCCTTTCTTCTTTTAACTTATATGTATCAACTCTAAAGCCTCCCCTCACGCACCAAGCACCGCGCTTACGTATCTGATGTTGAGCTCCGAAAACGGGGTCCAACATGTGGCCTTTTAATGTTGGGTCCGTGTTTTGTGTACGGGGGTGTGTTGCCCCGCATACTTCAAGTTTGCACGCGACCACAACCTTAATCAGTATTGTCCTCTTTGGTACTTGAACTCGAGACCTCAAGGTTTTGTTGCATCTAATTGCACGCCTCTTACCGCTGAGCTAAGTGTATGCGGGGCAACACACCCTGGTACACAAAACACGGACCCAACACTAAAGGTCCAATCCTCTTAAGAATCTTATAAGGATCAATGTATCTCGGGCTTAACTTGCCCTTTTTTTCCAAATCTCAATACACTATGCCAAGGCGACACTTTCAGAAAAAACTCTGTCTCCAACATTATATTCCATATCCGTTCTATGTTCATCCATATAGTTTTTCTGTCTATTCTGAGTCACTTTTATTCGACTACTGATCAATTTCTCCTTCTCTATAGTATCCTGTATCAGTTCTGAACCCTCAGTCATTCTCAAACCTTCTTCATCCCAATATAGAGGTGATCGACATTTTCTGCCATACAACACCTCATATGGTGCCATCCTAATGCTGCTATGATAATGATTGTTATAAGCAAACTCAATCAATGCTATGTATTAATCCTTAGCTCCCTGAAATTCCAGAACATAAGCTCTGAGGATATCCTCAACAGTCTTGATAGTTCTCTCACTCTGTCCATTTGTCTGAGGATGAAATGTTATACTAAAATTTAACTGTGTGCCTATAGTTGACTGTAAGCTCTTCCAGAATCTTGAAGTAAATTTGGGATCCTTTTCTAATACAATAGACACTAGGACCCTATGCAATCTCACAATCTTAGTCAAATATCTCCGAGCCAACTGGTATAATGTATTGGTCTCCCATACCTGTATAAAATAGGTCGACTTAGTTAATCGGTCCACCATTACCTATATTGCATCATTCTGTCTCAGAGTCTTAAGCAATCGCATTATAAAATCTATAGTAATTCGTTCCCATTTCCATTTTAGAATAGGAAACAAATGCAATTTTCCAACTGGAGCCTGATGCTCAACCTTAACCTACTGGCATGTTATACATTTAGAAACAAACTTCGCTATTTACTTTTTCATTCCAAGCCACCATAAATGTTGTTTCAATGTGTTATACATCTTGGTAGTACAAGGATGTATAGTATAAGTGGACATATGAGCTTCTTCTAAGATTTCCTTCCACAGATCATCAACATTAGGCACACATAGTCTCTGTTTTAGCCACAACGTATCATCTCTAAATTCTGACTTAGAATCTGTATTCTTCTTAACTTTCTCAATCAATTTCACCATTTCAGGATCTTTACTCTGTACTCTTCTAATCCGATCATGTAACATTGACCTCAGTTTCAATGTGGTTGTCAATGCTTCACTTTTTTCTAAATTCAACTCCACATTCAAAACTCTCAATTGTATCAGGCTTGGTAACCTCAATAACTAGATCTAAGCTACACTGGTATTCAACTTTCTGCTCAAAGCATCAGCCACTATATTAGCCTTCCCCAGATGATACTCAATTATACAATCATAGTCTTTCAGTAACTCTATCCATCTTCTCTGTCTTATGTTTTGCTCTTTCTGGCTTAACAGATACTTCAAGCTCTTATGATTAGTGTATGTCTAAAATGTCTCGCCATATAAGTAATGTCTCCAAATTTTTAGAGCAAAAGCTACTATTGCAAGCTCTAAATCATGTACCAAATAATTCATCTCATGAGACCTTAATTGGCTCAAAGCATAGGCTACCACCTTACCATACTACATCAATACACATCCTAGTCCCTGATGGAACACATCACTGTATATCACAAATCCATTGGATCCTGATGGAATAGTAAACACCGGAGCTGTATTCAACCTATGTTTCAACTCTTTAAAACTTTTCTGGCACTCGTCATTCCATCTAAATGCGACATTCTTCCTCAGAAGTTTAGTCAGAGGGGCTGAGATTAAAGAAAACCCCTCAACAAACTTTCAATAATAACTAGCTAATCCAAGGAAACTCCGGATCTCTAATACATTCTTCGATGTCTCCCATCTTATTACTATTTCAATTTTTACTGGATCGACCTGAATACCACGCCCGTTACTATATGACCCAGAAATACCACCTAATTAAGCCAAAATTCACATTTACTGAATTTTGCATACAATTTTTTTTCTCTTAGTCTACAAAATTATTCTTAGATGTTCAGTATGTTCCTCATTACTTTTTAAATACACCAGAATATCATCAATGAACACAATTACAAACCTATCTAGGTAATGTTGGCCTCCAAACTTTTTTTCTTGATAAATGAGCATGATTAGGTTAATTTTGGGATCTTCTTATATTAGTTTATGCTGACGAGATTATGTTACATAGGTGAATTGGATTAAAGCCAAAGTGATAATTTGCTTAAGGGGTATTTTGGGGAGATCCCTTAAGTGGGAAGGTTTTAAGGCTTTGAAGGAGGGCCAAAATGGGCAAAGGAATTTATTGAATTGCATTTTAAAAGCCAAAAACATGGTGAGGAAGAACAAAATAAAGAAACCAAAAAAGTAAGAAAGAAGGTAGAGAGAGTGTCGTGGGTTTAGAGAGAAAAGAGAGGTTAAGCTAGCTTTTGATTTTTCTCAACCTTCAAGAGGGATTTTGAGAGTGATCAAGAAGGGAAAATATAGAGGAAGATAAGAGCTTTCATTCGGATTTCTAGAAGGGGGTTTTGGTTTCAAGAGTTTAGAAAATGCATGGGTCTAAGAGTTTTAGAATCAATTTATACATTAATTTCTTTGGGTTCTCATCTAGAAATCTCTATTGATTTGTGGATTTTATTTATGTTAAAAAGGGAATCAAGAAGGACAAGAGGAAAAAGAGGGGAGGAACATTTGAGTAATTTGCCAATAAGAAATTCAAGGTGGGTTACATTTTTATAATTGACTAATAAGCCATAAATGTTTTCTTTCAAGAGAAGTGTTGCATATTCTATACATCAATTTAGTAAATGAAAAATGAAATGTTTTTGAAAAGACATCATGTCTTGAAAAATCAAGTTTTTGATCTAGTGCCATTTTGGGAAACAAGTTTACAAGTCATGAAATTACAAGTTTTTGATCTAAAGGCTTCTCCCGCCTGCCTGCTAGTGACATGGAGTTCCGTCACGGACTCCCATAAGTTCATGGCTACGCAAGACCGTTATGCAGAAATGTGTAGTATATTCTATTTTGGATCCACTCGAACCAATTTGATGTGCCTTGTGTGTTCATGATATTTTGGCAGTAGTGATGTATCCATGTTATGAGTTAATGTGAGTTTTTGCAATGAAGATGATTATTTCAATGGTTTTTGCTTGTTATCGATTATAAGTTTGTTACCCACGGGCTTTAAGCTCACCCCTCAAATCTCGTCCCACACATTCAGGTGATGAGCAGGATATCGAGTAGATCAAAGGGACAAGGCAGCACTCCTAGTTTGATTATTTTGTAGCTGAAGCAAGTTTGTAAAGCAAGGCTTTAGTTGCAATTTTGGCCAATCATGTAATCTTTTGTATTTTGAGATTTTGATGTATCAATATATTTGCGGCTTGAAATGCCCACTAAAGCTTTGTAAAACTTTCATCGGTTGATGCAAATGGAATATGTTTGCATATTTACTTATGACTCTCTCAAGTTTATATGTTGAAAATTTTCCAGCTTCATAAAGGAAGCTTCGCTTTCTAACTTCAGGGAAAATTCTGGGTTACCTAAGTTGATTTAGGCAAATGTGCCTTATAGTTAGTTGTACATATTTCTGGCATCTTTCCAACGATAGTTAGCATGAAAATTTTGGATGTCTGAGTTGAAAGTCAGGGTCCTAATAAGGGAAGAGGCGCAAGAGAGGAGTTGTACCTTATGCCTTTTTGCTTCTTCTGTGATGACATCATTGATGATGTCATCTTTTTTTCTGTGTTTTGTATTGTCTTTGTTTTGTTTCTTCTTAGTTTTGCTCCTTCTGCCTTTTTGTTTCTTTTATGATGTCATCTTCTTCTGTGTTCTGTATCATTTGTGTTTTGCTCCTTCTTAGTTTTGCTCCTTTTGCCTTTTTGCTGCTTCTATGATGACATCATTAATGATGTCATCTTCTTCTGTGTTTTGTGTCATCTGTTTTTATTTCTTCTTAGTTTTGCTCCTTCTGTCTTTTTGTTTCTTCTGTGATGATGCCTTCTTCTTCTGTGTTTTATATCATTTACGTTTGGCTTCTTTTTAGTTTTGCTCCTTCTGCCTTTTTGCTTCTTCTATGATGATGTCATTAATGACGTGATCTTCATCTATGTTTTGTATCATCTGTGTTTTACTTCTTCTTAGTTTTGCTCCTTCTTCCTTTTTGCTTCTTCTGTGATGACGTCATTGATGACGTCATCTTCTTCTGTGTTTTGTATCGTCTATTTTTTGCTTCTTCTTAGTTTTGTTCCTTCTGCCTTTTTGCTTCTTCTGTGATGACGTCATCTTTTTTCTGTGTTTTGTATCGTCTGTGTTTTGCTTCTTCTTAGTTTCACTCCTTCTATGTTACTATTTATGAACTCCTTCTGTGTTTTATTTCTTTTGAGTTTCACTTCTTCTGTGTTTGCTGACGCGTCTTCTTCTGTGTTTTGTTGACGTGTCTTCCTTTGTGTTTTACTTCTTCTGTGTTTTGCTTCTTCTGTCTTTTGCCTCTTCTACCTTTTTGCTTCCTCTGTGTTTCGCTCCTTCTGTCTTTCACTTTTTCTATCTTTTGCTTTTTTTGCCTTTTTGCTTCCTCTGTGCTTTGCTCCTTTTGTCTTTCGCTTCTTCTATCTTTTGCTTCTTCTGCATTTTTGCTTCCTCTATATTTCACTCCTTCTATCTTTCACTTCTTCTATCATTTGCTTCTTTTACCTTTTTGCTTCCATTGTGTTTCGGTCCTTTTGCCTTTTTGCTTCCTTTGTGTTTCGCTCCTTCTGCCATTTTGCTCCTTTTATCTTTTACTTCTTCTACCTTTTCGCTCCCTCTGTGTTTTGCTTCTTCTACTTTTTCGCTCCTTCTGTTTTTTGTTTCTTTTGACTTTGGCTTCTTCTGTGTTTTGCTTCTTTTGGCTTTTTGCTTCTTCTGTGATGATGTCATCTCCTTCTGTGTTTCTTCTGTGATGACGTCATCTTCTTCTATGTTTTGGTTCTTCTATATTTTGTTTCTTCTGTCCTTCGCCTCCCCCTATCTTCTGTTCCATTTTCCTACCCTCCACAGAAGATAGAATCCGACCTCAGGGTCTGCCTCAAAGTTGTAGGTCTCCAAGCCTTCTTTGGAATCGTCCTAAGAGGGTCTTAACCTGATAATCCTAACGTCAGTTGTGCTAATTGTCCCAAGATTGTGTAAAATGGTTAAGGTCGACATTTGTTCAAAAATAGTAAAAGTAAGTCTTCCTAGTGGGGGCATGCCACCCTTGCGGGACACATGTCCAGATGTCCCTTTGGCTGTCGGGCTCGTGACCCTCAAGGGTGGGGTGTCCAATAGGTAAGGTTGAAACACCTTGTTCATCAATACCATAAATGTAGCTGGGGCATTAGTCAACCTAAATGGCATTACTAAGAACTCATCTGAAGGCCCTCTTTGATACATCAGCCTCTGGTATCTTTAGTTGATAATACCCAAATCTCAAATCAAGCTTAGTAAATGCTTGAGTTCCCTGCAGTTTATCAAACAAGTCATCGATTCTAGGCAATGGGTATTTATTCTTCACTGTAATCTAATTGAGTTGCTTATAATCGATGCACAATCTCAAAGTACCATCCTTCTTTTTCACAAATAATACTGGAGCGTCCCAAGGTGAAACACTAGGCGTAATGAACCCCTTCTCGAGCAACTCTTGCAATTGAACTTTCAACTCCTTTAGTTCCACAAGTGCCATCCTATATAGAGGAATGGATATAAGAGCAACACCTGGAATTAAGTTAATTGTTAACTCCGTTTCTCGATCTAGAGGCAAACTAAGTAATTCAGCGGGAAATACGTCTAGGAATTCCTTAACTATAGGAATATCTTGTACACTCTGTTCGGCTCAAGTATCAATCACGTGGGCCAAATAGGCCTCACATCCACCATACATTAACTTCAGAGCACTAATAAATGAAATCAGTTTGGTTGGCATTGCTTCGCTAATGCCTCTGAATACTACACTTGGTTGACCAGGAGACTTTAAAATCCTTCCTTCGTATAACAGTTCATGATGGCCCTATGAGTGGTGAGCCAATTCATGCCTAAGATGGCATCTATCTCATTTAACTGTAAAATAATCAAATCTGCTCTAGGAAAATCCCGGGAGGTACATCATGTTGGACCCCAAACCTGTTTTCATGATATTATTAAGTATGGATTATGTTAATTGTATGATTTAGGATATAATTTGATTTTTTAAAAGTGTTAGTGGAAAATTTAGCTAAGTTTGAGTTTAGCATGGAATAAGTGAAAATAAAGGGACAAAAGTGCTTAAGGGTAAAATAGTCAAGACACTTAAGTTGGGAGATTTTAGGCTTAACCAAGAGGGGCATTATAGACTTTGTACTCTCTTGTAGGTTTAAGAAATTAAAGGAAGAAAAGAAAAGAAGAAAGAAAGGAAGAGAAGGAAAATAGAAAGAAGGAGAAGGGAGCATCGTCGAAGAAGGAGGAAGAAGAAGGAGAAAGAGGAAAACTTGGTTTCGACGATTTCAAGCGGTGTAGAAGCATTCTTGTAAGATACTCTCATCTATCTTTGTTTGAGTTGGATTGAACTTTAGATTTGGGTGGAATGAGTAGAAATCGTAGATTTAGGGTTTAGGGTGAAATGTTGTAGATTTGCTTGGTTTGTGTTTGTTGATGTATTTGGTGTTAGAATAAGTGTAGAATGGAGGTTTATGACTTGATTCATGGTTTAGATGTGTTGTTGTTGAGAAAGGAAAGATTTAGAGTCGGAAATGTTGCAGATCTGTCGAATATCTGGGTTTGGAGCCCCGCACGTCGCGACGAGCTTCAAGGCCGCACGCTTGCGACGTGTGCAAGGCACGCCTTGACGACGTGCGATAGAGGCAAAGACGCCTTGACGACGTGCCATCACCGCCGCAAGTGGCGTGCCGAACCCTTCGTCATGGCGAGTGGTGCCTCGTCGTGGCGAAGCGATTTTCCAGCAGAAGTATTTTAGTGTTTTGATCATATCCTTTGATCTGAAGTACTTTTGGGGTTTTAGAGGCTTTGTGAACTAGAGATAGATCTACAAGTTAGATGAAGTGATGAAGTGATGAATTAGTTCTAAGAGTGTGGAATTGTGGATGGAAGTTAAGAATAGAATTATGGTTTCAACATGAGTTCGAATGAGAATTTGATTCTTATTTTAGGAGACCAAGAGAGGCAAGAGGATCAAGAGGATCTAGAAAACTCATTCCTAGGCAAGAACAAGCAGGATATCGGTGGGTTCATGTTTATAATAAAGTATATAAGTGCTCATTGTTTAGTTCAAATCAAGCAAGATTTTATGCATTTGCATTTCATCATCCACGAATCACATTGCATACTACCATGAATGAGGATATGCTGCATTATGATTGCATTCATGATTATTATCAAGATTTTACAAAGGTGTTTTCCTTTCACGAATACAAGTGCATGACTTCAAGCTTTATGAATTATACATGACAAGCAAGTTACAAGCAAGATTACAAACAAGTGCCGAGTTAGCAAATCGGTTTACAAGAATCTGAATTATGCATGCTTATGTGGGTTTGTGGTGTCCCTCGAGAATTAGTCAAGTGCACATTGACTCGAGAAGGCTTCTCCCTTTGCCCGACTGTGGGCATGGGTTTCTCGATAGATTCCTCATGAAACTACGCTACACATCAACATTTCGATGGCTATGTGTAGTACGTCACGAACCCGGGACACCCAAACCATCATTTTATGTGTTATGATTTGTTATGTGACATGCATCATGATTTATTCAAGAATCAAGTATTTTACAAGAAATAACTCATACATGCTCAAGTACTAGGATTTCAGCAAGAATTACGACAATGAGATATTTTGAATATTATTTTTGCTTATTACTATATTATAAATATGTTCCCACGAGCGTTATAGCTCACCCCCTCTAATCTCCCACATACAGGTGACGAGCCGTAGATCGAGTGAGTGAGTCACGAGTGCACGGCAAAGACTCAGTTCATTTTGTCATATTTATGTTTCAAGACTTTAATTACATTTCAATTATCATCGGTTCAAGAGTGTTTTAGATTTTGGCTCTTGAATTCAAAGTTGTGAATTAGGTTGAGATATTTTAATGCCTTATGAAACCCACCTTTTGGAGCATGAATTATGCATATATACATTTTAAAGATTACAAGCAAGTTTTGCTTATTTTTATGATGGGTCCATTATACTTAAGACGGTCACTATTTACTTTACATGTTCACGGTTTATTTACATGACACGAAGCATGTTTTCACGTATGTTACCATGAGGCCCATCGGTCTTCCGGGCTTTCTTTTAAAAGTATAAGTAGCACGTTTTTCCATACACGCACTCTCGTCAGACGTTGGGCTCGGCGTGGGTCCAACATGTTTGGTATCAGAGCGCCTAGGTTTTTGATCTAGGGCTGCATGACATGGCTTTTAAGAAATAACTTGCATTGTTTTACACAATAAGAACTGTTTTTGCATACTTTGAAAATTGTCGTACTTGCACTAAAATTTTTCAATGGTTTTCTATTCAAGGAGTGAACATGCCACCTCGTAGGAGAACTCGGGGAGCTACGACTCGATCTCATTCTCGTCAGGGGAGTACGGACGAATCCCATATGCCTCAGGAGGCCGGGACACAGTCTGTTCCAATTTCAGAGGCACCTAGTTTGCAGCAAGAAGTGCCTCCTCCGCCTCCTCAGATGCCTCAGGGAACACCCATGGATCCGGGTTTCTTTCAAGCCTTTGCACAGGCTTTTACATATGCCATGGGTCGAGATCGAGATGCCGATGCAGAGACTCCAGAGAGCGAGTGGGCGATATGACAAGCTCCTAAGTTTGGGGCTGTAGATTTCGATGGGACAACGAATCCCAAGAGGCGTAAGCTTGGTTGAAGAGGACCGAGAGGGTCTTAGTTCAGATGAGGACAAAATTGGATTATGCCGTCGATCACAGCGAGGAGATGCACCGCATTGGTGGGAGATAAAGTGCCCACGGTCGGTGGTTCCTTCGGTCTTTGACATGGAGGGATTTTGTAGAGGTTTTCGGAAGAAGTATCTTTCCAGGTGTATGTGCAAGATAAGGTCGAGAGTTTCAAATCGATGCGAGAGGGACATGAGTGTGAGCGAGTACGAGCTGAAGTTCACACAGCTTTCCAGATATGCAGGCAACATTGTGGCAACAGAGGAAGACAAGTGCCGCAAGTTTGAGGGAGGTCTTCATTTGGGAATCAGGGAGAAAGTCCTGATTCACAATTTGTGTGATTATCGGCGATTAGTGGATGCTACTCTTGGTAGAAGTCCGGAGAACATCAGGAATGAAGCGAACAAGAAGAGAAAGAACAGAGAACAGAGTTTCAGGAAGGGTGCTAGTGCTCCATTGCCTGAGAGGAGCACGAGGGGTACGCACAGTCAGAGTGAAGTGGTTAGCAGTGGTGCTACCGAGAACAAGCGAGCAAGAGTCATTTTGAGCAAGCCTCTAATGTGGGAGGTTCAGGTAGAGCAGGCAGGAGCGGGTTCACTTACCCCATATGTGACCAGTGTGGGAAGCACCATCAGGGAGAGTGTCTCGATCTCTTGGCGTTTGTTTGAGATATGGTGAGAAGGGCATATAGCCAAGCATTGCCCGCAGGATCTAGACCGAAGGGGTCATTTGAGCTCCTAGGCGTGCGAGAGCAGTGGGAACGGACGATTCTTGGTAGGCGCCTACGGGCTGCGAGGAAGACTGTTCCTTCAGGAAGGCCAAGGGGTCAGGCGCCAGCAAGAGTTTTTGCCATGACCAGGGAGGAAGCAGCAGCCGCACCTGAGGTTGTCACGGGTATGGCTCAGTTATTTGATGCCCCAGTATATGTTTTGATTGATTCTGGTTCCACGCACTCATTTGTTTCTGCTAGCATAGCATTGCATGGTGTGAGTTCTGTGCCTTTGGATAGGCCATTACTTGTTAGTACTCCTCTAGGGAGGAATGTGATGATCAGTCAGGTGTATGAGCAGTGTGAGCTCTTCATAGATGGTGCTAGATTGGTAGTGGACTTACTACCGCTAGACCTTAGCGGATTAGATGTGATCCTGGGGATGGATACCAAGGAGAAGTATCTGGCCAAGTTAGATTGTGGTCAGAAAGAGGTAGAGTTTGATCTGGGCCATGGTGAGAAGGTGATCTTCGAGGGACGGAAGACACCAAAGACTCAAGACTGATTTCAGCTATATTGGCTGAAAGGATGATGGGCCAGGGATGTGAAGCTTTCTTGGCACATGTTGTGGATGCCGATGTGCATGAAGGGAAGTTAGAGGATTTCCCGGTTGTAAGGGAATTTTCAGATGTTTTCCCAGATGAGTTACCAGGTTTGCCGCCGGTTAGGGAAATCGAGTTTGCCATTGACTTGATTCCCGGAACCGCGCCTATTTCTATTCCGCCTTCTACAGATGGCTCCAAATGAGTTGAGAGCTTAAGGAACAGTTAGAGGCTGTTAGAGAAGGGGTATGTCGAGGCTAGTTCGTCTCCTTGGGGAGCGCCAGTGTTGTTTGTTAAGAAGAAGGATGGATCATGGCGTATGTGCATTGATTATCGGAGGCTCAACAAGGTGACGATTAAGAACAAGTATCCGTTGCCACGGATAGATGATCTGTTTGATCAGCTGCAGGGAGCTAGAGTTTTCTCCAAGATAGATCTCAGGTCAGGCTATCATCAGCTCAAGATCAAGGAGTCTGATGTTAGCAAGACAGCTTTCAGGACCCGTTATGGGCACTATGAGTTTTTGGTTATGCCATTCGGCTTGACCAATGCTCCAGCTGCTTTCATGGATCTTATGAACAGGGTCTTCAGGGAGTTTCTGGATCAGTTTGTCATAGTGTTTATAGATGACATTCTGGTGTATTCTAAGAATGAGGAAGATCATGAGGAGCATCTCAGGATTATTTTGCAGACTCTTAGGGAGAGAGAGCTTTATGCTAAGTTCAGCAAGTGTGAGTTCTGGCTTCATGAGGTGACTTTCCTTGGACATGTAATTTCGCAGGATGGTGTACATGTTGATCCGAGGAAAGTTGAAGCAGTAGTAAGTTGGCATGCACCCAAGACAGTGACAGAGGTAAGGAGTTTTCTAGGCCTTGCAGGTTACTACAGGAGGTTTGTAGAAGGATTCTCCATGATAGCTGCTCCGATGACCAAGCTATTGAGGAAGAATCAGAAGTTTATATGGACTGATGAGTGCCAGAAGAGCTTTGAGGAGCTCAAGCTCAGGTTGACTAGTGCTCCAGTGTTGATTTTGCCTTCAGGTGATGAAGGCTATCTGATGTCTGATGATGCCTCGAGGAAGGGTCTAGGTTGTGTATTGATGCAGGGAGACAGAGTGATAGCTTATGCTTCAAGGCAACTGAAGCAGTATGAGTTGAATTATCCGACTCATGACTTGGAGTTAGCAGCAGTGATCTTTGCCTTGAAGATTTGGAGGCATTATTTATATGGAGTTCAGACACGGATTTTACAGATCATAAGAGCCTTAAGTACTTCTCGAGCCGAAGGAATTGAATTTAAAGGCGTAGAAGGTGGATTGAGCTACTCAAGGACTATGATTTGTTGATTGAATACCATCCGAGCAAAGCGAATGTAGTGGCGGATGCTTTGAGCGTAAAGTCGTCCATTGCCTTTGTTGATTAGTTTACCTTCCTTTATTGGAAGAGATGGCCAAGCTTAAGATAAGCTTGAAGCGGGAGGAACAGTTGCCTTTTAGCTACTTTCAGAGTGAGGCCTATACTCGGGGAGAAGGTTAGGGAGTTGCGAGCTCGGGATGCGATTTGAGCAAGCTTAGAGGAGATTCGAATGGCAAGGTTTCAAGTAGTAGTGAGAGAGGATGGACTTATGATGGTGGTAGATGACTTTGCATTCCGCATGGCGAGGAAGTTAAGGATGAGATATTAGATGAGGCACACAATCGCCTTTATGCCATGCACCAGGTAGCACCGGGATGTACCGAGATTTGAGAGCGCATTTCTGGTGGAAGGGCATGAAGAGGGATGTAGCAGAATATGTCAGTAAGTGTCTTGTGTGTCAGCAAGTCAAGGCTGAACACCAGGCGCCTTCAGGCAAGTTGAGGCCATTGTCTATTCTTGAGTGGAAGTGGCAAAGAGTAACCATGGATTTTCTGATGGGTTTGCCTAAGACTAGTAGGAAGCATGATGCCATATGGGTTATAATGGATCGATTGACGAAGTCAGCCCATTTTCTGGCGATCAGGCAGACTGATTCGTTGCATGTGCTAGCCAGGAAGTACATTGATGAGATAGTAAGGTTGCATGGAATTCCAGATTCCATAGTTTCTGACAGGGATCCTAGGTTCACTTGAGATTTTGGGGAAGTTTGCGAAGCTTTAGGTACTAAGTTACATTTTAGTACGGCATTTCACCCTCAGACGGATGGTCAATCTGAGAGGACCATTCGGACACTTGAGGGAATGCTCAGAGCATGTGTTATGGATTTCAAGGGAGCCTGGGATGAACATTTGCCATTGGTCGAGTTTGCTTACAACAACTCGTACCATTCGAGTATTCAGATGGCTCCATATGAGGCTTTGTATGGACGGAGGTGTAGGACTCCGATATGTTGGGATGAGGAAGGAGATAGGAAACTGGTTGGACCAGAGTTGATTCAGTTGACAGTGGATAAGGTCAATCTAGTTAAGTAGCGGCTTAAGGCAGCCCAGGACAGGATGAAGAGTTACATTGATGCTCATCGAAAGGAGATGGAATATGAAGTCGGTGAGAAAGTGTTTCTCAAGACGTCTCCTTGGAAGGGAGTTATGAGGTTTGGTAAGAAAGGCAAGTTAAGTCCAAGATATGTAGGTCCTTATGAGATTCTTGAGAGGATCGGACCTTTAGCTTACAGGTTGGCGTTGCCGCCAGTTGTCTCGGATCCACAATGTCTTTCATGTTTCCATGTTGAGAAGGTACAGATCAGATCCTTCTCATGTCATTCGAGTTTCGTACATTCTGTTGAGAGACGACTTAAGTTATGAGGAGATTCCTAGCAATCTTGGACACCAAGGATAAAGTCCTTAGAAACAAGATAAAGCAGATTAGTTAAGGTTACGTGGAGGAACCATGCGATGGAAGAAGCCACGTGGGAGCCCTTAGATGCCATGAAGGAGAAGTATCCAAGTCTATTCGATGATTCAGGTAAATTTCGAGGACGAAATTTCTTTTAAGGGGGGGAGAATTGTTGGACCCCAAACCTGTTTTCATGATATTATTAAGTATGGATTATGTTAATTGTATGATTTAGGATATAATTTGATTTTTAAAAGTGTTAGTGGAAAATTTAGCTAAGTTTGAGTTTAGCATGGAATAAGTGAAAATAAAGGGACAAAAGTGCTTAAGGGTAAAATAGTCAAGACACTTAAGTTGGAGATTTTAGGCTTAACCAAGAGGGCATTATAGACTTTGTACTCTCTTGTAGGTTTAAGAAATTAAAGGAAGAAAAGAAAAGAAGAAAGAAAGGAAGAGAAGGAAAAAGAAAGAAGGAGAAGGGGCATCGTCGAAGAAGGAGGAAGAAGAAGGAGAAAGAGGAAAACTTGGTTTCGACGATTTCCGACAGTGTAGAAGCATTCTTCAGGTAAGATACTCTCATCTATCTTTGTTTGAGTTGGATTGAACTTTAGATTTGGGTGGAATGAGTAGAAATCGTGGATTTAGGGTTTAGGGTGAAATGTTGTAGATTTGCTTGGTTTGTGTTTGTTGATGTATTTGGTGTTAGAATAAGTGTAGAATGGAGTTTTATGACTTGATTCATGGTTTAAATGTGTTGTTGTTGAGAAAGGAAAGATTTAGAGTCGGAAATGTTGCAGATCTGTCGAATATCTGGGTTCGGAGCCCCGCGCGTCGCGACTTCAAGGCCATGACGCCGCGACGTGTGCAAGGGCACGCCTTGACGTGCAGGACCGCCGCCGTGGCGTGCCGTGCCCTTCGTCATGGCGAGTGGTGCCTCGTCATGGCGAAGCGCTTTCAGCAGAAGTATTTTAGTGTTTTGATCATATCCTTTGATACTGAAGTACTTTTGGGGTTTTAGAGGCTTTGTGAACTAGAGAGATAGATCTACAAGTTAGATGAAGTGATGAAGTGATGAATTAGTTCTAAGAGTGTGGAATTGTGGATGGAAGTTAAGAATAGAATTATGGTTTCAACATGAGTTCTGAATGAGAATTTGATTCTTATTTTAGGAGACCAAGAGAGGCAAGAGGATCAAGAGGATCTAGAGGAAACTCATTCCTAGGCAAGAACAAGCAGGATATCAGGTGGGTTCATGTTTATAATAAAGTATATAAGTGCTCATTGTTTAGTTCAAATCAAGCAAGATTTTATGCATTTGCATTTCATCATCCACGAATCACATTGCATACTACCATGAATGAGGATATGCTGCATTATGATTGCATTCATGATTATTATCAAGATTTTACAAAGGAGTGTTTTCCTTTCACGAATACAAGTGCATGACTTCAAGCTTTATGAATTATACATGACAAGCAAGTTACAAGCAAGATTACAAACAAGTGCCAGATTGGCAAATCAGTTTACAAGAATACGAATTATGCATGCTTATGTGGGTTTGTGGTGTCCCTCAGAATTAGTCAAGTGCACATTGACTCGTAAAGGCTTCTCCCTTTGCCCGATCGTGTAGCACGTGGTTTCTCAGATAGATTCCCTCATGAAACTACGTCTACACATCAACATTTCGATGGCTATGTGTAGTACGTCACGAACCCGGGACACCCAAACCATCATTTTATGTGTTATGATTTGTTATGTGACATGCATCATGATTTATTCAAGAATCAAGTATTTTACAAGAAATAACTCATACATGCTCAAGTACTAGGATTTCAGCAAGAATTACGACAATGAGATATTTTGAATATTATTTTTGCTTATTACTATATTATAAATATGTTCCCACGAGCGTTATAGCTCACCCCCTCTACTCTCCCACATACAGTGTGAGCCGTAGATCGAGTGAGTGAGTCACGAGTACGGCAAAGACTCCAGTTCATTTTGTCATATTTATGTTTCAAGACTTTAATTACATTTCAATTATCATCGGTTCAAGAGTGTTTTAGATTTTGGCTCTTGAATTCAAAGTTGTGAATTAGGTTGAGATATTTTAATGCCTTATGAAACCCACCTTTTGGAGCATGAATTATGCATATGTCTGTTTTAAAGATTACAAGCAAGTTTTGCTTATTTTATGATGGGTCCATTATACTTCGACGGTCACTATTTACTTTACATGTTCCGCCTGGTTTATTTACATGACACGAAAGCATGTTTTCACGTATGTTACCAAAGAGCCCATCGGTCTTCATGGGCTTTCTTTTAAAAGTATAGTAGCACGCTTTTCCGCCACGCACTCTCACGTCGACGTTGGGCTCCAGCGGGTCCAACACATCACATGTACCGCAGCGAAAAACAAAATTTTGTTCCCAGACTTTCCCAATCCTGGATCCGTATCCGTATGAAGACATCAACCTAAATAGCCAAAGAGACTATCTCTAAAGGTGATCCACGCAGAGATCAGAAAATCTAACCAATCAAACCCCTTTGACCCGGAATAGCTAGAATGATTAAAGGTCGCTAGACCCTACCTCTCTCCGGAGAGTCAAGGAAACGTTGAACCTCTTGCTTGGAGAAGAGAGAAAGCGATGATGCTTAAGGAGGAAGAATTGAAAACCATTTTTCAAAGGAAAACTAAACACTTAAGTTTCCAACTCTTCCAACCCATAAGCAAAACCGTCGGCCATACTCCTTCTAAGCCTCCTTTTATGTATCTTTTAACTCTTTAAAAGAGTTCCATAAGAAGAAGCCAAGTGGATGGCTTTAAGCCATTCATTTATTAATGAATTAAAGAAAAGAGCTTTGAAAAGTCAAAGCTAATCTCTTCTTCCCTTCATTCCACGCACATGTCAATATATATATAATATTAATTAATTAATTACTTAATTAATTAACATATATATAATTACTAATAGGTCCAGTCAAACTGGGTTTGGTCCCTAAACTGCTTAGGGCCCCTTTGAAACAAACTCCTAAACCTTTCTTAGCAATATTGATGTCGCGATCTCATCGGGACATATCCCAATCCCATTGGGATTCATTTAATCCTAATGCTCTCCATAATTGGAACTCAGTCCAATTACTATTTTACAGATTCTCTGAAACACTCTTATGCGTGTGACCCTTTAGGTTCCCGGTTATGTTGGCCACTTAGATTAACAATTAATCTGAGCAAGTCATGAGCGGTATCTAGCAACACATCATGACTCCCAATTGACCAGAAAGTAATCGGTTTGATGTATTCATCACGAACCAGATCACGAACCCTTCCATAGTCAATTACCGTGCAATTCGTCCTTTCACCATCCTATACCCCACTTGATTATGAGTATGGTCAAAGTGTCAACTCTCACTAGACTGAGTCTAGCCCAAGTGATATCAGTTCTTGTTCTGGGACTCATTACTTTATATGTCAATGAAGACACTCTTCATGACATACATGCTGGCTAGCCTTAGTAATGATCCCGACAAGAGGCCATGGGTATCTCTTCTGCTAATCCAGAAGTGGTGAATCCTTTATTGGCTACTCAATTATCTTGAATACCTCAAGCGTACCCAAGCACCACCCTATGAGTTTCCTCCGGAAGGCAACAAGGAATGGAGTCAAAGCACGGATCAAGATATCAAGATATCCTTGAGTACCTCAAGTCTAAGGATACTTGCACCATTGCTATGATGAGATTATCAACGACACTTAGATAAGATATCCATGTGATGATCTCATGGCGGGTCATCCAATGAACTTACTACCGCTAGTAAGCATCCACATGTCAATTCTAAATATCTCATATTTACAGCTACGAGATCCACCGCTGATCCAATCAAGGAATATGACATGTGCTAGTCTATCCGATTAATGATGTCCATCTCATTAATCCTATGACTAGGAGAATTTAGATCTTGACATAATTGCACATGATAGGAATCTCGGGAGTATGAAAACATCATAATTTCCTTCATGCTATGTCATATATCATGGACTTCATTAATTTGATTAAAGATCAAATCAATTCATAAACAATGTTTATGAATATCAAATTAATGAATAATGCCTTTTCTTTATTTATTCATAAAGTCTGTACCGACTTTGAATAAAAGCAGCTAAAGGGATTGCCTTTAGGGCACAAATAAACGATGCCGATTTGAACAAGTCGACTTATCCAATGAACAAGTCGACTTATCGGTACCGAACATGTGTAAGTCGACTTACACATGGTACAAGTCGACTTATCACTTACAAATCTCCCACTTGACCTAAAGCCAATCGCCTTAGTATCTAATACCATAAGCGAGTCCATGACAATCACAATTCTCTTGTGACAATGGCTTTGTCAACGGAATAGCAACACTTTGCTCTGTGGGAATTCTCTCTATCAGGATATCATGTCGACTAATGATCTCCCGAATCGGCGAAGTACGAGTTCGGATCGTCGATAAGACCTTGGTTCCTTTGCTCACTGCGACTAGCCCCATTGTATCACAATACAATCCTATGGGCCCATCACGGTAGGGACGAGATCAAGTTCAATAATGAATTTCTTGATCCAAACCGCTTCCTGCGCATCTCATGCGAAATGTACTCTGCCTCGGTTGATGAATCAGCGATCCTCTCTTGTTTGGAACTTTTCAAACCGACCGCCACGCTATTCAAAGTGAATGTATATAACCCGATTGTGATTCGAATCTTCCTTATCGATTAAATACTAGCATCCGAATGCACGCTCACTGGAGATTTCCTTCTCCATAGATCGAAAACATCCTTAGTGCTTCGCAGTACTTGAGGATATTCTTGACACCACCCAAAGGACCCTCACCAGATCCGATTGGTATCTGCGTCGTAACACTTAGAGCATATGATACATCGTGCCTCGTATATAGCATTGTTCCATGTTAAACCTCTTTAGCATCTCATCTATGTAATGATGATTGTGAAAGACCAAGCAACCTTTTGATTTATCTCTATACATCTATATCCCAAGGATATAAGTTGCTTCACCAAGGTCTTTCATCGCAAATCGATTGACAACCAAATTTTAGCCGATTGTAGCATAGAGACATCGTTTCCTAGTAACGATATGTCATCTACATACAACACAAGGAATACGATTGCGATCCCATTAACCTTTTATACACCTGATGATCATCCGGATTTTGTGAGAAATCAAACTCTTTGATTGACTCATCAAAACGGATAATCCAACTCTGGATGCTTGCTTCAATCCAAACATGGATTTGAAGCTTGCATACCTTTTCGCCATCGATGGAAGTGAAGCCCTCGGGTTGTGTCATACACATCCTCGCAGATTTCCTCTCGGAAAGTCGTTTTCACATCCATTTGCCATATCTCATAATCATAATGAGTGGCAATGGCTAAGAGTATCCTAATGGATTTAAGCATTGCTACGGGTCAAGGTTTTGTCATAGTCAACTCTTTATCTGCGATTTAAATCCTTTAACCGTAAGCATTGCTTTATAGGTAATCAAATTACCATCCATGTTTGTTTTCTTCTGAAAACTCCTTTGCACCACAATGGGTTTTATCCTTCGTGTAACAACCAAAGTCCATACTTGGTTTTCATACATGGAATCCATTTGATTTCATGGCACAAAGCCATGTTCCGACTCAACTTTTCGAACTCGTTCATAGGTAGTAGGCGATCATCTCATATGAGCAATACGCCATTCTGTTCACTTACAAGAAATTCATATCTCTCGGGGCAAGTCGTATCCTACTTAACCTCTGAAATTGTGTGTGTAGAGAAGGTTGAACTGTTACCTCATCTATATGGTGTGAGCTTGATTGAGCAGATTGATCTATGTTTGTTCGAGAATCTTGAACTTCTCCAAGTTCAACTTTGCTCCCACCGCCCTCTTGTAAAAGAAACTCTTTCTTTAAGAAAACAAAGACGCTTGGAAACAAACAACTTTTGTTCTAAGCAAGGTAGAATTGATATTCCACGAACAAACACTTATCAGATTTTGCATCAAGCTAATCTGACTGTGTTCGCTTCACATAAGCAGGACAACCCCAAAAAGATAGGGCTTTCAATTAGTCCATATCTCCATATGGAGTAACCACAACTGCCTTTAATGGAACTCTGTTTAACAAGTAAACAATTTGTCTCGAAAGATATTCCCAAAACTGTGCAAAACCTATCATCAATCGCACCATGTCTAACAAGGTTCGATTTCTCCTTTCAGCCACACCATTGTGCTGCGGCGTGTAAGGTGGAGTATACTGAGATAAAATCCCATTATCTCTGAGATAATCCAAAACTGTTGGTCTAAGCATTTTCCACCACGATCAGATCGTAATGTATTCATACTTTTACCAAGTTAGTTTTCTACTTCATTTCTGAATTATTTGAACGTTTCAAACGCTTCTTGATTTGTATCTCATCGACATGAGATACCTATATCGTGAATAATCATCGATAAAAGTAATGAAGTAAAAACAACCACTTATGGCATGGATGGACATCGGACCACATACATCCGAATGTATTAGGTCTAATATTCCATTCACTCGTTTACCCTTCCCTTAAAGGATAACTTAGTCATCTTGCCTAATAAACAAGATTCGCATGTGTCATATGATTCATAATCAAATGACCCTAAACATCCACTCTTATGGAGCTTAGAGATGCGTGTCTCATTTATTTATGGGCAAGCCGACAATGCCATAAGTAAGTTGATTTTAAATTATCTCGATTATGTCTTTTCGCGTCATTGACATTCAGAACTGGATATGACATATCTAATATGCCAATTCAATTGCATAATGTACCAGTAGCATAGAGCCTTCCATTCGAACTAATAGAACAACCATTGCTACTAAAAGTCCAATGGAAATCAGCTCTATTTAAACATAAAACATACAATATGTTCTTTGTTTAAAACAGGTGCAAAATGTCAATCATCCAATTTGAATATAAGCCCACTAGGGAGTAACAAGACATAAGTGTCTACGGCTAATGAAGCAACTCTTGCTGCATTACCTACACGAAGGTCTAGTTCTCCTTTAATGAGCTTTCTACTGTCCCTGAAGCCCTGCATATCATTTCATATGTATGAGCCACATCCGGTATCAAATACCGATATGTTTGGATCAGGAATAGTATTAACCTCAATGACAAACATATTTGAAGGAGTAGAGGCATCTGATGCCTTTTACTGCTTCAGGGACTCCAGATAGATTTTACAGTTTCGCCTCCAGTGGCTAGTCTTGCCACATTGAAAGCAAAATCATTTTGGGAAGAATCTTTGGTTTTTCCTTGATGGCACTTCCCTTTGGTTTCTTAGCCTTTTTCTTCTTTGAACTAGAAGAAGAAGCATCCACCATTAAGACTTGCTTGCTATCCTTCTAGATAGCTCGTTTGTCTTGAAAGCAGATTGATCACTCGAGAATTGTTGTGGATATTTGGTTTATCCGATAGTTTATCACGAACCGTGAATAACCATCGCACAATCCAACCGTAATCAAGTCTCTACTTAACTCATAATCCATTACAAATCCTAAGACGGCCAATCTCTCAATATAGCCATTCATCTTGAGGCATCTTGCGCATGCAGATATCCCCGAGCCATCTTTAATGGTGAAGAGAAGCCTTGAGGTCTTGAACCTTTCGCATCGAAGCTTACTCATCAAACAGCTCCCTAAGATGAAATACTATAGAGTGAGCATCCATGGACTCGTGCTGCTCCTGCAGCTCTGGTGACATCGAGGCAAGTAGCCATGTCCCTGTCCTTTAGATGCTTACAATATGCTTTCTGATCCTCATCAGAAGCATCGACAACAGGTGCATCTGGAAGTGGAACATCTAGGACGTATCCCAGTTCCTCAGATCTGAGAACAATTCTCAGATTCCTCAGCCAATTAAGAAAATCGGTCCAGAAAAGAGAGCGAAAATTCACACTGAAAAACTTCTTCAATCAACCTAGCGCGATAGAGAGAAGGAATGATAGAATAGATATGCCTGCATGATCATAAGGACTTGCATGACATGCATAAGGCTCCCACTAGTTTCCTAGAATCCATAACCCTCTTTACGAATCCAGAGAAACAATATGACATAATGTCCTAGTGGGTCGATATCCGACATTGCTAAGAGTGACCTTGGGTTTACCCAACAAGCCACAACTTAGGTCAATCGGTAGGTATCGGTCATACCAATTGTATCATCGATAACCGACATTAAGAATGACCTTGGGTTTACCCAACAAGCCACCTTATGTCTCGGGAGGTATCATATATACCAATTACATCTTAGACACAACTATCGATCAGTGCTATCAACTTGTTGATGTATGCACTTACATTGGGTATCAACTCTTTGATGCGCATACATCTGATGTATGCTACCTAATTTCGCCTCTGTCCACGTTGACCTTGAGTTTACTCAACAAACCAACGCTTCCAGTGAAAGCCAATCCATTAATCCGAAAATCTTATTTTCATGGTTCGAACATATCCGTATAGAGTGAGCTTGGGTTTACCCAACAACCCAACCCTATAAGAACTCTGGTTCTTACCATATTAATGGAAGGCGTTAGTTTTCATATACCGAGGAGGGATTTCGAAACTTCAGACTCCAAGCTTAGGACTATATGGAATGATTTAGGTTTTATCAATCACATTGAATCAATCCTTATAATCATCCATCATCCAACCTGAGCATGCCACAAGTCGACTTTCATCAAATGCAAGTCGCCTTATGCTTCTGCCCACACACAAGTCGACTTGTATGACACAAGTCAACTTATGTCATCTGCCCATGAACAAGTCGACTTACAAGGTACTACAAGTCGACTTATACTGAGATCTTGAACAAGTCGACTTATTCTATCCACAAGTCGACTTATCCAAAAATCTTGAACAAGTCGACTTATTTCATATACAAGTCGACTTATCCAGGAAATTTTGCTAAAATCTCTAATCGGCTAATTCCTCAATCAGTACAATTCCAATTCTCAACACCATCATACCTAGGGTAATATCGTGAATTGATGCCTCGATGAACACTTCATTGATTCATGAATGCCTTAAATAGTCAAACTATATGAAAACTTGAAATGAGTCAAAACTCATTAATTTCCAAATAATTTAGGAACACCCTAATTATCAACCTAAGCATCTCTAGCTAGCACATACATTATCAAATTTACTTCAGCACATGTCATAAAAAATATGACGGTCAAAACAAACAAGATAATGCAAGATACTAACGAGACGCTAATGTGATCACTTAAGCATCCGAAAATTCTTGGAAATGCAACTTCAAGCAATTCAGTTTGGCAATCATACTACATCAAGATAACACATTTTTAATCACATTAAAAATGGTTCAAGGCATTGGAACTGAAAAAGCACACTCAATCAAGCCAAGCAAAACAGTCCCAACAATTTTCACAAAACTGTCCAGTTCTGTACATTGCTCGAAATGATCAATGAAACAATTTCAATAAATTCTGAGAACATTACATAGGTTAGTACATGTTCAGAACATGCTACATGAATTTTTTCAGGATTTTAGGCCATCAAAAACTCAGTCAACCTAAATAACAAAACCGATTCAAAATCTGTGTTCATCAGCACAGCAATTCCCAACAGCATAGAATAAATTCGTGAATAAATATCCAATCACCTTTAAATCCAATTTCCATGCTCACAGACATTCACCAACATCTTAGAGACATGTAGGTGAAGGAAAATCCGAAAAACCATTTTTCTAGAATTTATTCTCGATTTTATACTCATGCCTGTTCCAGAATCGTTTCACAAAACAGCATCTGTAACCTTAGGGGATTAATTAGCAAAACTATATCAAATCAAATCGATAAATTCTCAAATTTCATAGACATATTCTCTAACATGTTATGAACAATTCTGGGCAGAAAAATTTCGAAAAGCATATCACAATATAAATTCGAAATCTGAACAGATAGCATGAATCAACAGAAAATTCCATTAGAATTTCTGATCTCGCTTAGGTTATAGCTTCATACGGGATACCAGACTCTCTGATACCATTGTAGGAAAATCCCGGGAGGTACATCACATGTATCGGCAAAGGAAAACAAAAATTTTTGTTCCCAGGACTTTCCCGAATCCCAGGATCCAGGTATCTGTATGAAGACATCAACCTAAATAGCCAAAAGAGACTATCTCTAAAGGTGATCCACGCAGAGATCAGAAAATCTAACCGAATCAAACCCCTTTGACCCGGGAATAGCTAGAACATATTAAAGGCTGCTAGACCCTACCTCTGTCCTGGAGAGCTGAAGGAAACGTTGAACCCTTGTGCTTGGAGAAGAGAGAAAACGATGATGCTTAAGGAGGAAGAATTGAAAAACCATTTTTCAAAGGAAAACTTAACACTTAAGTTTCCAACTCTTCCAACCCATAAGCAAAACCGTCGGCCATACTCCTTCTAAGCCTCCTTTTATGTATCTTTTAACTCTTTAAAAGAGTTCCATAAGAAGAAGCCAAGTGGATGGCTTTAAGCCATTCATTTATTAATGAATTAAAGAGAAGAGCTTTGAAAAGTCAAAGCTAATCTCTTCTTCCCTTCATTCCACGCACATGTCAATATATATATAATATTAATTAATTAATTACTTAATTAATTAACATATATATAATTACTAAGAGGTCCAGTCAAACTGGGGTCGGTCCTACCGCCGCTTAGAACCTCGGTCTTTGAAACAGACTCAAAACCTTTCTTAGCAATATCGATGTCGCGATCTCATCGGGACATATCCCAATCCCATTGGGATCCATTTAATCCATTTGCTCTCCATAATTGGAACTCAGTCCAATTACTATTTTACAGATTCTCTGAAACACTCTTATGCGTGTGACCCTTTAGGTTCCCGGTTATGTTGGCCACTTAGATTAACAATTAATCTGAGCAAGTCATGAGCGGTATCTAGCAACACATCATGACCCCCAATTGACCGGAAAGTAATCGGTTTGATGTATTCATCACGAACCCTTCCATAGTCAATTACCGTGCAATTCGTCCTTTCACCATCCTATACCCCACTTGATTATGAGTATGGTCAAAGTGTCAACTCTCACTAAACTGAGTCTAGCCCAAGTGATATCAGTTCTTGTTCTGGGACTCATTACTTTATATGTCAATGAAGACACTCTTTATGACATACATGCTGGCCAGCCTTAGTAATGATCCCGACAAGAGGCCATGGGTATCTCTTCTGCTAATCCAGAAGTGGTGAATCCTTTATTGGCTACTCAATTATCTTGAATACCTCAAGTGCACCCAAGCACCACCCTATGAGTTTCCTCCGAAGGCAACAAGGAATGGAGTCAAAGCACGATCAAGATTCAAGATATCCTTGAGTACCTCAAGTCTAAGGATACTTGCACCATTGCTATGATGAGATTATCAACGACACTTAGATAAGATATCCATGTGATGATCTCATGACAGTCATCCAATGAACTTACTACCGCTAGTAAGCATCCACATGTCAATTCTAAATATCTCATATTTACGGTTTACGAGATCCACCGCTTGATCCAATCAAGGAATATGACATGTGTTAGTCTATCCGGATTAATGATGTCCAGTCTCATTAATCCTATGACTAGGAGAATTTAGATATCTTGACATAATTGCACATGATAGGAATCTCGGGAGTATGAACACATCATAATTTCCTTCATGCTATGTCATATATCATGGACTTCATTAATTTGATTAAAGATCAAATCAATTCATAAACAATGTTTATGAATATCAAATTAATGAATAATGCCTTTTCTTTATTTATTCATAAAGTCTCATACCGACTTTGAATAAAACGCGCTAAAGGGATTGCCTTTAGGGCACAAATAAACAAGATCGATTTTGAACAAGTCGACTTATCCAATGAACAAGTCGACTTATCGGTACCGAACATGTGTAAGTCGACTTACACATGGTACAAGTCGACTTATCACTTACATCTGCTTCCAACTCTACCTGATCAATTCGAATCAGACATTTTTTATAGACCTCCCCAATAATGGTAGTACTACCTATCAGTGTACTCACCTCTGATCCACATCTTAGGAACTCTCTATCACAATGCAATTTAGATGCCATGTGCGATATGATAAATGAATGTGTAAATCTAGGATCTAACAATGCATAAACCTCAAAAGTAAATAATGATAACACACCTGTGACGATATTTGGAGAATCCTAAGCCTCCTGTCTCGTCAGGTCATAGACTCTGGCTTGAGACTGCGGCTGATTGCTCCGCACCTCTGTCCTCTCAGTAACACTTCCAGAAATTATCGTGCCTTTGCCACGACCTCTCTATCTAGTCCCATTTACTTGACTCTGCTGAATAGTAGGTTTTGTTACTCTACTCCCTCTCCCACCAGACTGTGCCCCAGACATCAATGTGCAATCTTTGATCTGATGATCATGTGAACCACACCGAAGGTAGGCTTTTGTCAATCTCCAGCATACACCACTATGCTTATTCCCATAATACTGACAAGCTGTAAATTAACCCGATGTTGCACCCCTATTATTCCCAGTCTGAGTCAAACCACCCCTATATCTGAATCCTGACTGTCTAGATCCAATTGGTGGTCTAAATGTTCGAATCTGACATTTGCTGAATCTTCTGTTAGAGCCACCCTGAGACTCACTAGGCCTCTTCCTACTAGTCTCTAATCTCTGCTCAGACTGATTGTCTCTCAACAATTGCACCATTTGAATTGAGGCTGCTCTGAGCTCAGTGAAACTGCTTAGATTAGGAAGAGCCAGCCTTGTCCGAATCTCCATGTTCAGGCCTTCTTTAAATCTCCTGCATTTGTTTGTTTCAGTAGGAATTAAGACAGAAGCATAACTCATCAACTCATTAAATCTAATCTTATAATCTACTACAAACATTCCACCCTGTTTCAGATCCATGAACTCCTTCATCTTTCTATCCATATATACCTGGGGCATATAATTTTCTCTAAAAGCCCTCAGAAAATCTCCCCAAGTTAAAGTGCAGGGCCTAGTGGCACTGTCGAGAATCGTCTTCCACCGACATAGTCGAACCTCTCGTTCGACTCATAGTCCATCTGATCAAATACTTGTTCTATCTACTCTAATCATCAGTCATTTTCTGCAAGGTCTGTATGCCAAATAAATTTACAACTCCCTGCTTTTGTAGTTTGTTGTACCTCTTCTCCCTTCTCTCAGGAATTCTTGAAGGCATTTGCTTAGGTCGACATACCAATGACTCCCTACTGGCTCCTTTTAATCTAAGGTCAGCTGAATATTCCATTTGTTCACCTACATCGAAAAACCTATAATACATAATAACTTTAATAACCATCCGATATTTCCACAACATTTCACACGTAATATGGATGCCAACTATGCTTTGATACCAAAAATGTAACACCCCATTCCCAACTGACATATTCGTGTGTGTCCATCGGATACACGTGTACATG
Source organism: Erythroxylum novogranatense (assembly GCA_029891385.1). Classification (NCBI taxonomy): domain Eukaryota; kingdom Viridiplantae; phylum Streptophyta; class Magnoliopsida; order Malpighiales; family Erythroxylaceae; genus Erythroxylum; species Erythroxylum novogranatense. Next base: position 60,013,210 of record CM057233.1, read on the forward strand.
ACTGTCAGAAATGACATGTTAACTATCTCACCTTCACTATACATAACATGGCATCATACAATAAACCATTAATCACACATTTCCTAAACTCAAAATGTTATCACATTAATCAAAATCCATAATTTACATTATTTCATACAACATAACACCATCCAAGTTTTATAACATTATCCTATCAGCTTAAACAACTCAGTACACACCAAATACAATAAACATGACAGAAATAACTAAGTCCTCAATCTTAGTTGATCGACCTCTGAGCCAAATTTGACTGTAATAGTTGCAAAAAATTTGCTTATATAGAGTCTTAGAAGCTAGGTCATCTTACTCTCAAACCTGAAAAGCAACAATGCAATTTTGATGAGTTTTGCAAACTCAGTAAAGTAACCATCCTCGATGGTTCACACATATCATAAAACGAGATCAATTATAGCATGTAATCATACAACTCAACTCCACTTAACAAGTATCAAATACTATCATAGATAAATCATTTATTATATATATAGTTCAATCTTAAAACAACATCCACACAACTTTACAAATCATTCAATGAATTCAAATTATACGTGGCTGTTACATGTATGAGACTCACATTCATTTTTATTTTGTTGTGACTGCGTGCTTTTACATTATCCAGAATTATCGCAGTCAGTCAGTCAGTGGCTCATTGATCACAGCGAGCCATAAACTCGAACCACATATATGGGATCTTAAAGCTTATATTAGTAATAGTATCAGTAGCCACATTAGTCACAACTCTTTTACATTACATGCATTGGAATGAAGTGCATGCCACAATTCAGTCATCAATTCAATCACTTTCATTTGCATGTAATGTAAAAGTATATTAGTCACATTATTAATTACAGTAACAGTCACAGTAGCAGTGGTCATCAGACTAGATATGGCATTCAACCTTTCAATTAAGAATCAGAAAATCATTTAGGCAGACGCATTCACATTCAAGTAGCACTTCCAATATCATTCTCATACATCAAAACGCCTCAGACAAATATTGTCCGGAATCTAGTATACAATCAACACAATTCAGTACAATTCAATAAGACTACAATACAGTTCAATAATGTACAAAACAATATGGTGAGACTGTAACATCCCATCACCGATGGGAAGGATAAATTGGTAATTTGGAATGGATTACGAGTGTGTAAACGTATCTCGGCATGGTCATGCCTAATATGGCCTCCATATATGCATAACTTGAAATTTTTGCACATGCACATGATTGTACATGCATTCATGACATTTTCCCGGCATCTGTGTTTATTGTGAAAAATGTGTTATTTGTGTTTGAAAAATTAATTGGAGTGGATTTTTGTGTGTTTCATATTTTTATGGAATTTCAAGAATTTTTCTGGAATTTTTCGGGGTACTTGCCCGGACCGAAAAATTTTCAACTGACTGACTGATGGGTTTTCGGTATCGAAAATTACTGCCCAGATAAATGATTTTGGGATTAATTAGAGCCATTGGATGGATTAATTGGAGCCATTGGATTGGATTAGGGGTTTCTTAATAAATGATCTTTGTCTTTAATGATTTTTGTCTTTTTCTTAGTAAAATGCCAAGTGTCTTAATGCATTTATGGGTTTTGTCTTGCTCCCTCCATTCTTACACGACACAATTGCTCCTTGGAAAGCTCCTTGGAAAGCTTTAGTGCTTTTTCATTGATAATTATCCATTCATCTAATTTGGGAAAGCATCCATGTTATTTTTTAAGAAAGTTTGAAAAAAAATGGTGCTTTTAAGTGTTGTCTCCGACTACCCTCTCTTTGCAACTTTTAAAGAAATCACTTGGAAGCTATCACTTGCTCATTTCAACCGAAAATTCCTCCTCCTCCATGTTTCGTTGGTCTTGTTCTTCCTCCATAATTACTTGCTTTTCCTTTAGTCACACCTAAGATCAATTTGAACTTTGAAAATTATGATGATTGTGATGGTCGAAGGTGGGGAGGTAAAGTAGAGGTTGGTGTTTTTGTTTGAAGATTTGGGAAACTTAAAGCTTGAAGCTTGGAAAGATTTAAGAGTTGAAGCTTGGAGGTTGTTTAGGTGAGAATCCTAGTTCATGTTCTTTCATTTAGTTGATAGAAGCTTTTATTGTGATTTATGTGCATTAATGTCATAAAGCCTAGGGTTTAATGTTATGTGTATTGTGTGCTGCCAAATCTTGGCCATTGATGCAAGAGAGTGTTTAGGTGAACTTAGGGCTGAATTAGAGGTCCAAGGGGATGCATATTGATGTAGGTAAAGTGATGAAATGAAAGAAGTTAAGTTGAATGTGAAATCTGGAAAATGTACATTGATCATGGTTTAATATTTTTGCCATAACTAATTGCATGGTTATGCAAATGAGGTGAAGTTTGTGCCAAAATAAACTTTGGTTTGTTGGCTACATTTTTGTGTGAAATAAGTGTTGTCCAATTTTCGCCTTAAGAGGTTGAATTTTTGACTTGGAAAGTTACTGTTTTAGTGTCTGTGAACAGTAACCGAAACTATGACCTAAGTGTTTTGCTGATTTTTCCAAATTAATTGAGAAGGAATTGGAGAAAATGGTCTACATTAAAGTTGAAGCTTATTAAGTTATATTTCCATTCCCACTGATTTTGTAATTTTTCGATCTGTATATTGGGAGATATGCACTGTGGAATATTGACTGATTTTGAACAATTTGGTGAAACCTAGACTAAGAGTGGATTTGGTGCACATTCTGATTATAAGCAATTTTATCAATTTCTGTGAATTGAATTGGCTTGAGTGATCTTCTGAAGAGTTGTAGAGGAAACAATGTTCTTGAAAATGGTATATAGTATGCTAATTTTGGATAACAGAATTGGGACTTATGAGTTTTCAAAGATTGGACTGAAGTTAGGTCGTGGACTTCTGATCAGGGCAGTAACTTGCAAGACTGTTTTGAATTTGTTAGTGATGGAATTTGATTCTGAGCCCTTCATGAGAAATGTATTACTGTGTTTTATCTTTTCATAGGTATAAAGTATGCAATTTCTTGACATTCGTGCAAGGAGTTATGCTTGTTAGAAAATGACTGTTCAGTTCAGGTCAGCAGTAGAGGCAGCAGCATTCACTGAATTGTTTGACTTAGTTACCAATTGAATTTGATCTCATATTGTTCATGAAAGTTGTAGAAACCATTTTGATCTTTCTGCGCACATTTATTGTGTAATTTTTGACTAAGGAAATGGAAAGTTATTGAATTTACTAGATACTGCACTGGTTAGGAACTCATTGACTGGACAGAAACTTTGACTAGATCTTTGACACCCTTGGAGGTGAATTTGGCTTTTGTGTTCTTCATGAACATTGTAGATCTCTCTTTTCTCTATGAAATAGACACTAAGTTTGTCCAATTTGGAGTTCAGAGTAAAGAGTTATGACCTAGGCAAAAGGAAAGTATCCAATTAGGTCTTCAGAGACGTCCTAGTCGATCTCTGACATGTCTAATCGTTCAAATAAAAATACATGTCCTAGTCGACTAGGACATGTATTTTTGCTGAACTGACTTCCCTCCACTCTTTTGTTTCTAACTTTTTCGTCTAACATCCGATTGACCCGATTCTCGAGGCATCGGATTCATGACTTATTGAATTTCATTTTCTGTGAAATTGGGAATTTTTGGGACGGAAAATTGACGTGGGTTCGGGTAACGGAGTCTTGAGTCACTGTTTGATTTATAATTTGACCTATAGAGATCCGAATTGAGCGATTCTTGTGTCTTTGGTTTTCAAAATTTTAGAGAAAATTTTATGAGGGGAAATTGTGAATTTGTGCCAGGAATGTCACGAACATGCATTGTACACATTTAATTGCTACATGTGCATTATTAAATGCTTCTGATTGCCAATTTGATAATGTTGGATATATTTGGACTGTTTTAAAGACGCATTTGGGACGTCAATTCACAGACGTTGCCGAGACTTCCAGGCTTTAGCTTCGGAAGCAAAGGTGAGTAACCTAGTTGGTTCCTCAATTATAATTTGTTTATATTCCTCACTTATAATACTATGGAGATAATGGTGGGCCTTGCGTTTGTTTATGACTGATTCCGAGCCAAAGGTGCCCGATGTACTGGGAGATACTGGCTATATGTGAATTGAATGTGATTGATTGTGATGGGAATGTGATTGTTTGTGAACCAATTGGGTGAATGTGTTAATTTGGGATTATAAATCGTGATTGTGATTATTTTATGAGTAGTTATGAAAAAAATGGTTTGACAGTAATAATTTGGATTCGATTGTGATGTGATAAATTGTGCTACGGGAATTAATTGTGATGCATTACTATTCAATTGTGATATATGCATTTCATACATGAATACATGATCAGTTAATGAGAGTTGTGACCGGAGCAGCCACCGAGAGCTACAAGCTCATCGTTTATATTTGGGCCTCTAGCCCCACAATGATTCAGAGCCTCGGGCTCAACGATTAATGCGCCCATATTAGGACAGTTCAGAGCCTCAGGCTCAACGATTAATGCGCCCATATTGGGACAGTACAGGCACTCGGTTACAACACTGTAATAAATGGAAAAAGTTATCACATTCACGTGGCATATGCGTTTGATTTAATCATTTGGATTGAGTGAAAGGCAAAATGCCTTATGCCTTTGGGGTATCAATCATGTGGTATTTCTGAAAGTGGTTTATGAAACTGTTGTATTATGCTTGCGTGTTGTATGAAGTCATTTGGTTATGAATGTCTAATCGAATAAAATGTATCAAATTGTTTGTACCTAAGTGAAATTGTGAAATGTGATCAGATATGCAACAATGTGAAAAGATGATATGTGAATAGATGTGTTGCATGAATTGAGTAAACCATCGATGATGGTTTCTCACTGAGTTCGCAAAACTCACCCAAAATTTGAAATTTATTTTCAGGACTCAGAAGAATACCCCGTTAGGCAACGGACGTATGGCATCTGCTGGTTAAGGAAGCAAAGAAGTGGTCGTGATCAGTTCGCGTCTGTCTTAGTGTATTTCTCTTTTTTTGATTTTTTGTATTACTGATTTGGACAATTTGTAAAGTCAACAGACTGAAATAAATTGTAAATATGAAAAGGGCCACGAGGCCATTAAATTGTGTATGTAAATTGTTTTCCGCATAAATTATAATGTGTGTGCATCTGTTAAGAAAAAAATTTATTTATACTGAGTTTTGACTAACTGAGTGATGTAGCACGTTGCCCTCAAGGGGCACGGGCTCGGATATCACCATCGATGTCGGGTTCGGGTCATGCGGGAGTGGGGTATTACATTTAGGTGGTATCAGAGCCCAGAAGTACTATCTTATATGGGCCGTTTTTGAAATATGGGTCAAGTGACATGCTTTTAAGTCATGTCACGGCAGACAGTGGCAACTGATCCCCAGTCTAGCATATGAGTCACATGCATGAGCATGTATGAATTGTCTAAGAGGTTAGAAATAGTGAGGAAAGTGATGTATGTTAGAATGTGATAATTAGAAGTTTTGGATATCATGGAATAAGAAAAAGTGCATGGTTCGATATGACAAATGAAGATTTAATTTGTAGTGGTGAAATACAACATCACTGTTATACTGGGGTATATCCTTGAATGTGGGATAGATATGAAGATATAGTTGTGGATTGATAGAGGAAAATAGAGATATGTTAGAAATGGCAAGATTTCAAGTGTATAAAGTGGATGAAAATAAAATGTTCTATGAGCTAGAGAGGCTACAATTGGGTTTGATTACCATGATGAGAGGTAATGAATAAGGGTTTATGACAGAATATGTTAGTGGAAAATTAAGAATAATTATACATCTATGATTTGGAAAAAAATGGAATGTAAGACAATGATAATGGTAGATGAAAAAGTTGTCAAGGTTTAGTTGTTTTACCTATGTGAACGCACATCTGATAATGAGAGCACCATGGCAAGTGAAAATATTAAGCACATAGGTATCTTATGTGTGGTGATGATATCGGAAGCAATTGGTGAATTAGTGGATAATTGTTAATCATTGCGAGTCATAGTTCTTGTAGTTTAAAGTTCAATAAGAGCAAGAATAAGAAGTGAAAGTGCTTATAGTGATCAATTGGGACTGAATTGAGCTTGTTAAAATAATAATAATAATAAATAGAAGAAGTACATGATCATGGCAACATCCTCAAGATCGAGGACGGGTGCAAAAAGGGAAATGTTGTCAAAGAATTTTTTTTTTAAATGAGATCAAGGTGTCCTTAGTGTAAGTGACTAATTGGTGAGTTATCCTACATCTGTCTCTCGATAAGATGTAATGATTTTAATGGTATATACTTCAATGAGCCTTATTAAAAAAGGGATGTTCTGATTACATGAGTTATGGCATAAATTGATCTTCACGGGATATTATGAATGGCTAAAATTGATTTCCTAAGGCATTTAGAATGGCTGACAAGAAATGGTGACGACAGTTGATGAGTAGGAATTCCATGAGTGGTATCAACGAAAGTAGCAAGAAATCTTCTTTCAAAGAAGAATTTCCCTGGATGGGGTTAAGTCGATCAGATGATTCCATTAAAAAAATGAATGATCAATGAAAGGACAAATCAGAGATAAATCTGAAATGAATTAAAAGTCATCATGGGAGTCCTAATCCTAGCGGAGACTCAAGCGTCAGTGGTAGAATATGCTACTGAGAAGGTATGCATTATGATGATGTAAAAATCCGAATATATAATTGGTTTATTGAACATCAAGGAGACATTAATTGCGAATATGAGGAGAATATAGGTTTACATATATTTTGTGTAAATATGTCCGGGAAGTACAAAATTGATATGATGAAGGTGTTATCAACCCAGTTTGTAATGATGGCAATAAATTGGATTATGTGGAAAACTAGGGTAAAGGAACATGTTAGACCCCGAATTTTTTTTTATCATGTCATTAAGCATGGATTTTGATAATTAGGTGTTTATGGTTTAGTCTGATTTATTTTGGAGTATTAGTGGATAATTGAGGTGTATTAAGGTTTAATTGTGGTTTAAATGAGAATTAAAAGGTAAGAATTATGAGGGTATTTTAGGAAGATTGCTTAGGTTTGAATGGGTTTAGGCTTGTAAAGAGGGGTAAGTTGGTCTTTGTCCCATGCCTTAGGTTAAGAGAAAAGAAAAGAAGAAGAGGAAAGAGAAGAAGGAAATAGAAGAGAAGAGAAAGAGGGGAAGCGCCGTCGGTGGAGAAGAAGAGGAGAAGAAGAGAGATTTTTGATCCTTGAGATTTCCGACAATTTCGAATCATTCCGGATAAGTCTCATTTTGTTTAAGCTTGTTTTAGTTAGATTAAACCCTAAGATAGCTTGAATCTATGAGAATCAAAGGTTTAGGGTTTTAGGGCATAAATGTAGGGATTTACTTGGGTTGATGTGTTTGTGATGGATTTGAAGCTTAGAATGGGTTAGAAATGTAGTAGAGGGCTTGATCTCTAGTTTGGTTGTGTTGCATTCAGATTTGGAAAGGATTTAAGATTGGAAAATGTTGGAAAAAGGGGTTCGGAGTCGCAGTTCCGACCCGCACGTCGCGACGTGCGCAAGAGCACGCCGCGACGTGTGGAGAGTTGGTGACACGCCGTGTGCACCATGTGCACGTCATGGCGTGCGAAAAGAAGTGCATCGTCATGGCGCGCGCCACGAAGCAGTTCCTTCGCCGCCATGGCGCCCTTCGCCGCCAAGAAGCCCCTATTTTCCGAAAGTGAAATTTTTAGTATTTTGGGCATATCTTTTGATGTAGATGTCCAATTGAGAGGATTCTTGATCCGTTGTGACCTAGAAATGAAGGGTTACGAGTTGTATGAAGAAGGGGAGTTCGAAATTAGTCTGTAAGGGTTCAGAATTTTAGGAGGAGGTCGAGTGTAGACCTTTAATGCTTTATTTTGATTGTCAAACTTTATGGAATATTTTCTATGGATTATTATGTAATGGAGACTTGGTTTATTATAGGAAACCAAGCTGATTTGACCCAATCGCAAGAGGAAGGACAGCAGTGAGTCTGACACTCAAGCGATACTAGGTGGGTAATATGTTTATGGTTATTGTGTGTATGGGCAAATTGCCTGATGTATGTTTGCTTGCATGATGTGAAATTACTTGTGTTGAATTATATGAGAATGTTGAATATGCATTGTGATAAAAATTGTGCATGGCTTGATAGGCCTTATGGAAATGGACAAGAATGAGAATTTAGAAAACTGTGAAAAATGCTTTGAGCATGAATCGAATGGATTATGTGATTTGTTTGGGTAAGAGAGTTACGGATGGAGTCACATGCACGTTGACATTAAAACTTCTCCCGGCTGCCCGCTTGAGGCAACGAGATTCTTGAGAAATCGGACTCGGATAGTTTACGGATTTACCTTTGGTTTATCCGGATCGTTTACGGAACTCTCGAGCTAATTGTTTGTGCATACACGATGGACTTGTTGAGCATAACACATGATTGCTATGACTGACTTGTTGCATAATGATTGTTATGTTGAGAAATAGGAATTGCATGACATATGCTTATATGAATGTGAATCATGTGATGAATTTTGATTTGCTAGTGATATATATAAATATATTGCTTGATTGTGTGGCTCGTTGCCAATGGCTATAAACGTATATGCCACTGAGCTTCGCAGCTCACCCCATTACTCTCCCCTCCTCAGGTGCAGATCGAGACGATTGTCAACCTTGCAAGGCATCGGAAACTTCAAGCTAGTTAGAAGCCTTGTATTAAGTTAGTCCTTTGGTTAGCCCACCAGCATTTCATCATGGAGCATACTTTCGTATTTTGGATTTTAACTTTCATTTTGTATTATGTTATACTTCGAGAATACTGGTTAAATTCCTTCGAATGACAATGGTATATGTTTTATGAATTTGAGATGATCCATGCATGTTTAGAATGCTTGTGTAGAGTGTGTATGTATTGTTATATGTTTATCGAAATACGATTATGTTTGGATGTTGGGATCGGGTCCGACGGTATTTGGGCGCCCGTCGTCGGTGCAACCCGAGGGGCCGCCTCGGGATTTGGACTTACGGGGCCCGGGCCCAACATGTTTGGTATCAGAGCGCCTAGGTTTAGTGTCCTTGGCTTAGAATGCATATAGGACGACTTGTTTGATTTACGATTAATTGTTGCATTGATTAAGTGACATGCATATCATGCATACATATAGATTGACCTATAGCTAATCCTTAGTGTTTCCATTTGAAGGAGAACGATGCCACCTCGTAGAAGGACACTAGGAATTATGCAAGGATCTGCTGCATTTGACTCTCCGACTAGGGAGGTGAGGATCGATGAGTCGATAGCCCGTGGAATCTTTGTGGCTTTGTAGGGCTAGGTAGTGAGCTGTTTGTCGCTTACTCGAGTCGCCACTATCTGAGAGCAAGTGCCTCCTTTGGATCCGAGGTTGTTCCAGGCCTTTACTCAGGCATTTGTGCAGGCTATGGGTCAGATGCCACAGCCTTCTGTTTCAGCCCCAGTTCAGAAGGGCAGATGATTTGATAGGCTGACAAAGTATGGGGCAGTTGATTTCTTTGGGACTTCAGATCCTGAAGAAGTAGAGACTTGGTTGAGGAAGACCGAGAGAGTGCTCGACCAGATGGAGTATGAGGATGACGAGAGAGTCATCTATGCTGCCAGTTTGCTTCAAGGAGATGCTCTTCACTGGTGGGAGACTGTACCAGGGAGTCAGATGAGGCCAGTAGGGTTGGCATGGCAGGATTTCGTGGTTGCTTTCAGGAAGAAGTACCTGTCAGAGGTATATGTTCAGCAGAAACAGAGGGAGTTTCTCAGTTTGACTCAGAGGGATATGGCTGTCAGCGAGTATGAGCGCGGTTTACTCAGCTATCTCGGTATGCTTCGGATTTGATGCTGAGCGAGGCTACCAGATGTCGCCGGTTTGAGTCGAGATTGCACCTGGCCATCAGAGAGAAGGTGATTGTGCAGAATTTATGTGATTTCCAGCAGCTGATTGAGGCAGCTCTGAGGGTTGAGAATATAAAAAATATCAAGAGTGTTGTGCACAAGAAGAGGAAGGGCAGAGAGCAGTCCAGGAGAGGAGGTAGCACTAGTACTCCTATGCCAGACAGGAGTGCTAGGAACTTCCCAGTCCAGTCAGAGGAGAGGAGCAGTGGTGCGAGCCGACCTAGGCCAATGAGGACTTCTACTGTTTCTCACCAAGCCTCAACGGTGGGTGGTAGTAGAAGGGGAGATGGAGATAGGTCATTCGTCCCGAAGTGTGAGCACTGCGGGAGAGCTCATAGAGGAGAGTGCTTTAGACTGACAGGAGCTTGTTTCAACTGTGGGGAGAAGGGACACATTGCCAGAGAGTGTCCTCAGCCTCCACGATAGGAGAGAGGTCAGATGCAAGCTCCGAGGAGGACAGAGACCATGGGACAGAGGACTGTGACAGAAGTGGGCAGTTCTGATGTAACCAAGAGGGTGAATCTTCCGGGGAGACCGAGAGGGCAGGCACCAGCTCGGGTATTTGCAATGACTAGAGAGGATGCAGAGATCGCTCCAGATGTAGTCACTGGTACGATTCAGTTATTTTTTGATGATGTGCTAGTTTTGATTGATCCGGGTTCTACTCATTCATTTGTTTCTTCGAGTAGACCCGTGTGTGATATGACTGTGAGCCCTTTGGATACTCCGTTGATAGTGAGTACTCCAATCGATCAGTATATTATGATTAGTCAAGTGTATAGAGGTTGTGAGATTCGCATTGGTGAAGAACTTCTAGTGGTGGATTTGATGCCACTCAAGATGAGAGGTTTAGATGTGATTTTGGGCATGGATACATTGGAAAAGTACAATGCCCGTTTGGATTGTAAACAGAAGACAATGGAGTTTGAATTGGGTGATGGCAGAAAAGTAGTGTTTTCTGGGGACAGAAAAGCGAGTCCGCCCAGAATTGTTTCAGCTATGACAGCAGAAAGGATGATGAGTAAAGGATGTGAGGCATTTTTGGCTTATGTGATAGACTCCAAAGCTGATAGAGGGAAATTGGAGGATATTCCAGTAGTCAGGAAATTCTCGGATGTCTTTCCCAAGGAATTGCCAGGACTACCGCCAGCTAGGGAAATTGACTTTCCCATTGAGCTTTTGTCAAGTACAGCGCCGATTTCGATTCTGCCTTACCGGATGGCTCCGGCGGAATTGAAAGAGCTTAAGGAGCAATTGGAGGAGTTGTTGGAGAAAGGATATATTCGACCGAGTTCTTCTCCTTTGGGAGTTCCGGTTCTTTTTGTAAAGAAGAAAGATGGATCGTTGAGGATGTGTGTTGACTACCGGAAGTTGAATCAAGTTACTGTGAAGAACAAGTATCCGCTTCCTCGCATTGATGATTTGTTTGATCAATTGCAAGGGGCGAGAGTCTTCTCGAAGATAGACTTGAGATCGAGTTATCATCAGTTGAGGATTAAGGAGTCGGATGTGCCGAAGTCTATTTTTAGGACTCGGTATGGGCACTTTGAATTCTTGGTGATGCCTTTTGGATTAACGAATACGCCTGCAGCGTTTATAGATTTGATGAATCGGGTTTTTAAGCCATTCTTGGACCAATTTATCATTGTCTTTATCGATGATATCTTGGTTTATTCCAAGAGTGATGAGCAATATGAGGAGCATTTGAGGGTTTCTTTAGAGACTTTGAGGACGCATGAGCTTTATGCCAAATTTGATAAATGCGAGTTTTGGTTGTGAGAAGTTTCATTTCTTGGACACATGATCTCAGAGCAAGGAGTTCATGTGGATCCGAAGAAGATAGAAGTGGTTGTGAATTGGGAAGCACCAAAGAATGTGGCAGAAGTGAGAAGCTTTCTGGGTTTAGCAGGTTATTATAGGAGATTTGTGGAGGGGTTCTCCATGATAGCCGCTCCGATGACGAAGTTACTGAGGAAGAACCAGAAGTTTGTTTGGAGTGAGGAGTGTCAGAAGAGCTTTGAGGAGCTCAAACGCAGATTGACGAGTGCCTCGATTCTGATTTTGCCTTCGGGAGATGAAGGTTATTTGGTATACAGTGAGGCTTTGAGGAAGGGTCTTGGATGCGTTTTGATGCAGGGAGATCGGGTGATAGCATATGCTTCGAGACAGTTGAAGCCTTATGAGTTGAATTATCCGACGCATGATTTGGAGTTAGCAGCGGTGATCTTTGCCTTGAAGATTTGGAGGCATTATTTGTATGGAGTTCAGACTCGGATCTTCACTGATCATAAGAGTCTGAAGTATTTGTTGAGCCAGAAGGAACTGAATTTGAGGCAGAGAAGGTGGATGGAGTTACTCAAGGACTATGATTTGTTGATTGAGTATCATCCGGGCAAGGCCAATGTTGTGGCGGATGCCTTGAGCAGGAAGTCGTCGATTGCTCATGTTCGATCAGTTTATCTTCCTTTATTGGAAGAGATGGCCAAGCTTAAGATAAGCTTGAAGCAGGAGGAGTCGGAGTGCCTTCTAGCTAACTTTCGAGTGAGGCCGATTCTCAGGGAAAAGGTTAGGGAATTGCAGGCTCAAGATGCAGATTTGAGCAAGCTTCGGGATGAGATTCTAATGGCGAGTTTACGAGATAGTTATGCGGGATGATGGGCTTATGACTGGTGGGGGCAGATTGTGTATTCGATGTGCGGAAGTTAAGGATGATATTATGGATGAGGCACTGTCGCCTTATGCCATGCATCCAGGTAGCACCAGGATGTATCGAGATCTGAGAGAGCAGTTTGGTGGAAAGGCATGAAGAGGGATATAGCAAAGTTCGTCAGTAAGTGTCTAGTGTGTCAGCAAGTCAAGGCTGAACACCAGGCACCTTCGGGCAAGTTGAGGTCGTTGCCTATTCCGGAATGGAAGTGGCAATGAGTGACTATGGATTTTCTGATGGGTTTACCTAGGACCAGTAGGAGGCATGATGCAATTTGGGTTATTGTGGATCGGTTGACCAAGTCAGCCCACTTTTTGGCGATTAGACAGACTGATTCTTTGCATGTGTTGGTAAAGAAGTATATTGATGAGATAGTGAGGTTGTATGGGATTCCAGATTCGATTGTGTCTGATAGGGACCCTCGGTTTACTTTGAGGTTTTGGGGCAGTTTGCAGGAAGCTTTGGGGACGAAGCTGAATTTTAGTACGGCTTTTCACCCTCAGACGGATGGTCAATCTGAGAGGACCATTCAGACACTTAAAGGGATGCTTCGGGCTTGTGTGATGGATTTTCGAGGAGCATGGGATGAGCATTTACTGTTGGTCGAATTTGCTTATAACAATTCGTACCATTCGAGCATTCAGATGGCTCCATATGAGGCTTTGTATGGGCGGAGATGTAGGACTCTAATTTGTTGGGATGAAGAAGGAGAGAGGCAATTGGAAGGACCAGAATTGATTCAGACGACAGTTGAGAAAGTCAATTTAGTTAAACAGTAGCTTAAGGCAGCACAGGATAGGATGAAGAGTTATGTTGATGCTCACCGAAAGGAGATGGAGTATGAAGTCGGTGAGAAAGTGTTCCTTAAGACGTCTCCTTGGAAAGGAGTATTGAGGTTCGGCAAGAAGGGTAAGTTAAGTCCGAGGTATGTGGGTCCTTATGAGATCCTTGAGAGGATTGGCCCACTCGCCTACAGGTTGGCATTACCTCTGGAGTTATCGCAGATTCACGATGTTTTCCATGTGTCTATGTTGAGAAGGTATAGATCGGATCCTTCTCACATCATTCAGACTAGTGAGGTTCAACTGAGGGATGATCTGAGTTATGAGGAGCTTCTAGTGGAAATCTTGGATACCAAGGACAAGGTCCTCAGGAACAAGACGGTTCAGTTAGTCAAGGTCCTGTGGTGGAACCATTCGGTAGAGGAAGCTACTTGGGAGCCATTGGAAGCCATACGGGAGAAGTATCCGCATCTCTTCGATGATTCAGGTAAATTTCGAGGAAGAAATTTCTTTTAAGAGGGGGAGAAATGTGAGACCCCGAATTTTTTTTTTATGATGTCATTAAGCATGGATTTTGATAATTAGGTGTTTATGGTTTAGTCTGATTTGTTTTGGAGTATTAGTGGATAATTGAGGTGTATTAAGGTTTAATTGTGGTTTAAATGAGAATTAAAAGGTAAGAATTATGAGGGTATTTTAGGAAGATTGCTTAGGTTTGAATGGGTTTAGGCTTGTAAAGAGGGGTAAGTTGGTCTTTGTCCCATGTCTTAGGTTAAGAGAAAAGAAAAGAAGAAGAGGAAAGAGAAGAAGGAAATAGAAGAGAAAAGAAAGAGGGGAAGCGCCGTCGGTGGAGAAGAAGAGGAGAAGAAGAGAGATTTTCGATCCTTGAGATTTTCGACAGTTTCGAATCATTCCGGGTAAGTCTCATTTTATTTAAGCTTGTTTTAGTTGGATTAAACCCTAAGATAGCTTGAATCTGTGAGAATCGAAGGTTTAGGGTTTTAGGGCATAAATGTAGGGATTTCCTTGGGTTGATGTGTTTGTGATGGATTTGAAGCTTAGAATGGGTTAGAAATGTAGTAGAGGGCTTGATCTACAGTTTGGTTGTGTTGCATTTGGATTTGGAAAGGATTTAAGATCGAAAATGCGGGAAAAGGGGTTGAGTCGCATGACTTGACCCTTGAGTCGCGACAGCAGCATGAAGAGCACGCCGCGGCGTGTGGAGAGTTGGTGACACGCCGCGTCCACCATGTGCACGTCGCGGCGTGCACGAAAGACGTGCACGCCGCAACGCACAAGTGGGCACGTCGCGGCGTGTGAATGATGAGCTAGCCGCGGCGAGCAAGGTCCTTCGCCGCGGCGAGCGTCCCTTCGCCGTGGCGAGCCCCCTGTTTTCCGAAAGTGAGATTTTTAGTATTTTGGGCATATCTTTTGATGTAGATGTCCAATTGAGAGGATTCTTGATCCGTTGTGACCTAGAAATGAAGGGTTACGAGTTGTATGAAGAAAGGGAGTTCAGAATTAGTCTGTAAGAGTTCGGAATTTTAGGAGGAGGTCGAGTGTAGACCTTTAATGCTTTATTTTGATTGTCAAGCTTTATGGAATATTTTCTATGGATTATTATGTAATGAAAACTTGGTTTATTATAGGAAACCAAGCTGATTTGACCCAATCGCAAGAGGAAGGACAGCAGTGAGTCTGACACTCAAGCGATACTAGGTGGGTAATATGTTTATGGTTATTGTGCGTATGGGCAAATTGCCTGATGTATGCTTGCTTGCATGATGTGAAATTACTTGTGTTGAATTATATGAGAATATTGAATATGCATTGTGATAAAAATTGTGCATGGCTTGATAGGCCTTATGGAAATGGACAAGAATGAGAATTTAGAAAACTGTGAAAAATGCTTTGAGCATGAATCGAATGGATTATGTGATTTGTTTGGGTAAGAGAGTTACGGATGGAGTCACGTGCACGTTGACATTAAAGCCTTCTCCCGGCTGCCCGATTGAGGCAACGAGATCCTTGAGAAATCAGACTCGGATAGTTTACGGATTTACCTTTGGTTTATCTGGATCGTTTACGGAACTCTCGAGCTAATTGTTTGTGCATACACGATGGACTTGTTGAGCATAACACATGATTGCTATGACTGACTTGTTGCATAATGATTGTTATGTTGAGAAACAGGAATTGCATGACATATGCTTATATGAATGTGAATCATGTGATGAATTTTGATTTGCTAGTGATATATATAAATATATTGCTTGATTGTGTGACTCGTTGCCAATGGCTATAAACGTATATGCCACTGAGCTTCGCAGCTCACCCCATTACTCTCCCCTCTTCAGGTGCAGATCGAGATGATTGTCGACCTTGCAAGACATCAGAAACTTCAAGCTAATTAGAAGCCTTGTATTAAGTTAGTCCTTTGGTTAGCCCACCAGCATTTCATCATGGAGCATACTTTCGTATTTTGGATTTTAACTTTCATTTTGTATTATGTTATACTTCGAGAATACTGGTTAAATTCCTTCGAATGACAATGGTATATGTTTTATGAATTTGAGATGATCCATGCATGTTTAGAATGCTTGTGTAGAGTGTGTATGTATTGTTATATGTTTATCGAAATACGATTATGTTTGGATGTTGGGATCAGGTCCGACGATATTTGGGCACCCGTCATCGGCGCAACCCGAGGGGCCACCTCGGGACTTGGACTTACGGGGCCCGGGCCCAACAGAACATGTGTCAGAATATGTTATGATGAAACTGAGAAAGTTATAAGAAAATTTGTTCCTTATTGGAGACAATCGATATTTAGAGAATTATACGAATTGATTATGGGTATAAGGAGTTTATTATACTACTGAAGAGTCAAATGTCTCAATTGTGTTTAGAGTGGATAATGACTATAAGCATAGATGATCAATTGAATGCCTTTGAAAAAAATGAAGTAGATAAATTGGCACAATTGAGGAAATTGTTTATCCTGCAAGTTTCATAAGAGTGAATCTTAGTTGACCAAATAAATAGTGGATGAATTAGTATACGAATATGGCACATTGGGAGATTTAATGATGATAGAGGTGTTGATAAAATGCGAAATTAAAAGGGATACGTATGGGATTTGGAGTTATTTAAAACTAGTTGTATAGTGGATACGCCCAGAAATTGTTAAAGGTTTTCTGGTCTCAACTGTTTGACAAAAATATTTAAGGAAAAATGTGTGAATCATATGACTGATAAATGTAAAAAGAGACATTTTGAGAAATTTACAATTCGAGTATCGATTGTATCGCTTTAAGTTGGAGATTTTGCACTATATAACGAAGTGTCCCAGTAAAGGCTATGATGCAATCGGTTGGGGTAGTGTAAAGTGGTTTTATGTGCCTAGGGACAAATACAACCTCATGGGCTACATAGTGATTGATGACTTGAAATTTGTTGTACTAGGTATTGCTTTGAAAGCTTGGAGACACAATTCGTATAGAAACATTTTGGATTTATCTATGAATATGCACATCAATAACGATTGATGTATTTGTGAGTATGAAGGAATTGAAAAAGATTATGCGATTGAGTACTTCCTAATAAAGTTAGTGCTGCAATTCAACATAGTGAATAGAAACTTCAATAGCAGAAGATCACAAATTGGGCGATAAGGGTGTTAAACCTAGTGAATAAAGAAAGTATTATTAGTTATTGGAATTCCAAATCAGGTGTGTATAAAAAAAGATTGGCAAAGCCCAAATTGAGGATTTAGAATTTGCGAACCTTATCAAGGAATTGAGAAAATGATATTTATGATTGTATTAAGAAGTATGTGTACTACTAACTAATGAAACTGTTAGAGAAAACACAAGAAACAATCGAAGCTTTATGTTCTAGTAAGAGTATATCGAAAGAGTAAGTGATGGTTTAGATTGGAAAATCGAATGATGATATGTTTGCATAACCAACAGACTTGACTGTTGGAGACAAATGGAAAACTAATATTTTGGACTTCATAAGGACATGAGATTGATGTATAGTTCAGATTGATTGTGGGAATGACAATCGTTATATTGGTGACACCATTTGAATAGTGTATAAGGGTTCTTACAGCAAAAAGGAGCCGTTCACCCCTATATTAAAGTGAACAGGGCCTAAAAATAGTCGAAGGCCATGATTGAGTTGAGATAATGTAGATGAGTGTAATGAATCAGTAATAGGGGTTAAGTGATTCAAGTTAATGACAAATGAGTTGAGTTGATTGATATTGAGGTTATAGAACCTTACGAGATTAGTGTTTTAACACTAAAGAGATGTAATTTAGTAAGCGAAAAATGCAATACTTCGAAGAGTATCACTTCGGCCAAGATGCACTTGGATGACGATAAAGGTATAAATAGGGGGAAACTAATTCGACATAAAGTGGTCCATATGAAACTATGGCAAAAATGGGACAAAGGTAGTATGAGTGATTTGTATTATTATAAGTCAATATTTATGGTATTGACATTGGAAGTAAAGTGTTGTATATGCTGAAACTCATCAAGGACATAATTGAGGAAGTATACTATCTGAACAGAGAATTGATCAAAAGATGACAAAAGAAACGGAGGAGTGTACGAAATGACAGTACCCCTACCTTCTTCAGCGTCAAAAATGAATTTCGAGGACGAAATTTTTATTAGGAGGGGAGAATTGTAACATCCCATCACCGATAGGAAGGATAAATTGGTAATTTGGAATGGGTTACGAGTTTGTAAACGTATCTCGGCATGGTCATGCCTAATATGGCCTCCATATATGCATAAATTGAAATTTTTGCACATGCACATGATTGTACATGCATTCATGACATTTTCCCAACATCTGTGTTTATTGTGAAAAATGTGTTATTTGTGTTTGAAAAATTAATTGGAGTGGATTTTTGTGTGTTTCATATTTTTATGGAATTTCAGGAATTTTTTTGGAATTTTTCGGGGTACTTGCCCGGACCGAAAAATTTTCAACTGACTGAATGATGGATTTTCGGTATCGAAAATTACTACCCAGATAAATGATTTTGGGATTAATTAGAGCCATTGGATGGATTAATTGGAGCCATTGGATTGGATTAGGGGTTTCTTAATAAATGATCTTTGTCTTTAATGATTTTTGTCTTTTTCTTAGTAAAATGCCAAGTGTCTTAATGCATTTATGGGTTTTGTCTTGCTCCCTCCTTTCTTACACGACACAATTGCTCCTTGGAAAGCTTTAGTGCTTTTTAATTGATAATTATCCATTCATCTAATTTGGGAAAGCATCCATGTTACTTTCTAAGAAATTTTGAAAAAAAATGGTGCTTTTAAGTGTTGTCTCCCACAACCCTCTCTTTGCAACTTTTAAAGAAATCACTTGGAAGCTATCACTTGCTCCTTTCAACCGAAACTTCCTCCTCCTCCATGTTTCGTTGGTCTTGTTCTTCCTCAATAATTACTTGTTTTTCCTTTAGTCACACCTAAGATCAATTTGAACTTTGAAAATTATGATGATTGTGATGGTAGAAGGTGGGGAGGTAAAGTAGAGGTTGGTGTTTTTGTTTGAAGATTTGGGAAACTTAAAGCTTGAAGCTTGGAAAGATTTAAGAGTTGAAGCTTGGAGGTTGTTTAGGTGAGAATCCTAGTTCGTGTTCTTTCATTTAGTTGATAGAAGCTTTTATTGTGATTTATGTGCATTAATGTCATAAAGCCTAGGGTTTAATGTTATGTGTATTGTGTGCTGCCAAATCTTGGCCATTGATGCAAGATAGTGTTTAGGTGAACTTAGGGCTGAATTAGAGGTCCAAGGGGATGCATATTGATGTAGGTAAAGTGATGAAATGAAAGAAGTCAAGTTGAATGTGAAATCTGGAAAATGTACATTGATCATGGTTTAATATTTTTGCCATAACTAATTGCATGGTTATGAAAATGAGTTGAGGTTTGTGCCAAAATAAACTTTGGTTTGTTGGCTACATTTTTGTGTGAAATAAGTGTTGTCCAATTTTCACCTTAAGAGGTTGAATTTTTGGCTTGGAAAGTTACTGTTTTAGTGTCTGTGAACAGTAACCGAAACTATGACCTAAGTATTTTGCTGATTTTTCTAAATTAATTGAGATGGAATTGGGGAAAATGGTCTAAATTAAAGTTGAAGCTTGTTAAGTTATCTTTGGTGAAACCAAGACTAAGAGTGGATTTGGTGCACATTCTGATTATAAGCAATTTTATCAATTTCTGTGAATTGAATTGGCTTGAGTGATCTTCTGAAGAGTTGTAGAGGAAACAATTATCTTGAAAATGGTATATAGTATGCTAATTTTGGATAACAGAATTGGGACTTATGAGTTTTGAAAGATTGGACTGAAATTAGGTCGTGGACTGCTGATCAGGGCAGTAACTTGTAAGACTGTTTTGAATTGGTTAATGATGGAATTTGATTCTGAGCCCTTCATGAGAAATGTAGTAATGTGTTTTATCTTTTCATAGGTATAAAGTATGCAATTTCTTGGCATTCTTTCAAGGAGTTATGCTTGTTAGAAAATGACTGTTCAGTTCAGGTCAACAGTAGAGGCAGCAGCATTCACTGAATTGTTTGACTTAGTTACCAATTGAATTTGATCTCATATTGTTCATGAAAGTTGTAGAAAACATTTTGATCTTTCTGTGCACATTTATTGTGTAATTTTTGACTAAGGAAATGGAAAGTTATTGAATTTACTAGATACTGCACTGGTTAGGAACTCATTGACTGGACAGAAACTTTGACTAGATCTTTGACACCCTTAGAGGTGAATTTGGATTTTGTGTTCTTCATGAACATTGTAGATCTCTCTTTTCTCTATGAAATAGACACTAAGTTTGTCCAATTTGGAGTTCAGAGTAAAGAGTTATGACCTAGGCAAGTTGAGGAAGTCGGAAAAAGGAAAGTATCCAATTAGGTACTGTAGACGTCCTAGTCGACTACAACATGTCCTAGTCGACTAGGACATGTATTTTTGCTGAACTGACTTCCCTCCACTCTTTTGTTTCTAACTTTTTCGTCCGACATCCGATTGACTCGATTCTCGAGGCATCAGATTCATGACTTATTGAATTTCATTTTCTGTGAAATTGGGAATTTTTGGGACGAAAAATTGACGTGGATCCGGGTAACGAAGTCTTGAGTCACTGTTTGATTTATAATTTGACCTATAGAGGTCCGAATTGAGCGATTCTTCTGTCTTTGGTTTTAAAATTTTTAGAGAAAATTTTGTGACGGGAAATTGTGAATTTGTGCCGGGAATGTCACGAACATGCATTGTACACATTTAATTGCTACATGTGCATTATTAAATGTTTCTGATTGCCAATTTGGTAATGTTGGTATATTTGGACTATTTTAGAGATGCATTTGGGACGTCAATTCACAGACGTTGCCGAGACTTCCAGGCTTTAGCTTCGGAAGCAAAGGTGAGTAACCTAGTTGGTTCCTCAATTATAATTTGTTTATATTCTTCACTTATAATACTGTGGAGATAACGGTGGGCCTTGCGTTTGTTTATGACTGATTCCGAGCCGAAGGTACCCGATGTACTGGGAGATACTGACATAGGAGTTCCCTACTGGCTATATGTGAATTGAATGTGATTGATTGTGATGGGAATGTGATTGTTTGTGAACCAATTGGGTGAATGTGTTAATTTGGGATTATAAATCGTGATTGTGATTATTTTGTGAGTAGTTATGAAAAAAATGGTTTGATTGTAATAATTTGGATTCGATTGTGATGTGATAAATTGTGCTACGGGAATTAATTGTGATGCATTACTATTCAATTGGGATATATGCATTTCATACATGAATACATGATCAGTTAATGAGAGTTGTGACCGGAGCAGCCACCGAGAGCTACAAGCTCATCGTTTATATTTGGGCCTCTAGCCCCACAGTGATTCAGAGCCTCGGGCTCAACGATTAATGCGCCCATATTGGGACAGTTCAGAGCCTCAAGCTCAATGATTAATGCGCCCATATTGGGACAGTACAGGCGCTCGGTCACAACACCGTAATAAATGGAAAAAGTTATCACATTCACGTGGCATATGCATTTGATTTAATCATTTGGATTGCGTGAAAGGCAAAATGCCTTATGCCTTTAGGGTAACAATCATGTGGTATTTCTGAAAGTGGTTTATGAAACTGTTGTATTATGCTTGCGTGTTGTATGAAGTCATTTGGTTATGAATGTCTAATCGAATAAAATGTATCAAATTGTTTGTACCTAAGTGAAATTGTGAAATGTGATCAGATATGCAACAATGTGAAAAGATGATATGTGAATCGATGTGTTGCATGAATTGAGTAAACCATCGATGATGGTTTCTCACTGAGTTCGCAAAACTCACCCAAAATTTGAAATTTATTTTCAGGACTCAGAAGAATACCCCGTTAGGCAACGGGCGTATGGCATCTGCTGGTTAAGGAAGCAGAGAAGTGGTCGGGATCAGTTCGCGTCTGTCTTAGTGTATTTCTATTTTTTTGACTTTTTGCATTACTGATTTGGACAATTTGTAAAGTCAATAGACCGAAATAAATTGTAAATATGAAAAGGGCCACGAGGCCATTAAATTGTGTATGTAAATTGTTTTCCGCATAAATTATAATGTGTGTGCATGTGTTAAGAAAAAAATTTATTTATACTGAGTTTTGACTAACTGAGTGATGTAGCACGCCGCCCTCGCGGGGCACGGACTCGGATATCACCATCGATGTGGGGTTCGGGTCATGCGGGAGTGGGGTATTACAGAGACCATCTTAGGTTACTCACAGTGTGCGCCAAATAGCTATTGCCTTGATGTGTTGGCACTGTTTGGATGCTGTTGTTCAATGTGCTCCTCTATATGTACAATACATACACGTATGACAATATTGCACAATTTTGTATTCATTAATGCACATTCATGTATACTAACTATGTACAATGCATTTTCATGACACTTATGGGTTTCGTATCATTTATTTTCTCACAAAAATCATTCAGATATTGACATTCCATTGATCAACTTAGATTTGTTTAAAAGTACACTTTTCTGTCCATTTTGCACAATTAATTTCATTAGGAAAGTGAAGGAATTTGGTAACACTTCCTTCTAACACATTATTCTCCTATGTCTTAAGTCTCTATTGATGCCAAGATCACTCAATTTAGTTCATTATTCTATGAGTTATGCTAAAAATACCATAGATTGTGCATATTTAAAATTTTGGTTATTGCATGATCATGCATTCAAGTTGTACACCTCGTATCTCTCAATTTTAGTATCTAAAAATTACAAACTTTACACCAATTTAAACCTAAGAGAATAAGATACAGCTTTTTTTGTAGACAACTCAATCTAGTTTGGCTTACATCAATACAGTTTATTCAATAATCACAGGACATGATTTCTGTCCCTGGTAGTGCTTCAGCTTAAGCTACGACTCAATTACATGCCAATTTTTAAACTCTTAGAGACAGAATTAAAATTCAACTTATTGAAAGAAAGTTGTAGAAATATCTTGCTAGTTTAATATGAATCAAAAATCAACTCATTCTAAAATCTACAACTCAAGTTATAATCAGAATACCGAAGCATGTTTATGAAAAATTTACAGTTCGCAATTATTCAAGCAAACTTCTAAACTTTCATCCCATCAATAATTTTCAAACTAATTCAGATAGCTCTAAATTTTCGTAGAGAGAAAGAAAAATGTCTTAGGAATGCATTGATCTAAGTTTCAAGTCATTTGGAGTTCAAATGAAAAAGTTATAGCCAAAATACTTAAGGTTGTTTAATGAAATACTCTAGCTCATAAGCTATACATACAACCACAACCTTTTCTCTCTCTAAAACACTAACCTTCATCTTCTTCACCGAACTGCACTTCTCATCTTCTTTCTTTCTTTCTTTCTTTTTTGCATCATTCAACACATCACACCTATTATATCTGCTGCATAAACCATTTTTTTCTACTTCCATCTCAATTGAACCCAACACAAATAAATCAAAATTCCAAAATTTTATACATACGTAGCAAAAATTGTACTGTTTAGATAAGCATAAGTCATTTTTCTGCATTTTTCTTCCATCTTCATCTGATGCATTTCTTTTCTTTTTTGTCATTTTATTCCTTCCTAAAACATAAGACTACACTAAGTTCTCTTTAACTCTAACCTCATAAAAATCCATCACTAACTTTACCCAAACATTTATGCATATATAATGAAAACAGAGCATGTTCCAACTTTGTTTCTGTGTGTCTGTTACTATCCAACAACAACAACCTCATTTCATCATATAGTTTTCTTTTTTCTTCTTTTTTTCTTCTCTCATCTGAATCTTCCAGTTTTCATTACAACTTACTATCAAACTCATTTTAATTCCTTCAAACATTTACAAAGACATTCATGCATATCAACACGAAAAACAAAGCATAAACACCAACCACATATGTTATCTTTTAAACCACAATAGAAACACATTTTCCTTCATCAACTTACATAATTTTCTTATTTCTCAATCCAAAATCCATTCAATATAGTTTTGAACAATTCCAAATTCTCAAATCCACCATCCAGTTCATATATCACCGTAACCTCACTTCTCAAACCCATACATGTATGATTATATTTACACTGAAAAATAAATTATCAAAGCTACTTGCTTGGCTCAACTATTTGTAGTAGTAAAAGTAAATCAAATGCACATAACTTTCACAACTGATGTTTCAACAGAATCTCAAGTATTGACAAAAATGAGCTGAGCTTCGGTGGTTGAAAGGAAATTATAATAACTCCATATAATCAAGTAACAGTCAAGTTGGTAAGTTTGAATTTGATGTGAGATCAAAACAGGCTTCTGCAAGCGAAGGAAAAGTCAAAGGAAACAATTTGGGAAGCATTCGGTGATCAACCCAAAAGCTTCTCTCCCTTCTCCAGAAACACACGTGGTAACGTGTGTCCCTTGCATGTGAGCCACGTGGCTACATGCAAGGCTTCCAAATGTTACTATTTCATTGGTCCACAGTCTAGTCCAAAAACACCCCAAAATTTTGAAAATTCTATAAAATTTACCAAAAATTTTGAAATAATAGTGACACTCTCCAAATAAATTTTTAACAAAAATAATCCACAATTCACATTTTTAGTCACTTTTATAAATCAATTATACCCGAAAAATGTCAATGAATACATGTACAAATTTTTTTAATGTATCAAAATAAATATTCACATATGTGTGAATATACAATGATGCATGAGCATGAATTATGCTTCCTAATTTTTCATTAATCTTTAATAGACACCATTTTAATCTTAATTGAAGTGACGGGATGCTACAACTTGTGTTTATAAAAAGATAAGTGGGAATGCAGTCATTTTCTTAGTGCTTTATATGGATGACATATTGCTTATTGGAAATGACATTTCAGTGCTCCAGTAAGTTAAGATATGGTTATCTAAAAACTTTTCCATAATGGATTTGGGAGAAGTAGTCTATATACTAGGTATAAAGATCTATCGAGATGGATTAAAAAGGTTGCTTGGATTGTCTCAATCCACATATATAGATAAAGTATTAAAGAGGTTAGCATGGAGAATTCCAAGAGGGGATTTTTACCCATATGAAATGTGATTTCTCTCTCATAAAGTATGTGTCCAAAGACAGAAAAGGAGATATATAAAATGGATTGTATTCCATATGGTTCGACAATCAATGTAATGCTATGTACTAGACTAGATGTTGCTTATGTTTTGAGCATAATAAGCAGATATCAAGCTAACCACAGTGAGGGTCACTAGATGGTTGTGAAAAATCTTGAAGTACTTGAGAAGGACTAAAGGTATTTTTCTGGTCGATGAAGGAACTGGGTTGAGAGTTCAGGGTCATTCAGATGTTAGTTTCTAGTCTGATTAAGACGATAGTAGACAACAATCAGTGTATATTTTTAGTCTTTATGGTGGTGTAGTTAGTTAGAAGAGTTCCAAACAATCAACCATCACAGATTCAACAGTAAAAGCTGAGTATATTTCAGTTTCTGAGGCAACAAAGGAAGCAGTTTGGATCAAAAAGTTCATCACTGAACTTGGAGTGGTTCCTAGCATTGTTTATTCGGTAGTAATGTATTGTGACAACAATGGTGCTATTGCAAAAGTAAAGGAACCAGTTCTTATCAATGGTCCAAATATGCACTCAGGAAGTTTCACTTGATGAAAGAGATAGTGGAGTGGAAAGACATAATATTGGAGCAAGTTCCCACTTAAGAGAATCTAGCAAATCCTCTTACTAAGCCAATGTCTCAAAAGAGACATAATCGGCATATGAATGGATATGGTATTAGATTCACAGGGGATTGACTTTAGTGCAAACGGGAGATTGTTAGTTTATAACCTAGCAACCAATCAATTGGATGAAAATTAATGTATGAGATTATTTTGAATTAATTAAAAGGCTTTTTTTATCTTTATGTATTAATTTAATTAATATTTTATGTTTTAATACTAAAGATAAAATCCTTGGAATAATTCTTGTGTAATTGAAATTATGATGAGATCATAATTATGAGATTTAACTTACACTTATGTGTTATTTCTAAATGTTCCTAGTTGTAGTTTTATCAAGATTAGATATTGTTAAAATGATAAAACTAGCACACATTATGTTTCTTTCTTATGAAGAAAGTAACTGATGTCATAAATTAAAGTATAGAGATACTTAAACTATTGTGTGGGTGATTATTAGAGAATAGGTCACTGAATTGACCCGATTATGAGAATTTCGGATGGAATATTATTTATATGTCTATAAATTATCTCATAATGATGGTTGTATAATTGATCCTCAGACTTGAGATTACCAATATATCTAGTACAGGAATTACTGTATTTTGATGCTACTTATGAATCGTCCTAGGATAATTCAATCGGTAGTAATTAGATACAGTATGAACCATATGTAGATAGTTGAGTAAGTCAATAAAGAATTGGTCACTCCAAAGTAATCAGAGAGAATATTCTACTATTCTTTATTAGTAATGATTTATAGAATTATCTGGCCAGAGTGAATTGATATTTGAAAAGGAGTTTTCAAATTTCAATTATAAATCAATTACTAATTACCAAGAACGAGCATGATTGATAAGAGTAGACACTGTAGATAAGAGTACACACTATATCCATACTCTGTCCAATTAGAATATTGAATGACGAAAGGATTAAATTTTACATTATAACTATACATGGATAGGTTAATTCAATCACTTTGACATTCCCAATATTTAGGTAATTATGACATATTGCCGTAAGTCAATCATGATATATGATTATGAATTATTTAATTGGAGAATTATAAATAAATTAAAAAGTTTTAATTTATCTAATTCTAATTGTGAATTAAATTATAATTTATAATCATTGTCAATTTATTAAGAACCTAATGAGTCACACATCAAAAACAATTTGTGAAAGAAAATCAATTTAATTAAGTTAGACTTAATTATAAAGTTTGAGAAACTTTAAGAATCAAATATGAGATATTTGATTTTATTAAAATTAAATTAATTATAACTAGAATTTGATAATTATAGTTAAAGAGATTTAATTTTAATAAAAGGCTGTTATGATTTTTCTATTTAAAAGGAAGAGCTTTTTAGAAGCTAGCACTTTTTGTCTTCTTTCTTTCAAATCATTTTGAGAATTGCTCTGTGGATACCATCATATACTGGACACTTGAACAACTCGTGATTGATCAATCGGAAAAAGTTTCAATGATTTTTTAACATAAAGCGAACAAGGTACGATTTCTAACTCATTTTATGTTTTATTTAAGTTTATTCAATTATCGGGATCCCCTCAGAATATGTAAAATTTTTGTTTTCCGCTATGCCCTTGCTTTGATCACGGTCGAATTCCAACAAAAATTCCAACAAAAGAAACATATAGAATATAAAGAATATTTAAATCCCTCACTCTACTCGTTATTCCTTTAATTGCCCAAGTAAATCCCCAGTTTACCCGTTCTTCCTTTCATTGCCCATGTCTTATATGTTTCCGTGGTTATTATATATAAACTCCTCTTTTCCTTCTTTTTGTAATGCTTCTTTTGCCTTTTACATTTGTTTTTCTTCTTGTCAAGGAAGACCAGAGAAGAAAGAAGGGAAGCAATAATTACTATAGTTGTTAATTTTCTCTTCCAAATTCAAGAAAAAGTAGGTATGGTTGAATTTCTATTTTTGTTTTTGTTTTTAGTTTCTTCTAATTTCCATTACATATTGAGCCAAAAAAATTAGATTTGTTTTAATTTTCTCATAATCTAATTTATCATTAATTAATATAATTTAATTATTTATTATTACTTAATATTAAGAATTATGTTATTATAGTTTAATCATCTAATTTATTTTAATTTTGTAATTATTTTAAATTTTATTTTAAAATATTTTAAAATATGATAATTATTTAATAAATATGTTTTGAATAAAATAAATAAAATTTAAAATATTTGTTTACGGAATAATTTTAAAATATCAAGTATTTAATTTCAATTACTATTTTTAATAATTGAAAAGTTTATAAAATTTACAAACTATTTAATTTATTTTGATAAATATAATTTATAAAAATATTTTAAAAAATAAAAATAAATGAGAAGTGAAATTAAATGGCTCCTATAGAAGTACTTTCTCTATATTTCATTTTAGTGAAATGAAATGGAATTAATCAATAATCGTTATTGAAAAAATCATATAACAACCATATCAAGGTTGAACACAATGTAAGAGACTATAAAAGTTAGTGAACACTAATGCAACTTACTAACCAATGCAACGAGTTGAACACTAATGTATATTAAATGGTTTATACTTTTCATTTTACTTTCTATTTTCTTTTAAATAAAAACAATTTTCTATTTTATTTACTTATTAATATCAATATAGTTATATCTTTATTACTACCGATAATCACATATTAGATAAAACTTAAAGATAAAAATTTTAATTAATTAAATTTATTCTAATTTCCTACATAATATTTATTAATAAACTATCAATAAAAATTATTTAATTTTATTAAAGTAAATAATTTAGAGAATTAATTTTAATTATAAATTAATATTTATTTAAATATATTTTAATTTTAAATAAAATTTGATTTGAAATTTATATATTTTGAAAATATTAAATTTAATTATATTTAGTAATAACTATTACATTAAATTTATTTAATTTAATTACATTAAATTTATGTTAGGTAAAACCTATCAAGAGAGTTTATGGAATCAACTAAAGTATTCTTAGTGTTTCTAAATTCAAAGGAATTTTGATCGATTAACCTTTGAATAGGGAATGTCTCATAGAGAATGTGATCCAAGATAAGAACTCTAATTGATCCAAGAAGTTAGAATACTTCATTAATCAAAGGTGATAATGAATATAAAAAATTACTAAGGGAACCTGATCTAAATCTAGTTAATCTATAGCTTGGTATATTTTTATTTATTACTTTGCTTTAGTATTTATATTTGTCATTTATTTTATTTCCCTTATTCATTCATCTATAATGGTTGATCTACCTTATTAAATTCTTCATACAAATCATCTAACCTAGTAATTTGATGTTTATGTTGTTGATTTTAGATCATAACTTAAGTAAGAAATCTCATAATTTCATAAGTATACAAAATCCTACGCATGTCACTAAGAAGGGTAGGATAATACACTAACTTGAAACGCAGCAGAATAACTCCTTGTATGCTTGATGTTTTGTCTCCCCTTCTTCTTTAACTCGTCGTGGTTGGAATGGATGAAGTAGACCGATCTTGTCACAACACCCTAAGGTTGGAAGAGTTGCTAACTTCTAAAAGTAGCAATCCTTATGGTTTACCTACAATGCTCTTAATAAGCTTAACAACTATTTTATGGGAGAGTGCTTCAATGCAGGAATACTTGAAAGAAGGGAGTGTTTTTGGCTCTAAGATGGGGAAAAGAGTGTAGCGTTCGGCCAAAAAAAAACTCACTCAAAGGAACTACGAAATTTTCTTTTATAGGCCACTAAAAGATGTCTTTGAAGATTTATGACTCTTCCAAGAGTTATGTCTTCTAGCGAAACATCATGACTCTTCCAAGAGTTATGTCTTTTGGCGAAACATCATGACTTTTGGCCAAGGGACACATCCTTTGGAAAAGCGTCATGTATCTTCACTTAAAGTCATGATGGTACACTCATGACCATTCATTATTGTACATAAACCCCTTTTTGGTCGAATAGTCATTCTAAGGCAAGGTGTATGGTGAATCTTCCTCATTGGATGAATTCAACATCTTGGACAAATTCATCCTTTCTTGGCTGAATCCATGTATCCATGTTAAGACAATGAACTTACACTTTAAGTACATGCATGGGAAGATGCATTATGGCGTGCTACAACTTATGGTACACATTAGTGTCTATTGTGCACCCAAACATACTAAATTCCTTCATCTAGCACCACCAATTTTTGTTGAGTCAAAATGACTTTACATATATATGATTTTGATGACTAACAAAGAAGAAGAAAAAGCAGACGCAGAAAAAACAGACGAAGAAGTGAAAAGCAGACGCAGAATGAAAAGCAGACGCAGAAAAGAAAAAGCAGACGCAAAATGAATAACAAAGAAGAAGTGAAAAACAGACGCAGAATGAAAAACAGATGGAGAAGTGAAAAGCAGACACAGAAAGAAAAGCATGCGCAGAATGAAAAGAAGACGTAGAATGAAAAGCAGACGCAGAATGAAAAGCAGACGAAGAAAAGAAAAAGCAGACGAAGAAGAAAAAGCAGACGCAAAATGAATAACATAGAAGAAGTGAAAAGCAGATGCAGAATGAAAAGCAGACGTAAGAGTCAATTTGAGTTAGTTACAGAACTCAACTGATTAACCGTTTCTTTCAAGATTCAAGATTCAAGATTCAAGAAGCAGTTACAGACGAAGGCTATAAATATGAGTTGAAGTTGAAGATTGAAAAGTTAGTTGACTCACGTATACGCGAACAAAAAAGCTTGTTTGTGAGATTATTGTGCGAATTAGCTAAGAGCTAGTATTTCTGTAACAAAGTTCAAACACTTTTGTAAGAAAGTAGTACAGATTGCCTGCAGAGGCTAAGAGTAAAAGAATACTGAGTGTAGAGACCTGAAGAAGCTCATAAAAAATACTTGTAAACGTTGAAGAGATAGTGAAATATCATAATGACTTCTAAGGACTGGACGTAGCCCACGGTTTGGGGTGAACCAGTATAAAACTGCTGTGTCGACTTCTCTCTACTCTATCTCTCTTTAAGTTCAAAGTTTTGTTATTACTTAGATTTCAAAACAAGTTTTCAAAGTGTTGATTAATTCGAACTTATCAAAGTTTCTGTGAAAAGAACTTGTTTTTAACATAACGTTTTTGAAATATTTCTTTTCAAAAAGGGGAATACACAATTCAACCCCCCTTCTCATGTATTCATATATCGTATTATAAGCATTGTACTAACGTGTGATTCACTTCACTTGGTTTCAGAGATTGGTATCCAAGGATCACTGTAGCAATGTGTGGATCAAAGATAATGGCAGAATCACATATATACATTGTAGAAGGTGCCTCAGTCACTAGACCTCCAGCATTCAACGGAGAAGACTATCATTATTGAAAAGATAGAATGTGGTTGTTCATATAATCTACTCATGTCGACCTTTGGGATGTGATAGAGAATGGACCATATACATCAGTAGATGAAGATGGAAATCTTATTCCACGGACCCGATGGACGGCTGACCAAAAGGCAACAATTCAGTTGAACTCTAAGGCAAAATTTTTCTTGACGTGTGCCCTGAGCAGGAGTGAGTATGACAAAGTCCACGGATGCGACACTGCGAAGGAGATGTGGGACACATTTTCAATCGCTCATGAAGGCACAAACCAAGTCAAAGAATCCAAGATAAGCATTCTTGTGCACCAGTACGAGCTTTTCAAGATGAAAGAAGAAGAATCTATTGATCAAATATTTGGAAGATTTCAAACAATCATTAATGGATTGAAAACCCTTGGAAGAACGTACAATAACCAAGGTCACGTACGAAAGATCATACGAAGTCTTCCGAAGAGGTGGAGACCAAAAGTTACGGTGGTGCAGGAAGCTAAAGATTTGAGCATGCTAAAGCTTGACGAGTTGCTTAGATCACTGAAGATTTATGAAGTAGAGCTCGATGCTGAAGACAAGCCCAAACGGGACAAGTCAATAGCACTAAAGGCCGGATAGAAGAATCACAAGACTCAAAGAAGGAGAAAGTCATCGAAAGCATTAAAGATTGAAGAATCAAAGAATGATGATTCCAGTGAATCAGAAAAAGAGTCAAGTGATGAAGATAACAAATTATCTTTTATTTCCTGGAAGATAAGACGGATGTGGAAGAAGAAGTCCAAAGGAAGTCAACTCTTCAAGAAGAATGGAAAAGATGATGGTAAAGTAGAAAAGACATCTATCATATGCTACGAGTGTAACCAACCTGGACATTACAAGTCCGAATGTCCTACTCTAAAGAAGAAACCAAAGAAGAGTAGTGAAGGCAAGAAAAGCATGATGGCAACTTGGGAAGATCTAGATTCATCAGAGTCAGATACAAGTTCTGAGACATCTGAACTTGCGAATATCTGCCTAGTAGCCAAGGAAGAAAGTGATGAGGAGGTAACTTCTGAATACGATAACTTGCATGATGCTTATTCAGAACTATTAGAGGATTCTTATGCTATTCTGAAACAATATAAAATATTAAAGAAAAAGTACGTAGAAAACCTTAAACATATAGAAGAAATTGAGAGAGAAAATATCTGTTTAAAGAAACAAATAGAGGAGAAAAAGAAAGTTGTAGATAAATCTGATGAGATCAATCAGTTGAAGCTTAGAATTAAGAGTCTTTCAGCTGATTTAGCTACTTTCACTGAGAGTACAAAGAAAATGAATGAGATGCTAGGAAAATGTAGACATCCGAGTGATAAAACCGGATTAGGGTTTACGGGTAATAAGTCTCATTATGATAGAAAGCCTTTTTCTCAGAATAAAAGGTATTACCAAACACGTATTCATCAACAATCTAGTAAAAGGCATCAAAAGATTCATTATGTGCATATTACTAACTAGAAAGGACCCAAGAAAATATGGGTACCAAAAAGTAAAATAGTTTCTCCTACAGATATCCTTCTTTGGAAGATGCGACAAGCACCGTTGGTATTTAGACAGTGGTTGCTCGGGACATATGACAGGAAGAAGGTCTATGTTCCTAGATCTTCAGTATAAGAAGGGAGGATCGGTGACTTTCGGAGACAACCAGCAGGGCAAGATAATTGGAATCGGTAAAATAGTCACGTTCAATCAAAATCTTTGTGAAGTCAGAAACAAAGATGGGTCTATAATCTTTTCTGCTAAGAGAAGAAATAATCTTTATAAAATTGATTTAGAAGATTTTCAAAATCAAAATGTTTCATGTTTTTTATCTTTTGAAGAAGAAAGACTAATCTGGCATAAAAAGCTAGGTCATGTCTCTTTTAAATACATTTTAAAGTTGGAAAAATATGATTTGGTAAGAGGTTTACCAAAAATGAGTTTTGACAAAGAATTTTTCTGTGAAAGTTGTTTGAAAGGGAAACAAGTTAAAACATCATTTTCTTCTAAAAATTTTGTAACATCTTCTAGACCTTTACAGTTGTTACATATGGATTTATTTGGTCCAACTCGGATAATAAGTCTTGGCGGAAAGAAATATGGACTTGTTATTGTTGATGACTTTACTAGGTTTTGTTGGATATTATTTTTATCACACAAAGATGAGTTTTTTAAGTGTTTTAGGACCCTTTCTAGAAAGTTACAAATTGAAAAAGGAGTACCTATAGCCAGTATTAGGAGTGATCATGGTGGAGAGTTTGAGAATGAGAAGTTTAGATTATTCTATGAGGAGAATGGAATTTTCCACAATTTCTCTGTTCCTAGGACCCTACAACAAAATGGAGTTGTTGAAAGGAAGAACAGGACGATTCAAGAGATGGCAAGGACTGTGTTGTGTGAGATGAATCTCCCTAAGTACTTCTGGGCAGAAGCTGTGAATACAGCGTGCTGTATTCAGAATAGAATACTGTTGCGACCTCTGTTGAAGAAGACTCCTTATGAGTTATAGAATGGAAGGAGACCGAACATATCTTACTTTCATCCATTCGGTTGTAAGTGCTCTATTCTGAATACAAAGGAGTTGTTGGATAAGTTCGATTCAAAGACCTATTCAGGAATTTTTCTAGGCTACTCTTCATCATCTAAGGCATTTCAGGTATATAACCTTATCTCAAAGACAGTTGAGGAAACCATCCATGTCAAGTTTGATGATCGTTCTCAACCCCATAAGGAAGATGACACAGAGAGTGAAGGTCCTTCAAAGAACTTAGATGATACAACAGAAACTCCATCATCAGGAACTCAAGTAGACAAGGTTGAGGATATTCCAGAAACTATTGGATTAAAAAGAGATTGGAAATATAGGAGTTCTCATCCACAAGAGCTAATTATCGGGGAGACCTCAGAAGGAGTTAGAACAAGGTCCAAATTCAGAAGAGAAGCTAATGTGGCTTTCATCTCTGAAATAGAGCCTAAGAAGATTGAGGAAGCTCTTTAGGACGAAGTTTGGGTTTTAGCCATGCAAGAGGAGCTGAATCATTTTACTAGGCATAATGTTTGGTCCTTAGTTCCAAAACCCTCGAAGAAATCCATTATAGGAACCAAATGGGTTTTTAAGAATAAGTTAGACGAATCAGTTAGAGTGAGTCGGAATAGAGCTAGATTAGTAGTGCACGGCTATAATCAGCAAGAAGGAATAGACTACAATGAGACATATCCTCCAATAGTAAGACTTAAAGCTATTAGGATATTGCTGGCATGTGCTGTTTGTCATGATATAAAGCTTTTTAAGATGGATGTGAAGAGCGCTTTTCTGAATGGTTTTATAGACGAAGAGGTGTATGTTAAGCAACCTCCTAGTTTTGAGGATGTTAGGAATCCAGATCATGTCTATAGACTTCATAAAGCTTTATACGGCTTGAAGCAAGCTCCTAGAGCTTGGTATGAACGTCTAAGTACTTTTCTTTTAGAAAGTGGGTTTAGTAGAGGTCAAGTTGATAAGACGCTTTTTAAAAAGGATTATAAGAATGAGTTTATTTTAGTACAAATCTATGTTGATGATATTATATTTGGTGCTACCTCAAAGAAATTATGTATGAGTTTTGAGAGTCTGATGAAAAATGAGTTTGAGATGAGTATGATGGGTGAGTTAAAGTTCTTTCTTGGGTTGCAAGTTAATCAAACCGAAGAGAAAATTTTTATCCATCAACAAAAATATCTGAAAGAATTGTTGTGTAAATTTGATATGAATAATGTAAAGCTTATGGCAACTCCGATGCATCCTTCCAACCTTTTATCGAAAGATGAATCTAGTATGAAGGTGGATCAAACCCTGTATAGAGGGATGATCAGCTCTTTACTTTATCTTACAAAGAAGCGCACTGATATTCTCGCTCAAGTATGCTTGTGTGCAAGGTTTCAGGTTGATCCTAGAGAGTCTCATTTTATTGCTATTAAAAGGATTATGAGATATCTCGCAGGTACTACTGATCTTTGCTTAATGTTTGAGAAAGGTAAAGATTTTAGGTTAATCGGATATTGCGATGCGGACTATGCCGAAGATAGAATTGAAAGGAAGAGCACTAGTGGAGTATGTCACTTTCTTGGCTCAAACCTAGTTTCCTGGTCAAGCAAGAGACAAAGCTCAATCGCTCTATCAACTGCCGAAGCCGAGTACATGTCTGCCGCAAGCTGTTGTTCACAAACATTGTGAATTAAATATCAACTGGAAGATTATTCAGTTCAAGAAGAGGAGATCCCAATCTATTGTGACAACACCAGTGCCATTAATCTATCAAAGAACCCAATACAGCATTCAAGAGTAAAACATATCGAAGTCAGACATCATTTCTTGAGAGACTACGTTCATAGAAAGGTGGTGCGACTACAGTTCATTGAAATAGAGTATCAATGGGCAAACATCTTCACTAAACCATTAAGTGAAGAACGGTTCAAGGAAATCAGACAGAACCTTAACATGGTTATGTTAAATGACCAGTCAGGTTAAGAGATCGTCAAAGTTAATGGCGTCAAAAACAGTGGTTTACAGCTGGTAACTTCTCTCACAAGGAAGTTGTGGAGGGAAAATTTCATATTCTTGAGGATTCCAATGATTCTAGAACACACTTGACAAGACCCTTTGAGTAGTCTGAAATTAAAATCATTTCGAATACTCTCAGACACAAACGTTTCATCTCTCTCTCTCTAAAACTCTTGCAATCAACTTTATCTTTGAAGAACAACTTACTAGAGCCAGTTTTTATTCAGAATCAATGGAGCCAGCTATGATTTATGGAAGACATGTGGACTTCGAATCTCTAAGGAAAGATGATATGGATGTTGAACCAGAGATTGAAGAAGCTGGATGGAGAAAGTTTTTCCAGGTGCGGGAACTGGTGTATACTGATGAGGTATATGATTTTTGGAAGAATGCGCAACTGGTAGATGACACTATTGTCTCCACAGTAGATAGGATGTCTATTATTGTGACAAAGGAGATAATAGAGAAGGTAACTGAATGTTCATCGGTTGGATAAACCTTGTCAAGCAAAGCCAAATGGATGACAAAGGTTAGTATAAAGGAAGAAGATGTCAATAAACAGCTGTATGGAGTTAATGACCCATCGGAGAGGAAGACCTCGAGTCTGGTCCCAAAGGTCAGGGTTCTTCATGCGATTCTATTCAACTGCATCTTACCTAGAACAGGGTCAAGGCATTTAGTGACTACCTTGGATGAGCAATGCTTGTTCTACTTGTTAAATCGTCGTCCCATAGATCTACCATTTCTAATTTTTCATTATATGGTTAAGAGGATGAAGGATACTAACAGTTATCCTTACGACATGCTACTCAAGAGGATTTTTAGGAAATCTGGAGTCCTTCTTCACAGAGGAAACAAAAGTACAATATCTATCAAGAGTTCTATTAACTCAGATACAATAAGAAGAATGGGCTTGAAGATGGTGGTAAAAGAAGAAGCAGATTCTACGAAGAAAGCTAGAACTGAGGGGGAGCGGTTACTGAAGAAGTCTCCCGCTACAAATTCTAAATCTCAAGAAAGTACGAGAATGCCCATAGATGAAAGAAGAAAATTATCTAGAAGACCTTTGATAAAACAAGCGATTTCTCAAAGAGAAGTAAGCCTAGTTTGGAAGACAGATGAAGGTGTGTTGAAAAGAAAAGGTGAGAATCTTTTGGGTGAAATCTCTAAGAAGGCGAAGAGATCACCTAGGATTCATACTCTGAGACAACAGGAAGAGAAGAAAGTCAGAGAACAGTATCAGGTAGAAATTTCTAAATCTCGCGCACCAAAGGCAACGAGATCCCTAGTCTCAATCTTACAAGAAGATTCAGCCAAACAGGCTAAGGAGAATGAGAAGAAGAGGAAGAAGGAGACTGAGAAGAAGATGAAGAAGGAGTCTGAGAAGCAGAAATCTTAAGTTCAGAAAACTCCGAGACTGACTGAGGCGGTGGAAAAGACTAAGGAAGTTAGTCGAAAGAAGAATGTGACTACTGCTATGAAAGTTAGTCAAAAGAAGGATACTATCGATGCTGCTCAAAAGGAAAAGCAAATTGAGTATAGCCTAGTTCAGGAAACTCCCATTGTTGTTCAACAGGAGGAACCAGTAGAGCTTAGCCTGGTTCAATCTACTCCTATTGACGTTCAACAAGAGGCAACAGCAGATTTAAGCTTGGTACAGATACCACAGGAACAATCTGATGAAGCTAGTCTGGTCATATACAACTATTCTGAATTTTTTAGAAAAGACAAGTTGGAGATCAGACTGGTTGAATTTGTGACCAAGAGGAGTACTGCAACTACCATCTGTGATCAACCAAGGAGAAAGGTGAAGGCAGTCTTACAATCTATTTTGATAAATAGTGACACATGGCATCTACTGAAAGATGATGAAAAGAATTTTTATGAGGCTTTGAGGGATGCTGCTACGAAGCCATACCCTTCAAAAATGTCCAGTCAACCATATACTATCTACCCAATTTCAGAGAAGACGGTGATAAAAGTTGTACTAGACATTCAGCCTAGATATCCTTTAGATATGAATAAGGGGAAGATGAAGTTACATCCTGAAGGAATCAGTAATGATCTGTCCGCATATCAGATTGAAGATGAAGTACGACAAATTGATGAAGCATGCGCTACAAAGGAGAAAACTGACAGAGCTGGTTGCAGTTTTACAGATAAGAATGAATACTGTCCAGTAGGGGGAAGATTGATTATAGGGATGTTCATTGAATCACTTGTGCAGACAGTAATGCGTATTAGGCCACTATCTAATACACTGTCTATTCAAGCTGAAGCCATACCCTGCAGGGAAGATAAGTGCTCATGCCACCTTCTCCTTATGATTTAGATCTTCTAGAGCCTAATCTATCCGTTCATCCACCAACTTTTGAGATTGTTGAAGATTACATTCCATCCTCTGACGCATATGCTACTACTATTGCGTTCATAGAACCCTCAGTGGATGATGATCAACTCTCCTCATCGTTTGACTCGCAAGTTGAACTCAGGCACTTACGCAGAGAAGTCAAAGAGCTAAAGGTGGTGATAAATGAAATGAAGGAGATGATGACAGAACTGCTGAAGAGTCATCGTCATTGATCATTTTTTATTATAACAAATAGGGGAGAAGAAAATGGAAGGCAAGAGTAAGCAAGAAGAGAATGGAAGGCAGCAATCAAAGAGTCTCAAAGGGTGTGATTGAAGGAGTCGATGACAAAGATAGGGGGAGGAAGAGGAAGACTAATAAAGAATTCAGAAGAACTCACATGAAGATATGTTTTGAAGATAAGTTTTTCATCTTTTTACATATATGATTTCTTATCATTAAAAAGGGGGAGATTGTTGAGTCAAAATGACTTTACATATATACGATTTTGATGAATAACAAAGAAGAAGAAAAAGCAGACGCAGAATGAAAAACAGACGAAGAAGTGAAAAGCAAACGCAGAATGAAAAGCAGACGCAGAAAAGAAAAACAGACGAAGAAGAAAAAACAGACGCATAATGAATAAAAAAGAAGAAGTGAAAAGCAGACACAGAATGAAAAACAAACGGAGAAAAGCAGACACAGAAAGAAAAGCAGACGCAGAATGAAAAACAGATGCAGAAAAGAAAAACAGATGAAGAAGAAAAAGCAGACGCATAATGATTAACAAAGAAAAAGTGAAAAGCAGACATAGAATGAAAAGCAGACGCAAGAGTCAGTTGAGTTAGTTACAGAACTCAACTGATTAACCGTTTCTTTCAAGATTCAAGATTCAAGATTCAAGATTCAAGATTCAAGATTCAAGATTCAAGATTCAAGATTCAAGATTCAAGATTCAAGATTCAAGATTCAAGATTCAAGATTCAAGAAGCAAGATTCCAGAAGCAAGAATCAAGAAGCAGTTACAGATGAAGGCTATAAATATGAGTCAAAGTCAAAGATTGAAAAGTTAGTTGACTCACATATACGCGAACGGAAAAAACTTGTTTGTGAGATTATTGTGCGAATTAGCTGAGAGCTAGTATTTCTGTAACAGAGTTCGAACACTTTTGTAAGAAAGTAGTACAGATAGCCTGCAGAGGCTAAGAGTAAAAGAATACTGAGTGTAGAGACCTGAAGAGGCTCAGAAAGAATACTTGTAAATGTTAAAGAGATAGTGAAATCTCAGAAAGACTTCTGAGGACTGGACGTAACCCACGGTTTGGGGTGAACTAGTATAAAACTGTTGTGTCGACTTCTCTCTACTCTATCTCTCTTTAAGTTCAAAGTTTTGTTATTACTTAGATTTCAAAAAAAGTTTTCAAAGTGTTGATTAATTCGAACTTATCAAAGTTTCTGTGAAAAGAACTTGTTTTTAACAAAACGTTTCTGAAATATTTTTTTCATAAAGGGGAATACACAATTCAACCCTCCTTCTCGTGTATTCATACATCGTATTATAAGCATTGTACTAACGTGTGATTCACTTCAATTTCACCCATTAAGCTTTTGGGTTTCATCTCCAACTCAGTCTCCTTAATTTGCTCTTCTAGCTTAACTAGTGTTAACATATTTATAACTAGCTTCAATTCCCAAGAACCAAAAATGAGTTGGGGTAATCTTAATTGAGTCCAATTAAGTTTATCCCTATTAACTAGTTTTAATGAGCT
Organism: Erythroxylum novogranatense; assembly: GCA_029891385.1. Classification (NCBI taxonomy): domain Eukaryota; kingdom Viridiplantae; phylum Streptophyta; class Magnoliopsida; order Malpighiales; family Erythroxylaceae; genus Erythroxylum; species Erythroxylum novogranatense. Next base: position 60,053,030 of record CM057233.1, read on the forward strand.
CCCACGAGCTCACCTTAAGCTGCTAAGGGAAAGTCATCTCAAACCACTTATATCTTAAATGAGCTTCATTAAGCTCCCTTGAGCTAAGGGTTAGCTCCTTATATGAAACCCAAGAACTTTCAAATATATCTTGGTGCATCAAATTCTTCATTGAGCTCCTTTGAGCTAAGGGCTAGCTCCTTACATGAAACCTAAGAACTTTCAAATATATCTTGGTGCGTCAAAAGGAATTTGATGCACTTAAGCTGGAAAATTCCAACAAGCTCCTACTCGTACAAAGATATATTAAAAAAATGCTCCCACTCAAATATAACATACTCAACAAGTGAACATACAAAGCTGAAAAAAATAATAGTTGAAGGATTTAATTTTGACTTATGAGTGTGACCTTAGTCATGTAAACAAAATCTCTTTACATTGTGGTTGTTAGACCCACAATGAAAGATTGCCACTCTCCTCACATTTGACCGAATCAAACTTACTCGAATAAATCAAGTTATACTTCTCAAACCCTAAGACATTTTGATACACATGTTTAATCACATTCAATCTCCTGTGTGAGTTTTAACTCATAAAACACATGAATATATTAAACCTCAAGTTAAATTGGTTTCTTTCCCACATCACACTCAATCTTTCATATTATACAAAACAATATGTGGTGCCAATATTGAATAATGTGATTATATGTCATTTATAGTATGCAACAAATGCTATCATAGTTGTGCAACTCATACAGTTATACTTATGCAGAAAACTTATGCATTCATGTCTTTCCTTTAACTTCAAACTACTAAAAATTTAAGAAAACATGATCATCTAAAAGGAGGATACTCTAGTCCCATTTCTCTTGAGACCTCCAACAACCAATTAAGAAGACTATAATAATCCTCAATTTCCTAATAGCAAGCCATAGTCACTAAAGGGTTTGAATGAAAAATCTCACATATAAGCAAGACAAGAGACAACTTGCTTATTTTCTTCAGTTAGTGAATTTCATGGTTAACTATGGAACATTTGGAACACATCCCTTTTATATTCCCTAAACAAATCCTTAAATGTTTTACTACTTCACTCCCACTTAGAGGGGTGTGTCAATTCTCCCTTTTAAAACATTTAGATGTGTAACTCCTATTATTCTCAATAATAGGAAGACATGTCAAACAACCATGAAATACTCCTTATTCTCACTCTTAAGAATAAAATCATAGGATAGTATGTATAAGTGGACAACAAACTTGATGACCTTGATCATCTTATCATGATGCATGCATATTCAAGATGACCATCAGACTTTGGTTAATGACTCCCACTTAAATGTATGATACACAAGTCACATATCCCTTTTAAGAGATAACATACATTTAAGACTTTAGCAGTCTCATCATTGATCTTACGCAAAGACACTTGGGTGGATGGCTCGTGTGAGAAAACTAACCTCAGCCTATAATTGACATGTACATTTTTCTTTGTGGATTTAAAGTGAAATGCACCAATAATTGATAAACAACTTTTCATTTATCAAACATCTTACATGTGTGACCAAGAAGGAGAAAATTACACCAACATTTCATAATCTACGAAGACCCATTGCCTTTACATATTTAGCAAAATGAAATGGTGGCATGGCTTAGTTATAAGGTCAGCCACCATTAGGTCCGTAGATATGTACTCAACCATAATTTCTCCCTCTTATATTGCATCTCTAACAAAATGATACTTCATGCTAATGTGCTTAGTCTTTCCATGATACTTAGGGTCCTTAGTGTAAGCCAAAGCTACCATACTATCATAATAGATAATTATAGGCCTTTCCAAAGGCACCCTAAGTGCTAAATAAAATTTTGCAAGCCACAAGGCCTCTTGCATAGCTGAGGCACTGGCAACAAATTCAACCTCCATTGTTGACAATGTTATGCAAATTTGTTTCTTGCTACTCTAAGAAATAACCCCATTATTTAGCATGAAGACAAAACCAGATGTAGATTTGCACATATCACTATAACCACCCTAATCAGCATTAGTGTAGCTATGCAAACCAAGATTCTCTCCTTAGCAGTATAGACAATAGTCCTTTATACCCTTGAGATACCTAAGGACCCTTTTCAGGCACTTCCAATGCTCAACCCCAGGGTTAGAGGAATATCTTGCTAGTAGACCTACAACTTGGCTAATGTCAGGCCATGTACATAATATGGCATACATTAGACTTCCAATGAAACTTAGGTAAGGGCCCTTTTTCATTTCCTCCTTTTCTTGAGTACTATGAGGACACAAATCTTGCCCAAGCTTACAACCATATGCAAGTGGTGTACTCATTAGTTTTGAGTTTGTCAAGTTGAACCTTACAAGAATCTTATCAATATAAGGTTCTTGAGACAAGGCCAATATCTTAGCTTTCCTATCTCTTAGGATCTTAACACCAAGGATATAGGCAACTTCTCCCATATCGTTCATGTCAAAGGTGGAAGACAACCATCCTTTCATGGTTTCCAACAAACTCAACCGATTACTTGCTATCAATATGTCATCCACATATAGAGTCATAATGGCAAATTTGGGACCTAGAAGTGTACGCATAAACACAATGGTCTTCATGCATCATGACAAAACCAATGTTTGCGATTACATTATGAAACTTCAAGCACCACTGTCTTGAAGCTTGCTTAAGACCGTATATAGACTTCCTAAGTCTACATACTTTGTGCTCTTAAACTTTTTCAACAAACCCCTTTGATTATTGCATGTAAATCTCCTCTCTCAATTCCTCATTGAGAAAGGCGGTATTTACATCCATTCGATGCAATTCCAAGTCCAAATAAGCCATAATAGCAAGTAATAATCTTATGGAATTGAATTTCACAACAGGAGAGATGGCATCCTTAAAATCTATACCCTCCTTATGTATGATTCCCTTGGCCACAAATCAGGCATTGTACTTTTCGATAGTACCATCAGAATTCAATTTTATCTTAAGAATCTACTTGTTCCTAATAATCCTTTCATCTAAGTCCCAAACCTCATTAAGAGGCATTGAATTTATCTCATATTTTATTGCCATTAGTCACTTCTCTTTGTGAACACCTTTAAGAGCTTCTTGCCATTACTTAGTTCATTAATCCCATATGACGTCAAGTTTCCTCACTTCCCTCCATAATCCACCATTCTTTTTGTGGTCCAAATTGCCTATTTGAACGTCTCAAATTAAGCATAAGAGGAGGCTCATCATGATCTTGCCCTATAGCCTAATCATTTGATTCTTGAATTGCCTCAACCCCCTCTTATACTTTATCATCAAGAACTTCTTCTTGTTCATTAATAAGTGGGGATGTAGGAGGCACTTGAATAGACTCTTGTTGAGGAACTTTAACCACGGAAGATGTAGTCAATGGTGCTTCCAAAGCACTAGATTGACCTTGCAAAAAGGTCTCAACCAATGTATCTAAATCACAACATTCACCAACTTTAGGGAACTCATCCCCAATAAAGTTGGCATTTCTTGATTCAAAGACATTTCTAAAGTTGTGACTTATGTTCAAGAACACATATCTCTTAGAATGCTCAAAATAGCCAAGGAAGGCACACATCCTCCCTCTAGGGCCTAATTTCCTAAGAGGGTGGTCTATAGCATGTACATAATGTAGGTGTAAGTCGACTTGTACCATCTGTAAGTCGACTTATGCTTGTTTCGATCTTCGATAAGTCGCCTTCTTCACCAAAGGTAAGTCGACTTATGTATGTCCAAGACTATAAGATTGTTAGAGTAGTGCCCCAAAGGCAATCCCTTTAGCTGCTTTTGTTCATAGTCTTGTATGCACTTTATGAATAAATAAAGCAAGGCATATTTCATTTATTTGATATTCATTTTGTTATGAATTGATGTTGATCTTTAATCAAATTAATGAAGTCCATGATATATGACATAGCATGAAGGAAATTATGATGTGATCATACTATTGAGATTCCTATCATGTGCAATTATGTCAGTATCTAAATTATCCCTAGTCATAGGATTAACGAGACTGGACATTGTTAATCCGGATAGACTAGCACATGTCATATTCCTTGATTGGATCAAGCAATGGATCTCAGAAACTGTAAATATTGAGATATTTAGATTTGACATGTGGATGCTTACTAGTGGTAGTAAGTACATTGGATGACCTGCCATGAGATTATCACTGACATTATAAATGACATGCATACAACTCCCACTAGTTTCATAGAATCCATAACCCTCATTATGAATCCAAGAAACAAAGTGACAAAATGTCCTAGTGGGTCGATATCTGACATTGCTAAGAATGACCTTGGGTTTGCCCAACAAGCCACTTCTTAGGTCAATCGGTAGGTATCAGTCATACCAATTGCATCATCGATAACCGACATTAAGAATGACCTTGAGGTTAGCTCAACAAGCCACCTTATGTCTCGGGAGGTATCAGACATACCAGTTACATCTTAGACACAACTATCAATCAGTGCTATCAACGGTTGATGTGTTCACAAACATTGGGTTATCAACACTTGATGCGCGTACATCTGATGTACACTACCCAACTTCGCCTCTGTCCACGTTGACCTTGAGGTTAGCTCAACAAATCAACGCTTCTAGGAAAATCGACCCATTAATCCGAAAATCTTATTTTCATGGTTCAACATATTCAGATAGAGTGAGCTTGAGGTTAGCTCAACAACTCAACCCTAGAAGAACTCTGGTTCTTACCATATTAATGGAAGGCGTTAGTTTTCATATTACGAGGAGGGATTTCAATTCAGGTCTCATCCAAGCTATGGGATTATAGTCACCATGACTATATGGAGTAATTTAGGGCATTGCATCAATCACATTGAATTTATACCAAAAATCATCCATCATCCCGCCAAGGCATGATATAAGTCGACTTATCCAATGCAAGTCGACTTATGTTGTCTACAGATGTACAAGTCGCCAGATCAATATACAAGTCGCCTTATACGACTCTTGACATGTAAGTCGCCTTATCCAACCGAACAAGTCACCTTACACAAGGAAAATTGTTATCTAGTGGCTAATTCTCAATCCAAGCATTCCCAATTCACAACACCAATATAACAAGTATATAAACCTTTATATTAATGTGCTAATGAAACATTTTCATCAAATCATGCATGCCATATAGTCAAACTATATAGGAAAAACTTGAAACCGATTAATCACTATTAATCACTAGATTTCCACATAATTTTAAGAATATCAAATTATCATGCTAAGTATCTCTAGGTAGGCTACATGTTATCAAGATTACTCCGACACTTGTCATAAAAATTGCGACGGCCAAAATAACCAAGATAACGGAATAATCTAACGAGACGCTAAAGTGACCTATTCGACATCCAAAAATTATTGGAAACCCAATTTCAAGAATCTCATTTTGGCATGCATACCAGATCAATATAACACATTTTTAATCACATTAAAAATGATTCAAGGCATTGGAATTCAGAAATACACAACCAATCATTTCAAACAAAACAGCCCCAGCAACTTTCTCAAAACTGCTAAGCTCTGCCTTTTGCTCGAAATAATCATTGAAACACTTTTAATAAATGCTGAGAAAATTACAGAGGTTAGTACATGTATTATAATGTCAGTGATAATCTCATCATAGCAATGGTGCAAGTATCCTTAGACTTGAGGTACTCAAGGATATCTTGGATACTGATTCTGTGCTTTGACTCCATTCCTTGTTGCCTTCCAGAGGTCGCTCATAGGGTGGTGCTTGGGTACAATTTGAGGTATTCGAAGGTAATTGAGTAGCCAATAAAGGATTCACCACTTCTGGAATAGCAGAATAGATACCCATAGCTTCTTGTCAGTATCATTACTTAGAAGTCTCTGGCGTCAGAGCACACCCGTATCATGAAGAGGGTCTTCGTGGACATATAAAGTAATGAGTCTGGACGAGACCCGATATCACTTGGGCTAGGCTCAGTCTAGTGAGAGTTGACACTTTGACCATACTCATAACCAAGTGGGGTATAGGATGGTGAAAGGACGAATTGCACGGTAATTGTCTATGGAAAGGTTCGTGTCTCGTTCCTAATGAGCTCGGGTTCATTAGTCAAACCAATTACTTTCCGGTCAATTGGGGGTCATGATGTGTTGCTAGATGTCGCTCATGACTTGCTTAGATTAAGTGTTAATCTAAGTGGCCAACATAACCGGGAACCTAATGGGTCACACGCATAAGAGTGACTCGGAAATCTGTAAAATAGTTTTGGATAGTGATCCAATATTTGGAGAGCAATAGGATTAAATGGATCCCGATGAGATTGGGATATGTCCCGATGTGATCGTGACATCGACATTGCTGAAAACCGTTTTCGATGATTTTTCGTCGGCGGGGCCCGGCAGACCGGTATGACCGACCCCAGTATGTCTGGACCACTTCAGCAACCATAAATATATCATTAATTAATGAGATTAATTAATATATATATATGGACACATGTCATTAACCTAAAGGAGGAGATGAAGTTTGAAAAGTCAAACTTCATCATTAATTGATTTATTAATCAATTTCTTTAGCCACCAAAGGCCACCAACGTGGCTAAGGCTTCACCAAGCCTTAAGTGTCCCTTTAATTAGCTAAAGGGCATGAGAAATATGCTTTAACACTTAAGGAAGGTGAAAGTGTCGTTGGCTAAAGATTTAAGGAGAAGTCAAGTTTGACTTTGTCAAACTTAATGATTAACTTGTTTTTCAATGGCTTAAGGGTCTCCCACGTGGAGACCCTCCACCAAGCCATTAGTTAGTCTTTTACTTATGTTAAAAGGCTAATGAGAAGTCTTAAGGGTTAAGGAAGCATGGAGGTCGTCGATGGTGAGCATGAGATTCGAAACTTGATGGTTTAAGCTTATGAAAATTGGATTTTCTAAAGGCTTTTCTCATCTCACTCTTCTTCAAGCTACTTCTCCAAGGTTGAATCCTAAGCTCTCCAAGGCTAAGGTAAGATCTAGCAGTCTTTTCTTTAGTCTAGCTATTCCCGGGTCAAAGGGGTTTGTCCCGGTTAGGTTTCTGACCTCTGCGTGGATACCGTTAGAGACGGTCTCCTTTGGTCGTTATGGTTTGACTATTTATACATACACTTAGATCCTGGCTTTCGGGAACTTCACGGAACAAAAAAGTTTTGTTTTCCGCATTGTGTCCATGTGATGGACACCCCGGGATTTTCCTACACATAAGTTGTGCATCCTTAAGGACGAAGATAGCTTAAGTTAGGGGGTCTTCGACCATAACTCATATGGCATAAAATCAATCGATTTAGAGGGAATTCTATTCAAAATATTTGTTGCAGTAAGCAATGCATCGCCCTAATAAGCAATATCCAAGTTGGCCTTAGCCATCATGGATCGCACCATATCCATAAGAGTACTATTATTCCTTTCAGCTACTTTATTTTGTTGTGAAGCTTAAAGAAGTGTGAGTTTCCTCGCAATGCCCTTTTGGTCATTAAATGCCTTAAAATCATTTGACATGTTCTCGCCACCGTGATAAGTCCTTAATCACTTGATCTTCTTACCTAGTTAATTCTCCATTAAATGTAAGTATTTTCAAAGCACCTGAATGCCTCACACTTGTACTTTAGTAAGAACACATGGGTTAATCGAGTACAATCGTCAGTGAATGTGATAAAATATCTAAAGCATATGTGTGAGGCATTGAGATGCTTTGAAAATACTTCTTGACTTCTAGTTGCCTTGTTAAAAGGCTTTCTTGTGGCCTTGCCAATAAGACATGATTGGCAACTTGGTATAGAGATCTTGGACAATGATCCAAGTAAGCCACGTATGGCCAACTTAGTTATACTTTCTTGTCTAATATATCCCAAACACTCATACTAAGTCATCTCAATAGTAACCTTAGTTACATAGAAACTAGAAGTCGCAACACTCGCATTTATTTTAAACATCTCATTGTTTACTAAACAAGGACACATGAATGCATTATCTTTAATAATATACATAGATTTATTAAAGAAATTCAAGCAATATCTGAACTTTAACAAGGAATATACATAAATCAAGTTTCTACAAATCTTAGGTAGATATAGAACATCAACTCTTAACAAATGTCTATTGTTTAGAGGGAACTCTACAAGTTCCTATCCCTTCTACTTCAAGGCTTGCATTAGTCCCCACAGAAACATGCTTTGCTCCCTTCGACAACTTCCTAAAGGCCAAAAACTAAGATTTTTCTTTAGCTATGTGGTCCGTTGCTTCTAAATCTATAATCCACAAAGAATCAGATTCAGTTAAGTACGTGCTTGACATAATATGCACGAATGAAGTAGAAAAGGGATCATGTACCTTAGGAGGTGCTTTGCACTCGTTTGCAAAGTGTCCCTTATTGCCATAATTGAAGCACTTCAACTTGGCATTGTATCATTTCTTCTTGAACTTTTTCAAGGGGGCATCATTCCTATTTTCTTGACCATCCTTCCTTTTCTTCTTCCCTTTGAACTTGTTCTTGTGGGGAAAGGAAGTTCCCACAAAATATGCCCATGAATGATTCTTAATGACCATCACCTCTGCCTTTAGCAGAAGATGCCTTGCAATGTCATCAAATGACTTAATTTAAGAGTTCTGACCTAAATTGAACTTCATCAATTGCCACTCCTCATCAGGCAACGAACGAATTATTGCTTGAACTTATTGCTCATCAGTGAGCACATGACCAGTAGATTTGAGTTGGGGAATGGTACATGACATCTCACATAAGTGGGCACTTATGGTGTGATCAGCCCTCTTATTATAATTCTCAAACTTGAGAGTTATAGCTCTTTATTTCTTCAAAGAAACATCTCCATACTTAGTCTTGGTTGAATCCCACATGGCTTTGGTCGACTCAAGCGTAGAGAAATCCACCATAAATTCATCAATCAGGGTAATCAAGAGACTAATATGGGCCACATAATTTTTCTTCTTATATGCCTCATAGGCATTAGAGTTTCCACCCACTACTGGTGGCTCGACCGTATGGAAGAGCACATCAACTGTATCTTGCTCAGTTAAGATGAACTGAACCTTTTGTTTCCAAATGGTGTAATTATCTCCATCAAGCTTAAGGTCTTTATTTAATTCAACAATAGTATTCTTTCTTTATTTAATTCAACAACAGTATTCTTACATGCCACCTACATTGAAGCAATTATCACATGTAAGTGCATTTATACCACAACAAGACTTAAACAAGCAATATGCATGAGAAACAACTATTTCATGTTAAAATATAGCAAAAGAAATGCATATAGCATTCAATTAGAATTGGGCACCGTTTTCGGAACCCAACTGCATAAACTTAAGATCATCATACTTCTAAAGTGTGGTTCCTTGAAATCTTTTCTTGCATTGATGCCACTTATGTTGGATCCCGTATTCGAAGCCCAACTCGGAAACATAATCGAACGCATGAGCAAAATGTGAGCAAACTTGTACTCGACAAAAATAAAATCCATGAAATCTAATCGTATCAAAAACGAAGGAATCGAAACCAAATCGAATCGTAGGAACAGAAACATAGACGATTCGAACGGTCCAAAACAACAAATGGTTCAATCGAACTGAAACAAATTTTCGACATCCGAGACGTGTAACCTAGAAAAACTAGCGTTGGATACCTTAAGACTAAACCAATCCGAAAACCGAAACTTAATTCATAATACTCTTCACAAACATGCAATAACTCAAAACTCATCTTTAACAAATCTCATTCTTATTCTTTCTTTGCCAGAAGATACTTATAAATAAACACTTTAAATATTCCCAATCAATTAATTTCATCGGACCCTTTCTCTGGAATTCAAACGCAATCAATCACATTCAATACACATACCATAATTCACTGCTCCATTCTATATATACAAATCCATAAATAAATTTCATCATGATATACATACTTACAAACTTAATGGCTTTCCAAGCCATGCTGCAACATCAGTATCAAAAACCACCATGCATAAAATACATAAATACTCAACATGTCTGAGATCTGAATCTTGCGGTAATTTAACTTAAAAGCTAAACAGATGCATAAACGGACAGTTGTCAACACTTTCTTTCATCCGATCTCCATCTTGATACCAGGAGATGGGGATGAAAGGGGGGCGAGCTTTACAGCTCATGGGAAAACATTTATAATATAAAAATAAGCAAAAGTATTCAAAAAATAACTCATTGTCGTGGTACTTGTTGAAATCATAGCAATTGTGCATGTAAACGTCATAAGCTCGAAGTGCTTGATCTTTAAACAATTCATGAGTAGAATTTAAAACATGAATGCATGAATCATGATAACAAATCATAATCACTTAAGCATATCATAAGGGCTTGGGTTAGTCCAGGTTTATGACGTACTACACATTTCCATCAAAATGGTCTTGTGTAGTCGTAGTTGGAGTCCTTGTGGAGAGCTCTGTGTCACTAGCGGGCAGGCGGGAGAAGCCTTTCATGGTCAATGTGCACGTGAAGGTTCTTGGGACTACCACAAAACCACATAACATGCATGATTCGAAGTCTTGTAAACATGATTGCCAAACTGGCACTTGCTTGTAAACTTGCTTTTCATATATTTCAGAAAACATGATTTCATAAGCATGTATTTTTTAAAAGAGAAATTCTTTTCTTTTGAAACCTTTTCATTAATCATGAATGCAAATCATATAGTAAACAATTAATCAATTCACAATAGCACATGAGGCAACACTGATGATGCAATTTAAAGTATTAAATCTTTCTTGGTTTGAACAAAACAACGAGTAACTTATGTTCTCTATTATAAACATGAACCCACCTTGAATTCCTTGCTTATCCTTGCTTAGGAATGCCTTTACTCTTGATCCTCTTACTCCTCTTGCCTCACTTGATTTCCTTAATCAAATAGCCAAAATCCCAATCAATTTGGGGTAGAAATCGGAAAATCAAACTTTAACCATTCAAACTACAACCAAAACTGAAACAAGAATTCCATGCTCGAATTTCATCCAAAATGGAAGATTCTTAGAGACTGATTCAGAACTTAATTTCTTCATGAAACTTGTAGCCCTATGTCTCTTGTTTATAAAGCATAAAAAATTACCCCATTTGGACATCTACATCAAAAGTTATGTCAAAAATACTAAAGTATGTCGCCGTAGGAAAATTGGCGCTCACATGACGAGAAGATGGAGCGCCCATGACGAGCGCGTCTTGCCATGACGTGCTCATCCACAAAGTCGCGACGTGCGATGCGACGAGAAAGTCTCAAACTCAATTTTTTCACTTTTCTCAACCATAATCCTCCCATCTTTCAATTATAAACACATCTAAACATTAAAACACCTCCTAAACTTCATTTCTAAGCTCAAAATCATTCATAACAACAACAGATCATCAACCCTAAAAGATTTGGCCTTTTCTCCGAAAACCTCTAAATAACCGATTCCTACTCATTTTAAACCATATTAGGGTTTCATCTAACCCAAAACAAAAACGAAAACATCATACTTACTTGTTAGAGCTTAAATTCCTTCAAAATCTCCAAGGATTATAAAACCCTAATTTCTCTTCTTCTCCCTTAAGCCACCAACGACACCCTCTTCTTTCTCCCTTCACTTTCACTCTTTCTTTTCTATTTCATATTCTTAAAACTTAAAGGGGATGGGAAAAGTCCCTTTTGCCCTCCATGATAAGCCTTGTAAACTCTTAGACTTATGTGTCATGCTCAAATTGCTCTTATATTATTTTCTCAAATTCTGCCAAAATCAAAAAGTCAACTCTCTATGACCAAAAAGTCAAACTTTCTCAATTCTTCATATTCTCACACTTTAACTAATAATTTCTTGCTTTTCCACTCCATTTAAAGCAATTCATTCACTATCAATTCTGTTTAAACTCAAAACACCATTATAGGTCTATTAATCATGAACATCAATAACAAAACATATTTCACCTATACTCTCTCATCATCAACTTGCTAAATTCACCTATCTTAATCTCGTATAACAATTCACATTATTCCTCATCTAACATCTATGTATACTTCAAAATTTTCAAGAAAAGTTCGGGGTCCAACATTTCTCCCCCGCTTAAAAGAATTTTGTCCTCGAAATTCCTACATGAGTAATCATCCAGTAACTTATTCTCTTAAATTCATTCACTTTCTTATCTAATTCCTCATCATACTTATATCTCAACCTATTCAAAATGTTTCACTTCTTGTATCTAATACCACCAATACTCTTGTATCTAATTCCATCAATACCATGTCAAAATCACTATCTACAAATCAATATTTCTTAACATATTTCACTCAAGTCAATGGTCCAATTCTTAAGTAACCTTACCATGGACCAAATCATCATTCAAAATCAACCTTTTGAACTTCTATACATATATTGCTATCATTAATCTCATCTTTCCAGTATTCTTTATTTCATCTCACACATATACATTCGAAAACAATTCATCCGAAATCATCATGAAATTCTAATCTTAAGTTCCACACGTACATTCTTACAATCAATCATACCCTTGATACTTAACTCAAACAATCACTTTAATTCCTCAAATGCTTCATGAAAACTTATTCCCATCAATATCACATTCTCACTAATTCAATCATATCCATTCACTAATTCTTATAAACTTCTCATGCAAATCACTTAAACAGATGCGCCCAAATAAGATCCTAATACTGGCACTCTGATACCACAAATGTTGGGCACCGTTTCCGGAACCCAACTGCATAAACCTAAGATCATCATACTTCTAAAGCGTGGTTCCTTGAAATCTTTTCTTGCATTGATGCCACTTATGTTGGATCCCGTATCCGAAGCCCAATTTGGAAACATAATCGAACGCATGAGCAAAACGTGAGCAAACTTGTACTCGGTAAAAATAAAATCCATGAAATATAATCGTATCAAAAACGAAGGAATCGAAAGCAAATCGAACCGTAGGAATCCAAACGCAATCAATGACATTCAATACACATACCATAATTCACTGCTCCATTCTATATATACAAATCCATAAATAAATTTCATCATGATATACATACTTACAAAATCTTAATGGCTTTCCAAGCCATGCTGCAACATCAGTATCAAAAACCACCATGCATAAAATACATAAATACTCAACATGTCTGAGATCTGAATCTTGCGGCAATTTAACTTAAAAGCTAAATAGATGCACAAACGGACAGTTGTCAACACTTTCTTTCATCCGATCTCCATCTTGATACCTGGAGATGGGGATGAAAGGGGGGTGAGCTTTACAGCTCGTGGGAACACATTTATAATATAGAAATAAGCAAAAGTATTCAAAAATAACTCATTGTCGTGGTACTTGTTGAAATCATAGCAATTGTGCATGTAAACGTCATAAGCTCGAAGTGCTTGATCTTTAAACAATTCATTAGTAGAATTCAAAAAATGAATGCATGAAACATGATAACAAATCATAATCACTTAAGCATAGCATAAGGGCTTGGGTTAGTCCAGGTTTATGACGTACTACACATTTCCATCAAAATGGTCTTATGTAGTCGTAGTTGGAGTCCTTGTGGGGAGCTCTGTGCCACTAGCGGGCAGGCGGGAGAAGCCTTTTCATGGTCAACGTGCACGTGACGGTTCTTGGGGCTACCACAAAACCACATAACATGCATGATTCGAAGTCTTGTAAACATGATTGCCAAACTGGCACTTGCTTGTAAACTTGTTTTTCATATATTTAGGAAAACATGATTTCATAAGCATGTATTTTTTAAAAGAGAAATTCTTTTCTTTTGAAACCTTTTCATTAATCATGAATGCAAATCATATAACAAACATATAATCAATTAACAATAGCACATGCGGCAACATTGATGATGCAATTTAAAGTATTAAATCTTTCTTGGTTTGAACAAAACAATGAGCAACTTATGTCCTCTATTATAAACATGAACCCACCTTGAATTCCTTGCTTATCCTTGCTTAGGAATGCCTTTCCTCTTGATCCTCTTGCTCCTCTTACCTCACTTGATTTCCTTAATCAAATAGCCAAAATCCCAATCAATTTGGGGTAGAAATCGGAAAATCAAACTTTAACCATTCAAACTACAACCAAAACTGAAACAAGAATTCCATGCTCGAATTTCATCCAAAATGGAAGATTCTTAGAGACTAATTCAGAACTTAATTTCTTCATGAAACTTGTAGCCCTATGTCTCTTGTTTACAAAGCATTAAAAATCACCCCATTTGGACATCTACATCAAAAGTTATGTCCAAAATACTAAAGTATGTCGCCGTAGGAAAATTGGTCGCTCGCCGCAACGAGAAGATGGAGCGCGCCGCGACGCGACGTGCTCATCCGCAGGTCGCGACGTGCCACGACGAGAAAGCTCCTAAACTCAATTTTTTCACTTTTCTCAACCATAATCCTCCCATCTTTCAATTATAAACACATCTAAACATTAAAACACCTCCTAAACTTCATTTCTAACCTCAAAATCATTCATAACAACAACAGATCATCAACCCTAAAAGATTTGGCCATTTCTCCGAAAACCTCTAAATAATCGATTCCTACTCATTCTAAACCATATTAGGGTTTCATCTAACCCAAAACAAAAACGAAAACATCATACTTACTTGTTAGAGCTTAAATTCCTTCAAAATCTCCACGGATTATAAAACCCTAATTTCTCTTCTTCTCCCTTAAGCCACCAAGGACAGCCTCTTCTTTCTCCCTTCACTTTCACTCTTTCTTTTCTATTTCATATTCTTAAAACTTAAAGGGGATGGGAAAAGTCCCTTTTGCCCTCCATGATAAGCCTTATAAACTCTTAGACTTATGTGCCATGCTCAAATTGCCCTTAGATAATCTTATAACTTTAATACTCTAAATAGAAAATTTCGATTCCATCAAATAACTTGTATTCCCATGTCTATAATTTTTTTATAAATAAGAATCAAATTAATTTGATCTCTACAGATCAAGATATCATGATCATATCTGAACATGTTCTGAAAAATGTCCAACTCAAATTCTGTAATTAATCCTCTCACTTTGATTAATACAATATCTTTCAATTTAATCTCATAACAATCATAATTTCCCTTCATGATGTAGGTAATTGTCTTAGGAATCCAACGCTTTAAAAAATCAGATTAATCGGATGTCGGTCAGAAAAGTTAGAAGCAAAAGAACAAAGAAGGGTCGATTGCCTAAACAAGAATAACAACTTGTACGAATTTTAACTTCCTGCTCCATGGTCCAAAAATTCCATACTTTATATCAATGGAAAGACTAAAACACAAGCTAAAACTTTCACGAAGAACTTAAAGGCTAATTCAACCTCTAACTAGGTCAATTACTTAGTCAAAGATTCAGTCATAACATAGGTCAACCTATAACACATCCAAACTTCCAAATTTCATATCGTCCAATTCTCTCATCCACCAATTTCATAATATACATCATCTTAAAGCTTAGAAAATCTTCCATGACTTTTATATAGATCACTAAACTCTATTCAAAACATATCAGTCTATAATTTGTTCCTTAAAACACTACATGCAAAATCCTACACTTATAAGCATTTTCAATTTCACTTAACTTGACCGTTCATAACTTTCACTCCCCATATCGAAAAATGTCAAACTTCATGGCGACAAAAAGCTTTCAACATAATCTACAAGTTCCAAGAAGATTATTTTCTCAAATTCTGCCAAAATAAAAAAGTCAACTCTCTATGACCAAAAAGTCAAACTTTCTCAATTCTTCATATTCTCACACTTTAACTAATAATTTCTTGCTTTTCCACTCCATTTAAAGCAATTCATTCACTATCAATTCTGTTTAAACTCAAAACACCATTATAGGTCTATTAATCATGAACATCAATAACAAAACATATTTCACCTATACTCCCTCATCATCAACTTGCTAAATTCACCTATCTTAATCTCGTATAACAATTCACATTATTCCTCATCTAACGTCTATGTATACTTCAAAATTTTCAAGAAAAGTTCGGGGTCCAACATTTCTCCCCCTCTTAAAAGAATTTCGTCCTCGAAATTCCTACATGAGTAATCATCCTGTAAGTTATTCTCTTAAATTCATTCACTTTCTTATCTAATTCCTCATCATACTTATATCTCAACCTATTCACAATGTTTCACTTCTTGTATCTAATACCACCAATACTCTTGTATCTAATTCCATCAATATCATGTCAAAATCACTATCCACAAATCAATTTTTTTAAACATATTTGACTCAAGTCAATGGTCCAATTCATAAGTAACCTTACCTTGGACCAAATCATCATTCAAAATCAACCTTTTGAACTTCTATACATATATTGCTATCATTAATCTCATCTTTCCAGTATTCTTTATTTCATCTCACACATATACATTCGAAAACAATTCATCCGAAATCATCGTGAAATTCTAATCTTAAGTTCCATACGTACATTCTTACAATCAATCATACCCTTGACACTTAACACAAACAATCACTTTAATTCCTCAAATGCTTCATGAAAATTTATTCCCATCAATATCACATTCTCACTAATTCAATCATATCCATTCACTAATTCTTATCAACTTCTCATGCAAATCACTTAAACAGATGCGCCCAAATAAGATCCTAATACTGGCGCTCTGATACCACAAATGTTGGGCACCGTTTCCGGAACCCAACTGCATAAACTTAAGATCATCATACTTCTAAAGCGTGGTTCCTTGAAATCTTTTCTTGCATTGATGCCACTTATGTTGGATCCCGTATCCGAAGCCCAATTCGGAAACGTAATCGAACGCATGAGCAAAACGTGAGCAAACTTGTACTCGGTAAAAATAAAATCCATGAAATCTAATCGTATCAAAAATGAAGGAATCGAAAGCAAATCGAATCATAGGAACAGAAACATAAACGATTCGAACGGTCCAAAACAACAAATGTTCAATCGAACTGAAACAAATTTCTGACATCCGAGACGTGTAACCTAGAAAAACTAGCGTTGGATACCTTAAAACTAAACCAATCCGAAAACCGAAACTTAATTCATAATACCCTTCACAAACATGCAACAACTCAAAACTCATCTTTAACAAATCTTATTCTTATTCTTTCTTTGCCAGAAGATACTTATAAATAAGCACTTTAAATATTCCCAATCAATCAATTTCATCGGACCCTTTCTTCGGAATCCAAATGCAATCAATCACATTCAATACACATACCATAATTCACTGCTCCATTCTATATATACAAATCCATAAATAAATTTCATCATGATATACATACTTACAAAATCTTAATGGCTTTCCAAGCCATGCTGCAACATCAGTATCAAAAACCACCATGCATAAAATACATAAATACTCAACACGTCTGAGATCTGAATCTTGCGGCAATTTAACTTAAAAGCTAAACAGATGCACAAACGGACAATTGTCAACACTTTCTTTCATCCGATCTCCATCTTGATACCTGGAGATGGGGATGAAAGGGGGTGAGCTTTACAGCTCGTGGGAACACATTTATAATATAGAAATAAGCAAAAGTATTCAAAAATAACTCATTGTCGTGGTACTTGTTGAAATCATAGCAATTGTGCATGTAAACGTCATAAGCTCGAAGTGCTTGATCTTTAAACAATTCATTAGTAGAATTCAAAACATGAATGCATGAAACATGATAACAAATCATAATCACATAAGCATAGCATAAGGGCTTGGGTTAGTCCAGGTTCATGGCGTACTACACATTTCCATCAAAATGGTCTTGTGTAGTCGTAGTTGGAGTCCTTGTGGGGAGCTCCGTGCCACTAGCGGGCAGGAGGGAGAAGCCTTTTCATGGTCAACGTGCACGTGACGGTTCTTGGGACTACCACAAACCCACATACATGCATGATTCGAAGTCTTGTAAATTTGATTGCCAAACTGGCACTTGCTTGTAAACTTGCTTTTCATATATTTCGGAAAACATGATTTCATAAGCATGTATTTTTGAAAAGAGAAATTCTTTTCTTTTGAAACCTTTTCATTAATCATGAATGCAAATCATATAGCAAACATATAATCAATTCACAATAGCACATGAGGCAACATTGATGATGCAATTTAAAGTATTAAAGCTTTCTTGGTTTGAACATAACAATGAGTAACTTATGTCCTCTATTATAAACATGAACCCATCTTGAATTCCTTGCTTATCCTTGCTTAGGAATGCCTTTCCTCTTGATCCTCTTGCTCCTCTTGCCTCACTTGATTTCCTTAATCAAATAGCCAAAATCCTAATCAATTTGGGGTAGAAATCGAAAAATCAAACTTTAACCATTCAAACTACAACCAAAACTGAAACAAGAATTTCATGCTCGACTTTCATCCAAAATTGAAGATTCTTAGAGACTGATTCAGAACTTAATTTCTCATGAAACTTGTATCCCTATGTCTCTAATTTACAAAACATAAAAAATCACCTCATTTGGACATCTACATCAAAAGTTATGCCCAAAATACTAAAGCATGTCGTCATAGAAAATTGGCCAGTCACATGACGAAAGATGGAGCGCCATGACGTCCTCATCCGCAGGTCGCGACGTGCGACGGCGAGAAAGCTCCGAAATTCAATTTTTTCACTTTTCTCAACCATAATCCTCGCATCTTTCAATTATAAACACATCTAAACATTAAAACACCTCCTAAACTTCATTTCTAATCTCAAAATCATTCATAACAACAATAGATCATCAACCCTAAAAAATTTAGCCTTTTCTTCGAAAACCTCTAAACAACCACTTCCTACTCATTCTAAACCATATTAGGGTTTCATCTAACCCAAAACAAAAACGAAAACATCATACTTACTTGTTAGAGCTTAAATTCCTTCAAAGTCTCCAAGGATTATAAAACCCTAATTTCTCTTCTTCTCCCTTAAGCCACCAACGACACCCTCTTCTTTCTCCCTTCACTTTCACTCTTTCTTTTCTATTTCATATTCTTAAAACTTAAAGGGGATGGGAAAAGTCCCTTTTGCCCTCCATGATAAGCCTTATAAACTCTTAGACTTATGTGTCATGCCCAATTGCCCTTATATAATCTTATAACTTTAATACTCTAAATAAAAAATTTCGATTCCATCAAATAACTTGTATTCCCATGTCTCTAATTTTTTTAGAAATAAGAATCAACTTAATTTGATCTCTACAGATCAAGATATCATCAACATATCTGAACATGTTCTGAAAAATGTCCAACTCAAATTTTGTAATCAATCCTATCACTTTGATTAATACAATATCTTTCAATTTAATCTCATAACAATCATAATTTCCCTTCATGATGTAGGTAATTGTCTTACGAATCCAATGCTTTGAAAAATCAGATTAATCAGATGTCGGTCATAAAAGTTAGAAGCAAAAGAACAGCAAGGGTCGGATTGCCCTAAACAATAACAACAACTTGTACGAATTTTAACTTCCTGTTCCATGGTCCAAAAATTCCATACTTTATATCAATGGAAAGACTAAAACACAAGCTAAAACTTTTACGAAGAACTTAAAGGCTAATTCAACCTCTAACTAGGTCAATTCCTCAGTCAAAGATTCAGTCATAACATAGGTCAACCTATAACACATCCAAACTTCCAAATTTCATATCGTCCAATTATCTCATCCACCAATTTCATAATATACATCATCTTAAAGCTTGGAAAATATTCCTTGACTTTTATATAAATCACTGAACTCTATTCAAAACATATCAGTCTATAATTTGTTCCTTAAAACACTGCATGCAAAATCCTACTCTTATAAGCATTTTCAATTTCACTTAACTTGACCGTTCATAACTTTCACTCCCGGTGTCGAAAAATGTCAAACTTCATGGCGACAGAAAGCTTTCAACATAATTTACAAGTTTCAAGAAGATCATTTTCTCAAATTCTGTCAAAATCAAAAAGTCAACTCTCTATGACCAAAAAGTCAAACTTTCTCAATTCTTCATATTCTCACACTTTAACTAATAATTTCCTGTTTTTCCACTCCATTTAAAGCAATTCATTCACTATCAATTCTGTTTAAACTCACAACACCATTATAGGTCTATTAATCATGAACATCAATAACAAAACATATTTCACCTATACTCTCTCATCATCAATTTGCTAAATTCACCTATCTTGATCTCGTATAACAATTCACATTATTCCTCATCTAACGTCAATGTATACTTCAAAATTTTCAAGGAAAGTTCGGGGTCTAACACATATAGCATTCAATTAGAAATATTTCAACATGTTTTGATTGTTTCACAAAAGATGCTCTCAGTAAGGCCTTCAATTTAGCATCACAACTATCACACATAAAACATATAGCAATAAATAAGTTCACATGCCATTATCATGATTGTAGTAAAAAATATATACCAACATATTAGTATGTCAATTTTATTATCATAAAATCATTTCAAATTATGCTTCCAACCTAAAGCTATGATATCATTTGCTGATCTTAGATCATAACTCAAACAAGAAATCTCATGATTTCATGAGCATACAAGATCCTATGCATGTCACTAAGAAGGGTAAGATGATATACTAAATTGAAACGTAATGAAATAACTCCTTGTATGCTTGATGATTTGCCTCCCTTGTGGAGATCCACTATAGCTTCTCCTTCTTCTTTAACTCGTCGTGGTTGGAATGGATGGAGTAGACCAATCTTATCATAACGCACTAAGGTCAGAAAAGTTGCTAACTTCTAAAAATAACAATTACCCACAATGCTCTTAATAAGCTTAACAACTATTTTATGGGAGAGTGCTTTAATGCATGAATACTTGAAAGAGGGGAGTGTTTTCACCTCAAAAAAGGGCAAAAGAGTGTAATATTCAGTCAAAAAAAAAAGCTCACTAAAAGGAACTATGAAATTCCCTTTTATAAGCCACCAAAAGGTTCCTTTGAAGAGTCATGACTCTTCCAAGATTTTTATCTCTTGGCAAAACATCATGACTCTTCCAAGAGTTATGTCTCTTGACGAAACATTATGACTTTTGGCCAAGGGACACATCCTTTGGCAAAGAGTCATGTATCTTAACTTAAAGTCATAATGGTACACTCCTGACCATTCATTCTTATACGTGAACCCCTTTTTGACCAAATGGTTACAACCATTGGCCGAAACAACACATCCTTTCATCCAAAGTACACGTACCTTGGTGAAAGGGTGTCACGTATGTTCATTCTAATACAAGGTACGTGATGAATCTTCCCCATTGGTCGAATTAAACCTCTTCGTTGAATTCATGCTTTCTTCGCCAAATTCATGTATCCATGTTGAGACAATGAACTTGCACTTTAAGTGCATGCATAGGAAGATGCATTATGATGTGCTACAGCTCATAGTACACCCTAGTGTCCATTGTGCACATAAGCATGCTAGATTTCTTCATCTAGCACCACCAATTTCACCCATTAAGCTTTTAGGTTTCAACTCCAACTCATGCTCCTTAATTAGCTCTTCTAGCTTAGTTAGTGTGAACATATTTATAGCTAGCTTCAATTCCTAAGGACAAAAAATGAGCTGGGGTAATTGCAATTGAGTCCAATTGAGCTTATCCCTAGCTTTTTAGTTATTAACTACTTTTAATAAGCTCTCATGAGCTCACCTTAAGCTAGCTTTAGACACTTGAGCTAAGGGAAAGTCATGTTAAGCCACTTATAGCTTACAAGAGCTTCACTGAGCTCTCTTGAGCTGAAGGTTTGCTCCTTACATGAAACCCAAGCATTTTCAAATATATTTTGGTGCATCAAATGGAATTTATAGCACTTAAGCTATAAATTCCAATATATACTTCACCATTATATTGTTTATAGCCTTATAATCAACACACATCCACTAAGTACCATGGTTCTTAAGCACTAGAAGAACTAAAACTACATAAGGCCTCATACTTTTTTTGAAGTATCATTTAGCCATCAGCTCCTTTACTTGCCTTTAAAACACATTTTTCTCCTTAAGATTGCTCCTATCATTGGGTTTTTAAGATATATAACCCTTGGTACAAAACCATTTTGATGTTCAATCCCTCTATTAGGTGGTATATAAGAACGTCATCATTGAACACAACCTACTTATGCAACAAATAAAAAATAGCCACCCAATAGGAACATCATCATTGAAGACATCCTCAAACTCAACCAACAAATAAAAAATCAAACTAGGAAGTGACATATTAAGTTCATCACTTTTTGTATAAAAGTACAATAATATTCTAGTTAGTGTAAAAAATACTCTAAATATCACTTTTTTTGCATAATAATTCACTTGCTTCTTTGTTTTTCTCACCACTAAATATTTTTTCTTTTAAGCTCTCACTCTCACTCTCACTCTTTTTCTCTCTCTCAATATTCTCTTCATTCTCTTTTTATAATTTCAGTTACTCCTTATAGACCTATTTATGTATTAAAGGTATAAGATAATTGGCTCATCCTTTACAAAGATACACCTGTTCTTAAGCAATCATGTATAAATCTTATACCATATTACAATGACCTTCCTAATAGAATGTGTCCAGCTTGCATAGGTATTACATCACATCATACCTTATCTTGATATCTCCCAATAAAAAAAATCATAACTTATTTTTTCATATTAATCTCTTTACATTCATTAAGGTATTAAAGTTTATATGATTTTAGGGGCTTTATAGTAGACAAACTCTACTTTTTATAATAATAGTTCTGGATATATTAGCTCACCTTCCTTTATTAGTGGTTATACTACAAACCTTGTCATGTTATATGGTTTTAGGGTGCTTTATAGTAGACAAACTCAACTTCTCTATAAGATTAGTTTAGGTATATCAATATAATTTCCTCCGTTAATAATAATACTATATACCTTATTATGAATGTAACATCTAGGATGGAATATATTCTTCCTTTGCTACTCTAACTCATCTTGCTTGATTTAAATATTTAAGGCTCTCGTAGTAGTAAGCACCTCAGCTTAAATAACATACTCAACACCATCATTAGTAAAAACATCCAAGAGTTGGAATTGATCCATTTTCATATAGATGACTCTCACTATCCATATCCTTATCATCCTTCATGACCATAACTATTTTAGTTAGATATTAAGATTTAATAAGCCATGTCCTGAAAAAGAAAATATTTATTATGTATATTTTGAAATGGTTTAGAATATATTTTATCTCTTACCTTATTGTAGGCATCCATCTTAGATTTAGTTAGCCTAACATTTGCTTTAAAAGAACTCCTATCATCATTTTGTAAATTAGGCTCATAAGAATTAATATGCTATTTTGGTAATTTGATACTTATTTACATTTTAGTTTCCTCTCCACCATCTTAACCATATGTACCATATGTTCCAATTTAATATAGTTTTATAGCTCTACAACATTAGCTTTATCTATTTAAATCACTTAGAAATTGTGATGCCCCAATACCTCCTGGGAGGATACGAGAGTGCCACATCGTACTAAAAAATTGAAACAAACAACAGATTGATTCGGAAGCATTTCAAAACATACTAAACATTCATTACATGAATTTTCAGGAACAGAAGCAAACATACATTACAAATTATTAGTTCAGAAACCAACTTGTATTATGGTTATTACAAACCTTTATACAAATTCAAATACAAGTCAAAGATCAAAACTCAAAAATACATTTTGACAAACAAAACTCAAACTCTATTTGTTCTTGCAGTTGACTTGTCCTAGTTTTTATAATCTTCACTTGGAACCTATACGAGGCAAATCCACCATGCTTAGCATATAGCTTAGTGAGTAATAACTAAATGTTTAACCACAACAGATACATAATCATATGATAACATAAGCATCTCAATCATAATCAATTTCAGGAATAGAGTATGATTTATTAATAAAAACTCTTTGCATGCTAAAGTAAATCACTTCAATAGCATATTAGAATATATGGAATACATAACTGATTTTTAGAATAGGGTGTTAACCCCTCAGATTAAATTATTATTTGTTTCTTATCAAAACTTATCAGAGATCAAATACAAAACGAGTTAGAGTGTTAATCCATGAACAGAAGTGGGTTATGGGACTTATATAGAAGATACCATGACTGGCATCACTACAAATAAGAGGCCGAAGTCTTAACAATGAAGTGTCTAGAAGAGATCGAAGTCTTAACACCAAGGTGTCTAGAAGTAGTTGTAGACCCTTTTAAGCATTCCTATTTACCCGTAACTAGGACTTAACAGATTTAAAAAAAAAATATCTGAAATTAAATTCATATATAAATCAATGTTTTCACACCATGTATTCAAGCATATCACATTCTTATAGTTTTGTAAATCATTCACTGGTCTAAATCAATAGCAAACAAAACAATCAAAGCAAAACCATCAAAAATTTCTTACTAATTACTTACAGATACTTAAAGATCACTTACAAAAATTTACTTACAAATGAGTTCATCTAAATAACTTACAGAAGAGACCATCTAAATTACTTACTAAAGCTCCCTTATTGCTTATTGCCTTAAAGTCCCAGCAATATCTGGATGTAGTTGCTCTATGCGTTTCTCTATAACATTTAGAACAAACACATATCATTATTGTACATGATTAAGAATTCATTAATGCATATTCATGTATACTAAATATGTGTGATGAATGTTCATGACAAATTCTGGGTTTCTTATCCTTAATCTTGTCACATTATCAATCATGTGAAACCATACTCAATTTCTCAATCTAGATTTATCTCACAACCAACTTTTGGGTCCACTTTGCTTAATTATTCTCATCAGGAAGGTGAGTTAATTTGATAACACTTTCTTCTAGAAAATTTTTCTCCCATGTCTTAACTTTCTAATGAAACCAAAATCATTCAATTTAGTTCAATATTTTGAAAGTTATTCTCTAAATATTTTCAGACTATTCTCATTCTAAAATAGTATATTTTACTCAACTTCCATCCATAAATTGAGGGTCCTAGACTAAATTAAAATTCAATTCTCTCCAACAAATCTGTAGCCACATGTCTAGTTTACTTTAAATTAAAAATTATCTCATTTATAAATCCACAGATCAAGATATAACCGAAATACCAAAGCATGTTCAATGAAACCATACCAATTATCATATTCTAGTACTCCTCAACAATTTTCATCCTAAAATTCATTAACCCCCATTAACTAAATTAATTCACAACTATGCAGTATAAACTCACGGCTATGCAAGGGTCACGAGCGTGCAACAAAAATTGACGCCCATGCACACCCCTAAAAATAAATCACGGTCATGAGACTTCAACGCACTGTCGTTCACACCAAATCAGATTTGTCTCACATTTTTCACTGAATCTCTCCCAAATGATTTTTGATATGTAGATTAGTGTGTTACGAGTCCAATGGTTTAAGTCTCATGTCATTTAGAGGTTGGGTTAAGAAGCTATAACAAAAAGATCAAAGTATGTTCAGAAATAATCTCCTTTGGATAAACAAGGAAGTCGTGATCTTGCACATGCACAACCGCGACACTTTGGGTGAACTTGTGAAGTCGTGATCATGCTTCGTCTTCACCACCAGCTTTTCTTCTTCTTTACTGCCGGTTTTTCTTCTTCTTCTTTGATTCATTTTCCATATTTTCTCATTTTCTTTCTTCCATCTTCTTCAACTCTTACTCTTTATTTAATACATTTCTAACTTATTTTCACTATATATCCACTCCATTTTAACTCACCTTACTTAAAAATAACTCAAAATCAAGATTTAATATACACATTAGAAATCTGAACTACACGTTCACTTTCTCTCACTACTATGTGTTTCCATTCTTACTACTGTACTTTATTTTTAGACCATAACCAATGCAGAATCTATAGCCTCACAGTTTTATACCACATTTTTCAGTATTTAAATAAATCACAATGAACTTCCATGCCCACAATCTCAATTACATAATTTACACATTCTCGAAGTCACACCAAGTTTATATAAAACATCCTGGCATTATCGAAGTAATACTACTTAAACCTCTCATGCATGTGCTCATTTCCAGTACTACAACAACATCAAATTCATTTACAATTGTCCAGAAAGCTATAACACAACTTACTTGCTTCTTTAGTCAAATCCTAGCTTTGACAGTGAAGAACATGTTTTTGGTGTAGAATATAGAACAAAACAAAATTAAAGAGCAAAAAAGCTACAGGATTTTGCCTTTCAAAAACACGAGCTTACATGTTTCCTTAATCCATTGACACATGGCTCCATTGCATATGATCAATTTGTCACACACTTATAAGTGTTACATGTCATACTGCCATTTGCCTATTTTTCCTAATATCCCAAAATTTCAAGAAAAATTCTTAAATTTCCCTAAAATTCTGAAAATATTACTAATAATCTCCAAATAAAATTTTCACAATTTAATCACATTTATAAAATCATTTTACCCAGAAAAATGTCAATACATGTAGGTACATTTATTTTGTATGTATCAAAGATACATATGCACATTTTAGTGAATACTTGAAATGCAAAGTATAAAATGCACTGTAATTCCTCAATATTCTAACCCCTATCATGGGTGTTACAGAAACCTTGTTGTAGTTGCTTCTTTGCCTCCTGTACATTGACTTAAGTTATGACTACTTTTGTCTTAATATGATAATCCTTCACCCTTTTTTATCCTTAAGAAAGACTTTATAATTTCTAGTACAAATCTTTATAACAATGGATAAGAACAAATATCCTCATAGGAGCTTTCATGTTACTACAACTCTATATACGTCACTCACGATTCATTCTCTCATTGGTTACCAATTGATTCCATCAAATAATGACATAACCAATAAACTATATCATATATATCTATGTTTTTTTCTCCTTAAAGTAATTATGGAAGTCAAATATCAATTTTTGCTTTCTCCTACCCTAAATAAGTTTTAAGGTCTTTTATACCTTTAAAGGAGGATATTTTAATCTTTAAACAACAAAGATTCCTATTCACTCCATCTCAACCTCTAGGCTCCCTCTTAGGCTCCCATTCATATCTAACTCTTCTTATTGACCTAAGTATGTCCCTTTTAACCTCAGAGGCTAAGTCAACTTCATCAACATTTAGTTTATCATTCTCTTCATTAAATTTTAATAAAGGTTTTAGATTATGTCTAGTATACCTCCCACATTAGGGATTTGAGTTTGTTTTTCCCTATACAATTTAACAATTTGATGGAATTGCTTCTCCAATATGTCTTTCAAATCACTATAAACATATATAAAGATCATGTTATCATTTTCTTCTTTTAGTGTTGAACTACCTTTAAAATACATATTTTAAAGCTGCAAAAGGAACTTAATAAAGAAAAATCCTTATGTACTGCCTTATATATATACTCCTAAAAGATATAAAATCACTCATGTCTCACTCTTAGTTAGATTTTCTTGATGCTAATCTCACATGCTCTTATATGTTACTAATCTTTTCTTCTTTGTTACGTTCTTTAAAGAACTAAACATACTAAATCAAATATTTCAACTGTCTAAACATACCAAAATTAAGAGAACTAATGGTCAAAAGAAGCATAAGCGATAAGTTAATCAAGAAGTAAGAAAGAAATAAAAATAATTCAAGTGGACCAAGTTTTTAATAATTAAGATTTTGATCAATTTGAACCACAAGAATAACTACAATTGACTATATAATTAAACAACTCTTTTTGGATCAATTTGTTTATAAAATTGAATCAATGCAACTTTCTTCTTTTAAATGACATTAGGGCCATTTTAATTGTCTTGCTCTTTTAGCCTTTTTCATTTTAATTGAATTTTTCACACATCTTTTACTATCTTTCATTTACAAAATTTATTGATAAACTTGAAGTGAAAATATTAATGACACACGTTTTATAATTTATATTGTTTTAAAAATAAGAAGGTAAAAAGATTCTCTAATAGAAATAATTAAAAAAGAAAGATAATTTTTGTAACATATTAACTAAACATAACATTATATTCAGTTGAATTTCATTTTATCAAAATCAAAACAAAATGCATGACTTAGATTTGAAAACAAAAGAGTATCCAATAGTTATAACGCATATATTATCATTTATATATCAAAACGTATGATTGATATAAAATTGAAACATTCAAAAGTGCCTAATGAATAAATTGCTAAATTATTGAATTTAATTTACAGAAAATTAGTATCATAGTATTAAAAATATGTATATATATATATATATATAATATTAAAAATAAGCCCTTTTCTTTCCACTGAATTGTAAAAAATTTGAAACCAAATCAGAACTATGAAAAAATGAACCGACAAATCTTATATATAGATTTGGGTTTGATCCTGAGTCGATGAACTCAACTAACCAAGCCCAACTCCAAAGACCTTCACTGGACTATAAATATAGAAACTATACAAATCAATATTAGGGTCTGTAATTTTCCATCAGGACCGCCATGGCTTGTACAATTGATTTTTGAAACCTCGATGAAGGCTTCAGTGGTAAGACCTACAAGCATAACTTTCAAGAGGTCGAGGCCACAATAGCTACTACCATCACCGACTCAGCCATGGTGATCGAAGACGTCGTGCTTTCGCCCCCATCCAAAAGATCAACTGTACCATCATCGAACGATCTAGATAAACCGGCATTCGAAAAGCCGATATACGACGGCGTGATCGCCGGGAGAGTGTCAGGCCAGAAATGGAAGCAAGTGAGGAAGCAGTGAGCGTCAACGAAGCACGTGAGCGTGAAGGGAACAAGTTTCGAGGAGAGAGAGAGGCAGAAGGAGATAGAGAGAGCATATAGAGAGAGAATGAATGAGCTAAAGGAAGAGATAAGAAGGAATAAGGTTGAGAAGAGGAAGATGAGAGAGGAGAGGGAAAAGAAGAAGCAAGAGAACATATTGAGGTCTGGGACTAAGTTGCAGAAGATTATTAACCCTAAGACTTTGAAGAAGATTGCCAAGTATAGAGACAGGAAGTTGCTTAAGGTTATTCCTGATGATGTTGTCAGCAAGAAGAAAAAGAAATAAAAGATGTTGTGCATTTTTTGTTTTAGGTTTGATATGCTGTAATTTTTTTATAGAGAAATGCAAGATTTTGCATTGGAGCTTATCATGTTGATGAATTCTGTATGTGGTATTAAATCGTGTACGGATAATGGCATAAAGTGTTTTATGTTGATTTTTCACCAAAAATTAGTCAAAATCGATTGACAAGTTCTTGAGTAAAGGCATGTGGTGGATGTCAGGTTTTGAATCTTCTTAGCTAAAAAGTGAAAATATGGTAGCTGCTTTCTTACATATGGGATTAGACACACCGGGTTTTGATACCTCACTCTTTGACAATGAACTTTTTTATTTTTCCATGTATTCCTTGGGTGATCTATAACATATTTTATGTTCTTTGTGCGTTTTTTTTGTTTCCAATAGTTCATTTATCCTTATCATAATTATAAATGTTGCAAATAAATTACAATATAATCACTATTTTGCCTTCACAAAAATAAAATGGTAATTTTTATTTACTAAAATGAAAAAAGTAATATGAAATCTTCAATCGAGTTTGATCTCTAATGGGCTTAGCCAACTACTCTCTTTGATTTAGTTTAAGTCCTAAAACTACTTCAGCTTTTGATCTAAAAAACATGGTTGCTAAGTG
Source organism: Erythroxylum novogranatense (assembly GCA_029891385.1). Classification (NCBI taxonomy): domain Eukaryota; kingdom Viridiplantae; phylum Streptophyta; class Magnoliopsida; order Malpighiales; family Erythroxylaceae; genus Erythroxylum; species Erythroxylum novogranatense. The sequence goes on from CM057233.1 coordinate 60,082,754, forward strand.
ATACAAAGGTCACCTTGGGATTTGAATTTTTTCCGAAGTTGATCGCCAATATTCTTTTTGCGACAGTCTCACTTAAGGTCTGCTTAAACAAGATTTTAGCCTTCAACGACCCTCAAAGTGTTTACCTCGCATACTTGAAGAAACAATGCTATGAAAATAATAAGAAAATAAATACAACAAGGAAACAAGATAAATACGGTAAAACCAACATTTATATTATTTTCTATCAAAAGAATAAAAGGAATATTGTCTTTGACTAAATGAGTAGAGCAAAACTCAAATGAGCTATATGTAAGCACTCTAACTTAAAAGCCAAGTTAAATTCAAAGTCCTACTTAAACTGAACTACCTAAGATCATGATAAGATCACCTCTATCTCTATAAGATCATATCACGTGGACTAATTGAATGACACTCCCATCCAAGTAGGACTTTAACTGATAAGATAGAATCCACAAGATAACAAAAAGATAGAGTTTACATTCAAATAGGAAACTAGCATCTTTTTCCTCGAAGATATCCACTGTCTTCAAATGTTGAGTCCCACTGTAACACTAATTCTTAGTTGTCGCTACATCATCCAAGATCTCCCCATGATCTCTGCCTGTTGATGATGAAGTGTGATATTGCCAAAGGTCACATAGCACACTGACCTGATCCAATGCTTCCCACAACATATTTGCTAGTTATGATCCATTCATCCAAGCATAGGTCAAGTCCTCAGTCCATCAAGTCCTTAGCTTGGATCGAGTTAATCTCCATAAAATCCGAGACTCTATCAAAATGCACACCAAGTTTGAACCCACTCGCCTATGTTTGCCTTAGTATTTTCGCATGCCTTCCTCATGTGTGTAATCCAACTAGCCTTCCTCCTAAGCTAATAGATTTGGAAACAATTTTGTTTTTTGAATTCTAAAACTAACATAAAATAAAACATGTGCACAATGTAGGAAAATCCCGGTGTGAGCATCACATGCCCACGGTGCGGAAAACAAAAATTTTTATTCTGGGACCTTCCCGAAAGCCAGGATTCATGTGTCTATACAACAAACTCAAACCATAACGGTCAAAGGAGACCGTCTCCAACGGTATCCACGCAGAGATCGGAGAACCTAACCGGGACAAACCCTTTGATCCGGGAATAGCTAGAACAAAGTAAAGAGTGCTAGCTCCTACCTTTGTCCTCGAGAGCTTGAATCAACGATGAAGAAGATGCAGAAGGAGAAGCTTGGAGAAGAAGATGAAGATCGATGATGTGATGAAGAAGAGAGAAAACTATTTTCTCAAAACCTTTTCATCTTTCACACACAACCAACGATCATCCCCTCTTACTTTTTCATATGCCATATGTCTTTAACCTTTAAAGACACATTAAATGCAAAGTAGGTGAGTCATGCATCCACGTTAGCTACTTATATATATATATATATAAAAAAAGCTAAGACTTCTCCACTCCTTCTTCCACATATAACATATATATATATATATTAATTAATTAATTATATATATATATAAATAAATGCTGAAGTGGTCCAGTCACACTGGGGTCGGTCCTACCGGCCTACCGGGTCCCAGTATGGGAAAAATCCTCGAAAACCTTTTTCAGCAATATCGATGTCGCGATCTCATCGGGACATATCTTGATCTCATCGGGATCTATTTAATCTGATTGCTCTCCATATATTGGAACTCTATCCAAAATTATTTTACAAATTCTCCGAGATACTCTTATGCGCGTGACCCATTAGGTTCCCGGTTATGTTGGCCATTTAGATTAACACTTAATCTGAGCAAGTCATGAGCGGTATCTAGCAACACATCATGACCGCCAATTGAACGGAAAGTAATTGGTTTGACGAATGAAGCTATATTCATCATGAACCATATCACGAACCTTTCCATAGACAATTACCGTGCAATTCGTCCTTTCACCATGCTATACCCCACTTGGTTATGAGTATGGGCAAAGTGTCAACTCTTTACTAGACTGACTATGTCAAATCTAGTCCAAGTGATATCAATTCTTGTCTTGGGACTCATTACTTAATATGTCAATGAAGACATTCTTCATGACATATATGCTCCGGCCAGAGACTTCCAAGTAATGACCCTGACAAGAGGCCATGGGTATCAACTTCTGCTATCACAAAAGTGGTGAATCCTCTATTGGCTACTCAATTACCTTCAATACCTCAAGTGCACCCAATCACCATCCTATGAGCAACCTCTCGAAGGCAACAAGGAATGGAGTCAAAGCACGTAATCAAGATCCAAGATATCCTCGAGCACCTCAAGTCTAAGGATACTTGCACCATTCTGCTATGATGAGATTATCACCGACATTAGAATAGACATCCATGTGATGATCTCATAGCAGGTCAACCAATGTACTTACTACCTCTAGTAAGCATCCACATCTCAACCCTAAATATCTCATATTTACAGCTTCTGAGATCCACAGCTTGATCAAATCAAGGAGCTTGAGATGTGCTAGTCTTTCTAGATTATCGATGTCTAGTCTCAGTAATCCTTTGACTAGGGATAATTTAGATAATGACATAATTGCACATGATAGGAATCTTAGTAGTATAATCACATCACAATTTCCTTCATGCTATGTCATATATCATGGACTTCATTAATTTGCTTATTGATCAATATCCATTCATAAATAATGAACATCAAATTAATGAAATATGCCTTTCTTTATTTATTCATAAAGTATGTACACAACTTTGTACAAAATGCGCTAAAAGGCGATTGCCTTAAGGCACTACTCTAACAATCTCCCACTTGACTTAAAGCCAATCGCTTTGATATCTAATACCATAAGTAGTACATGAGAATCAAAACTCTTTTGTGATAATGGCTTTGTCAACGGATCAACAATATTCGCTCGGTGGAATTCTCTCGATCCGACATCACCTCGTCCTATGATCTCCCTGATCAGATGATATCTGCGGAGTACGTGTTTGGATCGTTGATGAGACCTTGGTTCTTTCGCCTGCGCAATAGCCCCATTATTGTCACAATACAAATGCATGGGCCCATCACAGCTAGGAACCATACCAAGTTCAAGATCTTGAACTTCTTGTTCCAAATCGCCTTTCACGCTTCGAAGCGGCAATGTACTCTACCTCGGTCGTTGAATCGGCAGTCGTCTCTTGTTTGGAACTTTTCCAACTAACTGCCCCGCCATTCAGTGTGAATACGTAACCTGATTGGGATTTGGAATCATCCTTATCAGATTGAAAACTGGCATCTGATACCCGCTCACTTTGAGATCTCCATCTCCATATATCAAGAAAACATCCTTAGTCCTTCGCAAGTACTTTAGGATATTCTTGACACCACCCAAAGACCTCACCAGATCCGATTGGTATCGCCGTAACACTTAGAGCATATGATACATCGGGTCTCATACATAGCATTGCATACATGATAGATCCTACCGCAGATGCATACGGGATCATACTCATGCGCATCCTCTCCTCTTGTGTCTTAGGACACATAGATTTCGAGAGTGTTATCCCATGATTGCTCTTGGATTGCTCCATGCTAAACCTCTTTAGCATCTTGTCTATGTACGTTGATTGTGAAAGACCAAGCAACCTTTTTGATCTTTCTCTATAGATTTTTATCCCAAGGATATAAATTGCTTCACCAAGGTCTTTCATGGCAAATTGTTTGGACAACCAAATTTTTACCGATTGTAGCATAGAGACATCGTTTCCTAGCAATAATATGTCATCTACATATAGCACAAGGAATACGATTGCAGTCCCATTAACCTTCTTATACACACAATGTTCATCCGGATTTTGTGAGAAATCAAACTCTTTGATTACCTCATCAAAACAGATATTCCAACTCCTGGATGCTTGTTTCAGTCCATAGATGGATTTCTGAAGCTTGCATACCTTTTCGCCATCATAGGAGGTGAAGCCCTCAGGTTGTGTCATATACACATCCTCAGCTAGATTTCCATTTAGGAAAGTTGTCTTCATATCCATTTGCCATATCTCATAATCATAATGAGTGGCAATGGCTAGGAGTATTCTAATGGATTTAAGCATTGCTACTGGGCTGAAGGTCTCGTCGTAGTCAACTCCTTGTCTTTGACGAAAACCTTTAGCCACAAGCCTTGCTTTGTAGGTAATCACATTACCATCCATGTCGGTTTTCTTTTTGAAAACCTATTTACACCCTATGGGTTTGATTCCTTCGGGTGCCTCAACCAAAGTCCATACTTGGTTTTCATACATGGAATCTATTTCAACCTTCATGGCATGAAGTTATTTCTCAGACTCTGAACTCTTCAGAATCTCTTCATAGGTGGTAGGCTTATTATCTTCTATGAGCAATACGTCATTCTGTTCATTCACGAGAAATCCATATCTCTCAGGAACAGAGCGTATCCTACGTGACCTACAAATTTCGTGTGTTGTAAAAGGTTGAATGTTACTTCATCCAGATGAGTCACGCTTTGAGTTCGAGCAGCTTGATTCTGCGTCTGTTCGAGCATCTTGAACTTCTTCAAGTTCAATTTTGCTCCCACCGCCTTCTTGTAAAAGAAACTCTTTCTCTAAAGACAGCATGCTTCAAACAAACACCTTTTGTTCCTCAAGAAGGTAGAATTGATATCCCATTGTTTCTTTAGGATATCCTACGAACAAACACTTGTCAGACTTTGCATCAAGTTTATCTGACTGTGTCCGCTTCACATAAGCAGGACAACCCCAAACTTTCAAATAAGTAAGATAGGGTCTTTTGTTAGTCCACATCTCATATGGAGTAACATCAACTGTCTTTGATGGAACTCTATTTAACAAGTAAACAGCTGTCTCGATTGCATATCCCCAAAAGGATTTTGGTAACTTTGCAAAGCCTATCATTGTTCGTACCATGTCTAACAAGGTTCGATTTCTCCTTTCTGCCACACCATTATGCTGTGGTGTGTAAGGAGGAGTCCATTGAGATAAAATCCCATTATCTCTGAGATAATCCAAAAACTGTTGGTCTAAGTATTCCCCACCACGATCTGATCGTAATGTCTTGATACTTTTCCCAAGTTGGTTTTCTACTTCATTTCTGAATTGTTTGATCTTTTCAAATGCTTCAGATTTGTATCTCATCAGATACAGGTACCCATATCGAGAATAATCATCGATAAAGGTAATGAAGTAAAGACAACTACTTCTGGTATGGATGGACATCGGACCACATACATCTGAATGTATTAGGTCTAATACTCCATTCGCTCGTTCACCCTTTCCCTTAAAGGGTAACTTAGTCATCTTGCCTAATAAACAAGATTCATATGTGTCATATGATTCATAATCAAATGACCCTAAACTACCACCTTTATGGAGCTTAGCTATGCGTCTCTCATTTATATGGCCAAGGCGACAATGCCATAAGTAAGTTGATTTTAAATTATCTCGTTTATGTCTTTTCGTGTCATTGACATTCATAATTGGATGTGACATATCTAATATGTAAATTCCATTGCATAATGTACCAGTACCATAAAGCATTCCATTCAAACTAATAGAACAACCATTGTTACTAAAAGTCAAATGGAAACCAAATTTATTTAAACAAGAAATGATAATATGTTCTTTGTTAATACAGGTACAAAATAACATTCATCCAATTTAATTACAAGCCCACTGGGGAGTGACAAGAAATAAGTGCCTACGACTAATGCAGCAACTCTTGCTCCATTTTTCACACACAGGTCTAGTTCTCCCTTCACGAGCTGTCTACTGTCCCTGAGGCCCTGCATATCATTGCATATGTGTGAGCCACAATCGGTATCTAATACCCATATGTTATGGTCAGAAATAGTATTAAACTCAATGACAAACATACCTGAAGAAGCCGAGGCATCTGATGCCTTCTTCTGCTTCAATTCTTCCAGATAGACTTTACAGTTCCGCTTCCAGTGGCCAGTCTTGCCACAATGGAAGCAAGTTCCTTTTGGGGCAGTTTCTTTGGTTTTCTTCTTGGCTACACTTCATTTCGGTTTCTTAGACCTTTTCTTCTTCAGCTTCTTTTTCTTTGAACCAGAAGAAGAGTCCACCACATGCACTTGCTTGCTATCCTTCTTGATAGCTTGCTCTGCTGTCTTGAGCAGATTGATCAACTCAGGAATTGTCGGGAATATTTGGTTCATCCGATAGTTTAACACAAACTGTGAATAACTATCAGACAATCCAACCAGAATTAAGTCAACACTTAATTCATAATCCATAACAAAACCTAAGACAGCCAACCTCTCAATATACCCATTCATCTTCAGTGCATACTGCACTGCAGATGAATCTGGAGTCATCTTAGTAGTGAAGAGTAGCCTCGAGGTCTCGAACCTTTCAGACCGAGCTTGCTCATCAAACAGTTCCCTAAGATGAAACACTATGGTATTAGCATCCATAGACTCATGCTGCTTCTGCAGCTCTGGTGACATCGAGGCAATCATAATGCAGGTAGCCATGTCACTGTCTTTAAGATGCTTACAATATGCTTTCTGATCCTCATCAGAAGCATCACCAGCAGGTGGATCAGGAAGTAGAACATCTAGGACATATCCTAGTTCCTCAGACCTGAGAACAATTCTCAGATTTCTCAGCCAATCTAGAAAGTTGGGTCCAGTTAATTTGTTCGAGTCCATGAGTGAGCGCAAGTTCACACTGGAAGTCATCTTCAATAACCTATAGGGAAATAGAGAAAGAATGTTAGAATAGAATTATATGCATGATCATAAGGACTTGAATGACATGCATATGGCTCCCACTAGTTTCAAAGAATCCATAACGCTCAGTACGAATCCAAGAAACATTATGACAAAATGTCCTAGTGGGTCGATATCCGACATTCCTAAAAATGACCATGGGTTTACCCAACAAGCCACCTTAGGTCAATCGGTAGGTATCGGTCATACCAATTGCATCATAGATATCCGACATTACTAAAATGACCTTGGGTTTACCCAACAAGCCACCTTAGATCTATCGGGAGGTATCGGTCATACCATTTGCTTCATAGATGCAAGTATCGACTAGTGTTATCAACTCGTGATGTATGCACACATATTGGGTTATCAACTCTTGATGCGTGTACATCTGATGTACACTACCTAATTTCGCCTCTGTCCACGTTGACCTTGAGTTTACTCAACAAATCAACGCTTCTAGTGAAAATCGACCCATTAATCTGAAAATCTTACTTTCATGGTTCGAACATATCCGTATAGAGTGAGCTTGGGTTTACCCAACAACCCAACTTTATAAGAACTCTGGTTCTCCTCATATTAATGGAAGGCGTTAGTTTTTCATATTATATGTGAGGGTTATCAAACTTAGGTCTCATCATGTTCTTCTCCAAGCTATAGGATTATAGTCACCATGACTATATGGAATGATTTAGGGTATTTCATCAATCACATTGAATCTACACCTAAAATCATCCATCATCCCATCTTTGCATGTTGTAGTCGACTGGTGCATGTGCTAGTCGACTAGTGCATGTGCCAGTCGACTGGAACATGTGCTAGTCAACTATTATAGGTTATCAGCGCGTTCGCCCAATGATCGGTGATGTTCCAATGACCGGTGCATGCGTTCCAATGATCGGTGCATGTTCCAATGACCGTGCATGTGCTAGTCGACTAATTTTTGGCCTGCTCTCTAATCGGCTAATTTCTTAATCCGTGTAGTTCAAATTCACAATACCAAGTGTAATATCCTTCTACTTTGATGTACCAATGAAACACTTTCATTGTACCATGCTTACCATATATAGTCAAACTATACATGAAACTTGAAATTAATGAATACACTCTTATTCATTCAGATTTCCAAATAATTTGAGAATATCAAACTATCATCCTAAGTATCTCTAGGTAGTCTAAAATTTATCAAGACTACTTCGGCACTTGTCACAAAATTTGTGACGGCCAAAATAATCAAGACAACGAAATACACTAACGAGACGCTAATGTGACACATTTGACATCCGAAAAATATTTGGAAACCCAATTTCAAGAAATTCAATTTGGAAAGCATACAACATCAATATAACACATTTTTAATCACATTAAAAATGATCCAAGGCATTGGAATTGAAAACTACACAATCATACATTTCAAACAAAACAGCTCCAACAACTTTCTCAAAACTGCCAAGTTCTGTCTTTTGCTTGAAAAACCCATTGAAACAATTTCAATAAATTCTGAGAACATTACAGAGGTTACAACATGTTCACAACATTCTCCATGAATTTGTTTAGGATTTATTTCCAACAAAAACGCATCCAACCTCAGCAACAATGCCAATGTAGAATCTGTGTTCCTCAACACAGTTATTCCCAGCAGCACACAATAAATTCTCAAATAAATAGTAAATCACCACGAAAACATTTTTCCATTCTCATTGACATTCATCAACATCTTAGAGACATGTTGGTGAAAGCAAATACGAAAAAAAAAATTTCTACAATTTATTCTAGAATTTATAAGCATGCCTGTTCATTGAATATGCACAAACACAACAACCAGAACATTAGGGAATAAATTAGCAAAACCATATCAAATCACATTGATAAATCCCGAGCTTCCACAGACATATGCAACAACATCTTGTGAACACATCTGGGCAAGAAAATTTCAAAAACTATATTTCTATACTGAATTCAAAATTCACACAATCAACATGCATCATCGTCACAAACAATAGGCAACTCCGACCTAGTCATGGTTTCTTCGTTATATACGACACAAGTGGCTCTGATTTGTTAGAGTAGTGCCCTAAAGGCAATCCCCTTTAGCGCTTTTTGTTCATAGTCATGTACAGACTTTATGAATAAATAAAGAAAGGCATGTTTTATTTATTTGATGTTCTTTATAAATTGATATTGATCTTTAATCAAATTAATGAAGTCCATGATATATGACATAGCATGAAGGAAATTATGATGTGATCATAATCCTAAGATTCCTATCATGTGCAATTATGTCAGTATCTAAATTCTCCTAGTCATAGGATTAATGAGACCGACATCATTAATCCCATGCATTAGCATATGTCATACTCCTCGATTGGATCAGCAAAGGATCTCGTAAACTGTAAATATGAGATATTTAGAGTTGACATATGGATGCTTACTAGTGGTAGTAAATTCATTGATGACTGACATGAGATCATCACATGGATTTAATGTCGATGATAATCTCATCATAGCAATGGTGCAAGTATCCTTAGACTTGAGGTACTCAAGGATATCTTGAATACCGATCCTGCATTTTGACTCTATTCATTGTGGCCTTCGGAGGTTACTCATAGGGTGGTGCTTGGGTGCAGTTTGAGGTATTCAAGGTAATTGAGTAGCCAATAAAGGATTCATCACTTCAGTGAGAATGAAGAGATACTGCCTCTTGTCAGATCATTACTTTAAGTCTCCGGCGAGAATGACTATGTCATGAAGAGTGTCTTCATGGACATATAAAGTAATGAGTCCTCGACAGGAACTGATTTCACTTGGGCTACACTTAGTCTAGTAAGAGTTGACATATTATCCATACTCATAACCAAGTAGGGTATAGGATGATGAAAGGACAAATTGCACAAGAATTGTCATGGAAGGGTTCGTGATCCGTTCGTGATGAATTCATCAAACCGATTACTTCCGGTCAATTGGGGTCATGATGTGTTGCTAGATACCGCTCATGACTTGCTCAGATTAATTGTTAATCTAAGTGGCCAACATAACCGGAAACCTAAAGGGTCACACGCATAAGAGTGACTCAGAGAATCTGTAAAATAGTAATTGGACAAAGTTCCAATTATAGAGAGCATTAGGATTTGTTAGAGTAGTGCCCTAAAGGCAATCCCCTTTAGCGCATTTTGTTCATAGTCATGTACAGACTTTATGAATAAATAAAGCAAGGCATATTTCATTTATTTGATATTCATTTTATTATGAATTGATAGTGATCTTTAATCAAATTAATGAAGTCCCTGATACATGACATAGCATGAAGGAAATTATGATGCGATCATACTATTGAGATTCCTATCATGTGTAATTATGTCAGTATCTAAATTCTCCCTAGTCATAGGATTAATGAGACTGGACATCGTTAATCCGGATAGACTAGACATGTCAAACTCCTTGATTGGATCAAGCGGTGGATCTCGTAAAACGTAAATATTGAGATATTTAGATTTGACATGTGGATGCTTACTAGTGGTAGTAAGTACATGGGATGACTCTTATGAGATCATCACATGGATGTCCTATACAAATGTCGTTGATAATCTCATCATAGCAATGGTGCAAGTATCCTTAGACTTGAGGTACTCGAGGATATCTTGATCTTGATTCTGCACTTTGACTCCATTCCTTGTTGCCTTTCGAGGTCGCCATAGGGTGGTGATTGGAGTGCACTTGAGGTATTCTAAGGTAATTGAGTAGCCAATAGAGGATTCACCACTTCATTATAGTAGAAGAGATACCCATGGCCTCTTATCGGGATCATTACTTTGAAGTCTCTGGCCGAAAGCATACATATGTCATGAAGATGGTCTTCATGGACATATAAAGTAATGAGTCCCAGACGAGAACCGATTACACTTGGACTAGATTTGATCCGATCGGTCTAGTAAGAGTTGACACATTGCCCATACTCAAACCAAGTGGGGTATAGTATGGTGAAAGGACTAATTGCACGGTAATTGTCTATGGAAGGGTTCGTGATATGGTTTCATTAGTCAAACCAATTACTTTCCGGTCAATTGGGGTCATGATGTGTTGCTAGATACCACTCATGACTTGCTGATTAAGTGTTAATCTAAGTGGCCAACATAACCGGAACCTAATGGGTCACACGCGTAAGAGTGACTCGGAGAATCAGAAAATAGTTTCGGGACAGAGATCCGATATCTGGAGAGCAATAGGATTAAATGGATCCCGATGAGATTGGGATATGTCCCGATGAGATCGCGACATCGACATTACCAAAACCGCTTCGGTGATTTTTTTGGCGGGGGTCTGCAGTCGGTAGGACCGACCCCAGTTTGACTGGACCACTTCAGCAATTATATATATTAATTAATTATGTAAATAATTAATTAATTATATATATTTATATGCATTTCGGTGGAGCCATAAATGGAGGAGAAGATGTAAGTTTGAAAAGTCAAACTTCATCATTATTTAGCATTTCAATGTATATTAAGCTACCAACGTGGATAACCATTCTACCAAGCCTTCATATGTCTTTTAAGTTGTTAAATAGAAATATGAGAAGGCATTGGAAAAAGCTTGTACGTAGGTTGAAGGAGAAGAGTCGAAAGCTTAAGAGTTAAGCTTGAAAATTTTGTTTTTCATCTTCTTCCTATCATCCATTCAAGATTGCTTCTACTTCTCCAAGGCTCCACCAAGATCATTTCATTTGCTCTCCAAGGCTAAGGTAAGAGCTAGCACTCTTTTCTTTAGTCTAGCTATTCCCGGGTCAAAAGAGTTTGTCCCGGTTAGGTTTTCCGACCTCTGCGTGGATACCGTTAGAGACGGTCTCCTTTGGTCGTTATGGTTTGATTGTTTATACATACACATGGATCCTGGCTTTCGGGAATGTCCCGGGACTCAAAATTTTAAATTCCGCACTGTGGGCATGTGATTCCTACCCCGGGATTTTCCTACAGTGGTATCAAAGCCACTTGTGTTGTATATTCAGTCGAAATGATAACTAGGTCGGAGTTCCTTTGTGAATTGAGCTGTGTAGCATGCTGCTTCTGTGAATTTCGAAATCAGTATAGACTTAGGGTTTTCGAAATTTTCTGCCATAGACTTTCTCATAATATGTTGCTGAATCTTTCTATAAAAGGAAAAAATTTATCGATGTCGATTGATATGGTTTTGCTATTTAATTCCCTCAAGTTTCGGATGCTGTCTTGTTGAACCTTTCTGAAACAGGTATGCTTGTAAATTCGAGAAAAAAATTCTAGAAAAATTTTTTTTCGGATTGGTTTTCACCGACATGTCCCTAAGATGTTTGTGAATGTCTCTGTGGATGGAAAAATGTTTTCAAGGTGATTTACCATTTATTTCCGAATTACTTGTGTGCTGATGGGAATGTCTGTGTTGGAGAACACAGATTCTGTTTCGGCTAGATTGCTGAGGTTCAATGGGTTTTTTGTGGGAAATAAATCCTAAAAAAATTCATGGAGTATGTTGGGAACATGTTTTAACCTCTGTAATTTTCTCAGTATTTATTGAAAGTGTTTCAATGGTCATTTTGAGCAAAATGTTGAGCTTAGCAGTTTTGAGAAACATGGTGGGGCTGTTTTGTTTGGAATGATTGGTTATGTTATTTTCTGTTCCAATGCCATGAATCATTTTTATAGTGATTAAAAATGTGTTATATTGATGTGTTATGCATGCCAAGTTGAGATTCTTGAATTTAGGTTTCCAATAATTTTTGGATATCGAATAGGTCACTTTAGCGTCTCGTTAGCTTATTCCGTTATCTTCGTTATTTTGGCCGTCGCAATTTTTTGTGACAAGTGCCGGAGTAATCTTGATAATGTGTAGCCTACCTAGAGATACTTAGCATGATTATTTGGTGTCCTTGAGTCATTTGGAAATCTAGTGATTAATGGTGGATTAATCGGTTTCAAGGTTTTCATATATAGTTAGACTATATGGCATGCATGAGTTGATGAAAATGTTTCATTAGCACATTAATATAAAGGTTTATATACTTGTTATATTGGTGTTTTGAATTGGAAATGCCTGGATTGAGAATTAGCCGATTAGATAGCAATTCCAATGCATTAATGAACAAGTCGAATTTATATGTACATAAGTCGACTTGTTTGCGCATCAGATTAATAAGTCGACTTGCACAATGGTACAAGTCGACTTGTTCATGCATTTGCACAAGTCGACTTACACATGCATAAGTCGATTTATACAGAGCCATAAGTCGACTTATACATATACAAGTCGACTTATATCATGCCTTAGTGGATGATCGGTGATTTTCGCATAAATTCAATGTGATTGATGCAATGCCTTAAATCGCACCATATAGTCATGGTGACTATGATCCTCGATGAGATTAGAAAGATGAGACCTAAAATCCTCACTTAAAATATGAAAACTAACGCCTTCCATTAATATGGTAAGAACCGAGTTCTTATAGGTTGGGTTGTTGAGCTAACCTCAAGCTCACTCTATACTAATATGTTCAAACTATGAAAATATGATTTTCGGATTAATGGGTCGATTTTCCTAGAAGCGTTGATTTGTTGAGCTAACCTCAAGGTTAACGTGATGAGGCGAAATTGGGTAGTGTACATCGATGTACACGCATCAAGTGTTGATAACCCAATGTATGTGCATACATCAACCGTTGATAGATCGGCGATAGTTGCATTAGAGATGCAATTGGTATGACCGATACCTACCGATTGACCTAAGGTGACTTGTTGAGCTAACCTCAAGGTCATTCTTAGCAATGTCGGATATCGACCCACTAGGTCATTGTGCCATTTTGTTTTTTGGATTCATGATGAGGGTTATGGATTCTATTGAAACTAGTGGGAGCCATATGTATGTCATTTAAGTCCTTATGATCATACATTTAATTCTATTATAACTTTCTTTCTCTCTCTATGTTTAGGTTGGTTGAAGATGTCGACTAGTGTGAATCTTTGCGCTCTAATGGATGCAAACAAATTAACTGGACCAAATTTTCTTGATTGGTCAAGCGAAATCGAGAATTGTTCTCGATCTCGAGGATCTAGGATACATCCTTGATTTTCCGCTCCGGATCCACTTCTGAAGGAGCTTCGATGATGATCGAAGGCATATCGTAAGCATCTAAAAGATGCGACATAGCCACTGCATTATGCTTGCATCGATGTCACCGAGCTGCGAAGCGACGAGTCTATGGATGCTCACACGATAGTGTTTCATCTTAGAGTTGTTTGATGAGCAAGCATGGTCCGAACGGTTCGAGACCTCAAGGTTGCTCTTTACAACGAAGATGACTCTGGTTCATCTGCAGTGCAATATGCATTGAAGATGAATGGCTATATTGAGAGGTTGGCCGCCTTAGGTTTTGTGATGGATTCGAGTTAAGTATAGACTTAATTCTTGTTGGTTTGTCGATAGTTATTCACAGTTTGTGTTGAACTATCGAATGAACCAAATATCCACCACAATTCCCCGAGCTGATCAATCGCCAAGACAATGAAGTAATGTCGTCAAGCAAGATAGCAAGGCGTTCTTATTGGTGGATTCTTCTTCCTCCGGTTCCAAGAAGAGGAAACAAGAAGAAAAAAGGCTCGTAAGCGGAAAGGAAGTGCAGCGAAAGGCAAGAAGAAGACCAAAGAGATCGCACCAAAAGGTACGTGCTTCCATCATGGTAAGACCGGTCATTGGAGGCGAATCGCAAAATCTATCTGAAGAATCGAAGCGAAGAAGGCATCAGCTGCCTCGACTTCTTCAGGTATGTTTGTCATTGAGGTTAATACTGTTTCTGATCATAACATATGGGTATTAGATACCGGTTGTGGCTCACACATATGCAATGATATGCAGGGCCTCGTGGACAATAAATGCACTCATAAAGGAGAAATGGACTGCGTGTTGGCAATGGAGCAAGAGTTGCTGCATTAGCCGTAGGGACTTATGTTTTGACACTCCCAGCTGGGCTTGTACTTAACTTGGATGATTGTTATTTTGTACCGTGTTAACAAAGAACATACCGCTCTGCTTTCTTGTTTAAATAGAGCTGGTTTCCATTTGTCTTTTGGTAACAATGGTTGTTCTATTAGTTCAAATGGAATGCTTTATGGTACTGGTACATTATGCAATGGAATTTACATATTAGATATGTCACATCCGGTTATGAATGTCAATGACACTAAAAGACATAAAAGAGATAATTTAAAATCAACTTTCTTATGGCATTGTCGCCTTGGCCATATAAATGAGAGACGCATCGCTAAGCTCCACAAGAGTGGAAGTTTAGGGTCATTCGATTATGAATCATATGACACATGTGAATCTTGTTTATTAGGCAAGATGACTAAGTTACCTTTTAAGGGAAAGGGTGAACGAGCGACTGGATTATTAGACCTAATACATTCAGATGTATGTGGTCCGATGTCCATCCATGCCAGAAGTGGTTGTCGTTACTTCATTACCTTTATCGATGATTATTCTCGATATGGGTACCTGTATATGATGAGATACAAATCAAGCGTTTGAAAAGTTCAAACAATTCAGAAATGAAGTAGAAAACAACTTGGTAAAAGTATCAAAACATTACGATCGATCGTGGTGGTGAATACATAGATCAAGAGTTTTGGATTATCTCGTAGATAATGGATTTTATCTCGGTGGACCCTCCTTACACACCACAAAGATAATGGTGTGGCAGAAGGAGAAATCGAACCTTGTTGGACATGGTACGATCTATGATGGGCTTTGCAGCTTACTAAAATCCTTTTGGGGTATGCCTCGAGACAATTTGCTTACTTGTTAAACAGAGTTCCATCAAAGACATTGATGTTACTCCATATGAGATGTGGACTAACAAGAAACCTTATCTTTCTTATTTGAAAGTATGGGGTTGTCTCGCTTATGTGAAGCGGACACGGTCGATAAGCTTGAAGCAAAATCTGACAAGTGTTTGTTCGTAGGATATCCTAAAGAAACAAGAGGATATCAATTCTACCTTGCTGAGGAACAAAAGGTGTTTGTTTCGATGCATGCTGTCTTTTTTAGAGAAAGAGTTTCTTTTAAAAGAGGACAGTGGGAGCAAAGTTGAACTTGAAGAAGTTCAAGATGCTTTCGGACGACAGCGGATCAATCGCTCGAACTCAAATCTGTAACTCATACAGATGAGGTAACAGTTCAACCTTCTACTACACACGAAAGTCATAGGTCAAGTAGGATACGTTCTGTTCCCGAGAGATATGGATTTCTCGTAAGTGAACAGAATGACGATTGCTCATAGAGGATGATGAGCCTACCACCTATGAAGAGGTTCGAAGAGTTCGTAGTCGAAAAATGGCTTCGTGCCATGAAATCAAATGGATTCCATGTATGAAAACCAAGTATGGACTTTGGTTGATGCACCTGAAGGGATAAAACCTATAGGGTGCAAATGGGTTTTCAAGAAGAAAACCGACATGGATGGTAATGTGATTACCTATAAAGCAAGGCTTGTGGCTAAAGGTTTTCGCCAAAGACAAGGAGTTGACTATGACGAGACCTTCATTCAAAGAGCAATGCTTAAATCCATTAGATACTCCTAGCCATTGCGCCATTATGATTATGAGATATGGCAAATGGATGTGAAGACAGCTTTCCTGAATGGAAATCTGGCCGAGGATGTGTACATGACACAACCTGAGGGCTTCATTTCCGCTGATGGCGAAAAGGTATGCAAGCTTCAGAAATCCATTTATGGATTGAAGCAAGCATCCAGAGATGGAATATCCGCTTTGATGAGACAATCAAAGAGTTTGGTTTCTCACAAAATCCGGATGAACACCGTGTACAAGAAAGTTAATGGAACCGCGATCGTATTCCTTGTGTTATATGTAGATGACATATTGTTGCTAGGAAACGATGTCTCAATGTTCAATCAAGAAAATTTGGTTGTCAAACAATTTGCCATGAAAGACCTTGGAGAAGCAACTTATATCCTCGATAAAGATTTATAGAGATAGATCAAGAGGTTGCTTGGTCTTTCACAATAACGACATAGACAAGGTGCTAAAGAGGTTTAGCATGGAGCAATCTAAGAGAGGGTTTCTTCCCATTACTCATGGGATAACACTCAAGTCCATGTGTCCTAAGACACGTGATGAGAGGATGCGATGAATATGATCCCGTGTGCGTCTGCATAGAGGATCTATTATGTATGCAATGTTATGTACGAGACCCGATGTATCATATGCTCTAAGTGTTACGAGCGGATACCAATCGGATCCTCGTGAGGGTCATTTGGTGGTGTCAAGAATATCCTAAAGTACTTGCGAAGAACTAAGGATGTTTTCTTGATATTTGGAGATGGAAATCTCCAGTGAGCGGCATACAGATGCCGCTTTTCAATCTGATAAGGACGACTCCAAGTCCCAATCAGTTATGTTTTCACACTTAATGGCGGAGCGCCATTGAAGAGTTCCAAACAGAGACGATCACGATTCAACGATCGAGGCAGAGTACATTGCAAGATCGACGCAAAGAAAGGAAGCAGCTTGGATCAAGAAGTTCATTTCGAACTTGGTGTGGTTCCTAATGTGATGGACCCATACGCTTGTATTGTGACAACACTAGGGCTATTATGCAGTAAAGGAGCCAAGGTCTCATCACGATCCAAACACGCACTCGCCGATACCATTTGATTCGGAGATCATTGCGGGGTGATGTCCCGATAGAGAGAATTCCCAGAAAGCGTAACATTGTCGATCCGTTAACAAAGCCGCTGCCACGTAAGAATTTTGATTCTCATGTACTCGCTTATGGTATTAGATACCAAGGCGATTGGCTTTAGGTCAAGTGGGAGATTGTTAGAGTAGTGCCTAAAGGCAATCCCTTTAGCGATTTTGTTCATAGTCATGCATGACTATATGAATAAATAAAGCAAGGCATATTTCATTTATTTGATATTCATTTTATTATGAATTGATAGTGATCTTTAATCAAATTAATGAAGTCCCCGATACATGACATAGCATGAAGGAAATTATGATGCGATCATACTATTGAGATTCCTATCATGTAATTATGTCAAGACCTAAATTCTCCTAGTCATAGGATTAATGAGATCGACATCGTTAATCCGGATAGACTAACATGTCAAACTCCTTGATTAGATCAGCGGTGGATCTCGTAAAACCGTAAATATTGAGATATTTAGATTTGACATGTGGATGCTTACTAGTGGTAGTAAGTACATTGATGACCGCTATGAGATCATCACATGGATGTCCTATACAAATGTCGTTGATAATCTCATCATAGCAATGGTGCAAGTATCCTTAGACTTGAGGTACTCAAGGATATCTTGTACCGATTCGCATTTTGACTCCATTCCTTGTTGCCTTCGAGGTCGCCATAGGGTGGTGATTGGGTGCAGCTGAGGTATTCAAGGTAATTGAGTAGCCAATAGAGGATTCACCACTTCGTTATAGCGTAAGAGATACCCATGGCCTCTTATCGATCATTACTTTGAAGTCTCTGCGCCGGAGCATACATATGTCATGAAGATGGTCTTCATGGACATATAAAGTAATGAGTCCTAGGGCGAGAACTGATTACACTTGGACTAGATTTGATCTGATCACCTAGTAAGAGTTGACACATTGCCCATACTCAAACCAAGTGGGGTATAGTATGGTGAAAGGACGAATTGCACCAGAATTGTCTATAGAAGGGTTCGTGATATGGTTTCATTAGTCAAACCAATTACTTTCCGATCAATTGGGGTCATGATGTGTTGCTAGATACCGCCATGACTTGCTCGATTAAGTGTTAATCTAAGTGGCCAACATAACCGGAACCTAATGGGTCACACGACAAGAGTGACTCGGAAAATCAGTAAAATAGTTTCGGATAGAGATCTGATATCTGGAGAGCAATAGGATTAAATGGATCCCGATGAGATTGGGATATGTCCCGATGAGATCGCGACATCGACATTGCTGAAAACCGTTTCCGGTGATTTTTCGTCGGCGGGGGCTCGGCAGTAGGTAGGACCAATTCCAGCTTGATCGACCACTTCAGCAATTATATATATTAATTAATTATGTAAATAATTAATTAATTAATTATATTTATATGCATTTCGATGGAGCCATAAATGGAGGAGAAGATGTAAGTTTGAAAAATCAAACTTCATCATTATTTAGCATTTCAATGTATATTAAGCTACCAACGTGATAGCTATTCTACAAGCCTTCATATGTCTTTTAAGTTGTTAAATAGACATATGAGAAGGCATTGAAAAAGCTTGTACGTAGGTTGAAGGAGAAGAGTCGAAAGCTTAAGAGTTAAGCTTGAAAATTTGTTTTCATCTTCTTCCTATCATCCATTCAAGATTGCTTTTACTTCCAAGGCTCCACCAAGATCATTTCATTTGCTCTCCAGGCTAAGGTAAGAGCTAGCACTCTTTTCTTTAGTCTAGCTATTCCCGGTCAAAAGAGTTTGTCCCGTTAGGTTTTCCGACCTCTGCGTGGATACCGTTAGAGACGGTCTCCTTTAGTCGTTATGGTTTGATTGTTTATACATACACATGGATCCCGGCTTTGGGAATGTCCCGGACTCAAAATTTTAAATTCCGCCCGTGGGCATGTGATGCCTACCCGGGATTTTCCTACAGAATTAAATGGATCCCAATGGGATTGGGATATGTCCCGATGAGATCGCGACATCAATATTGCTAAGAAAGGTTTTCGGGTCATTTCAAAGATCGTGGGCCGATGGGTCAGGTAGGGACCGAATTCTCAGTTGGATGGACCTTAGCAATATATTCTAATTAATTAATTAAGTAATTAATTAATTAATTATATATATATATATGTACATGCACGTTGGAAAGGGAGAAAGGAGGATAAGCTTTGACTTTTCAAAGCTTATTAGTTTATTTCATTTAATAAATGAAAGGCCATTAAGCCATACACTTGTCTTGATCTTATGGAAGCATTTTTAAGTGTTAAAATTAACATAAGATGGCTAAAGAGACGATGATGGTCGTGGGTTTTGGCTAGAGTAAGAAGAAGAAGAAAGCATAAGTGTTAAGCTAGCTTTGAAAGGTGATCTTTAGTCTTCTCCTTAAGCAACCATCGATTTCTCTCTTCTCAGGCAAGGGCCAACGTGAATCTCAAGCTCTCCAGACGAGGTAGGTCTAGCAGCTCTTATTCTGTTCTAGCTATTCCGGGTCAAAAGGGTTTGACTCGGTTCGGTTTTCGATCTCTGCGTGGATACCTTTAGAGATA
Source organism: Erythroxylum novogranatense (assembly GCA_029891385.1). Taxonomy (NCBI): domain Eukaryota; kingdom Viridiplantae; phylum Streptophyta; class Magnoliopsida; order Malpighiales; family Erythroxylaceae; genus Erythroxylum; species Erythroxylum novogranatense. Next base: position 60,102,773 of record CM057233.1, read on the forward strand.
GTCTCTATTGGCTATTCAGGTTTGAGGTTTTCATACGACATCGATCTCGAGTTTCGGAAAGGTCCTGAATAAAATTTTTGTTTCGCTGCTGGAACATGTGATGTTCCTCCGGATTTTCCTACATGATACCACCGTAGAAAATCCCGTGTGTAGCATCACATGCCCACGGCAAGGAAAACAAAATTTTGTTCCGGACCTTCCCAAAGCCAGGATTCATGTTTCTATACAACAAACTCAAACCATAACGGCCAAAGGAGACCATCTCCAACGGTATCCACGCAGAGATTGGAGAACCTAACCGGGACAAACCCTTTGACCCGGGAATAGCTAGAACAAAGTAAAGAGTGCTAGCTCCTACCTTTGTCCTTGGAGAGCTTGAATCAACGATGAAGAAGATGAAGAAGGAGAAGCTTGGAGAAGAAGATGAAGATCGATGATGTGATGAAGAAGAGAGAAAACTATTTTCTCAAAACCTTTTCATCTTTCACACACAACCAACGATCATCCCCTCTTACTTTTTCATATGCCATATGTCTTTAACCTTTAAAGACACATTGAATGCAAAGTAGGTGAGTCATGCATCCACGTTAGCTACTTATATTAATTAATTAATTATATATATATATATATAAATGCTAAAGTGGTCCAATCACCACAGGTTAGGTCCTACCGCCTCACCGGTCCCAATGATGAAAAACCCGAAAAACTTTTTCAGCAATATCAATATCGCGATCTCATTGGGACATATCTCGATCTTATCAGGATCCATTTATTCCGATTGGTCTCCATATATTGGAACTCTGTCCAAAACTATTTTACAAATTCTCCGAGACACTCTTATGCGTGTGACCCATTAGGTTCCCGGTTATGTTGGCCACTTAGATTAACACTTAATCTGAGCAAGTCATGAGCGGTATCTAGCAACACATCATGACCCCCAATTGACCGGAAAGTAATTGGTTTGACGAATGAAGCTATATTCATCATGAACCATATCACAAACCTTTCCATAGATAATTACCGTGCAATGCGTCCTTTCACCATGCTATACCCCACTTGGTTATGAGTATGGGCAAAGTGTCAACTCTTTACTAGACTGACTATGTCAAATCTAGTCCAAGTGATATCAATTCTTGTCCTGGGACTCATTACTTAATATGTCAATGAAGACATTCTTCATGACATATATGCTCTGGCCAGAGACTTCCAAGTAATGACCCTGACAAGAGGCCATGGGTATCAACTTCTGCTATCACAGAAGTGGTGAATCCTCTATTGGCTACTCAATTACCTTCGAATACCTCAAGCTGTACCCAATCACCATCCTATGAGCAACCTCTGTAAGGCAACAAGGAATGGATTCATAGCACAGAATCAGTATCCAAGATATCCTTGAGTACCTCAAGTCTAAGGATACTTGCACCATTGCTATGATGAGATTATCACTGACATTAGAATAGGACATCCATGTGATGATCTCATAGCAGGTCAATCAATGTACTTATTACCTCTAGTAAGCATCCACATCTCAACCCTAAATATCTCATATTTACAGCTTCTGAGATCCACAGCTTGATTAAATCAAGGAGCTTGAGATGTGCTAGTCTTTTCAGATTACCGATGTCCAGTCTCAGTAATCCTTTGACTAGGGATAATTTAGATACTGACATAATTGCACATGATAGGAATCTTAGTAGTATAATCACATTACAATTTCTTTCATGCTATGTCATATATCATGGACTTCATTAATTTTCTTATTGATCAATATCCATTCATAAATAATGAACATCAAATTAATGAAATATGCCTTTCTTTATTTATTCATAAAGTATGTACACAACTTTGTACAAAATGCGCTAAAGGCGATTGCCTTCAGGGCACTACTCTAACACACAATTGTTTTGTACATATTGTACAAAATAATAATTATGGACTTGGAACAATTTCATTTTTTGAATTATAAAACTAACACAAAATAAAACATGTACACAATTATTGGACCCCGAACCTTTTTATTAAATAAGAAATTGTTGGTGATTATTCATGTGTAGAAAAAAGGGGAACTCTTGAACTTGAAATGAAATAGAAAAGATGGTTTAGGCACAAGATGGGTTATCTGTGATATGTTGGAAGTTAAAAGTTGGAAAATGTATGTTTTCATTAAGTATGCTTTGGTGTTTTAGCCATAACTTTTGCTCTAGTTATCCAAGTGAGATGATTCTTAATTTGGATTTAAACTAGAGAGATAAGGCTACAAATCGTCTGATGAAATTGAGTTCTAATTCAGTCTCTAGGAATATCAATTTTTGGATGGAAGTTGAGCATAGAATATTGTTTCAGTATAAGAACAATTCAGAAATGTTTGAGATATGACTTTCAAATTTCTGAACCAAATTGAATGATTTTGATGTCATTAGAAAATTGAGATAATTAGGAACATTTCTCTAGAAGGAAGTGTAAGCAAATTCTTTCAATTTCATGATTAGAAAAGGTGTTAATTTTTAGAAGGAGTTAAGCATGATTTAAATGAACTTTTAGGTCTTAATAGAGTATTTTTGTGGAATTAATTAGCATATTAATGGGAGTTAATTTTCATGTTAATTTGAGTAAGATCATATGGCATAGGTTGATTGAATTATGATATTAAGGTGGTAAGTTTGCATGAGGGGCAAAATTGGCAAGCCACTTAAGCCATTTAAGTTGCAAGGCTTATATGTAAGGGCAAAGTGGTCATTGCTCATTCATTAATGTCATTATTGTAAATAGAAGTGTAGGTTGGCTTTTAAGGAAGGAGCATGCACAAAATTGGGAAGAAAAGAACATGAGAAAAGAGAGAAATGAGAGAGAGATCGTGTAGAAGAGGAGAAAAGAGAGAAAGCCATGTTAGGGTTTGATTTTCTTAGTTTTCAAGAGGGATTTTGATGCTTATTCATGAAGGAAAAAGGAAGAGGAGCATGAGAACTTTCCTATGAGCCAAGAAACTCCTCATTTGGTGAAGGAATGAAGGTAAGAGTGTTTTTGATTTGTTGGATTTTTGAAAGGGTTTAGGTTCTTATGGCTTAAGAATGGTATGGGTTTAAGTTTTCTAAGATCAATTTTGGTGATTATGTGTTATGAGTTTATCAATTTGAACTCCTTTTGATTTAAGGATTTTGCCATGGATGAGGGAGATTAAGAGAGGCAAGAGGAATCAAGATCAAGGGGAGGCAATTTGAGTCAAGTTTCAAGCAAGGAATTAAGGTGGGTTCCACGTTTATAATAGAGTAAATAAGTCGCTTTTGTTTTCTTTAAATCAAGGAAATTTAATGATTTAAATTGCATCATAAGTGTTGCATTAGTTGTGTCTTGAATGAATTGCGGAATTGCAACATGTTTGATATGTGAATTGTGTGATGATTTATGAAAATGATTTCTTAGAAAGGATTAAATGTTTAAGAAATTATGTTTTTGGGAAATTGTGTTTGAAATATGTCATGTTTATGAAAAAAAAAATCAAGTTTCGAAAAGTGTCATTTTGGGCAACAAGTTTTGAAATAAATGTATGTGGGTTTTGGTAGTCCATCCAAAAACTGTCATGTACACGTTGACCCAAGAATAGGCTTCTCCCGCCTGTCCGCTAGTGGCACGGAGCTCCTTCAAGGACTCCCTCAAGTTTATGGCTACAAAGGATAATTATATGGGAATGTGTAGTGCGTCATGAATATGGGAATGTGTAGTGCGTCACAAATAGGAGAAATGAGTTCGAGTATGGTGACTAATTTTACATGGGCACCCCATTGAACAAATTTTGAGGAAAATGATTGGGATGTTATGAGAATGAAGATGAATAGATGATGGTTCAGTAGATTTCATGGGATTACGCTCATGTTTCATGTTTAATAAGAGTTGGATTCCGGAAACAAGCAAGATCCAACATGAGTGATATCAAAGTAAGAAGATAAACCGATGATGGCTTTATAAGGGCTAAATGAATTAACCCTACAGGGTAAGATGTACAAGTTTCATGATCCGAAGTTGGGCTCCGCAAGCAGGGTCCAACAGTTGTGGTATCAGAGCAAGAGTTTAGCAAGAGTTGGGTTTCGAAATTGGTTCCCAACAGTTGTGGTATCAAAGCAAGCGTTGGACTCCGCAAGCAGGACCCAACAACAATTGTTTTGTACATATTGTACAAAATAATAATGAATTATTATTTATTTTAAGGACTTAGTTAATGCTTAGTTTATTATTCTTTCAACTCCAAGTGAACTTAATTTATAACGAATAAGGTGGTAGATTTATATACTATTTTGGGAAACCTAGATTAATCATGTGGCATGGGTGGAATTAAGTGAGATAGTTTCTATTAAACTGAAACAACTAGAATACTTAAAAATAGTTTATAAAATACCAACTAATTTATAACTCAATATTACGTTGTAAAATAAATCTACCTTGAGTTATAGGACAATACATTATTGAATAAGGAAAATAAAATATACCATATCATTAAGTGAACTTGTTTTGATTTTCATATATGCATTTATGTCACCACTACATATGATTGAATGTAGAAGGACCCATTAAAAATCCATATTTTAAGGAAGGCAGTGTAGGATATGATGTATATCCTCCTTATAAATTGACATGACATATTTTACAATCTTGTGGAGGTTGCTCTGGTATTTAAAGGATAATGGACAATGTTTGTTGCCTAATAAATGTTGAATTCTTTATATTTTATAATATCATTGTCCAATTCACTAACATTGTGCAATGTGTGATCAAATATAAAGTGGGATCTCTTAATTATTAGCAAGGCTCAAAAATCAAAATTTTACTTTAGTTACTAAGAAAGGAAACGTGTTAATATTCATAGGCTTGAAAATTAATTTTTATAAAATACAAGGTATATTTTATATTGAATTGTAATATGTTTTTATTGTCGTAGATAACCTAATGTGTAAGTTTTTTAGAATGTAGTGATATTTTGTAAAATATAATGATATATTTTATTTGAAATGATAGTGTGTGTTTGATTGTAAATAAATATGTGTATGTTTCAGATAACATGGTGTAATTTTTATAGAATGTAGCGATATTTTTATGAAACAATTTTAATTATTTAATTATATCTTACATAGTTTTTAAAGCAAACTATTAATGTTTTGACATTTGTGCATATTTTTAGATTCTAATAAGGAAGTGTAAACTTGTAAAAAATTATCATCTCCTCCAAAAAAAGAAATAAGAAGCCTATCATAACCAAAAGGAGGGTAATCTAAAAGAGAAAAATCTTTTTTAAGTAGCTATTGATAAGATATTAGGAAAAATATGATGATCATGTTCTCTTAATTTGATTTGAATTATGAATTTTACGTGGTGGATGATGATGTTGCTAGTTATAAAAAAGAAAAAAAGTGTGATAAAAACAACAAGATTAGGAGTTTGAACAAGTTTAAACAAATTTCCTAAAGTCTGCATCATAAATTACAAATATTTTTATATGATAATGAGGGTGATTTATGTAGACTTTTCAAATGAGATGCTAATGAAATGGTTTATGAATTGATGCTAAGCTCAATTCTAAAGTAGTTAAGGTGGGTCACCAATATAGAATTTTATGAATTTAGAGAGATAGAGAAGTTTTAGTAACGAAGAAATATCATCTATATCTGGAGGACTTAATGAGAAAGAGGAGGATCCTAACCTTGTTCATTATGCTGTTAGGTTAGAAGGGGAGGACTATAGACCTAAATGTTCTCATGTTTTTGAGTACTCAGGAGAAGGGAACTCTAAACCCTGCCATCTAATAAGAACCACCAAGACCTTAATTAAAAAAATTTGTCTCCTTACTTATGTTATGCATGTTTAGGAGAAAATAATACCTATCATGTTATTATTTCTTATTATCTACATTCTATGTAAGGTTCTTTAAGAGCATAAGATGGAGATTGCATAGACAATCTCAAACATTCAAGGAATTATTCTATATTTGTGTTACCATCAAATCCTTAAGGAGGACAACCATAAAAATAATGTGGAGAACCGATGATGAATCAATCTAATTATAAAAGAAATTATGAACTTTAAGGGAATTAAACTTTTAGATGCACGAATCATATACCTTAATTTTATAGCTTGTGTATGAGTCCCTGTACATTTTATACTAAACAAAGCAGGTATGATGGTGGTGTATGATAAGAAGGATGAGTTGATCATCATTAATGTTGTCAGTGGGTGAAGAATATGCACTGACTATAGGAAGTGTGATATTGCCTCATGAAAAGACCACTTCCCTCTACTGGTCACTAAACTAGATGTTTGAAAGGCTAGCAAGACATGATTTTATTGCTTCATTGATGGATGATAAGGATATAACCAAATCCTTATTGCGCCAAAAGATTAAGAGAAGATAACTTTTACATGTTCTTTTAACATTTTCACCTATCGAAGATATGCAGACACTAATTTGGTTTTTATTCAAGAAAAATGTCATTTTACGGCACAAGAAAGAATAATAATGGGATATAGGATTTCTAAACATAGGATTGAGGTGGATTAAGCTAAAGTTGAAGTTATAGAAAGATTACCACTCCCAAAATTAGTCTTTATAGTCAAAATTTTTCTTGTCTATACTAGTTTTTATTAGGATTTTATAAAACTTTTTAAAAATTAGTCAACCTTTATGTCACTTATTGCAAAAGGATGTTCCATATAAATTTGTTAATGAATTTCTTTTTGTATTTAACATATTGAAGAAGGAACTAACTTTGGTTCCTGTAATAGTTGTACCCAAATAGAAGCTCCCCTTTGAGCTAATTTGTGATGCTAGTAATTATATAGTAGGTACTATTTTAGGCTAAAAATTGGATAACAAAATTCGTCTTATATATTATAGTAACAAAGTTCCCAATGATACTCAGATTGATTGTGTCACACTTGAAAAAGAACTTTATTTTTAATATTTATTTTTAAAAAAATTAGATCTTATCTTGTAGGTTCCAAAGTGATTGTTTATACTGACAATTTGGCACTAAAATATCTCTTACTTAAAAAGGATGTGAAACCAAGATTAATTCGTTAGATTTTCTTTTATAGGAAATTGATCTAGAAATCATAGATAAGAAAGGGTCAAATAAATTAGTGGCATATCACCTACTGAGAGTGGAGTAAGAAGACCAAATGGATAAGGAACCTATCGATTATCAATTTCTCGACTAGGGTTTTCAACTATTCACCACAATAAAGCCAATCAATCTATAGATTTTTTGAACTTCTATTTCTTTGAAATTATCCCAGTAGATTTTCCCTATTATCAAAGGAAGAAATTTCTCTTAAAAGTTAAATCTTACTATCGAGAAGATCCTTTGTTATCCTAAAGATGTTTTGATGGGGTTCTAAGAAGATGTGTACATAAGGAGGAAATGGAACAAATTCTACATCAATGCCTCTCATCTCCCTATGATGGACACCATGTTGTTAATAAAACCGCTTTGTCGATTTAAAATTAATCCTTTAAGTGACTTATATGTTAAAAGGCAGCTAAGAGTTTCAAAATTTTAATAAATGGACTTTTGATTTGTTATGATGGGAAGTTTTAAATTGACTTATGGATGTCAGTTTATTAACAGGATTAAGGTTCTATCTTTAGTTAACAATAAATTTTTGTCTTCTCACAAAACACCATCATGAAAGAAAGTGAGAAAGTTCAAAGAAAGAGACAAATGGGGAAAGAAGCTTATTAAAAATCATTTTTTCATCATTAAGCATTGGACAAAGGTTAGTATTGATAAACTTTGTCTTTGTGTTATAATAAAATCATGATCTTGATTGAAAATTTGTAAGTTCTAAAAGTTTCTAATGCCTATTATATTTATAAAAATTATGCTTCTATATGGTATCATAGCATGGTTATAAGATATTTGTAATTCTCCTTTAATGTAGATTTTTAATCATTAAGAGAACTTTACGAATCCTAATCTAAAATTTTGGACCTAATGTTCATTTTTCATGGATGTAATGATTTTCAAGGTTGATTTAATATCAAATGTATAGAATTAGAAAAAAAAAGGAGAAGAAAGAAAATTGATGGTAAAAGTTTCCTAGCGTTAATGCTAGAGATTGGGAATAAAATCCCAGCATCGGTAAACCCTGGCAACATGACCAACACTAAGCACTAGGAAATCCCAATGTTGGGACATAATGTTAGCACTAAGCACTGGGATATCCCAACATTGGCTGGCCAACACCAAGCATTAGGAAATTCCAACATCGTTGGTCTTTTTTTTTAATATTAATTATAGATATCATGTTTTAAATTTCAGTTACTTATAATTAGATGTTTATTAATTGTGATTTTATGGTTAAATTGAAACTTATCAGTATAGAATATTTCTAAAACTGCCTAAAGGTGGTTTGTTTATTTTTATAGTTAATAAGAATGAATGTAGGTAATGCATATACATAATTATTTTTGTTTTGATATCCAAAGATAATAAATAATTTTAGTTAGTGTATGTGTAATTATCAAATTATGTACATATGATCTTTTGTGTTTTATGGTATATTAATGGATTGCCCAAATGTAAACGTTAGTATGCAATTTATGAGAATTGTTATGTATTATATAGTGTCTTAATGGAATGTCTAAAGGTGAACATTAGTATACAATTTATGAAATTTTTTCTTAAATTTGTGTGGCATATTCTTGAATGACTCAAAACATTAATATTAAGTTTTAATTTCTTACAGTAGCTATTGCCATATGTCCAGATCTTCCATCTATTACAATGTTTAATGGACTAAACTTTTCTAAATAGAGTGAACAAACTAAGTTCTACTTAGAGGTTTGGACTTAGATTTCACACTCAGAATGAGAAACCTAATGCTTTGAATGTTTTGAGCACCAATGAGGAGAAAATATATTTTAACAACAAAGAAAGATCAAGCAGATTGATTCTGATATATATGAAGATGGCAATTGCTGGTAATACTAAGTCTACTCTTCCTAAAAATGTTAAAGAATTACTTAAGTTTGCATAATTGTGCTATCAAACTACTGATAAGTTTCTTATTGGGACTCTTATAGGTACATTGACCACCATGAAGTTTGATGGATTGCATACTATGTGTAACCACAACTTTGAGATGACAAATATTGCAACAAGACTTAAGTCCTTAGGAATAGAAGTGAATGAAAACTTCCTTATGCAGTTCATCTTGAATTCATTACGATATGAGTATGGTCCATTCCAAATGAACTATACTACTATGAAATAAAAATATAATGTTCATGATTTGTATGATATGTTAGTCTAGGAAGAGACTAGTCTTAAGAATCAAGGAAGCCACTATACCATTTATGTCAAGAATCAAGGAGCTAGTAAGAAAGGTGGAAAGAATTATAAGTATGTGAAGAGACACCTAAAAGTTAGTGGGGAATCTTCTCAGAACCATAAGAAGGAACATGATCAATGCAGATGCCATTTATGTAAGAAGGTTGGGCATTTTCAAAAGGAATGTTCTAAATGTAAGGCATGGTTTAAAAAAAAAGGGTATGCCATATGCTTATATATGTTTTGAAATAAAGCTTGTTGAAGTCCCTTTTAACACTTGGTGGATTGATTCTTATTGTACTAATTATATTTCTAATAACTCACAGTGATTCTTTAATAATCTAAACCACAAATTTAAATAAAAGATTTGTTTATATGGGCAATAGAATGAGAGTTCCAATGATGAGACTTATTGCTTATTCCTAGACATTGGATATCATTTGGACTTATGTGAAACTTTTTATATACCTTTTATGTCTAGGAATTTAGTTTCTTTATCCAAACTTAATAGATCTAGATACCTATGTAAATTTGGTATTGGTAGTTTGTACAAATATAACCATGTGATTAGTAGTGGTGTATTGTGTGATGGTTTATAGAAATTAAACTTTGTTATTGTTTATGGTAAATTTTATTGACTTTGAATCCCAATATTGATATCAAATGTATTTTGATTAATGATAGTTATGTTTACTTGTGGCATTAGCATTTGGGACACATTTCTAAAGAACAAATTCAAAGATTAGTAAAGAATGAAATACTTCCTAAATTGGATTTTACTTATCTTAACATTTGTGTGGGTTGTATCAAAGGTAAACAAACAAAAATATTAATAAAGAAATGAGCCACAAGAAGCCCTTAACTTTTTGAAATAATTCATATTGATGAGTGCGGGCAATTTGATGTGCCTACTTTCAATAAAGAAAAGTATTTTGTCACCATTATAGATGATTATTCATGTTATGGATATGTCTATTTGCTAAATGATAAATCTTATGTTGCAAGAATCTTGGAGGTTTATTAATGAGTTTGCAAGCATTTATCAAAAAGGTGAAAATATTAAGGTATAATAAAGGTGGTGAATATTAGGGTAAACTTTAGGAAAATCCCGGTGTGTGCATCACATGCACACGGTGTGGAAAACAAAAAATTTTGTTCCGGGACCTTCCCGAAAGCCAGGATCCATGTGTCTATATATCGAAATCAAACCATAACGGCCAAAGGAGACCGTCTCTAACGGTATCCACGTAAAGATCGGAGAACCTAACCAGGGCAAACCCTTTGATCCGGGAATAGCTAGAACAAGGGAGAGAGTGCAAGCTCTTACCTTGTTCTTGGAGAGCTAAAGAGAAATGATGAAGGAGAAGCTTGGAGAGGAAAATGGAGAGTGATGATCGTGTGCCTTGAAAGAGAAACATAAAAACAACTTTACAAGAATCCTCTCTTATGCCAACGACATCAACTCTTATTGCCTTATTCTTGCCATTTGTCTTTAACTATTAAAGACACATTAAAACAAAGTTGGAGAAGCTTCCACTCCTTTCCACGTTAGCCTTATATATATATATATAAAGTTAAGTAATAAGTGTTCTCCTCTCCTTCTTCCACGTTATTCACACACACACATATATATATATTAATTAATTACTTAATTAATTAATAAGATATATATATGTATATAAATGCTGAAGTGGTCCAGTCACACTGAGGTCGGTCCTACCGGTCCCCGGTATGAAAAAAACACCGAAGACCTGTCACAGCAATATCGATGTCGCGATCTCATCGGGACATATCTCGATCTCATCGGGATCCATTTAATCCTATTGCTCTCCATATATTGGATCTCTGTCCAATACTATTTTATGAATTCTCCGAATTACTCTTATCCGTGTGACCCATTAGGTTCCCGGTTATGTTGGCCACTTAGATTAACACTTAGCCTGAGCTGTTAGATCGGAAAAAGAAAGCATGCTTAGTTTGGAGAAACGATAGATTTCAAAACTTTTTAAGAAATCATCTTGCAGCGGAAGCAATATATCGAAATCAACATGCTAATCCATACATGATATAGTATAAGGATAATAAAACTAAGAACAAGATAAAAGGAATTACCGACTCCTTCGCTACAGCTTTAAATCCTCGCTGCGCTATCCTCTCCTTCTTGTATCCAAATCCTTTGCCTTTGAGTCTTTTCCTTTAGCAATCTATCTTCTTCCTTATTGTAGTATCCTCAACCAATTAGATTTACCACTTGCTCTTCAAGGACAACTAGGTTAACAAAATCCTTTGGTGGGGAAGGAGAAGAAATATTTGGAGGAGATTTTCTTAGGAGAAGAAGAACCAAAATTGAAACTCTTTCAATTCTTTCACTTAGGAATTTCGGTTATACCTTGCATGAAAGGAGAGAATGTCTAAAAACCATGCAAGAACCCTTTCTTACATCTCAATTTCAAAATATGCATGAATGGAAAGAGTGAGAGGCATCCAATGCATCACTTCTTACATTAATCACTCATCAAATAGCCAATAAATGAGACTTACTTCATTTATCTTTAAAATGGCTATTTGAAAAGACCATAACCTATAATTGAATACCCATTTCGGTTTTGGTAAGAAGAAAGAAGGAAGATGGTCCATCTAATGCACATCTTTCATCTTTAATCTAATGAATGCAAATAGGTTACATGCCAAAATTAAAAGCCAACCATTAAACCATTTAATGGTAAGTTCATAACTCCATTTAATAATGATGAACCATAATAAAGACCATCTTTATTTAGTATTTTAATGTCAAATGTGTGGTTACACATCTAACCTAACACAATTTCGAAATTGCTTCTTCTCCATTTAAAAAAAATTGTTTTAATATAATTAATCTAATCAATTACATTAAACCAAAACAAGCCCATTTCTAAATGAACATATGGGCTTCCAATTAACCATTAATTAGTATAAGCCCATCATTCAATTATGGACTTCTAAAGCCTCCAAACTACTTCTTACTTAGCTTGATAACCTTCCTTAAAGGCAAGTGGGGAATCTTATTGGACTTTGATAATTCAAGCTCCAATAAGCCCAGAAATAATTCAATCTCATTGGAATTAATTCTAGCTTATTAACTAAATGTCATGCCACTAAAAACAATTAGTTGAACTCTTGAATTATTAAATATTATGAGAATATGTCCAATTGCAAACCCTATTTAGAACCTTATTATAGCCATCCGCACAAGAAAGGGTAAAATTACCGTTTTGCCCTTATGTTGGTTTTTCCTTCAAGATCTCTCATTTTACTTTATATGGTGATTAACACATAAGATCTCATCTTAGTGTTAAGACTTGATGGGTAGCTAGTCCATCAAACTACTAGCGCCAGTTTAATCACCAAATCTCCTTAAAACATCTAGAAGAGATGATAACACTATAAACTCTTTATTTGAGTGAATGTTCCCTGATACATGTTTCAATTAATAATTCTAACATGCAGACACTAGATTAATACCCTATAAAAATCCATTCTGATTATATCAAGAATTATAATGAAACACATATGAGTTCACCACTCATCAAGATTGTGGTTCATAATAAGCGAATGCTTAAGTTGTATGTTTTAAGATTAAAGTAACGACCCACTTTATTCTTGAAAACATACTTGATTCCAGATTCATTTAATAGTGCCATTATCGATAGTCTACTACTATCATGATATGAAACTCATCATTCCCTTTAAGTAAACTCCTTTACTTATATGGAGATAAATCGCAACACTATAGTCTAAACCATAATCAAACGACCAACTTGATTATTCAACTGTGAATCAATTAATTGATTCTAATAATATACATGTTTCCATACATCTCTATGTATATGTATATTACTTACAAATGAATCTTGGTACCTTATGACCGATATATAATGCTCATACAGATAAAACCAAACTCTTTTGTTTTATTAATAATAAATATTTTCATTACAAAGCTATGAATCAAGTAGATAAAGTTACATGTAAATACACTTGCTTTCCAGGCACTATATTTACATAACTCTAACAATCTCCCACTTGCCCTAAAACAAGTTTGACATATCCTTCATTCCCATCCCTTCTAGGTGACCCTCAAAGCTCTTTTGAGTCAATGTCTTTGTGAACGGATCGCAAGGTTTTGCTCAGTAGAATCTTTACCACATCCACTTCTCCACGTTGTATTATCTCCCTTATGAGATGATACTTTCGCCAATGTGTTTGGCACTTTGTGGTTCCGAGGTTCTTTAGAATTAGCCACCGCCCCACTATTATCACAATAAAGTGTAATGGCTTTTACGCCTCGAACTACCTCCAAATCATTTAGGAACTTCCAGAGCCAGATCGCTTCCTTCACGCTTCACAAGCAGCAACAACATACTCAACCTCTATAGTCGAATCAGCAATACAAGATTGCTTGACACTCCTCCAAACTATGGCTCCACCTCCTAAAGTAAATATAGAACCGAAGTTGATTTCCTTGAATCAACATCGATTGGAAATCGAGAATCCGTATATCCTTTCGAATAAGATTACTTCCAGAGTAAACAAGCATTAAGTTCTTCGTCCTACGAAGATACTTAAATATACACTAACCGCAATCAATGTTCCATTCTGGATTGGACTGAAATCGCTACCGGTCCCCATGCGTAATGTATATCCGGTCTAGTGCACAACATTGCATACATCAAACTACCAACCGTCAAGCATATGGAATGTTACGATCGTTCAACCTCCTCTTGGGTTTTAGGTGCTTGTTCCTTTGAAAGTTTGATTCCATGTCTAGTAGAGTGAAACCCCTCTTGGAATCTTGCATGGCGAACTTATTGAGCATATTCTCAATGTAGGTTAGTTGAGACAAAACTATCTTCTTGTTCTTACAATCCCTTATAAGTTTGATCCCTAGAACATAGATAGCCTCTCCCAAATCCTTCATTGAAAACTGTTCATTCAGCCATCCCTTAACCGCATATAACATTCCCACATCATTCCCAATGAGCAGAATGTCATCAACATACAAGATTAGGAAAGTAACCTTACCTTCTTGTATTCTTTTGGAAACACAAGGCTCATCTAGGTTTTGTATGAACCCATAGGTTTTGATAGCCTTATCAAACCTAATGTTCCAAGACCTAGATGCTTGCTTAAGTCCATAAATGGACCTTTGCAACTTGCAAACCTTATGCTCATTACCTAGCTCAATGAATCCTTCTGGTTGGGCCATATAAATGGTCTCCTCAAGATCTCCATTCAGAAATGCTTTCTTGACATCCATTTGCCATATTTCATAATCGAAATAGGTCTATATGGCCAAAAGAATCTGATGGACTTAAGCATGGCAACCGGAGAAAAGTCTCCTCGTAGTCTATACCCTCCTTTTGAGTATAGCCTTTAGCTACCAATCTAGCTTTAAAGGTCTCTACCTTTCCATCCGATCCCCTTTTCCTTTTGTAGATCCATTTACACCCTATGATTTTTAGACCTGGTGGTAGATCTACAAGGACCCAAACTTCATTAGTATACATAGAATCTATTTCCGATTCCATTGGCTTGAGCCATTTTCCTGCATCAACATCATTAATAGCCTGTGTATACGTAACGGGATCTGTTTCTTCTTGGTATGAGATGGCAATTAAGCCTTCTCCTAAACCCAGATACCTATCTGGTTGTCTCACAACCTCCCACTACGCCTAGGCACATCTTGATGTTCGGGTTGCCTTCCGATTCAACTCTTGAATCCATTTCGACATCTTGTTCATCATATCCAAAACAACTCTTGGTTTGGATGAAATTGCTAACTCCTTTAGTACTACTTCACTTCTTCCTTTGTGATTTCTCACAAACTCTTCCTCTAAGAAGTTTGCATTTGTCGACACAAATACCTTCCTATCATGAGGACTGTAAAAATAGTAACCTCGAGTTCCCGTAGGATATCCGACAAACAAACATACTTCTGACCTTGGCTCCATCTTTGTGGATTCAGGCTTTAGAACATGGGATGGACAGCCCCAAGTCCTCAAGTGCGTTAATGAAGGCACTCGGCCAGTCTACAACTCCCTAGGTGTTTTAGGCACCGATTTGGATAGAGCAAAGTTAAGAAGATATGTTGCCGTTTGTATGGCATATCCCCAGAACGATTCTGGAAGGCTAGCATAGGACATCATTGATCTTACCATTTCCAATAGAGTTCTATTTCTCCTCTCTGCTACACCATTCTATTGAGGTGTACGAGGAGCTGACAAATTGGAAACAATTCCATTGTCAATTAAATATTGCTGGAACTCTCCAGATAAATACTCACCACCTCGATCTGATCGAAGCTGTTTTAATGACTTGCCAAGTTGCTTCTCAGCTTCAGCTTTGAATTCTTTTAACTTTTTAAAAGATTCACTCTTTTTATGCATCAAATACAAATAGCCATGTTTTAAGTAATCATCTATAAAAGTTATGAAATATTCATAACCTCCTCTAGCTTGTACATTCATGGGCCCACACACATCAGTATGTACCATGTCCAATGTGGATTCAAATCTGTTTCCTTTATAAGGAAATGAGGCTTTGTCATTTTCCTTCAATACAAGATTCACAGTGGGTAATGGATCACTATCCAAGCCCATAAGGATCCCATCCTTTACTAGCTGTCAAGTCTTTTCGATTGATATGACCCATCCTTAGATGCCACAGATACTTTGAATTAATGCTAGAGATATTGGATTGTCTTGGTTTTATCAATTCGTGGTGTTTAGTGAGCCTTTCATAGGTTCTATAAAAACAATCCTGTTTAATTATCGCTTCACAAATAAAATCCTTATTCTTATATATTGAAACAACCTTTTCAAAATATAAGGAATAGCAATTTTATTAGACAAAAAATCATGTTCCTTACAATCATTGGCATGTAATAAACATCTTCCAAATATAACCTATGACCACTAGGAAATTCCAAGATAACTTCTCCCACCGATTCTCGCTAAAACATAGGAACCATCTGCTATCTTAACTTGAAACTGGACTTTAGGAAGTCTTTTCCTTCTTTGGAACCTGCAAAGAATTACAAACATGGTTAGTGGCTCCTGAATCTAATATCCAAGAAGTAGATAAATCTGCCACATTTCTAGTTCCTAACAAACTTAGGAAGCCCATACCTTGTTTGCTTTTGAGGGACTCTAGGTAGACCGGACAGTTTCTTTTCCGTGGCCCATCTCATCACAAAGGAAACACTTTCCTTTGATGTTCTCTTTGGCCTTCTTTTCATGGGTTTGGCCTTGACCCTATTTGAGCCTTCTTTTCATTGGACCCTTCTTCTTTTCCTTGTCCTTACCTTGGGCTTAGAAGAAGAAGCTACATTAACTTCGGCCCATGAGCCTTAATATTCAATATTTCCTCCGTGCTCTGAGGGTATTCATCAACTCACTCAAGGTGTAATCCTTGCTTGTTGAGCTCATAGTCCAACTTAAACTGCTAAAAGAAGAGTTTAAGCTGTTGATGATCATAATCATCTGCATGTCCGCATCCATATCCGCCTAAGCATCTCAACCTCGGTGACCGCAGAGATTACCTTCATCATGTAATCCCGCGGTTCACTGTGTTTCTGTCGAGATTATGAAAGGTTTGGATAGCTTTCACTCTTGCAGACCTAGTCCTCACACCAAACATCTCATGTAGGTGATGGACCATTACACTAGCAGTTTTCATACAAGCAATTTGCTTTTGCAACATGCCACGATGACGAGCGAATATAACACTTAGTAGTCTTGTCGACGTTCTCGCCAACGCTTCATGTTGTTGGACTTGCTCGGAGTTGCATCTCCACTTAGAGGTGTAGGCTCATTTTCAGTTAACACCCATGAAATACGTTCATATTGAAGAACAATGTCAAGGTTACGTCTCTATTCATTAAACTTGTCTCCATTTTCCAATTTGTTATTAGTCAAGAGTAGGGTGAGTGGATTCATTTTGTGATTGATTATGTCTGAAAATATAAATTATTAAAACATGAGCATACTAGTCAACAATTTATGGAACTTTGTATAAAATCATGATGCATGTATGCATGATGATAGATTTAACAAAACTTAAAAAATTAAAACATTATCGACGGTTATTTTCTTATCTATAGCAGACTAAGTGACGGTGGGCCATCTTATCTATTAAAAGAAAAATCGACCCTCCCACTCAAAAACTACCAAGCATCTTATGCTCAATTTTTTAAGCGTCTTAATTTGGTCCATACTTTTACCAACAGAGCTACGGTGGGCAGTTTATTGATAAAAAATGTTGAGTGTATAACCATTTGATTCATTCACTAAAGATACCTACAAATTATGCCTCGGTGGGAGGTCACATTTGCTATTATTAAGTGGACTTATCCTTAAGGAGACCTAAACTATGCAAGATCTAGGATCCATGCCCTCCGATGGGGAGTAACACTTCACCACATGCAAACGGGCCATCATTTGGAGACCGTGGACTCTCACAGGAGCATCCTCTCCCACTCAATCTTTTTGGGCTTTAAGTTTTAAATACCATCTTGTCTAGATGCAATTTATTATCCATCCTATATTATTTCATTATATATCTCATACATAATGAATGCATGGCAAGGCCTAGGGTTGGCAATTTTCTAAATGACATGCAATCACATAATATCACATATTACAAGCATTCATTTCTCCATTCATCACATGAACTAATAAAGCCACTTTTGATTGTCCATCCTAGAAACATAAAATAATTACAAGCCTTTTAGGCCCAAAAATGCTTCTTCATCTTGGATCTTTAAGCTTGAACTCTTCGCTAACATGATCCGCCCATTCGGTAAACAAAATGTAATGGCATTTATGAAATTAGAATTATGTCATTTGAAAATAAAATTCCAGCACTAGATTTTAGAAAACCAAATCTTTGTTTTGACAAAATTTCCAGCACTTGTTTTATTAAAACCAAACTCATTTCATGAAAATTAAAAACAGCACTTAGTATTTTAGCAAAACCGAAATTGGATTCTTTGAAACAAAAACCAGCACTTGTTTTCCAATCATAACTGAAATATGATTCATTGAAACAAAAATTTCAGCAACTTAGTTTTCACAAAACTTATGCCAAAACACAAAAGGATGCACCGAAAATTTTACCTTTCCATTTCTTCAATCCATGGCTGCTCCTTCTTCATCATTACATCAATTTGTACATTACAAAATAAAATAAAATAGAAAAAAGAAACCAAGGAGGAAACATGGTGATGATAGACCACCCGCCTTGTTACAACCAAATGAAGAAATCTTACAAGATAAAATTTAACTTTTATGGACAACCAAAAGAGCAACATACACCATATATATTTCTATCACATAAAAATATGCAGTATACATAAAAAGATTGCCAACCCATGCATCCACCATATAGGAACTGAAATCATGCATGAAAAATCGGCTCTGATACCAATTGTTGGATTGGAAAAAGAAAGCATGCTTAGTTTGGAGAAACGATAGATTTCAAAACTTTTTAAGAAATCATCTTGCAGCGGAAGCAATATATCCAAATCAACATGCTAATCCATACATGATATGGTATAAGGATAATAAAACCAAGAACAAGATAAAAGGAATTACCGACTCCTTATTCTGACTTTACATCCTCGCTGCACTATCCTCTCCTTCTTGTATCCAAATCCTTTGCCTTTGAGTCTTTTCCTTTAGCAATCTATCTTCTTCCTTGTTGTAGTATCCTCAACCAATTAGATTTACCACTTGTTCTTCAAGGACAACTAGGTTAACAAAATCCTTTGGTGGGAAAGGAGAAGAAATATTTGGAGGAGATTTTCTTAGAAGAAGAAGAACCAAAATTGAAACTCTTTCAATTCTTTCACTTAGGAATTTCGGTTCTACCTTGCATGAAAGGAGAGAATGTCTAAAAACCATGCAAGAACCCTTTATTACATCTCAATTTAAAAATATGCATGAATGGAAAGAGTGAGAGGCATCCAATGCATCACTTCTTACATTAATCACTCATCAAATAGCCAATAAATGAGACTTACTTCATTTATCTTCAAAATGGCTATTTGAAAAGACCATAACCTATAATTGAATACCCATTTCGGTTTTGGCAAGAAGAAAGAAGAAAGATGGTCCATATAATGCACATATTTCATCTTTAATCTAATGAATGCAAATAGGTTACATGCCAACTTTAAAAGCCAACCATTAAACCATTTAATGGTAAGTTCATAACTCCATTTAATAATGATGAACCATAATAAAGACCATCTTTATTTAGTATTTTAATGTCAAATGTGTGGTTACACATCTAACCTGACACAATTTCAAATTGCTTCTTCTCCATTTAAAAAATTGTTTTAATATAATTAATCTAATCGATTACATTAAACCAAAACAAGCCCATTTCTAAATGAACATATGGGCTTCCAATTAACCATTAATTAGTATAAGCCCATCATTTAATTATGGACTTCTAAAGCCTCCAAACTACTTCTTACTTAGCTTGATAACCTTCCTTAAAGCCAAGTGGGGAATCTTATTGGACTTTGATAATTCAAGCTCTAATAAGCCCGAAATAATTGATCTCATTGGAATTAATTCTAACTTATTAACTAAATGTCATTCCACTAAAGACAATTAGTTGAACTCTTGAATTATTAAATATTATGAGAATATGTCCAATTGCAAACCCTATTTAGAACCTTATTATAGCCATCCGCACAACAAAGGGTAAAATTACCGTTTTGCCCTTATGTTGGTTTTTCCTTCTAGATCTCTCATTTTACTTTATATGGTGATTAACACATAAGATCTCATCTTAGTGTTAAGACTTGATGGGTAGCAAGTCCATCAAACTACTGGCGCCAGTTTAATCACCAAATCTCCTTAAAACATCTAGAAGAGATGATAACACTATAAACTCTTTATTTGAGTGAATGTTCCCTGATCGACGGCTTATCGTTCAATTTAAGAATTGATCCTTGGAAACCGGTCAAATAAAATTTATACCAAGGATTGCAATACAGGATGCAACCTCGGGTCGACTCTCAAGGAACCAATGCACCAATTGATTCTAAGACTAGCCTAATGTTTGAATTATGCATGCAATGAAAGCAATAAAAGGGGGTTTTGATTGATTAATCTAAAATTAAACTAAACCAAAGCAAAGGTAAATATTTTTGGGAGTTGATACAAAAATATAATGAAAATCTAAAACTACGATCGATTACCCCTGTTAAGCTCACGGAACTTAGACCCTTACCCCATCTTCAAGAGATCGGAGACTTAGCCACACATCACGGCAGAAGAGTCCATCACTGCTGGACATCCGACGCTGCTCATGACTCAGACGGTGAAGGATGAAGGAATGGTCGCGGCGAAATGAAGGCGGAAGAGAAGGTGGTGAATGTAGACGATGTCTGTTGCCTCCAAATCAAACTGCAAAAATAGAGAAAACAAAAACCTATGAGACGAACGGAGAAAATAGAGAAGAAGAAGTTAACCTCGGGAGTGCGGCCGCTTTGTTTTTGCCCTAAATGGCAAGATTTTATAGGGAGTTGTGCGGGCCGGGTCAGAATAATAGATTAATTTCCATTTATAGGCCGGGTTACCCGACATTCGCTCATGGCGAATGGTCATAGTTCGTCATGGCGAATGAGTTTGGTCACTCGTCATGGAATACATTAAATACTATTAATTTCTTTGCGAATGGAGGGTCCAGTTCAGCCCGTAATCTCGTGGCATGTTTACTTCTTGAATGTTGACTCCTTTGGTCCTACAAAATACAACCTATTTGCAGTATTAATTGTCCCAATAAAAATTATGCAGAATTAATGACAAATGACAACAAAATACTAACAATGTGCAATTTATCAAAACTCAATGTGCGGGACCAAAATAAGCATAAAAATCATAGATCAGGAGTCAACAGATGCATAATTACTAGAGAAAACGGGCCTAATTTATAGTATAAATTTGGTCCAATCAAATTCCCCCACACTTAAACCTTTGTACTCCTGAACAAAGCTTATAAGAGTCAAAAAGGTACAAGAGTAAAAGAAAATTCTGCCCCATGCTCAAACAATAACAGAAATGACGCAATCCACTTCATCAGAATTTAAACGCAGCAAATTGAAAGAGTGCTAATAAAACAAACATTGAAAGAATTTAAGCACAAGAGATTGAACAATAGAGAATCACTCGGGATATGGTGTTTACGCTCAACTCACTTGTGTTTAAGGATATTTTCTCTCCATCTGCTTAATGCATCTCCTACCATAGGCTTGTATCAGTTCTATTTCTCCACTACAAGGACTGTCATTTTGAAAATCAAGAGGTCTTTCAGGGTTGTAATGAGCGGAAGGCTAAATGAATGGATGAAGTGAAAGAAAGAAAAGGTATGAGCATGCGCATGAAGTGAGGAATTGATGTCAACAGCAAAACTAAAACTAGACACTGAGATAAATTGAATATACACATTTTTTTTAATTATTTTTTCATCTCATTTTGAGATGCTAATCCCTTTTTGGGATACAACACATTATTATCCCTTTTCGGGATACACAAGACTAACACTTTTTCATTTTCCAACTTTTTTTTTTATATATAACTCAACACAGACTACCGACATCATCTTAATATGTATGCAAATGCTCATAACAAAAAGGCTCAAGGGGCTAGCAAAGGAAAAGTGTTTAAGGGTTGGTGTTTGGGAAAGGGTTGAAAGAAGGAACGCCTATCATATCAACAAAATTCTAGTCCATCAAGCTTTGAGTAAAAGCGGCACAAGTTCTAGAGAAGTATGAACTAAGCAGATGCACACACAAAGATATAGAAGAAAAATTGTGGCTCGAATATCCTTCCAACAAGGTTTTGTCTCAATGATCAATCTCAAGACTTAAAAACTTAAAATGCTACCTTGTTAGCATGCTCCCATTTACTTTGTTTTGAAAACTTCAAAAGTTAAAATTTATGCCAAAACCAATTATCGTTCGAAGAATGGAGAGCATTTTCACAAAAACTCAAGTATCAGTTTGAAACTTATAAGGGCTTTGCATGCAAGGGCACAAAAGAACGAGTGCAGAAAATGTTTGATTAAGTCCAAATTTATCGGTAAAAGCAACGGGCCCACAAAATTATGCACAAGTTTTAATAGGTGTACAATGCAAAATATAAAAGGGAACGGCTCCCCCATACTTAAACATGGCATTGTCCACAATGACAAAAGTAGCAGGGCACAGAGAAGAGGCAGAAAACACAAATAGACAAAATAGAAAGTGGATATATCATTAAGCGCAAAAATGTAATGTACAAAAAGAGGATCCGAAGAACGAACTAAAAAGTACAACGAAGAAAAGAAAATACAAAAAAAAAAAACAACAACAAAAGAAAATAAAAAGCCTAGACTATGTGGCAGGATCGTTAGCTGGCGGGGCAGCAGTAGAAGAGCTAGGAGCATCTGAAGAAGCCGGTGCCTGAGGCGGAATAGGCAGCCCGAGGTGGGTCGCAATCATAGTGAGCAGGGAATGCTTGGCGGCCACCTGAGTCTCGAAAGAAGTGAACCGAGCCTGAAGCTGAAGGACTTCCTCACGCAGCAGAGCCACCTCAGAAGGAGCGGGGGGAACAGAGGGCGGGGATGGAAGACGAGGCAGAGCCTCGGGGGAAACAGGAAGGACGGGAGGGGTGGGAGAAGGGCTCTGGGTGAGGATGGCTAGGGAAGGTGAGGAGAGGAAGAAGATGTGAAGCAGGTTGGGCGGGAGGTGGGGTGGGATGGCACGTGACTGACCTAAACGGACATAGACAAATGGAGAGGCAGGCGAAAAGGTGAGATCGGTCGGATATTTCGGGACTCGATAGGCCCGAAACAGGTCAGAAATGAGATGGGAGAAAAGGAGTTTGTGTTTAGGGTTGGTAGAGAGAACACACTGGCGAAGGGCAGCGGAAATGGCGGGGGCTAGGTCTACAGGACGGCCAGTCATCAGCAAGTATATATATAGGGCCTGCTCTTTGGGGATGTTGGAAAGATGGAGGGTCGGCATAATATTGTTACATATAAAATGTAACCAAGGACGAGCTTCAGGAAGGAGGGTGGTCCGACGGATGTATCGTTGAGAACCACGGGGTTGAAGCCACTGAGACCCTGCAGTGCAGAGAGTACCAATGACTTCCTCCCATGGGTAATTACGGAGAAGGTCGGAATATTGGCAATGAGGGACGACGGGAAGATGGTAATGCTCACGGATAATGACGGAAGTGAAAACATCGGGAATGGAAACACCGGAAATTAATTCGTAGGTGTGGAGAATGCGAGCATATGAATAGTATTGGCGGACAAATGTGAGGTTGCCAATAGAATTAGGTTGAGCAAGGCCATTAAGTCTAATTCAAAAGTCGACGGACAAAAGGGTTTGTTGCGGGGTGAGAGGAAATGGTTTTCCTTAAGTATATCTTGACCGGCAACACGAGTTGCGGTGATCGCATCGGGGATCTACCGGACGAGAGGAAAACGGAAGGTTGCAAGGAATAATAGGTACGATCTGAGGAATCAGAGGTGGAATGCTGCGGCTCTGGTCTGGACACATTCTTCATTCTAGTCATGATCCTGTACACACAAAAGTTAGAAACAGGCAGTTGAATAAGAAAACCACACGAATCAAGTCTCGGTCATTCGCCGAACGGTCAGAGTGTTACTGCGGCGAGAGGAGTCTCGCCATTATTGCGCAGCCAACAGGATGTTCGCTGCGATGAACTAGGCATCTTTGTTCGCTGCGGCTAACACGAACAGTCGCCGCATCAAACTGAAACCCTAAGTTCGCCGCGGCGAGCTATGATTTTCGCTGCGGCGAATGGCGATTTTGCGAACAATCGCAGTGACAGCGTTCATTGCTTGCTTAAATCTAACGAATAACGGCGAAAATGGACAAGAGGAAGGAATAGGAACACTTACGGAAGGGTGAAACGCAGTTGGAAGAAGATTGGAGGAGATTTGGAGCTTCAAACAAAGCGAGAGGGCACGAGAGGAGCGACGGCGAAGCGGCGAAAAAGCGGCGAAATGAGGAGGAAGGAGAAAGAAGAAGAAGAAAAGGAAGGCGCGGAGAGGCGAAGGGACGCGAGAGGAAAAAAAACCAAAAGGGTCTCGGACAAAGAGAAATCCAACGGTCCAGATGGGCAAAAATGGAATTATTCGCATGACGAGGCAAGCGTTAGTCATGGCGAACAAAATAGAAAAAAAACTACATGAGCGGAGAGAAATGAAGTTATTCACGCGAATCACCAAAACAAAACACAAATTCTATGGATCCTACACAAATTGCACAAACATTCAATTTATCATCCACATATCAACAATTCTCTTCAATCTAATCATGCTTTATTAGGAAGAACACAGAGCTAACAAGGGAATCAAATTATTCAAGCGGAAAGGAAATCCTACCTACTACTCAATTCTCTGGTTAAATCCCTCCCCACACTTAAACAATATAATCATGCTCAACAATACGCACGTTGGTATAAAACATAGCACAATTATATAGTAAATGAAGGAAAGAGAAAACCTGGCACTCAAGGTGGGTCTTGTAGCTCGGTATGGACTACTGTTTGATATCCAAGCTCCAGCTCAGCAGCTTGGTTGCTAGTCATCTCCACGTCCATACTCGCACCTAGTTGTGCTCCTGTAAAATCGTCAAAAGAGAAACTTTCTCCAAAAATATCGTTAGTGGCAGGATATAAAGTTTCTACAAATTCAGAACAGGCTTCATCAATAGAAACATCAAGCATGTGAACTCCCAGTAAGGAATAATCTTCATGAGGATGCTTCATAGCTTCATACATGTTGAAGCTAACTTGTTGATCACCAACTTCCATGGTGATCTCCCCTTCCTTCATGCTAATCATCGTGCTCGCAGTCCGAAGGAAGGGTAGTCCAAGGATCAAGGAGGTGTCCTGCATAACTTCAGAAGACATATCTAGAACGTAGAAATCTGCAGGAAACACTAATCCTTTCACCTGGACCAAGATGTCCTCGATGATTCCCACTGGATGACGGAAGGATCTATCAGCCAACTATAAGACTACAGAAGTAGGCTTTATGCTCTTAACGCCCAGGGCTTCATAAACAGATTTCGGCATTACGTTAATCGCCGCTCCCAAATCCAATAATGCTCTCCCAATTGTTACCTTTCCTATAACACAAGGAATGGTAAATGAGCCTGGATCCTGACACTTCACCAGGATTTGGGGCTTAAATAAAGTCGACACATTTGAGCTCACTTGGACACGTTCGTTCGGCCGAAATTTCCTCTTGTTTGTACACAAGTCCTTCAGGTACTTGGCGTAAGCCGGCACTTTCTTAATCAAATCCAGCAAGGGCACGTTGACTTCAACCTTCCCAAATAGGTCAATGATTTCTTTTTCGTGTTTGAGCTCATTGACTCTCTTGCTCATCAGATACGAGTTCAGAAAAGGGAGGTTCTTTAAGTTGACTTCCTTCTTGGTGGTTCATTTCGCCGATTTATCCTTATCAGCTCTTCTTCCTGAAATGCTCGATGATTGCTCTTTATCCTCAATTGTTGATTGCTTCTTGTTTCTCAACAATTCTTCTTCGCGATCACTCTCTGATCGCACAGCTTGCTTCTCTCTCACTTGAGGCGCTTCTTCAACCTCAATTTCCTCGGTGCATTCTTCTTCTTGAGAATGTCGAACGCACTTTCTTTCCACCTCAACTCAATTGCATTTAAACTCTTCGGGTTTATTACCGTGTTGGAGGGAATGGTTCCACTGCTCCGAGCTTGGTTGTCACTCAAATTATTAGACAATTGGGTGACATAGGCGTTCATGTTCTCGGCCTTGGTCTCCCATTGCTCCATGCGTTTCTCCAAGGCACTAAAGCGGGCAGCATTCTTAGCGGAGTCCTGTTGGATGAGGTTCGCGATGGCGTTGAATTGATTTGCTGTGGAAGTTCGTTCCTCTTTCATCAACGTCATCATACCATGCAGAAGCTGATTAGTGTCCTCTTTTGGTGGCTGTGGTTGCACCGTCAACGCTTGCTGATCGGGAAACTGGTTTGTAGATGGTCCAGCTCCACTCCCTTGTTGAAAACGGTTGGGTGCTCTTCCTTCATTATTCCTCCAACTGAAGTTAGGATGAGATCTCCATCCTTCGTTATATGTGTTGAGCACGGTCCCATTATAAATTTTGTCTGCTTGGGTAGACCGCAGACACTTCTTCATACCTTCCGGGACAGACGCTGGAAATGTGCATCACTGATCCACAAGATTCGTAACTAGGTGCGACCAGTTCAGTGAAAGGTGACGGGCGATGCACATTCAAATTCTTAAGCTCCGCCGTGATTGAGGATAACTGGGAAGTTATCCGATGTTCCAAGGAATCTACTTTCGATTCCAGGCTCTCCATTCTCTTAGTTTGAGTTATCATGGCTCCTACTTCATTCACATTCCTGGAATCGCGGACACTATACTGTTGATGATTCAGGGCCATCCTCTTTATCAGGGCCCAAGCTTCTGGCACGGTCAGGTCAATCAACGAACCTCCCGACGCAAATCCAACATTCCTTTTCTTGATTCTTTACCCCATCATAAAAATATTGAACCAATTGTTCATCGAGGATTTGATGATGGGGCACCGAGATAATGATCTTGGAATCTGCTTCCAAAAATCATCTGAGGACTCGTCATAATCTTGTTTGGCGAATATATCTCCTTTCTCATCGACGACGTCTAGAAGCTGGAAAATACTTTTCGGTAAAAGCTTTCATAAGTTGGCCCAACTGTGATAGGCATTCGCGACATGCCTTGGGAGGCTCATATACCACTCCGGGCCTTTCCTTCTAACGACAAGTGGAATACCTTCCACAAAGACTGGTTCGAGATGTGCTCCTACAGAGCTTCATACTTTGACAGATCATTGTGAGGGCACGAAGATGCATGTAGGGTCCTCTCCCACCAAACCGTGAAATTTGGGTAGGAGTTAATCAATAAACCTTTAACTTCAAATTTACGTCGAAGTTAGGGCGAAGCGATGAAAGGATCATAGTTTACATCCGAGGTTGTAGCTTCTCGGATGGTTCTCGTCGATGTTAGCATTATTGTCATCTACGCGTTCTGGTCACCGTTAAGACCGTGATCTCCATTTCGGGTGGTTGACCGAGATATTCTTGGTGTTCACCATCTCGATTCTAGTCGATCTAGTGTGCTAAGTCTTTCTTGCTCTCTTTTTTTCCTAAGTTGTCAAGGTGTCGCTCAATTTCAGGTTGAAAATGAACTAGCCTAAGTCTACGGGCATGCACAAGAGAAGTTTACCTAAGAAAGCTCACTAAAGCGACAAATGGATAGCAGGCTTAAATTCCTCGGGTTATTGCGGCGTATAGAACTCATTGCAATGAATGAATAAAATTATAAGTTTCGCTGCGGCGAATATATGAACTCGCTGCGGCGAAGATATGAACTCGCTGTGACGAGTTAGAAACACAGAGTAGCAAAGCAAACGAAATTAACTCAAAATTAAGCACAAATAACAAAAACAATCAGAATAAACACTTAAAAGAAAGCAGAATGAAATCACAAACAGGAATAACACTAAAACACTTAAGGAGCGAAAATTAAATAAAATTATGCAATGCAAACAAAATGCAACGACAAAAATTAAAATCAAAACAAACACTGGCTAACCTAGAGAACCAATTAATTTGATTCCCCGGCAACGGCGCCAAATTTGATCGGCGGCTTATCGTTCAATTTAAGAATTGATCCTTGGAAACCGGTCAAATAAAATTTATACCAAGGATTGCAATACAGGACGCAACCTCGGGTCGACTCTCAAGGAACCAATGCACCAATTGGTTCTAAGACTAGCCTAATGTTTGAATTATGCATGCAATGAAAGCAATAAAAGGGGGTTTTGATTGATTAATCTAAAATTAAACTAAACCAAAGCAAAGGTAAATATTTTTGGGATTTTGAAAAGATAAGGCAATTGAAATTAAAAGGGACTAAAAACAATTAATAAAAACTCTCCTAAAAATGTAGCTCGGGTCATCATCGTTCAAAGTAATATCGGGGTTTGAAATCCACTAAGTTTCGAAAGCTAAACCTTAACAACTCGTTAAGTCCAAAAATTAATTAATCAACTCCATTAATTAAAATTTGTTAAAAACCTTAGTGTATGTATAGAATGATTAATGCAATAAATCGATCAAATAATAACACAACCAACTCAATCAAACACAACTAGGCAGATTAAATTGATTAATGCAATCATTCAACTGATATACATGAACTCCATGTATCTAAGCACAACATTCAACAATAATCAATCCATAACATATATCAAAGTTTAACATCCGATTAAACTATAACCGGATTCAATCTATCATACAATGTATTCTCCAACTCGGAGTTGATACAAAAATATAATGAAAATCTAAAACTACGATCGATTACCCCTGTTAAGCTCACGGAACTCAGACCCTTACCCCATCTTCAAGAGATCGGAGACTTAGCCACATCACGGCGAAGAGTCCATCATTCTTTGGACATCCGACGCTTTCATGACTCGAGCGGTGAAGGATGAAGGAATGGTCATGGCGAAATGAAGGGGGAAGAGAAGGTGGTGAATGTAGACGATGTCTGTTGCCTCCAAATCAAACTGCAAAAACAGAGAAAACAAAAACCTATGAGACGAACGGAGAAAACAGAGAAGAAGAAGTTAACCTCGGGAGTGCGGCCGCTTTGTTTTTGCCTTAAATGGCAAGATTTTATAGGGAGTTGTGCGGGCCGGGTCAGAACAGTGGATTAATTTCCATTTATAGGCCGGGTTACCCGACATTCGCTGCGGCGAATGGCTGTAGTTCGCCGCGGCGAATGAGTTTGGTCACTCGTCGCGGCGAATACATTAAATACTATTAATTTGCTGCGGCGAATGGAGGGTCAGTTAGCCCAATGAATCTCGCAATGTTTACTTCTTGAATGTTGACTCCTTTGGTCCTATAAAATACAACCTATTTGCAGTATCAATTGTCCCAATAAAAATTATGCAGAATTAATGACAAATGACAACAAAATACTGACAATGTGCAATTTATCAAAACTCAATATGCGGGACCAAAATAAGCATAAAAATCATAGATCAGGAGTCAACAGATGCATAATTACTAGAGAAAACGGGCCTAATTTATAGTATAAATTTGGTCCAATCATTCCCTGATACATGTTTCAATTAATAATTCCAACATGCAGACACTGGATTAATACCCTGTAAAAATCCATTCCGATCATATCAAGAATTATAATGAAACACATGTGAGTTCACCACTCATCAAGATTGTGGTCCATAATAAGCGAATGCTTAAGTTGTATGTTTTAAGATTAAAGTAACGACCCACTTTATTCTTGAAAACATACTTGATTCCAGATTCATTTAATAGTGCCATTATCGATAGTCTACTACTATCATGATATGAAACTCATCATTCCCTTTAAGTAAACTCCTTTACTTATATGGAGATAAATCGCAACACTACAGTCTAAACCATAATCAAACGACCAACTTGATTATTCAACTGTGAATCAATTAATTCAGATTCTAATAATATACATGTTTCCCATACATCTCTATGTATATGTATATTACTTACAAATGAATCTTGGTACCTTATCACTGTAGGAAAATCCCGGGAGGTACATCACATGTACCGACAGCGAAAAACAAAAATTTTTGTTCCCGGGACTTTCCCGAAACCCAGGATCTAGGTGTCGGTATGAAGACATCAACCTAAATAGCCAAAAGAGACTATCTCTAAAGGTAATCCACGCAAAGATCAGAAAACCTAACTGGGACAAACCCCTTTGACCCGGGAATAGCTAGAACAGATTAAAGGCTGCTAGACCCTACCTCTATCCTTGGAGAGCATAGATCAACGTTGGAATTGCTTGGAGAAGAAGAGAAAAAACGATGATGCTTATGAGAGAAGAAGAATGAAAACTCATTTTCAAAGCAAACTTAACACTTAAGTTTTCCAACTTCTCATCCCTAGCAAAACCGTCGTTCATCATCTTGCAAAGTAAGCCATCTTATATGTATTTTAACCATTAAAATACTACCATAAGATGAGGCCATGTGTATGGCTTAATAGCCATTCATTAATAAATGGAATAAAGAAATCAAGCTTTGACTTTTCAAAGCTAATCTCTTCTTCCTCCCACTTTCAAGCGAACACATGCATATATTTATATAATAATTAATTAATTAATTACTTAATTAATTAATTAGAATATAATTGCTAAGGTCGATCCAACTGGGTTGGTCTCCTACGGCCTCTCAAGACCCCGATCTTTGAAACGACTCCTAAATCTTTCTTAGCAATATTGATGTCGCGATCTCATCGGGACATATCCCGATCCCATCGGGATCCATTTAATCTAATGCTCTCCATAATTGGAACTCTGTCCAATTACTATTTCTGATTCTCGAAACACTCTTATCGTGTGACCCTTTAGGTTGCTTAGGTTATGTTGGCCACTTAGATTAACAATTAATCTCGAGCAAGTCAAGTCATGGCGTCTAGCAACACATCATGACCCCTAATTGACCGAAAAGTAATCGGTTTGATGAATTCATCACGAACGGATCACGAACCCTTCCATAGACAATTATCGTGCAATTAGTCCTTTCACCATCCTATACCCCACTTGGTTATGAGTATGGTCAAAGTGTCAACTCTCACTAGACCAAGTCCAGCCCAGTGATAACAGATTCTCGTCTTGGGACTCATTACTCTATATGTCAATGAAGACACTCTTCATGACATATATCTTTAACACCTTAGTAATAATCGACAAGAGGCCATGGGTATCTCTTACGCTAATCCGAAGTGGTGAATCCTTTATTGGCTACTCAATTATCTTGAATACCTCAAGTGCACCCAAGCACCACCCTATGAGTTACCTCGGAAGGCAACAAGGAATGGAGTCAAAGCAGGATCGGTATCAAGATATCCTTGAGTACCTCAAGTCTAAGGATACTTGCACCATTGCTATGATGAGATTATCACCGACACTTAGATAAGATATCCATGTGATGATCTCATGACGGTCATCCAATGAACTTACTACCACTAGTAAGCATCCACATGTCAATTCTAAATATCTCATATTTACGGTTTACGAGATCCTTTGCTTGATCCAATCAAGGAATATGACATGTGCTAGTCTATCTGGATTAATGATGTCGGTCTCATTAATCCTATGACTAGGAGAATTTGAATCTTGACATAATTGCACATGATAGGAATCTCGGGAGTATGAGCACATCATAATTTCCTTCATGCTATGTCATATATCATGGACTTCATTAATTCGATTAAAGATCCAATCAATTCATAAACAATGTTCATGAACATCAAATTAATGAAGTATGCCTTTCTTTATTTATTCATAAAGTCATACGACTTTAAATAAAAGCGCTAAAGGGATTGCCTTTAGGGCACTACTCTAACAATCTAGCGATGATGGACATCCATAAGTCGACTTACCTTTGGTGAACAAGGCGACTTATCGATCTCGAAACAAGCATAAGTCGACTTACACTTACAAATCTCCCACTTGACCTAAAGCCAATCGCCTTAGTATCTAATACCAAAAGCGAGTACATAAGAATCACAATTCTCGTGTGACAATGGCTTTGTCATCGGATCAAGAACACTTTGCTCGTAGAATTCTCTATAATGACATCATCTCAACCGATGATTTCCCAAATCAAATGGAATCGGCGGAGTACGAGTCTGGATCAGTGATGAGACATTGGTTCCTTTCCCTGCGCACTAGCCCCATTGTATCACAATACAATCCTATAGGCTCATCACAGCTAGGATTGATCCAAACTGCTTCCTCTGCGCATCTCATGCGGCAATGTACTCTGCCTCGGTTGTTAAATCAGCAGTTGTCTCTTGATTGGAACTCTTTCAAACTGACCGCCAGGCCGTTCAGTGTGAATGTATATAACCTGATCGTGATTCAAAATCATCCTTATCAGATTAAAACTGGCATTTGTATGCCCGCTCACTTGGAGATTTTCATCTCCATGTGTCAAGAAAACATCCTTAGTGCTTCGCAAGTACTTGAGGATATTCTTGACAGCCACCCAGTGACCCTCACCAGGATCCGATTAGTATCTACTTGTAACACTTAGAGCATATAATACATCGGGTCTCGTACATAGCATTGTTCCATGCTAAACCTCTTTAGCATCTTACCTATGTACGTTGATTGTGAAAGACCAAGCAACTTCTTTGATCTATCTCTATAAATCTTTATCCCAAGGATATAAGTTGCTTTACCAAGGTCTTTCATCGCAAAAGGGTTTGGACAACCAAATCTTAACTGATTGTAGCATAGAGACATCATTTTCCTAGTATTAATATGTCATCTACTTATAACACAAGGAATACGATTGCAGTTCCATGAACCTTCTTATACACACAATGTACATCCGAATTTTGTGAGAAACCAAACTCTTTGAGTACCTCGTGAAAACGGATATTCCAACTCTGGATGCTTGCTTCAATCCATACATGGAATTCTGAAGCTTGCATACCATTTCGCCATTATAGGAGGTGAAGTCCTCTGGTTGTGTCATATACACATCCTTGGGAAGATTTCCATTCAGGAAAACTGTCTTCACATCCATTTGCCATATCTCATAATCATAATCAGTGGCAATGGCTAGGAGTATCCGAATGGATTTAAGCATTATTACGAAATTCAAGGTCTCGTCATAGTCAACTCCTTGTCTCGACGAAATCCTTTGGCCTGAAGCCTTGCTTTATAAGTAATCACATTACCATCCATGTCGGTTTTCTTCTTGAAAACCCATGTGCACCCTATGGGCTTTATTCCTTCGGGTGCAACAGCCAAAGTCCAACAGCCGAAGTCCAAACTTGGTTTTCATACATAGAATCCATTCAGATTTCATGGCACAAAGCCATTTTTCAGACTCTGAACTTTTCAGAACCTCTTCATAGGTAGTAAGCTCATCATCTCGTATGAGCAATACGCCATTCTGTTCCTCACGAAATCCATATCTCTCGTGAACGAACGTATCCTACATGACCTCTGAAATTCTTGTGTAATAGAAGGTTGAACTGTTACCTCATGTACATGAGTTACGATTCTGAGTTCGAGCGATTGATCTGCGTTTGTTCGAGCATCTTGAACTTCCTCAAGTTCAACTTTGCTCCCACCGTCCTTTGTAAAAGAAACTCTTTCTCTAAGAAAACAACATGCTTTAAAACAAACAACTTTTGTTCCTCAGCAAGGTAGAATTGATATCCCACGATATCCTATGAACGAACACTTGTCAGATTTTGCATCAAGCTAATCTGACCGTGTCCGCTTCACATAAGCGAGACAACCCCAAACTTTCAGTTGAGAAGATAGGGCTTTCGGTTAATCCACATCTCATATGGAGTAACATCAATCGCCTTTAATGAAACTCGCTTAACAAGTAAGCAAATTGTCTCGGCGCATACCCCAAAAATCTGTAAAAACCTATCATTAATCGCACCATGTCTAACGAGGTTCGATATCTCCTTTCAGCCACACTATTGTGCTGTGGCGTGCAAGGTGGAGTGTACTGAGATAAAATTCCATTATCTCTGAGATAATCCAAAACTGTTGGTCTAAGCATTTTCCACCACGATCAGATCGTAATGTATTCATACTTTTACCAAGTTAGTTTTCTACTTCATTTCAATTATTTGAACTTTTCAAGCGCTTGATTTGTATCTCATCGACATAAGTACCCATATCGTGAATAATCACCGATAAAAGTAATGAAGTAAAGACAACCACTTCTGGCATGGATGGACATCGGACCACATACATCCAAATGTATCAGGTCTAATATTCCATTCACTCGTTTTCCTTTCCCTTAAAGGATAACTTGGTCATCTTGCCTAATAAACAAGATTCGCATGTGTCATATGATTCATAATCAAATGACCCTAAACTATCATTCTTATGGAGCTTAGCGATGCGTGTCTCATTTATATGGCCAAGCCGACAATGCCATAAGTAAGTTGATTTTAAATTATCTCGATTATGTCTTTTCGCGTCATTGACATTCAAAACTGGATATGACATATCTAATATGTCAATTCCATTGCATAATATACTAGTAGCATAGAGCATTCCATTCGAAATAATAGAACAACCATTGCTACTAAAAGTCCAATGAAACCAAATCTATTGAAACAAAAAAGACAATATGTTCTTTGTTAAAACAGGTACAAAATGACAATCATCCAATTTGAATACAAGCCCACTAGGGAGTGACAAGACATAAGTATCTACGGCTAATGTAGCAACTCTTGCTGCATTACCTACACAAAGGTCTAGTTCTCCTTTTATGAGCTGTCTACTGTCCCTGAGGCCTTGCATATCATTTCATATGTATGAGCCACAACTGGTATCAAATACCCATATGTTTTGATCAGAAACAGTATTAACCTCAATGACAAACATATTTGAAGGAGTAGAGGCATCGATGCCTTCTTCCGCTTCAGAACTCGAATAGACTTCTGGTTTAGCCTCTGGTGGCGGTCTTGCCACATGAAAGCAAAATCCTTTTGGGGCGCTTTCTTTGGTTTTTCCTTGATGGCACTTCCTTTGGTTTCTTGGCCTTTTCTTCTTTGGACCGGAAGAAGAAGCATCCACCACTAGCACTTGCTTGCTATCCTTCTTGATAGCTCGCTTTCGGTATCTTGGCGATTGATCATTTCGAGAATTGTTGTGGATATTTGGTTCATCGATAGTTTAACCTGACCGTGAAAAGCGTCGACAATCCAACCAGAATCAAGTCTATACTTAACTCATAATCCATTATAAATCCTAAGATAGCCAATCTTTCTATATAGCCAATCATCTTCAGGGAAACCTGGACAGCAGATGTCCCTGGAGCCATCTTTATGGTGAAGAGAAGCCTTGAGGTCTCGAACCTTTCGCACCGAGCTTACTCATCGACTCCTAAGATGAAATACTATAGTGTGAGCATCCATGGACTCGTCTTTATCGCGACTCTGGTGACATCAAGGCAAGCATAATGCAAGTATCCATATCACCGTCCTTTAGATGCTTACGATATGCTTTCTGATTCTCATCAGAAGCATCGACAGCAGGTGCATCTGGAAGTGGAACATCTAGGACGTATCCCAGTTCCTCAGATCTGAGAACAATTCTCAGATTCCTCAGCCGATCAAGAAAATTTGGTCCAAAATAGAGAGCGAAAATTCACACTGAAAAACTTCTTCAATCAACCTAAACGCGATAGAGAGAAGGAATGATAGAATAGAAATGCTGCATGATCATAAGGACTTGCATGACATGCATATGGCTCCCACTAGTTTCCTAGAATCCATAACCCTCTTTACTGAATCCAGAGAAACAAAGTGACATAAAGTCTTTAGTGGGTCGATATCCGACATTGCTAAGAGTGACCTTGGGTTTGCTAACAAGCCTGACTTAGGTCAATCGGTAGGTATCGGACATACCAATTGCATCATCGATAATCGACATTGAGAATGACCTTGGGTTTGCCCAACAAGCCACCTTATGTCTCGGGAGGTATCAGATATACCAATTACATCTTAGACACAACTATCAATCAGTGCTATCAACTTGTTGATGTGTGGACTTACATTGGGTTATCAACTCCTTGATGCGTGTACATCCCGATGTACACTACCCAACTTCACCTCTGTCCACGTTGACCTTGAGTTTGCTCAACAAACCAACGCTTCCAGTAAAAACCAACCCATTAATCAGAAAATCTTATTTTCATGGTTCGAACATATCCGTATAGAGTGAGCTTGAGTTTGCCCAACAACCCAGCCCAATAAGAACTCTGGTTCTTACCATATTAATGGAAGGCGTTAGTTTTCATATTCCGAGGAGGGATTTCGAATTCTAGACTCCAAGCTGAAGGATTATAGTTGCTAGGACTATATGGAATGATTTAGGTTTCATCAATCACATTGAATCAATCCTTTTAATCATCCATCATCCAACCTGAGCATGCTACAAGTCGACTTACAACAAATGCAAGTCGCCTTATGCCCCTGCCCATACACAAGTCGCCTTGTATCATAATACAAGTCGCCTTGTCTTCTGCCCTCGCACAAGTCGACTTATCTGATATAAGTCGCCTTATGCATTCTACCCGCACAAGTCGCCTTGTACACCGCAAGTCCACTTATGCAGAGACCACGAACAAGTGCCTTATACTCCAAATAAGTCGACTTGTCCAGCAATTTGCTATAATTCTCTAATCGGCTAATTCCTCAATCCTTGCAATTCCAATTCACAATACCAACATACCTAAGGTAATATCTGCTACTTTGATGTCTCAATGAACACTTTATTGAACCATGAAAGCCATATATAGTCAAACCATATGAAAAGCTTGAAATGAGTCAAAACTCATTAATTTCCAAATAATTTAGGAACACCCAAATTATCATCCTAAGCATCTCTAGCTAGCACATACATTATCAAATTTACTTCAGCACATGCCATAAAAATATGACGGTCAAAACAAACAAGATAATGCAATATACTAACGAGACGCTAATGTGATCACTTAGGCATCCGAAAATTCTTGGAAATGCAACTTCAAGCAATTCAGTTTGGGAATCATAATACATCAATATAACACATTTTTAATCACATTAAAAATGGTGCAAGGCATTGGAACTGAAAAAGCATACTCAATCAAGCCAAGCAAAACAGTCCCAACAATTTTTCACAAAACTGTCCAGTTCTGTACATTGCTCGAAATGATCAATGAAACAATTTCAATAAATTCTGAGAAAATTGCATAGGTTAGTACATGTTCAGACAATGCTACCTGAAGTTTTTCAGGATTTTATCCATCAAAAACTCAGTCAACCTAAATAACAAAACCGATTCAAAATCTGTGTTCATCAGCACAGCAATTCCCAACAGCATAGAATAAAATCGAAAATAAATATCCAATCACCTTGAAATCCAATTTGCATGCTCATAGACATTCACCAACATCTTAGAGACATGTAGGTGAAGGAAAATCCAAAAAAACATTTTTCTAGAATTTATTATCGAATTTATACTACTGCCTGTTCCAGAATCTTTTCACAAAGAAGCATCCGAAACTTAGGGAATTAAATTAGCAAAACTATACCAAATCAAATCGATAAATTCTCAAATTTCATAGACATATTATCTAACATGTTATGAACAATCCTGGGCAGAAAAATTTCGAAAAACATATCACAATATAAATTCGAAAATTGGACAGCAAGCATGCATCAACAGAAAATTCCATTAGGGTTTCTGATCTCGCTTAGGTTTTAGCTTCATACGGGACACCAGACGCTCTGATACCACTGTAGGAAAATCCCGGGAGGTACATCACATGTACCGGCAGTGAAAAACAAAAATTTTTGTTCCCGGGACTTTCCCGAAACCCAGGATCCAGGTGTCGGTATGAAGACATCAACCTAAATAGCCAAAAGAGACTATCTCTAAAGGTAATCCACGCAGAGATCAGAAAACCTAACCGGGACAAACCCCTTTGACCCGGGAATAGCTAAAATAGATTAAAGGCTGCTAGACCCTACCTCTGTCCTTGGAGAGCATAGAACAACGTTGGAATTGCTTGGAGAAGAAGAGAAAAAACGATGATGCTTATGAGAGAAGAAGAATGAAAACTCATTTTCAAAGCAAACTTAACACTTAAGTTTTCCAACTTCTCATCCCTAGCAAAACCGTCGTTCATCATCTTGCAAAGTAAGCCATCTTATATGTATTTTAACCATTAAAATACTACCATAAGATGAGGCCATGTGTATGGCTTAATAGCCATTCATTAATAAATGGAATAAAGAAATCAAGCTTTGACTTTTCAAAGCTAATCTCTTCTTCCTCCCACTTTCAAACGAACACATGCATATATTTATATAATAATTAATTAATTAATTACTTAATTAATTAATTAGAATATAATTGCTAAGGTCGATCCAATTGGGGTTGGTCCTGCATGCCTACCGACCCCGATCTTCAAACGACTCAAAACCTTTCTTAGCAATATTGATGTCGCGATCTCATCGGGACATATCCCGATCCCATTGGGATCCATTTAATCCTAATGCTCTCCATAATTGGAACTCTGTCCAATTACTATTTTACAGATTCTCTGAAACACTCTTATGCGTGTGACCCTTTAGGTTGCCGGTTATGTTGGCCACTTAGATTAACAATTAATCTGAGCAAGTCATGAGCGGCGTCTAGCAACACATCATGACCCCCAATTGACCGAAAAGTAATCGGTTTGATGAATTCATCACGAACCAGATCACGAACCCTTCCATAGATAATTACCGTGCAATTCGTCCTTTCACCATCCTATACCCCACTTCGTTATGAGTATGGTCAAAGTGTCAACTCTCACTAGACCAAGTCCAGCCCAAGTGATAACAGTTCTCGTCTTGGGACTCATTACTCTATATGTCAATGAAGACACTCTTCATGACATATATCTTGACCTTAGTAATGATCCCGACAAGAGGCCGTGGGTATCTCTTACGCTAATCCGTAGTGGTGAATCCTTTATTGGCTACTCAATTATCTTGAATACCTCAAGTCGTACCCAAGCACCACCTATGAGTTACCTCCGGAAGGCAACAAGGAATGGAGTCAAAGCAGGATCGAGATCCGGGATATCCTTGAGTACCTCAAGTCTAAGGATACTTGCACCATTGCTATGATGAGATTATCACCGACACTTAGATAAGATATCCATGTGATGATCTCATGGCGGGTCATCCAATGAACTTACTACCACTAGTAAGCATCCACATGTCAATTCTAAATATCTCATATTTACGGTTTACGAGATCCACCGCTTGATCCAATCAAGGAATATGACATGTGCTAGTCTATCCGGATTAATGATGTCGATCTCATTAATCCTATGACTAGGAGAATTTGAATCTTGACATAATTGCACATGATAGGAATCTCAGGAGTATGAGCACATCATAATTTCCTTCATGCTATGTCATATATCATGGACTTCATTAATTCGATTAAAGATCCAATCAATTCATAAACAATGTTCATGAACATCAAATTAATGAAGTATGCCTTTCTTTATTTATTCATAAAGTCTGTACACGACTTTGAATAAAACGCGCTAAAGGGGATTGCCTTTAGGGCACTACTCTAACAATCTAACGGTACTGGACATCCATAAGTCGACTTACACTGGTGAACAAGGCGACTTATCATTACCGAGCAAGCATAAGTCGAATTACACTTACAATGACCAGATATATAATGCTCATACAGATAAAATCAAACTCTTTTGTTTTATTAATAATAAATATTTTCATTACAAAACTGTAACTGAAGAAGATAAAGTTACATGTAAATACACTTGCTTTCCAGGGCACTATATTTACATAACTCCAACATGAGCAAGTCATGAGCGGTATCTAGCAACACATCATGACACCCAATTGACCGGAAAGTAACTGGTTTGACGAATGAACCTATATTCATCACGAACCTTATCACGAACCTTTCCATAGACAATTACTGTGCAATTTGTCCTTTCACCATGCTATACCCCACTTGGTTATGATTATGGGAAAAGTGTTAACTCTTACTAGATACCGCTCATGACTTGCTCAGATTAAGTGTTAATCTAAGTGGCCAACATAACCAAGAACCTAATGGGTCACACGCATAAGAGTGACTCGAAGAATTCGTAAAATAGTTTTGGTTAGAGATCCAATAAATGGAGAGCAATAGGATTAAATGGATCCCGATGAGATCGAGATATGTCCCGATGAGATCGCGACATCGATATTGCTAAGACAGGTCTCTGATGTTTTTTTCCATACCAGGACCCGGTAAGCCGGTAGGACCGACCCCAGTGTGACTAGACTACTTCAGCATTAATATACATATATATATATTTTTAATTAATTAAAGAATTAATATATATATATATATATATATATGTGTTAACTTGGAAGGAGAAGAATGAAGCTTATCTTTTTAACTTTATATATATATAAAGGCTAACGTGGATGGACCTCCACCATTAGCATTTAATGCCCTTAAATTGTTAAGGACAAATGAATATAAGATGAAAAAAACAAGGTGGATGATCGTGGGTGTTGAAAAAGGATTTGAGAAATCCTAAGCTTCATCATCTTTCATCCAAGGCTTCATCTCTTCTTCACCAAGCTTCTCCTTCTTTATTGTTTCTTCCATAGCTCTCCAAGAACAAAGGAAAGATCTAACAGTCTTTAATTTGTTCTAGCTATTCCCGGGTCAAAGGGTTTGTCCCGGTTAGGTTCTCTGATTTCTGCGTGCATACCGTTAGAGACAGTCTTCTTTGGCCGTTATGGTTTGAGTTTGTTATATAGACACATGGATCCTGTCTTTCGGGAAGGTCCCAGAATAAAAATTTTTGTTTTCCACACCGCGTACATGTGATGTACATACCGGGATTTTTCTACAGTGGTATCAGA
Source organism: Erythroxylum novogranatense (assembly GCA_029891385.1). Lineage (NCBI taxonomy): Eukaryota > Viridiplantae > Streptophyta > Magnoliopsida > Malpighiales > Erythroxylaceae > Erythroxylum > Erythroxylum novogranatense. The sequence continues at coordinate 60,143,695 of CM057233.1, forward strand.
GCCACTTGTGTCGTATATAACGATGAAATCATAACTAGGTCGGAGCTGCCTATTGGTTGTAACGATGATGCATGTTTACTATGTTAATTTCGAAATCAGTATAGAGATCTTGTTTTCAAAATTTTCTTGCCCAGATGTGTTCATAAGATGTTGTTGAATATTTTTGTGGAAGATCATAATTTATCAATGTGATTTGATATGGTTTTGCTAATTTATTCCCGAATGTTCTAGTTGCTGTCTTTGTGCACAATCCTTGAATAGGCATGATTTTAAATTCGAGAATAAATTATAGAAAAATTGTTTTTCTGATTTTCTTTCACTGACATGTCTCTAAGATGTTTATGAATGTCTATGATGATGGAAAAATGTTTTAGAGGTGATTTACTATTTATTTGAGAATTTATTGTGTGCTTCTGGGAATAACTGTGTTGAGGAACACAGATTCAGCATTGGCTTTGTTGCTGAGGTTGGTTGAGTTTTTGTTAGAAATAAATCCTGAAAAAATTCATGCAGCATGTTGTGAACATTTGGTAACCTCTGTAATTTTCTCAGGATTTATTGAAATTGTTTCAATTAGTTTATCAAGCAAAAGACAGAACATGGTAGTTTTGAGAAAGTTGCCGGAGCTGTTTTGTTTGGAATGTTTGATTGTGTATTTTTCAGTTCCAATGCCTTGGATAATTTTTAATGTGATTAAAAATATGTTACATTGATGTTGTATGCTTTCCAAACTGATTTTCTTGAAATTGGGTTTCCAAAAATTTTCAGATGTCAAATATGTCACATTAGCGTCTCGTTAGTGTATTTCGTTGTCTTGATTGTTTTGGCCGTCACAAATTTTGTGACCAGTGCCGAAGTAATCTTGATAAAGTGTAGACTACCTAGAGATACTTAGGGTGATAGTTTGATGTTCGCAAAATTATTTGGAAATCTAAGTAAATAGTAGTGTATTCATCAATTTCAAGTTTTTCATATATCTTATACATGGTAAGCATGATACAATGAAAGTGTTTCATTGGTACATCAAAATAGAGTATATTTCACTTAGTATTGTGAATTTGAACTGCACGGATTGAGAAATTAGCCGATTAGAGAGCAATTCTAAGTATATAAGTCGACTTACACATGCATAAGTCGACTTGTATGCACAGATAAGTCGACTTACACATGCATAAGTCGACTTGTATGCACAGATAAGTCGACTTACACATGCATAAGTCGACTTGTTTGTGCACTGTAGACAGATAAGTCGACTTGCATGTACACAGTAGCTTAAGTCGACTTACACATGCATAAGTTGACTTATACATGCAAAGGTGGGATGATGGATGATTATAGGTATAGACTCAATGTGATTGATGAAATGCCCTAAATCATTCCATATAGTCATGGTGACTATAATCCTACAGCTTGGATGAGACAAGAAAGATGAAATCCCTCACATAATATGAAAACTAATGCCTTCCATTGATATGGGGAGAACCAGAGTTCTTATAGAGTTCGGGTTGTTGGGTAAACCCAAGCTCACTCTATACGGATATGTTCGAACCATGGAAATAAAATTTTTGGATTAATAGGTGGTTTTCCTTTGGGCGTTGATTTGTTGAGTAAACTCAAGGTCAACGTAGACAGAGGCGAAATTGGGTAGTGCACATCAGATGTACGCGCATCAAGAGTTGATAACCCAATGTGTGTGCATACATCACTAGTTGATAGCACTAGTCGATAATTGCACCTGTGATGTAACTGGTATGACCGATACCTGCCGATTGATCTAAGGTAGCCTGTTGGGTAAACCCAAGGTCATTTTAGCAATGTCGGATATCTATGATGCAATTGGTATGACCGATACCTACCGATTGACCTAAGGTGGCTTGTTGGGTAAACCCAAGGTCATCCTTAGTAATGTCAGATATCGACCCACTAGGACATTTTGTCATAATGTTTCTTGGATTTGTAATGAGGGTTATGGATTCTTCGAAACTAGTGGGAGCTATATGCATGTCTTGTAAGTCCTTATGATCATGCATGTAATTCTATTCTAACATTCTTTCTCTCTTTCTTTTTAGGTTGATTGAAGATGACATCTAGTGTGAATTTGCGCTCACTCATGGATTCTAATAAATTAACTGGACCTAATTTTCTAGATTGGCTGAGAAATCTGAGAATTGTTCTCAGATCTGAGGAACTGAGCTATGTCCTAGATGTTCCACTTCCTGATCCACCTGTTGTTGATTCTTCTGATGAGAATCAGAAAGCTTATCGTAAGCATCTCAAAGACAGTAACATGGCTACCTGCATTATGCTCGCTTCTATGTCACCAGAGCTGCAGAAGCAGCATGAGTCTATGGATGTTAATACCATAGTGATTCATCTTAGAGAGCTGTTTGATGAAGAAGCTCGGTCTGAAAGGTTCGAGACCTAGAGGCTACTCTTCACTACTAAGATGACTCCAGGTTCATCTGCAGTGCAGTATGCACTGAAGATGAATGGGTATATTGAGAGGTTGGCCGTCTTAGGTTTTGTTATGAATTATGAATTAAGTGTTGACTTAATTTTGGTTGGATTGTCTGATAGTTATTCACAGTTTGTGTTAAACTATCGGATGAACCAAATATCCACGATAATCCCTGAGTTGATCAATCTACTCAAGATAACAGAGCAATCTATCAAGAAGGATAGCAAGTCAGTGCTCGTGGGGGACTCTTCTTCTTCTGGTTCAAAGATAAAGAAACTGAAGAAGAAAAGGTCTAAGAAACAAAAAGGAAGTGCAGCCAAAAAGAAAACCAAAGAAACTGCACCAAAAGGAACTTGCTTCCATTGTGGCAAGACTAGCCACTGGAAGCGAAACTGCAAAGTTTATCTTGAAGAATTGAAGCAGAAGAAGGCATCAAATGCCTCAGCTTCTTCAGGTATGTTTGTCATTGAGGTTAATACTGTTTCTGACCATAACATATGGGTATTAGATACCGGTTGCGGCTCACACATATGCAATGATATGCAGGGCCTCAGGGACAGTAGACAGCTCATGAAGGGAGAATTAGACCTGCGTGTAGGAAATGGAGAAAGAGTTGCTGCATTAGCCGTAGGCACTTATTCTTTGTTACTCCCCAGTGGGCTTGTAATTAAATTGGATAAATGTTATTTTGTACCTGTTTTAACAAAGAACATATTGTCTGTTTCTTGTTTAAATAGAGCTGGTTTCCATTTGACTTTTAGTAACAATGGTTGTTCTATTAGTTTGAATGGAATGCTTTATGCTACTAGTACATTATACAATGGAATTTACATATTAGATATGTCACATCCAATTACGAATGTCAATGACACGAAAAGACATAAATGAGATAATTTAAAACCAACTTACTTATGGCATTGTCGCCTTGGCCATATAAATGAGAGACGCATAGCTAAGCTCCATAAGAGTGGAAGTTTAGGGTCATTTGATTATGAATCATATGACACATGTGAATCTTGTTTATTAGGCAAGATGACTAAGTTACCCTTTAAGGGAAAGGGTGAATGAGCGACTGGAGTATTAGACCTAATACATTCAGATGTATGTGGTCCGATGTCCATCCATGCTAGAAGTGGTTGTCTTTACTTCATTACCTTTATTGATGATTATTCTCGATATGGGTACCTGTATCTGATGAGATACAAATCTGAAGCATTTAAAAAGTTCAAACAATTTAGAAATGAAGTAGAAAACCAACTTGGAAAAAGTATCAAGACATTACGATCCGATCATGGTGGGGAATACTTAGACCAACAATTTTTAGATTATCTCAGAGATAATGGGATTTTATCTCAATGGACTCCACTTTACACACCACAGCATAATGGTGTGGCAGAAAGAAGAAATCGAACCTTGTTAGATATGGTACGATCGATGATGGGCTTTGCAAAGTTACCAAAATCCTTTTGGGGGTATGCACTCGAGACAGCTGTTTACTTGCTAAACAGAGTTCCATCTAAGACAGTTGATGTTACTCCATATGAGATGTGGACTAACAAAAGACCATATCGTACTCATTTGAAAGTTTGGGGTTGTTCTGCTTATGTGAAGCGGACACATTCAGATAAACTTGATGCAAAGTCTGACAAGTGTTTGTTTGTAGGATATCCTAAAGAAACAATGGGATATCAATTCTACCTTGTTGAGGAATAAAAGGTGTTTGTTTCAAAGCATGCTGTCTTTTTAGAGAAAGAGTTTATTTTACAAGAAGACCGTGGGAGCAAAATTGAACTTGAAGAAGTTCAAGATGCTCGAACAGACTCAGATCAACTGCCTGAACCTGAAACTGTGACTCATACAGATGAAGTAACAGTTCAACCTTCTACAACACATGAAGTTCGTAGGTCACGTAGCATACGCTCTATTCTCGAGAGATATGGATTTCTCGTGAGTGAACAGAATGACGTATTGCTCATAGAAGATAATGAGCCTACCACCTATGAAGAGGTTCTGAAGAGTTCAGAGTCTGAGAAATGGCTTCATGTCATGAAGTCTGAAATGGATTCCATATATGAAGACCAAGTATGGACTTTGGTTGAGGCACCTGAAGGAATAAAACCCATAGGGTGTAAATGGGTTTTCAAAAAGAAAACCAACATGGATGGTAATGTGATTACCTATAAAGCAAGGCTTGTGGCTAAAGGATTTCGTCAAAGACAAGGAATTGACTACGACGAGACCTTCAGACCAGTAGCAATGCTTAGATCCATTAGGATACTCCTAGCCATTGCCACTCATTATGATTATGGGATATGGCAAATGGATGTGAAGACAACTTTCCTAAATGGAAATCTAGCTAAGGATGTGTATATGACACAACTTGAGGGCTTCATCTCCTATGATGGCGAAAAGGTATGCAAGCTTCACAAATCCATCTATGGATTGAAACAAGCATCCAGGAGTTGGAACATCCATTTTGATGAGGTAATCAAAGAGTTTGGTTTCTCACAAAATCTGGAAGAACACTGTGTGTATAAGAAGGTTAATGGGACTGCAATCGTATTCCTTGTTCTATATGTAGATGACATATTATTACTAGGAAACTATGTCTCTATGCTACAATCTGTGAAGATTTGGTTGTCCAAACAATTTGCCATGAAAGACCTTGATGAAGCAACTTATATCCTTGGGATAAAGATCTATAGAGATAGATTAAAAAGATTGCTTGGTCTTTCACAATCAACGTACATAGATAAGATGCTAAAGAGGTTTAGCATAAGCAATCCAAAAAAGGGTGCCTTCCCATCACTCATGGGATAACACTCTCGAAATCTATGTGTCCTAAGACACAAGATGAGAGGATGCGCATGGATATGATCCCGTATGCATCTGCAGTAGGATCTATCATGTCATAATGCTATGTACGAGACCCGATGTATCATATGCTCTAAGTGTTCTGACGAGATACTAATCGGCTCTGGTGAGGGTCCTTTGGGTGGTCACGAGAATGTCCTCAAGTACTTGCGAAGGACTAAGGATGTTTTCTTGATATATGGAGATGGAAATCTCCAAGTGAGTGGGCATCTGAGATGCTAGTTTTCAATCGATAAGGATGATTCTAAATCCCAATCGGGTTACATATTCACACTTGAGCAGCGGGCGGTCACCGGAAGAGTTCAAACAAAGACAACTGTCGATTCAACAATCGAGGCAGAGTACATTGTCGCTTCAGACGCAGCAAAGGAAGCAGTTTGGATCAAAAAGTTCATTACTGAACTTGGTGTGGTTCCTATCTGTGATGGGCCCATACAGTTGTATTGTGACAACAATGGGGCTATTACGCAGGAAAAGGAACCAAGGTCTCATCAACGATCCAAACACGTACTCTGTAGATATCACCTGATTAAGGAGATCATTGGTCGAGGTGATGTCCAGATAGAGAGAATTCCCACAGAGCAGAATATTGCTGATCCGTTGACGAAGCCATTGTCACAAAAGAATTTTGATTCTCATGTACTCGCCTATGGTATTAGATATCAAGGCGATTGGCTTTAGGTCAAGTGGGAGATTTTGTTAGAGTAGTGCCCTAAAGGCAATCGCCTTTAGCGCGTTTTGTACAAAGTTGTATACATACTTTATAAATAAATAAAGAAAGGCATATTTTATTAATTTGATGTTCATAATTTATGAACTGATATTGATCAATAAACAAATTAATGAAGTCCATGATATATGACATAGCTTGAAGAAAATTGTGATGTGATCATACTACTGAGATTCCTATCATGTGCAATTATGTTAGTATCTAAATTATCCCTAGTCGTAGGATTACTGAAACTGGACAACGATAATCCGGTGAGACTAGCACATTTCAAGCTCCTTGATTTGATCAAGCAGTGGATCTCAGAAACTGTAAATATGAGATATTTAGGGTTGAGATGTGAATGCTTACTAGAGGTAGTAAGTACATTGGATGACCTGCTATGAGATCATCACATGGATGTCCTATTCTAATTTCAGTGATAATCTCATCATAGCAATGGTGCAAATATCCTTAGACTTGAGATACTCAAGGATATCTTAGATACTGATTCTGTGATTTTACTCCATTCCTTGTTGCCTTACAAAGGTCGCTCATAGGGTGGTGCTTGGGTACAGCTTGAGGTATTTGAAGATAATTGAGTAGCCAATAGAGGATTCACCACTTCTGTGATAGCAGAAGATGATACCCATGGCCTCTTGTCAGGGTCATTACTTTGAAATCTCTGGCCGGAGTACATATGACATGAAGACTGTCTTCAGTGACATAAAAAGTTATGAGTCCCAGGACAAGCTGATATCACTTGGACTAGATTTGACGTAGTCAGTCTAGTAAGAGTTGACACTTTGCCCATACTCATAACCAAGTGGGGTATAGCATGGTGAAAGGACGAATTGCACAGTAATTGTCTATGGAAAGGTTCGTGATATGGTTCATGATGAATATAGGTTCATTCGTCAAACCAATTACTTTTCGATCAATTGGGGGTCATGATGTGTTGCTAGATACCGCCCATGACTTGCGCAGATTAAGTGTTAATCTAAGTGGTCAACATAACCGGGAACCTAATGGGTCACACGCATAAGAGTGACTCGGAGAATTCGTAAAATAGTTTTGGATAGAGATCTAATAAATGGAGAGCAATAGGATTAAATGGATCCCGATGAGATCGAGATATGTCCCGATGAGATCGCGACATCGATATTGCTGAGACAGGTCTCCGGTGTTTTTTTCCATACCGGGACCCGGTAGGCCGGTAGGACCGACCCCAGTGTGACTGGACTACTTCAGCATTAATATACATATATATATTATTAATTAATTAAATAATATATATATATATATATGTGTTAACGTGGAAGGAGAAGAATGAAGCTTATCTTTTTAACTTTATATATATATAAAGGCTAACGTGGATGGACCTCCACCATTAGCATTTAATGCCCTTAAATTGTTAAAGACAAATGAATATAAGATGGAAAAAACAAGGTGGATGATCGTGGGTGTTGAAAAAGGATTTGAGAAATCCTAAGCTTCATCATCTTTCATCCAAGGCTTCATCTCTTCTTCACCAAGCTTCTCCTTCTTTATTGTTTCTTCCATAGCTCTCCAAGAACAAAGGTAAGATCTAGCAGTCTTTAATTTGTTCTAGCTATTCCTGGGTCAAAGGGTTTGTCCCGGTTAGGTTCTCCGATCTCTACGTGGATACCATTAGAGACGGTCTCCTTTAGCCGTTATGGTTTGAGTTTGTTATATAGACACATGGATCCTGGCTTTCGGGAAGGTCCCAGAACAAAAATTTTTGTTTTCCGCATCGTGTGCATGTGATGTACACACCGGAATTTTCATACACACTGCTTGATCAAATCAAGGAGCTTGACATGTGCTAGTCTTTTCGGATTACCGATGTCCAGTTTCAGTAATCCTACGACTAGGGATAATTTAGATACTGACATAATTGCACATGATAGGAATCTTAGTAGTATGATCACATCATAATTTCCTTCATGCTATGTCATATATCATGGACTTCATTATTTTGCTTATAGATCAATATCAATTCATAAATAATGAACATCAAATTAATGAAATATGCCTTACTTTATTTATTCATAAAGTATGTACACAACTTTGTACAAAACACGTTAAAGGCGATTGCCTTTAGGGCACTACTCTAACAAAATCTCCTACTTGACCTAAAGCCAATCGCCTTGATATCTAATACCATAGGCGAGTACATGAGAATCAAAATTCTTCTGTGATTCGTCAACGGATCAACAATATTCTACTCTGTGGGAATTCTCTCTATCTAGACATCACCTCGACCAATGATATCCCTGATTAGATGATATCTGCGGAGTACGTGTTTGGATCATTGATAAGATCTTGGTTCCTTCACCTGCGCAATAGCCCTATTGTTGTCACAATACAACTGTATGGACCCATCACAGCTAAGAACTACACCAAGTTTAGTAATGAACTTTTTGCTCCAAACTGCTTCTTTTGCTGCGTCTGAAGCGGCAGTATACTCTACCTCGGTTTCTGAATCTGCAGTTGTCTCTTGTTTGGAACTCTTCCAACTGACCGCCCCGCCGTTCAGTGTGAATATATAACCTGATTGGGATTTGGAATCATCCTGATCAGATTGAAAACTAGCATCTGTATGCCCGCTCACCTAGAGATTTCCATCTCCATATACCAAGAAAACATCCTTAGTCCTTCGACGCATTTCTAAGGATATTCTTGACACCACCCAAAGGACCTCACCAGATCCGATTGGTATCTCGCCAGAACACTTAGAGCATATGATACATCGGGTCTCAGACATAGCATAAGCGTATATGATAGATCCTATCGCAGATGCATACGGATCATATTCATGCGCATCCTCTCATCTTGTTGTAGGAAAATCCCGGAGGTACATCACATGTACCGCGTGAAAACAAAATTTTTGTTCCGGGACTTTCCGAAACCCAGATCCAGTGTCGGTATGAAGACATCAACCTAAATAGCCAAAAGAGACTATCTCTAAAGGTGATCCACGCAGAGATCGAAAAACTAACCGACAAACCCTTTGACCGGGAATAACTAGAAACAGATTAAAGGTCGCTAGACCATACCTCATCCTTTGGAGAGCTTGGATTGATGAAGATGGATGATGCAAAACTTGGAGAAGAAAGTGAAGTATCGATGGAGAAGGAGAAGGATTAGGTTTTTCTCAAAAACCTTGCTTCCATTTTCAATCCACGATCATCCTCTGCATCCATGGAGAAAAAAACTCTTTCTTATTCCTTCATAAGCCATGAATCACGATCATCTCATCTCTCACTTACTTTCCAAACTTTTGTCCTTTTTGTCATTAATGAAACTAATGACTAAGCACATTCAAGAAGCTTCCTTTTGCTTCTTTCTTCACTCCCACATATGCACATATATATATATATATATATTAATTATTTAATTAATTAATCATATATATATATGTATATATATTGGTCAAGTAGTCCAAATCACTGGGTTCGATCCTACCTACTATCGGGCCCTGATCAAAAAGCAGACTCCTAAACCTTTTTCAGCAATATTGATGTCGCGATCTCATCGGGACATATCCCAATCCCATTGGGATCCATTTAATCCTAATGCTCTCCATAATTGGATCTCTGTCCAATACTATTTTACAGATTATTTGAAACACTCTTATGTGTGTGACCCTTTAGGTTCCCGGTTATGTTGGCCACTTAGATTAACAATTAATCTGAGCAAGTCATGAGCGACGTCTAGCAACACATCATAACCCCCAATTGACCGGAAAGTAATCGGTTTGATGAATTCATCACGAACCAGATCACGAACCCTTCCATAGACAATTACCGTGCAATTCGTCCTTTCACCATCCTATACCCCACTTGGTTATGAGTATGGTCAAAGTGTCAACTCTCACTAGACCAAGTCCAGCCCAAGTGATAACAGTTCTCGTCCTGGGACTCATTACTCTATATGTCAATTAAGACACTCTTCATGACATATATGCCGCCACCTTAGTAATGATCCCGACAAGAGGCTATGGGTATTTCTTACGCTAATCCGTAGTGGTGAATCCTTTATTGGCTACTCAATTATCTTGAATACCTCAAGTCGTACCCAAGCACCACCCTATGAGTTACCTCTGGAAGGCAACAAGGAATGGAGTCAAAGCACAGGATCAGTATCCAAGATATCCTTGAGTACCTCAAGTCTAAGGATACTTGCACCATTGCTATGATGAGATTATCACTGACACTTAGATAAGATATCCATGTGATGATCTCATGGCAGGTCATCCAATGAACTTACTACCACTAGTAAGCATCCACATGTCAATTCTAAATATCTCATATTTACAGTTTCTGAGATCCACTACTTGATCCAATCAAGGAATATGACATGTGCTAGTCTATCCGGATTAATGATGTCTAGTCTCATTAATCCTATGACTAGGGAGAATTTAGATACTGACATAATTGCACATGATAGGAATCTCAGGAGTATGAGCACATCATAATTTTCTTCATGCTATGTCATATATCATGGACTTCATTAATTCGATTAAAGATCCAATCAATTCATAAACAATGTTCATGAACATCAAATTAATGAAGTATGCCTTTCTTTATTTATTCATAAAGTATGCACACGACTTTGAACAAAACGCGCTAAAGGGGATTGCCTTTAGGGCACAATATAAACAGTACCGTCCTTGAATAAGTCGACTTACCCCATGTACAAGTCGACTTATCGGTACTGAATACGTGTAAGTCGAATTACCCCATGTACAAGTCGACTTGCACTTACAAATCTCCCACTTGACCTAAAGCCAATCGCCTTAGTATCTAATACCAAAAGCGAGTACATAAGAATCACAATTCTCGTGTGACAATGGCTTTGTCATCGGATCAGTAACACTTTGCTCTGTGGGAATTCTCTCTATAAGGGCATCATCTTAACCGATGATTTCCCGAATCAAATGGAATCGGCGGAGTACGTGTCTGGATCAGTGATGAGACATTGGTTCCCTTCCCTACGCACTAGCCCCATTTTATCACAATACAATCCCATGGGCTCATCACAGCTAGGATTGATCCAAACTGCTTCCTCTACGCATCTCATGCGGCAATGTAATCTGCCTCGGTTGTTGAATCAGCAGTTGTCTCTTGATTGGAACTCTTTCAAACTGACCGCCAGGCCATTCAGTGCGAATGTATATAACCTGATCGTGATTCAAAATCATCCTTATCAGATTAAAACTAGCATTTGTATGCCCGCTCACTTGGAGATTTTCATCTCCATGTGTCAAGAAAACATCCTTAATCCTTCGCAAATACTTGAGGATATTCTTGACAGCCACCCAGTGACCCTCACCAGGATCCGATTAGTATCTACTCGTAACACTTAGAGAATATAATACATCGGGTCTCGTACATAGCATTGTTCCATGCTAAACCTCTTTACCATCTTACCTATGTATGTTGATTGTGAAAGACCAATCAACTTCTTTGATCTATCTCTATAAATCTTTATCTCAAGGATATAAGTTGCTTTACCAAGGTCTTTCATCGCAAAAGGGTTTGGACAACCAAATCTTAACTGATTGTAGCATAGAGACATCGTTTTCCTAGTATTAATATGTCATCTACTTATAACACAAGGAATACGATTGCAGTTCCATGAACCTTCTTATACACACAATGTACATCCGAATTTTGTGAGAAACCAAACTCTTTGAGTACCTCATCAAAACGGATATTCCAACTCCTGGATGCTTGCTTCAATCCATACATGGAATTCTGAAGCTTGCATACCATTTTGCCATTATAGGAGGTGAAGTCCTTTGGTTGTGTCATATACACATCCTCGGGAAGATTTCCATTCAGGAAAGCTATCTTCACATCCATTTTTCATATCTCATAATCATAATGAGCGGCAATGGCTAGGAGTATCCGAATGGATTTAAGCATTGTTACGGGGCTGAAGGTCTCGTCATAGTCAACTCCTTGTCTCTGACGAAATCCTTTGGCCACAAGCCTTGCTTTATAAGTAATCACATTACCATCCATGTCGGTTTTCTTCTTGAAAACCCATGTGCACCCTTTGGGCTTTATTCCTTCGGGGGCAACAACCAAAGTCCAAACTTGGTTTTCATACATGGAATCCATTCAGATTTCATGGCACAAAGTCATTTTTTCAGACTCTGAACTTTTCAGAACCTCTTCATAGGTAGTAAGCTCATCATCTCGTATGAGCAATACGCCATTCTTTTCCTCACGAGAAATCCATATCTCTCAGGAACAGAGCGTATCCTACATGACCTACGAAATTCTTGTGTAATAGAAGGTTGAACTGTTACCTCATGTACATGATTGTTACGATTCTTGAGTTCGAGCGATTGATCTGCGTTTGTTCGAGCATCTTGAACTTTCTCAAGTTCAACTTTGCTCCCACTGTCCTCTTGTAAAAGAAACTCTTTCTCTAAGAAAACAGCATGCTTTAAAACAAACAACTTTTGTTCCTCAGCAAGGTAGAATTGATATCCCACGATATCCTACGAACAAACACTTGTCAGATTTTGCATCAAGCTAATCTGACTGTGTCCGCTTCACATAAGCAGGACAACCCCAAACTTTCAGCTGAGAAAGATAGGGCTTTCAGTTAATCCACATCTCATATGGAGTAACATCAACTGTCTTTAATGGAACTCTGTTTAACAAGTAAACAGCTGTCTTGAGCGCATACCCCCAAAAACTGTGCAAAACCTATCATTAATCGCACCATGTCTAACAAGGTTCGATATCTCCTTTCAGCCACACTATTGTGCTGCGGCGTGCAAGGTGGAGTATACTGAGATAAAATTCCATTATCTCTGAGATAATCCAAAACTGTTGCTCTAAGCAATTTCCACCACGATCAGATCGTAATGTATTCATACTTTTACCAAGTTAGTTTTCTACTTCATTTATGAATTATTTGAACTTTTCAAATGCTTCAGATTTGTATCTCATCAGATACAGGTACCCATATCGTGAATAATCACCGATAAAATTAATAAAGTAAAGATAACCACTTCTGGCATGGATGGACATCGGACCACATACATCCAAATGTATCAGGTCTAATATTCCATTCACTCGTTTTCCTTTCCCTTGAAGGATAACTTGGTCATCTTGCCTAATAAACAAGATTAGCATGTGTCATATGATTCATAATCAAATGACCCTAAACTGCCATTCGTATGGAGCTTAGCGATGCGTGTCTCATTTATATGGCCAAGCCGACAATGCCATAAGTAAGTTGATTTTAAATTATCTCAATTATGTCTTTTCGCGTCATTGACATTCAGAACTGGATATGACATATCTAATATGTCAATTCCATTGCATAATATACCAGTAGCATAGAGCATTCCATTCGAACTAATAGAACAACCATTGCTACTAAAAGTCTAATGGAAACCAGCTCTATTGAAACAAGAAACAGACAATATGTTCTTTGTTAAAATAGGTACAAAATGACAATCATCCAATTTGAATATAAGCCCACTAGGGAGTGACAAGACATAAGTGTCTACGGCTAATGTAGCAACTCTTGCTGCATTACCTACACGAAGGTCTAGTTCTCCTTTATGAGTATCTCATCGTCCCCGAGGCCCCGCATATCATTTCATATGTATGAGCCACAACCGTATCAAATACCCATATGTTTTGATCGAAACAGATTAACCTCAATGACAAACATATTTGAAGGAGTAGAGGCATTTGATGCCTTCTTCGCTTCAGAACTCGAGATAGACTTCTGGTTTTAGCCTCCAGGTGGCGGTCTTGCCACAATGAAAGCAAAATCCTTTTGGGGCAGAACCTTTGGTTTTTCCTTGATGGCACTTCCATTTGGTTTCTTGGCCCTTTTCTTCTTTAGACCAGAAGAAGAAGCATCCACCACTAGCACTTGCTTGCTATCCTTCTTGATAGCTCGCTTTCGGTTTGTCTTGGCAGATTGATCAGCTCAGGAATTGTTGTGGATATTTGGTTCATCCAATAGTTTATCACGAACTGTGAATAACTGTCAGACAATCTAACCAGAATTAAGTATATACTTAACTCATAATCCATTACAAAACCTAAGACGACCAATCTCTCAATATAGCCATTCATCTTCAGGGCATCCTGGACAGCAGATGTCCCTGGAGCCATCTTTGTGGTGAAGAGAAGCCTTGAGGTCTCGAACCTTTCAGACCGAGCTTGCTCATCAAACAGCTCCCTAAGATGAAATACTGTAGTGTGAGCATCCATGGACTCGTGCTGCTTCTGCAACTTTGGTGACATCAAGACAAGCATAATGCAAGTATCCGTATCACTGTCCTTTAGATGCTTACAATATGCTTTCTGATCCTCATCAGAAGCATCGACAGCAGGTGCATCTGGAAGTGGAACATCTAGGACGTATCCCAGTTCCTCAGATCTGAGAACAATTCTCAGATTCCTCAGCCGATCAAGAAAATTCGGTCCAAAATAGAGAGCGAAAATTCACACTGAAAAACTTCTTCAATCAACCTAAACGCGATAGAGAGAAGGAATGATAGAATAGAAATGCCTGCATGATCATAAGGACTTGCATGACATGCATATGTCTCCCACTAGTTTCCTAGAATCCATAACCCTCTTTACGAATCCAGAGAAACAAAGTGACATAAAGTCCTAGTGGGTCGATATCCGACATTGCTAAGAGTGACCTTGGGTTTGCCCAACAAGCCACAACTTAGGTCAATCGGTAGGTATCGGACATACCAATTGCATCATCGATAACCGACATTGAGAATGACCTTGGGTTTGCCCAACAAGCCACCTTATGTCTCGGAGGTATCAGATATACCAATTACATCTTAGACACAACTATCGATCAGTGCTATCAACTTGTTGATGTGTGCACTTACATTGGGTTATCAACTCCTTGATGCGTGTACATCCCGATGTACACTACCCAACTTCGCCTCTGTCCACGTTGACCTTGAGTTTGCTCAACAAACCAACGCTTCCAATGAAAACCAACCCATTAATCAAAAAATCTTATTTTCATGGTTCGAACATATCCGTATAGAGTGAGCTTGAGTTTGCCCAACAACCCAGCCCTATAAGAACTCGGTTCTTATCATATTAATGGAAGGCGTTAGTTTTCATATTCGAGGAGGATTTCAATTCTCGACTCCAAGCTGAAGGATTATAGTCGCCAGGACTATATGGAATGATTTAGGTTTCATCAATCACATTGAATCAATCCTTTTAATCATCCATCATCCAACCTGAGCATGCCACAAGTCGACTTACAACGAATGCAAGTCGCCTTATGCCCTCGCTTATACACAAGTCGCCTTGCATCATAATACAAGTCGCCTTGTCTTCGCCCTCATGAAAGTCGACTTATCGATATAAGTCGCCTTATGCACCTACCACGCACAAGTCGCCTTGTACAATCGCAAGTCGACTTATGCAGATTCTGAACAAGTCGCTTTATACTCCAAATAAGTCGACTTGTCCAATGTAATTTGCTATAATTCTCTAATCGGCTAATTCCTCAATCCTTGCAATTCCAATTCACAATACCAACATACCTAAGGTAATATCTGCTACTTTGATGTCCCAATGAATACTTCATTGAACCATGAAAGCCTTATATAGTCAAACCATATGAAAAGCTTGAAATGAGTCAAAACTCATTAATTTCCAAATAATGTAGGAACACCCAAATTATCATCCTAAGCATCTCTAGCTAGCACATACATTATCAAATTTACTTCAGCACATGCCATAAAAAATATGACGGTCAAAACAAACAAGATAATGCAATATACTAACGAGACGCTAATGTGATCACTTAGGCATCCGAAAATTCTTGGAAATGCAACTTCAAGCAATTCAATTTGGCAATCATAATACATCAAGATAACACATTTTAATCACATTAAAAATGGTGCAAGGCATTGGAACTGAAAAGGCACACTCAATCAAGCCAAGCAAAACAGTCCCAACAATTTTTCACAAAACTGTCCAGTTCTGTACATTGCTCGAAATGATCAATGAAACAATTTCAATAAATTCTGAGAAAATTGCATAGGTTAGTAAATGTTCAGAAAATGCTACCAGAATTGTTTCAGGATTTTTAGCCATAAAAAACTCAGTCAACCTAAATAACAAAACCGATTCAAAATCTGTGTTCATCAGCACAGCAATTCCCAACAGCATAGAATAAAATCGAAAATAAATATCCAATCACCTTGAAATCCAATTTACATGCTCATAGACATTCACCAACATCTTAGAGACATGTAGGTGAAGGAAAAGCCGAAAAACCATTTTTCTAGAATTTATTATCGAATTTATACTACTGCCTGTTCCAGAATCGTTTCACAAAACAGCATCCGAAACTTAGGGAATTAAATTAGCAAAACTATATCAAATCAAATCGATAAATTCTCAAATTTCATAGACATATTCTCTAACATGTTATGAACAATCCTGGGCAGAAAAATTTCAAAAAACATATCACAATATAAATTCGAAAATTGGACAGCAAGCATGCATCAACAGAAAATTCCATTAGGGTTTCTGATCTCGCTTAGGTTTTAGCTTCATACGGGACACCAGACACTCTGATACCACTGTAGGAAAATCCCGGGAGGTACATCACATGTACCGGCAGCGGAAAACAAAAATTTTTGTTCCCGGGACTTTCCCAAAACCCAGACTTGTGTCTTAGGACACATAGATTTCGAGAGTGTTATCCCATGAGTGATGGGAATGTACCCTCTCTCAGACTGCTCCATGCTAAACCTCTTTAGCATCTCGTCTATGTACGTTTATTGTAAAAGACCAAGCAATCTTTTTGATCTATCTCTATAGATCCTTATCCCAACCATATAAGTTGGTTCACCAAGGTCTTTCATGGAAAATTGTTTGGACAACCAAATCTTCACAGATTGTAGCATAGAGACATCGTTTCCTAGTAATAATATGTCATCTACATATAGCATAAGGAATACGATTGCAGTCCCATTAACCTTCTTATACACACAGTGTTCATCCGGATTTTGTGAGAAACCAAACTCTTTGATTACCTCATCAAAACGGATATTCCAACTCCTGAATGCTAGTTTCAATCCATAGATGGATTTCTGAAGCTTGCATACCTTTTCGCCATCATAGGAGATGAAGCCCTCAGGTTGTGTCATATACACATCCTCAGCTAGATTTCCATTTAGGAAAGTTGTCTTCACATCCATTTGCTATATCTCATAATCATAATGAGTGGCAATGGCTAGGAGTATTCTAATGGATTTAAGCATTGCTACTGGGCTGAAGGTCTTGTCGTAGTCAATTCCTTGTCTTTGACGAAAACCTATAGCCACAAGCTGTTGCCCCTGAATTTTTTTTATTTAATTAAGCATGTCTAAATTATTTGGAGGTATTGTTTAAATTATTTTGAGGTTTTAGCTCTTAAGAAATGGAAATTAAATGAGGGAAAATTGTTACTTTGGTTAAATTAAATTCCTTGTCTTTGACCAAATTATTGTTTAAATTTGAATAGAGAAAATTGTTAGAGATTAAAGGAATAAAATGGCTAGAGGGCAATTTAGGTAATTCACTTATAGTTTTAAAGTCTAAGGCTAAGATGGAAGGCTACTTTGGTCTATTTTAGTGCTTTTAAGAACAAAAAGAAGAGGAAAATATAAGAGGGATCGTGTATGTAGAGGGAAGGAGAAAAGTTTGCAAGGAAAGGTATGGTCTAAAACCAAAACTACGTAGTTTTGAAGAGTGTGAGCTTAGGTTTAATATAAAAGGCATGTGTTAGGCTAATAAAAGATGGGTCACGAAATTTCTAGAGAATGAGAGAGTGAGTTTCGTATAGAAGAAGAAGAAGAAGAAGAAGAAGAAGAAGAAGAAGAAGAAGAAGAAGAGAGAAGAAGAAAGGTTGGGCTTTAGTTCTTTTTGCTTTAGGAAGGAGAAGAGAAAGAAAGGATTAAGAGATCATCAAGAGCCAAGAGAGAAGATAATTTCATAGGTCTCTCTCTAAGGTAAGAGAAAAGTGAAATTCTTTGGAATTATGGATAGGTTTTAGTGAAAATAGCTTAAGTTAGGTATGGGTAAAGTTAGATGGGTTTAATTTCATGTTTTCATCTCCTTAAAATGGCCAATTTTAAGATCACATGCTTCCTATGGGATTTATTGTTTGATGAAGGTTAAGACAAGGAATTGAAGTGAAGGGAATGGCCATTCTTCAAGCTCCTAGCTAAAGGAATTGAGAGGTGGGTGATAATTTAATAGTTGAGTTAATAAGCTAATTAAGTTCTTTGAAATAAATGTCATATAATGCTTTCCTATAGTTTTCAAATTATAAATGAATTGCTTTTATGATAGTTGAAACATATATGAAATGCTTTGAATGTAAAGATTTTGTGAAAATATGTGTGAAATATTTTGTAAGAGAAAAAGATCCGCATGGATAATTTCAACGATTATACGAAAGTGATGTTGCCATTTGAGGCTAATGATCAAGATTTGTGTGAATTATGTGATATACATGTTTGTTTGGGTTTGTGGTGGTCGCTCATGTGCGATAGGTGCACCTGTCAAAATTATAGCCTTCTCCCGGTTGCCCGCTAGTGGCAATGGAGCTACTCACGGACTCCTTCATGTGTTCACGGCTACACATGACTGCTCTGTGGAAATGTGTAGTACGTCCTGTTTGGATCCACCCAAACCATCTTATATGTGATCATGTGATATGCTTGTTATGTTGTTATTATATGTTATGTTGTTTAATAAATGCTTTTGATAAATTGACTTATTGCTTTCTCTATGCTTATGTGATCTTGATGTGATTGCTGGGATGAAATGAGTTTTTCATAAAGGTTTTGATAAACTTATAAAGTTTCGATCAATGCGATATCGGTTTTAAAAACAAGGAGTTTTGATGAAGTGATAGTGCTTTTGATCAATGAAAATTGGTCTTCATAAGTTTGAAAGATTTTTATCAAACTAAAAGTTGGTTTGAGAATAAGAAATAAAGAATGTTTTTCCTTATTTTCTTAATTATTAAGCTGTTACCCACTGAGCTGTCGAGCTCACACCCCTTTTTACCCTCCATAGGTGACGAGCGGGAAACCAAGTTAAAGTATTGGATTGAAGCATTACTTCAATGTTGCTAATTTTAGAATTCACTTTTTGGAAACTAAGAGTTAGGTTGTATTTTGGAGAATTGATCCACCTTGTATTTTTGTCATTTGATCTTTTCGATTGTAATCGGGCGAAATGCCTCTAAAGCGTTGTAATAACTCGGATTGTTCATTCAAATACAAGAATGTTGGGTTTGAATGTAATCTATGTAATTTGCATATATCATATTCAAATGCATCATTGTATGATTTAAATTAGCAAAAGAAGAAGGATTGAGATTGTATTGTTTTATAATTTGGAATGGTATAGATTTCTAGGAGTGTGGTTGTTGCCCTTGAATTGTGTTTGGAGACATTTGGGATTGAATGATGTGGTATGTAATTGGATATTGAGTTTTATGAAGGTGAAGGTGTATGAATTGAAGATTGGTTAGTTGAAGTTTCTAGGGAAATGCTGTCAAATTTTCATAGAATTTGACAGAAACTTCACTTTAGTTTTAGGTCCTCATAGGGCTTGAATTGGGACAAGGAGTCTTCATGAAGATTGTAGTAGAGGTTTAGATCTTTCCAATGATATAGATTTTGTCACTTTCGGACTTAGGATGAAAAAGTTATGGTGTTGGAATCACATTCAGTTACTGTTCATGCTGATATTTTTATTGTTCCATTGGTCATTATAGGAGCTATTCATTTGAGTGAGTTTTTACCTCCTTTAATGATGGAATTGAGTTTTTAATCCTTAATGAAACTTGTAGAGCATCTTGTTATCTTTCTATTGAGGTATAATTTGTAATTTTTAGGATTTGGAGTAAAAAGTTATGAGAATTGGCAGATAATAGCTAAGATTCATTTTGATGTTCATATTGCTTGTGAGTTTATGATAGCCTTGATGATTAAGAAATAAATTCATGGTTTGATGAACCAATTAAGCTAGAAATTGTGAAGTTGGTGAGTTGAACTTGGAGTTTGAAGGGTTATGAAGTGTTTAGGCTTGGGAATGAATAAATTTGTGAAGTGTACAAGTGGTTATGAAGTTGGTTTAAGGTGAGATGCATTGGAAGAGGTTTTGGAGTTTTGAAGTTTGGCATGTCCATTAAACGGACAGCCTCGGGTGCAAAAACACCCCTTATCCTGCCCATGTCCGTTAAACGGACTTGCATGTCCGTTTAACAGACATTCTCGAAGCATTTGGTACCATTTCACCCGATTGTGTCCGTTTAACAGACAGCTACAGGAAACAGCGTGAATTTGGACATAGTTAGATACCGAATCTCATTTTGGGGTCTTCATAAGAGTTGTAGATCTAGATGTCTTCTTTCTAATGGTCAAAGAGTGAACACAATCCAACATCTACATTAAAAGTTATGATAATCGCGCCAAAAGAGTTGGAATTTGATTTTGGAAGTGATCATAGTCTATTACTTTGGCCATAACTCCCTCATCTGACCTCCAATTGAGGTGAGACTTAAACCATTAGTTTTATAAGACATATATCTTTCTTCCTAACAAACTTTGTACCATTTGGAGTTAAATTGAAGAAGTTTCCATTAAAGTAAGTGAATGGTCGGTTTGGAGGTCATGTTTACAGTATGAGATCTTTTGGGTATTTTAAGCATATTTTGAGTTATATAGCTCCGTTTGAGGTGATTCTTGTTTTAAATCAAACTTGAAACATAAAGCTACAACTTATATGAATAAGTCAACTCATGATTTTGGTGTTTAAATAGCGTGTGCTCGCCACGAATGTAGAGTTACAACTAAGGACCATGTAAGGAAATAAGCACAAGGCTTTAGGACTCTGGAAATTGGGCTCTGGAAATGGGTCCAATAGATGTGGAATTTAAGCAAGAGTAATAGGGTTAAGTTATAAGCAGTTGCGGTCCGGTCTCCGGATCGGGTTACAACATTTATGGTATCAGAGCGCCGGAATTGAGATCTTACATGGGCGCGTATAAGTTGCTCAGATAAGTAATTGTTAAGAGTTTGGGCTGACCGAATTAGTGAGGAAAATGAAAATTTTTCATTGGATAAATGGAAATGTGAAATAGTATATGGGTAATATGACAGATAATGATTCAATGTAATTGAAGTAGGGTGAATGCAGTGTATGGCATTAAGGTGATATATCCCCGAATGTGAAATAGATGTATATGTATGGACATGGCTTGTCTGAGGAAGACAAGGATATAAGAAGAAGCGTTGAGCTTAAAGTAAACAAGTGGAATGTATAGAAAACAAAGATTCTTATGGTCTTAAGAATATGAAATCGGAACCTCAGTGGGTACAAGCTTATAATTTGAGTAATGAGCCTTTATGTTTTCTTTTTCCGCATCAAGAAATAAAAGTTTGTTTTTGAATCAAGAGAATGAAATGCTTTCAATTACCTTAAAATGTTGTTTTTCCTGCTTGTGATTGATTTGAAAAATGTGCTATATGTTTCATATGGAAGTTGCGTAATGATTTTTCTTATGTTTATAAATTGTCTGATGATTTTTGAATCAATGGTGAATTGATATATGTCAGATGTAATGTGAAGGATAATGGGAAGGGTATATGAATGAAGGTGATATTAGTACAAGTCCAAAAAGGTTAAATAGTTGTTATTGTGAGTATCTATATGATGACCCATTATCATACACAAGTGAGTATATTAAGCATGTAGGTAATACATATATATATATATATGTGGAGATGATAGAGGAAGAAACTTATGACTTATTGGATAATAGTTAGTCATAGCTCCCATAGTCTAAAGTTTGAGGGGAAACTAGAGTAACATATGAAGGTGCTTACAATGATCATGTGGGGTTAGTTTGAGATTTTGTTAAAAATGTCATAATGAGACACAAATTGATCTGAGAAGAATATTGTCTGGGATTAATGGAGACTAATGAATTGGTAAGTGGTCAAAATAGGATGAATTTGATGACGCTCCGAAGCATGTGCGATAATAAGTATGTTCTTTACTTCCTTGGGTTTTGGGTGATTTGCACATTATGACCTTGAGAGGAAGATAGAAATTGGTCTTCCCCTGGTATTACGACTAGTTGGTAATAAGTAAGTGATCAAGATTGCATAAAAAGTATAAATGATGGTAGCAAAAAAAAAAAAACCCTCTTTTGAAAAAAAATTTTGTCAAGGGAGAATAAGCAGATTAGATAGCTTGTATTAAGGATGACCAAAGAACGAACTGAACATGAAGGAATATGTATTTTTGTTTGGTGTAAAGGGGTCACATGAGTGGATTCTTGAATTTATGGAGACACAAATTTGCTAGTATGAGGAGTATGTACATGTAAGTTACATTATGTGAAAGTATATTGAGGAGATATTGATTTCTAATATGAGGAGTATATAGGTTCGTGTTATATCCTGTGTAAGTATGTTCGGGAGATACAAATCTATCTTTATGAATGTCTTAAAATCAAGAAGTTAAGTCTGCAAATAAATTACAATGTGTGGAGAAATTTGTATGAGTGAGTAAACACGAGAATAAGTACAAGAGAGATATGAGAAAATTCAAGAAATAGAGAAGATCTTTTGCGGAAGGAAGTCAAGTAGACAATTGAAAAGAAAGTGAGATAATGTACCTCATTAAGGAACTGTTATTTAAAGAATTGCGAGGGCTAATCAAGAGACATATGAAATTTGATAATAATTGCTTGAGTTAACAAATGCCTAATAGCACTATGGTATTGGAGACTAAAGAGATTCAAGATTTGATGGTGTATTGAAGGCATTCGAAGAATTGAAAAAAAAAAGTAGTTTGAATACATGGAGAAAAATGTGTAAAACGTATGAGTAACATGAGTAAAGAAAATTTTGAAGGAACTATGCTGAGGTAAATTATATCATATAGAATTGGAGATTTTATAATAGGCACTGATGTGGTATAAGACAATTGGCTGAAATCCAATGCAGCGTAACAAAGTGATTTCATATGTATGGAGAAAATGGAAGACCTATGGATTGACTATTTGGTACATAATTTAGAACTGCTACATTAATGATTATTTTGAAAGTTTGAAGACATTATATGTACAGGAATATCTCCAATATAAATATGCAAGTGCAGATCGTAAAAGTTTGAGCCAATCAAGGAATTGGGAGAAGTAGTTATAAGACGCAGGAGATTGAAATAAATACTGAAAGGCTATGATTGTTCTAACGAGAAAGTCCGAGTGAAGCTAAGTGGTATGTAAGATGCCTTAAGTAGAAATGCGATATTGAAGTTATCAGAACTAATGCAAGGAAAGCATAAAATAGAGGGTTTAGTTTACCCCAAATTAAGGATTAAGGGATTATGAGATTCAAAATAGATATGAGTGTCAAGTTTAAATGAGAAGAAGCATATAGGGTGAATGAATAAGAAGTATATGAAATCAATAAAGATGCTTGTGTTGAAAGAATTGCATATGAGACTGAGGCAATAGATAGAGTTATTCGAAGGTTTATGATTGTATAAGTGAGTGCTATACTGGTAAAGTTAGTGTTATGATCAGATGCATTAAATAGAGAAATTAATAGCAGTGTGTCATAAATTTGGATATTGAGGTTATTAAATCTAGTGCAGTAAAGAGTGTAGAATGTGAATTTGAATTTTAGGCAAATGGATTAGTCACTAAAATTTTAGATCAGTTCATATGAACTAAGCCCAAATTGAAGATTTAGAAATTGTGAATCTTACTAAAAAAATTGGAAATGAGTATGAATTTTAAATTCGAGTAGGCAAAAATGATACTGGATGATTGAGATAAGAAATATGCATACCGGCAAAAATGATTAAGCAAAGAGACTGTGAGAAAAGTAATGGTGATTTTAAGCTATACATCCTAGAAGAAATATGTCAAGTAACTGGAAGTCTGAATTGTCAACGATTTTAATTGTCGGAGATATGCATAAAGTTTATAGTTTAGAGTTAGCAAGAACATGAGATCAATGTATAGTTCTATTTGATTTTAAGCATCAAAATCGTTGCCATAATGTTTTCGATAGAATACGGTATGAGGAGTTAGGAGATAGAAAGAGTTATCGCTTTTGTACTATGATGAGTAAGGCCTAAAGATGATTAAATGTCAGATCGATTGAAGAGATATTAGAAATTAAGTGATCAAGAAGGATGAATGAATTAGGTGGATTCATGGCAAAGATATGGAATACGGGAGATTGACATAAGAGTTACATGAAATGAGACTAAAGTGATGTGAATTATTAAGTAAAAATTGATTTTTCTCTAAAGGTATCACCTTGCTCAGGTGTGCTCAAGTTAGGAAAAAGAATTCGATAAGTTGCTATAAATTGATTTGTATAAACATATTATGAGTTAATGCTACTGACAAAAGAATTCAAAGTATGATATATGCGAACATATTAAGGAAATATTGATGTGATAAGATTATGGTGTTATCGACACAAGAAATGAGAAAAAATTAATATATTTGTGAGTGATCTGAAACACAAAGAGGAACTAGTTAAGAAAGTAAATGATCAAACAACAAAGTGAAAGACCGAATGAGTATATGAAACAAAATTTTCGAGTGATGAAGTTAAATGAGAAAGGGAGGAGCATCCTACACTCCTAATAAATTCGATAAGAAATATTGGTGTTTGGATATGATATGGATGGTTTTTAAGATAGGAGGTGAAAAACTTTTTGAATATGTGTGGTGAGAAATCAGAATATACGAATGACTAGGATTATTTGGAAGACAGGAATAAAGACATTGTATTGCTTGGTATTTGCTTAAGTATGAATTTCAAGGACGAAATTCTTTTAAGAGGGGGAGAAATGTTGGCCCCTGAATTTTTTTTATTTAATTAAGCATGTCTAAATTATTTGGAGGTATTGTTTAAATTATTTTGAGGTTTTAGCTCTTAAGAAATGGAAATTAAATGAGGGATTAAGTTTAAATTTGAATGGAGAAAATTGATAGAGATTAAAGGAATAAAATGGCTAGAGGGCAATTTAGGTAATTCACTTATAGTTTTAAAGTCTAAGGCTAAGATGGAAGGCTACTTTGGTCTATTTTAGTGCTTTTAAGAACAAAAAGAAGAAAAAAATATAAGAGGGATCGTGTATGTAGAGGGAAGGAGAAAAGTTTGCAAGGAAAGGTATGGTCTAAAACCAAAACTACGTAGTTTTGGAGAGTGTGAGCTTAGGTTTAATATAAAAGGCATGTGTTAGGCTAATAAAAGATGGGTCACGAAATTTCTAGAGAATGAGAGAGTGAGTTTCGTATAGAAGAAGAAGAAGAAGAAGAAGAAGAGAGAAGAAGAAAGGTTGGGCTTTAGTTCTTTTTGCTTTAGGAAGGAGAAGAGAAAGAAAGGATTAAGAGATCATCAAGAGCCAAGAGAGAAGATAATTTCATGGGTCTCTCTCTAAGGTAAGAGAAAAGTGAAATTCTTTGGAATTATGGATAGGTTTTAGTGAAAATAGCTTAAGTTAGGTATGGGTAAAGTTAGATGGGTTTAATTTCATGTTTTCATCTCCTTAAAATGGCCAATTTTAAGATCACATGCTTCCTATGGGATTTATTGTTTGATGAAGATTAAGAGAAGGAATTGAAGTGAAGGGAATGGCCATTGTTCAAGCTCCTAGCTAAAGGAATTGAGAGGTGGGTGATAATTTAATAGTTGAGTTAATAAGCTAATTAAGTTCTTTGAAATAAATGTCATATAATTCTTTCCTATAGTTTTCAAATTATAAATGAATTGCTTTTATGATAATTGAAACATATATGAAATGCTTTGAAATAAATGCTTTGTGATATACATGAAACATATAATGATCAAGATTTGTGTGAATTATGTGATATACATGTTTGTTTGGGTTTGTGGTGGTCCCTCATGTGTAATAGGTGCACCTATAAAAATTATAGCCTTCTCCCGGCTGCCCGCTAAGGGCAAAGGAGCTCCTCACAGACTCCTTCATGTGTTCACGGCTACACATGACTGCTCTGCGGAAATGTGTAGTACGTCCTGTTTGGATCCACCCAAACCATCTTATATGTGATCATGTGATATGCTTGTTATGTTGTTATTATATGTTATGTTGTTTAATAAATGCTTTTGATAAATTGACTTATTGCTTTCTCTATGCTTATGTGATCTTGATGTGATTACTGGGATGAAACGAGTTTTTCATAAAGGTTTTGATAAACTTATAAAGTTTTGATCAATGCGATATTGGTTTTAAAAATAAGGAGTTTTGATGAAGTGATAGTGCTTTTGATCAATGAAAATTGGTCTTGATAAGTTTGAAAGATTTTTATCAATCTAAAAGTTGCTTTGAGAATAAAAAATAAAGAATGTTTTTGCTTATTTTCTTAATTATTAAGCTGTTACCCACTGAGTTGTCGACCTCACACCCCTTTTCCCCCTCCACAGGTGACGAGCGGGAACCCAAGTTAAAGTATTGGATTGAAGCATTACTTCAATGTTGCTAATTTTAGAATTCACTTTTTGGAAACTAAGAGTTAGGTTGTATTTTGGAAAATTGATCCACCTTGTATTTTTGTCATTTGATCTTTTCGATTAAAATCAGGCGAAATGCCTCTAAAGCGTTGTAATAACTCGGATTGTTCATTCAAATACAAGAATGTTGGGTTTGACTGTAATCTATGTAATTTGCATATTTCATATTCAAATGCATCATTGTATGATTTAAATTAGCAAAAGAAGAAGGATTGAGATTGTATTGTTTTATAATTTGGAATGGTACAGATTTCTTGGAGTGTGGTTGTTGCCCTTGAATTGTGTTTGGAGACATTTGGGATTGAATGATGTGGTATGTAATTGGATATTGAGTTTTATGCAGTTGAAGGTGTATGAATTGAAGATTGGTTAGTTGAAGTTTCTAGGGAAATGCTGTCAAATTTTCATAGAATTTGACAGAAACTTCACTTTAGTTTTAGGTCCTCATAGGGCTTGAATTGGGACAAGGAGTCTTCATGAAGATTGTATTAGAGGTTTAGATCTTTCCAATGATATAGATTTTGTCACTTTCGAACTTAGGATGAAGAAGTTATGGTGTTGGAATCACATTCAGTTACTGTTCATGCTGATATTTTTACTATTCCATTGGTCATTATAGGAGCTATTCATTTGAGTGAGTTTTTACCTCCTTTAATGATGGAATTGAGTTTTTCATCCTTAATGAAACTTGTAGAGCATCTTGTTATCTTTCCATTGAGGTATAATTTGTAATTTTTAGGATTTGGAGTAAAAAGTTATGAGAATTGGCAGATAATAGCTAAGATTCATTTTGATGTTCATATTGCTTGTGAGTTTATGATAGCCTTAATGATTAAGAAATAAATTCATGGTTTGATGAACCAATTAAGCTAGAAATTGTGAAGTTGGTGAGTTGAACTTGGAGTTTGAAGGCTTATGAAGTGTTTAGGCTTGGGAATGAATAAATTTGTGAAGTGTACAAGTGGTTATGAAGTTGGTTTAAGGTGAGATGCATTGGAAGAGGTTTTGGAGTTTTGAAGTTTGGCATGTCCGTTAAACGGACATCCTTGGGTGCAAAAACACCCCTTATCCTGCCCATGTCCATTAAACGGACTTGCATGTCCGTTTAACGAACATTCTCGAAGCATTTGGTACCATTTCACCCGATTGTGTTCGTTAAACGGACATGGCTGTCCGTTTAACGGACAGCTACGGGAACAAGTGTGAATTTGGAAATAGTTAGATACCGAATCTCATTTTGGGGTCTTCATAAGAGTTTTAGATCTAGATTCCTTATTTTTAATGGTCAAACAACGAACATAATCCGACATCTAGATTAAAAGTTATGATAATCGCGCCAAAAGAGTTTGAATTTGATTTTGGAAGTGAACATAGTCTATTACTTTAGCCATAACTCCCTCATCCGACCTCCAATTGAGGTGGGACTTGAACCATTAGTTTTCTAAGACATATATATTTCTCCCTACCAAACTTTGTACCATTTGGAGTTAAATTGGAGAAGTTTGCATTAAAGTAAGTGAATGGTTGGTTTGGAGATCATGTTTACAGTATGAGATCTTTTGGGTATTTTAAGCATATTTTGAGTTATATAGCTCCGTTTGAGGTGATTCTTATTTTAAATGAAACTTGAAACATAAAGCTACAACTTATATGAATAAGTCAACTCATGATTTTGGTGTTTAAATAGTGTGCGCTCGCCACGAATGTAGAGTTACAACTAAGGAGCATGTAAGGAAATAAGCACAAGGCTTTAGGACTCCGAAAATTGGGCTCTGGAAATGGGTCC
This sequence comes from Erythroxylum novogranatense, assembly GCA_029891385.1. Classification (NCBI taxonomy): domain Eukaryota; kingdom Viridiplantae; phylum Streptophyta; class Magnoliopsida; order Malpighiales; family Erythroxylaceae; genus Erythroxylum; species Erythroxylum novogranatense. The sequence continues at coordinate 60,172,148 of CM057233.1, forward strand.
AATAGATGTGGAATTTAAGCAAGAGTAAGAGTGTTAAGTTATAAGCAGTTGGGATCCGGTCTCCGGATCGGGTTCCAACACAAGCCTTGCTTTATAGGTAATCACATTACCATCCATGTCAGTTTTCTTTTTAAAAACCCATTTACACCCTATGGGTTTTATTCCTTCGGGTGCCTCAACCAAAGTCCATACTTGGTTTTCATACATGGAATCCATTTCAGCCTTCATGACATGAAGCCATTTCTCAGACTCTGAACTCTTCAGAACCTCTTCATAGGTGGTAGGCTCATTATCTTCTATGAATAATACGTCATTCTGTTCACTCACGAGAAATCCATATCTCTCGGGAACAGAGCGTATCCTACATGACCTACGAATTTCGTGTGTTGTAGAAGGTTGAACTGTTACTTCATCTGTATGAGTCGCAGTTTCAGGTTCAGGCAGTTGATCTACGTCTGTTCGAGCATCTTGAACTTCTTCAAGTTCAATTTTGCTCCCACTGTCTTCTTGTAAAAGAAACTCTTTCTCTAAAATGACAGCATGCTTTAAAACAAACACCTTTTGTTCCTCAGCAAGGTAGAATTGATATCCCATTGTTTCTTTAGGATATCCTACGAACAAACATTTGTCAGAATTTGCATCAAGTTTATCTCGATCGTATCCGCTTCACATAAGCGGACAACCCCAAACTTTCAAATGAGTAAGATAGGGTCTTTTGTTAGTCCACATCTCATATAGAGTAACATCAATCGTCTTTGATAGAACTCATTTAACAAGTAAACAATTGTCTCGAGTGCATACCCCAAAAGGATTTGGTAACTTTGTAAAGCCCATCATCGATCGTACCATGTCTAACAAGGTTCGATTTCTCCTTTCTGCCACACCATTATCTTTGTGGTGTGTAAGGTGGAGTCCATTGAGATAAAATCCCATTATCTCTGAGATAATATAAAAATTGTTGGTCTAAGTATTCCCCACCACGATCGGATCGTAATGTTTTGATACTTTTCTCAAGTTGGTTTTCTACTTCATTTCTGAATTGTTTGAACTTTTCAAATGCTTGATTTGTATCTCATCGAATCTGGTACCCATATCGAGAATAATCATCGATAAAGGTAATGAAGTAAAGACAACCACTTCTAGCATGGATGGACATCGGACCACATACATCTGAATGTATTAGGTCTAATACTCCAGTCGCTCATTCACCCTTTCCCTTAAAGGGTAACTTATTCATCTTGCCTAATAAACAAGATTCACATGTGTCATATGATTCATAATCAAATGACCCTAAACTACCACTCTTATGGAGCTTAGCTATGCGTCTCTCATTTATATGGCCAAGGCGACAATGCCATAAGTAAGTTGATTTTAAATTATCTTGTTTATGTCTTTTCGTGTCATTGACATTCATAATTGGATGTGACATATCTAATATGAAAATTCCATTGCAGAATGTACCAGTACCATAGAGCATTCCATTCAAATTAATAGAACAATCATTGCTACCAAAAGTCAAATAGAAACCAGCTCTATTTAAACAAGAAAAAGACAATATGTTCTTTGTTAAAACAGGTACAAAATAACATTCATCCAGTTTAATTACAAGCCCACTGGGGAGTGACAAAAAATAAGTGCCTACTGCTAATGCAGCAACTCTTGCTCCATTTCCTACACGCAGGTCTAGTTCTCCCTTCATTAGCTGTCTACTGTCCCTGAGGCCCTGCATATCATTACATATGTGTGAGCCACAACCGGTATCTAATACCCATATGTTATGGTTAGAAACAGTATTAACCTCAATGACAAACATAATTGAAGAAGCCGAGGCATCTGATGCCTTCATCTGCTTCAATTCTTCTAGAGAGACTTTACAGTTTCGCTTCTAGTGGCCAGTCTTGCCACAACGGAAGCAAGTTCCTTTTGGCGCATTTTCTTTGGTTTTCTTTTTGGTTGCACTTCCTTTTGGTTTCTTAGACCTTTTCTTCTTCAGTTTCTTTTTCTTTGAACCAGAAGAAGTAGAGTCCACCACGAGCACTGACTTGCTATCCTTCTTGGTAGACTGCTTTGCTGTCTTGAGCAGATAGATCAGCTCAGGGATTGTTGTGGATATTTGGTTCATCCGATAGTTTAACACAAACTGTGAATAACTATCAGACAATCCAACCAAAATTAAGTCAACACTTAATTCATAATCCATAACAAAACCTAAGACGGCCAACCTCTCAATATACCCATTCATCTTCAGTGCATACTGCACTGCAGATAAACCTGGAGTCATCTTAGTAGTGAAGAGTAGCCTCGAGGTCTCGAACCTTTCAGACCGAGCTTGCTCATCGAAAAGCTCTCTAAGATGAAACACTATGGTATGAGCATCCATAGACTCATGCTGCTTCTACAGCTCTGGTGACATAGATGCGAGCATAATACAGGTAGCTATGTCACTTTCTTTGAGATGCTTACGATAAGCTTTCTGATCCTCATCAGAAGCATCGACAGCAAGTGGATCAGGAAGTGGAACATCTAGGACATAGCCCAGTTCCTCAGATCTAAGAACAATTCTCAGATTTCTCAGTCAATCGAGAAAATTAGGTACAGTTAATTTATTAGAGTCCATAAGTGAGCGCAAATTCACACTAGAAGACATCTTCAATCAACCTAAAGAGAAAGAGAGAAAGAATGTTAGAATAGAATTACATGCATGATCATAAGGACTTACATGACATGCATATGGCTCCCACTAGTTTCAAAGAATCCATAACCCTCATTACGAATCCAAGAAACACTATGACAAAAAGTCCTAGTGGGTTGATATCTGACATTGCTAAGAATGACCTTGGGTTTACCCAACAAGCCACCTTAGGTCAATCAGTAGGTATCGGTCATACCAATTGCATCATAGATATCCGACATTACTAAAAATGACCTTGGGTTTACCCAACAAGCCAACTTAGATCAATCGGCAAGTATCGGTCATACCAGTTACATCACAGGTGCAATTATCGACTAGTGCTATCAACTCATGATGTATACGCACACATTGGGTTATCAACTCTTAATGGGCGTACATCTAATGTACACTACCCAATTTCGCCTCTGTCAACGTTGGCCTTGAGTTTACTCAACAAATCAACGCTTCTAGTGAAAACCGACCCATTAATCCGAAAATCGTATTTCCATGGTTCGAACATATCCTTATAGAGTGAGCTTGGGTTTACCCAACAACTCGAACTTTATAAGAACTCTGGTTCTCCCCATATTAATAGAAGGCGTTAGTTTTCATATTATGTGTGAGGGAATTCAAACTCTGGTCTCATCCAAGCTGTAGGATTATAATCACCATGACTATATGGAATGATTTAGGGCATTTCATCAATTACATTGAGTCTATACCTATAATCATCCATCATCCCACCTTTTCATGTATTAGTCGACTTGTGCATGTGTTAATCGACTAATCTTGACTACTGTGCACGAACTAGTCGACTAGTGCATGTGTAAGTCGACTACTTGAGTATGCAAGTCGACTTATGCATGTGTTAGTCGACTAATATTTGGAATTGCTCTCATCGGCTAATTTTTCAATTCGTGTAGTTCAAATTCACAATACCAAGTGTAATATACTTTACTTTAATGTACCAAAGAAACACTTTCATTGTATCATGCTTACCATATATAGTCATACTATACATGAAATACTTGAAATCGATGAATACACTATTGTTCACTTAGATTTCTAAATAATTTTGCGAATACCAAATAATCTTCCTAAGTATCTCTAGGTAGTCTACACTTTATCAAGACTACTTCGGCACTGGTCACTAAATTGGTGACGGCCAAAACAATCAAGACAAGGAAATATACTAACGAGACGCTAATGTGACATATTTGGCATCCGAAAAGTTTTGGAAACCCAATTTCAAGAAAATCATTTTGGCAAGCATACAACATCAATGTAACATATTTTTAATCACATTAAAAATTATCCAAGGCATTGGAATTGAGAAATACACAATCAAACATTCCAAACAAAACAGTTCCAGCAACTTTCTCAAAACTGCCAAGTTCTGTCTTTTTCTTGAAAAATTCATTGAAACAATTTCAATAAATTCTGAGAAAATTACAGAGGTTACAAAATGTTCACAACCTGCTCCGTGAAATTTTCAGGGATTTATTTCCAACAAAAACTGAACCAACCTCAGCAACAAAGCCAATGTTGAATCTGTGTTCCTCAACACAGTTATTCCCAGCAGCACACAATAAATTCTCAAATAAATAGTAAATCACCTCGAAAACATTTTTCTATCCTCATAGACATTCATAAACATCTCAGAGACATTTCAATGAAAGAAAATCCAAAAAAAAATTTCTATAATTTATTCTCAAATTTATAAGAATGCCTGTTCAAGGAATGTGCACAAAGAAAGCAACCAGAACATTAGGGAATAAATTAGAAAAACCATATCAAATCACATTGATAAATTCTGTTCTTCCACAGACATATTCAACAACATCTTATGAACATATCTGGGTAAGAAAATTTTGAAAAAAATATCTCTATACTGATTTCGAAATTAACACAGTCAACATGCATCATCATCACAACCAATAGGCATCTCCAACCTTGTTATGATTTCTTCATTATATACGACACAAGTAGCTCTGATACCACTGTAGGAAAATCCCAGTGTGTGCATCACATACACACAGTGCGGAAAACAAAAATGTTTGTTCCGAGGCCTTCCCGAAAGCCAAGATCCATGTGTCTATATATCGAAATCAAACCATAACAGCCAAAGGAGACCGTCTCTAACGGTATCCACGCAGAGATCAGAGAACCTAACCGGGGCAAACCCTTTGATCTGGGAATAGCTAGAACAAGGGAGAGAGTGCTAGCTCTTACCTTGTTCTTGGAGCACTAAAGAGAAACGATGAAGGAGAAGCTTGGAGAGGAAAATGGAGAGTGATGATCGTGTGCCTTGAAAGAGAAGCATAAAAACAACTTTTCAAGAATCCTCTCTTATGCCAACGACATCAACTCTTTTTACCTTATTCTTTCCATTTGTATTTAACTATTAAAGACACATTAAAGCAAAGTTGGAGAAGCTTCCACTCCTTTCCACGTTAGCCTTATATATATATATATATATAAAGTTAAGTAATAAGTGTTCTCCTCTCCTTCTTCCACGTTATTCACACATATATATATATATATATATATATTAATTACTTAATTAATTAATAAGATATATATATGTATATAAATGCTGAAGTGGTCCAGTCACACTGGAGTCGGTCCTACCGGCCCCCGGTATGAAAAAAACACCGAAGACCTGTCACAGTAATATCGATGTCGCGATCTCATCGGGACATATCCCAATCTCATCGGGATCCATTTAATCCTATTGCTCTCCATATATTGGATCTCTATCCAATACTATTTTTCGAATTCTCCGAATCACTCTTATGCGTGTGACCCATTAGGTTTCCGGTTATGTTGGCCACTTAGATTAACACTTAACCTGAGCAAGTCATGAGCAGTATCTAGCAACACTTCATGACCCCCAATTAATCGGAAAGTAATTGGTTTGACGAATGAACCTATATTCATCACGAACCTTTCCATAGACAATTACTGTGCAATTCGTCCTTTCACCATGCTATACCCCACTTGGTTATGAGTATGGGCAAAGTGTCAACTCTTACTAGACTAACTACGTCAAATCTAGTCCAAGTGATATCAGTTCTTGTCCTGGGACTCATTACTTTATATGTCAATGAATACACTCCTCATGACATATCTACTCCGGCCAGAGATTTCCAAGTAATGAACCTGACAAGAGGCCATGGGTATCATCTTCTGCTATCACAGAAGTGGTGAATCCTCTATTGGTTACTCAATTACCTTCGAATACCTCAAGCTGTACCCAAGAACCACCCTATGAGCGACCTCTGTAAGGCAACAAGGAATGGAGTTAAAGCACAGAATCAGTATCCAAGATATCCTTGAGTACCTCAAGTCTAAGGATACTTGCATCATTGCTATGATGAGATTATTAGTGACATTAGAATAGGGCATCCATGTGATGATCTCATAGTAGGTCATCCAATGTACTTACTACCTCTAGTAAGCATTCACATCTCAACCCTAAATATCTCATATTTACAGTTTCTGAGATCCACTGCTTGATCAAATCAAGGAGCTTGACATGTGCTAGTCTTTTTGGATTACCAATGTCCAGTTTCAGTAATCCTACGACTAGGGATAATTTAGATACTGACATAATTGCACATGATAGGAATCTCAATAGTATGATCACATAATAATTTCCTTCATGCTATGTCATATATCATGGACTTCATTAATTTGTTTATAGATCAATATCAATTCATAAACAATGAACATCAAATTAATGAAATATGCCTTACTTTATTTATTCATAAAGTATGTACACAACTTTGTACAAAACGCGCTAAATGCGATTGCCTTTAGGGCACTACTCTAACATAAACATGACAAAAGTGGTAAAGATCTTGATCTTTTTGCTAAATTCTTTAAAATACATGGTATTTGTGTGCAATACATAATGCCAAGTACACAATAACAAAATGATGTGGTAGAAAGGCGTAATATAACTTTATTAGATATAGTTAGAAGTATGACGTGTAACATATCTTTACCCACTTCTTTATGAACATATGCAATAAAAATGCCATGTATTTATTGAATAGGTTTCCTAGTAAGGCAATTCTTGAGACTCCCTTTGAAATGTAGACTAGAAGGAAACCTAGTTTAAGGAACATAAATATTTAGGATTGTGAGGCAAAAATTAGGCATTATAATGCACATAAAAAGGAAACTGGATGGAAAAAATCAACAACTATTTCATTATTTATCAAGAGAAGTCTATAGACTATATATTTGATTATCCTAATCATATTATAAGAACTGTGGAAAACAGGGTTGTCAAATTCGTTAAACATGGAGAAACTAGTGGGAGTGAAACACCATATATAATGGATATTTAAGAAATAGAAGAGCAAGTCCTGAGGTTGTGCAAGTCCATATGGCTTGTACACATACTAAAATTGTTGTTCCATAAATTATTGAACTACTTTATGATCATGAAGAACAACAAATTAATGAACCCATTATTTATAATGAAATTGAACATGAAATGAATGAATCTACATAGAAAAACCACAATAAGTTATCATTAAAAAGGTCTTAAAAAAAAGAAGATCAGTTATTTATGATGACTCTATGGTATATACACAATTTAGAAAATGATTTAGTAATTGAGAATAACCTACTAAACTTTTTATAATCCATGAGTAGTGAAAATTCTTATAAGTGGTTTGATGTCATGAAAGATGAGTTCAAATCTACAGAACATAATGTTGTTTGGGGCCTTGTGGAATTTTCAGAACGATATAAGAGAATTGATTGTAAATGGTTCTTTAAGATGTGATTTTTCCTGGTAACCTAGAATGTTATAAGACCAATTTAGTTGCTAAATGATTTGATCAGAGAGATGACGTTGATTATAAGGAGAGTTTCTCATCATTCTTTAAGAAGGATTCACTCAAAATTATTATGGCTCTAATGGCACATTTTGATTTATAGTTACACCAAATGGATGTGAAAACTACCTTTCTATATAGGGGTTTAGAGAACAAATTCTATATAGACCAACTAATAGGGCTCATAAAGGCTGAAAAGGAACACAAGATGTGTAAGTTTACTTTTCTGGTTCTCTATGTTTTTGATATCTTGCTTATAGCTAATGAACTTGGTCTATTAGGTAAAACTAAGAAAATTTTCTCTACTCATTTTGAAGTGAAAGATATAAGTGAGGCAACATTTGTGATAGGAATAGAAATATTCAATGATAGCTCACAATGATTACTAGGTTTGTTTTAGAAAGCATATATTAATAAAGTATTAGAGAGATTTAGGATGGACAAGTGTTTAGCATCACTAGTCCCAATTTAAAAAGGGGATAATTTTAGCCTTATGCAATGTCTGAAAAGTGACTTAGAATGAAAGGAAATGGAATTGATTCCATATGCATCTGTAGTTGGGAGCCTAATGTATGCTTAAACCTACACAAGACCAAACATAAGTTTTACAGTAGGGATATGAGGGAAATATTAGAGTAATCTTGGTATGGATCACTAGAAAGTTGTAAAGAAAGTTTCGAGATATTAGCAAGGAACTAAAGAATGCGTACTTACTTTTAGTAATTTTGATCACCTTAAGTTGAGTTGATTAGACACCCAGATTAAGACTTTGCTATATAGATATAAGAAAATCTACTTTTGACTATGTTTATCTACTAACTAAAGGAGCCATCTCATGAAAGAGTGTAAAGCAGTTTATAATTGCTACATCCAATATAAGGGTTAAGTTTATGGCATGCTTTAAGCTATGATTCATGTTAAATGGCTATGAAACCTTACTTTAGGGCTTGGAATTGTCAATAGTATAGCCAGGCCATTAAAAATTTGTTGCGATAATTTTGTAATTGTTTTCTTCTCTAAAAAATACTTAGTATTCCAATGGTACTAAACAAATGGAACTGAGACTATTAGACTGTACTATTATATTGGCTTTTATTATATATTTGACACTCTTTACTCATTAATCAATTTATTGTTTCTAAAGTTTCTATAGTTGAAAAGAAAAACAATAGCATACTAGATTTGGCCAAATGGTAGATTTCAAAAACTTTTTCCGAAACAAAAAACACAGTGGAAGTATAATAACCAAATCAAAATGTTCAATCCATACATGATTCGTTATTAGAACAATAAACAACATAATAACAAGATCGAAATATTACTAACTCCTTTGTTACAACTTTAACTCCCCGTTGTGCTATCCTCTACTCACTATTATCCTCAACCAATCCGATCTACCACTTGTTCTCCTTGAACAACTTGGTTAAAAAGATCCTTTGGTGGGAAAGGAGAAGAAATATTAAAGAGGTTTTCCTTAGTTGAAAGAAAGAAAATGAGAGACTCTTCTCATTACCAATTTTGACAAAAGGAAGAAGGAGAAGGTGATTACCACTTCTTTCACTTAATCAAAATGAAAGAGAGAGCAATAAATGAGACCTTCTCATTTTTAATATGGCTAAATAAAAAGCAAGACACTCATTTTCAGTTAACAAATGAAAGAAGGGAGAGAGAACATCAAATGCATTAGTTCCTTCTTTAATCAAAAGAATGTTAAAAGGTTCACAAGTTTTTCTACATGCCAATATTAAAGGACAACCATTAAACCATTTAGTGATAAGATCATTAAACGATATAATGAAGATACCATTAAACCATTTAATGACGATGAAACATGATAAAAACTCACCTTATATTTAGAAATTCAATGCTAAATGTGTCGCCATAAAATTGAGCTACATGAAACCAAAAACTACATCATGTAGTTTCGATTTTTTCCCTCCTTTTTTGTCTTTATAAAATTTGTTTTAATTCAAATAATCTAATTAATTAAATCAAACCAAAATCCAGCCCAATATTAAATGTTCACTTTGGGCTTCTAATTAACACTTAGTTAGAGTAAACACAACATTTAATCATAAGCTTAAAACCCAATTCAATTAACTCTTAATTAAATTGTTCCGATATTATTATTCCGAATCTAATTTGGTGCTTTTCTTTTTTATTTTCTTTCTAGTAACCTCTATTTATATTTTTTACTTTGCTTGATAACCTTTTCTAGAAGCTATGTGAGAAATCTAATTGACTTATATAATTCAAGCTCTAATAAGCCCAGAATTAATTTAATCTCATTATAATTAATTCCAGCTTATTAACTAAATGTCATTCTACTAAAGACAATTAACTGAACTCTTGAATTACTAAATACTATGAGAACACATGTTTCAAAAAAGATGTCCAATTGTAAACTCTATTATGAGCCATATTATAGCCATCCGCAAAATAAAGGGTAAAAATTACCGTTTTACCCTTTTGCTGGTTTTCCTTCTAGATCTCCCGCTTCACTCTATATGGTGATTAACACACAAGATCTCATCTTGGTGTTGACTTGATGGGTAGCTAGTCCATCAAACCACTGGCGCCAGTTTAATCACCAATTTTTGTAAAAAACATTTAGAAGTGATGATATCACTATAAACTCTTTATTTGAGTGAATATTTCCTGATACATGTTTCAATTAATGATTCTAACATGCAGACACTGGATTGATACTCTGTAAAAATCTATTCCAATCATATCAAAAATTATAGTGAAATACATATGAGTTCACCACTCGTCAAGATTATGGCCCATAATACACGAATGCTAAAGTGTATGTTTTAAGCTTAAAGAAACGACCTACTTTATTCTTTAAAAACATACATGATTTCATATTCATTTAATAGTTCCATTATTGATAGTCAACTAATATCATGATATGAAACTCGTCATTCTTTGAAGTAAACTCTTTTACTTACATGGAGATAAATCTCAACACTACTGTCTAAATCATAATCAAACGACCAACTTGATTATTCAACAATGAATGAATTAATTTAGACTCTAATAATATACATGTTTCCTATACATCTCCACGTATATGTATATTACATAGAAAAGATTCTTTGTACCATATAACTAGTTATATTATGCTCATACAAATAAAACTAAACTCTTTTGTTTTATTAATAATAAATATTTTCATTACAAAATGTAACTGGAAGAAGATCAAGTTATATGTAAATACACTTACTTTCCAAGGCACTATATTTACATAACTCCAACATCTTTTCTTCTTTATATATTTTATTACGATGTATGATATTGAAAATAGAATTGAATGATAAATCCTATTATGTACTTCCCATTTATAATCATGATTAAATAGAAGGGCCATTATAGTAGTCCATGGTAGGGAGTATGTTGAACTAGTAATGTATAACCACCATAACCCTTATTAATCTTATATTTGAATATGATTATTGATGATATTAGGGTATGTGAATTATGACTATTATTATGCATTATGATTGCTTGAGTAATTAATGCAATAGACTATAGAAAGTTACATAATTCATATGGGAGAATGTTAGAAATTAATCCTTTAATTGACTCATGTTTTAAAAGAAAGTTAAGGGATTTAATAATTTAATGAATGGATCCTCAAGGGTTTGGCCCATTATAATGGAGAATTTTGAAACTGACTGATGGTTGTCATTTTATTAAGAGGAATATGGTTCTATCTATGCCTAATAATAAGTTTTTTTCTTCTTACAAAACATCATGATGAAAGATGATATAAAATTTTCAAGAAAAGATATAGATTGCATGAGAAGCCTATCGAAAATCCTTTTTGCATCACTGAGCTATGTACAAAGGTCAATATTTATAAGATATTATTTTGATATATTAATTAAAATGATCTCTTTTGTTTTGGATATATTTTAGTGCTTAAATAGGAAAATTAATTGTTTTTTATTTTAGGAAATGAAAAGTGGAGATTGCATAAAATTGGAAATTGTTTTTGATTTTCACCAATAATGCCCTAATTTAATGCAATCCCCAATTTTCATATCCTAAAACAAAACAAACATTATTTGCCTATTTAAGCACCAAAATATATTCAAAACAAAAGAGATAAGTCCAATTAATATATCAAAATAACATTTTATCAAATTCCCCCACACCAAACTCATATATTTCCTCAAGTATACATCAGTTCAATATGTCAATTATCTTCATAACAATCTCTCATCTTCTTTCTTTTTATCCATAAATATCCAAAAGTTAATTCACGTTAAAGGTTTAGGGTAAAATAGCAATCTACAGAATAAGCACTCATAGGACAAATTGTTAGAATTTAAACACAATATCTCATTAATTCCATCAAAATCAAATGAAACAAGACTTGACACCCTCTCAAGGATTTCACTTCATACAATCAAAGTGTTTAGGGTTCATTAAGCTCTCAAATCAAAGCATACTGAGTTATTTCCATAAACTTGCTCAAGAATCATATCTCCATCACCTAACAAAAATGAACTTAGTGCATACATCAAAGGGACTTTATAAGGTTTGTAACTTGGCTTAGCTAAAGTGTGACAAAAAGAAGATTTCTGGTTAAACAAATTGAAAGAAATCATACAAACTTATTTGTACAATTTTTCAACTTAAAATAAATTCAAAACTCATTTGATTCAATTAGCATCCCTTTCAATCACCCTTTATTTATCTTTTTCTTCTTTTTTCTTTTTTTTAAACAAGAACATCAAAGAGGAAATATTTTTTATTCTCCCTTAATAAAAAATTAAAATAATTCAACTTGAATCAATTAATTTACTTTTGATGGAAATAGCCAAAATCCTATTCAAATGAGCTCAATACAATTCCTTCAATTTAGGGGTTCAAAATCATTAAGGAAAATTACCTTCCTAAATGGTGGTGAATCCTAAGGAGAATGTGAGTGAAATGTCTTTAAGAAGTGGTAAGGAAATTGAATATGGATCTTCCTTAGAAATGAAGATAGAAAAACACGATGATGGAGAAAAGAAGGAAGAACTTCCAACTTAACAATCGATAAAGTTAAAAAAGGATTTATCTTCATCAATATCAATTAATGCATTTGGACTCCTTTACCTAGCAGGTTGGCTAGACCAAAAGAAGAGGAACATGAAAGAGAGATCCTAAAAACCTTTAGAAAGGTGCAAATTAATATAACACTTCTAGAATCCATCAGGTAAGTTTTGAAATATGCAAAAAAATTTAAAGCACTATGCATAAATAAAAGGAAGTTGAAGGAAAAGGGGAGAATAATTTTAGTTCAGAATTTATCAATCGTGATAGATAGAAAATTACTAGAAAAATGAAAAGATCCATCTATGTTTACACTTCCATATGTTAACGTTAATACGAAAGTTAGGTGCATCTATTAATGTCATGCCATACTTAATTTACTGAACTTTAAATATGAATTCTTTACAAGAAGCTAATGTGATTATTCAACTAGTTGATTGTTCTTATGTATGTCCTATTGGTATTATTGATGATTTTTAGTCTAAGTCAATGATTTGGTATTCCTAGTGAATTTTTTTAATCTTGAAAAAAAATGGAGATAATGTTGAACATTCAACTTCAATTTTGTTGGAAAAGCCATTTATGAATATGGCCAAGACGAAAATAGATGTGGATGAGGGAACTCTTTTCGTTGAGTTTGATGGAGAGATAGTGAAGTTCAATATTTTGAAGCAATGAAGTACCCTAATGATTTTCAATCCATTTATCATATGGTTATTATGGATTCATTTATGCAGGATATATTTAAAGATGAAAGTGTTGAAGATGAGTTAGACTTTAAGGCTAAAGCGGAAGTGAACGAGCAAGTTAATGGAACTTGTGAAGTTGTAGAACCATTATCAATAATGCTAATAGATTCAAAAACTTTGAATGATGAACTTACTAATAACTTATAAAAAAATCATACCTTTTATTTGCAGGCTCTAAAGATAGAGATGAAGGCCTTACTTGATAATCTAAAGTATATTTATCTAGGTGATGAAGAGTCATTAAGTATGATCATCTAAAAAAGGTTAACTATAGGGTAAAAGGAAGGGCTAATAGCACTATATGAGGAGTATAACACTGCAATTATGTAAATGTTTGAGAAGAAGAAAAAGCCCTGTCAAGCATAACAATGTTAAATAATTGTGCTTTTCAGGAGGCAACCTAAAAATATGATATTTTTTATTAATTTTGATTTAGTTTTATATTTTTCTTTTGATTATTTAAAAAATAAGTTTATTGGTTTATGGGAGAAATGTGTCTTAAAATTCCATAATATTAAATATAATAAGGTGTGATCACGTCTTATGTAATTTAATTTTCAGGAGTAAAGACCCTAAAGTTTCATAATACTAAATCTTATAAGGTAAGATCATACTGCATGTGATTTAGCTTTCTAGAATGAAACTCCAAAAATTCTGGAGTACTAAATCTCATAAGGTGAGATCACGCGTTACGTAATTTAGCTTTCTGGAATGGAACCTCTAAAATGCCATAAGGTGAGATCACACCTTATACATATTAGTCACCTGTTGATTTTAAGAAAACTTGTATCTATTTATTTATTTATTAAAATAATAATAAAATAACAACGTTATATAATTTTTTAAAAAATATTATTCTTATTATTAATTTTTTAGATAAACAAAACAACAAAACAAAACCCTAATTCTTTTGTTTTTTTTTTTCAGCATCCAACCTAAGTCATATCTTTTAGCAATTGTAAACATGCTAGCCCATGGCCAACCCATACTAGTATTGTATTAATGTTATATTCATTTTTCCTTCATTTTTAGTAATTACTTTTAGTTTCTCTACTTTCATTTTAATTATTAGATTGTTTTCATTAGTTTTTGAATTATTGTTCTATTTATACTTGTATTCATTATAGGACCTTTTAAAGATACTTGTAGGATGGCAATGAAAGGAAAGTCTACAATAAATCCAACTACACAAACTCCCACAGAACTTACCACAGGTACCCATCGCAAGCATGTTCAAATAACCAAAGGATATGTTAGATTGAGAAAAAAAGAGACATTTAGTTATGTGTCACTTGATACCTCTATGTCCACAAACACCATAGTACATCTACTTTCAAATGCTCACACCTCAAGGAAGTCTTATAATTTGTGCCTTATTTTATTGATTGTTTTTGTGAGATGTAAGTATCTTTTGCACATACTGGGGACAAAGTATGATTTAGGTGTGGGGCTTAAGAAAATATATATTATGATGAACTTTATGATATGTTCTTGAACTCATGAATAATATGATTCATATTTTAATTATTTTTATGATAGTTTTATAATTTTATGATTTTTGTTTATAAATTAACCTTAAGTTATGGTACATTTTCAATTTAAGAAATAATACATGAGAGAGACAAACATGATTATTGTTTTCATTAAATTAATTTAAGTATCTCATTGGATTTGTTAAATGAAAGTTTTCAAGAATTGATGAATTTTTTACATCTATGTGAGGTTTGATCCTAAGAGCATTAATCACATTTGTGTTTATACATATCTTTTTTATTGTATGTTGTCAAACATAGCTTTTTATCCTAAAACATGCTTTTGAATACATTTTGAGACCACATTTTTTATGAATTTGTATATAAACATGATAAGAGAACTTAGGATAACCATTTTTGACCTAAGCAAGCCTACCTTACATTTTATCCCTTGAAATCCAATTTGAGCCTTACCCTTGCTTTTCTTACATAGAAGCCACTTTTACCCTTCTTTTATTGATGTCCATAATAGTTTTGAACTCATAAATTGAAGGAATTGTATCAAGCTTATTTATATATGATTTTGACTATTTCTATGAAAGGTAAATTAGTTTATTCAAGTTGCATTATTTTTATTTTTTATTTTTTAAGAACTAGGGAAAAATATAAGAAAAGCAAAAAAAGAGAAATCTCCTCTTTGATGCTCTTGTTAAAAAAAGAACAAAAAGGGATTAAAAGGGATTTTATTTGAACCAAATAAGTTTCGGATTGATTTAAATTAAAACTTGTGTGGATAACTCCCTTTGATTTATCTATTAAGTTCATTTTTGTTATATGGTGGAGATATGATTCTTGAGTGAACTTATTAAAATAACTCACTATGCTTTGATTTGAAAGTTTAATGAACTTGAAACAATTTGAGTGTATAGAGTGAAATCTATGAGAGGGTGTCAAGCCTTGTTTCATTTAATTTTAATGAAATTAATGGAATGTTATGTTTTAATTCTAACAGTATGACCTGTAATCTCTCAATTGTTATTTTATCCCAAAACTTTAATGCTAATTAGCTTTTGGATATCTATAGATAACAAGAAAGAGGATGAAAGGTTCTTATAAGGACGATTGATGTATTGAATTGATATATGCTACAAGCATATATCAATTCAGTAGGTGTAGGGGAATTTGATAAGAAGTTATTTTTATGTATGAGTTGGAATTATCTCTTTCGTTTTGGACATATTTTGGCGCTTAAATAAAGAATTAATGATGGTTTTATTTTAGGAGATGAAAAGTCAAAACTACATCAAATTGGGACATTATTGGTGAAAATCATGAACTTTGGAAAAATGGACAAATTACTACAGTGGATAAGGCGAGATCAAACCTAATGTCAGATTCACTTGAAGAGTTGATGTTTAATTAGGAAAGAAGTTTCATCCCTATTATATAGGGATTTGAAATTTCTTTAGATGTGAATCTTTGCAAGATAGGATTAAACTAGGTTTAGAGTAGGAAAACAATAAAAAAATATATTCTCCCCCTCTCCATAATCATCAATTATCTTTCATCTTAGTTTTCTATCAATATTTCATCTTTCTTTTATCGTTGGTGTTGAAACTTAAGCCATATGTGGCTAAACTTAAATATTTCAATTCAAGAGGATTCAAAACTCTACTTGTAACCTTATGAGATTTTGTTCTAAACTTTTATCAATTTGATGCAATCCCCACTTTTCATCTCCTAAAATAAAAAAACATAAATTTTCCTATTTAAACACAAAACATATCCAAAATAAAAGAGATAATTCCAATTAATCTATCAAAATAACATCTTATCAATTTCCCCCATACCGTACTCATGCTTCTCCTCAAGTATACATCAATTCAATATATGAATTATCATTGTAATAAAATCTCATCTTCTTTCATGTTACCCATAAATATCCTAAAGTTAATTTACATTAAAGGTTTAGGATAAAATAACAATCAAAAGAATAAATACTCATAGGACATATTGCTATAATTAAGACATAGCATCTCATCAATTCCATCAAAACCAAATGAAATAAGACTTGACAGCCTCTCAGTGATTTTAGTTTTTATACTCAAAGTGTTTAAGGTTCATTAAGCTCTCAAATCAAAGCATACCAAGTTATTTTCATAAACTAGCTCAAGAATCATATCTCCATCACTTAACAAAAATGCACTTAATGCCCACATCAAAGGGATTTTACATGGGTTGTAACTTGGCTTAGGTAAGGTATGAAAAAAAAGAAGATTTTTAGTTAGACAAATTGAAGGAAATCATACAAACTTATCTGCACAATTTTTCAACTTAAATTAACTCAAAACTCATTTGAATCAAATAACATCCCTTTTAATCACCCCTTTTATTTTATCTTCTTTTTATTTTTTCAATTTTCTTTTTTTAAAACAAAAGCAGCATAAAGGAAATCTTTTATTTTACTTATCCTCAATAATAAATAAAAATTAAAATAATGCAACTTGAATTAATTAATTTACTTGTTATGGAAATAATCAAGATCCTATACAAATAAGCTCGATAGAATTCCTTCAATTTAGAAAGTTCAAAATAGTTAAGGATATAAACAACAAGAAAGGTAAAAGTGGCTTGTAATAAGGTTATTATGCAACAAAATAAAGGATAAGGCTCAAATTGGTTTTTTAAGGATGAAAAGTAACGTAGGCTTATTTAGGTTTAAAAAAAGGTCATCATAAATGCCCTTATCATCTTTATACACAAATTCATAAAAAATATAGTCTCAAAACATATTCAAAAACAAGTTATAACGTAAAAAGGCTATGTTTGGTATCACATAACAAAAAGATAGGTATGAGCACAAATGTGATAAATGCTCTTAGGCTCAAAGCTCACATAGGTGTCAAAAATGCATTAAGTCATTCACATTTTCAATTGACAAATCTAATGAGATACTTAAAATAATTTAATGAAAATACTAATCATGTTTGTCTCTCTCATGCATTATTTCTTAAGCCAAAAATGTACCCTAACTTAAGGATTATTTATAAACAACTGTCAAAAAATTACGAGGTTATCATAAGGAATAGTCAATATATGAATCACAATATCATGAGTCCAAGCAAAGCCACAAAGTTCATCATAATATAAACACTTAGTCCCCCACACCTAAATTGTTGGACCCCGTCTCCGAAGCCCAACATTCGGACCTATCCAGCGTAGAAGACCCACAACCGAACACATATGCTAATCACAAATATGGAAAAATTTTACTTTATAAAAATTCTGGGTTAGCTCTTGATAAAAAAAATGATCCCTCGGATCTCACGATTCCAACGCAACTGGAATCGCTCAATTCGGGTTAGGAATGAAGATGTTATGGTTAAAACACTATCTCGAAGAAAACAATCAAAACTGAGCACTACCGACTTCGGGTAAGCATTTGAAAATCTTAAAGGCTTAATCACTGATCGGTCTCTTCATAAAACTTGTAGTTTTATGCCTCTAGTTTAATTTAAAACAAGAATCGCTTTGCTCGGAGCTCTATAGCTCAAGATATTTTAAAAATTTTGAAGCATAGTCAGCCCTTATCAACTGATCGTCATGCTTCGTTTCAAACCACTATTTTCAATTTGAAAGAAAATCTGATAAGTCTAGTGTAGAAAGGTAGAAAAATCTTTTAGAAATCCAATGCTTCGAGAATGAGGTCGATCGGAGGTCTGTGCAAAAAGTTATGGCCAAAAGAAGGAAAAGGGGTCGTAAGACAAAAACAGACGATAAAATGAGACGAAGATGACGTCATCCTCAGCAAAAAAACATCAGATGGAGATGATGTCATCCTCAGCAAAAATCAGACGGAGATGAACAGTAACATCGTCTGATTTTTGCTACAGTAACATCGTCTGGTTTTTGCTACAGTGCATCGTCTGGTTTTTGCTACAGTACAGCTCCACTTGCAAAGGTCATAACTTTCCATTCCGAACTCCAAATTTAATAAAATTGGTGTCTATTTCATAGAGAAAAGAAAGATCTACATTTTTCATGAAGATCACTGACCCAAATTCCAACTCTATAAGGGTCAAAAATGGTCATAAAGGTTCTGTCTAAAAATCTGTCAATTGACAGCACCTACATTTAATTCTAACCACTCACACCTACCATTTTAATCCCTCATAAATAGCTTATAAACATCTTAGAAGAACCCTACAGCTCGCTATCACTCTCAAGGAGTCATAAAGCTCCCATACAATCCTCTAACAACACAGAAATATCAGAAAATGCAACATGCCCGAATTTACAAAACTTTTACAACTCCTAACCTTGGAAATTTTCCAGAAGCTCTTTCAAGGCAAAACCAATGAGACACCCAATGAAATCTCCAAACTTAAAAGAATGGTACACATGCTTCACATAGGTCACAAATCAACAAAAACATATAATGAAGAGAGTACTAGAGCTCTCATTCTCTTTTCCAATCATAAGAAAGATTCATGCATAGCTTTGGTTACATATTGGCATATTCATCAAAGTCAAGTACAAAACACAAAAGATGAGATGCTCAATGATCAATATGCTTACAAAGCTATTCCAAAAGCTAGTTATTAACTTAATACAAAAGTTCCTAAGTTCTTGGAGTGATGTCGATGCCTTGCAAGGTTCAACTCTCAACTTGAATTTTCACCGAGGAGGAGAATGGGGTGAGCTAACACGGCTCAGTGGCTAACAAATTTATAGCCATCACATAATGAGCCACACACACACAATTAATAATCCAAAGCATTAGCAATTTACATAATAGGTTGAAAACTCAACTTTATCACCTAACTCACAATTTACTCAACTCATCACACAAGGCATAACATAGAATCATCTTGCAACTAACACCCATCTTATGCATCATAAACACTTATAAATGATGAAATGCACACAATTGGCTCGAGAGTTCCATAGACACATGAAACCGAAGTTTATCTGTAATCACGACGAGTCCATTTTTTTTGGATCTCGTAAGCCTAAAGCAGCAGCCGGAGAAGGCTAATGGGGTCAACGTGCACGTGACTTCACAAAGGGTTCTCTCTCCCAAACACAATCAATATGCTCACATATCAAAACACAAGATTCACATTTTACGCTTATCGCACTCTTTCAAAGCATCAAAGTTCCATTCTTTCCTCTCAAAACACAAAATTTCATTTTCAATATGCACATAGTATAACAAGATAGCACACATAGGGCTTTGCCCATTACACAATAACTATAAAGATGTTACCCACCTATCGTTGGAAATCCGGATTCACGATTGCTCTTCCTCTCTCTCTTGAGTGAGGTTTCCTTGTTCCTTCAATAAAACACATTTCAAACTCATTGGAAAAGTCGAAACATTCAAGAATCGATAAATCGATAACGAAGTCTTAAACCTAACCTACCCATAGCCCATTTAAGCTAAAACAACCAACCCTAGCTTCGGAATCACAAAACCACTCATCTCTTCTTTCTTTCTTCATTCCTACACAAACCCTAACCTTCATTTCATTCCATTTCTTGAATCTAACTCAAAGGAAGATAGATACTTACCTTAAGCTCTTGATTTCTCTTCTTTTTCTCCTTCTTTATTCTTCTCCACAAGCCTCCCACGATTTTCTCTCTTCCTTTCTTCCTTGGCAAGCTCACGTTTTTCCTTCTCTTCTCCTCTCCTTTGGATTCTATGACACTCTCTCTTCTCCTCCTCTTCCTTTAACTCTTCTTTAATTCCTTTAATTCATCCTACACCAAAACTACATAGTTTTGGCTTTCCCCTTACATAAAGGCTTTTGGGCCTCCACCTCCCAAGACCTACTTCCACCAAACCCACTTATTATTAATCCTCCTTCTACTTAATCCATTTACCTAAGCCCATACTTTCCAATATTAAGCCCAAGCTTTCATTTAATTTTTAACTTCTAATTTCCAAGCCCAACATAAAAATATTTACATAAACACATAATTAAATCAATTAAGAAAAAATAAAATAATTAACGAATAAATCCATAAATAAATAATTAATTAATTCAAATAAAATAAAATAAAAATTTTCGGGGCCCAACATAAATTATACAATGTTCCTAATGTATGCATAAGATGCTCACATGTCATACTAATAATCAACAAATTTAAAGCACAAAGTGGAAGACCCCCCCTGAGGTGTGAGCATTGGAAAGGAGATGTACTATGGTATCAGTGGATATGGAGGTACCACCTTATGAATTGGAGCAGAGCATCCAAATTCTTTCTCAATAATTTTGCATTCCAATATTTTCAATCGAAAATGATACTCATATCGAATTGGTGGGGCCAAAAAATACAAAGGTGATGGAATGTTGCATTGATGATGAACCTCTCTAGGGGCAATCATAAGGTATAAAATGAAATGTTCTCCTCTGTTGCTTGAGTACACCTATCCTGCTTAAACAAGTCCTGTATAAAGGTTCCATCTTATAGGCAATATACATATTAGTGTCAATCATATAAAAAAAATTCAGATTAGTGGTTAGATGTGTGATAAAGGAACCAAGACATAAATTCTTGTTAGAAGAAAGAACAATGTCAAATTGCATTGCCAACCAAGAACCTAAATTAACTCATGCTTTATTCACCATACACTAAATAAATAACAACTTAGCTTTATGCAGGTACACACTCTAGCCTTCCGTCCTGAATAATTAAATACAAAGAAATGATGCATATAGATCCACTCTATATCATTAAGATAACTACCCTTAGATTTACTTGGATGATAAACAAATGGTCGAACTACATTAATTTCCATGCTTGAAAAGAATTAAACTTACCATAGTCCATGATAGATTCTTTATGTTGATTCAAATTAGCGTATTCTTCGTCCATTAACCCTAAGACCAAATTAAAATTAGTGATGCTCAGTTTGAATTCTACACCAATTAATTTGTACTATATCACATTAGGACTACGCAAAGTAAAATTATATGGTTTATCAAATTTAAAGGTAGTATCGAACTCCCTAGTTAATTCAATAAAGACTGAACAACAAAACAATGCAAGATATTTCCAACTCATGTTAATAAGCAAATTATCAATTTTTCTTTAATTTGAAAATCCTCTAAGGAGGAGTCATGTACATACTTACCTATATTAATATGTTGGTATTTAATAGCAATGTAACATTGTTTGCATTTTATAGTGTTGAAAGTGAGATAACCACGCAAGCCCAACTCAACTGGTGGCAAAAGAGAGTTGTTTTTTGCTATCCTAGCACAGTTCCTTTTGGTACTAATTTCATGGCTTATAGTAGACTGATGGAGTGTGGTTGCATTCACCAGCTACTTTTTTTTACTACAGTCCTAGTAGTAGCTTTAGAACGTCCCATAATAATGACAAGTATAAAAAGAAAAATATTCCAAAACATAATTAAAAATATAATAATTATTAAAATTAAAATGAAAGGAAAGCTACTAAAAGTAATTGACAAAAATGAAATAAAATAAATAAATAAAATAGAAATTTAAAATAATACTAAAACATAATGGTGGTGCGTGGCTCTGATTGGGCAAGTCTCCTACTAGCTATCATTGGTGGGGTTAAGTAATCGTTTGGTTGGTGTTAGCTACATAGTGAAATGTTGCAGGAGTGGAGTGCAGTGTGTTCGTGTTATTGACTAGAGCTTGGCGTTTTGAGGAGACATATAGATTGCATTATACTGTATGCTTTATAATTTACATTAACCATGTCTCCAAAAATTATAATAATAAAAATTTTAAATAACAAAAATTTATTTATTTTTATTAACTTTAATTTTCAAATATTTCATATATAATAATAACCATAATTAATATGAAAATATCATTTAATCATCATATAAAATTAAAATAAAAAACAATAGGAAGTATTTAAAATATTACAATCTTATCATATAATAAATAATAATTATATCAAATAAAAGAATAATAAATATCCTTAACTCTCTAACTATTACAATTTTAAAGAAAATTTGTGATGAGTAAATAACAAACTAGAAATGAAACCTAAAATAAAAACATTTACAATTATGTTGCATATATAGAATTTAACATATACATCAAATAAAAGTAAGAATTAAAAGAAGAGGAGAAATAATAACCTGAAACTTCATTCAATCGTCAAGGGAGTACCTGCTATAACTGCATTAATCTCAATTCTCATTTACTACAAAATCCTCATATTGAGAGGAGCCTCATTATCACTATCATTTAAATTCATTGCACCAAGTGACATTTTAATGCTTTCTCATTCAAGATTATCTTCCAAGTCACTCCCATCTATCGAAACTGGTTCCTTAAAAACCTAATCAGCTAAAAGATCGATATGATCAATGCAAATTAGATATACTGAACTACTTGTTTTATTAAAAGTTTGAGTATACAATAAAATTAAATTATTAAAATATTATAAGGAATTATATCTAACTTAATAATGATAAAAAACATATCTTTTCCAAAGCTTTAAATTGTATCAAATGAATATTAAGTCATTTAATATTTTGTGCTCCAATCTATTCCTTTTCTTAAAATGGATGAATTCAAATGTGCTCCATTTCTTTCACAGCCAATTGCACTGACAAATTGACTTAGAATTTGAATTGCAAACCTTTGTAATTCTAGAACATCACTTTGAAATTTGTCCCATTGAGAAAATGTAAGCCGTAAGATAAGAAAAGTAACATTATAAACAAATAAAGTGATAATTAATTTTCAAAATTTAACAAAAGTGAAAAAAATATATAATTGGATTAAGTTTTGCTCTTTGTCGAATAACAATTGGCATCCCAAAATTCCTATAAGACTCCTTATAAATCTCCATTTATGAGCTAAGAAGATCTTGCATCATTTCCTAGGAAATTATAATAGTTAATAGCATTCCCATATTAACTTCAACCTTTTTTATAAAACCTGGTTTGAAATAGACACTAGGATTAAAAAATGCCCCAACTGTAAGCAATGGAGAGTAAAGTTACCTTTCTCATCTCTCATTGATGATTGCAAGATAAGGTGTGTATAAAGAAGGCTTGTTTTTTCATATTGGCCTTGATTGTTTGCTTCTCCTTCTCCATGGCATCATAAAAATAACCCACTGTTACCTTTTCATCACTATTAGTCAAACGCAGCACCCTCACCAAAGGCTCACAAACTCAAATGACAAATTGGCATAAGGAACAAAAGTCAGTATCTTTAAGTATAATTATGAAAATCTCCAATCCAGCATTAGACCTAACATGCTGAGATGGAACCCACATATCACTTATAAAGATCTGTCTCAACTCTTTTTTATCATAACAAAACATTGACGTGATAAGAAATTTGTTGCAGTAGGACGACTCAAATTCCTACCATTGATAAAATCCATTCTCATTAAATTCAAGACCTATATATAATTATAGATAAACTTGGTCATCTTTTTCATTTTCTGCACAGGTTCATCAATAATAGGAAAATACCTAGCATCCCTTATATTTTTCATCATTAAGTCTATGCAATGTGCAGCACAAGAATTCAAAAAAAAGAATTAGACTTTCTTTGTAATCTTCTTCCCGTCGCTTTATAAACATAATCATTGTTAGTAATGAACTGAACAATATTTTCTGGCCCTACTTCATTCACAAATTCATTTAATATTTCAAATAAAGTATCAATATCCCTAACAAGGCCAGATGCATCAATAAACTTAAAAAAATTGAGCCCTTTGCGTAATAAATGAAAATTTTAAAAATAGGCTAATGTCTTTTATTTGTCCAAAAATTGCACATGATTGAACACCTCTAAGTAGCCTAATCCATTATTCTTTCTTCTAAATAAATTTTAATTTCATAAATTAAGCTATTCAAAAGTTTACCTCCTTAGTTATTAATAGAAGGAGTTTTGTACCCCAGACTGTAAGAGGCTATAACATCCACCATGGGCTGATAATAATAAGACTAGGAAGCATTGAATGTTATCCCTAAATCATACCACTATATAGCCATTGTCACGTCTACATTGTAAGCCACTTCTCTTTATTACATAGCACTATGAATTGAAGGCTGAGCTCTAGAAGTTGTTGGTAGTTGAAAAAGTTTTGACACATGCCTTTTTCCTTTCCTATCATCAAGTTTAGATGCAACATTCACTTCTTACTGAGAAGGAACACTACCACCATCATCATTTCCACTATCATCATGAACACCAATGTTGAGCAAGTTTTACCTAATATAAAACTCTCAATATCCACAAGTATGCAGATCATAAACTTGTCGTAATTAAGGTATCGATCCCATGGGAATTACCTAAAACTAAATGAACCTACCTTTGTCTAAGGTTTTAAAATGTGATTTAAATGAAAAGAAATAACAAAAATTAAAGAAATCAAACAAAGTTGAACACTTAACCACTTAAAAATGAAATGTCATAATAAAGCATGAATGATCAAATATGAAAGTCTAGGATTCATTATGTTGTTATTTTGTTCCTTTAACCATTTTTTATTCAATTTAGTGTCAATCCTAGATTTTTGAAGGGTGGGTTTGATTATTCTCTCTCAAGACTTAATCAATTAAACCTAATTAATTATCCTAATTGATTATGAAATTCCATATTTGCAACCTCTCAATTCACAAAAATAGCCTAACATTTTCAAATATTTCTTAAGCAATCTATCGGATAATTTGGTTCTCAAACAAGATCTCTCCTCGTATGATTATCAATTTGATATTTGCATGACTTATTAGTTGAATATCATTACCTAAACTAATTAGATCACTTTCAACTCACTCTCTGGATTTATTGTCGAAGTATAGACAAACATAAATATCACAATACCTAAAATATTGTATTGAAATCAAAAGTGTTCAAGTCACAAAATACGTCAATAACAAATCCTAATATGAAATTAAAACATCATCAATGTGTATATCATCTTCCAATTCAGTTTAGACATCAATTTTAATGAAAATAACAAAAGGAAAAAAGGAAAATTTCAATTTGGAATAAAATCTACAAATTTGGAAAATGCTAGACAATTGATGCTCCTCTTGATCTTCCTTATATTATTTTCAATTTAGTAAAATGGTGGCTGCTCTTTTTTAATGTTTTATCTTTTAAATTTTGAGGCTTCTATAGGTTTACCCATTTAATTTGGTTCCAAAAATGGCCCCAAAATGTTAAAATTTTAAAAAGATTCATCCGTTGGAAAGGCCAAAATTCGTCAGAGTTGCAATCTATGCTCTCTGTCATGATCGTGACAAGCAATTCACAATTGTGACCTACTTCCATACTTGAAATTCTTCTCTTTTCTTCAATATCCTATTTCCATATACTCGAACATGTATCACAAACCTCTTGAAACAGAAAATTAAAATCCAAATCATGTCAAAACTAAACAAACATTTAGAATATAAGCAAACACTAATAATAACATAGTTCTAAGTCTTTATACATGATAATCATTTAAGAAATACTTGAAAGCACACTTAAAAATCTATCAAAACATAGTATACTTTACACCTATCAACATCCCCGCACTTAAACTTGTACTTTTCCTCAAGCAAAAAAAAAACAAACTGAAGCTGAAATTGAAATTGAAACTAAAACTAAAACTATAACTAAC
Organism: Erythroxylum novogranatense; assembly: GCA_029891385.1. NCBI lineage: Eukaryota > Viridiplantae > Streptophyta > Magnoliopsida > Malpighiales > Erythroxylaceae > Erythroxylum > Erythroxylum novogranatense. Next base: position 60,198,570 of record CM057233.1, read on the forward strand.
CAAACAATAACACATACATTCATGAATATGCAATAATGATATAATGGCATCTAAACCTCAAACAAAAATCAATCAAGTTGTTCCAACATATTAACTTATGTAATCTAGGGGTAAGCACTTTGGATTGAGTATAAATACTAATCATGTCAGATCCTACATTAGTTAGAAAGGAGAACGAAGTACGGCTTATAAGGGTATGGATACCTTTCCATTACAAACGCTTTTTTCACGCCCTAACACATCGGATCCCATCAAAACTCTGAAGTTAAATATGCTAGGGTAAGAGTAGTACCAGGATGGGTAACCTCCTAGGAAGTTCTCGAAAAAAGCTAAATTGTGAGGGCTTGGCTAGGCTAAGACCCAAAGCGGACAATATCTGTGAGCGGGTGATCTGAGCTATTACAGGTGGTATTAGAGCTGATACTCGAACTGTTATGCCAGTTAGGCTAGGGCCCAAAAAAAGTTGGCCCTAAAGGGGGTGGAGAGTGTGAGATCCTACATCGGTTAGATAGGAGAATGAAGTACGCCTTATAAAGGTATGGATACCTCTCCATTATAGACGTGTTTTCCATGCCCTGACGCACCGGATCCCATCAAAACTCCAAAGTTAAATGTGCAAAGGAAAGAGTAGTATCAGGATGGATGACCTTTTAGGAAGTTCTTGGGAAAAGCAAAACCGTGAGGACTTGGCTAGGCCAAGGCCTAAAACAGACAATATTTGTGAGCGGGTGATCTGGGCTGTTACAAATCAAGAACTTAACATCATATTCATTCATATTAGGCACTTGTATACACACATTGATAACTAGTAGTCAATCAAAATTGCAACTACATTAAGTAGTTTTTCATGAAACTTCTTTCTATTTTCAAAGATCTGTATGGCTTATTTAAACAACATTTTTTAATTTTATTGAACATTGACCTATTTTTTTGATGCGAAGGAAAACATTTTTGTTGAATTTGCCCCAGTTACTCAATTAGGTCATGTTTTATGAATTAGCTTTGTTGGAATGTCATTCTAGCCTTTTGACATAAAGGCAAAAATTTATGATGAATGTCCCCCAATTACTCAACTATATCACATTCTCAACTATCTACTAGCTATATTCATAACCTGAAGGCCAGCATAATAGTTAAAGATACACACATTTTTTTCACATTTCATATAGCCTACCTCATTTCTTTTAGCTAATCATCTTTACTAATGATTCTACTGATTCAATTGACTTATAATTATAAATATATGTGACAAATTTCATAAGGTGAACGAACTGATGTCATATCCTAATCAACATGCATATTTAACCAAAGATACCTAGAACACAAATTCCACACAATTCACACTTATGCTCACACCATATCAGCCTAATCAAAAATTAATAATATGGCATGTAAAATTCACACTCATGATGACAATAATAATGTAAACCTCCCCACACTTGGACAACACATTGTCTTTAGTGTGATAGTGTCCACCAATAACACATAAAGGAAATTTAAAATGACAAGTGAAAAAAGAAAAAAGGTTAGAACATGAAACCTATCAAGGTGATCGAGATGGTGCCAATGTTATTATTAGAGATAAAAGTGAATACCTTCCCCTAGCTTTCCTTTTCATCATGTTCTATTCCTTCAGTTGACTCCTAAGCTTGCTTCCTTAACTTATAATCACTCAAAAAGACAAGAAAATTTGCAATCCAAACCCTTATAAGAACATGAAAATTAAAAGCTAATTATTAGAATTCAAAACAAACCTAACTACACAATAATTAAAATCTAATTACCAAACATACTAAGTTATGGTCATTAACTTGACCTTGTATCCTTCAAATCACAGTCGGGATTAATTATAAGTGACTTGGCCCTACCTATTTTGGTCAATATCATATTAGTAGCTTGTAAATAAGCTATATGTTGTGAGATAATCAAAAGATCATAATCAATCAAATAAAAAAAACCAAGTAACTTCAATGATGCCTTTTTCAGTAACAAAATGTCAATAAAATAGTGAATAATAAAACTCACTAAATCGTCTCTCAATTTAGCAGTTTGACTTTAATCAAGGTGAACTGTTCTCTTTCTTGCTCAATCACCTTCGTCTCCACTTCATGATAAAGACGTATGTATCTTCTTCAACCTCTATATCCGTTATCATCTGTTTGTCATTCTCTTCTTCATTAGCTTCTTCAATAGATACTTCCTTACATTTTTCAAACCTAATCTCCATTGTCATCTGTTCTTCATGCTCTTGCTCCTTTAATGATTCAACTTTATCAATATTAAATTTCATTTGTTCATCTCTAACCTAAAGGATAAGGTTGTCTTTATAGACATCTACCAAGTTTTTCCAATGTTCAAAAATGGTATATCAAGAACTAGCAAACAATTTTGATCCTCTTCAAAGTCTAGCACAACGAAATCCACAGGAATTAAAACTTGTCCACTTTTATAGCATATCCTCCACCAAACCTAATGATTTCTTTATCGATTAGTATGCCAAATAAATACATATAGATTTTGGCTTCACATCTTTTAGCCCCGGTTTCCTAAAAATTGACAAAGGCAAAAGGTTTATACTTATGCCTAAGTCACATAAACAGTTTGAAATCTCTAAATTACCAACTAGAAAAGGTATCGTAATGTTCTTTAGATCTTTCTACTTTGAGGGCATATGATTGGTAATTAAAGAGCCACAAGTTTCTATCATGGCTACTATCCGGTCATCTTCCTAAGTCCGCTTGACATATAATATGTCTTTAAGGAACTTTGGGTACCTAGGCATATGTTTCAACACTTCCATAAAAGACAAGTAAGTTTGTCATTTATTTAGCTTTTCAATAAACTTTGCGAATGGTACATCCAATTCATTCATGTAAAGTCTTTGTTAGAATGGTATTTTTTGTGAGTAAGGTGGAGGAAGAGTATAGGAAGGGTCCTCATTCTTTTCTTCATCCTTTTTTTCCTCTTAGTCTTCTATAAGGTGGGTCTTAGTTTGTCTTTTTGTTGGCTCTTCTAGCTCTTTCCCACTACTAAGTGTGATAGCCTTACATTGCTTTCTTAGATTTACTTCCATATTGCTCAAAAAGTTTTCCACACTTCTCTTACAAAAGTCATTGGAAAGTTGACCCATTTGAACGTCTTGGTTGCGAATAGAAGAGGCATGATCTTCCGTTACTTGTTCAAACTTCCCTTCCTATCTCTTTTAGGCCTCATCCATATTTATATGCCTGTCTATGATCTTATTCAATTTAGAATGCCATGAACTAGACTCGTCTTGTTGAAATCGTAGTAGTTCTTGATTTTCCATTTGAGTCTTTACATTGTTAGGCCAAAAGATATCTAGGTGGTTCTATCACCTCAGATTGAAAGTGTTTAAATTAGGATGATTACTTCCCCGAACAAAAATTTACTTCATTGAAGCTCAATTGCTCCACATTGATGTTTTCCACTAAGAAACAATCAGCTGTGATATGACTCTCTCATCCATATAGTTCACATCCTTGCTAGATTACCTTGAATGAAGAAAACAAGGAAACTATTAAGTTGTTCAATTCCATGGTGAGGTCTTTGATTTTAACCTATAACGTTGTCACTTAATCTACCATAATAATTCCTTCTAGATCTAGGAAGGTTGACTACTGTCTACTTTATTTCAATGTCCAAAGATAACTATTGTTTGCCATCACTTTAAACAAATTATGCTTCGCTTGCATTGGTATTGAGGTATTGACCCCATGAGGAATTAGTTAAAACTAAATGAACCTAATTTTGTCAAAGGTTTTAAAATTTCATTTAAATGAAAATAAATAATCAAAATATAAAGAAATAAAAAAATTGAGCACTTATCCACTTAACAAATGAGCTGCCACAATAAATGTTGGACCCGAATTTTTTTCAATTATTATTGATTTATTTGTTTCATTATTTTTATAATTGATTCATTAATTTGATGGGTATAAATAGAGATTTTAAATTACATGGAAAGATTTGAAGTAAGTCAGAGTTAATATGGTGTTTAAGAAGATTAAAGGAGTTATGAGGTAAATGAAAGAAGGGGCAAAATGGGAAGACCAAAAGAGAGGAGGGGTATTTTTGGAAGGACAAGACCAAAATGTGATCTTATATTTAAGAGAAGGAGAAAACATGAATTGGGATAGAATAAAGAGAAATAAGAGAGAGAAAGAAGAGATATTTCAGTGGTTGAGAGAAAAGAAGAGAGTTGAGTTAGGGTTTCAATTTTCTTAGCCTTCAAGAGAGATTTTGAGATTGTTCAAGAAGAGAAAAAGGTAGAGGAAGAGAAGAGCTTCCATTTGAGCCAAAGATCGCTTCATTTGGGGAAGAACCAAGGGGATCAAAGAGGCAAGAGGAACAAGAGAAGAGACATCTTTGAGCAAGTTTTCAAGCAAGGAGACTAAGGTGGGTTAAATGTTTATAGTAGAGTTATGAACCACAAATGCTTTTCCAAATCAAGAAAATAGAATGTTTTAAATTACTTCATAAGTGGTGCATTTATTACTCTTTGAATGATTAGAAAAATCTTTATATGTTTGGTATATGAATTTTGTTGATGAATTTCAAAATGAAGATGGAAATGCTTTGAAGCATTTTATGTTATGCCATGAAACATGTCATGGCATTTTGTGTGAATAAAAAGATGTGAAAGCATGAAAATATGAACACATGAGAAAAAGATTTGAGCATGAATATGTGTTTTTATTTGGGCAAGAGAGGAACCCGTTTCATTAGTCACGTGCACATTGACCCATAGCCTTCTCCTAGCTACCTGCTTGAGGCCATGAGATCTTGAGAAATCGGACTCATTTAGTTCACGGTGTAAATTTTGGTTTCTCCATTTCATTCCACGGAACTCTCGAGCCATTTGTTTGTGCATTGCATCATTGAGTTGTCAAATTTGTTGCATAATTTGAGTGTTTTGTTATGTTAATGTGATGATACTTTAACTGAGTTTTGAACAAGAATTGTGAATTTGACTAAAAATTTGAGAACAAAACGTTTTATAAATTCACTTTGACTTTTATAAGACAAGAAACATTTCAACGATTTTGCTTATTCTTTATTATAAACTTGTTACCCATGAGCTTTCAAGCTCACCCCCTTTTATCCCCTCTTCAAGTAATAGCTAAGAGATCAAGTGATCAAGAGCCTAAGGGAATATCTTTATATTTATTTATTTTGTATTCAGAGTTGATTTTAAGAAAGCAACAAGTTTGTTGTTCAAGAACCTTTGATAATTTGAGATTTTGAGACGATGATGTAATGTAGCATGGAATGGCATTAAAGATTTGTAAAACTTTATTGTTTTGATATTAATGAAATGTGAATGGTGCATGGATGATGTGAGTTCAAGTTAGATATACGTGAAGAAGTAATCAACTTGAGTTGATGATTTTGGAATATACATATATATATATATATATATATATATATATATATATATATATATATATATATATATATATATATATATATATATATATATATATATATGATATATATATATATATACATATATATATATATATATATATATATATATATATATATATATATATATCTCTCTCTCTATATATATATATATATATATATATATATATATATATATATATATATATATATATATATATATATATATATATATATATATATATATATATATATATATATATATATATATATATACATGTATATATATATATATGTATATGTATGTATGTATATAAGTATGTATGTATGTATGTATATAAGTATGTATGTATGTATGTATGTATGTATGTATATATATGTATGTATTTATAATTAAACGAGATACTATGGAAAGGAAGATAGGAATTATGAATGATCAAATGTAGTTGAAGGTGATGAGGCAAATGAGTTGAGATTTGAAGAGTATAATGAAGCCAATTTGGTAACTGAATGGTTAAGCTCAGGACATTCCAAGTTTGTGAAATGAGAAATTTCAAGTCTTCCATAGGGAAAAATTCATGTTCTGAGTTCAAGGGAAAATCTAGAATGATCTAGGTTGAATTTGGCAAAGTTGTCTCCATGGAAGTTGTAGCATAGCTTTCTAGCTTTCCAACGGTATATAGTATGAAAGTTTTGGATATCAGAATCAAAAGTTATGGTCCTTATAAGTGGAGATGCTCAGGAGTATAAGACGTATTGTCTGGTGATGACGTATTGTCTGGTGATGACGTGTCGTCTAGTGAGGACGCATCGTCTGGTAAGGACGTATCATCTGGTAAATATGTATCATCTAGTGATGATGTATCATCTAGTGATGACGTGTTGTCTAGTGAGGACGCATCTTCTGGTGAGGATGGATCGTCTGGTGAGGATGCATCGTCTAATGAGGACTATCATCTGGTGAAGACCTATCTTCTGATCAGGATGCTTCATCTGGTGAAGACATATCATCTAGTAACAATCTATCGTTTGATGAGGATGCTTCATCTGGTGAGGGCGTATCGTCTGGTGAGGACGGATCGTCTGGTGAGGATACTTCATCTGGTGACGTCATATAGTCTGGTGATGACGTCATTTCATCTGGTGCACTGTTCATCTGACCCTATCGTTTGTTCTAAATTCGACTCTTTAGAATATAGACTTTGTCTTTAAGGTCTTCATAAAAATTTTAGATTTTGAAGTTTTCAAACCGTATAAAGAACACCTTAATCCGGCCTCTCTTGTGAAAGTTATGACAATTTTCTCAATTTGTCTGACCCTTCGTCTAGCTTCATCTGATCCTTTCATGTGGCCCCACTTTGGACCCCACAAATGATAGAATTTGTCTTCAAGGTCTCATAAAGGTTGTAGATCTTGAAGTCCCCTTTGGAACCATCTAAAGAAATACTTAATCCAATATCTCTAGAGAATGCTATGTCAATTGCAAAATATCTTCTATGTACTGTTCATAACCTTCTTCTGGTCACTATTTATAATGTATCGTTTGGTCCAAATTCTTTAGATGACAAAATCTCACTTCAATGTCTTCATGAAAGATGTAGATATTGAAGTCCTATTTTGAACCCTTTAAAAATGACCTTAATTTGATATCTCTAGAGCAAGTTATGCCCTTTGTCCTGAAATAGGTTCAATATAATTGAGGACAAAACTGTGTTTGATTTCCTTCAACCATAACTTTGTTATTCAACCTCCAAATGAGATTAATCTTGTGTCTAAACAAACTAGATACATAGAGATAGAAATCATTTGAAGGAATAGAATTTTAACCTAGTCCCTAAGGCTTACAATATCTAGATGGAAGTTGAGCATAGAATATTTGCTTCAGTATAAGAATGATTCAAAAAATAAGGCTCGACATTTACAGTATCAGAGAATGAAGATGAACCGAGAATGACTAATGAGGGTTAATTGGAACAAGCCCTAACTCTTAGAGTTCTAAACCACATCAAATGATTTTGGTGTCATTAGAAACTTAAGACAATGGGGAACAAAGGTTTTAAAGAAGTCAATTTGTGATTCTAGTTTGAGGTTTCCCAAAATCTATTATGAAGTTGAAAAAATGTGTTTGCTCACATTCTATGATTCAATCCAGCATACGTCTTGTGACTGCAAATGTTGGGTTGTAGAAACGGGGTCTAACAATAAAACAAGAATGATTAAATATGAAAGTCTAGGATTCATTCTATCGTTATTTTGTTCTTTTAACCACTTTTGATTTAATTTAGTGTTGACCCTAGATTTTGAAGGGTTTGATTATTATCTCTCAATACCTAATTAATTAAACCCAATTAATTATCCTTAATTGATTTTGAAATTCCAGATTGTAATGTATCGATTCACATAAATAGCCTAATGTTTTCAACTAGTTCATAAGCAATCTATCGGATAATTGGGTTCTTACACAAGATCTCTCTCTCTTTTTAATTCTCAACTTGATATTTGTGTGACTTACTAGGTCGTTAAATCTCATTACCTAACCTAATCAGATTACTTTCACCTCACTTTCTCGATTTGTTATCTAAGTATAAGCAAACACAAATATCACAACACTTAAAACATTATATTGAAATCAAAAGTGTTTAAGTCAAGAACAAATCCAATGTGAAATTAAAACATCATCAAAGTGTATAACATTTTCCAATTCAGTTTACACATCAATTCTACTGAAAGTAACAAAAGGAAAGAAGGAAAAACTTGATTTGGAATAGAATCTACAAATCTGGAAAATGTTGGACAGCTGATGCTCTTTTTAATCTTTCTTGGATTAATCTCAATTGGTAAGATGGTGGCTACTCTTTTTTAGTATTTTATTTTCTTTAATAGTTCTTGAGGCTTCTAGGGTTCTTTTGAGTTTATCTATTTAATTTGATTCCAAAAAATAACCCCAAAACGTTAAAATTACAGAAAGAGTCGCGTGTTAAAAAAGTAGAAATTCACTGGAATTATTATCTTTGCTCTCTGTCACGATCGTGCCCCACTTCTATACTTCCAATCCTTCTCTTTTCTTCTATTTCCTTTTTCCATACACTCAAAAACGCATAACACACCCCTTAAATCATAAAATTAAGATCTAAGTCATGTCAAAACCACACAAGCACTTAAAATATAAACAAAAACTAATAATAACATAATTCTAAGCCTATATACATGATAATCATCTAAGAAATACTCAAAAGCACACTTAAACGTCTATAGTACAATTTACACCTATCAATCGACAAACAAATTTCCATTAATTCATAATCCAATCTCTCCCTTCTGTGTTTCTTATGCTAATGTTCTTTAAGCAAAGTTTTCATTTGTCACTTCAAATCATTGCTCACATTTTTACATGGTTACACATCTCCTTTAACCCTAGCTAAATGTTTTTATAATCTAGTGATTCCTCTACCTTTCAAATGCTTATAACAAAATAAGAAAATAGTATGGTTCCTCATACCGAGCACCATGCAGCATAAGCCCAAGCTAGATTATTGTATTTTCCTGAAGCAGTTGAATGATCAGAGAGTACTTAAAATTGCTTCCATTTATTTGTAAAGACAAATCAAGACATATATCAACATAAAGAACACATAATTTCATTGTCAACTACTATAAAAAAAAATATGTATTGTCTAACTCAAAAGTCCAAACTATCACCATTACACAATACACTTATACATCTTATATAATATAACTCATTTTGTATGATTACATCATACATAATTTAATTTCATCTAACACAATTAAAAATAAATCAAAACCAATAACTTAAGAATCCAACATACACAATTACATAATACCCATGTCCATCTTATATAATATGCTCATTTTTATGATTACATTATATAAAATTCAATTTCATCCAACACAATTCACAAATAAGTGAAAACCCTAACAATTCAATAAATCTTATATAATATAAGTCATTTTATATGATTAAATCATTCAACCATAATCTTAAGACACTCATAACTATAAAATATTCAACTTCAATAGTAACTCACAACTATAAGTTTACAACTTACTTTATGCAATCTCATTATTCATCTATAAATTTCTTTTATTTATACAATTCAATTTATAATGCTTGTAATTAGTTTGTTTTCTTAACTAATTTTAATGAATATTTTCCTAAATTTATAATTCCCATTTTGATTTAACAATTTTTCATTCACCGCTCTAATCAACATTCTTAGTTTCTTACCCAAATTTTCCAAATTCCATTGAATTAATTTTCTTCATAAATTGACAACATCTAAATTATATTGAAATTGAATTAACTCACACAACAATTCCAAATTTCAAATTCAAATTTTCCATTAATTTTCTTCATAAATTGACAATGTCTAAATTATGTTAAAATTGAACCAACTCACATAAGCAATTCCAAATTTCAAATTCAAATTTTCCAATCCATCAATTTTCCAAGATGTTCACGCAAACAATTTCACACCATCTCACACAAACAATTCCAAGAATTTCAGGATTTCCAGCATTTCCATTAATTCTAATTTCCAACAATTTCCAACAATTCAATTCCACCCATCACAAAACATACATACACAACCAAATATAATGCAATTGATATTCAGGTTTTAGTGAAAAAAACACACCCAAAAAATTAAAAAAAACTATTAAATGTCTGTCAGTTTGGTTCAATTTAGGTCGAGTCAAGTTTGGATATGGATCTCAATTATTAAAATTATAGATTTGACAATTTTGGTAGCAGTGTATGGATGGAGGTAGCATTGGAAAGCAATGGTGGCTACTATAGGTGTAGTTTGGTAGTGGTGAGGAGAGTGGTGGCCTATGATGACCATGACTTTATGAGGTAAGTGGAGGAGAGTGGTGCGACAATAAGGAGAATGGAAGCACAATCGCAGGAGATGGAGAGGAGAGTCATTGCCAGAGAGGGAGAGGAGAATGAGATAGAGAGAGAGTGAGAGAGTGAGAGTTAAGACATTGAGAGAGAAAAGAGAGAGAGAGAGGGAGGCAAAAGCAATCAAGGGGTTATTCTTGTTAAAAAAAAAATTTTTTGTAAAAAGATCCCTACATTTTTCCAAACATATGATATCGACTAGCATCGGTACCAATGACCTTACCCAAGAGTGTTGTTTTGTACTCTTTTTTGACTGCTACCAGTTGATACAGTACAAAACCAACAACACTAGTCTATGGTGGGTTCATGTTTTTTACAAAGAGAGAAAACAAATTAGGGTTTTTTAATTTAATTCAAAATTAAATAATAATAATTAATTAAATTTTAATTTTTAATTTTAATGTTTTAATTAACGTTTCTATTGCACTTTCTTTTAAATATTATATTTCAATTTTTAAAAATAATTTTAAAATAGGAAGAAAACTTAGGTTCCATTCAAAAAACTAAATCACATAAGGCATGATCTCACCTTATGAGATTTAGTATTATGAAATTCTGGTTACAGAAAACCAAATTGTTACATGATAATATGATCTTAAGGAAGCAATTTGACATTAGTTGGAAAAATTTTGTGTTCATTCGTTGTCCATTATTTATTGAATAAACTAAAGAGCTTTATACTACCTTTAAATTTGATAAATCGAATAATTTTACTTTGCATAGTCCTAATGTGATACAGTATAGATTATTGGGTTTCAAATTCAAATAGAACTTCAATGATTTTAATTCAGCCTTAGGGTTAATAGATGAAGAATATGATAATTCGACTCAATACAAAGAATCTATTGTGGATTATGGTGAGCTTAATTCTTTTCAAGCATGGAAATCAATGTCTTCTAACCCATTTGCTTATCATCCAAGTAAATATAAGGGTAGTTATCTTAATAGGATGGAGTTGATGTATATGCAACATTTCTTAGCTTTTTATTATTCAGGTTAGAAGGCTACAATGTATACTTGTACTAAAATGGAATTGTTCTTAATTCAATAGCATCCTTTTTAATCACTTTTTTTTCTTTTTTTATCAAAAAAATCACAGAGGATATTTCTCTTTTTTTATATATACCTATCCCCTATTTTATTAAAGAAAATGAAAAATCTAAACAATGAAAGTTGAATCAACTAATTTACTTTTCATGGAAATAGTCAAAATCCTATGCAAATAAGCTTTAAACAATTCCTTCAATTTTGGGGCTCAAAATTATTAAGAACATCAATATAAGAAGGGCAAAAGTCTCTTGTTACAAGGTTATTATGTAAGAAAAAAAGGGTAAGGCTCAAATTGCTTTTCTAGCGATAAAAAAAGGGGTAGGCTAGGTCAAAATTGATTATCCTAAATTCCCTTATCAAATTTATACATAAATTCATTAAAAAAATGTGGTTTCAACATGTATTCAAAAACAAGTTCTAGCATAAATAAGTTGTGATTGATAACACATAATAAAAAGATACGTATGGGCACAAATTTGATAGATGCTCTTCGAATCAAAGCTCACGTAGGTGTTAAAAATGCATAAAGTATTGCACACTTTCATTCATGAAAAACAATGAGATAAGAAAAAACTAATCATACTTGTCTCTCTTATGCATTGTTTCTTAAACTAAAAATGTATCATAACTTAAAGATTATTTATAAACAACCATTAGAGAATTATGAGGCTATCATAAGGAATAATCAATATATGAACCATAGTATTTGTTAGATTGGAAAAAGAAAACATGCAAGATTTGGTTAAACGATGGATTTCAAAACTTTTTTAGAAATCATAACACAGTGGAAGCAAAATAACCAAATCAACATATCAATCCATACATGATACAGTATAAGGATAATATTTAACATAAGAATAAGATGGTAAAAATATTGCTGTCTCCTTCGCTTCAGCTTTAACTCCTCACTATGCTATCTTATCCTTGGCAATGTATCCTCTCTAAGGTGATGTATATTCTTCTTCTTATTATTGTTTCCTCTTCTCAATATTGTATCCTCAACCAATCCGATCTACCACTTGTTCTTTTTGGACAACTTGGTTAACAAGATCCTTTGGTGGGGAAGGAGAAGAAAATGTTGAAGGGGATTTTTCTTAGAAGAAAGAAACTAAAAATGAGACAATTCTCATGTAAATTTCGACTCACCTATTCATGAAAGGAGAGAGAGTCCAAAAATGCAATAACACCTCTCTTTCACCTAATTTCAATTATGTATGAAAAGAAAGAAGAGAAGAGCATCCAATGCATCACACCTTTCTTTAATCAAGCATAAACAAGCCATTAAATGAGACTCTTCTCATTTGTTTTAAGATGGCTATATGAAAAGAGCAATAACCTAAAATGACATGTCAATTTCGGTTTTAGTGATGAAAGAAGGAAGATCATCCATCAAATACACCTCTTTCGTCTTTAATCAAATGAATGCTAAAAAGGTTACATTACATGCCATCATTAAAAGACAACCATTAAACCATTTAATGGTAAGATTGTTACTCCATTTAATGATGATAAAACGTAATAAATTCCATCTTTATTTAGCAATTCAATGCTAAATGTGCAGCTGTACATTCAGCCATTAAAAATCAAAATTCCCTTTCATTTCTTTAAAAAATTTGATTTAATATAATTAATCTAATTAATTAAATTAAACCCAAGTCTAGCTCATTTCTAAATGTTCATTTAGGCTTCTAATTAACCATTAATTAATGCAAGCCTAACATTCAATCATGGACTTTAAAACCTCTATTTATATTTCTTACTTTGCTTGATAACCTTCCTTGAAGCCAAGTGGAGAATCTGATTGGACTTAAATAATTCAAGCTCAAATAAGCTCAGAATTAATTTAATCTCATTAGAAATAATTCTAGCTTATTAACTAAATGTCATTCCACCAAAGACAATTAGTTGAGCTCTTGGATTACAAAATATTATGAGAACACATATTTCAAATAATATGTCCAATTGCAAACCCTATTATGAACCTTATTATAGTCATCTGCATAATAAAGGGTACAATTATCATTTTGCTATTATGTTGGTTTTTCCTTCTAGATCTCCTGTTTTGCTCAATATGTGAATAACACACAAGATCTCATCTTGGAGTTAAAACTTTATGGGTAGCTAGTCCATCAAACTCCTGATGCCAGTTTAATCACCAATCTCTATAAAATATCTAAAAGTGATGATATCACTATAAATTCTTTAGTTGAGTGAATGTTCCCTGATATATGTTTAAATTAATAATTCCAACATGCAGACACTAGATTAATACTCTGTAAAAATCCATTCCGATCATATCAAGAATTATAATGAAGCACATATGAGTTCACCACTCATTAATATTGTGGTCCATAATAAGCAAATGCTAAAAATGTATGTTTTAAGACTAAAGTAACGACCTACTTTATTCTTGAAAACATACTTGATTCCAAATTCATTTAATAGTGTCATTATAGATAGTCGACTACTGCCATGATATGAAACTCATCATTTCCTTGAAGTAAACTCCTTTACTTACATGGAGATAAATCGCAACACTATAGTCTCAACAATAATCAAGCGACCCACTTGATTATTCAATTGTGAATGTAGCATCCCACTCCCACGAGACCCGAACCCGACATCGACGGTGATATCTGAGCCCGCGACCCGCGAGGGTAGTATGCTAGAGCAGTCAATGCAGTGCAAAAACTCATTATGATATTTTTTTTATTTTTGAAACAGTCGAGTGCGCGGAATTAAAATAAACGATTCGGGCCCGTGATACGAAACCCCATTTCAGTCTTACTCTTTATCAAAGATCACATTTCAAACAATATTTATCAATTAGGGCCCTCAAATAATTCAGTACTATTTTTGCGGAATATAAATTTACACATAAGTCAAAATGACACAAATGCAGACGTGAACTGATCCCGACATCGAACACCGACTCTCTTGTAGTAATCATACTCCCGGTTCACTAACGGGGTACTCTTCAATTCCTAAGAAAAATATTTGCAATGTTGGGTGAGTATGCAAACTCAGTGAGAAACCATCATCGATGGTTCACTCAATTCATGCATATTCAATCAATTTACCAAATATCACATACTATCACAATTCACAAATGTAAAGCATATCACCTTTCATACCATCCATATTTAATCATACCATTTATGCAATGAACATGTGACACTTTTCATTTTCGTTTCGTTGTTGTGACCGTGCGCCTGAAACTATCCCAGTAACGGGCACATTGCGTTGAGCCAGTGGCTCTGAAAACATTGGGCATGAAGCCCTGGTACATTGAGCCTGAGGCTCAATACGCTGGACTGAGGTCTGTGCGTTGGTGAAAGCTCTCATATACGTTGGGCGTGATATGCCCCGATACGGTGGCTGCTCCGGTCACAACTGCCTTTATCTGATGATTCCATCATGCATGGATGCATATGCTCTAATTCCCATTTACAGTCAGTTATAGTTCAGTGACCAATTTTCGTTTCTTCGGACCTTCGGTCCGGTGTTTCAGTCATATACATTTACAATTTCTTGCATCCAGCCATATCATATTAAAAGTCACATTCAATATATCAAAACAGACAATTAACACTTCAATATTAATTTCTCATTCCCTCCGGACCTTTGGTCCGAGGTCTCCAATGTAATTATTCACAAACAGTCACACACAAATGGCACTTCGATAACAAGTTTCCAATACTTCGGACACCTATGGTCCGAAATCAATCAAAAGTAAACACACATAATCCCTCCATTATCTCCACATGGCATCAATGCGTCATATTAAACACACATAGATTGAGAAACCAACTAGGTTACTCACCTGTACTTCCGAGCTAATATCTGGAAGTCTCAGTAACGTCGGTAGATCGACGCTCCAAATGTGCCTCTATGATAATAAGAAAATATAACCATTACCTTTTCTCCAATAAGAACTATTTAATAATGCATATGAAGCAATTTGCAGGAGCACAATGCATGTTCATGATATTCCCAGCCCTAATCCTATTTTTTTTTCATTAGAAAAATCCGTCTAAAAATTAGAAACCTTTTGGCGTTGACGGTGCGCAATTCGGACCTCTATAGGTCCCCAATTAAATAGAATAGTGATTAACGGCTCCATTACTCGGGGCCACATCAATTTTCTGTCTAAAAATTCCCAATTTCTCACAAAATGAAATTCAATAAGTTACAAATCCGATGCCTCAAGAATCAGGTCAATCGGATGTCGGACGGAAAAGAAATTGACAAAAGAATCACCAAATACCAAAAAAATCGAATAATAATGAAAATAGCACCTGCCTCACGGGGGCGAGGCGTCGCCCTCGCGAGGCCAACTGGTCCGGCCTCGTCGCTAGGGCGAGGCGTCGCCCTAGCGATGCCGTACCTATAAGCCTCGTCACTAGAGGCGGCGTCGCCTCTTGACCGGCGCGATTCAATTTCCATTCCTTTTCCTGATTTCTAATCCAACTTTCAACACTCATAGCTCTTAGCACACAATTCAGAAAAATACAAATTATACCTTGTTGGAAAGATCATAAAAACCTCTACAATTCTCAAGAAGACCATAAAAATTAATTTCACCACTAAGGGTGTCAAGAATCCCTTCAAAGCTACTGCCTACTCAAATCCCATTAAAACAGAACAGTACATTGCAAATTCCATAGCTCTCTGATTCTTCAGCCAACAATTACCACATAAATATTCTCAATAAGTTCATAATGTCATCTACAACTTTCACAAACAACCCAAAATCAGATTCCATAATTAACTAGATCAAACAATTCCACAAAGAATCTGTCTACTGAAATCAACCAATCTGGACAGTAATTTTCCAATCAGCATAACTCTTAGCACAAATGTCACAAAAATCACAATCTTATATCCCTGAAAACATAAGATCTCAAACTTCAATTTTCATGAAGAACTCAAAATCCAATTCAATTTTTAACAATTTCAAAACTGTCATACAAGTTACTGCCATGATCAGCAATTCATAACCTAATGCAGGTTCAATGTTTGAAAAATCATAACTCCCAAATATGAACTCTAAAAATTACACACCATATATCATTTTCAAGATAATTCCTTCCTCTGCAACTTTGCAGAAGATCACGCACACCAATTCAGTTCACATAATTTGCTAAAATTGCTTCCAATCCGCAAGCTCACAAACTCAACACTTAGGCTAGGTTTCATCAAAATGCTCAAAACCAGTCAATAGTAATCAGTTCATATCTCCCAATATAAAACTCGAAAATTAGCAAGATCAGTGGCAATGGAAATCTAACTCAATATGATACAACTTCCATGCAGACCATTTTCCCAAATTCCATCTCAATTAATTTAGAAAAATCAGCAAAATAATCAGGTCATATATGCGGGTACTGTTCACAGACCCTACAAACAGAAACTTTCCATGCAAAGATTCACCCTTCTAACATTACAATTTAACAACACCTATTTCACACAAAGTTGAAGTCAACATCCCAAAGTTTCATTGGGAACAAACCTCACCTCATTTGCTCACCTACACAATTAGTTATGATCAAAACATTACAATAGGTCAAAGATTCATTTTCCAGCTTTCAACATTAACCTAACTCCTATCACTTCTAATATCAATAACACATCACTAAGCATCCACTTAAACCTCTAATTCAGCCACAAACTCAACACAACAATTACTTATATACTTACACAAAAGTTGGCAGCACACATATACACAATTCCCATACTTTATTTCCATTCATTACACATCATAAACATCAATCACAACCTTACTTTCACATTCTTTACCTACTCTATCCATTTTCCTCACACAAGCATACATTTTAACCCATACAAACCTACCACTATCTTTATAAAATTAATACACAATCAATCCCCATGAATGTTTCTAACTACTAATTAAAGAACACAATACACAATTCTTACCTTAAACAAGTTACAAGCTCTTCAATTCTTTAATTACTCAACTAACTCACCAACCCCTCCACTTCATTTCACCCTACACAAACATCACCAAAGCAAGGGAGGTAGGAGGTTGAGCTTGCATGCATGAAAGGAAGTGCTTAAGGTAGAAGGGAAGAGTGAGTTAGCTAGAACAAATAGAAAAATCGATGGGGAAAAGAGAAAGTATGGAGGTTTCGGATGAGAGAAGCAAAACCAACTTTCACTTTTGTTTCTTTTCCAAATGAAAGTGCCGTGAATGATGAGGGAACCACAAGCATAAATTGGCTTTTAAAAGTGAGTTGGTGACTTTTAGAAGGAAGAGTGTCGTGAGTGAAAGAATGGTATAAGACAAGATTAGTAAATGAGAGGACACTTGGCATTTTAATGAAGAAAAGACAAAAGTTAGCTAATCTTAGGTAATTAAGCACTAATCCCAATTAAACTCTAATCATGGCACTAAAATAATTCCCTAATATCGATTATCCACTAATCTCATGCCATTAGGCAATCCTGTTCGGTACAAAACAGCTCACTCAGTCGGTCAGTTGGAATTTTCCGATCCGGACACGAACCCCGAAAAATTCCAGAAAAATTTCCCATAAATCCCTAAAAATGTAAAACAATTTATATGCGCTCAAATAATTTTCAAATACAATTATCACACAAATTTCACAAAAGATCTCAATCTGATACTTAAGCCGGGAAATGTCATGAATGCATGTATGACTATGTGCACAGGCAAGAATCACCATTTATAGAGGCTGTAAAATGTATGTTAATGTCGCGATATAAATCAATACTCCTAGCCCTTCTCAATTTACCAAAATACCCTTCCCATCGGAGAAGGGATGTTACAATTCTCCACTCCTAATAAAAATTTCGTCTTCGAAATTTCTTATACGATTGATCGAGAAGGCGAGTCTTTTCGATTAATAACCTCTGCTTCCCATGCTTTTCACCCACGACCAAATTCATCAATGAACGGAGATCAAAAAATCAATTACTCTTTTTCCCTTTCTCAAACTTTCCATGATTTTACTGTTTTCTTATGATTAACATATACATCGGATCCTATCAATATTTCCCAATTCTCTCTATGAAACACTTTGTGAATCCGAATCATCTTTAGGTTTTAGCCTAACTGACCAATCCATAATTCTATTTACATCACAGTCGCATAAAGGCCACTTGTCACGAATTCAATTTCCTGTAATTACACCTTTATTTCCATCCAAGTACATTTTAGCCGAGGCCATACCTTTCAAAATATTTCCTTTTTCGCTTATCAGATTCCGTTATTATCAAAACACAAATCTCATGAGATTTATAACCCCAATGTGAATCAATTCGACTCATTGTCACCACCTTATTTTACTTAGCCTATCACTGTATTGCACTAATCACATAGTATAGGGATAACGACTCCTTTTTGGCAGTAAGACCCCTTATACACTATTCGAATGATGTCACTCATATACTGATTGTCTGTCATGCCACAATTACTTTGCACTATACATCAATCTCATATCCCAATGAACTCCAAAATTATCAATTTCACATTTGTCTTCAGGAGTCAAGCCTGTTGATTAATCACACATGTCATCGTTCACTTTGACAGACTATACCATCAATTGCTTTTCCACAATAATTTTACTAGAGCATAACGCTTCGATTGTTTCTTGTGTTTTCTCGAACCATTCACTTATAATCATTTGATTTCCCATTCTAACCTTTCAATTACTCTTTCTATACGCTCGTGCTAGAACATAAAGCTTCGATCATTCCTTACGTTTTCACTAACAGTTCCCGTAATGAGTATCACCCAGATTTCTTAATTTGAACTATACCTATCACTTTCCTCGATAATTGGAGTTATCTTTAGTTCTTCGATACGGTTTACAATTTCAACATCCTCACTTCGGGTTTTGCCAATTCGTTTTGATGCACACCAACTTTGAAATTCCCATAGCTAATAATACTTTCTTTTGCCCCTTTTTATCAGTTCGACTACTACTACTCAATAATATACCAGATTTGATAACTTTATTGCCCAACTTTTGATTTTCTGCAATTGAGATTTAGTTCCGTTCAATCCATTGAATTGCACCATTAGCTTAGTTTGAAGAAATTAGCCGCTTAATCCTTTTTAAATCATTCAAATGCACGAAATAACTCAATCGTTATCGATTTGCATAATCATAGACATCTCCAAACTATTTCTGTACTATTAATATCTCCAAGATTTTAGGTCACACTCAGTATAACAAATTTCAAATCATCAATCATAATACCACCCATGGATTCATATTTGTCCCAAGGTGCATAAAATCACTTTATACAATGTCAATAGATCACATCATAATCTTTAATGGAACACTTCAGTATAGATAGTAAATTCTCCAAATATCTCCTTTATGATCATCAGTCATAACATTCACATGTTTTCCTCAATTATTCTTATCAATTTGCTAAAACCAGAAAATCTTTGACAATTTCTAAACGCATCCAGCATTCCATTAGTTCTAATTAATTCCAAATTCCGCATAAATACCTATATCTTGATTAATTCTCCCAATATCTCATGTTCGCATACTAATTCATCCTTTATTCATTCAATCAGGTTAAGATTCACTCTTATGAGACTTGTATGTCAACCAATTTCCTCAACTATACCAATTCATCTATTTCTTTTACTTATATCCATTATCCATTCCAAACACAATTTAGACCTGTTCCTTTTTAGTAATACAATAAACTTCTTATACCCATAGTCGATTCATATACCTCTTTAATTATCGAACGTTTCCAATGAGGAAAAATTTTCTTATAATTTTTCTCATCATAACATATTCAGCCACATGATCCTTACCTAAATTTTTCCACATAACTCAATTTATTCACGATAGATCACTCACTGACATGAATACACAATCGTTATATCGACCTCGTACTTTCAGAACATAATTACACAAAGTAGACACGAATCTTTAATCCCCTCAACTTTACAATTAATATTTCCTTAATATTCAGTAATTCTCTTACATAATCAAAGTCATCTCATTAACATAATGTACACTCTTTTAGGAGAATAGTTTAGCTCTTACGCTAGAGTCTCTGCCAGATGTAATACAAATCAGTTACTCTTGATACTTCACGAAGATAAATCTCTGAAGGGCACTTAAACAATTTCATTTCCTCTAATATCTTGACATACATCACCATGATCATCACACCTTATCTAACAAGATATATATATGCTCATCAATTTGCCCGTTAATAGCTCATACTGCTAAGTACACCTTAATCTCATGTAATTTTTTGATAACCATTCTCTTTTTGGTACCAATTCTCGATCATGGGGACCTTACTCTATTCATGTCCCTCATTTTATTCTCTCAAGCTCATTACCGATGCTAACATCTTTAACTGTCTCACTTCTTTCTCAATTGATCATTCTGAGCATTCTCATGCCTTACTCTCACTCATTTTGAACTTGAGCTACTGACATTATAGTCGGAGCTTATGTAATAGGCCACCGATTACTTCCTTTATCATATTCACGTAAATTATTCATTTATGCTTAATCATTTTACCCATGATGGTAATCCCACTATCAGATATACACTTATAGTGACAATATATTAGGAACTCAGCAACCTTCCTGTTTACACCCGTCCTCGCTCGTGAGGATCATATACAATCTCTATTCATCCACAACTGATCATTATAAGCACTTTCATTTCTTATTCCAACTCATAAAGGAAAGTTTTTTTTAACAAGAATTCTGGCTAGCAATTATCCATTAACTCATCAATTGCAGCTGAACATTTTCACTTACCATAGGGCTCCCATAAGCAGGTGTGCATTTACTTAGGCAGATCAATTAAACCTGAACAACTTTTTCATCTACCAATTTCATTGTCATACATGTCAAGTTTTTCATTATTGCATTAGACCCATATATTTCCATACTCATATCAATATCACAGATATGAAATCATTCTTGTATAATTTGACTCCAAATCACCAATCCTTATTTATAACACTCATCATGGTAATCAATCCCAAATGTAACTTCTATATCATAGAACACTTTATTGTCATTTACCTTATACACGGAAATCTTACCATTGTCACATCTCTATTTTCCTCTATTAATTCACAACTATAATCTTTATTTCAAACTCACAATCAGAATATACCCATATCACTCTAATATTGTATTTCACAAGATATCCGTCAATACCCATACACTAAATATTCATCCGTGCAATCGAACCATACATTTTTTTCCTATTTTGCGATATCAGTTACTTCCTTTTATCACATTCTAACACATTATCCTTTTTCTCACCTTTTCTAACTGCTTAAACGACTAAGACATACTTTTGCATACGACTCACATACTACACTAGGGATCAGTTGTCACTGTCTGCCAGGACATGACTTAAATGCACGTAACTTGACTTTTTTTTAGAAAGCCCACGTAAGATTGTACTTCTGGGCTCTGATACCACAAATGTAGCATCCCACTCCCACGAGACCCGAACCCGACATCGACGGTGATATCCGAGCCCGCGACCCACGAGGGTGGTATGCTAGAGCAGTCAATGCAGTGCAAAAACTTATTATGATAATTTTTTTTGTTTTTGAAACAATCGAGTGCGTGGAATTAAAATAAACGATTCGGGCCCATGATACGAAACCCCATTTCAGTCTTACTCTTTATCAAAGATCACTTTTCAAACAATATTTATCAATTAGGGCCCTCAAACAATTCATCTTATTTTGCGGAATATAAATTTACATAAGTCAAAATGACACAAATGCGGCGTGAACTGATCCCGACATCGAACACCTACTCTCTTGTAGTAATCATACTCCCGGTTCACTAACGGGGTACTCTTCAATTCCTGAGAAAAATATTTGCAATATTGGGTGAGTTTGCGAATTCAGTGAGAAACCATCATCGATGGTTCACTCAATTCATGCATATTCAATCAATTTACCAAATATCACATACTATCACAATTCACAAATGTAAAGCATATCACCTTTCATACCATCCATATTTAATCATACCATTTATGCAATGAACATGTGACACTTTTCATTTTCGTTTCGTTGTTGTGGATTTATGCTTGAAATCGTCCCAAGAACGGGCATATTGCGTTGAGCCGTGGCTCGAAAACATGGGCTTGAAGCCTGGTACATTGAGCCCGAGGCTCAATACGTTGGACTGAGGTCTGTCGTTGGTGAAAGCTCTCATATCGTTAGGCGTGATATGCCCGACACGGTGGTTGCTCCGGTCACAACCGCCTTTATCGATCATGTCATCATGCATGGATGCATATGCTCTAATTCCCATTTACATCGAGTTATAGTTCATGACCAATTTCGCTTTCTTGGACCTTCATCCGTGTTTCATCATATACATTTACAATTTTTGCATCCAGCCATATCATATTAAAAGTCACATTCAATGTATCAAAACAGACAATTAACACTTCAATATTAATTTCTCATTCCTCCAACCTTTGGTCCGAGGTCTCCAATGTAATTATTCACAAACAGTCACACACAAATGGCACTTCGATAACAAGTTTCCAATACTTCGGACACCTATGGTCCGAAATCAATCAAAAGTAAACACACATAATCCCTCCATTATCTCCACATGGCATCAATCGTCATATTAAACACATAGATTGAGAAACCAACTAGGTTACTCACCTGTACTTTCGAGCTAATATCTGGAAGTCTCAGTAACGTCGGTAGATCGACGCTCCAAATGTGCCTCTATGATAATCAAAAAATATAACCATTACCTTTTCTCCAATCAGAACTATTTAATAATGCATATGAAGCAATTTGCAGGTGCACAATGCATGTTCATGATATTCCCAGCCCTAATCCTATTTTTTTCTATTAGAAAAATCCGTCTAAAAATTAGAAACCTATTGGCGCTAACGGTGCGCAATTCGGACCTCTATAGGTCCCCAATTAAATAGAACAGTGATTAACGGCTCCGTTACTCGGGGCCACATCAATTTCCCGTCTAAAAATTTCCAATTTCTCACAAAATGAAATTCAATAAGTTACAAATCCGATGCCTCAAGAATCAGGTCAATCGGACGTCGGACGGAAAAGAAATTGACAAAAGAATCACCAAATACCAAAAAAATCGAATAATAATGAAAATAGCACCTGCCTCGCGGGGGCGAGGCGTCGCCCTCGCGAGGCCAACTGGTCCGGCCTCGTCGCTAGGGCGAGGCGTCGCCCTAGCGATGCCGTACCTATAAGCCTACTGACCGGGCGCGATTCCAATTTCCATTCCCTTTTTCCTGATTTCTAATCCAACTTTCAACACTCATAGCTTTTAGCACACAATTAAGAAAAAATACAAATTATACCTTGTTGGAAAGATCATAAAAACCTCTACAATTCTCAGGAAGACCATAAAAATTAATTTCACCACTAAGGGTGTCAAGAATCCCTTCAAAGCTACTGCCTACTCAAATCCCATTAAAACAGAACAGTACATTGCAAATTCCATAGCTCTCTAATTCTTCAACCAAAAATTACCACATAAATATGCTCAACAAGTTCATAATGTCATCTACAACTTTCACAAACAACCCAAAATCAGATTCCATAATTAACTAGATCAAACAATTCCACAAAGAATCTGTCTACTGAAATCAACCAATCTGGACAGTAATTTTCCAATCAGCATAACTCTTAGCACAAATGTCACAAAAATCACAATCTTATATCCCTGAAAACATAAGATCTCAAGCTTCAATTTTCATGAAGAACTCAAAATCCAATTCAATTTCTAACAATTTCAAAACTGTCATACAAGTTACTGCCATGATCAGCAATTCATAACCTAATGCAGGTTCAATGTTTGAAAAATCATAACTCCCAAATATGAACTCTAAAAATTACACACCATATATCATTTTCAAGATAATTCCTTCCTCTGCAACTTTGCAGAAGATCACTCACACCAATTCAGTTCACATAATTTGCTAAAATTGCTTCCAATCCGCAAGCTCACAAACTCAACACTTAGGCTAGGTTTCATCAAAATGCTCAAAACCAGTCAATAGTAATCAGTTCATATCTCCCAATATACAACTCGAAAATTAGCAAGATCAGTGGCAATGGAAAGCTAACTCAATATGATACAACTTCCATGAAGACCATTTTCCCAAATTCCATCTCAATTAATAGAAAAATCAGCAAAATAATCAGGTCATATATGCAGATACTGTTCACAGACCCTATAAACAGAAACTTTCCATGCAAAGATTCACCCTTCTAACATTACAATTTAACAACACCTATTTCACACAAAGTTGAAGCCAACATCCAAAAGTTTCATTGGGCACAAACCTCACCTCATTTTCTCACCTACACAATTAGTTATGATCAAAACATTACAATAGGTCAAAGATTCATTTTCCAGCTTTCAACATTAACCTAACTCCTATCACTTCTAATATCAATAACACATCACTAAGCATCCACTTAAACCTCTAATTCAGCCACAAACTCAACACAACAATTACTTATATACTTACACAAAAGTTGGCAGCACACATATACACAATTCCCATACTTTATTTCCATTCATTACACATCATAAACATCAATCACAACCTTACTTTCACATTCTTTACCTACTCTATCCATTTTCCTCACACAAGCATACATTTTAACCCATACAAACCTACCACTATCTTTATAAAATTAATACACAATCAATCCCCATGAATGCTTCTAACTACTAATTAAAGAACACAATACACAATTCTTACCTTAAACAAGTTACAAGCTCTTCAATTCTTTAATTACTCAACTAACTCACCAACCCTCCACTTCATTTCACCCTACACAAACATCACCAAAGCAAGGGAGGTAGGAGGGTTGAGCTTGCATGCATGAAAGGAAGTGCTTAAGGTAGAAGGGAAGAGTGAGTTAGCTAGAACAAATAGAAAAATCGATGGGGAAAAGAGAAAGTATGGAGGTTTCGGATGAGAGAAGCAAAACCAACTTTCACTTTTGTTTCTTTTCCAAATGAAAGTGCCGTGAATGATGAGGGAACCACAAGCATAAATTGGCTTTTAAAAGTGAGTTGGTGACTTTTAGAAGGAAGAGTGTCGTGAGTGAAAGAATGGTATAAGACAAGATTAGTAAATGAGAGGACACTTGGCATTTTAATGAAGAAAAGACAAAAGTTAGCTAATCTTATGTAATTAAGCACTAATCCCAATTAAACTCTAATCATGGCACTAAAATAATTCCCTAACATCGATTATCCACTAATCTCATGCCATTAGGCAATCCTGTTCGGTACAAAATAGCTTACTCAGTCGGTCAGTTGGAATTTTTCGATCCGGGCACGAACCCCGAAAAATTCAAGAAAAATTTCCCATAAATCCCTAAAAATGTAAAACAATTTATGGCGCACTCCAAATAATTTTTCAAATACAATTATCACACAAATTTCACAAAAGATCTCAATCTGATACTTAAGCCGGGAAATGTCATGAATGCATGTATGACTATGTGCACAGGCAAGAATCACCATTTATAGAGGCTGTAAAATGTATGTTCATGTCGCGATATAAATCAATACTCCTAGCCCGTCCCAATTTACCAAAATACCCTTCTCATCGGAGATGGGATGTTACAGTGAATCCGTTATTTTAGATTCTTATAATATACATTTTTCTCATACATCTCTATGTATATGTATATTACTTATAAAAGACTCTCGGTATTTTATGACTAGATATATAATGCTCATAAGAAACCAGACTCTTTTGTTTTATTAATAATAAATATTTTCATTACAAAACTGTAACTGAAGAAAATTAAGTTACAAGTAAATACATTTGCTTTCCAGGGTACAATATTTACATAACTCGAACATTATTATGAGTCCAAGCAAAGTCAAAATTTATATAATATAAACACTTGCTCCCTAAACCTAAATCATACATTATCCCTGCTGTATGCATAAGATAATCAGAGCTCACAAAAATAATCAATAGAAATAAAACACAAACTAGAAGACTCCCCTAAGGAGTAAGCATCATAAAGGAGATGTACTATAGTGTCGATGGACATAGAGTTACCACCACTATGAATTGGAGCAAAGCATCCAAATTCTTCTCAATTTTAGAAATTTTACGTTACAATCTTTCTACCTAAAAGTGGTACTCATGTCAAATTGGTGGTTTCGTTTAGAGGATACAAAGGTAGTGGAATGTCACCATCCTCTTATTACATTGACAATGAACCTCTCTAGGGGCGATCACATCATATAAAACTAAATGTACTCATTTGTTGCTCGAGTACCCCCA
Source organism: Erythroxylum novogranatense (assembly GCA_029891385.1). NCBI lineage: Eukaryota > Viridiplantae > Streptophyta > Magnoliopsida > Malpighiales > Erythroxylaceae > Erythroxylum > Erythroxylum novogranatense. Next base: position 60,225,297 of record CM057233.1, read on the forward strand.
TCCTTTTTAAATCCAACCAAACACCAAAATTGAATCATACTTTGTTTACCATACACCAAATAAAGAACAAATCCTTTTTAGTGCAAGTATAAGTTATAGCCTTCCGACTTGAATAATTAAAGGCCAAAAAATGCTACATATAAATCCACTCCATCTCACTAAGATAATTACCCTTAGATTTACTTGGATGATAAGCAAACGGTTTAGAAGATATTGATTTCCGTGCTTGAAAAGAATTAAACTCACCATAGTCCATTACAAGAAAACTGTGAAGTAGCGATGAAAAGATATCAACAGAACAGATACCGTTTGAAAATAGCGACGGTATTGTCATTTTCATTGCTATATTAGTCTAATATAGCGACGGAACAAATGTCTGTTGCTAAATTTAGAGTGAAAAATTCTCAGTAAAATGTAGCGACGGAGACAGAAAAATACTGTTATAAAAGCTTTTATTGGCCATTTGCCGCGAAATGATGTAATCGATCGGTAAACTTGTCAGCGATAATTTAATATTTCGCGACGGAACAATGGCCGTCGGTACTTTTGTTGTTAAGAACGTCATTTTGTTAAATTGAAATGACGTAGTTTTTGTTCTGCCGAAACAACGTCGTTTCAGTGATCTTGAAACGTTGTTTAACTGAACCAAAACAACGTCGTTTCGGTGAAGTGAAAGACTATTATTTGGCTTGACCAAAACGATGTCGTTTTTTTGAACTTAAGCTGCATTTTAAACTTAGCCAAAACGACGTCATTTCGGTCAAGTTAACTTACATCTCCACTTAACCAAAATGATGTCATTTTGGTTAAAAACAACGTCGTTTTGGTTAAGTTAAAAGCGCACAGATGCCTTTCTTCTTCCTCGCGCATGCGCAGCCCTTCTCCTCTTCCTTCCAGATGCAGCTCGATGGTTTCCTCCTTCTTCCTCCTCCTCTTCCTTCCAGATGCAGCTCGGTGGTTTCCTCCTTCTTCCTCCTCCTTTCCTCTACTATCGTCCATCCTCCAACCACAAGCAGCGTCTTCGGCCGGCCTTCCTTCTCGTCTTCTCTGGCGGTGACGTAAGGGCGTCATCTCCTCCACCTCTTTCGAAGGTAAGCCGTGGGTTTAAAATAAATTGTTGTATTTATTAATTGCATTGGCTTGTTTAATTGGGTTTGATTGTTGTTGTGTTAGGGTATTTTATGCAAATAATGGGAAGAATTAATTAATTTGTGCTTAGATAGGGTTGCAAAATTTTTGCACTCAAGGTGTTGATGGAATGCTTTGTTATATGTCATGAAGTTGTTTTGTGGTTTTATCAATAGATAAAAATATTCAGTTCATTACCAAAGGCCTTCCTTATACAACCGATATATGTAATACCTAGTATCTAGTTTACCCGGTACACCGAAATAAATCGGTATTTGAGACTGATGTCATTAAAATCACATAACAGTGAATAATAATTTTAGTGACATCAAATTAATGATGTATGATATTTTTTTATGGTCACAGGAATTATTCGGGAAGATGTTTAAAAACCAGAACAAGGATGGCATTTTTGTAAATAAGTGGACTTATGGCATATATAAGGAGTTAATGGGAGAATAAGACAAAAACCTATCATCTTCCTCCTCCCTCTCTCACGAAAAATCCATGGATGCTTCTCTCAAGCTTTTTCAACTTTTGTAACATGAAAGGGAAGGAGATTCAAGCAATTTGGGTGGTATAAAAAGGTAAGCCTCCATTCCTTTGCTTAGATCTATGGATTAAAGCTTGGTTTCTCTCTTCTTTTGTGAAAGCCATTTGATGGAATGTATGAGTTTGAGAATTGGATGATGGATTATTTTTCCTTGATGTCTAATGACACTTATTCTTGAAGAAATTTCGTTTTTATGGTTATTTGGGGGGTTAAACCAAAACCTAGGGTTTTGAAGGTTAAGCTATCATAGAGACAGATTCGTGGCTCTCTTTGTACATTTTATTTGAGATGTTTAACTTGTGAATCTTGCGAAACTCAAAACATAGAAATTGTATATCCAGATGTCTTCTGTCTCCCTGAAGTTTTCCACGATTTTAGGGTGAGCTGAATTAGTGAAAGAGGTCCCGAATTGAGACTGGTACAGAATACTAGCGAGATTGAAACGAGAACTGAAAGTTATTTGTTTAAAGACCTTAGAGTTAGAATTGGATGATGAATTCTTCTTAATAAATGCTCCAAAAGGTTTTGTCTAAGTTCTTTGAAAATTTATTTTTAATTTGTTGAGTATTCTGTTGAATATGGCTGAAAAAGTGAAGGATGTTGCTAATGTCAATGACACAGAAAAGAACAGAAACAGAACAGGCTTGTAAAAATCACAATAAATCCAATTTACATCATTTTTTAGCCATCTTTGGATATGTGATATCCATATGAGTATGTTGAAAATGAAGTTTTGAATTGCCTTAATTGGATGAGAAATGAATAAGTTATAAGATTTTGAGTCGGGAAGGGTCCAGCTCATGATTGCATGTTAAAGCTGATTGTAAATGGGAGATTTGGATTCCCTTAATGACCGAATTAGAGCATAGTCATAAAAGAAGAAATGTGAATTTATGTGTTAACTAGAGGTATGGAAAGTTTGAAAAACTTTGGACCTATTTGTAAAGAGTTATGTCATCACAAATGAGACCTATGCTGATGGATTAAGAACAAAATAGAATTGTAATGATATTTGTTAAGAAATGAAGCTTATGTGAGAATGACTAGTAAGGGTATATGTATTTTCATGCATGTTACCCAATAGCTTGTGAATGCAGACAAGGAATAGAATTAGAAGTTGTACCCAGTACTTCTCAATTTCAAGAAAATTAGAAAAGAGATCAGAACCATTGCGATAGTTGAGGTGAGTATAATCATGCTACTATACTTGTGTAGTAATCATTTTCTTTTATCTTGCGGCTTGTTGAGTTGTTCCCAAACTTATATGATTTGTTTGACTTATGACTCCATGTAGTTGAGTCTAGCATTTTGTATACCAGATTGACCAGATGATTTCAAATTCTTTGCATCTTCTGGTTCCTTTATTGTGTTGAACCTATTGATTGCAATTCATTAATTGTGTTGAACCTATTGATTGTAATTCTTTAATGAAACACGTTTTCTTGTTATCCATGATTGATGAGTTCATAGAACACCCAGCTGATAGGGTAAATTATCAGACTATGTGCACATAGATAACCCGCCGGTGATAGGTTAGATTCGAGTCCTACCTAGAGAGGGCAGGCCTCCAAGGGCAAGGTTAGGCCAACCTTGTCTAGAATCAGAAAAGGGGAGTTATGTCGTACTAGCATGCCTCTGTCTCTTCCTAAGAAATTCAGAATTTAGAAAGAATCAGAACTCAGAAATGAGAAAGCTTAGAATTAGGAATCCTATAGAAACCAGAATTTAGAAAGAAACCAGAATTCAGAAAAGAACCCAGAACCCATAAAGGAATTCAGAAACCAGATTGATGTTTTCTTCGAACAATTCATATTGAGCTTTATTATTGATACTCATGTGATTGCCGCATTTGATATTACTGCCTGTTCATTATATTGATCATGTATTGATGCTCAGAATGCCTCAGACCATTCTTGTGAAGCTAGCCTTGTGTTACCTAGCCTCACAAGCATGATAGTATGTTTATAACTCACTGAGTCGCGTTGTAGACTCACATCTCACTATCACCATTTTAGGGGATTAGCAGATCGAACAAGAGAGAAAATCCAAGCCTTTTGAGACTCGCTTGGATAAGCAGACAAGTAATGTTTTTGGCATGATGTAAATTTTTGTTACTTCTAGATGCTCCATGGATTTTCATAATCATATGTATATAAAACATGTATGGATATGTTATGTTATTGAGAACGATGTTGGTTGATGATAAGTAGATGTTGTATGTGAGAATTGCACCTATTAGCAGGTACAAGGATTTATCAGATAAATGAATGGGTCATGCCAGATTTTTAGTAGAATATAAAAAAGTTAGGCTTACTACAGGCTTTGGGGCATTAAGCCTACCCATTCCCTAGTGCCAACACGGTCCAAAAAGGCGAGTCGTGTCAATATACTTATATTGAAAAAAAGATCAAGGACAGTATAGTTTGATGAATTTGTTTTGATAATTTGCAAGTGTATTAATTACGAAACACCAAAAAAAAGAATAGAATGTTTTTGAATAACATGAACATGTCTTTGAAGCTACAACATAAGCATACAAAACTTGTTTTTGAAGAAGAGAACAAGTCATCTATGCTTTTTAAGTAGGAGTTGAATATAATCACCTCAAGTTATGAAGGCATTTAGATTAATTACAATGTTTCATCATGACATCCATATAAAAGACAAGCTTGACTGCTTTGTACATTGAAATTTTATTTTGTAAAAATTTTGGAATTAACCTCAATTTTCGTTGACACAATATTTTTAATATTTTTAAAATAATGGAGTTAATTCAAAATTAACAAATAAAATTGATGCTATATGTCAAATAAGTTCATTTATTAATTAACCAAATTTACGTATCACAACTTATAAAAATATGTATTATTAATTTATATTATTAAAGATTAAAATTTTATTATATTATTTGCTTAGTTATTTAGATTCAATACTAGTACTGAATAAATAATAATAATAATAACAATAACTATAATAATAATAACAACAATAATAATAATAATAATAGTAATGATAATAATAATAATAATAATAATAATAATAATAATAATAATAATAATAATAATAATAATAATAATAATAATAATAACAATAATAATAGTAATAATAATAATGAGAATAATAATAATAATAATAGTAGTAGTAATAGTAATAGTAATAGTAATAATAATAATAATAATAATGATAATAATAATGGGAATAATAATAATAATAATAATAATAGTAATAATAATTATTATTATTATGGGAATAATAATAACAATAATAATAATAATAATGGGAGTAATAATAATAATAATAATAATAATAATAATAATAATAATAATAATAATAATAATAATAATAATAATAATAATAATAATAATAATAATAATAATAATAATAATAATAATAATAATAATAATAGTAGTAGTAGTAGTAGTAGTAGTAGTAGTAGTAGTAGTAATAGTAATAATAATAATAATAATAATAATAATAATAATAATAGTAGTAGTACTAGTAATAATAGTAGTAGTAGTAGTAGTAGTAGTGGTGGTAGTAGTAGTAGTAGTGGTAGTAGTAGTAGTAGTAGTAGTAGTAATAATAATAATAATAATAATAATAATAATAATAAATATTATATCTATATATATATAATAAAAGGAGTATAATAATAAACATAATAAATATTATTACTTATAGTAGAAAATAAAATTCATTGGAAGACTTAATTTGTTATTTTAAAATTTACTTAATACATTGTCGATTACTAAAATTTTAAATATTATTATTAATTATTTAAAATAAATTAAAACATTATAATATTTTTGTAAATAATAATTTTATTTACTAAAATAAAAATTAATGAAGTTAATTATAATAATAATAAATTGAATAATGAATAAAATAGTGATTTTAATTATTAATATTTTTGCATAATAAAATAATTTTACAATTGAATTAGTTTACTACCATATTAAGCGAGTAACTATATTTTAATATTTTATTAATTTATAATATTCATATATCATTACTTATATTGAATAATATAATATTTAATTCATTATTTTAATTTATTTTATTGATAATTAATATGAATATTTTATTAAAGCATAATAGTATATTTTTATATATGTAAAATATAAGAAATTTATCATTTGATATTTATATATTTGAAAATGTGATTTATAATTTACATTTACCCTTAGAAAACAAATATTTAAAAAGTTGCATCATAAAGTCAGTACGACGATGACTTGTCCATTTTCAAAATAGTATCACTATAAGTAACTATTAATCATAAGGATATTACAAATATTTGAAAATGTAATTAAATAAAGACTAACTTCACTTGTTTAAAAACATCTATTACCATAAAACTATAACTATAATAATCAATTCACTAAAATTATCATTTCCAATTTTCAAATTAATATTAAATCTAAGACTAATTAGACACATGATAGAAGTAAGATTCTATTGACTATTATAAGCAAATAGTCAATCATTTAAAATCTGAGTCTTACCATTACAAATGGCTAATTTGTAGGTAAATATCTTTTAATGCAGTTACACCTAAAGAAAAGATGATATATTTAGTCATACTTTATATTGCATAGCTTGTATATTAGATTTGTGCTTTAAAAACCTCTGATTCTATTTAAAGTACTTAGCCTATTTCGGATTGAAAGCTATAAGATAAAGGATATGTCATTCATTGTGTCATATAAGTTTTTTAAGTTTAGCTTTAAGGTTTAACATATGCCTTATGTGAAATGTTTTAGGGAATAGGTAGAAAGGCCCTTTTGCACTTTAATTATCGAACTAAAGTCATATTATTCATCCATTGCTAATTTTATGCTTATTTTTACAATAGAGCTTATTTTAGTAATGTCACACTTATGTCATTGTGCCTGTGGATCTTTTGTTAGTATGGAGACAACACTATAACTCTTATTGATTTAAGTGTTAATTAAAGTTGCGATTCAATACCTGAACTTTTATTTGTGGCAAAAATAACCCGGCATTAACGATCCTACATCATTCATTGAATTGACAATCGACATGTAGTATAGAAGACCCAATTTGTTTTGTGGTTATTGGTTAATATGGAAGTATATTTTTATTCATTTTATAGGGGAAATGCTGCCAAAATTTTAATAGGATCCTCGTAAATTATGATTTTGTAATTAAAACAAGAGGTCTTTAGTTTTATCTTATGATCTTATTATAGAGGAGACTTATAACTATACATGATGAGGTTGACTTATGTAATTGTTCCAATAACCTTAATTATATGAATCCATAAGTTGATTGATGCCCTTTTAAATGATGACGTTTTCTGTACTTGTTATGTGCACATTTTTGGAAGGCATGTTTTTATGAAATTGTATATGTTCAATGAATTGATTAAAATAGGTATTCATAAAAATTTTCATATTTTTATTAATACTTATTTGGCAATTGATTGATATTTAATATCCATTAAATTTCAAATTGTGATCAATCATTATCTTTTGACATATATGATTAGAAACATATATGTTGGATATTCAGTTTAAATAGACTATAAACCTAGCTAGGATTCAGAATGAGAACACCTGAAGTTTAATCACAAGTCTTATCTGATATGTTTTGTTTTATGTGGCTAACATAGCATACTAACTTTGGATTCGCTGGTTTAAAATAACAATTCTCTAGATATGAGTTTCTGCGATAGATCTTGGATGTATAGACGATTAACCCCTGATAGTTTCATTAATCCTGAATTTGTTAAGGGAGTTGATGCATTTATTCATTATGCATCTTCGCAACCTACGTATATGGATGGGTCAAAGATCAGATGTCCATGTAAAAAATGCAAACACAAATGCTTCCTTACTATTGATGAAGTTAATTTGCATTTGCTAAGAAAAGGGTTTGTCCCCAATTATTTTGAGTGGACACGACATGGGGTACCATTAATTTTTATCACTTCAAGGAGAAATGAAGCACAATCGTCTGTCGACTTAAATGAGTATGATGGGGAGGTTGGATTTAGAAGACATTATGTTGATGGAACTGAAAACTTGTACAAGCAAATGGTTTACAATGGGGTCAGTTATACATTTGGGGCAAATAGAAAAAATGTTGATTCAGAACCTAACCCATAAACAAAACATTTTTTTGACTCACTACAGTCATCTGACCGAGAATTGTGGCCAAATTGTGAGACAATAACCCAATTGTCATCAATTGCTTGAATATTGAACATAAAAAATGAAGGGCATATTTCAAATCGTAGTTTTAATAAAATTCTGGAGTTGTATAATGAATCATTGCCTGCTGATCATACAATGGTTGATAGTTTTTACAATATGAAGAAACTTATTAGGGGTCTTGGTTTGCCTATGGAAAAGAATGATTGTTGTCGGTTGGGATGTATGTTGTATTAGGGAGATGACGTGAACTTAGAAGAGTGCAAATTTTGTGGTCAACCTAGGTTTAAGCCAAGAAAGCGTTCTATGAAACAGAAATTAGTTCCATGGAAGCGGATGTATTATTTCCCGCTCACTCCGAGACTTCAGAGACTTTATGCTTTTGATGTTACTACATCTCACATGAGATGGTATGCTGAACATGAACAACAAGATGAAGTAATGAGTCATCAATCAGATGCACTAGCATGGAAACATTTCAGTGACACCCATCTTAGTTTTGCAGTTGAAAGTCAAAATGTTCGGTTGGGATTGTCGACAGATGAATTCCAACCCTTTTGGTCAATCCCGGCAGCAATATTCTTCATGGCCAATTATAATTACTCCTTATAATTTGTCTCCTTAGATGTGTATGAAAGAAGCATATATGTTCTTGACAGTGATTGTGCCAGGGCCCACAAATCCGAAGCAAAAAATAGATGTTTTCTTACAACTATTGATCTCTGAATTGTAGCAACTTTGGGAATATGGTGTTCACACATATGATGTCTCCCTAAAAAAAATTTTGTGTTGAGAGTGGCTTTGATGTGGACTATTAGTGACTTTCCGACTTTTTCCATGTTATCTAGATGGAGCACAGCTGAAAAATTGGCTTGTCCTTATTGTGGCAATGATTTTTATACATTTTATCTTCCAAATGGAGGCAAAATATGTTGGTTTGACAATCACGGAAAATTTCTTCCTTCAAATCATCCATTTCGGCGCAATAAACATTAGTTTATAAAAAATAGGATGGTCAACACATCTCCTCCTCTTATAAAAGCTTGTGAAGAGATTTTGCAAGAGATTGAGGAATTAGGCTTGCTGAAAGGAACAGAATTAGAAGCTGATGAAGTAAATACAAGCATTAGTCAGAACTTTGGTTGGCAAAAATGAAACATATTATGAGATTTTCCATATTGGAAAACGAATTTGATACATCATAATCTAGATGTGATGCACATTGAGAAAAATTTTTTTGACAACTTGTTCAATACCATTATGAACATTGAAGGGAGGACAAAAAATAATGCAAAATCTAGAGATGATTTGTAACTTTTTTTAGAAGAGATGAATTACATAAAGATCTTCGCACCGGTAAATATCCAAAAGCATGTTACACTTTGGACAAGAAACAAAAGGAGCTTTTATGTGAATAGTTGAAAAGTATAAAGTTTCCTGATGGTTATGTTTCAAACTTGGCTAGGTATGTGGATCTCAGGAAGTACAAATTATTTAGGATGAAAAGTCATGATTCTCATGTATTTATCCAAAGGCTAATCCCAATTGCATTTGGGAGTTGCTACCTTCTAAGGTATAGGAAGCTATAACAGAGTTAAGCTTATTTTTCAAAAGCTTAACATCAGTTGAAATCAAGTATGATAAAATGGAAAAACTAGAAAATGAAATTCTAGTTATTTTGTGCAAGTTAGAAGGGATTTTTCCTCCAAGCTTCTTTGATTGTGTGGAGCATCTACCTGTGCATTTAGCACACGAGGCAAAACTAGTCGGTCCAGTTCAATATCGATGGATGTATCCATTTGAGAGGTAACTCGACAAATATTATTGCAATAGTCATTTTTACATACTTTTTCTACTTAATTGTAATAACCATTTTCTATAATATAGGTATTTGCATCACTTGAATAAAAATGTAAAAAACAAAGCTAGAGTTGAAGGCTCCATATGTAATGCTTATTTAGTGGAGGAAGTTAATGAATTTTGTGGACATTATTTTGATCCCCATGTCCACACAAGAGTAAGAAAAGTTTCTCATAATGACGATGGGGGAGGAACGAGTGGTGCTGATAAAAATTTGTCCATTTTTACATATTGTGGATGAACATATAGATGTGCGACGAGAAGAAAGTTAACAGAGGAAGAAATTGAGGCTGGACATGGTTACATTTTATTGAACTGTGAAGAGGTTCTTTCTTTTGTTCAGTAAGTTCAATATGATTATTTCTTTATTGAAAATTGTGTGTTGTCCATTACTAAAAACTTGTCATTATGCATTTAGATTATACGAGACATTGTTATGTGAGATAATGCTGGGCATCACACAAGATGATATAAATAAAGAAGTTGAAAAATACTTTCCTCGATGGTTCGAGAGATTGGTAAGTTTTCACTTACAAATATTCTTAATTATAGTTCATAATTATATTTAAGTGTTCTTGTGACATTATACTCTTTGCTATAATAAATTAATTTATGTAGGCCTTAGAAAATCCAATAGAGAACAACTTTATTTGTGATATTGCGAAGGGACCTCTACGAATTGTGAAATCGTATTCGGTGTATTTCTTGAATGGATACAAATATCATACATAATCTCATAGACATAGCATGTTAACAATAAACAGTGGTGTTTCGATACATGGAGAAATGATGGATTACTATGGTAAAATTATTGAAATACTTGAAGTTGAGTACCCTGCTTTGCCAATGAAGAGATGTGTGATATTTAAATGTGACTAATATGACCCGACAACAAATGTTGGAACAAAAGTGCATAGCCGATACAATCTAATTGAAATCGACTACCAAAGAAGATTGAGACAATTTGAATCTTTCGTCTTGACTGTGCAAGCAAAACAGATTTGTTATGTCCCTTTTCCAAGCTTACGATGAGATAAGACAGATTGGTTGGCAATTTGCTAAGTAAAACATAGAGGTGTTTATGAATCATATGGAAGAGGAGAGCATAGTCCTAAAAGTGAGGCATTTCAGGAAGATGTCACTTTTATCAATGCATCTGTCACTTATGACGATAATGAACCTTTGAAAGATCCATCTAACGAATAAGTCAATATTTCTTCTAGAGAGGATAACGAGGGTCAGAGATTTGAAGACAAACCGGAGTTTGATTCTTATTCTTCAGAAGAAGAAGATGATTGTAATTTACAATTAAGTTTTGATAGCAATTAATTTGTGTTTGTAATTAAATATTTTAATCAAAAAACAACATTATTTGCATTTCAATATATCATGTAAAGTCTTTCATTGAAATTCTTATTAAAGGAATGTCGACATGGTGACTGGTTCCACATGGTAGTAATTCTTTTCGGTGGGAGGAATGTGGAAAAATTATCTCAACCCAAGGAATTAAAACTGCAAGAAATATCGTTGCATCATACACTAAGAATCGTTTGCCTTTTATGGCCAATCTATTATTTGAAGGTGTTTAGTATGATCTGCACAACGTCTCTTTCCTTATTATGTACATCTCATTTCCTTTGTTGAAGTTATTATACATATTCTCATTTGATTGTCTATCGTACATGTTTAAGCTTCCTTTAAACTCGAAGAGGACATGTATGTCGATGGAGGTGAGAACGATGTCACAACGGCCTATAAAGGTTTAGGGAGATCGGATCTTGTCAAAAATTCGTCATTTCCTCAAACCTCATCTGGACAATCACGTATGCATTAATATCCATTTTTTTTGTTTAACGGTTTTCTAATATCACAGTTTCAAAACTTCTTAACTGATTATGTTTTAGGTAAATATGTTTCCGTTAGTAGTTCATCTGGAGAATTAGTCTTCTATAATAAAAGCAGTAACTCATTCACTGTTTCTTTTACAAGTATAGCTATAGTTTCAAAACTATTATAAAAAGGTGTTCAAAAGCCTACGCCTGGTGGAAGAAGTATCACTGTTTCCATTAGTGCGTTTGAACATGCCAAGACTCTCCTCGAGAATCAAAACATTGGGGACTCATTTACCTTTACCGACTCCCATGTCACATGGAATCAAACAAATTAATTATATCAATGTGATTTTTTGATGCAGTACATTATTACACTAAGCTTTCAAGTTGATTTATTGTTGTATCTATAAGACTTTGTTAAACAATGCATAATTTTATTATTGTTAAAGTTGAATTATTATTGTTAACAATTTGTTAACCTTCAACTCCATTGCCTTATTTTCTTCTCCATATATTGTGTAAAATATTATTTTCAAAGTATTAATTATACTTGTAGAGAATTGGAAAAAATTGAATTTTAGGTAAACAAATGGGACCAAAGTGACAGCGTGAGGTTATGCGGCCGAGGTTTAAAGCCATGTTCGGAGCAATTGTTGAAACCCGACCCAGGAACCGGATCCCAACCGGAATAACAAAGAGCGAAACAAAAAAAACGAGGCAAATAGCGAAACTAATAACCAAATGCGGGAACAACCAATCGAATAGCAAAACTGATCGAATCGAACAAATCGAAATAAAGAAGACACGAACAAAATCAAAGTACTAAATAGATGCGAAGCAAAAGGCGGAACCGACATCCGAACACATACACTGAATCGCATTAGATACCTAGACTATCCAAAAGCCGGTGTAAATTTTTTTTCTTCTTTTTCTTATATCCTTTTTTACTCAAACTCATGCAAGTCATATAATTTCCCTATTCTTGGAAATTATCCTTAATCAAGTTCTCGAATCACAACAAACTTCTTAACACTTGTATAAGTCCCATAATCCATCATCACACATATCTTAATCTTATTTTTATTCATTTTCAACTTATTATCTAACAAAAATTCAGCAGCATAACGGCTGCCTTTGACTTAACCCAAAACCTGCAAGGGTTCAAAATACACTTCTAAAATTCCCAATCAAATATACAAACATCAAAATCCACCAGACACTCCGTCCGGGATCTCAGCATACACAAACGCAAACCTAATTCTAAAACACTTTCATAATTTTAATTCAATCTACTAGTCTTATAATTCAATCTTATTTCCAAACTCATACACAATTTCATATACAATTTCACACTCTTATACTTTAATTCATAATCCTTATACATTCTGAAATACATGCTCGAAATACATAATAATCACTTGCTTAACGGCAATTCAAGCCATAAACAATATTAATATCCAAATCTCATTTCACATAAAAATACAGACGATGCAAAATTGGACCAAACGTCTTCACATTCTTTCATCCAATCTCCTGCTCGAAACCTGGAAATGGGGATGAAAGGGGGGTGAGCTCGACGGCTCAGTGAATAACACATTTATAAATTGACAAATAAGCAGAAATCATTTTTCATAAGCTTTTTACCAAAAGGGCTAATTTTTTTCAAACTTTGTAACTTTTCAAACAGTTTTCTCAAACCTTTCAATTTTTCAAACTTTTCATACAAATCCCACTTTTTCATTTCTCAATTTTAAACATAAATGCAGCACACAAAAACAAATCAAAAGCATGTAACATAACAAAATGGTCTGGTCGGTCCGAAACAGAACGTACTGTACATTCCCGCATAGCGATCCTGTGTAGCCGTGAAGGGAGTCCGAAATCGGAGCTCCGTGCCACTAGCGGGCAGCCGGGAGAAGGTTATAAACGAATAGAGACAGTGCACTGACTCACAGAGGGACCTAACCGAATCCTCATAACATATAAGCGAAAACAGAGATTCGAATTGCCCGAAGGCACTTTTCAAAATCTTGATTTTTTTCAAAATTTTCATATTTCTATATCATGTCACACTTGACACACTCACATACACAAATCACATCAAATCATATGACAATTCACATTCAATTGAAATTCAACAATTTAATCACGTACCAATCCAATGCATAAAAATGAATGCAATTTATTTCTTTCAAGCATATATCAAAACGTATACAATTTCATAAAGCACATTGTTCGATTTTGAGATAATTCAAAATCATTGAACTCATAATTTCAAATATTAATCAACATTTTTAAAACATTTACAAAACAACAATTTATCAACATCCCATTTTTGTTTTCTTTAATTTTCGAAAATTCGCATATTGCTTACAAATCAAAATATAAATATGCTACCCACCTCGAATTAATGTTAGAAACTTGTTCCAAGCTCCAAATTGACCATTTCTTCTTTCTTCCTTCTAATTTAAAATAACCTAAGCCATAATCATCCAAATTCAACATTATAATTTGCATAATTCTCAAAATTAACTATAGGAAATTCATAATCATCATATTTCCAAACTTTCCAAATCAAGAATTTCTAAATTCTCAAATTCTCAAAATTTACCTAAACCTTAACTCACATAAATCCAAAATTAAATCAATTCATCATGAAATCTTCCAAAATTAATCATGGAAATCACAAACCCATCACCTTTTCCATATTTCTAAACCAACAAATCACTAAAAACTCAAAACTTAAAAATTTCTCTTACCTCTTTCTCTTCCTATTTTTGGATTTATAGAGCTTTAGAGGAAACTTCCACCTTCTTTCATCCTTCTCCCTTGAATCTACTCCAAAAATAAGCTTGAAGTCTTAAAAAGTAAAAAATCCATAAGCTTCCATCTTCTTCTCCATGGCCGAATGAGCTTCTCCTCTTTCTCCTTCTTCTCTTATTCTTTCTTCTTATTTCTTCTTTCCTCCTCTAGAATAATCGTGATTCTTAGCATTATACGGCAGCCCACTTAAAATTTATATGCCATGTCATTTAAATGAGGAGTAATTGACCAAATTACCCTTACTCTTTAGCCTAATTCCAAAATTGCCCCTACACTTTCCTTTAAGTTATTCTCACTTGTGGACATGTTTCGCACTATCAAATTGAAGGAATTTGTCAAAATTTCCTTCTAGATAATTATTCCTCTATGTCTTAATTTCATAATGCCACAAGAATCATCCAATTTGGAGCACTACATCAAAAGTTATGTTGAAAACATTTCTGACATGTTCATATTCTAACACATTTTTCATGTACGATTATTTCCATCCAGAAATTAACATTCTTAAACACAAAATTGAAACTTGATGTCTTCATAAAAATTGTAGCCTTATGTGTCTAGTTTAATTCAAAACAAGAATCACCTCATTTCGATTCCCAAATCAAAAGTTATGCTCAAAATATTCTCAGATATTCCTAATCCAAAAACTGCACTCTAATCCAAACTTCTATTCATAATTTGAAGGTCTTAGGGGCAAAATTGACCTTTCATTTCTTCATATGATTTGTATCCCCATGTCTTAATTTTATTTCGTCTCAAGAATCACTTCAATCGGATCACCACAGATCCCGAATTTCGCAAAATACTGAACCATATTTAGAAAATGAGTCAACTCACTTTGATTAAATTAATCACCCTTAATTAAATCTCAAAAATTCATAATTTTCCATGAGGATGTAGATAATTATCTTAGGAATCCAACGTCATAAGAATCAAGTCAATCGGATGTCGGACAGAAAAGATATAAGCAAAATAGTGAACAAAGGTTGGATTGGAGGAGAAAGCAACGAGGAAATCAAAACGGCGTCGCATGAAGGGGGTCTGAAAACGGCATCGTATGAAGCAAAACGCGCGTGCACTGAGGAGGCAAAACAAGAAACGACGTCATAGCAAGAACGGAGGAACAACGTCGCATTGGGCGCCGCCATGAAGGCCATGAGGCGAAGGCTCGCATCCAGCGAGCCCAGACTCGCCCTCGCGAGCCCGCCTGGGTGCGACGGGCGAGTGCGAGCTTAAACCATTTTTTTTAACCCTAATTCAATCTGAAACTTCCAACATTAATAACTCTTGGTTCCGAACTCCAAATGTAACAAATTTGGTCTCTATGGAATGCTTGAAGGAAGCTCTACAACTTTCATGAGAAATCAAAAATCAATTCTGTCTCTAAACTGATCACTTTTCTAGTCAAAGATTTTGTCCAAATTAATATATCCTTAAACAAAGACTCAACTTTGAAAATTTGTATCTTTCAAATACAAAGTCCAATCATGTCATATTTTATATCGATGCGAAGATCATAAAGTCACCTTCAACTTCCATGAAGGATATATAAATCAATTTGACTCCTAAGGGAGTCCATTTTTCGGGCAAAGATTCTGTCCTCTAATATTCATGCTAAAACCATAACATAAACTTGTAAAAATCATAACTTATTATTCCTTGATCAAACAATTGCATACTTTATGTCAAAATAAAGATCAAATCAAATCCTTCAATTTTCATGAAGAATTTCAAAGCTAAATTATCCTCTAACTAGGTAAATTTTCTAGTCAAAGCTTCAGCCATAATATAAGCCAACCTATAACACACCTAAACTTTGACTGATCATAACTTTCACTCTCGAGATCGAAAAATTACAAACTTTATGGCTAAAAAAAGCTCTTAACATAATCTACAAGTTTCATGTAAATCATTTTATCGAATTTTGCCTAAATCAAAAGTCAACCCTCAAAGGCCAAAAAGTCAAACTTTTCACAATTCTTCATATTTTCACACTTTCTCTTTTTACTTCTTGCTATTTAACTTCATTTTAATCAACTCATCCACTTTAATTTCATAATCCATACCAAGCTACTCAAAACCCGAAGGTATCAAAATCAAAATCATTCTTTTCTTATCAATTTCCTCACAGTATAAATACCTTTATTTCACAATACACATATAAAACCACTCATTTAATTTCACTTCATATTTCTAAATTTCACTCAAAAATCGGGGTCCAACAGCAACTTATTGTGAAGGTGGTTCGTCACAGTTTGCAGATCGCACTGACTCACCTACTCCACCTCCGGGGCTGACAGTTGCAGATGAGGCATCACCTATTGCTCCTCATGCTACACCGTCCCCTTTCCTAACTCATATATCATCCAATACCTATTTATCAGATAGAGGAGACGTCTGCCAACCTGCAACTGAGGGACTTGATGGAAGGGAGTTTTTAACAATTGTCAATGAACAGTAAGTGAAATCACATCATCACAATTTGCTTGTTGTTAAGTCTTAGGTTTATCAATTTTTACATTGTATAACATAATTTGTTATATTAGGTTGTTTAGTCTAGACCGAGTTCTAGAAATATGACTTCCACATTTAAGCAAATGATTGAACCTGAAGGTTATGTGTGGAAGAATATATCTGAGGCCACAAAGCAATTTTACTTTCAAGAGTTTGAGATACAAAAAATAGTTATTTTTTTGTTTGTTATATTGATTTATATACACAAATTACATAAATATTATTACATTATATAATTTTTTCCTTCTTATTTCAGAAAGAATGTTACTGGGATTCTTCTTTCGACACCAGCATGTATAAAGTATGCGAAAAGAAAGCTCATACACGTTATCGTGACCTAATTAATGTGATATGCAAGGTTGGTGCACGACCGTGTTATATTTCGGAGGAAATTTGCACTGGACCGAGTATTGGACATCACCTGCAGCAATGTCTATCTCAGAGCGTAACTCTACTAACAGACGTGAAGGCCCAAAGGGTGAGAGTCTTCCAGTATATACGGGAGGATCAATTACCCACTACGAGCATGCACATAGACTTATAAATATCTAAACTTGACACTTATTTTGTATATATTTTGCTTTGCTATATTGTATATAAAGAATATGGTAGAAATGTCTGGTGTCGTATATGGTTGTGTTAAGTTTTGTTTTTGTTAAACAGGGCGCAAATATCATAAAAATAGAGGAAACTATGCCAAAATTTTTATAAATTGTAGTTCACATCTGACAATTTAGGTTATACATGTAGGAATAGTCATTGGATATCAAGCCTACACCTATCCAGTTGTTTTTGCACACCCACACGAAGAAACATGATGGTGTGACATTCATCAACATTTGATGTAGAGAGCTAAATGTATGTGAATTTAATACTTTTTTATAATTTCGTCACAATAATCCCTTACTAATGTAAACATTACTTCCTAATATGTGACCAAATACAACAAACCATTCAGCGACAATCTCAAGAGGAACAACATGTAGATGAGACTCAGATGTATCTTGATGTTGTGGGTGGTAGGGACCGTCGTGGAAGGACATTCAAGCTAGTTCCATAGGCGAAAAAATGTTATTCCCGCTCTTCCCTGTCCAGTACAGTAGCATCTGCTAGGCCTATGCACAATAATGAAGTAATCGAGCTTCGGGCCACAGTGGACACATTGAAGTGCCCATACACACAATAACCATAAATATAATACCCACCTAATATCACTTGAGAATCCAACTCATTGTTTTCCTTCCTCTTGCGATTGGATTAGGTCGGCTTGGTTTCCTATAACAAACCAAGTTCCCATTCAAACAGTATTCAAAAGAAATATTCAAAAAGCTTGAAAATCAAAAGTAAAAGCACTAAAAGTCTATATCCGACTTCCAACCCAATTTTTGAATCTTAGAGGCAAATTCCAAACTTCCTTTCTTCATAAAACTTGTAGCCCTATGGCTCTAGTCCACAACGAACCCGAAATCACCTCATTTGGACATCCATAACAAAAGATATGCCCAAAATACCAAAATTCACCTATGCTGGAAACTGGGGGCTCGCAGCGATGAAGGTCACGCTCATTGCGACAAACGGCCCGCTACTCGCCGCGACGTGCACAAATTCGCACATAGTGACATGCACATCTTCCTCGCACGTCGCGACGTGCGGGTCTGGAGAACATCTCCGAACTTGATTTTTCTAGCATTTTCCCACTTCAATCCTTCCCTTAAGCACATGCAACACATCTAAACCGTGATTCAAGTCCAATACTACATTTCTAACTCATTCAAACCTTAAAATCAGTCATCAACACTACAAGATCATCAACCCAAGGAAATCTTACCTATTTTTCCAAAAACCTCTAAACAACTGATTCTAACATCATTCCAAGCTATACTAGGGTTTAATCTAACCAAAACAAAATGAAATGCACTTAGGCTTACCAAAAATTGCTCCAAATCTGTCGAAATCTTCAAGAATGAAAAGCCCTATTTTCCCCTTCTTTCTTCTAAGCTTCTACGGCACTCTCCTCTTCTCTTCTTACTCTTTCTTTCTTTCTTCTAATTTCCTCCACTTAAGTCTAAAGGGAAGACAAAGACCAAAATACCCCTCCTAGCAAAGATTTAGCCTATCCAACTCAAGCGGTCTTCCTATTTTGCGCTCAAACATTTTTATCCTTTCATTCTCATTTACACCACATTATACTCACTTAAATCTCAATTATCCACTAATACATCCAATTAATCCAACTAAACCATAAATCACACAATTAACACAATTCATGTTTAATAACATCAATTAGAAAAATTTGGGGCCCAACATTTCTCCCCCTCTTAAAAAATATTTCGTCCTCGAAATTTTTACCTGAATCATCGAAAAGATGCGGATACTTCTCCTTCATGGCTTCCAATGGCTCCCAAGTAGCCTCCTCCATCGAATGATTCTTGCACGGGACTTTGACTAGCTGAACTATCTTGTTCCTTAGGACCTTTTCCTTAGTGTCCAAAATCTCCACTGGAATCTCCTTATAACTCAAATCATCCCTCAACTGAACCTCACTAATCTGAATAATATGAGAAGGATCCGATCTATACCTCCTCAATATGGAAACATGAAAGACATCATGGATCTGAGACAATTCTGGAGGTAACGCCAACCTGTAGGCGAGTGGTCCAATCCTCTCAAGAATTTCGTAAGGACCCACATACCTCGGGCTCAACTTGCCCTTCTTGCCAAACCTCATTACTCCTTTCCAAGGAGACGTCTTAAGGAACAATTTCTCACCGACTTCAAACTCCATCTCCTTTCGGTGTGCATCAATGTAGCTCTTCATCCTATCCTGTGCTGCCTTAAGTCGCTGCTTAACCAAATTGACTTTATCAACTTTCGTCTGAATCAATTCTGGTCCTACCAGTTTCCTCTCTCCTTTTTCATCCCAACAGATCGGAGTTCTACATCTCCTCCCATACAATGCCTTATATGGAGCCATCTGAATGCTCAAATGGTACGAATTATTATAAGTAAATTCGACCAATGGCAAATGCTCATCCCAAGCTCATTTGAAATCCATCACACATACCCTGAGCATTCCCTCAAGTGTCCAAATGGTCCTCTCAGATTGACCATCAGTTTGAGGGTGAAAAGTTGTACTAAAATTCAGCTTAGTTCCTAAAGCTTCCTACAAACTTCCCCAAAATCTCGAAGTAAACCTAGGGTCCTGTCCGAAACTATAGAATCTGGAATCCCGTGCAATCTCACTATCTCATTAATGTACTTCTTTGCTAGCACATGTAAAGAATCAGTCTGCTTAATCGCCAGAAAGTGAGCTGACTTCATCAACCGATCCACAATAACCTAAATGGCATCATGCTTCCTACTAGTCTTGGGCAAACCCATCAGAAAATCCATGATCACCCTTTGCAACTTCCATTTCAGGATGGACAATGGCCTCAATTTTCCTGAAGGTGCTTGGTGCTCAGCCTTAACTTGCTGATACACTAGACACTTACTTACAAACTCTGCTACATCCCTCTTCATGCCTTTCCACCAAAAATGCTCTCTCAAATCCCTGTACATCCTGGTGCTACCTGGATGCATGGCATAAGGCGCATTGTGTGCCTCATCCAAAATCTCATCCTTTACCTCCTGCACATCTAGGATACAAAGCCTATTCCCTATTGTCATAAGTCCATCATCCCTCACCTCTACTTCAGAAATCTTACCATTCCGAATTTCCTCTCGGAGTTTGCTCAAATCTGCATCTTGAGCCTGCAGCTCCCTAACCTTCTCCCTCAGCATCGGTCTCACTCGGAAGTTAGCTAGAAGACAATCCGGCTCCTCCTACTTCAAACTTACCTTAAGCTTGACCATCTCTTCCAATAGAGGAAGATAAATTGTCAGAACATGAGCAATCGAAGACTTCCTACTTAAAGCATCCGCCACTACATTGGCCTTGTCCGGATGATACTCGATTAGCAAGTCATAATCCTTAAGCAACGCAATCCACCTTCGCTGTCTCAAATTTAGTTCCTTCTGGCTTAGCAAGTACTTGAGACTTTTATGATCGGCAAAGATCCTCGTCTGAACTCCACATAGATAATGCCTCCAAATTTTTAAGGCAAAGATCACAACCGCCAACTCCAAATCATGTGTCGGATAGTTCAACTCATATGGCTTCAATTACCTTGAAGCATAAGCTATCACCCTGTCTCCCTGTATCAATACACAACCAAGACCCTTCCTCGAAGCATCACTATTCATGGTATAGCCCTCATCTCCAGAAGGCAGAATCAAAATTGGTGCACTTGTCAATCTGCACTTGAGCTCCTCAAAGCTCTTCTAGTAGTCATCACTCCAGATATACTTTTGATTCTTCCTCAATAACTTAGTCATCGGAGCTGCGATCATGGAGAATTTCTCCACAAACCTCCTGTAGTATCCTGCCAAACCCAGAAAACTCCTCACCTCTGCTATGTTCTTTGGTGCTTCCTAATTCACCACCGCTTCTATTTTCTTTGGATCCACATGCACTCCTTGTTCTTAGATTACATGTTCAAGAAATGCAACTTCCCTCAGTCAAAATTCGCATTTATCGAATTTGGCATACAACTCGTTTCTCCTCAATGTCTCCAAAGCAATCCTCAAATGCTCTTCATGCTCTTTATCACTCTTGGAATAGACCAATATATCATCAATAAAGACAATGATAAATTGGTCCAAGAAAGGCTTAAAGACTCGATTCATCAAATCCATAAAGACTGCAGGGGCATTTGTCAATCCAAAGGGCATAACTAAAAACTCAAAATGCCCATACCGTATCCTGAAAGCAGTCTTGGGCACATCCGACTCCTTTATCCTCAACTGATGGTAACCCGATCTCAAGTCTATCTTGGAGAAGACTTTTGTCCCTTGCAATTGATCAAACAGATCATCATTACGTGGAAGCGGATATCTGTTCTTCACAGTAACCTGATTAAGCTTCCTGTAGTCTATACACATCCTCAACGATCCATCTTTCTTCTTCACAAAAAGGACCGGAGCTCCCCAAGGTGAAGAGCTCGTCCTTATGTACCCTTTCTCCAACAACTCCTCCAACTGCTCTTTAAGCTCCTTCAATTCCGCCGGAGCCATCCGGTAAGGCGGAATTGAAATCGGTGCAGTACCTGAAAGAAGCTCAATGGAAAACTCAATTTCCCAAGGTGGCGGTAGTCCTGGCATTTCCTTGGGAAAAACATTCGAGAATTCTCTGACTACAAGAATATCCTCCAGCTGGCCTCTATCTTCTCTTGTGTCTACCACATAGGCCAAAAATGCCTCATATCCCTTCCTCATCATCTTTTCTGCTGTCAAAGCTGAAACAATTCTGGGTGGACCTACTTTCTGTCCCCTATAAACACCACTCTTCTGCCGTCATCCAATTCAAATTCCACTGTCTTTTGCTTACAATCTAGTCAGGCATTGTACTTCTCTAAAGTGTCCATACCCAAAATCACATCCAATCCTCCCATCTTCAGTGGCATCAAATCCACCACTAGAAGTTCCCCGTTAATACATATCTCACACTCTCTATGTTAGACCCCGATTCGCATTAAGCATGTTTTCTTTATTTTGAGGTTTAGATTGATTAATTCCTTTTAGTTAGAAATTTTGCGTTTAGTGAATAGAAATAAATTGAAAGGATTTAGTTAAAATTAGAATTTTGATAAAGTTTATGAAATTAAAAAGATTAAGATGGAATAAGGGCATGATAGGAAGATCATTTATGTGTTTAAGGCTTAAAGCTTAGGAAATGGGCTTTTAGCCCATTTTACATGACATTAAATGAGAAGGAAAGAATTAAAACAAGAATAAAGGAAATTAAAGTGAGGGAGTCGTATGAATGAGGGAGAGGAGATGAAATCAACAAGGAAAAGAAGAGTTTATTGAAACTACCACGTTTTGAGTGCTTAGGTTATAAGTTAGAAATAAATTCCCTAGTTATTAAAGGAACCACCGAAACTATCAAGAGAAGGGGAGACTTTCGGCCAAGCTAGGAAGAAGAAGAAGAAGAAGAAGAAGAAGAAGAAGAGGAGTAGAGCTTTGTTGATTTTATGCTTTATAAAGGAGAGTTTAAGAGTACTATTCAAGAAGAAAGTGAAAAGGAAGAATCTAAGCTTTCCTTAGGAGCAAAAGCAATTTTCGTGGGTTTCAATCTCTAAGGTAAGAAAATGTGAAATTTATGGTTTTATGGATGGCTTTTGATGCTAAAAGCTTAGTTAAGTTATGGGTAAAGTTATATAGGTGTTAAATCATGTTTTCTCTTCCTAAGGATTATGAATTTTGCTATCTCTTATGCTTATGGGATTATTATGCTTAATGAAGGTTTAGAGAGGCCGTTGGAAGTTGAGGAGAGGCAAATTAATCAATCCTAGAGCTAAAGGAATTAAGATGGGTGATTCCTTAATAATTGAGTTAATAGGCAATTTAACGTTTTTATAATACATGCAAACTAATGCTTTCCAATGTAAATTATTCTTTGTGAGGATTTAAACTTGTATGTGATGTTTCTTGAATGTAAATTACGTTGGAAATGTTGGCGAAATGATTTGATAAGTGAAAAAGATGGATTTTGTGATTTTGGTAAATTGATGTTTTCAAATGACTTAGAATGTTAATATGAATTACTCTTTGTTATGTGTTTAATTGGTATGTGAAATTCTCTGATTGTGAATTCATGTCAAAATGATGTGAATACGGGTTGTTATGTGAAAAAGACGAGAAATTGTGACTTCGGAAAAAGCTTTGCCATTTTGGCCCAGTTATGCTAAAGTAAATTGGTAAAGGCCAGTTACGGCCAATAATTTAGAATTGTGTGAATTATATGCTTTCTTTGGGTTTGTGGTGGTCCCATCTGAGTCAGGTGCACCTGTCTACCCATAGGCTTCTCCCGCCTGCCCGCTAGTGGCCGTGGAGTTCCTCTCAAGGACTCCTATCTGTCATGGCTACACATGACTGCTTCGCAGAAATGTGTAGTACGTTCTGTTTCGGATCCACCCGAACCACTTTGTTTGTGCTTTTGTGAAATGTTTGGTTGTTTTATGATGTGTTAAGTTTGTAAATTGTTTGATGGGATAAATTTTGTGAAAAGATTTGAAAAGTAAGAATGCTTTTATTAATGTGACATTGTTTTGAAAATGAAGGAAAGAATGATGATTTTTGCTTATTCCTTGATTATTAAGTTGTTACTGTAGGAAAATCCCGGGGTGGGCATCACATGCCCAGGGTGCGGAATTAAAATTTTTAAGTCCCGGGACATTCCCGAAAGCCAGGATCCATGTGTAAGTACAAACAATCAAACCATAACGACCAAAGGAGACCGTCTCTAACGGTATCCACGCAGAGGTCGGAAAACCTAACCGGGACAAACTCTTTTGACCCGGGAATAGCTAGACTAAAGAGAAGAGTGCTAGCTCTTACCTTAGCCTTGGAGAGCAAGTGGAGATGACCAATTGAAGCCTTGGAGAAGAAGAATCCAACTTGAATGGAAGAGAGGAAGAAGGTGGAAAATCAAATTTTCAATGCTTAATACTTAAGCATTCGGTTCCTCAAGCCAAAAACACGACCATCCTTCCTTCAATGCCTCTTATATGTATATTTTACTCTTTAAAACACATAGAAAGCCTTGGTGTAAGCTCTTCCACGTTGGAGGCATAAAGAATGCCTTAATTTGCTAAATCATCATTACTTTGACTTTTCAAAGTTAATAAAGCTTCCTCTCCATTTTGGTTCCACGAAATCAACATATATATTTATATATTAATTAATTATTTACTTAATTAATTAATATATATAATTGCTGAAGTGGTCCATCAAGCTGGGTCGGTCCTACTACTGTCGGCCCCACGGTGAAAAATCGCCGGAGACCCTTTTCAAGAATGTCGATGTCGCGATCTCATCGGGACATTTCCCAATCTCATCGGGATTCATTTAATCCTATTGCTCTCCGATATCGGATCTCGTCCAAACTATTTTACTGATTCTCAGAGTCACTCTAATGCGTGTGACCCATTAGGTTCCGGTTATGTTGGCCACTTAGATTAACACTTAATCTAAGCAAGTCATGAGCGGTATCTAGCAACACATCATGACCCCAATTGACCGAAAGTAATTGGTTTGACTAATGAAACCATATCACGAACCCTTCCATAGACAATTACCGTGCAATTCGTCCTTTCACCATGCTATACCCCACTTGGTTTGAGTATGGGCAATGTGTCATCTCTTACTAGGCTGATTAAATCAAATCTAGTCCAAGTGTAATCAGATCTCGTCCTAGGACTCATTACTTTATATGTCCATGAAGACCATCTTCATGACATATGTATGCTCCGGCGCCAGAGACTTCAAAGTAATGATCCTGATAAGAGGCCATGGGTATCTCTTCTGCTATAATGAGTGGTGAATCCTCTATTGGCTACTCAATTACCTTGAATACCTCAAGTCGTACCCAATCACCACCCTATGAGCGACCTCTCGAAGGTAACAAGGAATGGAGTCAAAGTACGAATCGAGACCAAGATATCCTTGAGTACCTCAAGTCTAAGGATACTTGCACCATTGCTATGATGAGATTATCACTGACATTTGTATAGGACATCCATGTGATGATCTCATAGCAGGTCATCCAATGTACTTACTACCACTAGTAAGCATCCACATGTCAAATCTAAATATCTCAATATTTACGGTTTTACGAGATCCACCGCTTGATCCAATCAAGGAGTTTGACATGTGTTAGTCTATCCGGATTAACGATGTCGGTCTCGTTAATCCTATGACTAGGATAATTTGAATCTTGACATAATTGCACATGATAGAAATCTCGGTAGTATGATCGCATCATAATTTCCTTCATGCTATGTCATGTATCAGGGACTTCATTAATTTGATTAAAGATCATTATCAATTCATAATAAAATGAACATCAAATAAATGAAATATGCCTTTGCTTTATTTATTCATAAAGTCTGTACATGACTATGAACAAAATGCGCTAAAGGGGATTGCCTTTAGGGCACTACTCTAACAGTTACCCACTGAGCCGTCGATCCCACACCCCATTTCTCCTCCACAGGTTTCAAGCGAGAAACCGAGTCACCTCATCGGGATTGGGACAATACTCCGATGCCTTTTTGCTTTTGAAGTCATGTTTAAAGCATTAGCTAACATCTTGGATAATTGTTATTCTTTGTAAGTTCACTTTTGTCGTTTTGGAGGTATTAGGGCTAGAATGCCCTTGAGACTTAGTATTGACTTGTTTCCATGTAAATGTAAGAGTTTTGAATATTGAAATGCATCTTATGTAATGTTTTCTCAAATGTAGCATGAAATGGGTACATTGGACAAAAGAAAGAGTTAAGTTAGATTAATTGATGTTTTGGAAACAATTAGAATCCTAGGAGTGTGCTACAGCTTTTGAAGTATATTGGGTTTCAGTTGTGTTATGGAAGTTGGAAGAATGAATTTTTATATGCAGGTTGTCGAGTTGGATTGAAAATTTGGCTAGTTACACTTTTAGGGGAGGTGATGTCCATTTTTCTTAAAAATGGGCAGAACCTTCAACTGATGTTTTGACCTTATTATAGTTTGAATTTGAATGAGATGTCTTCTTGAAGAATGTAGAACTTGTTGAGATCTTTCCAATGACATAAAGTTTGTCACAATCGGACTTAAAATGAAAGAGTTATGAGAGGTGAAAGGTTTCAGCTGCTGTTGATAGAAGTAAAAATTTTGCAGTCCCTTTGAATGGGTTTTTCACCCTCTTAGAGACAGTTCTGATTTTTTCTTTCTCATGAAAAATGTATATTATCTTTCTATCTTTAAAATGAGGTATTATTTGCAATTATCGGAGTTAGGAATAAAAAGTTATGAGGTTGAGAAGTTGATGATTCTTGCTCATTCTGTCAAATTACTGTTCCATTGGTTTTTATTTAGGCTGAAACTTTAAGTGTGTTTTTACCTCCCTTAATGACCTATTTAATTTTTGCACCCTTCATAAAGTTTGTAGATCCTTTCTTTATCTTTCCAATGAGGTAAAATGTGACATTTTTCGACTTGTGAGCTAAAAGATATGAATTTTCAAACTTTTGGCATGGTGTAGGAAAATTTGAGTTTGGGATGAAACATTTAAAGCAAATTTTGACCCTCTTAATGACTAAAGTAGTTTTTAAATCCTTCTATGAAGTTGTAGAGCTCCCTTTTACCTTTTTATTGATACCAAATTTATGAATTTTAGAATTCGGGATCAAAAGTTATGATATTTGTAAATTCTGAAATTTTCCTGCAAATCCAGACTTCATCCTTAGATGTGGCCACGTCTAGTCTCTAAACCTCTTAGACGTCCCCTCGCCTAATTTCTGAATGTCCTCCTCTCACTCTTTTGCTTGTAACTTGTTCGTTTGGCCTCGGATTCACTCGGTTTTCGAAGCGTTGGTTTTCTAAAAACATTTTATACCTTTTTTTTTGGTAATGAGAGTGTCGGGTTTTGGTGGGACTTTACGGATATTATTAAAGAGAGTTAAGTACATGATAGTTTTAAATGAAATTATGTTTTTTGGCATTTTTGTGAGCTATAGAGATCCGATTGAGGCGATTTCTGATTCTAATTGATCGAGAGATATGAAATTTCATTTTAGCTTAGAATGAGGATTTAGTTATGGGCCCTAAACAGAGAAATTTTATTGGGTGATAATTAGGGTGAACTTATCAAGTTTTGTTTGGATGACGTTAAAATAAGTTCGATTCGAGGTTTCTTTTGTGGTGAGGAATTCCTCCCTCGTGAGATGCGCGTCCAGATGTCACGTAGGACGTCGGGCACGTGACTCATCGGGGAGGGGTTCCAACAGTTATGGTATCAGAGCGTCGGAATTGAGATCTTACGTGGGCGCATGTGTAAGTTACTCAAATAAGCAGTTAAGAGTTTAGGCTGATCGAATTAGTGAGCAAAACGGTATGTTTTCATTGGATAAATGGAAATGCGAAACAGCATATGGGTAATATGACAGAAAATCATTCAATGAAATTGAAGTGGGCGGGGGGATGCCGTGTATGGCGTTATGGTGATATACCCCCGAAGGTGATATGGATGTAAAAGTATGAACATGGCTTTCCAAGTGGAAACATTGAGCTTAAAGTGAACAAGTGGAATGTATTGAAAACAAAGATTCTTATGGTCTTAAGAATATGAAATCGGAACCTACGTGGGTGCAAGTGGGTACAGTTGATAATTTGAGTAATGAGCTTTTAAGTTTTCTTTTTCCGAATCAAGAAATAAAAGTTTGTTTTTGAATCAAGAGAATGAAATGTTTTCACTTATTTCATAAATGTTGTTTTGATTGCTTGTGATTGATTTGAGAAATTTGCTACATGTTTGATATGTACATTGTGTGATGATTTTACATCTATAAATTTTAATAAATGGTGAATATATATATATATATATGTAAGATGAAATTTGAAGGATAATGGGAAGATTATATGAATGATGGTGATATTTGTACAAGTCCAAGAAGGTTACATTGTTATCATTGTGAGTATCTATATGATGACCCATCATCATACACAAGTGAGGATATTAAGCACGTAGGTTATATATATATGTGGAGATGATAAAGGAAGAAACTTAAGATTTCTTGGATATTTGTTAGTCATAGCTTCCATAGTCTACAGTTTGAGGAGAAACTAGAGTAACATATGAGGGTGCTCAAAATGATCATGTGGGAATAGATTGACATTTGTTAAAACTGTCACAATAAGAAATAAATTAATCTGAGAAGAATATTGTCTGGGATTAATGGAGACCAAAGTATCAAGCATGAAAAATATGAATTAGTAAGGGGACAAAATAGGATGAATTTGATGACGCTATCCAAGCATGTGCGACAATAAGTATATTTTTCCCTTGGGTTTTGGGTGTTTTGAACATTATGACCTTGTGAAGAAGATAGAAATTGGTCTTCCTGCGGTATTACGACTAGTTGGTAAAAAGTGAGTGATCAAGAATGCTTAAAGAGTATAGATGATGGTAGTAAGAAACCCTCTTTTGAAAAAAATTTTTTTGTTAAGTTAGAATAAGCAGATCAGGTAGTTTATATTAAAGATGATCAATGGAAGAACTGATCATGAAAGAATATGTAATGATTTGAAAATTAAGACACTCCCTAACAGAGCATCAAGCAGGGAGGTGAAATATGTTATCGAAAAAGGTATGCACTTTTGTTTGATGTAGAGGGTCATATGAGTGGATTTTTTTTTAATTTATGGAGACAACAATTTGCTAGTATAAGGAATATGTACGTTCAAGTTATATTATATGAAAGTATGTGTGAGAGATGTAAATCCAACTTGATTAATGTATGCAAATCAAGAAGTTAAGTTTGCAGATAAAGTACAATATGTGGAGAAATTTGTATGAATGAGAAAACATAAGAATAAGTCCAAGCGAGATCTGAGGAAATTCAAGGAATGGAGAAAATCGTCCGCAGAAGGAAGTCAATTAGGAAATTGAAAGGAAAGTGAGACAATGCACCTCATTAGGGATCAGTTATTTAAGAAATCACGAGAGCTAATCAGGAGGCACATGAAATGTGTTAATAAATGCTTAAGTCAACAAATGCCCAATAGAACTATAGTATTGGAGACTAAAAAAATTCAAGATTTGATGGTATATTAAAGATAGTCGAATAATTGAGAAAAATAGTTTGAATACACGGAGAAAATGTGTAAAGCATATGAGTAACGTAAGTAAAGAGAATTTTGAAGGAGCTATACTGAGGTAAATTATATTATATAGATTTGGAGATTTTATAGTATGCACTGGTGTTGTATTAGACATTTGGCTGAAATCCAATGCAATGTAACAACGTGATTTTATATGTATGAAGACAACTAAAGACCTATGAGTTGATTATTTGAGACATGATTGAGAACTGCTACATTAATGATTATTTTGAAAGTTTGAAGACAGTATATGTACAGGAATATCTTAAATATACATATTCAAGTGCAGACCATAAAAGTTTGAGACAATCAATGAATTGGGGGAATTAATTATGAGACGCAGGAGATTGATATAAACACTGAAAGGCTATGATTGTTCTAGCGCGACAGTCCAAGTGAATATCAGATACCTTAAGTAGAAATTCGATATTGAGGTTATCAGAAACTAATACAAAAGAAGCATAGAATAGAGGGTTGGTTTACCTCAAATTAAGGATTAAGAGATTGTGAGATTGAAAACATATCTGAGTGTCAAGTTTGAATGAGAAAAAGGATATAGGGTAAGTGAAACAAGAAGTATGAGAAATCAATAACGATGCTTGAGTTGAAAGAATTGAATATGAGGCTGAAGTAATAGATAGAATTATTCGAAGAATTATGATTGTATAAGTAAGTACTATACTGGTAAAGTTAATGTTATGATCGAATGCATTGACTAGAGAAATTAATAGCAGTGTCTCGTAAATTTGGATATTGAGGTTATCAAATCTAGTGCAGTAAAGAGTGTAGAATGTGGAATTGAATTTTGGGCAAAATGATTAGTCACTGAAAGTTTAGATCAGTTCATATAAACCAATACCAAATTGAAGATTCAGAACTTGTAAATTTTACTAAGAAATTAGAAATGAGTATGAATTTTAAGTGCGAGTAGGAAAAATGATACAGGGAGATCGAGATAAGAAGTATGCGTACTGGCAAAGATGAGTAAGCAAAGAGACTGTGAGAAAAGTGCAAATGGTGATTTAAGTTATATAGCCTAGAAGATATGTCAAGTGACTGAAAGTTTGTATTGTCGACGGCTTTAACTGTCAGAGATTTACTTAAAGTTTATAGTTCAGAGTTTGTAGGGATATGAGATCAATGTATAATTCTATCTGACCTTAAGCATCACAATCGTTGGTATAGTATTTTCAATAGAATACTGTATAAGGAGTTAGGTAATAGAAAGAGCCACCGCTTTTGTATTATGTTAAGTAAGGCCTAAAAATGATTGAATGTTAGATCGATTGGAGAGGTAAGTGAAGTCAATCAGTATAAGATATGAAATACGGGAGATTGACATAAGAGTTACATGAACTGAGACTAAAGTGATGTGAATCAGTAAGTGAAAGCTAAATTGTCTCGGAAAGTATTACCTTGCTAAGGTGTGCTCATGATAGGAAAAAGAATTCGCTAAGCTGCTATGAATTGGCTCGTATGGAATTATTTTGAGTTAGTGCTACTGACAAAAGATGAATTAGATTCAAAATGTGATATACGTGAGTATGTTAAGAAAATATTGATGTGATAAGATTATGGTGTTATCGACACAGGAAGTGGAAATTGTGAGTGATATAAAGCATAAGGAGGAACTAGTTAAGAAAGTGAATGACCAAACTGCTAATTGAATGACCAAGTGAGTCTACTGAATAATATCCTTTGAAAGAAAGTTTTCGAGTGATGAAGTTAAATAAGAAATAGAGGAGCATCCTGCACTCCTAATAAATCCGATAAGAATTTCGAGGACAAAATTCTTTTAAGGGGGGGAGAAATGTTGGACCCCGATTTGCATTAAGCATGTTTTCTTTATTTTGAGGTTTAGATTGATTAATTCCTTTTATTTAGAAATTTTGTGTTTAGTGAATAGAAATAAATTGAAAGGATTTAGTTAAAATTAGAATTTTGATAAAGTTTATGAAATTAAAAAGATTAAGATGGAATAAGGGCATGATAGGAAGATCATTTATGTGTTTAAGGCTTAAGGCTTAGGAAATGGGCTTTTAGCCCATTTTACATGACATTAAATGAGAAGGAAAGAATTAAAACAAGAATAAAGGAAATTAAAGTGAGGGAGTCGTATGAATGAGGGAGAGGAGATGAAATCAATAAGAAAAAGAAGAGTTTATTGAAACTACCACGTTTTGAGTGCTTAGGTTATAAGTTAGAAATAAATTCCCTAAGTTATTAAAGGAACCACCGAAACTATCAAGAGAAGGGGAGACTTTCGGCCAAGCTAGGAAGAAGAAGAAGAAGAAGAAGAAGAAGAAGAAGAAGAAGAAGAAGAAGAGGAGGAGGAGTAGAGCTTTGTTGTAGAAAGGAGAGTTTAAGAGTACTATTCAAGAAGAAAGTGGAAGGGAAGAATCTAAGCTTTCCTTAGGAGCAAAAGCAATTTTCGTGGGTTTCAATCTCTAAGGTAAGAAAATGTGAAATTTATGGTTTTATAGATGGCTTTTGATGCTAAAAGCTTAGTTAAGTTATGGGTAAAGTTAGATAGGTGTTAATTCATGTTTTCTCTTCCTAAGGATTATGAATTTTGTTATCTCTTATGCTTATGGGATTATTATGCTTAATGAAGGTTTAGAGAGGCCATTGGAAGTTGAGGAGACGCAAATTAATCAATCCTAGAGCTAAAGGAATTAAGGTGGGTGATTCCTTAATAATTGAGTTAATAGGCAATTTAACGTTTTTATAATAAATGCAAACTAATGCTTTCCAATGATTTAAAAAGTTTGTATTAATTATTCTTTGTGAGGATTTAAACTTGTATGTGATGTTTCTTGAATGTAAATTACGTTGGAAATGTTGGCGAAATGATTTGATAAGTGAAAAAGATAGATTTTGTGATTTTGGCAAATTGATGTTTTTAAATGACTTAGAATGTTAATATGAATTACTCTTTGTTATGTGTTTAATTGGTATGTGAAATTCTCTGATTGTGAATTCATGTCAAAATGATGTGAATACGGGTTGTTATGTGAAAAAGACGAGAAATTGTGACTTCGAAAAAAGCTTTGCCATTTTGGCCCAGTTATGCTAAAGTAAATTAGTAAAGGCCAGTTATGGCCAACAATTTCGAATTGTGTGAATTATATGATTTCTTTGGGTTTGTGGTGGTCTCATCTGAGTCAAGTGCCCCTGTCAACCCAAAGGCTTCTCCCGCTTGCCCGCTAGTGGCCGTGGAGTTCCTCTCAAGGACTCCTATCCGTCACGGCTACACATGACCGCTTCGAGAATGTGTAATGCGTTACTTTGGATCCACCGAACCACTTTGTTTGTGCTTTTGTGAAATGTTTGGTTGTTTTATGATGTGTTAAGTTTGTAAATTGTTTGATGGGATAATTTTGTGAAAAGATTTGAAAAGTAAGAATGCTTTTATTAATGTGACATTGTTTTGAAAATGAAGGAAAGAATGATGATTTTTGCTTATTCCTTGATTATTAAGTTGTTACCCACTGAGCCGTCGAGCTCACACCCCATTTCTCCTCCACAGGTTTCAAGCGAGAAACCGAGTCACCTCATCGGGATTGGGACAATACTCCGATGCCTTTTTGCTTTTGAAGTCATGTTTAAAGCATTAGCTAACATCTTGGATAATTGTTATTCTTTGTAAGTTCACTTTTGTCGTTTTGGAGGTATTAGGGCTAGAATGCGCTTGAGACTTAGTATTGACTTGTTTCCATGTAAATGTAAGAGTTTTGAATATTGAAATGCATCTTATGTAATGTTTTCTCAAATGTAGCATGGAATGGGTACATTGGACAAAAGAAAGAGTTAAGTTAGATTAATTGATGTTTTGGAAACAATTAGAATCCTAGGAGTGTGCTACAGCTTTTGAAGTATATTGGGTTTCAGTTGTGTTATGGAAGTTGGAAGAATGAATTTTTATATGCAGGTTGTTGAGTTGGATTGAAAATTTGGCTAGTTACACTTTTAGGGGAGGTGCTGTCCATTTTTCTTAAAAATTGGCAGAACCTTCAACTGATGTTTTGACCTTATTAGAGTTTGAATTTGAATGAGATGTCTTCTTCAAGAATGTAGAACTTGTTGAGATATTTCCAATGACATAAAGTTTGTCACAATCGGACTTAAAATGAAAGAGTTATGAGAGGTGAAAGGTTTCAGCTGCTGTTGATAGAAGTAAAAATTTTGCAGTCCCTTTGAATGGGTTTTTCACCCTCTTAGAGACAGTTCTGATTTTTTCTTTCTTCATGAAAAATGTATATTATCTTTCTATCTTTAAAATGAGGTATTATTTGCAATTATCGGAGTTAGGAATAAAAAGTTATGAGGTTGAGAAGTTGACAGTTACTGTTCATTCTGTCAAATTACTGTTCCATTGGTTTTTATTTAGGCTGAAACTTTAAGTGTGTTTTTACCTCCCTTAATGACCGATGTAATTTTTGCACCCTTCATGAAGTTTGTAGATCCTTTCTTTATCTTTCCAATGAGGTAAAATGTGACATTTTTTGACTTGTGAGCTAAAAGATATGAATTTTCAAACTTTTGGCATGGTGTAGGAAAATTTGAGTTTGGGCTGAAACATTTAAAGCAAATTTTGACCCTCTTAATGACTAAAGTAGTTTTTAAATCCTTCTATGAAGTTGTAGAGCTCCCTTTTACCTTTTTATTGATACCAAACTTACGAATTTTAGACTTCGGGAGCAAAAGTTATGATATTTGTAAATTCTAAAATTTTCCTGCAAATCCAGACTTCATCCTTAGACGTGGCCACGTCTAGTCTCTAAACCTCTTAGACGTGCCCTCGCCTAATTTTTGAATGTCCTCCTCTCACTCTTTTGCTTGTAACTTGTTCGTTTGGCCTCGGATTCACTCGGTTTTCGAAGCGTTGGTTTTCTAAAAAAATTTTATACCTTTTTTTTGGTAATGAGAGTGTCGGGTTTTGGTGGGACTTTACGGATATTATTAAAGAGAGTTAAGTACTTGATAGTTTTTAATGAAATTATGTTTTTTTGCATTTTTGTGAGCTATAGAGATCCGATTGAGGCGATTTCTGATTCTAATTGATCGAGAGATATTAAATTTCATTTTAGCTTAGGATTAGGATTTAGTTATGGGCCCTAAGCAGAGAAATTTTATTGGGTGATAATTAGGGTGAACTTATCAAGTTTTGTTTGGATGACGTTAAAATAAGTTCGATTTGAGGTTTCTTTCGTGGTGAGGAATTCCTCCCTCGTGAGATGCACGGCCAGATGTCACGTAGGACGTCGGGTACGCGACTCATCGGGGAGAGGTTCCAACACTCTATACACTTGACTGATAATAATATATTGGACGAATTGAGTACTCACCATCAGCGGAGTATCCAACAGGCTCAAATTGCTACCACACACAGTTCTACTCGAAGAAACAAACGAATGAGTAGAACCCAGATCAATCAAAGCAATCACATCATCAGCAAATAACTTAACCGTACCAGTGACAACATCTGGAACGGTCTCTGCATCCTCCCGAATCATTGCAAACACCCTAGCTGGTGCCTGCCTCCTGGATCTCCCTGGAATGTTCACCCTCTTGGCTGCATCAGAACTGTCCACTTCTGTAAAAGTCTTATGTCCCACAGTCTCAGATCTCTTGGCAGCTTGCATCTGGCTTCTCTCTTGTCGTGGAGGCTGAGGGCACTCTCTAGCCATGTGCCCCTTCTCCCCATAGTTGAAGCAAACTCCTGTCAATATACGACATTCTCCTCTATGGAGTCTCCTGCAGTGCTCACACCGAGGAAAAGATGGCCTATCTGGAGGAAAATCCCAGTGTGTGCATCACATGCACACGGTGCAGAAAACAAAAATTTTTTATTCCGGGACCTTCCCGAAAGCCAGGATCCATGTGTCTATATAACGATGTCAAACCATAACGACCAAAGGAGACCGTCTCTAACGGTATCCACGCAGAGGTCGAAGAACCTAACCGGGGCAAACCCTTTAACCCGGGAATAGCTAGAATAAAGTGAAAACTACTAGATCTTACCTTATTCTTGGAGAGCTAAGGAGAAGACGATGAAGAAGCTTGGAGAAGAAGATGAAGCTTGGGAGAAAAATTGAGAGAGTATCGTGAGGAAGAGTTTTGTTTTTTTTAAGACTCATTATTAAAACACTTCTCACAATCATATCTTCTTTTCTAGCTTTTGGTTTTTTTGTCTTTTATTGCCTTTTGTCTCTTTATCAATTAAAGACATTTAATGCTACTTTATCAAAGTTCTTCTCCTCCTTTCCACGTTAGTCTTATATATATATATATATATATTATATATATATATATAAATGCTGAGGTGGTCCAGTCACACTGAGGTCGATCCTACCGGGTTCCCAGTGTAGAAAAAACACCGAAGACCTGTTTCAGCAATATCGATGTCGCGATCTCATCGGAACATATCCCAATCTCATCGGGATCCATTTAGTTCTATTGCTCTCCATATATTGGATCTCTATCCAAAACTATTTTACGAATTCTTCGAGTCACTCTTATGCGTGTGACCCATTAGCTTCCCGGTTATATTGGCCACTTAAATTAACACTTAATCTAAGCAAGTCATGAGCGGTATCTAGCAACACATCATGACCCCCAATTGACCGGAAAGTAATTGGTTTGACGAATGAACCTATGTTCATCACGAATCTTTCCATAGACAATTACTGTGCAATTCGTCCTTTCACCATGCTATACCTCACTTGGTTATGTGTATGGGCAAAATGTCAACTCTTACTAGACTGACCACGTCAAATCTAATCCAAGTGATTTCAGTTATTGTCTTGGGACTCATTACTTTATATATCAATGAAGACACTCTTCATGACATATGAACTCCGACCAGAGATTTCCAAGTAATGACCCTGACAAGAGGCCATGGGTATCATCTTCTGCTATCACAGAAGTGATGAATCCTTTATTGGCTACTCAATTACCTTCGAATACCTCAAGCTGTACCCAATCACCACCCTATGAGCGACCTGTGTAAGGCAACAAGGAATGGAGTCAAAGCATAGAATCAATATCCAAGATATCCTTGAGTGCCTCAAGTTTAAGGATATTTGCACCATTGCTATGATGAGATTATCACTGACATTAGAATAGGACATCCATGTGATGATCTCATAGCAGGTCATCCAATGTACTTACTACCTCTAGTAAGCATTCACATCTCAACCCTAAACATCTCATATTTACAGTTTCTGAGATCCACTGCTTGATCAAATCAAGGAGCTTGAGATGTGCTAGTCTTTCCAGATTAACGATGTCCAGTTTCAGTAATCCTACGATTAGGGATAATTTAGATACTGACATAATTGCACATGATAGGAATCTCAATAGTATGATCACATCACAATTTCCTTCATGCTATGTCATATATCATGGACTTTATTAATTTGCTGATAGATCAATATCAATTCATAAATAATGAACATCAAATTAATGAAATATGTCTTTATTTATTTATTCATAAAGTATGTACACAACTTTGTACAAAACACGCTAAAGGTGATTGCCTTTAGGGCACTACTCTAACACTATCCCCATCTCCCCTTCTACTGCCGCTTACCGTTGAGGCTTGGTGAGAAACAGTAGAAGTCTTCATAGGTCTTGATCGGCTAGCACCGTTACTCCTCTCCTCAGACTGCACAGGGAAGGTTATGGCACTCCTCTCAGGCATAGAAGTACCACCTCCCCTCTTGAACTGCTCTCATCCTTTTCTTTTCCTGTTCACTGCACTCTTGATGTTCTCGATGTTCTCCACCCTCAATGCTGCCTCAACCAAATGCTGAAAGTCACCAAATTTCTGCACTGCCACTTTCTCTCTGATAGCCAAGTGAAGACCCGACTCAAACTGGCGACATCTAGCAGCCTCACTCAACAGCAACTCTGAAGCATACCTCGCCAACTAAGTGAACCGACGCTCGTATTCACTAATTGTCATCTCCCTCTGGGTGAGACTGAGAAACTCCCTCTGCTTCTGTTGGATGTACACCTCAGACAAATATTTCTTCCTGAAAGTAGCAAGGAAGTCCTGCCATGCCAACCCTACTGGTCTCATCTGACTCCCTGGCACAGTCTCCCACCAATGCAGAGCATCCCCATGAAGCCGACTTGCAGCATATATAACCCTCTCATCATCCTGACACTCCATTTGATCTAAGACTCTCTCGGTCTTTCTCAACCAGGTCTCAGCTTCCTCAGGATCAGTGGTCCCATAGAAGTCCACTGCTCCATACTTCCTCAACTTGTCAAACTGTCTCTCCTTCTTAGCTGGGGCTGAAGCAGAAGGCTGGGGCATCTGACCCATAGCCTGAACAAACGCCTGAGTAAATGCCTGAAACAACCTCGGATCCAGTGGAGGCACTAGCTCCTGCATAACTGGCGACTCCTGAGTTTGCGACGGAACGGGCTCACTTTCTTGCCTTACAGAAGCCTCAGCATTTACTGGGGCTACCGACTCATCAGTCCTATCCTCTCTAGTCGGAGAGTCAGGTGCAACAGTTCCTTACAGAACTCCTCGTGTCCTTCTACGAGGTGGCATCGTACTCCTTCAAATATAAACACTAAGGATTAGCTACATGGCAATCTGAATTCCTACATGTATGCATGATATGCATGTTACTTAATGCAATCAATCAATGCAACAAATAATCATATACCAACCAATTCATCCTACTATGCATTCTAAGCCGAGGACATAAAACATAAAGCTCTAATACCAAACATGTTAGGCCTGGGTCCTGATTCCCTATCCCGAGGTGGCCCCTCGGGGCGCCGGGTAGGGGCGCGCAAAGGAAGAATCGAAAGCGTGCGAAATAACAAGAAACAACAGCGGGAAAGAGGATTGCTCGCCGCGGCCTCAGATTGCTCGCTGCGGCGAGCGTCCTAACTTTTGGACCCGTCCCCAACATCTATGCGAAATCATACAACACACATACATACACAATCATTTTAACTATGATTCAAACACACCCATAAACAAGGGAACTTCTTGTCATAACAATCCGAAGAAATTGAACAAGCATTCTCAATATAGCACAATACACAACAAAACTTAAATCCAAAATACATGAGAGTGCTCAATGATGATATGCTTAGAAGCTAACCACAAGCACTAACTTAGTACAAGCTTCTAACTATCTTGGAGTTTCCGATGCCTTGCAAGGGTCAACGATCGTCTCGTTCTGTACCTGAGGAGTGGGAGATAATAGGGTGAGCTGCGAAGCTCAGTGGCATATACATTTATAGCCATTAGCAACGAGCCACACATTCAAGCATATATATGTATATACACAAGCATATAGCAAGTCATCACTCCAACAAATTTAATTAAAACCTTATAGCCATCAAAATGTCACAAGATTATATCATGTTATCTTTCAGTTCACAACATAGCAATTAATTATGCATTCTTCCTAACAGATCAATGATGAGATGCATAACAAATGGCTCGAGAGTTCCGTGGAATGATATGGATAAACCGAAGTTTATACCGTGAACTATACGAGTCCAATTTTCTCAGGATCTCGTGGCCTCCAGCGGGCAGCCGAGAAAAAGCTATACGTCGACATGCACGTGACTAACGATACGTTCCTCTCTCACCCAAACAAAGTACATAATCATTTGTTTCATGCTCAATTGACTGTATCAAAAGCTTTCATACTATTCATGATCATCATGCTTCTTCATCTTTTCATTCATACAAGAATGCCATCAAGCAGTACATAATCACAATCACAATTCATTGTTAATAATTCAAACCATACATACATACAAGCAAGCAAAGCATTTTGCCCATACACACAACAACTATAAATATATTACCCACCTAATATCGCTTGAGAATCCAACTCACTGTTGTCCTTCCTCTTGCGATTGGATCAGGTCGGCTTGGTATCCTATAACAAACCAAGTTCCCATTTAAACAGTATTCAAAAGAAATATTCAAAAAGTTTGAAAATCAAAAGTAAAAGCACTAAAAGTCTACATTCGACTTCCAATCCAATTTTCGAATCTTAGAGGCAAATTTCAAACTTCCTTTCTTCATAAAACTTGTAGCCCTACGACTCAAGTCTACAACGAATCCGAAATCACCTCATTTGGACATCCACAGCAAAAGATATGCCCAAAATACCAAAATGTACCTATGCTAAAAACTGGGAGCTCGTCACGACGAAGGCTATGCTCGTCGCGACAAACGGCTCGTGCTCGCCACGAGGAAACGGCCCGCTGCTCGCCGCGACGTGCACAAATTCGCACGTCGCGACTGCACAGTTTCCTCGCACTTCATGGCGTGCTCATGAGCACGTCGCGACGTGCAGGTCTGGAGAACGTCTCCGAACCCAATTTTTCTAGCATTTTCCCACTTCAATCCATCCCTTAAGCACATGCAACACTTCTAAACCGTGATTCAAGTCCAATACTACATTTCTAACTCATTCAAACCTTAAAATCAGTCATCAACACTACAAGATCATCAACCCAAGGAAATCTTACCTATTTTTCCGAAAATCTCTAAACAACCGATTCTAACATCATTCTAAGCTATACTAGGGTTTAATCTAACCAAAACAAAACGAAATGCACTTAGGCTTACCAGAAATTGCTCCAAATCTGTCGAAATCCTCAAGAATGAAAAGCCCTATTTTCCTCTTCTTTCTCCTAAGCTTCTACGACACTCTCCTCTTCTCTTCTTACTCTTTCTTTCTTCTTCTAATTTCCTCCACTTAAGTCTAAAGGGAAGAAAAAGACTAAAATACCCCTCCTAGCAAAGTTTTAGCCTATCCAACTCAAGTGGTCTTCCTATTTTGCCCTCAAACATTTTTATCCTTTCATTCTCATTTACACCACATTATACTCACTTAAATCTTAATTATCCACTAATACATCCAATTAATCCAACTAAACCATAAATCACACAATTAACACAATTCATGCTTAATAACATCAATTAGAAAAATTTGAGCATCGACATCTTTAGTATTGAAAGTGAGATAACCATACAAGTCTAACTCAGCTATTGGCAAAATAGAGGTGCTTTTCGCTATCCTAGAATGTTTCCTTTTGGTATTAGTTTCAGCACCTGTAGCAAATTGATGATGTTCAATGCCATTCACCGGTGATTTTCCTTTTGCTGCCGTTCTACCGGTAGCTTTGAAACGTCCAATAATACAGTCAAGTATAAATAGTAAACTACTTTAAAAATATTGAAAAACAAATTAATAATGATTGAAATTAAAGTAAATGGAAAATCAACGAAAAGTAAATAAAAATATGAGTGGGTGGTGTGTGAAGTCACTGCGTGACTCCCCTGCTATTACTGCGTGGGTCGATGTGGGTTTACTGACTGGTGACCGCGTATTTATTGGAGAGGAGTGTTGTCGCTGGTGAGTACTGCGTGTTGGTTGCCATTGGTGGAAGGCTGGGTGTTGCGTCTCTCTGGTCAGGAGTGATGCTGGAGCTATGTGATAGGGCATGTATTTGCTGGTTCAAAGGGTTGTTGTATTGCTGGAAGTGGTTGTACTTTTGGTTGAATTTTAATTCCTACTTTAGCAACTTCTTGGAACAATTGATCTAAATAGATTTGTTCGGTATGTTTGAAATCAATACTATGATGTGAATTAGTTAATGCATAACTAATTTGATAGGTTAATGAAAAGGGATATTGTCCGGGAGTCATTAAATTAGTTCTATAAAATTTATATGCAATTGTAATAGCTTTATCCAATTCAGAAGAAAATAAAAACAGAAAACAATTTTGCCCTAAAAAGAAAAAAGATTGTAAATGTTGGATCAGAAAGAAGAAGGTCATTATGCAAATGAATGTCCTAAAAGAAAGAAAAATCATATAATAATAAAGTACAAATTTTACATTCAAATTTAGAACATCAATTAGAACCAATTGAATCAGATTATAATACGAGATACATCTCTACATTTATGAACCTTTCTCTAATGAATCAGATAACCAAAACTCTGAATCAAACTCCGAATTCCAATTCAACATTTATTCAAGTACTAGTTCAGAAAACGAATACTAAAGTACATGCATATATAGATACAGGAGCAACTATCTGTATAGCATCAAAACAATTAGATTTAAAATGGAAGAAATTACATAAACCATTACAAGTAAAAATAGCTGATGGAAGTTTTAATTCCATCTGGTATGTAAGTTATTATAACACTATTATTATTGAAAACTACACTTTTATAATCCCATCAATCTATCAAAAAGAATCAGGATTACCGTTAATACTTGGAAATAATTTTCTAAAATTATATAACCCTTTTTGTCAATATTTACATTACATAACTTTGCAAACCCCTTATATTAAGAATCATCAGAAATCTGTTATTTTACGAATCCCTATTTATCATACATCTTATTATCAACAATTAAAAATAATGTCAGAAGTGAGGACCTTTGATTCTTCATGAAGTGCTTTAGCAGGAACTGCATGAATTCGTTCCATGTCAATTGCTTTGCCCAATGTAGTTAACTTGGACATTGGTGGTACTGGAGTTTGTAGTACTGTCTTGTATTGTGGTCGAAGTGATGGATGCTGAAATTCTTGGAAAGATTTTTCAGCTTCTGCTTTAGTAGAAAAACTCTTATGAATAACACTGCTTTTGCCTGTAATATGAATTGCTGCCTTATGCCACTGATCATAAAGACCAGCAAAAGGACCATTATATATCACATAGTGCTTGGACTCTTGATTATCAGCCACCTTTTGAGGTACTGATGAGGAAGTTATTGATGATGAAGTACTTATATATGGTTTCACAGGAAGTGAAACTGGTGCTTTTGATACTTGTATTTCAGGGACCTTGGAAGGTGCAACCTGAATAGCTTCTTGTATTACTGAGCAGATGCTTTTGGAATTTGAGTAGTTATAGTAGCAAGAGATTGATCCTTGATGCTGATGTTGATGCTTTAGAACTTTGCTCCTTTGGTTTTAAAACCAGGAGTGTTTGCTTTAGCTGTTCAAGTTCACTAGTAATTTGTTCTTGCTTTACCTGAATATTCATACTTTGAAGATGTAATTCGGTGAGTTCTGCTTCCTTTAATTCAATTGTACTTTCGAGCTGAACGATTAATGCTTCCATTCTCTTGTTAATATATCTGCAAGAAAATTGTTAGCCGATTTAATATAATGAATATTAAATTGATCTTGACTAGCTCTAATGGCCATCTGATCAGTCGTCCTTGATTATAATTGGTACTTGATGAAAGCTGATATCTTGTAAATCCACATAAGTATTGAGAATCTGTATGAATTGTAAATTTTATTGGGAGTAAATCTATTCGCCATTTTCTCAAAGTTTTGAGACAGGCTAATGCCTCTTTTTCATGAATAGGATAATTTAATTCCGCAGAATTAAATGTTCCATTTATATATTTGCAAAGTTGGTATTTCTTCTGAGTAGGGGGTTTGGCTAAAAGACAACCTGCCCATACATCTTGGCTTGCATCTAATTGAACTAATAACTCATCATTTTGTTGATAATTATAAAGTTTGGGAAGATTTTTACAAAGAAGTTTTAATCTTTGTACTGCTGTAGTATCTGAAGTAGTCCAATGCCATTGTAGATTGCTGCTACATTTTTTCTGTAAAAGTGTCCTTTCTTTAGCTAATTCTTTTAGAAATCCTTGATCGGAAATATAGTTTAATAAGCCTAAGAATTGTTGAACATGTTTTCGATTTGTGAGTTGATCAGGAAATTCTTGTAATTTCTGTAAAATATTAGGTTGTAATTGTAAATAACCATAATGATTAAATTGAATACCTAAATATTCAATTGTTTGTTGTGCTATTTTTGCTTTTCGTTTGCTTAATATTAATCCTTTGTCTTTACATCTTTGTAAGACAATTTTAACTTTCTTCAAATGATCTAATTTATCCTGATTGGAATAAATAATAATATCATCTATATACACAAAAGTATATTCTTCTAATCCTATAAGGTTATTATCCATAAATCGTTGATAAATACTTGGTGCTTGTTTTAATCCAAAAGGTAGTACATTCCATTGATAATGTTTTTGGGGTGGACAAGTGAATGCTGTTAATGCTTTTGTATTATCATGTAATCGTAATTGCCAATATCCTGATTTTGCATCTAATGTAGTGAACCAAATATGACCTTAATATATCCAATTTTCTTTTGTTTTGATTCTGGTAACAATTGTAATTGCCTATGAATTTGTTCGGGATTAATTAAACTAATTCTTAAATTTCCATGACATTGATCAATTCGAATAGGTTGTTCTTGAATAATTTTTCCATAATAAATAAGATTTTGTCTATTGGCTAGTAACCGCCTGAGTGTTGCATAGTCTGCTGTGCAATAGATATTGCCTGCTAAATAAGAAACACAGATTAGGGTTTGTTTGCTCTTTTCTTAATTTAATCTTTTCAAATGTGTCTATTTTACTTTATTTTTAATTTTTAATTTTTTTAAAAAATAAAAACTTTTAATTAAAAACAGTATGCTAAATCTTATAAAACGATATCATACCTTAAATGATTTGGCTTTCTGAAATGGAACCTCTAAAATTCCATGAGGGGTGATTACGCATATACATGTTAGTAGTCTAAAATTCCATGAGGCGTGATTACGCATATACATGTTAGTAGTCTATTGGTTTTAAAGAAACTTGTAATTATTTAATTATTTATATTTCAAATAATAATAATAATAACATAAAAAATATTGTATATTTTTTAAAAATATATTCTTATTGTTAATTTTATAAAAACAACAAAACCAAACCTTAATTCTTTTGTTTCTTTTCCGACATTTAGCCCAAGTCTCATCTTCTAGCAATTGCAAACGTTCTAAACAACCGCACCAAGCATCCGTTACTCTAGCTGGCATGCACAACACTCCAACATCAACACCCACTAGTATCGTTTTGATGATATATTTATTTTCTATTTAGTTTTCCTTCATTTTTATTAATTACTTTTAATTTCTTTACTTTCATTTCAATTTTACGTATTATTAGGTTATTTTCATTATGTTTTGGAATAATTTACTATTTATACTTGTCTTAATTATGGGACATTCCAAAGATACTCCTAGGATAGTAGTAAAAGGGAAGTATACGGTAAATCCAGCCGCACAATATCAATCTATCACAAAACCTATCGTAAGTACCCGTTAAAAGCATGTTTAAATAGCCAAAGGTTGTGATAGATTGAGAAATAAAAGAGAAAATTCAGTTATGTTAAAAGCATGTTTAAATAGCCAAAGGTTGTGATAGATTGAGAAATAAAAGAGAAATTTCAGTTATGTGTCGTGTGATACCT
This sequence comes from Erythroxylum novogranatense, assembly GCA_029891385.1. Lineage (NCBI taxonomy): Eukaryota > Viridiplantae > Streptophyta > Magnoliopsida > Malpighiales > Erythroxylaceae > Erythroxylum > Erythroxylum novogranatense. The sequence continues at coordinate 60,270,271 of CM057233.1, forward strand.
CCATGTCCACCAACACCATAGTACATCTCCTTTTAGATGCTCACACCTCAAGGGATTCTTTTAATCTGTGCTTTATTTTTATTGATTATTTTTGTGAGATGTGATTATCTTGTGCATACATTGTAAAATTTAGGTTAGGGGAGCAAGAAAATCTATATTATAATGAACTTTACGATTTGTGTTTGAACACATAAATACTAAGATTCATATGGTTATTTTTTTCTCATGAAAACTTTATAATTTTCTAGTTGTTGCTTATAAATAATCCTTAAGTTATGATACATTTTTCGGTTTAATAAATAATGCATGAGAGAGACGAGCATGATTAGTGTTTTTCATTAAATTGTTTTAAGTATCTAATTGATTTTTTTGAATGACAGCGTGTAAGACTTAATGCATTTTTAACACCTACGTGAGCTTTGAGCTTAAGAGTATTCATCACATCTATGCTCATATATATCTTTTTGTTGTGTGTTATCAATCATAGCTTGTTTATGCTAGAACTTGCTTTTGAATACATGTTGAGACCACTTTGTTGATGATTTTATGTATAAAAATAATAAGGGCACTTAGGATAACAATTTTTTACGTAAACAAGCATACCTTAATTTGTATCCCTAGAAAACGAATTTGAGCCTTACCCTTTCTTTTCTTACATAATAACCTTGTTACAAGCCACTTTTACCCTTTTTAATGATATCCGTAATAATTTTGAACCTATAAATTGAAGGAATTGTATCAAGCCTATTTACATGGGATTTTGATTGTTTTCATGACAAGTAAATTAGTTTATTCAAGTTGCATTGCTTTGATCTTTCATTTTTTTTACAATAGGGAAGAAATATAAAAACGAAAAATGAAAATCTCCTCTTTGACATTCTTCTTTAAAAAATGAAAAATTTTATTAAAAGGGATGTTATTTAAATCAAATGAGTTTTGGATTGATTTAAGTTAAAACTTGAGTGGATAAGTTTATATCATTCCCTTCAATTTACTTAACCTAAAAATTTATTTTTGTCATACCTTACCTAAGCCATGTTACAACCCTTATGAAGTCCCTCTAATTTATGTATTAAGTTCATGTTTGTTAAGTGGTGAAGATATGATTCCTGATCAAGTTTATGGAAATAACTCACTATGCTTTGATTTGAGACTTTATGAACCATGAACACTTTAAGTTTGAAGAGTGAAATCCATGAAAGGGTGTCAAATCAAACCTTACTTCATTTAATTTTAATGAAATTGATGAGATGATATGTTTTAAATTCTAATAATGTGTCCTATAAGTACTTATTCTCTCAATTGTTATCTTATCCTAAAACTTTAATGTGAATTAGCTTTTGGATATTGATGAATAATAAGAAAAAGATGAAAGGTTGTTATGAGGATGATTGATGTATTGAATCGATATATGCTTGAGGATAAGTATAAGTTTGGAGTGGGAGAATTTGATAAGATGTTATTTTGATTTATTAATTGGAATTATCTCTTTTCTACTATGTTTTAGAGCTTAAATAGGAAAATTAATGTTTGATTTGTTTCGGAGATGAAAATTGGGGATTATATCAAATTGGAACAATGTTGGTGAAAATCACGAATTTTTGAAAAAAATTGGACAGATTACTGCAGTAGATAAGGCGAGATCATGCCTAATGTAAGATTCACCTAAGGAGTTGGAATTTAATTGGGAAACTTCTTTCCATCCCTATTACGTAGGGCTTTGAATTTGTTTTAGGTAAGAATCTTTGCAAGATAGGAATAGACTAGGTTTACAGTTAGAAAACAATAAAAAGAGATGTTTTCCAACTCTCCATAATCATCAATCATACTCTTTAGTAGTATACTCCCAATATTTCATCTTTCTTCTATTTTTGGTGTTGAAACTTAAGCCATATATGGTAAACTCAAATATTATGATTCAAGGGGATTTAAAACTCTGGTTGTAACGTTGTGAGGTTTTGTTCTAAACTTTTATTCATGTTTTAATTCAAGTATTTCTTATTTTAAGTTCATATATTTCATAAATAATTAATATTGATTAATCTAAAAATTAATTTAATGTTGATTATCCTATAGCTATCCATTAATTCAATGATCCATAGTTGTCACGAAGGATTGGACAAGTCTAGCAAATAGATTATTTATGAAATTGCATATTTAACTTATGATAAACAAAAATACTAAGTTGAATAGTTGCAACTATCTTAATTATTTAACTTAGGGTTTATTCTTTTTCTCTAAGTTGCTTGCTATCATTTAATTGGTATGGATGTTATTATACCCAGTCAATTGATGATAAGTTTTGGTTTGGATGTTGGGTTTGAACCAATTAATTTAGAAATTTTTTAGACTCATTATGGCTATCCTAATATGTTCGGACTAACTGATTGAATTGTGATAATTATTCTTTTCAGAACAAAGATCAATGATATAACTAGATGAGATCTTTCCCTTGAATCGGAGTTAAGCATCCTTGAATTTCTCCCTTTTATATTCGGTTGATTTATTTTGATCTTGTTAATTTTAGTTAATTAGTCAATTAATTGAAAACCCTACTTTATTTTATTAATTGAAATTAAGAAATTAGTGTTTTGTTCTCTTAGAATTCGATCTAGTTTACGACTATTACAAGAAGTTAAGGAATCAAATTTAATTTTAAGGGCTTCAACAACTTGATCAACTATTAATCAACTTTGTCTTTGTATTAAAATAAAATTAGGATTAGGATCGGATATTTTTAACTTCCCTAAATTTCTAGATCCTCTATATATAAAAAAACTATGCTTATATTATTGGCCTATATTATTCAGAGTTATTAAGAGTTTTGTGATGATAGGTAACACCCCAATATATACCCTGAAATTATCATAGTATGTCTATGGTGTATTAAAAAGTGAACATAATGAATTAAGCGCATCTAAGTATAGCGGTACTTAATGTAAAAGATATGGGTTAATGGGTAATGTGTTCATATTGGAATGGACATACATACTTAGACATGAAATATGTACAAATTTTTTGATATGTTTACTTGGATTTATAAATGTGATGTAAGGGGAGTTGATAAAATAAGAATTCCATAAGAAAATAGGATATTTTTGGTTAAATTGGATGTACTTTTTTGATGCTCTTGCTTGATAAGATCAAAGTTAGTTGACTTGGGATCTGAACCTCGCTGAATAGATGGATTCCACTAAACAGATTTTTGTAATTTGGCCATATCTTGGCTTGTAGACCTCCAAATTAGACAATTTTAATTAGAGATTAAAATAGAGACATAGAAGGAACCGAAATCTGATTCTACCTTTAAGATTTTTGAATTCTGGCTTAAAGTTGAGTTATGGCTTCTGTCCTTATTTTCAAACAGCCTGTAGTGTTTTGGGTATAACTCTCAGAATAATTAACCAAATTGCATGAAATTTATTACATTAGAAAATTAAAACATAGGGGAATGAAATTAATTGATAAGATCATAGGCCAATTTGGGAAGTAAAGGAAGAAGAAGGACCAATATGCAACTTTTATAAAGTTAACACATGGACTAATTGGATTAAGGCATGTTTGAACAATAATAATAAAGCATATGTGTCCAATAGGAATTAAGCATATGTGTGAGTCTTGAAAGTTTTGGAATGGGGACATGGAGAGGGGAGATGCACGACATTTTGGGAATTCTAAGTTCAGATTTTTCTCCTCTCCATTTCACCTTCTTCATCCCATCATTTTCCATTTAAGAAATCAAGCCAATCTTAGGTGGAAATCAAGGTAAAGGTTAGGGATTTTCCTTTATCTCTTCTTACTTTGCTTATGAAGGAATGAAATTATAAGGTTGGAAGTGGGATTGAAAGGTATATTTTTTGCGTTTCTAATTGGTGAGTCAAGCAAATCCAACGAGGAAGGGAAGGAAAGGCAATAGAAGACCTATTTTGTCAATTTTGAGGTTTGGGACTTCACTTATTTGATTTATGTATTTTTGCATTATTTAATTGATATAAAGATTCATTTTGATGTGGAATTGCTGTTGGGATATTGCTTTGGTGTTATTTTGGTGTCACTTTGCATGAACTTGATTGTATATGATAAGAGAGTATCGTGTAGTGGAATTCTGTCTAGGGTATGTTAGAGTCAGTCACATTGTTTGAGTCATAACTCAGCCTATAGACCTTTAAATTGTGTGATTTTAGCTGAATATGAAACCTAATACATACAGCTAAATATCTCTAGAAGGGACTTTGACTTAATTCTAGCTCTATAACCTTGGAAATTGAGATCTAAAAAGGTGACCTGATGTTTCCCCTATTTTGGAGCAGCTTGTGATACTTTGCCTATATCTCATGATTTAGAAGTCCAAATGTTGGGACCCGATCTGGGAACCGGATCCCAACTGAAAAACGGAACACGAATATGGAAACAAATGCGAAGAGCGAAGAACAAACCAAAGAGAAGGCAAAAACACAAAGCGAAACAACAAGCGGAACCGAAAGCAAATCGGATATCAAAGCGAAAATATATCGAATCGGATATACGAAAGCGGAGCAAACACTTAACAAAGCGGATCCGAATCGAACAAATCGAAATAAAGAAGACACGAACAAAATTAAAGTACCAAAAAGATACGAAGCAAAAGGCGGAACTGACATCCGAACACATACACTGAATCGTGTTGGATACCTAGACTATCCAAAATCCGGTGTAATTTTTTTTTTCTTTTCTTTTCTTTACTCAGTAATCAAATCTGATTTCCTTTTTCTTGGAAGTTTCCTCAATCAATCTCTCATATCATAACGAACTTTATAACAATCACATAAATCGCTAAACCCATCTTTTAAGCATCTAAATCTTATTTTTCTTCTTTTCCAATTTATTTTCTAACGAAAATTTAGCAGCATAACGGCTGCCTTTGACCTAACCCAAAACCTGCAAGGTGTTCAAAAACACTTCTATAATCCCAAACACAGCTCAGAATCATCGGGCTCTCCCGTCCGGAATCCAAACACCAGCAAAACACACGTCTATACCTAATACTTCCATAATTCTCAATTTGTCAACACAACAATCTCATTATCTATATCCAAATCACAATCATCATATTTATAATCAATATACAATCCCCATCATTCATAAATGACAATTCAATCTAATTAACCATTCATAAATGACACAATTCCAGAAATCGAATACGTTATACTCAAATCTCTTCCATAACTTTCTTAAATACACATGTCCAGAACTCATAAAACATTCTTATAATGACTTACACAACACACTTAATGGCATTCCAAGGCCAAAATACATAAGATACACTCTGAACAAAAGCGAACAAAGGTCTTTTCTTTATTTCATCCGATCTCCTGCACGAAACCTGGAGATGGGGATGAAAGGGGGGGAGAGCTACACAGCTCAGTTGATAACACATTTATAAATTGAAAAATAAGCAGAAATCATTTTTCATAAACTTTTTGCCAAAAGGATTATTTTTCAAACTTTACAACCTTTCAAACATTTTCCTCAAACCTTTCAATATTTTTCAAACTTTTCATAATAAATTTAACTTTTTCATTTCTCAAATTTTAAACATGAATGCAGCACACAGAAACAAATTAAAAACACGTAACATATCAAAATGGTCTGGTTCGGTTCAAAACAGAACGTACTGCACATTCCCGCATAGCGGTCTGTGCGGTACCGTGAATGCGAAACGTACTACACTTTTCCCCATTGCGGTCTAGTGCAGCCGTGAAGGGAGTCCGAAATCAGAGCTTCATGTCACTAGCGGGCAGCCGGGAGAAGGCTATAAACAAGTAGAGACAGTGCACTGACTCACAGAGGACCTAACCAAACCCACTTAATACATAGGCGAAAACAGAAACTCGCATTGCCCGAAGGCACTTTGCAAAACTTTATTTCATCAAACACAACAAACTCACAATTTACATAATTCATACAATTCAATTAATTCAATCAATCAATAATTTCCAACAATTTGCATAATTTATCAATGCAAACACAACAAATGCACTTACAGAAATTTCTATCAATTTATCAAATCATTTAAAACAATGAATTTAAGCTTAAAATAATTTTCAGAAAACATTAGGAAATCATAATTTCAAACATTTACAAAAACAATAATTTATCAAAATTCTAAATTTTGTCTTTCTTTTATTTTCGAAAATTCGTATTGAGCTTATAGATCAAAATATAAATAAGCTACCCACCTCGAATTAATGTCAGAAACTTGTTCCAAGCTCCAATTTGGCCATTTCTCCTTTCTTCCTTCCAATTAAATTTTCCCTAAACCAATTTCTTCAAAATTCAATCTCATAAATAACTTAATCCTTAAAATTGATGTCATAATTCATCAATTCATACTAATTCCAAGATATTTAAATCACCAATTTTAAAAATCCCCAAATTTCAAATTTGACCTAAACCGATTCACTCAAATTCAATATCATATTTAACTTAATTTCTCAAATTGAGCTTAAAAAACATTAATTCCTCACATACTCAAGCTATCTAAATCTCCAATTTTTAAAAACCCCAATTTCCAAAATTTGCCTAAACCAATTTACACAAATTCAATATCATAAATCACAATTTCTTCAAAATTAATTTCATATTTCACAAACCCATACTCTCATCTATAATTCTAAACCCATACTCTCATCTATAATTCTATACCAAAATTTCACGAAATCCTCTAACACAAAATTAAGCCTAAACTTTAATTAATTTTCTATCCAAAATTAAACACAACCTAAGGCATATACATAAAAATTGACTTCATATATCACATACCCATATCATTTTCCTTATTTCTAAACCAAGAACTCATCAAAAATCATACATTAAATTTTTGACCTTACCTCATTCTTCACTGAAATCCGACTTTTCTTAGCTTGGAAGGAAGCTCTTATGCTCCTCCATCTTTTTCTCTCTTGGTACAACCTCAAAATCCCTAAGAATCAAGTAGAAAATTGAAAACTTAGCTTTCTCTCTCATCTTTCTCCATGGCCGAAGCTTCTCCATCTTTCTTCTTCTTATTTTCTTCTTCTTTCCACTAAAATCGTGTTTCTTCCTTCCCCACACGACATCCTTATACTTTAATAATGCCATGTCATTTAAATGATGACTAAAAAGACCAAATTGCCCTTAACACTTACTTTTAGTCATGCTTACTTACGGATCTGATTCGCACTATCAATTTGAAGGAATTTGTCAAAACTTCCTTCTAGAGAAATGTTCCTCTATGTCTTAATTTCATAATTTCACAAGAATCATCCAATTCGGAGCACTACATCAAAAGTTATGCGCAAAACATTTTGGGTTGTTCATATTCTAACTCATTTTCCAGCACGTTATTTTCATCCAGAAATTTACATTCTTAATCCCAAAATTGAAATTCGATGTCTTCATAACAATTGTAGACTTTTGTCTCTAGTTTAATTCAAAACAAGAATCACCTCATTTCGATTACCATAGCAGAAGTTATGCTCAAAATACTTTCAGATGTTCCTAACATAAAAACTGCACACTAATTTGAACTTCCATTCATAATTTGAAGGTCTTAGGGGGAAAATTGACATTTCATTTCTTCATATGATTTGTATCCCCATGTCTTAATTTTATTTTTCCTCAAGAATCACCTCAATCGGATCTCTACAGATCCCGAAGTTCTCAAAATACTGAACTATGTTTGAAAAATTTCCCGACTCATTTTGATTAATTTAGTCACCCTTAATTTAATCTCAAAAATTCACAAATTTTCCATAAAAATGAAATTCATTGTCTTAGGAATCCAACGCTTCAAGAATTGAGTCAATCGGATGTCGGACGGAAAAGATATAAGCAAAATATTGAGCAAAGGTCGGATGAGGAAGAGAAAAGCAAATTCAGAAGAAACTCAAAACGGCGTCGCACAAGGGGAAAGCGCAAAACAAAACAACGTCAAGAGGAAATCAGAGTTCAGAAACTTTGGCGCAACCACTGCAGTAGAGCCCGGCCTCTACCGCTAGCACTCCAGGTATTATCCTCTTTGGTCAAGGGTGAGCCACTGCTCGAACCCAAGACCTCAAGATTTTGTTATTCTTTAAGAACACGCCTTTTTAACGTAGGGTCCGTGAACATTGGCTCAATGGTAAGAGGCGTGTTCTTAAAGAACAGTAAAACCTTGAGGTCTTGGGTTCGAACAGTGGCTCACCCTTGACCAAAGAGGACAATGCTGAGTCTTTAGAGGTCGGGCTCATCAGATCGTCGCGTGGCCAAAGTTCACTGACCTGAAGCTGTAACAAAGACCTTTGGAAAGGAAACCGAAACGACGTCGCGTGAAGGAGGAAGAAACGACATCGTTGCGGGTCGTGACGAGGCAGAATGCCCGCGTTTGGGGGAGGCAAGGGCGAGCTCGCCCTTGCGAGCGCTCTTCCTCGCGAGCCGCTCGCCCTCGCGAGAGGGTGCCTGGACCAAATTTAATTTAATTTTTTTAAATATTTATAAAATCCAAATCTTCCAACCTTAATAACTCTTAATCCTGAACTCCAAATATGACAAATTTGGTCTCTAAAGAAAGCTTGAAGGAAGCTCTACAACTTTTCATGAGAAATCAAAAATCAATTATGTCTCTAAACTGATCACTTTTCTAGTCAAAGATTTTGTCCAAATTAATATATCCTTAAACAAAGACTCAACTTTGAAAATTGTATCTTTCAACTCCAAAGTCCAATCATGTTACATTTTATATCGATGCGAAGATCAGAAAGTCACCTACAACTTTCATGAAGAACTTCAAGGCTCAATTTACATCTAACTAGATAAATTTGTTTTGCCAGTCAAAGCTTTAGTCATAACATAAGTCAACCGATAACACACTTAAACTTTGACTGATCATAACTTTCACTCCTGATATCAAAAAATTGTAAACTTTATGGCTACAAAAAGCTCTTAACATAATCTACAAGTTTCATGTAGATCATTTTATCAAATTTTGCCTAAATCAAAAGTCAACTTTCAAAGGCTAAAAAGTCAAACTTTTCACAATTTTTCATCTTCTCATACTTTCTCTCTTTATTTCTTGATTTTCAACTTTTTTTCACTCAAAAATTGGGGTCCAACACCAAATGATCTGATTATTAGTGCTATAGAAAATATAGAAATAGAGAATTTTTCTAGAAGAACTCAAAACCCATTTCTAAATTTTTCTATATACATAGTAAGGAACAAGTAGTAGTATGAATGGAGAGAGTGTTTGTCACGACCATGGCTTTGTTTTTGTTTCTGATTTCTACCACATCTTATCCGAACTTTTAAGAATGTGTATGAAAATTTTAAAACACCTAGAAATAAATGAAATAAGACTGACTGCATGTGAATTGGGTGATTGGACATTGGAATTTAAGAATGAGCATAATGCATTCCAAAGAAAACTTATATGTACATAAATGATTTGTTTGCGTATGTATTGCTCATATGTGTATAGTATGATTATACAAGTGTGATTTTGACACCTTACTAATCATGATAAGTTATTAATTTCATGTATAAACACAAATACATATTTTACGTCTTCAAATGTATATCATATGACTTGTTAATATACGAATTGTGAAATTGGCAAAAGGAAATGTTACAGTTTCTACTCTATTGTCTTAGTGGTGGATAAATGGGCATATCTATAGGGTTATAGTGCAGCTGCTACAGTTTGACACCACCGGTGTCCACAATTCAATACCTTCGGGTATCCACAGTTCGATACCTTCGAATATCAACAACACCAGTTATCCACACCCGTAGAAAATGTGCAGGCTTAACACAAAAAGGAAACTAAACATTTGGATTGGTTATAATGATGAATTCTAATTATGCGCAATTATATTGATAATTTGTATCTATGAACATTGAATATCAATATTTGGCTTATAAATAATATGTTAAAGCATATTTGCATTATGTACTTTGCTTAAGCATGTCATCATTGTTTACATGAGCATTGAATAATATCAATGTTTGGTTCATGAAGGTGAATTTATAGTATATGAGTTGTGATATTTCTGAATGTGTGTACTTGGTGGATGACTATTACGAATGGTCATCTAAACTAAGTGTTTTCCCACTAAGCTTTCAAGCTTAACATAAGTGTTAATCTGTGTAGTTCTAACTCATAGGAGTGAGGTGCAGGGAACATCTGCAAGGACCAAAGCCAATTGATAGAAGAAAAAAAGTACTTTTGGAATATGTTTTTATTCACAAATGATTACACATGTAATGAAGAAAGGAAATTGTATAATTTCTTTTGGATTACCATATAAGTGTAAAGATGTTTTACTACTATTAAATGATAATGTTAAGCAGTAGGGGGTTTTGTAATGAGCTTATGTATATCATTGAACCGAAATGCATTTTGTGAATGTATATAAAGGAAATTGGTTTCATTATATGTGGATGGTTAAAGGTTCCATAAAGGGGGTGTTACATGATATATGATCGATGACAAATTACAAAAAATATTAGCAGATGACATAGAATTTATAGAGTATGTTGTTATAAGTCGAGCTTTTTGACCTATAGAGCATAAACTTTAAAGGGCCATATTATTCAACCTATGGCAATACTTACATCCTTATAATGGTGAATTATATATCAAAATAGGTTGAAATAGTAGCTTTTCCTAAAAATACTAGTGTCAGCATCGTGAAATTTATGAGGAGGAATATTTTTTCACATTTTAGCGTACCTTATGCTATCATTAGCAATAATGACATCCAAATACAAAATTCCTTATTCAAGAAAATTTTGAAAAGGAATGGGTGCACTTTCAAGACTTTGACCACTTATCACCCTCAAAAAAGGTGGTCACGTTGAAGCATCCAATTTGGAGCTTAAACAAATTTTGGAAAGAATAGTTAACACTTTTAAGAAGTATTGGAATTGAAGCTTTCTCAATAATTCTCTTTAGTACTTTTTTATCATTTTATTGTGTTGTTTAATTAATTTGAGCTCTAATTATTTAATATTTTAATTTTGATCACAATATAGTATTAACACAAGTCGATTATAGCAATACTCTATCTAGTATTTCCTTCTTTCTTTCTTGGAGTTTATTTCGATAGAATATTAATTACTATATTGTTATACTTTGTTTTTGTAATTTAAGGTATGCAAGTTTATTAGTAATAGAATCAGTCATGAAAATGGAAACGATTTGTTAAGTCAAAATGACTTCACGTTTAATAATTTTGTTGATAATCAAATAATAATAATGTTTGAAATAAATGAACTGTTTTGATGAGTGTGTTAAGCGTGCAGTTGAAAACACATAAGAAGTTTCAAAACACAGAAGAAGTTGTGAAACACAGAGGAAGCATCAAAACACAGAAGAAGTGGTGAAAACACAAAAAAAGTTGCGAAACATAGAGGAAGCGTCAAAACACAGAAGAGGTGGCGAAAACACAAAAGAAGTGACGAAACACAGAACATGTTTGAAAACACCGAAGAAGTTACGAAACACAAAAGAAGTTTCAAAACATAGAAGAAGTTTCAAAACACAGAAGAAGTTTTCAAACACAGAAGAAGTTGCGAAACACAGAGGAAGATTCAAAACACATAAGAAGTTTCAAAAACATAGAAGAAGTTATGAATCACAGAAGAAGTTTCAAAACACAGAAGAAGTTACGAAACATAAAAGAAGTTTCAAAACACAGAAGAAGTTGCGAAACACAGAAGAAGTTTCAAAACACATAGGAAGTTTCAAAACACAGAATAAGTTGCAAAACACAGAGGAAGTTTCAAAACACAGAAGGAGTTTAAAAACCACAGAAGAAGTTTCGAAAACAAAGAAGAAGTTCAAAATCATAGAAGAAGCAGTTTGAGTTGGTTACAAAACTCAACTAAATAACATTTTCTACAAGAAGCAAGAAACAAGAAGCAAAAAGTAGTTATCAAGATTCAAGAAGAGGTTGGAGACTTAGGCTATAAATACTAATCGTAGTCAAAGACTGAACAACTTTTAATCTTTTAGCTTCCAAGTGATTACTTACAAAAATTTTATATACAAAGTGCGATATACGAGTGCTAACACTACTGTAACAAAAGCTCACAATATCTTTCTAGTGAGAGAAAGAAAAGGTTGAGAGCCTAGAGAGGCTAAGATAGCTGAAAGAATACTCATTGTAAGAGACATCAAGAGGCTCTAAAAGGGAGAAAAGAATACTTGTAATTTTGATGGAGTATAGTGAAAACTCATAAGGATTCTGAGGACTGGACATAGCCTAAGGTTTGGGGTGAACTAGTATAAAAATCGCATCGTTTATCTTCTAACTCTTTACTCTTAAATACTCTTGTTCTTATACAAGTTTATACAAGTTATTTGCGATTTAACTAAGTAACTATCTTCAAGAGATTATCAAAGGTTGTGTGTATTCACAAAAAGATTACACAATTCAACCCCCCCTTCTTGTGTACTTCGTGAGTTCTATATTAATGTGTGATTTACTTCAATTGGTATCAGAGCTTGGTTTCCAAGAACCACTTTTACACAGTGAGGAAAAAGATCCATGGTAGAATCACACGTGTTTATAGCTGAAGGTGCCTTTGTCATAAGACCTCCTGCATTCAATGGTGAGGACTATCATTATTGGAAGGATAGGATACGGCTTTTCATTGAATCCACACACGTTGATCTTTGGGACATCATCGAGAATGGACCATACGTACCAGTAGATGATGATGGCAACACTATTCCACGTACCAGATGGTCAGTCGATCATAAAGCAAGATTTAAACTTAATTCAAAGGCCAAATTCTTTCTAAGTTGTGCGTTAAGCAGAAGTGAATACAATAAAGTTCATGGATGAGAAATTGCGAAGGAGATATGGGAAACCTTGTCCATTGCACATGAAGGAACAAACCAAGTAATGGAGTCTAAGATCAGCATTTTTGTACATCAATATGAGCTGTTTAAAATGAAAGAAGATGAGTCCATTGACCAGATGTTTGGATGATTTCAAACTATTGTTAATGGACTGAAAGCTCTTGGGAGAATCTATGACAATCAAGACCATATCAGGAAGATTCTCAGGAGTCTACCCAAAAGATGGAGACCTAAAGTCACTGCAGCATAAGAAGCCAAGGACTCGAGCAAATTAAAGCTTGACGAGTTGGTTAGTTCTTTGAAGATACATGAAGTGGAACTTGATGCTGAATACAAACCTAGAAGGGACAAGTATATATCATTAAAGACTGGTCAGAAAAATCACAAGAATTAGAGGAATAGAAGCTCATCATCAAAAGCACTAAAGATCGAAGAAATCAAGAATGATGACACCAGTGAATCTGAACAAGATTCAAGTGAAGATGATGATGAATTATATTTTTTCTCTAGGAAGATCAGAAGAATGTGGAAGAAAAAAGCAAAAGGAAACAAAGATTTTTCTTTCAAGAAAAATAGCAATGATGAAGTCAAGAACGAGAAGGCCTCTATCATTTGATATGAGTGCAACAAACCAGGACACTACAAATCTGAATTTCCGTTGCTAAAAAGAAAGCTGAAGAAGAATAAAGAAAATAAAAAGAGTATGATGGCTACTTGGGAAGATTTGGATTCGTCTGAATCTGATTCTGATTCTGATTCAGAAGCCTTAGTACAAGCAAATTGTAACATCTTCTCTCCATATTAAAGGTTAGAACCGAAATCTCAGTACATATGTGCTCAAGGAGAGACAAAGGAAATGCGTTGGTTTTGCTCAGGCATCATATTCACACACACACACATATATATATATATGAATTTAATTCATGAATGCTTGCACTTTGGAATGAGGAATTAGTGGTATTTAATGTTTTACTTGGGTAATGTTAATTGGAACAATTGTAATGTTACTTTGACGATAGTACATGAAATGGGTGTTTTGTGTCTGATTTTGTGTTAATAATAGACATTGTATGAGATTATGTATGACTTGTGTGATTGAGGAATGCGTATGCGCATATCCTCTGCAATTGACTATTTGTGTTGGTTTGGCATATGGGAGATTTAAATTGAGTTTGCGATGTATGTGGTATTGGGAATAAGTGAATTTGATGTGTTGCTAAACCATCCTAAGTGTAGGAATGGTGTTCAGAAACTTCAACGGCAAAACTGTACTGATCTAGATGGAATTAGTCAAAGTGGTCTTAATGAAAGCTGTAGCTGATGTTTCCAGCTTTCTAACGTCGTAAAGTATGCAATTTTTTGATATCGGGTCTAAGAGTTATGATCGATTTTGGAAGTTTTTCAGGAAGAGGTGATTAGGACAAAGTTTGATTGAATTTTCGACCATAATAGAGACTGATTTTGGCTTTAAGTTCTTCATGGAAGTGGTATATTATGTTTTTACCTTTTCATTGATATAAAGTATGAAAATTTTGGACAAGGGCGTAGAAAGTTATGAGGTCTAGAAGTTCTATTGCTGTTCAAGTGGGCTGATCGATCAGCCATCTTGTGTGGACTTTTTGACTCCTTTAGAGGCCGATCTGGTTTTTAAGTCCTTCATGAAAGTTGTAGAGCTCCAATCGATCAGATTCTTGTTTAAATGAAACTAGAGACATGGATCTACAAGTTATTTGAAGGAGCCGATCGACAATTTAGCCTCTAAGATATTCAACTTCTGGAGTGAAATTACGTGTAGTGTTCAGTCTTGATTTAGTTTTGGTCTGAACAGACCAGTATTTTGGAGATATCATGAGCTATAGAGCTCCAATCGATCGGATTCTTGTTTCAAATGAAACTAGAGACATGGATCTACAGGTTATCTGCAGGAGTCGATCTACAATTTAGCCTCTTAGATATTCAACTTCTGGAGTGAAATTACGTGTAGGGTTTAGTCTTGATTTAGTTTTCTTCTAAACAGACTTCAGTATTTTGAAGATATCTTGATCTATAGAGCTCTAATTGATCGGATTCTTATTTCAAATTGAACTAAAGACATGGATCTACAGGTTATCTAAAGGAGTCGATCGACAATTTAGCCTCTAAGATGTTCAACTTCTGGAGTGAAATTACATGTAGTGTTCAGTCTTGATTTAGTTTTGGTCTGAACAGACTTCAGTATTTTGGAGATATCTTGATCTATAGAGCTCCAATAGATCGGATTTTTGTTTCAAATACAACCAGAGATATGGATCTACAAGTTATCTGAAGGAGCCGATCAAAAATTTAGCCTCTAAGATGTTCAACTTCTGGAGTGAATTACGTGTAGTGTTCAGTCTTGATTTAGTTTTGGTCTGAACAGACTTCATTATTTTGGATATATCTTGATCTATAGAGCTCCAATCGATAGGATTCTTGTTTCAAATGAAACTAGAGACATGGATCTACTAGTTATCTAAAGGAGCTAATCGACAATTTAGCCTCTAAGATGTTCAACTTCTGGAGTGAAATTACGTATAGTGTTCAGTCTTGATTTAGTTTTGATCTGAACAGACTAGTATTTTGGAGATATCATAAGCTATAGAGCTCCAATCGATCAGATTCTTATTTCAAATGAAACTAGAGACATGGATCTACAAGTTATTTCAGGGAGCCGATCGACAATTTAGCCTCTAAGATGTTCAACTTCTGGAGTGAAATTACGTGTAGTGTTCAGTCTTGATTTAGTTTTGGTCCGAACGTGCTTTGGCCATAACTTCTTCATTTCTGAACTAAATTGAGCGATTTTAGTGTCTAAAGAAAACTTAGACAGAGAGGAACATTTCTTTCGGAGAAAGTTTTATCATATTGCTTCTTTGACCTGATTGAATTAAGGAGCGACGGTGTCAGTTTTTAAGGCAAAAAGGAAGGGCATTGTTGGATGATCACTTAAGGTTCTAAGTTATAAGGATTATATGTAGAGGCAAATTGGACATTATGCACTCATTAATAGCATTTTGGTAAATTAGACAAGTGGGGTTTTGTTTAAATAGAAGAAGAAGAGAGCTGTCGTGGGAGTTAGAAAAAAATAGAAGAGAAACAGAAGAAGAGAGAAGAGTGAGAGCTTTCAGTGGAGAAAGGAGGAAGAAGAAAAGCAAAAATAGGTCTTGATTTTCTAAGCCCTTCAAGAGGGATTTTCATGGTGCTCAAAAAGAGAAAAACGTGGAGGATGATGAGAGCTTCCATCCAAGCCAAGAAATTCATTAATTGGTGAAAGATCAAGATAAGATTGAGATTTTTGATTTATTAATTTTTGAAGGGTTTTGGTTCATATGGCTTAAGATTGGTATAGGGTTGTGTTTCCTAAGCTCAATTTTAGTGTTTATGCAATATGTGATATTGAATTTGGGTGATTATGGTTTAGGGAATTTTAACTCTGATGAAGAAAAGAAGTCATGGAGAAATTGATGCTTTGGACGAGTTTCAAGCATGGATATGAGGTGAGTGACCTAGACGGTTCCTTAATTATTATGTGCTTAAAATTCTGTCTTTATAAAACTGTGGTGAATAATGGTGGGTTACTGAATTGTGTTTGATTATGGATTCCGGACAGAAGGTCCGATGAAATGGGAGATTATGACATAGAAGTGCAAATTGTCTGTGAATTGGGACCCTCCGTGTTTGACATGTGCATGAATAGGATTGTGATTAAAATGTGATTGTGAACTATTTGTGTGATTGTGAACTATTTGGGATTGATTGTGATTGAAATACTACATTATTTCGACATACGCATTCCATATGCATTTGAGTGAATAATTTGATTTGGTGAAAGGCAAAAAAAAAAGCCTTATGCTTATTTGATTGACAAATGTGTATTTGGATATGAACGAAACTGTGAAATGCTCCACTTCAAGGGTGGAATGTCATACTAAAGTCCGATGATATGAGAAGTGATTAAAAGGGATAGATAATTGTGGGTGATGCATTGTGACATATGCATTACATATATGAATGCATGATCAGATAATGGTCGTTGTGACTAGAGTAGCCACTGATCAGAGCTACAAGCTCAACGATTAATGAGCCCTATATGGGACAGCTATCAATGAGCCCTACATGGGACAGTGACCAATGAGCCCTACATGGAAAAGTTATCAATGAGCCCTACATGGGACAGTTATCAATGAGCCCTATATGGGACAGTTCAGGCACTCGGTCACAACAGAGTAACAATTGGAAAGTGAGTCTCATATACACTGAGTATGCATGACATAAATGATTAAAAGATATTGAATGTGAAATAACTGAACAAGTTTATGTGATTCAATATGGTTGTTAATGAAATGATATGAATATGGGAAATAATGTGATATAGAAAATAAAGTGAGATTGGTTTAGTGATTGAATGTGGAATAATATGAACATGTGCGATATTGGAAAAATGTGAAATGAAATGTGATTTATGAAATATATGTCTTATGTGATGTGTGATGTGTGATGTGTGATGAGTGAGCCATCGATGATGGTCACTCACTGAGTTCGCAAAACTCACCCAAAATTTGCAATTATTTTTCAGGATCAGAAGAATACCCCATTAGGCCAACGGGAGTATATTTACAGGATTCAAGTGTAGGATATAAGTCGGCATCAGTTCGCGTCTACATTGCATGTCTTTATTTATGTAATGAACTGTATATTTGTATTTGGGAAATGGGCCCGAGTGGCTATTGGAAATTGTGTATAATGAAATCGTATATGATTGAATGAGGACCCAAATTGGGCATTAAATTCTGCATATATTGTTATATAAATTGGAAAAAAGTACCGATTACTGAATGAGTGTTTTAGCACGCCACCCTCACGGGGCACAGACTCGGATATCACCGTTGATGTCGGGTTTAGGTCGCGTGGGAGTGGGGTGCTACACAAACATATGCTTGGTAGCTAAAAACGAAGATGACAAGGAAGTAACTTCTAACTTTGATGAACTCTAAGATGCATATCTAGAATTGTTAGAAGATTCTCATGCTGTACTAAAGCAGTATAGATCCTTAAAAAGAAAGCATATAGAAAACTTGAAGAACACGGAAGTAATAGAGAAAGAAAACGTCTACCTCAAGAAACAAATAGACGTTATGAATAAAAAAGTAACAATCGATAGATCTGAGGAGATTAGTTAGTTAAAACGAAGGATTAATTTTCTCTCAGCAAACTGAGATTAGTTAGTTGAAACAAAGGATTAATTCTCTCTCAGTAGACTTATCATATTTTACTAAAAGTACGAAGAAAATGAATGATATGATTGGGAAATATAGACACCCTAATGATAAGAGTGGTCTAGGGTTTACTAAAACCAATACTCGCTATAAAAAGAACCTTATTCCTTATAGAAAGAAATATCACCAGTCTTCTCATTTTCATTCTATGAATAATTTTCAGACTAACCCCAAAGGACCCAAGAAAATCTGGGTACCTAAAAAGAATATAATATCTGCTGTAGATCTCCTTCCTTGGAAGAAGCAGTCAACAAAAATGGTATTTAGACAGTGGATGCTCGCGACACATGACAGGAAGAAGGTCTATATTCCTAAATTTTTAAGATAAAAAGGGAGGATCAATAACTTTTGGAGACAACCAGCAGGGCAAAATAGTTGGAATCGACAAAATTGGTAAAGATTCCTTTGCATCTATTGATAATGTTCTATTAGTTGAAGGTTAAAAATATAACTTGATTAGTGTAAGTCAATTATATGATTCTGGCTTTGAAGTATCCTTTAATCAAAACTCTTCTGTAGTCAAAAACAAGGATGGTTCCATATTCTTTTCTTCCAGAAGACGAAATAATCTTTATAAGATTAATTTAGAAGATTTGCAAAGTCAAAATATTTTTTGTTTTATATCAACTGATGAAGAAAAACTGATTTGGTATAAAAAGCTAGGTCATGTTAGTTTTAAACATATTTCTAAGTTAATTAAACATGATTTGGTAAGAGGTTTACCAAAAATAAGTTTTAACAAGGATTTCTTTTGTGAAAATTGTCATAAAGGAAAACAGGTTAAAATATCCTTTTCTTATAAAAATATTGTAACTTTGTCTAGACCTCTAGAGTTGTTACATATAGATTTATTTGGTCCAACTAGGACATTAAGTCTTGACGGAAAGAAGTACGGTCTCGTAATTATTGATGACTTCACTAGATTTTGTTGGATATTATTTTTGTCACATAAGGATGAATCTTTTAAATGTTTTAAAGTTATTTCCAAAAAGTTACAAAATGAAAAAGGAGTTTTTGTTGCTAGAATTAGAAGTGATCATGGTGTTGAATTTGAAAATGAAAAATTTAGAATATTCTATGAAGAGAATGAAATTTTTCATAATTTCTATGCTCCTAGAACTCCACAACAGAATGGAGTTGTAGAAAGAAAGAACAGGACGATTCAGGAAATGGCAAGAACCATGCCGTATGAAATGAATCTTCCTAAGTATTTCTGGGCAGAAGCTGTAAATACTGCTTGTTACATTCAAAATAGAATACTTCTGCGAAGATTGTTGAATAAAACTCCATATGAATTATGGAAAGGAAGGAAGCCGAATATTTCTTACTTCCATCCATTTGATTGCTAGTGTACTATATTGAATACAAAAAAAACTTTGGATAAATTTGATTCTAAGGTCTATTATGGAATTTTTCTAAGATGTTCATTATCTTCTTAAGCCTATAGGGTTTATAACCTTGCTTCTAAATCTATTGAAGAATCTATTCATGTCAAATTTGATGATGGTTCTCAACCAGATAGAAGTAATGATACTAATAATGAAACCCTATCAGAACCCTTAGTTGATAGTGTAGATGTCTAACCACCAGATGCTACTCTAGAAAAAGTAGAAGATGTTCTTAAAAATCTTAGTCTGAAAAAGGATTGGAAATATAAATCTTCTCACCCAAAAAATCTGATTATAAGAGAAAATTCAGAAGGTGTGAAAACTAGGTCCAAATTTAGAAGAGAAGCAAATGTAGCTTTTATTTCTGAAATAGAACCTAAAAAAATTGATGAAGCTCTTCAGGATGAAGCATGGATTTTAGCCATGCAAGAGGAGCTGAACCAATTTACTAGGAATAACATTTGGTCTTTAGTCCCTAGACCCCCTAAAAAGTCTATTATAGGAACTAGATGGGTTTTTAAGAATAAATTAGATGAGTCAGGTAGACTAAGTAGTAAAAAAGCTAGATTAGTAGCTCAAGGCTACAATCAGCAAGAAGGAATAGACTATAATGAAAGCTATGCTCCTGTGGCAAGATTATAAGCTATTAGGATTTTGCTTACATACACTATCTGTCATGATATAAAACTATTTCAAATGGATGTGAAAAGTGTCTTTTTGAATGGTTTTATAGATGAAGAAGTTTATGTAAAGCAACCTCCTGGTTTTGAAGATTTTAAGAAACCAGATTGTGTCTATAGACTTCATAAAGCTTTGTATAGCTTGAAATAAGCTCCTCGAGCTTGGTATGATCGTCTAAGTTCCTTTTTTATTGAAAATGGTTTTAGTAGAGGACGTGTAGATAAAACGTTATTTAAAAAATGCATTAAGAATGATTTCATCATAGTACAAATATATGTTGATGATATTAACTTTGGTGCAACTTCTGAAAAGTTATGTTCTAGTTTTGAGAATTTGATGAAAAGTGAATCTGAGATGAGCATGATGGGTGAATTAAAATTCTTTCTTAGGTTACAAATTAAGCAAACCGAAGAAAAGATTTTTATTCATCAACAGAAATATATTGAAGAAATGTTGGTTAACTATGGAATAGAGAAAGTGAAACCTATGTCTACTCCTATACATCCTTCAAACCTTTTATCTAAGGATGAATCAGGTAAGAAGGTTGATCAAACCCTATTTAGAGGTATTAGTGGTTCTTTGCTTTATCTTACAACAAACAGACCTGATATTTTGTTTAGTGTTTGTTTGTTTGCTAAATTTCAAGCAGATCTTAGAGAATGTCACTAAAGATATTTTGAGATATCTTTCAGGTTCTACTGATGTTTGTTTAATGTATGAGAAAGGTAAAGATTTTAGGTTAATTAGCTACTGTGATGCTGATTACGCTAGAGACAAGATTGATAAGAAGAGTACAAGTGGAGGTTGTCACTTTCTTAGCCACAATCTAGTTTTCTGGTCAAGTAAGAGGCAAAGCTCAATTGCTATATCTACTGCAGAAGCTAAATATATGCCAGCTATAAGTTGTTGTTCACAAACGTTGTGGATCAAGTATCAGTTAAAAGATTATTAAATACAAGAAGAACATATCCCAATTTACTGTGACAACACCAGTGCTATCAACCTATCGAAGAATTCAATACAACACTCGAGCGTAAAGCATATCAAAATTAGACATCATATTCTATGAGACTATGTATAGAAGGGAATTTTGAGTCTACAATTTTTTAAGATGAATCATCAGTGGGAAGATATCTTCACTAAGCCTTTGAATGAAGAAAGATTTAGAGAAATCAGACGAAACTTGAATATGATTGTGTTGAGTGACCAATCGTCTGACACGTCATAACCTAGATGATTTACTTAATAAGGAAGATAAAAAGTAGTAAAGTTTCAAGGAAACGGTAACAATAGGTTACAGGCGGTAAATTTTTAAGAAAAGGAGGGAAATCCTTTGAAAAGTTTTATAATATTGCCTACTCTAGAATATTCTTGAAATACTCTGAAATCGAGTTTTTGCAAGATCTTTCAACAAAACCTTTCATTACTCTGTTCTTGATATCAAATTCTTTCTATTTACATTCTCATTCTCTCATACTAACCTCTTTACTTTGAGAAAAATACATTTATGTGTTTAGTTGTTATTGTCTACAGATTATAAATGGAGCAATCAATGATTTATGGAAGGCACGTTGATTTTGAGTCCCTAAAGAAGAACCAAATGGATATCGAACCAGAAATCGATGCTGCGGGTTGGAAGAATTTCTTTCAGGTTCATGAAACAATGTACCTCAATGAAGTACATGTGTTGGGACCCGATCCAAAAACCGGATCCCAACCAGAAGACAGAACGAAAATAACGAAAGTGAATGGAAACGAAAATTTCGCATCGAAATTTCAAACTGGAAAAAATAGCAATCGATAAAGCGAACAACGAATCGAATACAAAGGTATCGGCAGCGAAACAAATACTTATCGATATCAAAAGCGAATCAGATCGAAATAAAAGTAGCGAAGCGAAATAATCGAATACGAATCATAAAGCGAAGCCAAACAAAATAATTAATCGAACTGAAACATATTCCGACGTTCGTTGGAACCACAAAGTATATAAAACTTCTTGCGTTGGGAACCTAGACTATCCAAATCCGGTATAAATTTTTTTTTTTGTGTCATTCATGTTCTCTTTAATCAATCGCATACAACTCAAAACAATACAATTTCCCATTTGGAAATTCTCCCATTCTTATCTCACTATCCTTTGCCATTAGCTCAAAACACTCTTAATCATGCATATTTTAATCGCTTCTTTAAAACTCTTAATCTTAAACTTATTCTAGCTTGCCATAACCCGATTTTATCGGAAATCGGGCAGCATAACGGCTGTATTTTGAACAGCCCAAAAATCTGCAGATCAAAAATACACACTTCTAAAATCACATCCAACCATAACAACCATCATCGGACCTCCCGTCTGGAATCTCCAGCAGAAACAACGCAAACCAATAACTACACCACTTCAATAATTCTCAAACCAAAATCTATCATCAGAACTCAATCTCATTCATATACATCTCACATCAAAATACAAATGCAAGATTCAATCTAATCCACTCATATTCATAAACAATCATAACTCAAATCCCAAAATCATACACAACCCAACTATATACATTAATTCATAATTCATATACATCATCAAACCAAAATGGCATTTTCAAGCCACGATACAAAACCAAATGCCAAAATCTCAACTAACCCTATTATAGAAACATGCAAAACTGATGTCTTGACCGTCTTCATCCGATCTCCCGCTCAAACACGGAGATGGGGATGAAAGGTGAGGAGTGACAACATGACTCAATGGGAACCACATTTGTAAAATAAAACATAAGCAAAAATCATTTTTCGCAAAGTTTTGCCCAAAGGCTTATTTTTCAAACTTCTCAACTTTTCAAACGTTCATAAATAATTTCAAAGGTTTTTCTCGGTTGAAACCCTTAATTTCTTATTGCTCAAACTTCTCGATTTCTTTGTTTTCACACTTCATAAATAACTTCAAAACATGCATGCAGCACATAACAATGCATTACAAAGTAGCAAATCAAAAACACATAACATATCAAAGTGGTTTGGTTTGGTCCGAAACAGAACGTACTGCACATTCCCACATAGCGATCCTGTGCAGCCGTGAACAGAGGGGAGTTCAAAATCGAAACTCCTATGCCACTAGCGGGCAGCCGAGAGAAGGCTATCAGAGGGAGACCAGTGCACTGACTCATACGGAGGGGACCTAACCAAACCCACATAATTCACATATTCATGCTTAAAACAATAAAAACGCCCGAAGGCATATTTCAAAACTTAAATTTTTTTCACATCGTGTCTTACTAGACACATTAACATTCATAATGCACATACATGCATATTACAATTCTCCATACATATGTCATAGAGCAAACCAAAATATAATCACAATTCATCACCAGCTCATAACGATCAAAAGCACAATCAATTCACAACAATTCATAACAAAGTATGCCACACCTTTGATAATTTATCAAATCATTAAAACGCATTTAACTCCAAAAATCGTATCAATTCTCATCAAATCATTCAAAACATAGATTTCACCCATGGTAGCCATTCCTTACAAAGTTCAAAACATGATGAATAATAATTTCTTAAAATCATTGTTCATTCGGAAATCGAAATTTTCAAAAATAAACATAGACAATAATTTATAAACAATTTGCTTCTTGATTTTGTTTTTCAAACTCATTTACATTAGCGTATAATTCAAAGCATAAACATATTTAATCATTCGAAAACAATTCTTCAACATCATAGATAATAAAATTCATAATTTTTAATCATTTTCATAAACCATATTTTCTAAACAATTTCAAAAGCATTTTCGAATCAAAATCTTCCAACATTTACATAAACAATATTTTCCAAACACTTCCAAATATATTCGAAATCATAATTTTTTAAACCTTTACATAAACTATCTTTATAAACACTCTCAAAATCTTGAAATCATAATTTTTTCTTCATAACATTTTAAGAAGCGACATTTTAATCATTTAAAACACAAAAATTTCTCAAATATTAAAATCAACGAATACTAGTCTTGTCATAAGAAATCAATTTATCAAGTCAATCAAAAGAATTTAATTTAACAATTATTTTTATCAAAACATTCATAATCAATGAATGTAATCAATTGAATCATTTTATTTAAATTTGTCCAAACTAAACAATTTCTTTAAATAATGCAAACATAATGAATAACAATTTCTTAAATAAATTTTTCAAATCTTTTCTCTTCTTGATTTTCCAAAACCTAATTTCCTTAATTTATTTCAAAATCATAAAATAACACTTTCTTAATTAAACTTTCAAAATCAATAAATGTAACAATTTTCATAATTAATCAATTCTTTCAGTAATAAAGAATTTGAAAATTTCATCAATTTTATCAAATTACCCGAATGATTGTAATAATTTATCTAATCATTTCTAAAACATCAATTTACAAATATTTTATCTTCTTCTTAATTTTTCAAACATAAACAATAATTTTGTTTTTCAAAACAGTTCTCATTCTCGATTTTCAAAACTCATACAAAGCTTATAATTCAAACTATAAAAACATTCAAACATAAATAATAATTTTTCAAATCATTTCTCATTCCTTTTTTTCAAAACATAACTTCTTTAAATAAATCAAACATAATAAAAGAGCAATTTCTCAAATCAATTTACAAGAGCATTTCTCTTCGTGATTTTTTTTTCAAAATTGCACAAACAATTATTCAATTTCATCAAAATGTTCAGAACAAAAATTTTACTATTCGAAAACAATAATTTAACAACCCCTTTCACTTTCTTAATTTTTCAAGAATATACACAAAGCTTATAATTTCAAAAATAAATATGGTACCCACCTCTAATCCATGTTTGGAACTCACTTAATGTCTCGATTCCTCAATTCCTCACTGAAATCGAAAATCCCTAATTCAAGTAACAAAATCCCTAATTTAGGAACATAAAAAATTGGACATTATCATAGCATAATCACTTCAATTAACCTTGGAAAACTCAATCCCATAGCATCCTTAACCTATCTAAACCAAAAACTCATCAAAAGATTCAAAATCAAAACTTTCTCTCTCTTACCGTTTTCTCCTCCATTTTCGAATTTATCAAGCTCCAAAGGAAGCCATCTTCTTCTTGCTTCCTTCCCCTTTGAAAAGCATCAAAATCCTCTAGGAAACCCCAAAAAATCAAACCCATATGCAGCTGTCTTCATCTTCTTCTTCCTCTCCATTGCCGACTCTTCTCTCTTCTCTCCCTCTCTTCTTCGTTTTTTTCATTTTTCTGCTGAGAATCGTGCTTCCACTCTAATGAAACGACAGCCCACTGCTTTTTCCTTTTAATTAATATAAAATGACTATCATGCCCCTTTCTTATAGCCTACAACTTAACCCTTTTAATTGGACTTCCAAAACTGGCCCTGCACTTAGCCTTTAAAAATTGTCATCTTGCTTTCAAATTTTGAGCAGCTAAATGACATAATTTGGCAAAAGTTTCTTCTTAAAAAATGTTCCTCTATGTCTCATATTTAAAATGACACCAAGAACGCTCAAATCGGGTCAGAAACGAACGATTTATGGCAAAAATACTCGTTCAGCTCATTCTAATCCGAGACTGAACATTAACCTAGCTTCAATCCAGAAATTTACAATCTTAGGGACTAAATTGGAATTCGATCCCTTCACATGATTTGTAGCCCCATATCTCAATATTATGTTGCCTCAAGAATCAACTCAATCGGAGCTGTACAGATCAAGATATCTCCAAATTACTGAACCATATTTAGAAAATTATCTAACTCATAACCTTTACCCAACCCTCTCACTATGGTTCAATCAGTCTCTTTCCATTTAATCTCCTAAAAATCACAATTTCTCATGAAAATGTAGCTTAATGTCTTAGGAATTCAATGCTTAAAAAATCGAATCAATCGGATGTCGGATGAAGGAATTATAAGCAAAAGATTGAAAAAGGGTCGGATCAAAAGCAAAAGAACAGAATCTCAATTATACATATATAATCAAAATTTTCAAAAATTGTAACTCTTGATCTTGAACTCCAAATTTGACAAATTTGGTGTCGATGGAAAGATAAAAGGAAGCTCTACAACTTCCATGAAGAACTCAAAAATCAATTTCATCTCTAAAGGGGTCAAAAACCTAGTCAAAGTTACTGCTCTGTCAAACATCACCTAAACAAACTCCAAACTTTCAAAATTCATATCTTCCAATTCCCACATCGAAAAATGTCATACTTTATAGCGTCGGAAAGATTGATAAACAAGCTACAACTTCCATGAAGACCACTTATTTCAATTCATACTAAATCCATACGACGAGTGGCCTCAAAGTCGAGCACACACAAATATATACTTATGGTCATTTTTACAAAACAAACTTTGACTGATCATAACTTTTTCTCCCGATATCGAAAAATATCAAACTTTATGGCGACGGAAAACTCTTAACATAAGCTACAAGTTTCATGAAGATTATTTTCTCCAATTTGGCCTAAATCAAAAGTCAACTTTTAACCCCAAAAAATCAAACTTTTCTTAATTCTTCAAATTTTTACACTTTTCTCTTTATTTTTCAATTTTTAACTTCCATTTCAAATCAACTCATTCTCTTAAACTTTCATAACCCATACAAATCGACTCAAATATTGAAGTCATCAAAACTAAACAATTCTTTTCTCATAAATTTTTCTTAAATTCATCACATTTTCTTAAATTCATAAATTTTCTCACCAATTTCTTTCTCATTTAAATTCATTTTAATAGTTCTAATTTTCACCAAAAGTTCGGGGTCCAACAATATGAGTTCTGGAAGAATGCGAAAGTAGTAGATGAAACCTTAGTTTCATTGGTGGATAGACTGTCGGTTATTGTGACACTGGAACTAATCGAGAAGGTTAGTGAATATCCATGTGGTGGAGTAGAGGTGTCTCATACCATAAGATGGATGACTAAGAGCAGTGCAGAGAAAGCACAAATCAATCGACAACTCTATGAGAACAGTGAACCAAAGGATAAGAAGGCGTCAACTCTTGTTCCTAAAGCTAGGGTTCTACATGCACTAAATTTTCATTATGTTCTACCAAGAATAGGTTCAAAGAACGTGGTGATGACTATAGATGAACAATGCTTGTTTCATCTACTCAATCATCAGCCTATAAATCTTCCACACCTGATTTTAAAGTATATGATGAAGACGAATAGAGACTCAAATGCCTTACCCTATGACATGTTGCTGACAAGAATCTTCAGAGATTATGGAATCCTTCTTGATAGAGGAAACAGAATGAAGATGAATATAAAAAGCATCATCAATGCTTCAACTGTTACAAGAATGGGTTAGAAGTCTCAAAAAAAGGAGGATATGGATTCTGTGGCGAATGCAAGGACTGAGGGGGAGCTTATTGTAAGACACACCTTGACTGAAAAGGTTACTCCCGTAAGGAAGATGAAACCTCAATCCTTAGAAAGAGTGCCTATAGAAGAAAAAAAGAGTAAATCGTCTGAGGTATCAGTTAAAGCTAAGACAATTCCATACAGAGAAGAAAGCCAGGTGAAGTAGTCAGAAAAACAAATGTCGATGAAAAGAAAGGGGGAGACACTTTATCCTGAAAATTTCAAAAAATCCAAAAGGTCAACAAGATTATTGACCTTGCGTTAAAAAGTGCAGAAGAGAGAAAAAGGTTTAACTCTTCCTGAAGACTCTGTCTGAAAAATCTGAGAAAGCACCATAGACAACCAGATCTTTAGTCTCAATTTTGCAAGAACAATCAGAAAATTGACTAAAGAAACAAAAATTAAGAGGAAGTTAGTGTTTGAGAAGAAGAAACCCCAACAACAACCCTCTTCTAGACTGGTAGAAGAAAGTAAAAAGCTAAAGACCAGTCACAAAAAGATTCCTTCTCCTGATGTTCAATAGAAGAAAAAGTCAGTTGAACACAGACGAATACATCATAATCTTTCTCCACCTATCCAAAAAGAGGATTTGAAAATGAAGGTGATTGAAGAAGTAATGCCTATGAGAAGCAAAAGCTCGATTATTATAAGATAACCTGTGACAAGGTTGGTCAAGGTACAGTTTGAACCAATACTGATCAGTGATGGATCTATACATCTTCTAAATCATGGAGAGAGAAGACTATATGGCAATCTAAAAGATGAAAAGTCCGTGCCATATCCAATGAAGATGTCTAAAGAGCGATATACTATTTATCCAGTGACACACAGAACATTGATCAAGATTGTACCAGACATCCAAACAAGAGCTTCACACATTGTATGCAATGAAGATAAAAGAAAACAAAAGATGTACCCTGAATCAAATACAGGTGATCTTACAGAAGAGCATATTCAGACAGCAGTAAGAAACATAGATGAGGCAAGTAATGCGACCCAATCAAGAGGAATCTATGTTTCTCATCACATTTCAAAAGCATCAAGAAGTCATTGTGGATGCTTCTCCATAGATGCAACCTTTCAAGTAAAAGGAAGAGTGACAAAAGGACAGTTCAAAACTATCATGGTTATAGGTATCAGTTTTAACTTAGAGATTTTTGTGCATCTCATCATGCACTTTAGATCTTTGAGTTTCATATCTTCAATTAAAGATGTACTACATCTTCTTGGAAAACCGATCCCAAAACTACCTAGACCTGATGACCTGGATCTCCCTGAAGGAAAATTATCTTTCAAACCTCCTGTTATTAAAATCATCGAGTTAGATGTTTTACCATCAAAAACACCAATTGCTACAAACTTCACTCCAACAAGAACATCTTAACAAGTTTCTACTATTGTTCTGGAGGAAGTTAGTCACACACAGCAGTGGAATCAGGAAGCCTTAGTTAAGGAGATTGAAGAAATTCATACTAAGGTGGATGATCTGAGTGACTCGGTTGGGGATCTACATAAGGAGGTGGCGTATCTAAGAGTTTCTATAGAAGAAGACCTCAAGTTGATCCGAACTGACATGCAACGAATGTTCTCTGAAATCATAAAGCATCTACGTTAAAGCTTTTTGATTAATAACAAACAGGGTGAGAAGAGCAGAAGACCAGAAGCAAAAGAAAGATAACAAATGGAGGAGACCAGTAAGATGAAAAGAAGATAGAATTATAATTTTGTTTTGTTTTCATATGTGTATTTTGTATATGCATGTGTATATCTTTTGTTGTCTTCTTATTCCTTATGTGAATAATATTTTTTATTCATTTTATGTTGGGACCTGATCCGGGAACCGGATCCCAACCGAAAAGCGGAAAGAACGGAGGAAACGAAACAACCGGAAAAACGAAAGGCGAAGGAAACAGAAGCGGATGGAACGAAAATTTTGCATCAAAATTTTGAATCGGAAACAAAATGCGGAAGCCAATAGCAAAAACGAACTCGAATCACAAAGCAAGTGGAAGCAAAACAAATGCGAATCGAATACAGAATCGAAACGGAAGCAAATCGGAAATCGAAAGAAGCAAATCGGAATAGTCAATAGTAACAAATAATAAGGCAATTCAATTATAGAGCCAAGCGCAAACAAATCCGACATCCGGAAATAAAGAACAGAGAAAAGCGTCGCGTTGGAATTCCTTAGACTCAAACTATCCCAAAATCCGGTATAAATTTTTTTTTCTTTTTCTTATATTCATTTATCAAACTCATACAAAGCAATCTCATATCCTTTTTCTTGGAAATTCTTTCTCATGTCAAATTTCTTACACACTTTAATCATCTTTCATACAAATCATAAATCTCATCCGAAACCATCAAATTCTTATTTTTCTTTCTTTCCAATTTGTTTTCTAACGAAATTTCTAAGAAGATAATCTACCTTTGACCTAACCCAAAACCTGCAAGGGTTCAGAAATACACTTCTAAAATTTCAAATCAAACATACAAACATCAAAATCCACCGGACCCTCCGTCCGGGATCTCAGTACACACAAACACAAACCTAATTCTAAAACATTCTCATAACTGTAATTCAACATACTGATCTCATAACTCAATCCCATTTCCAAATTCATACACAATTTCATATACAATTTCATACTCTCATTCATTCATTCATAATCTTCATACATTCTGAAATACATCATAATCACTTACTTAACGACAATTCAAGCCATTTACAAAATATTCCAAATCTCAATATTTACATAACAATACAAACGATGCAAAAACGGACCAAACGTCTTCACATTCTTTCATCCGATCTCCTGCTCGAAACCTGGAGATGGGGATGAAAGGGGGTAAGCTTCGGGCTCGTGGATAACATATTTATAAATTGACAAATAAATGTAAATCAATTTTCATAAGTTTTTGCCAAAGGGCTAATTTTCAAATTTTGTAACTTTTCAAAGCGGTTTCCTCAAACCTTTCAGCTTTTTCAAACTTTTATAACAAAATTCACTTTTCCTTTCTCAATTTTTAACATGAATGCAAAGACACGAAAACAAATCAAAGCACGTAACATATCATAATGGTCTGGTTCAGTCCGGAACAGAACATATTGCACATTCCCGCATAGCGGTCATGTGCAGCCGTGAACAGAACGTACTACACTTTCCCACGTAGCGGTCCAGTGTAGCCGTGAAGGGAGTCCGAAATCGGAGCTCCGTGTCGCTAGCGGGCAGCCTGAAAAAGGCTATAAACAAATAGAGACAGTACACTGACTCACTAAGGACCTGACCAAACCCACTTAATCACATAATTCCAAATGAAACTTTCGGATTGCCCGAAGGCACAAATCGAAAACTTGACTTTTTTGTAAATTTTTCATATTTTCACATAATGTCAAACTTGACACACACTCACATTCACAAATCACATCAAGACATATAACAATTCACATTCACTAATTTAATCATATATTAATTCAAAATCATAAATATGAATGCAATGTATTTCTTTAAAACATAACTCAAACGGATACATATTCATAATGCATATTTTTTCAAAATTTATCTAACAATTCAAAAACCATGAATTTCTTCAATCTTGTAATTTCTGAAAATCATTTCTAAAATAAGGCATTAAATCCTTCTTTCAATCATTTACATAAACAATAATTTATCAAAAATCCATTTTCGCCTTCTTTAAATTTTCAAAATTTGCTTTCTTTAATTTTTCAAACTTTCATGTATAGCTTACAAATCAAAAAATAAATATGCTACCTACCTCGAAATGATGCTAGGAACTCGTCCCGATCATCAATTTGATCCTTGCTTCTTTCCTTCTATCAATTAAAATTGACCTAAGCCACAATCATTCAAATTCCACATCATAATTTGCATAATTATCAAAATTAACTATCGGAAATTCATAATCATCATATTTTCAAGCTTTCCAAAACTAGAATTTCTAAAATCTCCAAAGTTCAAATTTGACCTAAACCAATTCACTCAAATTCAATCTCATAAATAACTTAATTTCTCAAATTGGTGTCATAAATAACTTAATCAAATTTCCATCCAAAATTAAACACAACCCAAAGCATATACATCAAAATTGACTTCATATATCACATACCCATATCATTTTCCATGTTTCTCAACCAAAAATTCATCAAAAACTCAAAGCTCAAATTTTTCTCTTACCTTTTTTCCTCTTCATTTTTGAAATTTCTGCAAAACCCATGGGAAGCTTTCCTCATTTTCCTTCTTTTCCTCTTGAGATAAGCACGAAAATCATCTTGAAACCCTAAAATTTTCGAAATCTCCAAGCTTTTCTTCTTCTTCCTTCTCCACGGCAATCTCCTTTCATTTTCTCTTCTTATTTCTTCTTCTTTTCTCTCTCATCATCATGCTCTACTCTTTTTATTTCTCTTCTTTAATTTTCTAGACTCTTCCAACGACACTCATCCCATTGCTTGATGCCATGTCATTTAAAATTTGATTAAAAGACCAAAATGCCCTTACATTTACCTTATGCCATTCCCACTTGCGGGTTTGGTTTGCACTATCGATTTGAAGGAATTTGTTAATACTTCCTTCTAGAGAAATGTTCCTCTCAATCATACAAATCCAACGCCACCAACCGCGCTCAATTCGAATCACTACACCAAAAGTTATGAGCAAAATAGTTCAGGTATATCCATATTTTAACACATTTTCCATGTACGATTATTTCCTTCCAGAAATTTACGTTCTTAATCCCAGAATTGAAACTTGATGTCTTCATAACAATTGTAGCCTTATGTCTCTAGTTTAATTCAAATAAAGAATCGCCTCATTTCGATTCCCAGATCAAAAGTTATGCTCAAAATACTCTCAGATGTTCCCAATCCAAAAACTACACACAAATCCGAACTTCCATTCATAATTTGAAGGTCTTAGGGGCCAAATTGACATTTTATTTGTTCATATGATTTGTAGCCCCTTGTCTTATCTTTATTTCAACTCCAGAATCGCTTCAATCGGATCTCTGTAGATCCCAAATTTCTCAAAATACTGAACCATATTCGGAAAATTTCCCAACCCATTTTGATTAAATTAATCACCATTCATTTAATCTCATAAAATTACAAATTTCTCATGAGGATGTAGGGAATTGTCTTAGGAATCCAACGCTGCAAGAATCAACTCAATCGGATGTCGGACGGAAAAGATATGAGCAAAATAGTGAACAAAGTTCGGATTTGAGAAAGGAAGCTAACAAAGGAATCAAAACAGCGTCGTATGACATAGGAAGAAAACGGCGTCGTTTCAGCGAAAACGCTCGCGCGTTGGGCGAGGCGAGGGCAAGCTCGCCCTGGCGACGCGTCGCCCTAGCGTCACGAGCTGGACGCTCGCCAGCGCTATGGCGATGCGTCGCCGTAGCGACGGCGGCTAGACGCTCGTCATCGCTACGGCGATGCGTCACCCTAGCGACGGGGATACATCATTTTCCCCTTTTTTTCACATGAAAAATCCGAAACTTTCAAAATTCATAACTCTTAATCCCGAACTCCAATTTTGACAAACTTAGTCTCTATAGAAAGCTTAAGAGAAGCTCTACATCTTTCACGAAGGACATAAAACTCAATTCGACTCCTAAGGGAGTCCATTTTCCGGTCAAAGATTCTGTCCTCTAATATTCATACTAAAATCATAACATAAACTTGTAAAAATCATAACTTATTATTCCGAGATCGAAAAATTTCATAATTTATGTCAAAATAAAGAGCAAATCAAATCCTTCAACTTTCATGAAGAACATCAAAACTCAATTAACCTCTAACTAGGTTAATTTCTCAGTCAAAGATTCAGTCATAATTAAACTCAAAAGTCAACCCAATCACACATAAACTTTGACTGAGCATAACTTTCACTCCCGATATCAAAAAATTGCAAACTTTATGGCTACAGAAAGCTCTTAACATAATCTACAAGTTTTCAGAAGACCATTTTATCAAATTTTGCCTAAATCAAAAGTCAACCCTTAAATGCCAAAAAGTCAAACTTTTATAATTTTTCATATTTTCACACTTTCTCTTTTTAGTTCTTGCCACTTAACTTTATTTCAATCAACTCATCCCTTTTGAATATTTTTTATTTTTACTTCAAAATTGGGGTCCAACATTTCTCTCCCTCTTAAAAGAATTTCGTCCTCGAAATTCATACTTACTTAAACTCCAAGTAACTCATTCTTGCATAAATTTCTTTCTAAACAAAGATCATCAAGCACTTTCTTACTAATTTCTTTCCAAAAATCATAATCAATCACTCTTTTATCTAATGTACTCATAATACATATTCTCAATCTTTTCACAATTTTCACTTCCTTAAATCACATACCACTCATATCATATCAAAACACTATATTCATAACTCACTGTTTCTACACTTATGGACACAAATCAATGGTCCATTTCTTAAGAAACCTTAATATGGTTCAATCATCGTTTAATCTTTCTCATTACGTCATCATTCTTTCATCTATATCAATTCATTACAATTTATCAAGAAATTCTAATCTTAAGTTCCTCAACACATTCCGAAAATCAATCATATTCTTAACACCCAAATCGAACCAATCACTTGAATTCGTCAAATAGTTATGCACATCAATTTCAAATTCCTAAAAACAATCATACTTCTTTCATAAAAATCTAATGGTCACTCAGCATATCCTCACTAATTCAACCTTATCCTCACACATTCTTGTCAATCTTATATGCCCAATTTAGATCCTAATACTGGGTTCTGATACCATAAATGTTAGGACCTGATCCGGGAACCGAATCCCAACCGAAAAGTGGAAAGAACGGAGGAAACGAAACAACCGGGAAAACTAAAGGCGAAGGAAACGGAAACGGGTGGAACGGAAATTTCGCATCGAAATTTCGAATCGGAAACAAAATACAGAAACCAATAGCAAAAATGAAATCGAATCACAAAGCAAGCGGAAGCAAAGCAAATGCGAATCGAATACAGAATCGAAACGGAAGCAAATCGAAAATCAAAAGAAGCAAATCGGAATAGTCAATAGTAACAAATAATAAAGCAATTCAATTACAGAGCCAAGCGCAAAGAAATCCGACATCCAGAAATAAAGAACAGAGAAAAGCGTCGCGTTGGAATTCCTTAGACTCAAACTATCCCAAAATCCGGTATAAATTTTTTTTCTTCTTTTCTTTCTTTCTTTTTCTCATTTCTTACATCTTATACACATTAATCATCTTTTATGCAAATCATAAATCTCATCCGAAACCATCAAATTCTTATTTTTCTTTCTTTCCAATTTTTTTTCTAACGAAATTTCGGCAGCATAACGGCTGCCTTTGACCTAACCCAAAACCTGCAAGGGTTTAGAAATACACTTCTAAAATTTCAAATCAAACATACAAACATCAAAATGTTAGAGTAGTGCCCTAAAGGCAATTGCCTTTAGCGTGTTTTGTACAAAATTGTGTACATTCTTTATAAATAAATAAAGAAAGGCATATTTCATTAATTTGATGTTCATTATTTATGAATGGATATTGATCTATAAGCAAATTAATGAAGTCCTTGATATAAGACATAGCATGAAGGAAATTATGATGTGATCATACTACTGAGATTTCTATCATGTGCAATTATGTCAGTATCTAAATTATCCTAGTCATAGGATTACGAGATCGGACATCTAGAATCCGGAAAGACTAGCACATCTCAAGCTCCTTGATTTGATCAAGCAGTGGATCTCAGAAACTGTAAATATGAGATATTTAGGGTTGAGATGTGGATGCTTACTAGAGGTAGTAAGTACATTGGATGACCTGCTATGAGATCGTCACATGGATGTCCTATTCTAATGTCAGTGAAATCTCATCATAGCAATGGTGCAAATATCCTTAGACTTGAGGTACTCAAGGATATCTTGGATACTGATTCTGTGCTTTGACTCCATTCCTTGTTGCCTTACAGAGGTCGCTTGTAGGGTGGTGCTTGGGTAACAGTTTGAGGTATTCAAGGTAATTGAGTAGCCAATAGAGAATTCACCACTTCTGTGATAGCAGAAGATGATACCCATGGCCTCTTGTCAGGGTCATTACTTGGAAATCTCTGATCAGAGTACATATGTCGTGAAGAGTGTCTTTATTGACATATTAAGTAATGAGTCCCAGGACAAGAACTGAAATCACTTGGACTAGATTTGACGTAGTCAGTCTAATAAAGAGTTGACACATTGCCCATACTCATAACCAAGTGGGGTATAGCATGGTGAAAGGACGAATTGCACGGTAATTATCTATGGAAAGGTTCGTGTTATAGTCCATGATGAATATATGTTTATTCGTCAAACCAATTACTTTCCGGTCAATTGGGGGTCATGATGTGTTTCTAGATACCGCTCATGACTTGCTTAGATTAAGTGTTGATGTAAGTGGCCAATATAACCAGGAACCTAATGGGTCATACGCATAAGAGTGTCTCGGAGAATTTGTAAAATAGTTTTGGACAGAGTTCCAATATATGGAGAGCAACAGGATTAAATGGATCTCGATGAGATCGAGATATGTCCCGATGAGATCGCGACATTGATATTGCTGAAAAAGGTTTCTGGGGGTTTTTCCCTATCGGGACCCAGTAGGACCGACCCCAGTGTGACTGGACCACTTCAGCATTTGTTTATATATATATATATATATATATAATTGATTAATATATATATATATATATATATGTTAGCAACGTGGATGGAAGGAGAAGATGGAATAAGCTTCCATTCTTTAGCTTAGTCATCAAGTCATTTAATGACTAAAGACAAAACAATGTGATGAAAGGAGAGATGATCGTTGGCTTTTACATAAAATAAGAGGTTTTGGAAGAAAACCTAAGAGAGTCATCGTGGGTTGATGAAAGAAGAAAGATAGGTTTTGAAAACCTAAGAGAAAAGTGTTCTCTCGTTCTACATCATCGATCTCTTCATCTCCTTCAAGCTTCTTCATCTCTTCCTCCATCGTTAGTCTCAAGCTCTCCAAGGACAAAGGTAGGAGCTAGCACTCTTTACTTTGTTCTAACTATTCTCGGGTCAAAGGGTTTGTCCTGGTTAGGTTCTCCGATCTCTACATGGATACCGTTATAGACGGTCTCCTTTGGTCGTTTTGGTTTGACTTTGTTATATAGTCACATGGATCCTGGCTTTCGGGAAGGTCTCGGAACAAAAATTTTTATTTTTCACACCGTGGGCATGTGATGCTCACACAGGGATTTTTCTACACAAAATCCACCGGACCCTCCGTCTGGGATCTCAGTACACACAAACGCAAACCTAATTCTAAAACATTCCCATAACTGTAATTCAACATGCTGATCTCATAACTTAATCCCATTTCCAAATTCATACACAATTTCATATACAATTTCATACTCTTATTCATTCATTCATAATCTTCATACATTCTGAAATACATCATAATCACTTACTTAACAGCAATTCAAGCCATTTACAAATATTCCAAATCTCAATATTTACATAACAATACAAACGATGCAAAAATGACGTCGTTTCAGCGAAAACGCCCGCGCGTTGGGCGAGGCGAGGGCGAGCTCGCCCTAGCGACGCGTCGCCCTAGCGATGCGAGCTGGATGCTCGCCAGCGCTATGGCGATGCATCGCCGTAGCGACGGCGGCTGGACGCTCGCCATCGCTATGGCAATGCGTCGCCCTAGCGACGGCGATACATCATTTTCCCCTTTTTTTAACATGAAAAATCCGAAACTTTCAGAATTCATAACTCTTAATCCCGAACTCTAATTTTAACAAACTTAGTCTCTATAGAAAGCTTGAGAGAAGCTCTACATCTTCCACGAAGGACATAAAACTCAATTCGACTCCTAAGGGAGTCCATTTTCCGGTTAAAGATTCGGTCCTCTAATATTCATGCTAAAATCATTACATAAACTTGTAAAAATCATAACTTATTATTCTGAGATCAAAAAATTGCATACTTTATGTCAAAATAAAGACCAAATCAAATCCTTCAACTTTCATGAAGAACATCAAAGCTCAATTAACCTCTAACTAGGTTAATTTCTCAGTCAAAGATTCAGTCATAATTAAAGTCAAAAGTCAACCCTATCACACATTAACTTTGACTGAGCATAACTTTCACTCCCGATATCAAAAAATTGCAAACTTTATGGCTACAGAAATCTCTTAACATAATCTACAAGTTTCCAGAAGACCATTTAATCAAATTTTGCCTAAATCAAAAGTCATCCCTTAAAGGCCAAAAAGTCAAACTTTTTACATTTTTTCATATTTTCACACTTTCTCTTTTTAGTTCTTGCCACTTAACTTTATTTCAATCAACTCATCCCTTTTGAATATTTATTATTTTTACTTCAAAATCGGGGTCCAACATTTTATCTTTCATAAAATTATGATAATTTGTTATCATCAAAAAGGGGGAGATTGTTAAGTCAAAATGACTTCACGTTTAATAATTTTGTTAATAATCAAATAGTAATAATGTTTGAAATAAATAAACTATTTTGAAGAGTGTGTTAAGCGTGCAGTTGAAAACACGTAAGAATTTTCAAAACACAAAAGAAGTTGCGAAACACAAAGGAAGCTTCAAAACACAGAAGAAGTGGCGAAAACATAGAAGAAGTTGCGAAACACAAAGGAAGAATCGAAACACAGAAGAAGTGGCGAAAATACAGAAGTAGTGGCGAAACACAGAAGATGTTTGAAAACACAAAAGAAGTTATGAAACACAGAAGAAGTTTCATAACACATAAGAAGTTTCAAAACACAGAAGAAGTTGTGAAACACAGAGGATGTTTCAAAACACAGAAAAAGTTTCAAAAACACAGAAGAAGATGGCAACACAGAAGAAGTTTCAAAACACAGAAGAAGTTACAAAACACAGAAGAAGTTTCAAAACACAGAAGAAGTTGAGAAACACAAAGGAAGTTTCAAAACACATAAGAAGTTTCGAAACATAGAGGAAGTTTCAAAACACAGAAGAAGTTGCAAAACATAGAGGAAGTTTCAAAACACATAAGGGGTTTCGAAAACACAGAAGAAGTTTCGAAAACACAAAAGAAGTTCAAAATCACAAAAGAAGCAGTTTGACTTAGTTACAGAACTCAACTGAATAACAGTTTCTACAAGCAAGAAGCGATTATCAAGATTCAAGAAGCGGTTGGAGACTTAGGCTATAAATACTAGTCATAGTCAAAGATTGAACAACTTTTAATCTTTTAGCTTCCAATTGATTACTTATAAAAATTCTGTATACAAAGTGCGATATACGAGAGCTACAAAGTGCGATATACGAGAGCTAACACTACTATAACAAAAGCTCAAAATATCTTTCTAGTGAGAGAAAGAAAAGGGTGAGAGCCTGGACAGGCTAAGATAGCTGAAAGAATACTTATTGTAAGAGACCTGAAGAGGCTCTGAAAGGGAGAAAAGAATACTTGTAATTTTGACGAAGTATAATGAAAACTCATAAGGATTCTGAGGACTGGACGTAGCCCAAAGTTTGGGGTGAACCAGTATAAAAATTGCATCGTCTATCTTCTAACTTTTTGCTCTTAAATACTCTTGTTTTTATACAATTTTATACAAGTTATTTGCGATTTAACTAAGTAACTATTCGGTATCCATTTAAAACTTGAAAAAGTTTCTTTTCAAGAGATTATCAAAGGTTGTGTGTATTCACGAAAAGATTACACAATTCAACCCCCCCCCCTTTTTATGTACTTCGTGAGTTCTATATTAACGTGTGATTTACTTCAAGGTTGACTACATCCATTGATCATAATTTGTCTAAATTTGATCCGAAACTTGATCACATTCCAGCCAAGCGACTTGAACTCACTTGAGCTACCTAAATTTTCTAAAACAAAGTCGTTTTAATCTTAATCTTTTAAAATTTGTGAACTAAAATCATGTTATTTCAGGGATAAAGGTTAGGCAGTTTAAACTAATCTCGACTGAGCCCCTCGAAACTAAGTCCAACCCAAAGTTTGATTAACCTGAACTTAACACATCAACTTCATATCAAATCTGACTAATTTTGTGGCTCCCAATTAAAATGTTGTCTTCTTTATAAAGGAAAAACAATAATACTACAAGAAAATATTGTAAACAAAAAATTAGTATTGAGTAAGCGATATGAATGAACCTCTTCTTTCTAATCACACCGGACATACTACGAAAAAAGTTCGCATCTGTAAACAGAAGGAAGATCACCTCCCCTACCAACTTCACCACAGCCAACAATTCCCAATTACCGTGCAACGATCACAGGTCAATTGAATCCAGATGAAAACAAATCAGAGTGGCCTATAGAAGACCCTGTAGAATTAGAAGGAGATATAAACATGGTCCTTGGAGAATTCGGACTCAGTATAGAATTATCCAATTCCTTCAAAGGTAGACTCGATAAACAATGGGAAAAGGCTATTGTGGTTAAGCTAATGGGACGAAGAATTGGGTATACAATGCTCAAACACCAACTGACCTCAATGTGGAGCTTGACTGGGCCTATGAAAATCATAGACATCGACAATGATTTTTTCCTGATAAATTTCTTAGAGATTGATGACTACATCAACGCCCTCACATAGTGTCCATGGGTACTCCTCGGACATGCTCCCTCTGTACAACTGTGAAACCCATCTTTTCGTCCTTCCTCCAATAAAGTCTCTCACGTCATCACTTAGGTGTGATTTCCCAAACTATCAGTTGCTCACTATCATCCCTCCATCCTAACACCCAACAATCCCAGAGGGGAAAGTTTGCAAGGGTGGCGGTGGACATCGATATCAGCAAGCCTCTTCACTCCATTGATGAACTTGATAGGGAGCTCATCAAAGTGGCCTATGAAGGCCTAACGCAAATTTGCTTCTCCTGCGGTCTTGTTGGCCATGGTGTTGCAAGCTGCCGTCTCGGACTACACCTCCTTCAACTACCACTGGCAATTTGGAAGACAACCCAACGGCTCTCCAATCAGAATGACATTCTAGCACACAAGCAACAGAAACATGACAAGAGATGTATGAAACTTGAATCCAAGTTCAACGCTAAAGTCACTGTCCTCCCACCAGAGAAACGGTAACAAGAATTGACATAAGAGAACTTACCAAACCAGACATTTTTTAACGTTCTAGGTTTTAGATCTTGACAAATAACGTCTCCCTCAACTCCTCCAAGATAGAGACAACTTCTATCCACGCAACCTAGCATGAGGCGGCTAGCTCTAAAACCATCTTCGGTTCTCTTCAACTGCCTTCTAAAACATACACGCCAAGCCAGGGCCAACGTCCACATAAGCCTTCATCGAGCGGGCTTGCAAAGAATCTCTCCAAGGCTCGCCTCTCTAATGCCCAAGCCTACTATTCCAGGCCTTTAATAGCCTACAACATGCAATCTCCTCATTCAACTGATCAAAGGCAGAAGGTTGTCATCCCCCAAAACCTAAACAACCAACACAAAGCTATCCTCATTCCATCATATAAAGATATTATAATTTATGACCCCTCATTAGTCCCATCCATGAATGAGAATTTAGTCGATGGCACCATGGATGAAGACATGAATACAGATGTCACGCTTCATCCTGTAAGTGATAAGTCGACTTGCGGTACCGATAAGTCGACTTGTTCATTCGATAAGTCGACTTGTTCAAGGACGGTACTGTTTATTTGTGCCCTAAAGGCAATCCCCTTTAGCGCGTTTTATTCAAAGTCGTGTGCAGACTTTATGAATAAATAAAGAAAAGGCATTATTCATTAATTTGATATTCATAAACATAGTTTATGAATTGATTGGATCTTTAATCGAATTAATGAAGTCCATGATATATGACATAGCATGGAGGAAATTATGATATGATCATACTCCCGAGATTCCTATCATGTGCAATTATGTCAAGATCAAATTCTCCTAGTCATAGGATTAATGAGACCGGACATCATTAATCCGGATAGACTAACACATGTCATATTCCTTGATTGGATCAAGCGGTGGATCTCGAAACTGTAAATATGAGATATTTAGAATTGACATGTGGATGCTTACTAGCGGTAGTAAGTTCATTGGATGACTGCCATGAGATCATCACATGGATACCTTATCTAAGTGTCAGTGATAATCTCATCATAGCAATGGTGCAAGTATCCTTAGACTTGAGGTACTCAAGGATATCTTGAATATTGATCCTGCTTTGACTCCATTCCTTGTTGCCTTCCGAGGTAACTCATAGGGTGGTGCTTGGGTACGACTTGAGGTATTCAAGATAATTGAGTAGCCAATAAAGGATTCACCACTTCGGATTAGCGTAAGAGATACCCATGGCCTCTTGTCGGATCATTACTAAGGTCAAGCGGATGTATGTCATGAAGAGTGTCTTCATTGACATATAGAGTAATGAGTCCCGTGACGAGAACCGATATCACTGGGCTAGACTCGGTCTAGTGAGAGTTGACACTTTGACCATACTCATAATCAAGTGGGGTATAGGATGGTGAAAGGACTAATTGCACAGAATTGTCTATGGAAGGGTTCATGATCCGTTCGTGATGAATACATCAAACCGATTACTTTCCGGTCAATTGGGGGTCATGATGTGTTGCTAGATACCGCCATGACTTGCTCGGATTAATTGTTAATCTAAGTGGCCAACATAACCGGAGCCTAAAGGGTCACACGCATAAGAGTGTTTCAGAAATCAGAAATAGATTGAACAGAGTTCCAATTATGGAGAGCATTAGGATTAAATGGATCCCAATGGGATTGGGATATGTCCCGATGAGATCGCGACATCAATATTGCTAAGAAAGGTTTCCGGAGCTGTTTCAGCATCGGGGCCCGGTAGGTCGGTAGGACCGACCCCAGTTTGACTGGACCTTAGCAATTATTTATATCATTAATTAATTAAATAAATAAATAATTAATTATATAAATTAAAGCTACATGTGCGTTGGAGTGTGGGAGAAGTGAATGGAAAGATAAGCTTTGACTTTTCAAAGCTTTATTAGTTTATTCATTAAAGAAATGAGTGGCTATTAAGCTTACACTTGGCCATCTCTTATGTAACTCTTTAAGAGTTAAAAGAGACACATATAAAGGCTAAGGATGAGTGATGGTCGACGGTTGCACATGGAGAAGGAAGAGATGGAAGCTTAAGGGTTAAGCTTTCTCATGAAAAATGGTTTTTCATGCCTTTCTCCTAAAGCATCACCGATTTCTCTACTCCTCCAAGGCACAAGGTTCCAACGTTTCCTTCAGCTCTCCAGGACAGAGGTAGGGTCTAGCAGCCTTTAATCTGTTCTAGCTATTCCCGGGTCAAAGGGTTTGATCCGGTTAGATTTTCTGATCTCTGCGTGGAT
Organism: Erythroxylum novogranatense; assembly: GCA_029891385.1. Taxonomy (NCBI): domain Eukaryota; kingdom Viridiplantae; phylum Streptophyta; class Magnoliopsida; order Malpighiales; family Erythroxylaceae; genus Erythroxylum; species Erythroxylum novogranatense. Next base: position 60,313,304 of record CM057233.1, read on the forward strand.
CACCTTTAGAGATAGTCTCTTTTGGCTATTTAGGTTGATGTCTTCATACGGATACCAAGATCCTGGGTTTCGGGAAAGTCCCGGGAATAAAAATTTTTGTTTTCCGCTGCCGGTACATGTGATGTACCTCCCGGGATTTTCCTACACATCCATCGTCAAACACCTAACATCTTCTACCTCCGTCTAAACCACCAGACCCTGAACATAGTGTATATTCGGATAATGAAGCCATGGGCATATTAGATTCTCATATGGATGAGCAGACGCCACATCTTGTGATGACCATAGATGTTGTGTAAATTGAGATCTTATAATCAACTCAATACCAAGAGGAGTCTCATTACCTTACCAACCCTTTTATTATGTCCATATTCATTTGGAATTTTCAAGGGGTCAGACTCAAGAATTACATCCAAATCCACAACCCTACGCTCGTAGTTCTGGTTGAGACCAGAATAAACAGAGAATGGAAACAAAAGATTATCATAACTTTGAGTTTCCCAAATTCCTATCGGGTGAAGCAAATGGTTTTTCTAGAGGAATTTGGCTTTTATGGAAATCAGACATTACTCTTAAAATACTTCTCGCTCATTGTCAGTTTATCCATGTCAATATTGAAAGGGCACACACTTTGTTTGATTTCACAGCCATCTATGCAAATCCCACCAATTCCCTTCATCATTTCCTTTGGAAGTATTTGCGTAAAATTGCCAGGGTTACCTCTCATTCGTGGCTCGTAGGGGGAGATTTCAATGCTAAATTAAAATAGAATGACAAAAGAGGAGGTGCTAGAAATTATCCAGTTATTAATACTCAATTTCGTGATTGTGTGTAATGTTGCCACCTTCAGGACCTTGGATTTATCGGGCCTAGGTTCACATGCCGACGAGGCCAGACTCTCACTAGATTAGATAAAGTTTTTTGTTCTAATTCCTGGACCACCTCTTTCCCTCGCATGATAGTAACTTATCTGCCCTTTCTCAAGTCCGATCATCGCCCCCTAATAGTGACTTTCCATCAAACAACTCACTTGTTTCTCGCCCTTTCCATTTTCAATCCGCTTGGTCGCTTCGCACAAACTATTGAAGATCACTGGAACTCTCATATGCCTAATTTTGTGGGGTAGTCAAGAATTTGGGCAAAAAATTGTAGAAATGGAATTACTCGACTTTTGGAAAAAAAATTTCGTAAAAAAAGACTTATGGCACAACTAACGGGCATTCAAAAATCTCTAGAAGAGGAGGATTCTGATTCTCTTTGAGAGCTGGAAACTATCTTCATAATGAGCTAGAACAAGTCCTCTTTTAAGAGGAGCTCTACTGGCACCAACAATCAAGATGTCAGTAGCTCAGCTAAGGAGATAAAAATTTTAAATATTATTATGTCGTCACAACAGCCAAAAGACGAAAACTGCACATTGTCTCTTTAACAGACAAATCTGGATATGCTAGTTCAGACACAACTGACATCAATACTTTCCTAGAAAAGTTGTATACGTCCAAATCTTCAATACCTATGCAACTTCAACTCAAAGGATGTTTTCCCACCCTCTCTACCAAAGCTACACATGAATTGGAAAGTCCAATCCTACCCAAAGAGGTCAAGACAATCTTTTTTGACATGGCACCCAATAAGGCCCCAGGATTTGATGGGTTCACTGCATTATTCTTCCAACCCTAATGGGACACCTTAGGGCCTTCTCTGATCAGTTTCATCCAGCAAACTTTTCGGCACATAGTTTAGGAGTTAGAGCTAAACCGCACTATCATGGTCCTCATGTTGGATCGCGTACGGTCTGAGTATTCACAATACGCTGCGGAAAAGACCATACAAGTACATCACGTATAATTGAAAACACGAAGGATTAACAAAAATACCTTATTTTTGTGGGTGGATTGCTTCTTTTCGGATTCCAAGACACTACAAATCGCTAATGCCCTCTACCGGTATCCACACGAGCATGCACAATCCGGGCTGCGGCTGTAGTGTGCTAGCACGTCCTGAAAACACTTTCTGAACGCCGGACGATCTTTCTCTTGGATTGCGGCTAGGGTTTCCTGACAATAGAGTCCTAAACCTAATGAGACCTAAGCTTCTCTATTTATAGAGAAACCCTAATCCCATTTAGGCCCCATTAAGTTTCGGCCCATTATATCATATATAATAAAAGCCTGACAACTTAATTCAATCTAGCCCAATAAATATATCTAAATATATTTATTCAATACCTAATAAATTAGGCCCAAGAGAATAAGCCCAGATCATATCGCTCTTTGTGTGTGACCCTGTAGGCTCATTTGATGTTGGCAATGGGCTTGATTACACTTCAAGGCCCATAAGTCATAAGCGGCCTCTAGCAAGACATTATGACTACCCAAATCAAATGAGGATCGATAATCCGATTTAACCTATAACCATGGTTATAAGCTCAGTCCTTTTGTAACACGATATCAAGATTAATCACAAGGCATGGTAAATGTCAACCTTTGATTAATCATAGTTTCTTAATCCCCAAGTTGACTGATTATAACAAATGACATTGATGACTCCTCATCAATTCATTTGAGCACGGCCATGCATTTCTTCAGTCACACTTGTCAAGAGGCCCAAATGATATCTCTCTCATTTAAGAGAGGTACAAATCCCATCTACGTCATTCACATCCCTCCGCATGATTCATTTAGTGTCCAACATAAGACTATTTGTTATTCGTTAAAAATAACTTAGTCTAATATCAAAACACTAAATTCCTCATGTAGGGAACCATGATGACTTCAGGTCAAAGGACTAAAGTCAAACCATATTGAGAATCACTAATGACATGAAACCATGTAGTATTCTCTTTTTGGATCGGTCCAATATATGTTCTCTAACATATATCTATGTTTCTGATTTGATATCTCATATCCATGATCAGTAAAACGTGATCATCAATCAAAACACATACTAGCTTTAATTCATTATTGTTCCACCAATAATAATCGACTAGGGACAGTTTAGAATAGTATTATAAAACTTATGGTTTTACTATCAAGTCACATACTTAATGACATAAGTCTAATACTATTCATGGAATGTAAATCACATTACATAAACGAAATACATGCATATAAGAAACGGAATACCTCATAATATATTATTAACAAATCATAATGTTAACACATGAATCACAAATGTTCATTGGCCTAGGGCACACTACTAACAATCTCCCACTTGCACTAGGCCCAATCAGTCAGATATCTAATACCCATAGACCTCGTATGACTCTCATGTTTAGGCTGTGGAAGAGGCTTAGTAAGTGGATCGGCAACGTTGTCATCTGTGCCCACTTTGCATATCTTCACCTCTCCTCTCCCAATGATCTCTCTAATCAGATGGAAACGTCTGAGTATGTGTTTGGATCTATGATGTGAGTTTGGTTCCTTAGCCTGTGCTATAGCCCCATTATTATCACAATAAAGGTCTATAGGACTTGCAATGCTAGGAACAACTCCAAGCTCAGTAATGAACTTCCTAATCCATACAGCTTCCTTAGCTGCATCCGAGGCAGCAATGTACTCAGCTTCAGTTGTAGAATCAGCAACAGTGTCTTGCTTTGAACTTTTCCAGCTCACTGCACCTCTATTCAAACCGAACACAAAACCCGATTATGATCTAAAATCATCTATGTCGATCGAAAACCAGCATCGGTGTAACCATTTACAATGTGCTCTCCTTCAAGTCCTCTATAGACTAGGAACATATCCTTAGTTCTTCTCAAGTACTTAAGGATGTTCTTAATCGCTATCCAAAGGACTCTCACCATAATTAGATTGGTATCTACTTGTTATACTCAAAGCATATGAGACATCTGGTCGAGTACATAACATGGCATACATGATAGATCCAATTGCAGATGCATATGGAATCTTACTCATGCGCTCAAGCTCCTTATCTAAAGTAGGACAATCCTTCTTAGAAAGCTTGATTTCATGTGACATAGGTAAGAATCCTCTCTTGGAATCTTGCATACTGAATCTTTTCAGTATCTTATCTATGTATGTACTCTGACTTAGGCCTATAAGCTTTCTTGATCTATCTCTATAGATCTTAATGCCAAAAACATAGGCAGCCTCACCTAAGTCTTTCATTGAGACTTAGATCTTAATGCCTAAATCAATTCCACTAACCTTTTTGTAAACACAAGGTTCATCTTCATTCTTGATGAATCCAAACTCTTTGACAACTTCATCAAAACGAAGATTCTAGCTTCTTGATGCTTGCTTCAATCCATAAATGGATCTTTAAAGCTTGCACACCTTTCCCGAATTCTTAGGATGGACAAAACCTCAGTGTATCATATATACATCCTCAAGTAAGTTTCCATTAAGGAAAGCCGTTTTGACATCCATTTGCCATATCTCATAATCGTAGTATGCTGCTATGGCAATAAGAATTCTAATAGATTTGATCATGACCACTGGAGTGTAAGTGTAAGTCGACTTGTACCATGTGTAAGGCGACTTGTGCTTGCTCGGTACTGATAAGTCGACTTGTCCACTCGTGTAAGTCGACTTATATGTGTGATACCATAAGATTATTAGAGTAGTGCCTAAAGGCAATCCCTTTAGCTGCTTTTGTTCATAGTCATGTACAGCCTTTATGAATAAATAAAGCAAGGCATATTTCATTTATTTGATGTTCATTTTATTATGAATTGATTGTGATCTTTAATCAAATTTATGAAGTCCATGATATATGACATAGCATGAAGGAAATTATGATGCGATCATACTACTGAGATTCCTATCATGTGCAATTATGTCAAGATTCAAATTATCCCTAGTCATAGGATTAATGAGACTGGACATCGTTAATCCGGATAGACTAGCACATGTCAAACTCCTTGATTGGATCAAGCAGTGGATCTCAGAAAACTGTAAATATTGAGATATTTAGATTTGACATGTGGATGCTTACTAGTGGTAGTAAGTACATTGATGACCTGCCATGAGATCATCACATGGATGTCCTATACAAATGTCGTTGATAATCTCATCATAGCAATGGTGCAAGTATCCTTAGACTTGAGGTACTCAAGGATATCTTGGTACCGATTACGTGCTTTGACTCCATTCCTTGTTGCCTTTCGTAGGTCGCCATAGGGTGGTGATTGGGTACAGTTTGAGGTATTCGAAGGTAATTGAGTAGCCAATAGAGGATTCACCACTTCTGTGATAGCAAAAGAGATACCCATGGCCTCTTATCAGGATCATTACTTGGAAGTCTCTGGCGCCGAAGCACACATGTGTCATGAAGAGGGTTTTCATGGACATATCAAGTAATGAGTCCTAGGACGAGAACTGATTACACTTGGACTAGATTTGATCTGATCAGTCTAGTAAGAGTTGACACATTGCCCATACTCAAACCAAGTGGGGTATAGCATGGTGAAAGGACGAATTGCACAGTAATTGTCTATGGAAGGGTTCGTGATATGGTTTCATTAGTCAAACCAATTACTTTCCGGTCAATTAGGGGTCATGATGTGTTGCTAGATACCGCTCATGACTTGCTCAGATTAAGTGTTAATCTAAGTGGCCAACATAACCGAGAACCTAATGGGTCACACGCATAAGAGTGACTCGGACAGAGATCTGATATCTGATATCTGGAGAGCAATAGGATTAAATGGATCTCGATGAGATTGGGATATGTCCCGATGAGATCGCGACATTGACATTGCTGAAAATCGTTTCCGGTGATCTTTCACCGGCGGGGCCCGGTAGGCCGGTAGGACCGACCCCAATTTGACTGGACCTCTTCAGCAAATATATATATGTTAATTAATTAATTAAGAATTGATTAATTATTATATATATATGCTAGTTTCGGTGGATGCCTTAAGGAATCAAAGTTTGACTTGGTCAAACTTATGATTACCTTGACTTTTTAATTGGTTTTAAGCCACCAACGTGGCTAGGCTCTTAACCATGCTTTCTTATACCTTTAATTAGTTAAATAATGATATAAGAAGGCATGAGAAGCCTCAGAAGTGGTAGAAAGCTCGTTGATGAAGGTTGATGGCCGAAACTTACTTGTTAAGTTTAGGAAAATTTTGATTGTTCAAGGCTTTCTTCATTCCTCTCTTCCTCTCCATGGCTTCTCCTAGTTATCTCACTTGCTCTCCAAGATCAAGGTTAGTGCTAGCACACTCTTTACCTTTTTCTAGCTATTCCCGGGTCAAAGGGGTTTGTCCCGGTTAGGTTTTCTGACCTCTGCGTGGATACCGTTAGAGACGGTCTCCTTTGGTCGTTATAGTTTGACTAGTTATACATACACATGGATCCTGGCTTTCGGGAATGTCCCGGGACTCAAAATTTTAAATTCCGCACTGTGTTCATGTGATGAACACCCCGGGATTTTCCTACAGTGGTATCAGAGCCGCTTGTGTTGTATAAACAGTCGAAATGATAACTAGGTCGGAGTTTCTTTGTGAATTGAGCTGTGTAGCATGCTGACTGTGTGCAATTTCGAACCAGTGTAGAATTAGGGTTTTCGAAATTTTCTTCCATATACCTTCTCATAAGATGTTTCTGAATGTGTCTATAAAAGGAAAAAATTTATCGATGTCGTTTGATATGTTTTTGCTATTTAATTCCCTCAAGTTTCGGATGCTGTCTTGTTGAACGTTTCTGAAACAGGTATGCTTGTAAATTCGATAATAAATTCTAGAAAAATGATTTTTGGATTGGTTTTCACCGACATGTCCCTAAGATGTTTGTGAATGTCTCTGTGGATGGAAAAATGTTTTCAAGGTGATTTACTATTTATTTCCGAATTTCTTGTATGCTGCTGGGAATGTCTGTGTTGAAAAACACAGATTCTGGTTCAGCTAGATTGCTGAGGTTCAATGAGGTTTTGTGGGAAATAAATTCTGGAAAAATTCATGGAGCATTTTAGGAACATATTTTAACCTCTTTAATTTTTTCAGCATTTATTGAAATTGTTTCAATGATCATTTTGAGCAAAAGGCAGAGCTTGGCAGTTTTGAGAAACATGCTGGGGCTGTTTTGTTTGAAATGATTGCTTGTGTTATTTTCTGTTCCAATGCCTTGAATCATTTTTATAGTGATTAAAAATGTTTTATATTGATGTGGCATGCATCCCAAAATGAGATTCTTGAAATTGGGTTTCCAATAATTTTCGGATGGTGAATAGGTTACTTTAGCATCTTATTAGCTTATTCCATTATCTTACTTATTTTGGCCGTCGCAATTTTTGTGACTAGTGCCGGAGTAATCTTGATAATGTGTAGACTATCTAGAGCTATTTAGTATGATTATTTGGTGTCCTTGAATTATGTGGAAATCTAGTGATTAATGATGGATTAATCGGTTTCAAGGTTTTCATATATAGTTTGACTATATGGCATGCATATTTCAATGAAAATGTTTCATTAGCACATTAATATAAAGGATAATATACTAGGTATATGGTATTGCGAATTGGAAATGCCTGGATTGAGAATTAGCCGACTAGATAGCAAATTTCCTTGTGTAAGGCGACTTATGCAGTTGATAAATCGACTTACATGTGCGAGAGTCGTATAAGTCGACTTGTACCTTTGGTATAAGGCGACTTGTACATACTGACAAAGATAAGTCGACTTGTATCATAATAAGTCGACTTGTATCAGTCGAGGTGGGATGATGGATGATTTTCGTATGAATTCAATATGATTGATATAATGCCCTAAATCAGTCCATATAGTCAAGGTGACTATGATCCTTTGGCTTGGATGAGATCAGAAAGATGAGACCTAAAATCCCTCACTTAAAATATGAAAACTAACGCCTTCCATTAATATGGTAAGAACCAGAGTTCTTATAGGGTTGGGTTGTTGAGCTAACCTCAAGCTCACTCTATACGAATATGTTCCAACCATGAAAATGTGATTTTCGGATTAATGGGTCGGTTTTCCTAGAAGCGTTGATTTGTTGAGCTAACCTCGCGTCAACGTGGATGAGGCGACATTGGGTAGTGTACATCGATGTACACGCATCAAGTGTTGATAACCCAATGTATGTGCATACATCAACCGCTGATAGCATCGAGCGATAGTTGCATTCGTGATGCAATTGGTATGACCGATACCTACCGATTGACCTAAGGTGGCTTGTTGGGCTAACCCAAGGTCATTCTTAGCAATGTCGGATATCGACCCACCAGGTCATTGTGCCATTTTGTTTCTTGGATTCATGATGAGGGTTATGGATTCTATTGAAACTAGTGGGAGCCATATGTATGTCATTTAAGTCCTTATGATCATACATTTAATTCTATTCTAACTTTCTTTCTCTCTATGTTTAGGTTGGTTGAAGATGTCGACCAAGATGAATCTTCGCATACTAATGGACTCAAAAAATTAATCTGGACCAAATTTTCTTGATTGGCTGCGAAATCGAGAATTGTTCTCGATCGAGGATCTAGGATATATCCTTGATTTTCCGCTTCCGGATCCACTTTCTGAAGGAGCTTCTGATGATGATCAGAAGGCATATCGTAAGCATCTAAAAGGCAGTGAAATAGCCACCTGCATTATGCTTGCATCGATGTCACCTGAGCTGCAGAAGCAGCACGAGTCTATGGATGCTCACACTATAGTGTTTCATCTACGAGAGTTGTTTGATGAGCAAGCTCGGTCCGAATGGTTCGAGACCTCAAGGTTGCTCTTTACAACGAAAATGACTCCTAGTTCATCTGCAGTGCAATATGCATTGAAGATGAATGGCTATATTGAGAGGTTGGTTGTCTTAGGTTTTGTGATGGATTGTGAGTTAAGTATAGACTTGATTCTTGTTGGCTTGTCGATATAGTTATTCACGGTTTGTGTTGAACTATCGGATGAACCAAATATCCACCACAATTCCCGAGTGATCAATCTGCTCAAGACAATGAAACAATTTCATCAAACAAGATAACAAGGCATTGTTATTGGTGGATTCTTCTTCCTCCGGTTCCAAGAAAAGAAATGAAGAAGAAGAAGGGTAAGAAACCCAAGGAAAATCCAAAAGGAAGCACAGCCAAAGGCAAGAAGAAGACCAAAGAGACTGCACCAAAAGGTACCTGCTTCCATTGCGGTAAGATTGGTCATTGGAGGCGTAACTGCAAAGTCTATCTAGAAGAACTGAAGCAGAAGAAGGCATCAGATGCCTCGACTTCTTCAGGTATGTTTATCATTGAGGTTAATACTGTTTCTTATCATAACATATGGGTATTAGATACCGGTTGTGGCTCACACATATGAAATGATATGCAGGGCCTCAGGGACAGTAGGCAGCTCATAAAGGGAGAAATGGACCTGCGTGTTGGTAATGGAGCAAGAGTTGCTGCATTAGCCGTAGGGACTTATGTTTTGACACTCCCCAGTGGGCTTGTACTTAACTTGGATGATTGTTATTTTGTACCCGTGTTAAAAAAGAGCATATTGTCTGTTTCTTGTTTAAATAGAGCTGGTTTCTATTTGTCTTTTGGTAACAATGGTTGTTCTATTAGCTCAAATGGAATGCTTTATGGTACTGGTACATTATGCAACGGTATTTACATATTAGATATGTCACATCCGGTTATGAATGTCAATGACGCAAAAAGACATAAAAGAGATAATTTAAAATCAACTTACTTATGGCATTGTCGCCTTGGCCATATAAATGAGAGACGCATCGCTAAGCTCCATAAGAATGGAAGTTTAGGGTCATTCGATTATGAATCTTATGACACATGTGAATCTTGTTTATTAGGCAAGATGACTAAGTTACCTTTTAAGGGAAAGGGTGAACGAGCAACTGGATTATTAGATCTAATACATTCAGATGTATGTGGTCCGATGTCCATCCATGCCAGAAATGGTTGTTGTTACTTCCTTACCTTTATCGATGATTATTCTCGATATGGGTATTTGTATCTAATGAGATACAAATCAAGCGTTGAAAATTCAAACAATTCAGAATGAAGTAGAAAACAACTTGGTAAAAGTATCAAAACATTACGATCCGATCGTGGTGGTGAATACTTAGACCAAGAGTTTTTGGATTATCTCAGAGATAATGGGATTTTATCTCAGTGGACTCCTCCTTACACACCACAGCATAATGGTGTGGCAGAAAGGAGAAATCGAACCTTGTTGGACATGGTACGATCTATGATGGGCTTTGCACAGTTACCAAAATCCTTTTGGGGGTATGCACTTAAGACAACTGCTTACTTGTTAAATGAGTTCCATCAAAGATTGATGTTACTCCATATGAGATGTGGACTAACAAGAAACCTTATCTTTCTTATTTGAAAGTATGGGGTTGTCCTGCTTATGTGAAGCGGACAAAGTCAGATAAGCTTGAAGCAAAATCTGACAAGTGTTTGTTCGTAGGATATCCTAAAGAAACAAGAGGATATCAATTCTACCTTGCTGAGGAACAAAAGGTGTTTGTTTCAACGCATGCTGTCTTTTTAGAGAAAGAGTTTCTTTTAAAAGAGGATAGTGGGAGCAAAGTTGAACTTGAAGAAGTTCAAGATGCTCGAACAGACGCAGATTAACTGCCTGAACCTGAAACTGTAACTCATACAGATGAGGTAACAGTTCAACCTTCTACTTCACACGAAATTCGTAGGTCAAGTAGGATACGCTCTGTTCCCGAGAGATATGAATTTCTCGTAAGTGAACAGAATGACGTATTGCTCATAGAGGATGATGAGCCTACGACCTATGAAGAGGTTTTGAAGAGTTCAGAGTCTGAAAAATGGCTTCGTGCCATGAAATCTGAAATGGATTCCATGTATGAAAACCAGGTATGGACTTTGGTTGATGCACCTGAAGGGATAAAATCTATAGGGTGCAAATGGGTTTTCAAGAAGAAAACCGACATGGATGGTAATATGATTACCTATAAAGCGAGGCTTGTGGCTAAAGGCTTTCGTCAAAGACAAGGAGTTGACTATGACGAGACCTTCAGTCCAGTAGCAATGCTTAAATCCATTAGGATACTCCTAGCCATTGTCGCTCATTATGATTATGAGATATGGCAAATGGATGTGAAGACAGCTTTCCTGAATGGAAATCTGGCTGAGGATGTGTACATGACACAACCTGAGGGCTTCATTTTCGCTGATGGCGAAAAGGTATGCAAGCTTCAGAAATCCATTTATGGATTTAAGCAAGCATCCAGGAGTTGGAATATCCGTTTTGATGAGACAATCAAAGAGTTTGGTTTCTCACAAAATTCGGATGAACACTGTGTGTACAAGAAGGTTAATGGAACTGCAATCGTATTCCTTGTGTTATATGTAGATGACATATTGTTACTAGGAAACGATGTCTCTATGCTGCAGTGTGTAAAAATTTGGTTGTCCAAACAATTTGCCATGAAAGACCTTGCACAAGCAACTTATATCCTTGGGATAAAGATTTATAGAGATAGACCGAAGAGGTTGCTTGGTCTTTCACAGTCAACGTACATAGACAAGGTGCTAAAGAGGTTTAGCATGGAGCAATCCAAGAGAGGGTTTCTTCCCATTGCTCATGGGATAACACTCGAAGTCTATGTGTCCCTGGACACGGGGCGAGAGGATGCGTATGAATATGATCCCGTATGCGTCTGCGAGAGGATCTATTATGTACGCAATGTTATGTACGAGACCCGATGTATCATATGCTCTAAGTGTTACGAAAGCGATACCAATCGGATCCCGTGAAGGTCATCTGGTGGTCATCAAGAATATCCTAAAGTACTTGCGAAGAACTAAGGATGTTTTCGATATATGGAGATGGAAATTTCAAGTGAGCGGGCATACGGATGCGGTTTTCAATCGATAAGGACGATTCCAAGTCCCAATCAGGTTATGTTTTCACATCAATCGGCGGAGCGATCGGTTGGAAGAGTTCCAAACAGAGACGATCACGATTCAACGACCAAGGCAGAGTACATTGCCGCATCGACGCAGAAAAGAAGCCGTTGGATCAAGAAGTTCATTATCGAACTTGGTGTGGTTCCTAGTGTGATGGACCCATACAGTTGTATTGTGACAACAATGGAGCTATTGCGCAGGCAAAGGAACCAAGGTCTCATCAGCGATCCAAACACGTACTCCGCCGATACCATTTGATTCGGGAGATCATTGCTCGAGGTGATGTCCTGATAGAGAGAATTCCGACAGAAAGCGAATATTATCGATCCGCTGACAAAGCCATTGTCACAGAAGAATTTTGATTCTCATGTACTCGCTTATGGTATTAGATACCAAGGCGATTGGCTTTAGGTCAAGTGGGAGATTTGTAAGTGTAAGTCGACTTGTACCATGTGTAAGGCAACTTGTTCTTGCTCGGTACAGATAAGTCGACTTGTCCACTCGTGTAAGTCGACTTATATGTGTACAGTACCATAAGATTGTTAGAGTAGTGCCTCAAAGGCAATCCCTTTAGCGTGTTTTGTTCATAGTCATGTATGACTTTATGAATAAATAAAGCAAGGCATATTTCATTTATTTGATGTTCATTTTATTATGAATTGATTGTGATCTTTAATCAAATTTATGAAGTCCATGATATATGACATAGCATGAAGGAAATTATGATGCGATCATACTACCGAGATTCCTATCATGTGCAATTATGTCAAGATCTAAATTATCCCTAGTCATAGGATTAATGAGATCGACATCGTTAATCCGGATAGACTAGCATATGTCAAACTCCTTGATTGGATCAAGCAAAGGATCTCGTAAACCGTAAATATTGAGATATTTAGATTTGACATGTGGATGCTTACTAGTGGTAGTAAGTACATTGATGACCTGCCATGAGATCATCACATGGATGTCCTATACAAATGTCGCTGATAATCTCATCATAGCAATGGTGCAAGTATCCTTAGACTCGAGGTACTCAAGGATATCTTGATCTTGATTCGTGCTTTGACTCCATTCCTTGTTGCCTTTCAGAGGTCGCTCATAGGGTGGTGATTGGGTACAGTTTGAGGTATTCGAAGGTAATTGAGTAGCCAATAGAGGATTCACCACTTATGTGATAGCAGAAGAGATACCCATGGCCTCTTATCAGGATCATTACTTGGAAGTCTCTAGCGCCGGAGCACACATGTGTCATGAAGAGGGTTTTCATGGACATATCAAGTAATGAGTCCTAGGGCGAGAACCGATTACACTTGGACTAGATTTGATCCGATCGCCTAGTAAGAGTTGACACATTGCCCATACTCAAACCAAGTGGGGTATAGCATGGTGAAAGGACGAATTGCACAAGAATTGTCTATGGAAGGGTTCGTGATATGGTTTCATTAGTCAAACCAATTACTTTCCGATCAATTGGGGTCATGATGTGTTGCTAGATACCGCTCATGACTTGCTTCAGATTAAGTGTTAATCTAAGTGGCCAACATAATCTGGAACCTAATGGGTCACACGACAAGAGTGACTCGGAGAATCTATAAAATATTTTCTGACAGAGATCCAATATCTGGAGAGCAATAGGATTAAATGGATCCCGATGAGATTGGGATATGTCCGGATGAGATCGCGACATTGACATTGCTGAAAACCGTTTCCGGCGATTTTCACCCATGGGCCCAATGAGGCGGTGGACCAATTTAATTTGATCGACCTCTTCAGCAAATATATATATGTTAATTAATTAATTAAGAATTGATTAATTATTATATATATATGCTAGTTTCGTGGATGCCTTAAGGAATCAAAGTTTGACTTGGTCAAACTTATGATTACCTTGACTTTTAATTGGTTTTAAGCCACCAACGTGGTTAGGTTCTTAACCATGCTTTCTTATACCTTTAATTAGTTAAATAATGATATAAGAAGGCATGAGAAGCCTCGAAGTGGTAGAAAGCTCGTTGATGAAGGTTGATGGCCGAAACTTACTTGTTAAGTTTAGGAAAATTTTGATTTTTCAAGGCTTTCTTCATTCCTCTCTTCCTCTCCAAGGCTTCTCCTAGTTATCTCACTTGCTCTCCAAGATCAAGGTTAGTGCTAGCACACTCTTTACCTTGTTCTAGCTATTCCCGGGTCAAAGGGGTTTGTCCCGGTTAGGTTTTCTGACCTCTGCGTGGATACCGTTAGAGACGGTCTCCTTTGGTCGTTATAGTTTGACTAGTTATACATACACATGGATCCTGGCTTTCGGGAATATCCCGGGACTCAAAATTTTAAATTCCGCACTGTGTTCATGTGATGAACACCCCGGGATTTTCCTACATGGAGAAAATGTCTCATCATAATCAATTCTATGAACTTCTCTATAACTGATCGTCGGCTTGTTGTTCGATCCTAGAATCGATCCTTGGAAACCGGTCAAATAAAATAATTTATACCAAGGATTGCAGCATAGGATGCAACCTCGGGTCGTCTCTCAAAGGAACCTAATGAAATGGACCTAAGCTAGCCTATATGTCATTCAATGCAAGTGAAATTAGCAAGGAAAAAAAAGGGATTTTGATTTTAAAAACATTAATAAACTAAAATGTATGCAAAAAAAGGTATTTTTGGTTTTTTGAAAATAGAAAATAAAAGAGTAAATCAAAAGATAGAATCCTCTTGAAAATGAATTTTGGCTATCACAGCTCAAAACTAAGTGTGAATAGTAAACCTTAAAGGGCTATCTCTAAGTTCGTGGTTTCGATTAATGGAATCTCGTCACTGTGACTCCATCTCTCTAGACCCCATTGAGTGCTCTTGAGCCTCGTAACATTAGAGGACTCTTTAAGTCCGAGATCTTGATCAATGAACTCCATTGCTCGAGATCCCGTTATGCATCTTAGTCGACAGATTAGAAATCACTAAGTTTGAATGGAAAACCTTAAAGGACTCACTTTAAGTTCAGGGTCTTGATTAATGGACTCCGTCACTCTCGACTCCATTAATCAAAAGCACCTAAAACCTTAAAGGAACTCGAAGTCCAAGGTTTTAATCAATGAACTCCATTGCTTAAAACCTTGTTAAAAACATCTTAGTGTGGGCGTGACTAGAAATCACTAAGTTTCCAAAGCTCAACCTTAACAACTCGTTAAGTCCAATGAATTAATTAATCAACTCGATTAATTAAAACTTGTTAAAAACCTTAGTGTATGCAATGGACATGTTAATGCAAGTGGTCAAATGCAATCTAGCATCAACTCAATATCTAACACAACTAGGCAGATAAAAGAGAATTAACAAAATCACAAGTGAACATATATGAGACTTCATATATTTAAGCACGAAGTTCTACATAAACAAATCCATAACATATTACACTGTTCACCGCTTAATTAAACTATAATCAAGCAAAATCTAACTACAAAGTAATAAACCCCAACTCGGCTGTTCACAACAAAATAGTTAAAAACGTGACAATGTAAACTAGTAATTCAAACAACACAACAAACGTCCAAACATTTAATTGAGCTTTAATCAATAGTATCACTACAATCTATAAACCTCGACCAAGGCATATTCATAAATCATAGCAAACTATAGATTGCTACTCCCTTTAGTGCTCGGTGAACTCCAACCATCAATGCATCGTCAAGAGGAGAAGAATGCCTAACCACACATCACAACGGGAACACCGCAACTCATGGCGAACCATAGCTGCTCACGGCGGAAGACACCGCGAAAACAACCAAAAGAAAACAACTAAAATGACTTCCTGTGGAACCCCGGCGGAACCCCAGGCGGCGACGACCACCGCCTCTCTTTTTCTCTCTACGCCGTCCCTCTCTCCTCTCTTCTCTCGTCGGTCTCTCTCTGTGTTTTCTCTCGTGCGAAGTCGGGCCTTCTCCGATAACCTAATTCGCAATATTTAAAGGATGGGTCGTGGGCGGGTCGCATGCAGAGACAAAATTTCTATTTTGGGTCGAAGTTACCGACATTCGCCGCGAATGAATTTGGTCACTCGTCATGCTAATAAATTAAATACCATTAATTCGCTACGGCGAATGGAGGGTCTGGTTCAGCCCAGCGCCTAGAATTGTTCGTCATGACGAGCGCTCTTCTCGATGCGGAGGATTCGTCATGCGCGATGCCGCCATGAGGTGATTATTGACTTTCTCATCCTTTTGACCCTTTTCTCTCCGCAATATAAAATAACAATTTGCAGATCAATTGTCCTTAGAAAAATTATAATGCAATCAATGTCAATTTGCACAATTTTACTAACAAATTGCATAAAGCATAAGCTCACCGCAAGGGACTAATTTAAGCACAAAATCATGAATCAAGAGTCAAAAAGTACATTAAAAGCCATAAAAGTGTAGCCAATTTATATGATAAACTTGAGTTCAATCAATAACCTTTAGCAACAAGTCTTGCTTTATAAGTGTGCACATTTCCATCCATGTCGAGTTTCTTTTTGAAAACCCATTTGCATCCAATGGTCTTCAAGCCATCAGACGGATCAATCAAAGTCCAAACTTGATTGTCATACATGGATTGCATCTCTGCTTTCATGGCCTCTAACCATTTAGTAGATTCTGGACTTTCCATAGCTTCTTGATAGGTTGTGGGCTCATTATGATCGATGAGCATCACATTATCATCATCAATAATGAGAAATCCATATCTCTCGGGCTCATGATGAATCCTATCAGATCTACGTAGGCCTTGTGTTGTTGAAGACTGCTCATCAACAGCTTGTGAGCTCGCTTCAATCTCCTTTTCAGGCTCAATGTCATTTTGTGAAACTTGAATTTCTTCGAGTTGTGCTTTACTCCCACTATTTCCTTTGAAACAAATTCTTCTAAGAAGAAACCATTTCGAGCAACAAACACTTTGTTCTCTCGATGGGATGTAAAAGTAATATCCTTTAGTTTCCTTAGATATCCCACAAAATAACATTTTCAGATTTGGGTGCCAACTTGTCAGCAATTGGACGCCTACATAAGCCTCACAACCCCAAATCTTTAGAAAGGATAAATTGGGACGCTCCCAATCCATATCTCATAAGGTGTCTTTTCTACCCTTTGAAAGAATACGGTTCAATATGAATGTCATGTTTCTAAAGCATAGCCCCATAAGTATTTTGGAAGATCATTTGACTCATCATTGATCGAACCATATCTAATAGAGTTCGATTTCTCCTTCGAAACACCATTCCATTGAGGAGTTCCTGGAGGAGTCAATTGTGAAACGATTCCACAATCCTTAAGATAATCATCAAACTCTTGGCTTAAATATTCACCTCCTCAATCAGATCGAAGGATTTTAATATTCTTGCCAAGCTGATTTTGTACTTCATTCTTATACTCTTTGAACTTTTTAAAAGATTCAGATTTGTACTTCATTACGTAGACATACCCATATCTACTAAAGTCATCTGTAAAAGTAATGAAATACAAATAACCTCCTCTCGCTGATATGCTAAAAGGACCGCATACATCGGCATGTATAAGGCCCAATAGCTCATTGGTCCTTTCCCCTTTACCTGTGAAGGGGGCCTTTGTCATCTTACCCAGTAAATAAGAATCACACGTGTCAAAAGATTCAAAAGAATCAATGTATCCATCTTGACGGAGTTTTGAAATGCGTTTTTCATTTACATGGCCTAAGTGACAATGCCAGAGATAGGTTGGCTTCAAATCGTTAGATTTAAACTTCTTGGTATTTATGTTATAGATGGGCTCATTTGTAACAAACTCAGTGTCTAGAGTATAAATGACATTTAATTGACGCGCAATGCCATATAAAATGTCATTCTTATAAATGGAAACACTTCTATTCTCAATAGAAAATTTAAATCCATCATTCTCTAAACAAGCAAAAGAAATAATGTTCCTACTCATAGTAGGTACATGATAACAATTCTTGAGTTCCAAAATGAGCCCAAGAGGCAAAATAAGATCATAAATCCCCACGGATAAAGCAAAGAACTCTTGCTCCATTTCCCACGCCAAGGTCGATCTCACCGACATCAATCTTCTAGTCCTTCTTAGACTTTGCACATTAGTACAAAAGTGAGTTGCAGCTCCGATATCTAATACCCAAGATACGTATGGAGTAAAATTGATTTCTATAACAAACATACCTGAAGAAATAATCGACTATTCTTCTTCTCTTTCAGCTCTTCCAAATAGAGTTTGCGGTTCCTTTTCCAATGACCAGTTCATTGCAATGGAAGCAAACTCCTCCTCGGTGCCTTAGTCTTAGCTTTGGGCTTGGGCTTGGACTTAGGTACTTTATCTTTGTCCTTTGCTGTGCCCTTCTTCTTGAAAGCCTTTCTTTCTTGCTTGAGAACAATTCTCGAGTTCCTATACCAATCTAGGAAATTTGTTCCATTAAACTTTTCTTTCTCTAGGATAGATCGCATAGAAAGGTTTGTGGATGGAGTAGCCATAATCTACAAAAAAATTATGCAATAAGGGTCAACGTTCTTATTATTATGAGGTATTAGCTCCCACTCAAATAAATAACCCTCAATTGAAAAATGGGAGAAACAAGA
Source organism: Erythroxylum novogranatense (assembly GCA_029891385.1). Classification (NCBI taxonomy): domain Eukaryota; kingdom Viridiplantae; phylum Streptophyta; class Magnoliopsida; order Malpighiales; family Erythroxylaceae; genus Erythroxylum; species Erythroxylum novogranatense. The sequence goes on from CM057233.1 coordinate 60,331,782, forward strand.
TCCATATTTCACTAAGTCCTAAGAAAGCTTTGGCTTAACACTCAAAACTTAGTTATTTAGGTAGAAAACTCTTTTCAATTACATCACATGTAACTCTTGATGGGCTTATGTTAAAATACATCTTATGTACTGCATGTATGTAAAAACCCAATCTTATGCCCTAAACCCAAAACCGTTTTGATAGCTTAGTTAAGTTTAACCATACTTTACCTATGAATAGCACCATTATTCAAATGTCTTCCCTAGATAATCCTCACATGCCTTGCTTTGGCAAAAACCCACATAAGGATGAGCTAGAGATAAACATTGGTAAAGATTGATAGAAGGCATATAAACTTAAAATTACGATGAGGGTCATTCTTAGTACATTATGAAGGTTATTAATCCTTATAAAGAATTATGGAAGATTACAAAACGCTTGTTACAACCATGGCTTGATTCTAATTGCTGATTTGAAAATATTTAACTTAATAATTCAACTCTTGAAAAAATTAAATTAAATTCCAAAAACCCTTTCCTAATAAATAATCCTTTGAAAACAATTTTCAAATTTAATAAAACACCTTTTATTTTATTAGGAGTATTTATTAATTTAATCTATATTAAATTAATAAAAGATAAGTTGGGTTTAAAAACAATTTTAAAACCATATTAAAAAAATGGAAGGGGTAAGCGTGCGCGCGTGCCTTTCGCACGAGCCGTAGTCGGCACGCGGAGCGCGTCTCACGCTCTCGAAGACGCAGGCGCGTGTGGGACACGTGCCTGTCGTCTTCCCCAACTTCCTCCTCTTTCCATGATCGTTCTCTCCTTTTTCTTTTTTTTTGGTTTTTCGGTTTCTCCCACATTTTCACTACCAATCCTTCCACGTTTCCACGACCCATCAACCGGAACCACGATCCCACACGATCCTACGCATGTTGGGTCTCCAAGGAAAAACGAACCTTCAACCGTGGGTCTCCACCCGACGGTTCTCACAGCTTGTGGCATCACCGGAGACGCCATCAACGTCGGCGACAATGGTGTCACCGGAGACGCCAGCAGATGTGGTGTGCGACGCCCATCTATGGCGTCGCTGCGGTGAAGCGCCACCGATGGTGTTCATCACCCATCGATTTTTCCAAAAATCATGGCAAAACGCAGATGATAAGAAATAACCCAGAAAATTGCAAAGGAGGGGAAAACGCAGATATAACAAAAGGAACGTCTACAACAATCTGGAAACAATTTCCAGAAACACAAGTATGTGATTCATCCAAAACACAAGACATTACAGAAATCAAACATCGCAAATTAGGGTTAGAAAATCAGGGATTTGAATAAATAAACCCTAAGAATTTGATTTCCAGATCTATAGACGCAGAAGCATATGCAAAAATCAAATCAGATCGCATGCATAAACCTAAAACAGAGAAACCCCAAAAACACGTATGCGGCAGTGGAGGAAACAATTTCCAGAAGGACAACAAAACATGCAGTGAATAACAAGGATTTCAGAAACCCATTAATCACCGTATATGCGTATAGAATGAAATTTCCAGATCAATGCATAAACGATTAAAACAAATCAGACAGAAACAATTTCAAGCCTTCGGGAAACAATTTCCAAAACAGCATCGGGAAACAAGTTCCAAACTTTAACAAAAACATTCACTAATGTTATTTGTTCTTTCCCGAATCATTAAACACAAATCAACAATCATAATCAAGCCTCTAATTCAAGATTAACGATTAAACCTGGCTCTGATACCACTGTTGGATCGTGTACGGTCCGAGTATTCACAATACGCTGCGGAAAAGACCATACAAGTACATCACGTATAATCGAAAACACAAAGGATTAACGAAAATACCTTATTTTTGTGGGTGGATTGCTTCTTTTCGGATTCCAAGACACTGCAAATCGGTAATGCCCTCTACCGGTATCCACACAAGCATGCACAATCCGGACTGCGGCTGTAGTGTGCTAGCACGTCCTGAAAACACTTTCTGAACGCCGGACGATCTTTCTCTTGGATGGCGGCCAGGGTTTTCTGACAATAGAGTCCTAGACCTAATGAGACCTAAGCTTCTCTATTTATAGAGAAACCCTAATCTCATTAAGGCCCCATTAAGTTTCGGCCCATTATATCATATATAATAAAAGCCTGACAACTTAATTCAATCTAGCTCAATAAATATATCTAAATATATTTATTCAATACCTAATAAATTAGGCCCAAGAGAATAAGCCCAGATCACATCGCTCTTTGTGTGTGACCCTGTAGGCTCATTTGATGTTGGCAATGGGCTTGATTACACTTCAAGGCTCATAAGTCATAAGCGGCCTCTAGCAAGACATTATGACCACCCAAATCAAATGAGGATCGATATTTCGATTTAACCTGTAACCATGGTTATAAGCTCAGTCCTTTTGTAACACGATATCAAGATTAATCACAAGGCATGGTACATGTCAACCTTTGATTAGTCATAGTTTCTTGATCCCCAAGTTGACTGATTATAACAAATGACATTGATGACTCCTCATCAATTCATTTGAGCACGGCCATGCATTTCTTCAGTCACACTTGTCAAGAGGCCCAAATGATATCTCTCTCATTTAAGAGAGGTACAAATCCCATCTACGTCATTCACATCCCTCCGCATGATTCATTTAGTGTCCAACATAAGACTATTTGTTATTCGGTTAAAAATAACTTAGTCTAATATCAAAACACTAAATTCCTCATGTAGGGAACCATGATGACTTCAGGTCAAAGGACTAAAGTCAAACCATATTGAGAATCACTAATGACAAGAAACCATGTAGTATTCTCTTTTTGGTTCGGTCCAATATATGTTCTCTAACATGTATCTATGTTTCTGATTTGATATCTCATATCCATGATCAGTAAAACATGATCATCAATCAGAACACATACTAGCCTTAATTCATTATTGTTCCACCAATAATAATCGACTAGGGACAGTTTAGAATAGTATTATAACACTTATGGTTTTACTATCAAGTCACATACTTAATGACATAAGTCTAATACTATTCATGGAATGTAAATCACATTACATAAACGAAATACATGCATATATGAAACGGAATACCTCATAATATATTATTAACAAATCATAATGTTAATACATGAATCACAAATGTTCATTGGCCTAGGGCACACTACTAACACCTCATACCCAAAACTCCCTCCCCAATGTCGATCATGTAATTCAGACCTATCGCCTTGTGCTCAGTGATTTACAAAGCCTTTTCAAAGATCTTCATTAACAGGCTGAATTAAATGATCTTGTCACTCCTAATCAATGCAGCTTCGTCTTAGAAAGATTGATTGATGATAACATCATCATTGCCCAAGAAATAATTCATACTATGAGAAGGAAATCTGGATGGTGAGAGAGATAAAGTTAGGAACTGGGTGGTGATAGAGAGACTACGGGTAGCCAACTTTGCAGACAAGTTGAGAGAGACTAGGCTTCGGTGGTATGAGCATGTGCAGAGAAGGCCCTCCAATGCTCCGGTACGGAGTTGTGAGGGCATAACTCTTAGTGACTATAAGAGGAGGAAAGGTAGGTCGTACAAGAATTGGCGGGAAGTGATCAAGGCGGATATGTCAGAGTTAGTCCTTAATGAGGTAGTTGCTCAGAATAGAAAAGTTTGGCGTGATCGGATAAGGGTAAATGATTAACTGTTCCAGTTACCCAATCCCCTTATTTGGTGAGTGACCAAGAGGGATGGACTTTATATAATACTAGGCTCTCCCAGATCTATCCTCCTTCAGGTACTCCCCATCTTTTTCTTTTTATTGTTTCTATATACCGCATCATTCTTATATTGTCTCATTTGCATGCGGGTCCACCGGAAAAAACCTTTCTACTATGTAGGGGTAAGGCTGCGTACTATCGGACCTCCCCAGACCCTACTTCATTGCAGAATTTCAGACTGGGTGATGATGATGATGAGAAGGAAATCTGGAAAAAAAGGACTTCTGGCTATTATGGTAGATCTTGAAAAAGCTTACGATCGACTCTCTTGGGAATTCATCAACTATACTCTCATCGATATTTGTCGGAACCCGACCCGGAGATCGGATCCTGACTGTTGGATCCCGTTACCGGAACCCAACTCTCTTGCTTAAGATCGTGAAACCTGAGCGTGCGTATTACTTTGAAGGGTTATAAATTTTTTTTTTCATTCTTAATCCCTTGAACCCTTAAAGACATCATGAATTCATTCTCATGCTCAAAACGCTCCCAAAATTTACTTACTAAAGTTCCGTAGTGTGCCCATGTACCTAATCATCTTACTTGAACTTATTTCCACTACGCGTTCACCGAATTTGAAAAACTTAAAATCTTAAGTTCATTTGGAATTTTCTTGTAAATCATAGCCTTATGACTCTTTCTTAATTTAGGACAAGAATTGCTTCATTCGCAGTTCTACAACTCAAGATATACTCCATTAACCTAAAAGAGTTCATATCGGAAACATGCTCTCTTAACCGGCCTCTCACTTCCTTAAATGAGAACTTTCTCAATTTAACTCCAAATGATACCAATTTCTGTATTAAGAAATATGTATGTCTTATAAATCCAATGGTTCAAGCCTCACCTCATTTGGAGGTCGTATGAGGGATTTGTACCCAAAACAATCGACCATGCTCACTTCAAAAATCCAATTGAGACTCTTTTGGCGCGATTGCCATAACGTTTAATCTAGAGGTCAGATCATGTTCGTTCTTTCACCATTTGAAAGTAGACATCTAGATATACAACTCTCATGAAGACCACAAAACCAAATTCTGCCTCTAACAATGTCCAATATGCCATTTTTCCCGTAACTCGAGGTCTGCTGATGGATAACTCGACTTATCACTAACAAGTCGACTTATCGAGACAAATAACTCGACTTATCACTAACAAGTCAACTTATCGAGACAAATAACTCGACTTATCACTAACAAGTCGACTTATTATTCAACTGTGCTTCACAAGTCGAGTTGTGGAGACCATAACTCGAGCTATGTCTATTATTAGCTCGTCTCCAACCCTCTATACGCTCTCTTGACCTAACCCAAACACCATGAACACTCCTAACCTTTCTAAACCTACCCATTTCTATGCCCAACTCATTCATTCAATAATTTAACACCTCAACATGACTTTGCCCAATCAATCTCACACAAGCCTCATTCTCACCTTCATTACACATGCATGACCATCAATCCCAACCTCATAACATTTACCTATCTATATGATATTCATGCCCTCTCATGCTAACATACTTTATAACGACTCAAACATCACACTTATTTTATCATTCTATAAATTCTTGATTCAATTTGCTCATCAAACCCTAAATTCCTAGGCAACCATCAAAGCTATCCTCATCAACAAGACTTAGGCATCATGCTAACTTTCAACCATTGCTCCATATTCGTTTATATGCAATTTTACATTCACAACCATACTCAAATCCATATTGCATTAATCATCATACATAAGAGTTTTACAATTTCATTGGCATTTCCTAGCCAAGATCCAAAACCAATAACAATATCTCATTTACCTTATTCAATTACTCATATGAATTACAACTATACATTTACATAACCAAACTTCAAATACACAATAAAACAAGCACAAGATGTCTTGATCCACTTCCTCTTGACTTCTTGCTAAAAACTTGGAAATTGGGAAAATAGGGGGGTGAGCTTGGGGAGCCCAATAGGTTCTATGCTTATAACCAAATAATGAACAAAACAGTTTTAGAAGTCCATTTCCATATAAATTTCCTTTGGATCATAAAACATTGTTTTCTTCAAAACTCTTGTCATTTTCTTGAAATCACAAATCATTCTTTTTTTCAAAGTTTCATAAAATCATAAACTAAGAACTCTTGTCATTTTCTTGAAATCACAAATCATTCATTTTTCAAAGGTTTATAAAATCATAAACGCAATTCATGCATTTTTCAAACTTTGATGAAATCATGAATGCAATTCAACTTATCACAATTCACATCATATAACACATACCACCTAACACATCATAATGGTTTGGCAAGTCCACAATTCTTGGAAACCATATAATCTCATTTAATGATCTTATATGGGCAAATCTTGAGGAGTCCAAATATTGGATCATCCTATGCCACAGTCGGGCAGCCGGGCGAAGGCTTTTCATGGTCATCGTGCACGAGACGTTTCTTGGGTGGACTTAACCTAACCCACATAACATATAATCATGTCTTGAAACTTGATTGCCCAAAGGCAAAAATCTTGGAAATCTTATTTTTGCATAAATCATTCAAATTTTCATAAATCATTTCATGAACATAAAGCATTTCATATGCAATGCATCATCATTCCTCAAGCAAAATCACATAACATCCACATTCACATATCCAATCATCAATCATCCAATTCACATAACAATTTCAAATCATTCATACCATTATGCATCAATGATAACAATTTGTCAAGGCATTCAAAAATAATGAGTTTAAAAGCATTTTTACATTCTTAATTTTTTTGAAAAGTATATCAATGGCCCATTATTTAACTATAAACATAAAACCTACCTTATAACTTGCTAAATCCTTGGTTTCTTTGCTACAACTCTTGTTCCTCTTCCCTTCCTTCTTTCCCTTCATTAAAATCGAAAACCTATAATAAACACAAATTCTAATGAAATTCTATAAAACCCCTTTCATGAAATTAGCTTGAGAATCACTATACCCATTCCATTCTTAGTCTTTCTAAACCATAAAACCAACAAAACTTAAACTTAACTTCATGACTTACCTTAAATCCTTGCTCAAATAAGAAGTTCCTTGGCTTAGATTGTAGCTTGACTCTTCCTACACCTTTTATCTCTTGGACTTTCTTCCAACTCTTCTTAAATCTCTTGGAAAATCACAAACCCTAGCAAGCTTCTTTCTTTTCTCCTTCTCCTTCCATGGCGAAACTCTCTCCTCTCCTTTCAATTTCGTTTTTTCCTCTTCTTTTCCCTACAATTCACTTAACTCTTCCTCTTTTATACTCCTTCTTCATTTAACTTAAGCTCATCTTCACTTAAGCCCAAAATCCAACTCCCTTCTTCTTCTTCCTTCTTATTTCCTCTCTTTTATACTCTTTACTTAAGTCACTTAAGCCCAAAGCCCATTTACTTCCCTCTTCTTTCTTTCTTCTTCTTATTTTCCTCTTATACTACTCAAGCCCACTAATTCTTTAAGCCCAACTTATTTTCTTTTCTTTTCCTACTTCATTAAAGCCCATTTCATATATATCCTCTCTTTATTCATTTCATTTGGACCTAAAACCTAATTATTCTTTCTTCTTTCTTCTCATCCTACTAAATCTCTTAAGTCCAAACCATATCTTCTTCTTTTCATTTAATTTAGGCCCATTATTCTCTTAGGCCCAATTAAACTCTAAACTCTTAAATTCAACTAACACATTTAATTGTATTTATTCATGCCACCCAACTCATTACTCTTGTTTTAATCCTCTTCTTTTTATATCACCACTTAAGCCCAACTTGTGTCCAAGGCCCATTTAACTCTTAATACATTTATAACCTTCATAACACCTTAATACACTTAATCCATGTCATATAGTCTTAGTCTAATCAACATGTTAATTAAGTTTCCTTAACATGCTAATTAAGTCCACAGAATACAATAATTGAATCCCATTAAATCATGCCACCTAATTTCATGACACCTTACCTTAAGCATATTAACATGTCAATTAATTCCACATTAATCCATCTCATATTTATACCATATCTTCTATTTCATTTCAATTTCAAAAATTCTTAACTTCTTCACTCATGAATAATCATTCAAAAATCCTTATTTAATCATCCTAACTTACCAAAAGATTCGGGGTCCGATAATATTGGGCTTCCTGGATCATTGATCTCCCTCATTATGAAGTGTGTCTCCTCGATTTTTGTGCAAGTTAATTGGGGAGGGGAACTCAGTGATGCTTTCACTCCTTCCAAAGGTAATCGATAGGCTGACCCATTATCGCCTTATCTTTTCATACTATGTATGGAACGACTGGGTCACCTAATCAACCACTATATTTCTCAAGGAAAATGGAAGCCCATTAAATTAAATAGAAGAGGTCCCCCTTTATCTCACCTGTTTTTCGCTGATAATCTCATTTTGTTTTTATAAGCCTCAACCGATCAAGCCTAGGTCATTCGGGAAACCTTGACATTGTTTTGCATAGCTTTGGGCCAACGGATTAGTTAAGAAAAATCTCGCTGCTTTTATTCAAAGAATGTCCACCAGTCTATGATGCAACGATGAGCAAGGAATTGGGCTTTAAGCAAACAACAGACTTAGGACACTATGATGGAGTGCCTTTGTTACATGAACGAGTCCACAAAAGAATGTACCAATTTATTCTAGACAAGGTTCAACAACACCTCTCGGGCTGGACTGAAAATCTTTTATCTTTTTCAGGACGAACCACTCTGACTCAATCAGTTATCTCTGCTCTCTCTATCTATACAATGCAGGCGGTTCGTCTCCCTTGACGCCTCTGTGATGACTTCGAAAAAATTATGTGCAATTTCTTGTGAGGCTCTTCTCCTCACAACAGAAAGCTACACCTCGTTCACTGGGACAAAGTATGCCAACCTAAAGAGATGGGTAGTCTAGGCATTCATAAAATTTGTGAAACCAATGATGCGTTATTAACTAAATTAGGGTGGGCCCTGATCTCGAAACCAAACATGTTATGGGTGCAAATTCTGTCAGTTAAATATAACTTTGATGTTAACAACCTACCAACTTCACTCTGGCTATTGGCAGATCTAGGACTAGGAAGAGCATAAAAGCTATTTGGCACAACATGATTCACGGCATGAAATGGTAACCTGTGATGGCTCAAAGGCCCGGTTCTGGTTGGATCCTTGGGTGGAGGATTTGGGCCCTCTCATATCCCATGCACTTGTTCCTATCCCTCCTTCAGCCTTTGATCTACGAGTTCAACACTATGTGGATAATTTAGGTAACTGGCTATGGGATGAGTTCCAATTTTTACTTCATCACTCTATTTGCTTGTTCATTACAGGTATCTTACTGCCCAAGCCTCACTTAGGGCTTGATAAAATGATCTGGGGGATGTCAGGTACCAGATAGTTCACTATTGCTACAACGTATTCTATAATTATGGAGCATGGCCACCAAGACCCCAGTGGATCTTGGAAGATAATATGGCACTGGATCGGCCCTCAACGGATTCAATCTTTTCTCTAACTCCTGGCACAAGATCGGTTATTATCTAATTAACAACGTATTCATAGATGCTTGGCTACGACTGTTGAGTGCTATCACTGCTGGGAAGAAGAGTCCTCACTTCATGTTATGGGGGACTGCCCCAAAGCGCGAAGTTTGTGGCTCACCTTCCTTTTGCACGCTGTCTCTCCAGACTTTTTTTAACTTAAACGCTCATGATTGACTTCACATGAATATCCAAATGCACCAATTGGTCTGTGGCCTTGATTGGTCACTTATCTTTGGCACCGCTTATTAGTTCCTATGGTCTTGGAGGAACAAGGTCCCCTTTGAGGCCTAGCCCTCTTGGTCGATTTATCTTGCTTACAACGTATTGGATTATGTCCACCAGATACAAAAAGCTTCGGTCTAGCAAGGCAGAGTAATTCCTGGCTACCGACCCCGACACGAGCAACTCATTGGATGGTGTAAACTAACCCCTGGATGGGTGAAATTGAACACTGAAAGGGCGTGCAAAAATTAATCCTACTCGGCCACAGCGGGTGGTCTTATTCGCAACACCGCCGATGCCTAGTATAGAGGCTTTGTCCAGAATCGTGGTTGGTGTTCCTCTTTAGTTGCTGAACTATGAGGTGTTTTCTCCGACCTGAATCCGGCTTGGAATCTAGGTTATCGTAGGCTGGAACTAGAACTAGATTCTCAAATGGTATCGAGTATCCTATATGATTCCACTAAGCACACAACGTCTCTTAATCCTATCGTCATGGGCATCAACGAGTTACCTATTCTCAACTGGGTAGTTATACCCCGCTATACTTACAGGAAGGGAAATAGGAATACCGACTGGCTTGCCAACTTTGCGGTAAATTTTGGTTTAAGGGTTACCACTTTTGTAAATGCACCTTCAGAGTGCCTCTTGATCCTCCATGAGGATATGGCTAAGATTAGGCTCCCTAGATTAGTCAAGTAATTTGTATTGTACTTCTCCATTAATACAAAAAAAAAACAATAATAATAATTGAAGAAAAATTCAAGCAGGCATTCCTTTCACCAAAACTATAGTTTTTGAGACTTCTTTGATTCATTATTAGAAGCTTAAAGAAATCAAATTCGATTTTACCAACAATAACTAGATAACAACAACGCTTACTTTCTTTTCCTTGTTTGGTTGCTTTTATTGCAAAATGTCTCCTTTTGTATACAACCAAAAATGACTGCGTGTTGGATTGTGTTTCTTACATATTGTATGTAGGTACCAAAAACATTCGTTGTGTTGTTGGGTTCTTAACGCTATGAAAAAGAAAGTTTTTATTGTGGACACTGAAAAAACGTGTTATGTTCATTGTGAGCATTGATAATGGTTCCCACCAATATTAACTTTTCTGTGTTTTGTTGTGGACGCCATGGTTCTTTCCTCTAATTCCAGTCTTATATACCAATCGTTACATTACTACCACACTACAAGTTTTTGCATTCTTTTCTGTTCCTGTGGTTTTGACATTGTTAGCTACTTATGGCCACCAGTCAACTAGCTTTTTCCTTTGGAATAATACCTTATATTAAAAAAAATTCCTAACTTTTTTTATTAATATCAATTTTTTAAAATATAATCCTGTAAATGAAATATAGAAAAATATTTTTTAAACTTATATGTTATGTTTGTTTTTATTTCTTCCAATTTACAGTTTTACTTTTGCTGGAGACGGAAATGCTTGTTCATCGAGTAATTTAGTTTGTGATACCAGTTGTCTTATGTTAATAGTATTCAAGCGTTTCCATAGCAATATGTAATTTTTAGATTTGTTCCGAAAGTTAACCAACAATGTCCGACCAAGAGCTAATTTCAACGCTAGCCGCTGCGTTATGTATATTCCTGCATATATTTTTTATACTTACATTGGCAAGTAGATGTAGTTATAAGAATCTACAACAAAGCAAGAACTTGAAAAGGTATCTATCTTCTGCTACTAGTAGACACCCCTCTGATACTCCCTCGCACAAAACTCTCCTCCAAGATCATCGCATGCCTCTGCACAGAAAACCCTGCAGAAGAGGAACATCAAAATCAACTGCTACAGAACTGTTTGTCAATGAAAATCAACACTATGGAAAGTAACCATAGTAACAGGTTAAACATATTACGTCTTTGGACCATTGTACTCGAGGTAATCTCTGTCAAAAGACTCGGCAGCAACTCTGCTGGCTTCATTTCTTGCATCTGGATTGAGCCTCACTTCTGGGTATATGTCTGCCTGACAGGCATCGCCACCAACTACTTCACATGCCTCAGCTGGAAAAACACTGAGCAACGAACACTGTTTTAGAACAATCTAGCGCTGAAAAGAGCCGTGTACATGAGATGTGAAGAGTAACTTACGACAGTGTCGAGCTGTAGTCAACAGTGGATGTTTCGTAGGCGACCGAAGCAGCTTTGATTGCTGAGCAGCGGGAGGTTACTGAACCTGGCAACTTTGGTGGGGTTATGCTTATGGCCTTGGAAGGATATATGGGGAGAACAGTAGGGGTAATACGCAAAGCTGCCTGCATTTTAGGGTTTATAAAGTGAGAAGAGGGTGTGTTGGAATTTATAGACAGCAAAAAGGTGCAAGATATTTATCTGTGTTTGTGGATAAGGGTTAGATTTTTCACTTGAGCGATGGAGAAGCCTTAGTGGGTTTCAGTCCTTACATGTAAGGATTTAGGAGATGTTACCCAATCATTCAGATATTTCTCTGAACTATCCTATAAAAATATCTCTTATCTTCTCTGGTCCTTTTATGTAGAAACAAATTGATGCGAAATTGGTGTTTTCTTTTTTCACTAGAAATGACTTAGAGAGTTTCAATTTTTCATTTTCTTTTTATAATGAGAATTCTTTCAATACAAAGGGGGTGATATTAGCATGACAGTGGGCTAGGTCTAGGTCAGAGGCCCAATTGGGTCTTATCGGTCGGGCCCAAGCTGGCCCAACTTTTTAAATTTTTTAATTTTTAATATAATATGAGAAATTTAATTAATTAAATTTACAAATTTAAATTGATTAACAAAATTAAGATTGTATAATAAATGAATATATAAAATACACATATATTGATAAAATGAATAAGATGAAATCAATTTTATTCATGAAGGATGATAGAATTATAGGAAATTAAAAAATATTATATAAAGTAAGAAATTCAATTAATTAAAGTTACAAATTTGAATTGATTAATAAAATTGAGATTTAATAATGAATGAATATATGAAATGACATATCTTGATAAAATGAATAAGATGAAACAAAATTAATTAATGAAAATGCAGCATTATAGGAAATAAAAGGATTATATCTAAAGTGAGAAATTCAATTAATTAAAGTTACAAGTTTTAAATCAATTGATTAATAAAAATGAGATTTTTAATGAATATAAAATGTACATATGAATAAGACAAAACTAATTTCATTAATGAAGAATGATAAGATTATAAGAAATGAAAAAAAAGATTATATAGAAGTCGGAAATTCAATTAATTGAAGTTAACAATTTCAACTTTTCAATTGATTCACAAAATGAGAATTTATAATGAATGAATGTATAAAACATAAATATTTTAAAAATGAATAAGATGAAACTAAATTCATTAACGAAGAAGGATAGGATTATAGGAAATAAAAAAGTGAGAAATTTAATTAATTGAAGTTACAATTTCAAAATTTCAATTGATTAATAAAATTGAGAATTTAAAATGAATGAATATATAAAACATACATATATTGATAAAATGAATAAGATGAAACCAAATTCATTAATGAATGAGAGTAGAATTGTAGGAAATGAAATAAAAGGTTATATATAAAGTAAGAAATTTAATTAATTAAAGTTAAGAATTTCAAATCACTAATATAAATTGAGTTTTCATAATGAATAAATATATTAAATGCACATATATTAATAAAAGAATAAAATGAAACCAAATTCATTAATGAAGAATGATAAGATTATAAGAAATATATATATATATATATATATATATATATGTATGTATGTATGTATATATATATATATATATATATATGTATGTTTGTATGTATGTATGTATGTATGTATGTATGTATGTATTTATATAAAGTGAGAAATTCAATTAATTGAAGTTACAAATTTTAAATTTTCAATTAATTAATAAAATTGAGATTCTATAATGAATGAATATACAAAATTTACATGTATTGATAAAATGAATAAGATCAAACCAAATTCATTAATGAAGGAGGATAGGATTATAGGAAATGAAAAAAATATTATATATAAAGTGAAATTTTCAATTAATTGAAGCTACAATTTCAAATTTTCAATTGATTAATAAAAATTAAATTAATATTTTATAAGGAATCAATGATATGTATATATATACATATATTGATTAATTGAATAAGATGAAACTAAATTCATTAATGAAAGAGGATAGGATCATTAAAAATGAAAAAAAATTATATATAAAGTGACAAATTCATTTAATTGATGATAAGAATAAAAATCATTAATTAATGACATAATTTACAAATATGATAACCTAAAATTTTTGAATGATAAAATTTACAAAAATTCAAGATAAAATCATAAAATTTGTTCTAAACTGGGACTCTGAGAGTGGAGAGTGAAGATTAGAGACTAGAGACTAGAGAGAGAAGCTAATTGTTGTAGTCAGATCGTCAATAGTTTGTTTCACTTATTCTATATGTAGAAACATTATGTCTAAGACTAAGAACCCTGACTACTAGTGCTAAACCAATACTCCGAACCAACAATAGATGATGTAATTGCTAATAGGTCTCGTGCAATTACTTATATGATCAAAACATTATTTTTCACAACTCCTTTATCATAAAAATACGTCAAACTGCACATCTTCAACTTCGACTACACAATTTTTCGTCTAATAACTCTATGATATTGTACAAAGTCCTAGCCCTTTTTCTTTCATAAATTTTGTAAATGAAAGTAACAAACTGCTCTTAGAATGATCCTAAACTTGAAATCAAATTCGAAGTTGAACAGCGTGAACTACTACAATTCCAATCCTGAATGTTGTCCAATCAAAGTTTGATAATCATTAAACAAATCATACCATAATTGTTTAATGATACTTATGTGCTTTTGGGCCCTGATCACCATACAACACATCATATATAAAATTAATCTTCTCCATCTTGTATCTCAGGTCCAACATAGATATGACTGCAACAATATATATAACCATATACCAATAAGAATTAAATTTCTCCATTATCTGTTACACCATAATCTAAATAACCTCATTGGAATCAAACATTTAATAAGATAAATCTTTCTTTATCTCACATATAGTGTTGGACCCCGTCTCCGAAGCTCAACATTCGGAAGCATAAAAGCATAGAAAACCCAAAACCGACAACTTACTGATCACAATTTGGGGAACTTCCAATTGAAATTTCAGATCAGCTTCTTAAGAACAATAGTTCCTCATATTCTAACGATTCCAACGCCACCAAAAACGATCAATTTGGATTAGAAAAGGAGAAGTTATGACAAAAATACTGATTTAAAGAAAACAAACCAAGACTGGATACTCTACCCAACTTCATGTCAAAAATTGAAACTTTTAGGGCCCGAATTGGAATTTGGTTCCTTCAAGTAAGTTTTAGCCCCATGTCTCTATTTTAAATTGAAATAAGGATCGCCTCATTCAGATATCTACAGGTCGAGATATCCCTAAAACACTGAAGCATAGTCAGACCTTTTCAACCGATCATCATACTTTGTTTCAATCCACCTTTTTAAATTTAATAACACTACCAATCAACCATGTATAGAGAGATAGAAAAATGTCTTAAGAGTCCAACGCTTCAAAAATCAGGTCGATCGGAGGTCGGACTAAAAAGTTATGGCCAATAGAAGGAAGAGAGGTCAGTCGGCCAAGAATCGACCCCAAAGGACGCGCATCAGGCACGCATAGGCGCGCAAGCCCAGGCTCGCCCAAAGGGTCGAGCGATCGAGTGCTTGGACGCACGGGCGCGCAGGCGCTCGGGCGCTCGGTCGAGCGACCTGCCAAGCGAATTCGACCCTTCTAACTTCTAACCCTCATATCTTTTGGCACCGAACTCCAAATTCTACAAACTTGGTATCGATGGAAAGATCAAAGACAGATCTACCATTTTCAAGAAGGACTTAAAACCAAGTTCGGTCTCTAAAGGGGTCAAAAGTTTGCTTCAAGGTGACTGATCGACAAGCTCCTTAATAGTACCAAAACTTGTAAACATCATAACTTTTGACCTAGAACTCCAAATTTCACTAACTTGGTGTCTATAGAAAGGTAAAAGAACGCTCTACAACTTCTGTGAAGATCATAAACACAACTTCCAAGTCTATAAGGGTCAAATATGGACTCAAATTCTCTACTACTAAAAATCTGCCATTTTTGACAGCACCTGCACTCCACTTTAACAACTCACCTCTTCCAATTAACACATCCTAACAATAGCTCGTTATATATCATGGGAAAGCTCAACAGCTCGTCTGCAACTCTCAAGAAGGCTAATTGATCCCATTCAATCTATATCAGCCCAGAATTTGCCTTAAAACACAACATAACCAAAATTAACCCTATGAGCACTTCAGCCCGGAAATTGTAGCATCTACACCCAACTTCAATAGCTCATAATCCTTTGCAAATTTCCAATGAGCTATTCCAAGCGAACTCCAACAGTAACTCAATAATGAATAAATGCACATACACATTCCTTTGCAAGGTCATAAACAATTCGCAAACCAACACAAACACACAAGGAAGAGAATACTAGAGTTCTCATTCTCTTTTCCAATCATAATTAAGAGTTCATGCATAGCTTTAGTTACATATCAACATATCCACCATGAATTAAGCACAAGATACAAAATATATGAGATGCTCAATATTGATATGCTTATAAAGCTATTCAAAAGCTAGTTACTAACTTAATACAAAAGTATCTAAAGTCTTGGAGTTTTTCCGATGCCTTGCAAGGTTCAATGCTTGACTTGATTTGCACCTGAGGAGGGAGAGTGGGGTGAGAAAACACGGCTCAGTGGCTAACACGTTTATAGCCATCGAGTAATGAGCCATACAACACATAATTCAAGAATCCAAAACATTAGCAATTCATCATATTATGCATAAATAACTAACCTTATCACATAAAGCACAATCAACCAAAATTATCACATAAAGCATAACATGAAATCTTCTATCAGTCCTAAGACATATTAGGCATCATAAACACAAAAATGATGAAATGCACACAAATGGCTCGAGAGTTCCATAAACAAAACGGTTTACATCGTAAACAAAGCGAGTCCAATTTCTCAGGATCTCGTGGCCTCAAGCGGGCAGCCGGGAGAAGGCTATGGGTCATCGTGCACGAGACTAACAAAACAGGTTCTTTTTTGCCCAATCACAACCAATCTATGCTCAAATGTTCAAATGCAAAAATGGCACTTTTAAGCTTCTTTCATTCTACCAAATCATCATAGTTTCATACTTTTCATTCATATCAAAGGAAACATATCTATTTCATCATACACTTTCAAATATACACCACAACTCAACATGTACGAAATTTAAACAAAAAGAAAGAACACACATAGGGCATTTGCCCATCACACAATAACTATAAAAATGTTACCCACCTAAATGTCGAAATCCAAGTTCAAGATTGCCCTTCCTCCTTGTCTTGAGTGGGGTTTTCTTAATTCCCTTCAATTAAACCATACTCCATTCAATGAATACATTCCAAAGAAAGTCATAACATTCACAAATCAAGAAAAGATAAAATCATCTTTAAACCGAACCTACCCATAGGCCATCTACGCTAGAAAACCAAAACTCTAATTTAGAAATCCCAAAAATCCATTTAATTTCACCTTTCTCTTCTTTCTTCCCTCAAACCCTACACAAACCCTAATCTCCATTTTATCCCATTCTTGAATCTAGCATAAGCAAAGATGTAACTTACCTCTAACAAGTAGATTTCTCTTCTTTTTCTTCTTCTTTCTTCCTCCCTTCAAGCTTCCACGACTCTTTCTTTCTTTCTTCTCCTTAGCTCACGTTTTTGCCTTCCTTCCCTTTTGGTTCTACGACAACTTCTCCTCTCCTTCTTTCTAATTCATTTATTTCTAATGCCCATTCCTTCCAAAAATGTCCTCCACTCATAAGGACTTTCCCAATTTGCCCTTACTTTTGTCTCATATGGCTCTACACTTACAAGCCTACTACAATATAATCCAACTTAATCCTAACCCTTCATTCCAATTTCAAATTTTAATTCCCATTCATACTTGCAAATTTCAAGACTCAACTATATTAAATATATATATGTATAAATAAAACAATTAAAGAATAAATAAAGAATAAATAAAGTAAACGAATACATCAATAAATTAATAAATAAAATAAAAAAATTCGGGGCCCAACATATATGGATAAAGTAATAGTGCGAAGCTAAATATTTTGCTCCCAAGAATAAATCATTCGCAATAAAATCATTATAATATTGCACAAAGTTCTCTAGCCAACTCCAATTGGTCTTCTATAGGCATGGAATTGTACTAAGAATCTCTTTGTCTTAGTTTGGTAAACACCGTAACATATTAGATTGTCAACTCCAACACCTTGAAGGTTGAGTTCTATCTAGTTGGATAATCCAAACTAAATTTTCATACTCGGAATGCACAATACCCGTATAGTTTCTTCAAATTTGTCAACTTTTTTAAGTGTTGCATTCTAATATACTGCATAATTAGAATTAAATTTATTGCTTCTTTTATCATCTCTAACTCATCATTCACAATCAAATTTAAAATATGTGCAAAACAACCTTCCGCCAACCAAATGCTCCCAACCCATCTCTCATTCTTCAATTTTTCAATCATAGCATCATTTATGCAACAATTTTCAATTGTTATAGTGGACAATCTGGTGTTAATATTCCAATCTATTAAGTAGTCTTCCAATACAGTTGTCAACCTTTCGTTTGTATGTGATGTTGGCACATAAATGAGCTTACCATGTACAAATATGACTAACATCAATCATAATATAATCAAAAAGTAAATTATAACAATATTAATAAATTACCTCAAAAGTTTATGGTGTAAATCCAATCATTGTCAATATAATGTCTCATCGACGCTATATAACCCTTCTTTTTTTTATCAGTTATCCACATATATGTCGTAATAACAATTCATCCTGCAATACTTAACAAAAAACGGCAAACCCCACTACACAAGACTCTTCACTTTGTGAGGGTCTAAGGAGGGTCATCAATTGTATGCAACCTTCCCTTTACATTTAAAAAGAGGTTGTTTCTATGACTCGAACTCATGACTCTCATTACTTAAAAATATTTTTAAATTTTCTTTTTTCTTTTCTTTGTTTATCTTTATAATGTCCTTTTTTAATATATATTTATTTGCAACCTTGAAGGTCAGTTGTAGTGAGCTACAAAACATTCTAAATCTTTTGATATCAACTATAGATAATGAATGTTCATCACCAACTATCATAGAAGCTATCAAAAATCTTAATTTGTTGCTACCATAAGATATTGTAGTTATTTCATACATCCTTATAAATCATAGAAGCTATAAAAAATCTTAATTTGTAGCTATCATAAGATGTTGTACTTATTTCATTCTTCCTTCTTACAAGGTTAGGGTCAAAATACTTGACCTCATGATATGATCTTCTTTATATTACATGATCTACATGTCTCTTTAAATGAGAGGTTTTACTTTTTCAACTCTGGGTTAACATCTTGTGGCAATACTTACATTCAACTTTTCTACTCCGTCCATTAATATAGTCTTGTTAAAGTAGAAAAGACTATATTATAAATAAATTAAAAGGACATAAATGGTTTACTACATTAGATGTAAAATCTGGATACTAGCAATTATGTCTACATGAAAATACAAAACCATTAACAGCTTTCACCTGTCTTCCACAAAAGCATTTTCAATGGAATGTCTTACCCTTTGGATTAAGACAGACACCTAGTACTTATCAAAGATTTATGGATAATAACTTAGAAGGATTAGAAGATTTTACTTTAGCTTATATAGATGATATTATTATATTATTAGTATTCCAAACTTTATTTTTCAGTTGATCTGGACTTCTATCTTCACTTAATATGGGACTAGAAATTTTCACTTTTGTCTCAAGTATCATATTAGAACTTTCCACTAAAGGAATATACTCATCTATCAAAAAATCAATATATAAATATATGTGTTATTTATAATCATAATTGATAATTCTTATGCAAAGGAGAATAGGAGATCATGGTTGATACATCATAGATTTAAAGTTTATTAGTAATTTACATAGTCATATAGATGCCTATGTATGTATTTTTGTTGACTTATATGATCACAAACACTAGCTTGTATATAAGCAATGTCATTTAAATTTTAAAATAAGGCTTCACAATTTTTCACCGTTAGGACGTGAAGCTTGGCCTGAGGCTCAATCAACCCAAGTCTAACTTGTTGACTTGAGGCTAGACCGAGTCGGGTCCAAGCCCAAATACTATCCTAGGGTGAGAGCCAATATTTTTGACATGGACTTCCATATGTAGGTACACTCCATAAATGATCAAACTCAAAGATCTATTGGGACTTGGTCAACATTTTGTAGGAGAGCTCGTTTAAACATGACAATATGTACGACAGTTCAATGTTATATAGGAATGTGTATCATATTGCCTCAAGTCAATTGGATTAATGAATAAATGTATCAAATCTAAATTGGTATTAGACTCTGATTGGTTATATATTCCCCAAATTGTACTAGTTTTAGGGGGCTTTTGGTTTGAGGGTTTGGGAATGAAGGAATGGAATAATTGAAAAAAACAGTATTTGCTTTGGAGTTTTCAATTCTAGGAGAATTGATTTATTCTATTAAATGTGGGAATCTACTAAACCCACAAAGGGGGGTGGGTATCGAGTTTTCATTTCAATCTAAGTTTTTATTACATTTATTTTTTACTCTTTTATCCCCAGCCTTTGCCCTACCATCCTCTTTACTTCCTTATCGCATTTCAATTCCTTACGATCTCTCATCCTGCCTTATAGCGTCTCATCAACGAAGAAATTTTTATTCTGCGCCTCCAGGTATATTTTCTAAAATCCCTCATTTTAATTTGATGTTAAATGGAGATAGCCCCAATAAACATATAAAGGGCAAATTATTTTCATTTTTATTGAGGGTAAAAATGATATTATATTATCATTAATGCAACAAACCAAACAACATTATTGGTATTAATACAAAAACCCAAGTTACAAACCAAACATCATTTTTTTAATTTTTCATACCCATCCCCATCCCCTTCTACTATTATACCTATATTCATAGCCAACTTCGTGTTCAAACCAAACGCCCCCCTTACATCTTTTATATTCATAAGTTGACAAAATTGTGATTAAGATTATATGTTGATTTTTTTGGCAAATTTATAATTCAAGTTTAACTTGTTTATATGATATACTGATATGTGAAACTATAATTGAAGATAATATAAATTTTAAAATATAATCACAACTAAACATAATTAGTTATAGAACTAGTAAAAAATGTTAAATTACAATTAAAATTGTTATTAAGATAAAGAAAGAAAAAGTACAAAGTAGAAAAGAACAAATACATGAAAACTTGTAGAAAGATTAGATTTGATGTTGAAATACTCTTGGTATCATTAATGGTATCACCTTTAATTTTGGTTAGTGTTAGAGCACTCTTCAAATTACCCATGGCCGTACATGATACATATACATAATGAGAAACTCATTCTCAGCTTCTTTTTGTCTTTTGAAATTGTATAAAAAATTATATCACAATCATTTAACACTCTTCTTCAAATAGTATTCATAGACAAAGCATATTAAATGCCAGTATAATAAGTATATAGTATAGACGGTGAATCTTCCAGACATTTCAGTACCCATAAAATTTATACAAAATAATAATTTATGTTTCTCTTATTTTGTTGGCAAATTTCCAAAAGAACCTCGTAGTTTGAAATAACTCCAACTTATCAGAGATGTTTGGGAAAATTTGGACCAGATATTTAACCGATTAAAAAATTAAAGTTTAAAAATCCAATCGATATTAAACTACGATGAAACTGGTATGTAATAAATAAGAGGTAAATTTTATAAAAGTAAGTAAAATAAAATATTTTATTAAATAAAAATAAACCATTATCTATTATTATATAATGAACTAATAATAATAAATATAAGTATAATATAAACTTAAATGACATTAAAAAGTCAAATTTGTATTTATGTTTTCATAAATTCTTTTTATATTTTAGTTCTTTTATAAATTGATTAATTACCACCTATTAAATAAATATTATTTGATATAAATTATTTTATTTTATAATCAATTAAAATTTAGGTTTCCAAAATAAAATAGTTTTAATTTAATAATTAATAAATAAATATAACTCAAATTTAAAATATCTTTATAATATATCAATTTTAATAATGTTTTATCTACAAATAAATATCAATTTTAAATAAAATTAAATTGTTGATTTTTGTGATATAATAACTTTTGTTGATAATTTATTATTACATATTACATACAAGATTAAACTATATTTATTTATAAATTTAATATATCTTTAAAATTTATTAAATATATAATCATTATTACTAATAAAATATAATTATATTAAAATTAGTAACTAAATAAGTTTTATTTTGTTTAAAAACTCAAAAAGAAATAAAAATTAAAAATTACAATAAAAATGGAGAAATGAAACCAAATAGGCAGAAGGCAATAAATATGTTTATTTGTTTAGTTAACTATAATAATTTTGTATAGCTATTGACTAGCATTCAGTTTCTTGCCAATTCCCTTGCTTCATGCATCGGATTCAATTGATATGTCCCATCTGTATGTACATCTGCTACTGGTATTACTTTATGATGCTCATCAAGTTCAGATTCCATCTGATTGTCACCAACTATAGGAGCAATATGTTGATCTGCAACTTCTTCATTCAACGGTTGCAGTGATGGTATTGGTGTGTTAGTAGCCTCGACAAACTGCTGATCTGCACAAGGAAACAAATTTTCATGAAAAGTAGCATCTCTAGAGATGTGTACTTTTCCTGAGTCAACATCATAATCTTTGTACCCCTTTCTTCCTGCGACATAGCCCAGAAAAACACACTTGTAGGCTCTAGCAACAAATTTATCCTTTCATAGGCTTGTATCTGTTGAATAACACAAGCATCCAAAAATCTTCAAGTTGCCAAGATCAGGTCATCTTCCCAGCAAAACTTCAGAAGGAGCTTTTGTAGGAAAATCCCGGTGGGTACATCACATGTACCCGGTGCGGAAAACAAAAATTTTTGTCCCAGGACTTTCCCGAAACCCAGGATCGTTGTGTCTATATAACTAAATCAAACCATAACGACCCACGTGGCTGCCTCTAACGGTATCCACGCAGAGGTCGGAAAACCTAACCGGGACAAACCCTTTGACCCGGGAATAGCTAGAACAAAGTAAAGAGTGTGCTAGCACTAACCTTGTTCTTGGAGAGCAATAGTCAAAAGAGGAGATGACAAAATCACTTGGAAGAGGAGATGAAGAACTCGTTGGAAAGGATGAGAGCTTTAGGTTTTTCACAAAAACCTTTGCTTTCTCTTGCTTCCACGATGATGACTCTTCAAGATTCGGTTTAAAACAATTTTTAACCCTTTTATATGTGTCATCAACGAGCTCCTTCATCTTTCCTCCAACTTGTTTTGTCTTTTATGCAATTAATGCTTAATGACTAAGCATATAAGGAAGCTTCCAATTGCTTCCTTCTTGTCCTCCACGCATGACATATAATTATATATATTAATTAATTATTTACTTAATTAATTAATATATATCATTGCTGAAGTGGTCGATCACATGAATTGGTCCTACCGCCTCTCGGGCTCCACCGTGAAAAATCGCGGAGACCCTTTTCAAAGAATGTCGATGTCACGATCTCATCGGACATATCCCAATCTCATCGGGATCCATTTAATCAAATACGCTCTCCGGTATTGGATCACTATCTAAAACTATTTTACGAGTTCTCCGAGACACTCTTATCGTGTGACCCATTAGGTTCCTTGTTATGTTGGCCACTTAGATTAACACTTGATCTAAGCAAGTCATGAGCGGTATCTAGCAACACATCATGACCCCGATTGATAGGAAAGTAATTGGTTTAACGGTTATATAAACTACGAACCAAATTACAAACCTTTCCATAGACAATTCTGGTGCAATTCGTCCTTTCACCATGCTATACCCCACTTGGTTTGAGTATGGGCAAGTGTCAACTCTTACTAGACCGATCAGATCAAATCTAGTCCAAGTGTAATCGGTTCTTGTCCTAGACTCATTACTTTAATGTCCATGAAGACCGCCTTCATGACATATGTGCTCCGGCGCCAGAGACTTGCAAGTAATGATCCTCACAAGAGGCCATGGGTATCTCTTCTGCTAATATCACAGAAGTGGTGAATCCTTTGTTGGCTACTCAATTACCTTCGAATACCTCAAACTGTACCCAATCACCACCCTATGAGCGACCTCGAAGGCAACAAGGAATGGAGTCAAAGCGTAATCAAGATATCAAGATATCCTTGAGTACCTCAAGTCTAAGGATACTTGCACCATTCTATGATGAGATTCTCATCGACATAATATCCATGTGATGATCTCATGGTAGGTCATCCAATGTACTTACTACTACTAGTAAGCATCCATATGTCAAATCTAAATATCTCAATATTTACGTGTTACGAGATCCACCGCTGATCCAATCAAGGAGTTTGACATATCTTAGTCTATCCGGATTAACGATGTCCAGTCTCATTAATCCTATGACTAGGGATCATTTAGATAGTGACATAATTGCACATGATAGGAATCTCAATAGTATGATCACATCATAATTTCCTTCATGCTATGTCATATATCATGGACTTCATTAATTCGATTTAAGATTAAAATCAATTCATAAATATGAACATCAAATTAATGAAATATGCCTTTTCTTTATTTATACAAACATCTTTGTACAAAATGCGCTAAAGGAGATTGTCTTTAGGGCACTACTCTAACACTCTTACAATGCATAAGTCGACTTATTACATATTCAGGTCGACTTGTACTTACAAATCTCCCACTTGACCTAAAGCCAATCGCCTTGGTATCTAATACCATAAGCGAGTACATGAGAATCAAAATTCCTCTGTGACAATGGCTTTGTCAACGGATCAGCAATGTTACGCTCTGTGGGAATCCTCTCTATCGTGACATCACCTGCTTGATGATCTCCTAATCAAATGATATCGGTAGATACGTGTTTAGATCGTTGATGAGACCTTGGCTCCTTTACTGCATAATAGCCCCATTATTGTCACAATACAACCAGTATGGGCCCATCACCGCTAGGAACCACACCAAGTTTAGAGATGAACTTCGATCCAAATCGCTTCCTTTGCACGCCTCGATGCAAAGAATGTACTCTGCCTCGGTCGTTGAATCTGCGATGCGTCTCTTGTTTGGAACTCTTCCAACCGATCGCTCCGCCATTCAAGCAGTGAAAATATAACTGATTGAGACTTTGAATCGTCTTTATCAGTTGAAAACTGGCATCTGTATGCCGCTCACATGAAGATCTCCATCTCCATATATCGAAAACATCCTTAGTCCTTCTCAAGTACTTGAGGATATTCTTGACAAGAACCCATGACCCTCACGGGATCCGATTGGTATCGCTCGTAACACTTAGAGCATACGATACATCGGGTCTCGTCACATAACATAGCATACATGATAGATCCCATGCGGATGCATACGGGATCATATTCATGCGTATCCTCTCATCTTGTGTCTTAGGACACATAGATTTCGAGTGTTATCCATGAGTGATGGGAAGGAACCTCTCTTGGATTGCTCCATGCTAAACCTCTTTAGCATCTTATCTATGTCGTTGATTTGTGAAAGACCAAGCAACCTTTTAGATCTATCTCTATAGATCCTTATCCCAAGATATAAGTTGCTTCACCAAGGTCTTTCATAGCAAATTATTTAGACAGCCAAATCTTCTTGATTGCATCATTGAGACATCGTTTCCTAGTAATAATATGTCATCCACATATAGCACAAGGAATACGATTCTTTGCTCCATTGACTTTCTTATACACTGATGTTCATCCGGATTTTGTGAGAAACCAAACTCTTTGATTGTCTCATCAAGCGGATATTCCAACTCCGGATGCTTGCTTTAATCCATAAATGGATTTACGAAGCTTACATACCTTTTCGCCATCATTGGATATGAAGCCCTCGGGTTGTGTCATGTACACATCCTCACCTGATTTCCATTCGTGAAAGTCGTCTTCACATCCATTTGTCATATCTCATAATCATAATGGCGGCAATGGCTAGGAGTATCCTAATGGATTTAAGCATTGCTACTGGACTGAAGGTTTCGTCGTAGTCAACTCCTTGTCTTTGACGAAAGCCTTTGGCCACTAGCCTTGCTTTATAGGTAATCACATTACCATCCATGTCGGTTTTCTTCTTGAAAACCCATTTGCACCCTATGGGTTTGATTCCTTCGGGTGCATCAACCAAAGACCATACTTGGTTTTCATACATGGAATCCATTTCAGATTTCATGGCACGAAGCCATTGATCAGATTCTGAACTCTTCAGAACCTCTTCATAGGTGGTAGGCTCATCATCTTCTATGAGCAATACATCATTCTGTTCACTCACGAGAAATCCATATCTCTCGGGAACAGAACGTATCCTACTTGACCTACGAACTTCGTGTGTAGTAGAAGGTTGAACTGTTACCTCATCTGTATGAGTTACAGTTTCAGGTTCAGGCAGTTGATCTGCGTCTGTTCGAGCATCTTGAACTTCCTCAAGTTCAACTTTGCTCCCACTGTCCTCTTTTAGAAGAAACTCTTTCTCTAAAAAGACAGCATGCCTCGAAACCAACACTTTTGTTCCTCGTGAGTAGAATTGATATCCTCTTGTTTCTTTAGGATATCCTACGAACAAACATTTGTCGGACTTTGCATCGGTTTGTCATTGTGTCCGCTTCACATAAGCGAGACAACCCCATACTTTCAAATGAGAAAGATAAGGTTTCTTGTTATTCCATATCTCATATGGAGTAACATCAACTGTCTTTGATGGAACTCTGTTTAACAGATAAACAGCTGTCTCGAGTGCATACCCCCAAAAGGATTTGGGTAACTGTGCAAAGCCCATCATTGATCGTACCATGTCCAACAAGGTTCGATTTCTCCTTTCTGCCACACCATTATCTTTGTGGTGTGAAAGGAGGAGTCCACTGAGATAAAATCCCATTATCTACGAGATAATCCAAAACTCTTGGTCTAAGTACTCGCCACCACGATCAGATCGCAATGTCTTGATACTTTTCCCAAGTTGGTTTTCTACTTCATTTCTGAATTGTTTGAACTTTTCAAACGCTTCAGATTTGTATCTCATCAGATACAAATACCCATATCGAGAATAATCATCGATGAAGGTAATGAAGTATCGACAACCACTTCCGCATGGATGGACATTGGACCACATACATCTGAATGTATTAGATCTAATAATCCGATGCTCGTTCACCCTTTCCTTAAAGGTAACTTAGTCATCTTGCCTAGTAAACAAGATTCACATGTGTCATAAGATTCATAATCGAATGACCTAAACCGCCACTTTTATGGAGCTTAGCTATCGTCTCTCATTTATATGGCCAAGCGACAATGCCATAAATAAGTCGATTTTAAATTATCTCTTTTATGTCTTTTAGTGTCATTGACATTCATAATTGGATGTGACATATCTAATATGTAAATACCATTGCATAATGTACCAGTACCATAAAGCATTCCATTCGTACTAATAGAACAACCATTGTTACCAAAAGTCAAATGGAAACCATTTCTATTTAAACAAAGCAGACAATATGTTCTTTGTTATAACAGTACAAAATAACATTCATCCAATCTAAGTACAAGCCCACTGGGAGTGACAAAAATAAGTCCCTACTACTAATGCAAGAACCCTTGCTCCATTCCCAACGCGTGGGTCTACTTCTCCCTTTAAGTACCCATCGTCATCGACAGGGCCGCATATCATTACATATGTGAGCCACAACCGTATCTAATACCCATATGTTATGATCGAAGCAGTATTAACTTCAATGACAAACATACCTGAAGAAGTTGAGGCATCTGATGCCTTCTTCTGCTTCAGTTCTTCCAGATAGACTTTGCAGTTGCGCTTCCAGTGACCAGTCTTACCGCAATGGAAGCAGGTTCCCTTTGGTGCAGTCTCTTTGGTCTTCTTCTTGGCTATACTTCCTTTTGGACTTTCCTTGGGTTTCTTACCCTTCTTCTTCTTCAGTTTCTTTTTCTTGGAACCCGAAGAAGTAGATTCCACCACGAGCACTGGCTTGCTATCCTTCTTGATAGCTTGCTCTGCTGTCTTGAGCAAATTGATCAACTTCGAGAATTGTTGAGAAACTTGGTTCATCCGATAGTTCATCACAAACTGTGAATAACTATCAGACAATTCAACAAGAATTAAGTCAATACTTAATTCATAGTCCATGACAAAACCTAAGACGGCCAATCTCTCGATATACCCATTCATCTTGATGCATCTTGCCTGGCCGATGAACTGAGTCATCTTAGTTGTGAAGAGCAACCTAGAAGTCTCGAACCGTTCGGACCGAGCTTGCTCATCAAACAACTCCCTAGATGAAACACTATGGTATGTGCATCCATAGACTCATCTTGCTTTTGCAGCTCGGTGACATCGATGCAAGCATAATGCATGTGGCCATGTCATCGCTTTAAGATGCTTTTGATATGCTTTCGATCACCATCGAAGCATCGACAACAGTGGATCGAAGTGGAGTATCCGGGGCGTATCCAGATTCTTGAGATCGAGAACAATTCTCGATTTCTCCCAATCTAGAAAGTTTGGTCCAGTTAATTTGTTTGAGTCCATTAGTGGCGAAGATTCACACTTGTAGACATTTTGAGACAACCTAAAATAGAGAGAAAAGAATGTTAGAATAGATTTAAATGCATAATCATAAGGACTTAAATGATATGCATATGGCTCCCACTAGTTCCTAATGAATCCATAACCCTCATTCTGAATCCAAGAAACAAAGTGACAAAATGTCCTAGTGGGTCGATATCCGACATTGCTAAGAATGACCTTGAGTTTGCCCAACAAGCCACCTTAGGTCAATCGGTGGGTATCGGTCATACCAATTGCATTACAAAATGCAACTATCGCCCGATCTTATCAACTGTTGATGTATGCACACACATGGGTTATCAACACTTGATGCGTGTACATCGATGCACACTACCCAATTTCGCCTCTGTCACGTTGACCTTGAGTTTGCCCAACAAATCAACGCTTCAGGAAAACCGACCCATTAATCTAAAATCATATTTTCATGGTTCGAACATATTCAGTATAGAATGCGAGCTTGAGTTTGCCCAACAACCCAACTCTATAAGAACTCGGTTCTTACCATATTAATGGAAGCGTTAGTTTTCATATTCAGTTGAGGATTTAGGTCTCATCAAGTCAAAACTCATCCAGGCTATGGGATCATAGTCAAACTATATGGACTTTAGGGCATTTCATCAATCATATTGAATTTAAACCTAAATCATCCATCATCCCATTTCAAGATGTAATAAGTGGACTTGTGCCATGCAAGTCGACTTATGCTGATATCTGCGTGCATAATCGACTTGTGCTATTGCAAGTCGACTTATACATCTGATAACTTGTACAAGTCGACTTATCTGCTTTTGCAAGTCGACATGCAACTCATCAAGTCGACTTATTACTCGCTTCGCACGCGTAAGTTTCGACTTATTTCTCTAACAAGTCGACTTATTCTGCATGTGCAAGTGGACTTACACTAGGTTTTGCTATCCAATTGGCTAATTCTCAATTCATGCAATTCTAATTCACAATACCAAGTATATACACATTACTAGATGTATCTATGAACACCTTCATAGGTCCATGCTCACCATATAGTCAAACTATGCATGAAAAGCTTGAAATAGATGAATACACTTATTCATTTTGACTTCCATAAAATTTAAGAATACCAAATTATCATCTTAAGTATCTCTAGGTAGTCTATACATTATGAAGATCACTTGCACATGTCACATAATTTGTGACGACCAAAACAATCAGGACAATGCTATACACTAACGAGACGCTAATGTGACCTATTTGACATCCGAAAATTCATGGAAATCCTATTTCAAGAAAATCAGTTTGGGAAGCATGCCAACATCCAAGTAACATGTTTCTAATCAAATTAAAAATCATTCAAGGCATTGTAATTGAAAATTACACCCTAAACCAATCAAACAAAAACAGCTCCAGCAACTGTCTCAACATTGCCATGTTCTGTTTGTTGCTTGAAAAATCCATTAAAACACTTTCAATAAATTCTGAGAAAATTACAGAGGTTAGTACATGTTCAGAACATGCTCCATGAATTTTTTCAGTATTTATTTCCATCAAAAACTCAATAAACCTTAGAAATTTAGCCAATGCTGAATCTGTGTTCTCCAACACAGTTATTCCCAGAAGCACACAATAAATTCGTAAATAAATAGTCAATCACCTCGAAAACATTTTTCCTTTCTCATAGACATTCACATATGTCTTAGAGACAGGTCAGTGAAAGAAAATCCGAAAAAACATTTTTCTAGATTTTATTCTCGAATTTATAGTCATGCCTGTTCCAGAAACTTGTACAAAAACAGCAACTAGCACATTAAGGAATAAAATAGCAAAACCATATCAAATGACATTAATAAATTAATTCCTTTTACAGATACATGCCATAACACCTTATGAACACATCTGGGCAAGAAATTTTCGAAAACCATATCTTATACAGATTTCGAAATTGGCATATATTACATGCATCATCATCAAATTCACTAAGCTACTCCAACCTAGGCATGGTTTCTTCTTTATATAAGACACAAGTGGCTTTGATACCACTGTAGGAAAATCCCGGTGGGTACATCACATGTACCCGGTGCGGAAAACAAAAATTTTTGTCCCAGGACTTTCCCGAAACCCAGGATCGTTGTGTCTATATAACTAAATCAAACCATAACGACCTACGTAGCCCGTCTCTAACGGTATCCACGCAGAGGTCGGAAAACCTAACCGGGACAAACCCTTTGACCCGGGAATAGCTAGAACAAAGTAAAGAGTGTGCTAGCACTAACCTTGTTCTTGGAGAGCAATAGTCAAAAGAGGAGATGACAAAATCACTTGGAAGAGGAGATGAAGAACTCGTTGGAAAGGATGAGAGCTTTAGGTTTTTCACAAAAACCTTTGCTTTCTCTTGCTTCCACGATGATGACTCTTCAAGATTCGGTTTAAAACAATTTTTAACCCTTTTATATGTGTCATCAACGAGCTCCTTCATCTTTCCTCCAACTTGTTTTGTCTTTTATGCAATTAATGCTTAATGACTAAGCATATAAGGAAGCTTCCAATTGCTTCCTTCTTGTCCTCCACGTACACAAGCATATAATTATATATATTAATTAATTATTTACTTAATTAATTAATATATATCATTGCTGAAGTGGTCCAACACACTGGGTCGGTCCTACCGCCTACCGGCTCCACCGCGTGAAAAATCGCGGAGACCCTTTTCAAAGAATGTCGATGTCACGATCTCATCGACATATCCCAATCTCATCGGGATCCATTTAATCAAATGCGCTCTCCGGTATTGGATCACTATCCAAAACTATTTTACGAGTTCTCCGAGACACTCTTATCGTGTGACCCATTAGGTTCCGGTTATGTTGGCCACTTAGATTAACACTGATCTAAGCAAGTCATGAGCGGTATCTAGCAACACATCATGACCCCAATTGACCGAAAGTAATTGGTTTAACGGTTATATAAACTACGAACCAAATTACAAACCTTTCCATAGACAATTACCGTGCAATTCGTCCTTTCACCATGCTATACCCCACTTGGTTTGAGTATGGGCAAGTGTCAACTCTTCTAGACCGATCGATCAAATCTAGTCCAAGTGTAATCGCTTCTTGTCTGGGACTCATTACTTTAATGTCCATGAAGACTGCTTCATGACATATGTGCTCGGCGCCGAGAGACTTGCAAGTAATGATCCTCACAAGAGGCCATGGGTATCTCTTCCGCTAATATCACGAAGTGGTGAATCCTTTGTTGGCTACTCAATTACCTTGAATACCTCAAACTGCACTCCAATCACCACCCTATGGCGACCTCGAAAGGCAACAAGGAATGGAGTCAAAGCAGAATCAAGATCAAGATATCCTTGAGTACCTCAAGTCTAAGGATACTTGCACCATTGCTATGATGAGATTCTCACTGACATAATATCCATGTGATGATCTCATGGTAGGTCATCCAATGTACTTACTACTACTAGTAAGCATCCATATGTCAAATCTAAATATCTCAATATTTACGAGTTACGAGATCCACCGCTTGATCCAATCAAGGAGTTTGACATATGCTAGTCTATCCGGATTAACGATGTCGGTCTCATTAATCCTATGACTAGGGATCATTTAGATAGTGACATAATTGCACATGATAGGAATCTCAATAGTATGATCACATCATAATTTCCTTCATGCTATGTCATATATCATGGACTTCATTAATTCGATTTAAGATTAAAATCAATTCATAAATATGAACATCAAATTAATGAAATATGCCTTTTCTTTATTTATACAAACATCTTTGTACAAAATGTGCTAAAGGAGATTGTCTTTAGGGCACTACTCTAACACTCTTACAATGCATAAGTCGACTTATTACATATTCAGGTCGACTTGTACTTACAGCTTTCCACTTCAAATTTGTAGTAGGCAAATTATTGATTAAGTAAGTAGCATGTAGAATAGGTTCTCCCCAAAACTTGGTTGACATGTGAGCTTGATGTAGTAAGGCTCTTGCCACTTGAAGAATATGTCTATGCTTCCTTCCTACTCTTCCATTCTGATGTGGGGTATATATACAGGATCTTTGATGATTAATTCCATGATCAATAAAAACTTATTGGCAACTTTATCCTATAAATTCTCCTCCATTATCTGTTCTAACTATCTTAACAATGCAATTATACCGTGTTTTTACCATTGTAAAAAACTTGCTTAAGATGGAGCTAGCTTGGTCCTTAGTTTGTATAAGAAATGTCCAAGTAACTCTCCTGCAATCTTCCACTATGGTTAGGAAATAAAAGGCTCCTGTTAAAGATGGCCTTCTATATGGACCCCAAACATCAACATGAATCAATTCAAAGAGTCTCTCACTATGACTTTCACTAATGTGAAATGGCATTCGAGACTGTTTAACCTTTGCATAAACGTCACAAGCAGTATCAGAATTGCTTAAGCTTTTATTAACAAAAGGAAACTTGTTTACAATTTCAAGAGAAGGGTGTCCCAACCATTTATGCCATAATGCAATAGAGGCAACACCATTAACACTTTCTATGCATTCAGCATCCTTACTCAAACAACAAACATCAATTCTATCTCTATCTCTACTTAGAGAATCAAATTCATTCAAAACATCAGTATTAAGCAATGCTTCAGTAAGGTAGTATAAATGACCAACAACTTTTCCAACTGCTAGCAAACTCTTAGATTTCTGGTCCTGTAAAATACAGAAGAATAGATAGAAGTGAAAACTCCATCGGCTTGTTTCAAGAGTTTGTTCACAGATAACAGGTTATATTTGAAACTTGGCACATAGAAAACACGTTTCAATACAACACCCTTGCCAAGTCTTATTTCTCCCATCATGTCAACCTTCTTTATTGATCCATCTGGCAAACTAATTGTAGACTTCCCTTTCACTAGAACTAACTTACTAAATAGACAAGCATTTCCTGAAATATGTATGCTAGCACCAGTATCCACTATCCAATAAGTGTTCGTCATGCCTTTATTGCCTATTTTCTTTTCAAGAGCAGAAATATTACCTGCAAATTCTGTAGCGAAGTTCACCTTCTCTATGTTTTGCATCTAAGTTTTTTCTTTCATCAATTTTGATAGCTCCTATTGAATGATTGCCCTCATACCTAATCCTCCATTATCCTCCTCACTGTCATCCAAAGGTGTTTCTGCCAAGTTTGTCTATCCTGTTTTACCTCCAGTTTTCTTCTATTGTTTCTTAAGATCAACATACCACTCTAGATAACCGTGTAACCTAAAACAGGTATCCTTAGTGTGTCCATTCATTTGGAAAAAAGAACACTTTTTATCCTTTTTATTTGTTTTCCATTTTTTTTTCTTTCCATTCATTTTCCCTAAGTTAGTAGTCTTTGCTGGTCCTGATCTAACCATCAGTGCACTCCCTTCTGTCATCTCACCAAAAGAATCAGAAACTTGCTTTTGCCTCTCAACATTCATCAGCATTGAATATACTTTATCTATGTTAGGATAAGGATCCATCATGAGAATCTAGTTCTTAACATGATTGTATGATTTTAGCATTCTCATTAAGTTTCATAATCTTGCCAGAAACATCACAGGTACAATAGCCACATATACACTGAGGAACAGGTATAATACACTGTAGTTCATCTCACATTTTGCACAATGTTGTGAAGTACAATGAAAGGTTGGAGTCACCTTGTTAAATGCTTCCAATCGTCCTCCTGATCTGGTACTCTTGAGGTCCTGTAGAGTCACCAAATCATTTTGCAAGTTTATCCCATAGGTCCTTAACAGAGGACACATACAGGAATGCATCATAAAGACCCTTTGTCAACGAATTCAAAATCCAAGATTCCACCATGGCATTGGCACTCATAATCTCCTCGTAATCTGTCGCATCCTCAGTTGGAATATGAATCTTACCAGTAATGTAGCCAAGTTTGTGCTTAGCTGCAAGAGCTTTCTTCATAGAAGCGCTCCATGTCCTGTAATTGAATCCATTCAGAGGAGTAGTTACTAGACTAACACCTAGATTTTCAGAATCTTTCTTCTGATTCATTTTCATCTTCAAGCTGCAGTTCTTGAATAGTCAGCAAAGAATCGAACAGCTACTCTCCAATCAAAGTCTCGAATAGAGAAGATGAAAAACGGTTACTACAGCTCTGATACCATATGAAGAATATGGGAGATAGTTTTAAGAGAGAGAAAAGAAGAATTTCTCACTGTATATTCTTAACCATAATTAAGCTCAAAGTGAGCTTAAATATAGTTCAAACTTTTACATTGAAAAGTTAGTTACCGAGCTAACTAAAACAAACTAACTACTTCTCCACAGTAACTAATTATTTACTAGAACAAACACTAATTATCTTTACTCTAGAGAGAGAGAGAGAGAAAATGGGAAGTAGCTTTCTCTCTCCTTTGGCCAGGCGACCGTTCTTCTTTTCTCTACCTTCACAAAAATGGACAGCCAAAAAATAGGAAAAAACATAACTTCCTTGTACCCAGGATTCATTTCATCTCCAGTCAGAAGTCTACTCCTCCTCCCCCCCAAATTGGTCATTATACTTCAATTCGTTTGATTCTTCATTGAGAATGTGTTGCGGAGGTTGTCGAAGATGAAGAAGCGTGAGCAAGAACATAGAGTATCAAGAATATTAACTAGTATTATATTTAGCGTTTAGAATAAGAGTATAGGGTAACGTCTGTACCCGAGTACAGTGGATAACTCGCGAATGTATTAAAGCATGTCCCAACATAGTAGACGACATATTTTGTTACAATGAATGAAATCCTTCTCTCTGTGTATCTTTCTTTGTAACTCTCTCTCTCTCTCTCTCTCTCTCTCTTTATAACAAATTTATGTTATTCAAACAACCTCGTGTGTGATTGTGGTTGTGTGGTGGATTAACTTTACCAACAATTTGGTATCAGAGCAGACAATTTAGGACAGAAAATGACAGAAGGGACTAGAGAAACAGAGTTTCAAAGGTTGGCAGATAACTTGAGGGGACTTATAGTGTAACGTTGGACTTTCTGAGCCCTTTAGTGATTGTTATGTATTTGGAGATACTATAGTATATTGACATACACATGGTTTTATATGAGTTCAAAAATGTATTTGAATCCTTTTGGTATGTATGCCAGTGATATAAAATGTTATATACTCTTACATGAACTTAGAGTTTATCGGTATGCGAAATCTTGGAAATTTCTGACATATAAGCTTCTAAGTGCGTAAAACCGAGTCCATTGGATGGATATGACCATGGTGCTTAAATTAAATGTGTCCTAATGTCTTATAGGTGATTAGACATGATTTATAGACTTATTAGACACTTAGAAAGTTTAATTGAAAAAGTTGATGTACATAAGGGCTTATTTGCAAATTGTTAAATGTAATTTTTCAATTCTTGGAGGACCAATATGTAATTTTATAAAGTTAAGGGGCTTAGTTATTATTTCCAAGAGTCCAAGGACTAAAATAAAGATAAAAATTTTAGAGATTCCTAAACTTTGAGCTTAATTACAACTTTAGGAAAGTTTGGATGGTAAAAAGGTAATTTCATATAACCTAAGAGTAAAAAGATAATTTCACCATATTTTTGGTTAAAGAAGTGTCAAAATTCTAGACCCTTCTTATGTATGGACGTGCAACCCCCATTTAAGACTTAAACCATCAAGTTTTAATTAAAAGAAAAGAGAAGAAAGGAGAAAAGAGAGGAAGAAGAAGAAGTTTTAGCCACCATCAAAATTACCCTTCTTTTTTTATTTTTCAACTCAAACCAAGGTGTTCTAAGCTAATTTGGGGTCAAGGAACTCAAATCTATCATTAGATTTGAGCAAGATATCATTAAAGGAAAGTATAAGTAACTTTTGTCTCATCTCTCTCTACAATTAAGATATGTTGTTCTCCATGCTTGAATATGCATGAAACATGGTTTAGATGAATGAAATGTTTCATGGAGAGGGTTTTTTAAGTCAAACCCGAAATTGTTCCCTTTTGGTGAAAGTTTGTGAAATTTTGAATATCTTTTGAAATTAATGGTTTAAATGAACTCTATGATGTTAATTATGTATGTATGAGGTGAATTGATGATGAATAATGAACAAGATTTGTGTCGGTTAAGTTTAGATCGAAATGGTGGGAGAAGAAGTGGATTAAGGCAATGAGTTGTGTAATTGATAAATGTAGCTTAAATGAAAGGAGTTGTTTCAAATAGATTGGTGGAATGTGTCATTGAATGGGAGTGTTTACTATATAAAAAGATAGGAGCATGAATTACTAAGATAAAGTCTTGAAAATGTGACTTGAAAATCATGCACATTAGGTGCTTGTTAAAATGCCTAAGTGAACTTGGCTTATGATTTAAGGCTTTGTAATGGTATGCATTGGAAAAAGCTTTCATGTTTACTTAGAGTGAACTTGAATTGTTGCTTAGATTGATGAGTAATGACCTAATGTGTTGGATAAAGATGGGCTTAATTATATTTTGAAATGAGTAAGTATTGGATTAAACGCATTAAATACCTTAGAAAATGCAAAAGAAAAACTAACGTGGATAGTAAGGAAGTGTTTACTATATAAAAAGATAGGAGCATGAATTACTAAGATAAAGTCTTGAAAATGTGACTTGAAAATCATGCACATTAGGTGCTTGTTAAAATGCCTAAGTGAACTTGGCTTAGGATTTAAGGCTTTGTAATGGTATGCATTGGAAAATGCTTTCATGTTTACTTAGAGTGAACTTGAATTGTTGCTTAGATTGATGAGTAATGACCTAATGTGTTGGATAAAGATGAGCTTAATTATATTTTGAAATGAGTAAGTATTGGATTAAAGGCATTAA
The DNA here is from genome assembly GCA_029891385.1 of Erythroxylum novogranatense. NCBI lineage: Eukaryota > Viridiplantae > Streptophyta > Magnoliopsida > Malpighiales > Erythroxylaceae > Erythroxylum > Erythroxylum novogranatense. Next base: position 60,369,028 of record CM057233.1, read on the forward strand.
ATGCCTTAGAAAATGTAAAAGAAAAACTAACGTGGATAGTAAGGAAGTAAACCTGTGAGAAGTTTAATGTTCAAATTCTATAGCTTATAAGGAGTGATATTGTGCTTTATACACCTATGTGAGAGTGTATAAATATGAAATTTATGTTAAGTAGTAATTTCACTGTTTGTCTTTTATGTATAAAGGCTTGGGAGCTAGGAATCAAGGGGCTCGTATTGAGAATTTTTGAAGGCAAAATAGTGCACACCCTCTTTTGAGGTTAGTTGGGGAAACCATATTTCTCGAATAGGATTAGAACATTCTAAGACAAGCATGATGACTTGTATGTGAATTTTGAATCTAGGCAACATAAGGTAGAATTGAATTTCAAATGGATGTTAATATGTTTAGGTATTTAATAAACATTATTTTTTTGAACGACTATGCATTTGAAGTACAAAAGATAACTTTTATCGTATGAAATAATGTTTCAACATGATTTTTGAAATTGATATTTTTATTACATATTTTGATAAATGATATTGTTTTTAACAAATCTGAGTTTAAAGTGCAAGAAATAATGCTTTATTTTATCAAACTATATTTTTGAATAACTTTGCACTTGGATTGCAAAAGATAATTTTATTGCACGAAATAATGTTTTGGAATTTACATAAGCATACAAAGTCATTTATTTTGCATGTATTTGTTCTTTTTTGGTTTAGAGTCAGGACACGGTTTTATTTTATCGATTGGACTGATAAATAAAGGCATGATGCCTTACTTGATTTTTGATAGTTAAATATTGTTTATGATTTTTTGTTATTGGTGAGAAAACGATTGTCCAATCGTGTGCTAGGAACAATTGATTAAGCGACCCTGTACCCTTAATGCTGATACATGAAAGTCGAGTCACCATATCGACACCTTTCTACCAGACTTGCGGGTGATTCCACACCTAGGGTCTGGACACTGACGAGGTTATCACCTAGGGTCATGAAGTTCTTGTCGACTGTAGTCCGGACTCACCACGGATGAAAGTCGAGTCAACAGTGATAATTGGTGGGTGTGCATATTAGTTTGGTCGAGTAATGGTGTCACACATTATTGTTTTGGCTTATTCTAATATTTTTTTTCTAATGAGATTTGATTTATACATCTTACGCTTTTATGCATTTGAATACTGAAACTGGGACCTATATCTACCGGATGGGTAATTAATAGGCTGGGCCTATGTGATTCCTAACCAATATATGATGAGGTATAGGATAAGCCTACGTGTTTTTATGTCATGTATATTCACTCCATAGGTTATCTACACCGTCTTAGTATGATCGAATTTTGTTTGTGTTATATGTTTTTCCTACTCACTAAGTACCTAATGTACTCACCCTCCTCCGCTTTCTAAGCATGTAGGTTAATTTAGTAAGTTTGAAGCTCTGAGTGGATCATACGGTCTTTTGACATTTTCGGGGTATTACGACACGTGGGTAGTTTCCTAGTTTGTACTTTTATGGTCTAGTGGCTCATGAACTATGTTTATGTAAATATGCTTTATGATTTTGTAAGATAACTTTTGATTGCCTTGTGTTATATAAATGACTTTATATATAAATCTTTTGATACTGTTGTTGAGATTACCTTGAGTGGACTTTAAAGTCCTGAAGTTGTGGTTAGATGTGAATATAGAAGTATGTTCGAAATTGTTTGCAACTTTTTTGAGATTTTTAAAATACAACCATTGTGCTGCTTAAATGTTTCCCAAAAAAATGAGAAAAGAATACAAAAGAATAAATATTCAGTTAGCCTTGCATGGTCGGATTGAGGATATCGTGAGCATCCTTAGCCTGGTTATGCGGCGGTTGTTATGAGGTTGATATGGTAGCGGGTCATGATGTTAGAGTAGTGCCCTGAAGGCAATCGCCTTTAGCGCATTTTGTACAAATTTGTGTACAATCTTTATGAATAAATAAAGAAAGGCATATTTCATTACGTTCTTTGTTCATTATTTATGAACCGATATTGATCGATAAGCAAATTAATGAAGTCCATGATATATGACATAGCATGAAGGAAATTGTGATGTGATCATACTCTGAGATTCCTATCATGTGCAATTATGTCAATATCTAAATTATCCTAGTCAAAAATTCTTGAGGCGGACATCGGTGTCTGGAAAGACTAGCACATCTCAAGCTCCTTGATTTGATCAGCGGTGGATCTCGGAAGTCGTAAATATGAGATATTTAGGGTTGAGATGTGGATGCTTACTAGAGGTAGTAAGTACATTGGATGACTGCTATGAGATCATCACATGGATGTCCTATTCTAATGTCGGTGATAATCTCATCATAGCAATGGTGTAAGTATCCTTAGACATGAGGTGCTCGAGGATATCTTAGATATTGATTACGTGCTTTGACTCCATTCCTTGTTGCCTTCGAGAGAGCTCGCTCATAGGGTGGTGATTGGAGTGCGACTTGAGGTATTGAAGGTAATTGAGTAGCCAATAGAGGATTCACCACTTCTGTGATAGCAGAAGATGATACCCATGGCCTCTTGTCAGGGTCATTACTTGAAAGTCTCTGGCCGGAGCATATATTTCATGAAGAATGTCTTCATTAACATATAAAGTAATGAGTCCCAGGACAAGAACTGAAATCACTTGGACTAGATTTGACGTAGTCAGTCTAGTAAGAGTTGACATATTGCCCATACTCATAACCAAGTGGGGTATAGCATGGTGAAAGGACGAATTGCACGGTAATTGTCTATGGAAAGGTTCGTGATATGGTTCATGATGAATATAGCTTCATTTGTCAAACCAATTACTTTCCGTTCAATTGGGGGTCATGATGTGTTGCTAGATACCGCTCATGACTTGCTCAGATTAAGTGTTAATCTAAGTGGCCAACATAACCGGGAACCTAATGGGTCACACGCATAAGAGTGTCTCGGAGAATTTGTAAAATAGTTTTGGACAGAGTTCCAATATATGGAGAGAAAAAGGATTAAATGGATCCCGATGAGATCGACATATGTCCCGATGAGATCGCGACAACGATATTGCTGAAAAAGGTTTTCGGCGGTTTTTCCCATAACGGGACCCGGTAGGCCGGTAGGACCGACCCCATCGTGGCTTATGGAATATGAAGAGGAATGAAAGAGTTTCTTCTCTATTATTGATGATCATCGTTGGCTTTTGAAAGTAGGAGAAAAGTTTTGAAGAAAAGGTGTTTTCCTCTCTTTCTCCATCAACGATCTTCCTCTCTAGTTCTCCAAGATTCTTCATCTTCTTCATCGTTTTTCAAGCTCTCCAAGGACAAAGATAGGATCTAGCACTCTTTAATTTGTTCTAGCTATTCCCGGGTCAAAGGGTTTGTCCCGGTTAGGTTTTCCGATCTCTGCGTGGATACCGTTAGAGACGGTCTCCTTTGGCCGTTATGGTTTGAGTCTGTTGTGTAGACACATGGATCCTGGCTTTTGGGAAGGTCCCGGAACAAAAATTTTTGTTTTTCGCACCGTGGGCATGTGATGCTCGCACCGGGATTTTCCTACAATGGTATCAGAGCCACTTGTGTCGTATATAACGAAGAAATCATGACTTGGTCGGAGTTGCCTATTGCTTGTGACGATGATGCATGTTGTAAATGTTAATTTCGAATTCAGTGTAGAAATATTGTTTTCGAAATTTTCTTGCCCAGATATGTTCACAAGATGTTGTTGCATATGTCTGTGGATGCTTGGAATTTATCAATGTGATTTGATATGGTTTTGCTAATTTATTCCCTAATGTTCTGGTTGCTGTGTTTGTGCACCTTCAATGAACAGGCATGCTTGTAAATTCGAGAATAACTTGTATAATTTTTTTTTCAGATTTTCTTTCACCGACATGTCTCTAAGATGTTTATAAATGTCTATGAGAATGGAAAAATGTTTTCGTGGTGATTTACTATTTATTTGAGAATTTATTGTGTGCTGCTGGGAATAACTGTGTTGAGGAACACAGATTCTACATTGGCTTTGTTGCTAAGGTTAGTTGAGTTTTTGATGGAAATAAATACTAAACAAATTCATAAAACATTTTGTGAACATGTTGTAACCTCTGTAATTTTTTCAGAATTTATTGAAATTTTTTCAATCAGTTTTTCAAGCAAAACATAGAACTTGGCAGTTTTGAGAAAGTTGCTGGAGCTGTTTTGTTTGGAATGATAAATTGTTTATTTCTCAATTCCAATGCCTTGGATCATTTTTAATGTGATTAAATATGTGTTATATTGATGATGTATGCTTTCCAAATTGAATTTCTTGAAATTGGGTTTCCAAATATTTTTCGGATGTCAAATGTGTCACATTAGCGTCTCGTTAGTGTATTTCGTTGTCTTGATTATTTTGGCCGTCACAAATTTTGTGACATGTACCGAAGTAGTCTTGATAAAGTTTAGACTACCTAGAGATACTTAGGTTGATAGTTTGATATTCTCAAATTATTTGAAAATCTAAATGAATAAGAGTGTATTCATCAATTTCAAGTTTTTCATGTATAGTTTGACTATATATGGTAAGCATGGAACAATGAAAGTGTTTCATTGGTACATCATAATAAAGGATATTACACTTGGTATTGTGAATTTGAACTACACGGATTGAGAAATTAGCCGATTAGAGAGCAGGCCAAAAACCAGTCGACTAGCACATGCACCAATCGACTGGAATATGCACCATCATTGGAAGCATGCACCAATCATTGGAACATGCACCGATCATTGGAGCAGCATGTACCGGTCGATTGGAACATGCACCAATCATTGGGCGTGCGCGATAACCTATTGTAGTCGACTAGCACAAGTTCCAGTCGACTACCACATGCACCAGTCGACTATAACAACATGCAAAGGTGGGATGATTGATGATTTTAGGTATAGACTCAATGTGATTGATGAATTGCCCTAAATCATTCCATATAGTCATGGTGACTATGATCCTATAACTTGGAGAAGAAGAAGATGAGACCTGAAAACCCTCACAATCATATGAAAACTAACGCCTTCTATTAATATGGGGAGAACCAGAGTTCTTATAGAGTTGGGTTGTTGGGTAAACCCAAGCTCACTCTATATGGATATGTTCGAACCATGAAAATAAGATTTTCAGATTAATGGGTCGGTTTTCACTAGAAGCATTGATTTGTTGAGTAAACTCAAGGTCAACATGGACAGAGGCGAAATTGGGTAGTGTACATCAGATGTACGCGCATCAAGAGTTGATAACCTAATGTGTGTGCATACATCACGAGTTGATAGCACTAGTCAATAGTTGCATCTATGAAGCAAATGGTATGACCGATACCTGCCGATAGATCTAAGGTGGCTTGTTGGGTAAACCCAAGGTCATTTTAGTAATGTCGGATATCTATAATGCAATTGGTATGATCGATACCTACCGATTGACCTAAGGTGGCTTATTGGATAAACCCAAGGTCATTTTAGTAATGTCAGATATCGACCCACTAGGATATTTTGTCATAATGTTTCTTGGATTACGTCTTGAGGGTTATGGATTCTTTGAAACTAGTAGAAGCCATATGCATGTCATGCAAGTCCTTATGATCATGCATGTAATTCTATTCTAACATTCTTTCTCCCTTTCCTATAGGTTATTGAAGATGACTTCGATGTGAACTTGCGCTCGCTTATGGACTCCAACAAATTAAGCTGGACCAAATTTTCTCGATTGGCTGAGAAATCTGAGAATTGTTCTCAGGTCTAAGGAACTGGGATATGTCTAGATGTTCCACTTCACGATCCACATCTCTTGATGCTTGATGAGGATCAAAAAGCATATCGTAAGCATCTTAAAAGGCGGTGACATGGCTACACGCATTATGCTGCATCTATGTCACGGAGTGCGAAGCGGCATGAGTCTATGGATGCTAATACCATAGTGTTTCATCTTAGGGAGCTATTTGATGAGCAAGCTCGGTCGAAAGGTTCGAGACCTCGAGGCTACTCTTCACTACTAAGATGACTCGAGGTTCATTTGCGATCGGTATGCGAAGATGAATGGGTATATTGAGAGATTGGCATCTTAGGTTTTGTTATGGATTATGAATTAAGTGTTGACTTAATTCTAGTTGGATGTCGATAGTTATTCACGGTTTGTGTTAAACTATCGGATGAACCAAATATCCACGACAATCCCGAGTTGATCAATCTGCTTTCGAGCAATGACAATCTATCAAGAAGGATAGTAAAGGCGGTGCTTGTGGTGGACTCTTCTTCGGTTCCAAGAAAAGCGAAGAAGAAAAGGTATAAGAAACCGAAAGGAAGTGTAGCGAAGAAAATCAAAGCGCTCCAAAGGAACTTGCTTCCATTGTGGCAAGACTGGTCACTGGAAGCGGGACTGTAAAGTCTATCTGGAAGAATTGAAGCAGAAGAAGGCATCAGATGCCTCGACTTCTTCAGGTATGTTTGTCATTGAGGTTAATACTATTTCTGATTATCACATATGGGTATTAGATACCGGTTGTGGCTCACACATATGCAATGATATGCAGGGCCTCGAGGACGATGAGCGACTCGTGAAGGAGAACTAGACCTGCGTGTAGGAAATGGAGCAAGAGTTGCTGCATTAGCCGTAGGCACTTATTTCTTGTCACTCCCCAGTGGGCTTGTAATTAAATTAGATGAATGTTATTTTGTACCTATATTAACAAAGAACATATTGTCTGTTTCTTGTTTAAATAAAGCTGGTTTCCATTTGACTTTTAGTAAACATGGTTGTTCTATTAGTTTGAATGGAATGCTTTATGGTACTAGTACATTGTGCAATGAAATTTACATATTAGATATGTCACATCCAATTATGAATGTCAATGACATAAAAAGACATAAACGAGATAATTTAAAATCAACTTACTTATGGCATTGTCGCCTTGGCCATATAAATGAGAGACGCATAGCTAAGCTCCATACAAATGGAAGTTTAGGGTCATTTGATTATGAATTATATGACACATGTGAATCTTGTTTATTAGGCAAGATAACTAAATTACCCTTTAAGGGAAAGGGTGAGCGAAATAATGGAGTATTAGACCTAATACATTCGGATGTATGTGGTCGATGTCCATCCATGCGAAGTGGTTGTCCTTACTTCATTACCTTTATCGATGATTATTCTCGATATGGGTACAGATGTCGATGAGATACAAATCGAAGCATTTGAAAAGTTCAAACAATTCGAAATGAAGTAGAAAACCAACTTGGGAAAAGTATCAAGACATTACGATCTAATCGTGGTGGGGAATACTTAGACCAAGAGTTTTTGGATTATCTCGAGAGATAATGGGATTTTATCTCAATGAACTCCTCCTTACACACCACAAAGATAATGGTGTGGCGAAAGGAGAAATCGAACCTTGTTAGACATGGTACGATCAATGATGGGCTTTGCAAAGTTACCAAAATCCTTTTGGGGTATGCTTTCGAGACATCTGTTTACTTGTTAAGCGAGTTCCATCAAAGCGATTGATGTTACTCCATATGAAATGTGGACTAACAAAGACCTATCTTACTCATTTGAAAGTTTGGGGTTGTCTGTTTATGTGAGCCGGACACGGTCGGATAAACTTGATGCAAAGTCGACAAGTGTTTGTTAAGTAGGATATCTAAAGAAACAATGGGATATCAATTCTACCTTCTTTGGAACAAAGGTGTTTGTTTGAAGCATGTTGTCCTTTAGAGAAAGAGTTTCTTTTACAAGAAGGCAGTGGGAGCAAAATAGAACTTGAAGAAGCTCAAGATGCTCGAGCAGGCGTAGATCAACCGCTGAACACAAACTGTGACTCATACGAGATGAAATAACAGATTCAACCTTCTACAACACACGAAATTCGTAGGTCACGTAGGATACGCTCTGTTCCCGAGAGATATGGATTTCTGATAAATGAACATAATGACGTATTGTTCATAGAAGATAATGAGCCTACCACTAATGAAGAGGTTCTGAAGAGTTCAGAATCTGAGAAATGGCTTCATGCCATGCAGGCTAAAATGGATTCCATGTATGAAAACCAAGTATGGACTTTGGTTGAGGCACCCGAAGGAATCAAACCCATGTAGGAAAATCCTGGGAGGTACATCACATGTACCGGCAGCGGAAAACAAAAATTTTTGTTCCGGGACTTTCCGAAACCGGGATCTTGGTATCCGTATGAAGACATCAACCTAAATAGCCAAAGAGACTATCTCTAAAGGTGATCCACGCAGATCGAAAAATCTAACGGATCAAACCCTTTGACCGGAATAGCTAGAAACAGATTAAAGGCTGCTAGACCTACCTACGTCTGGAGAGTCAAGGAAGCGTTGGAATCTTGTGCTTGGAAGAAGAGAATCGATGATGGCTTGAAGAAGAAGACATGAAAACCCATTTTCAAAGGAAAGCAACTCTTAAGCTTCCAAAACCTCCTCTCCCATTAAGCCACCGTCGACCACACCATTTCATAGCCTTCTTTGTCTATCTTTTAACCTTTAAAAGAGAGTTCCATAAGCTTATGCCAAGTGTAAGCTTATTAACCATTCATTTCTTTAAAGTAAACTTTGACTTTTTCAAAGTTTTATCTCTTCCTTCCTGCATCCAACGCACATGTAGCTTTAATTTATATAATTAATTAATTATTTAATTAATTAATTAATGATATAAATAATTGCTAAGGTCCGATCCAACTGGGTGGGTCTAAAGCCTCTTAGACCCCGATCTAGAAAATCACGGAAACCTTTCTTAGCAATATTGATGTCGCGATCTCATGGGACATATCCCAATCCATTGGGATCCATTTAATCTAATGCTCTCCATAATTGGAACTCGTCCAATTACTATTTCTGATTCTCTGAAACACTCTTATCGTGTGACCTTTTAGGCTCCGGTTATATTGGCCACTTAGATTAACAATTAATCTGAGCAAGTCATGGCGGTATCTAGCAACACATCATGACCCCCAATTGACGGAAAGTAATCGGTTTGATGTATTCATCAAGAACGGATCATGAACCCTTCCATGAACAATTACCGTGCAATTCGTCCTTTCACCATCCTATACCCCACTTGGTTATGAGTATGGTAAGAGTGTCAACTCTCACTAGACCGAGTCTAGCCAGTGATATCGCTTCTCGTCACGGGACTCATTCACGTATATGTCAATGAAGACACTCTTCATGACATACATCTTTGGCCACCTTAGTAATGATCCCGACAAGAGGCTACGGGTATCTCTTCCGCTAATCCGTAGTGATGAATCCTTTATTGGCTACTCAATTATCTTGAATACCTCGAGTCGTACTTGAAGCACCACCACTATGAGTTACCTCCGGAAGGCAACAAGGAATGGAGTCAAAGCACGGATCGGTATCAAGATATCCTTGAGTACCTCAAGTCTGAGGATACTTGCACCATTCTATGATGAGATTATCACCGACATAGATAAGATATCCATGTGATGATCTCATGGCGGTCATCAATGAACTTACTACCGCTTAGTAAGCATCCACATGTCAATTCTAAATATCTCATATTTACGCTTACGAGATCCTTGCTTGATCCAATCGAGGAATATGACATGTGCTAGTCTATCCGGATTAATGATGTCGGTCTCATTAATCCTATGACTAGGAGAATTTAGATCTTGACATAATTGCACATGATAGGGACCTCGGAAGTATGATCACATCATAATTTCCTTCATGCTATGTCATATATCATGGACTTCATTAATTCGATTAAAGATCAAATCAATTCATAATCAATGTTTATGAATATCAAATTAATGAATAATGCCTTTTCTTTATTTATTCATCCGATGCGCATACGACCGTGAATAAAAGCAGCTAAAGGGATTGCCTTTAGGGCACAAATAAACAAGATCGAATCTTGAATAAGTCGACTTATGCAATGTACAAGTCGACTTATCGGTTTTTTCAAGAACAAGTCGACTTATCAAGATGGTACAAGTCGACTTGTACTTACAAATCTCCCACTTGACCTAAAGCCAATCGCCTTAGTATCTAATACCATAAGCGAGTCCATGAGAATCACAATTCTCCTGTGACAATGGCTTTGTCAGCGAACAACAACACTTTGCTCGTAGGAATTCTCTATAAGGATATCATCTCGACTAATGATCTCCGAATCGGTAATCTGAGCTCGGATCGTCGATAAGACCTTGGTTCCATTGCTCGAGCACTAGCCCCATTGTATCACAATACAATCCTATGGGCCCATCTCGGTAGGGACGGATCAAGTTCAAGTAATGAACTTCTTGATCCAAACCGCTTCCTTTGCGCATCTCATGTGGCAATGTACTACGCCTCGGTTGATGAATCAGCAGATCCTCTCGATTGGAACCTTTCAACTGACCGCCACGCTATTCAAGGTGAATGTATATAACCCGATTGTGATTCGAATCATCCTTATCGATTAAATCGGCATCGAATGCAGCTCATTTGGAGATTTCCATCTCCATAGATCAAAAAACATCCTTAGTGCTTCGCAAGTACTTGAGGATATTCTTGACACCACTCGATGACCCTCACCAGATCCGATTGGTATCCGCTCGTAACACTTAGAGCATACGATACATCGACCTCGTCATAACATTGTTCCATGCTAAACCTCTTTAGCATCTCATCTATGTACGATGATTGTGAAAGACCAAGCAACCTTTTGATTTATCTCTATAAATCTATATCCCTAGGATATAAGTTGCTTAACAAGGGTCTTTCATCGCAAATTGATTGGACAACCAAATTTTAATTGATTGCAGCATAGAGACATCGTTTCCTAGTAACAGTATGTCATCTACATACAACAGAAGGAATACGATTGCAGTCCCATAAACCTTCTTATACACACAATGATTATCCGGATTTTGTGAGAAATCAAACTCTTTGATTGACTCATCAAAACGGATAATCGAACTCCTGGATGCTTGCTTCAATCCAAACATGGATTTACGAAGCTTGCATACCATTTCGCCATCGATGGAAGTGAAGCCCTCGGGTTGTGTCATACACATCCTCGGGTGATTTCCTCTCGGAAAGTCGTCTTCACATCCATTTGCCACATCTCATAATCATAATAAGTGGCAATGGCTAGAGTATCCTAATGGATTTAAGCATTGCTACGGGTCAAGGTTTTGTCATAGTCAACTCTTTATGCGTGATTTAAATCCTTTAACCGAAGCATTGCTTTATTGGTAATCAAATTACCATCCATGTTGGTTTCTTACGAAAACTTCGTTGCACCACAATGGGTTTTATCCTTCAGTGTAACAACCAAAGTCCATACTTGGTTTTCATACATGGAATCCATTTGATTTCATGGCACAAGCCATGTTCGGACTACGAACTTTTGTAACACTGTTCATAGGTAGTAGGCGCATCATCTCATATGAGCAATACGCCATTCTGCTCACTTACAAGAAATTCATATCTCTCGGGAACAGTCGTATCCTACTTAACCTCTGAAATTAGTGTGTAGTAGAAGGTTGAGCTGTTACCTCATCTATATGAGTTACGGATTTGATTGACGATTGATCTATGTTTGTTCGAGCATCTTGAACTTAGCCAAGTTCAACTTTTCTCCCATTGTCCTCTTGTAAAAAACTCTTTCTTTAAGAAAACAACATGCTTGAAACAAACAACTTTTGTTCCTCAGCAAGGTAGAATTGATATTCCACAAACAAACACTTGTCAGCTTTTGCATCAAGCTAATCGGACCGTGTCCGCTTCACATAAGCGAGACAACCCCAAACTTTCAGATGAGAAAGATAGGGCTTTCGGTTAGTCCATATCTCTATATGGAGTAACCACAATCGCTTTTAATGGAACTCTGTTTAGCAAGTAAGCAATTTGTCTCAAGCGTATATTCCCAAAGCTATGCAAAACCTATCATCAATCGCATCATATGTCTAACAATGTTCGATTTCTCCTTTCAACCACACCATTGTCTTTGCGTGCGTGTAAGGTGGAGTATCTTGAGATAAAATCCCATTATCTACGAGATAATCAAAACTATTGGTCTAAGCATTTTCACCACGATCGGATCGTAATGTATTCATACTTTTACCAAGTTAATTTTCTACTTCATTTCAATTATTTGAACTTTTCAAATGCTTGATTTGTATCTCATCGACATCACGGTACCTATATCGTGAATAATCACCGATAAAAGTAATGAAGTAAAAACAACCACTTCTAGCATGGATGGACATCAGACCGCATACATCCGAATGTATTAGGTCTAATATTCCATTCATTCGTTTACCCTTTCCTTTAAAGGATAACTTAGTCATCTTGCCTAATAAACAAGATTCGCATGTGTCATATGATTCATAATCAAATGACCCTAAACATCCACTCTTATGGAGCTTAGCGATGCGTGTCTCATTTATATGGCCAAGCCGACAATGCCATAAGTAAGTTGATTTTAAATTATCTCGATTATGTCTTTTCGCCATTGACATTCATAATCTGGATATGACATATCTAATATGTCAATTCTATTGCATAATGTACCAGTTACCATAGAAATTCCATTGCAACTAATATAACAACCATTGCTACTAAAAGTCCAATGGAAACCAGCTCTAATTAAACATAAAACATACAATATGTTCTTTGTTTAAAACAGGTACAAAATGTCAATCATCCAATTTGAATACAAGCCCAGTAGGGAGTAACAAGACATAAGTGTCTACGGCTAATGTGGTAACTCTTGCTCCATTACCTACACAAAGGTCTAGTTCTCCTTTTATGAGCTTTCTACTGTCCCTGAGGCCCTACATATCATTTCATATGTATGAGCCACATCCGGTATCAAATACCGATATGTTTGGATCAGGAATAGTATTAACCTCAATGACAAACATAATTGAAGGAGTAGAGGCATCTGATGCCTTCTTCTGCTTCAAAGACTCCAGATAGATTTTACAGTTTCGCCTCTAGTGGCTAGACTTGCCACAATGAAAGCAAAATCCTTTTGTGGAAGAATCTTTGGTTTTTCCTTGATGGCACTTCCCTTTGGTTTCTTGGCCTTTTTCTTCTTTGAACTAAAAGAAGAAGCATCCACCATTAGCACTTGCTTGCTATCCTTCTTGATAGCTTTTTCGGCCTCTTGGCAGATTGATCACTTCGAGAATTGTTGTGGATATTTGGTTTATCCGATAGTTTATCCTGTTGTGAATAACCATCGATAATCCGACTAGAATTAAGTCTCTACTTAACTCATAATCCATTACAAATCCTAAGGCGGCCAATCTCTCAATATAGCCATTCATCTTGGGGCATCTTGCATGCCAGATATCCCAGAGCCATCTTTAATGGTGAAGAGAAGCCTTGAGGTCTCGAACCTTTCGAGACCGAGCTTACTCATCAAACAGCTCCTAAGATGAAATACTATAGAGTGAGCATCCATGGACTCGTCTTTGCTCCCGCAGCTCTAGTGACATCGAGGCAAGCATAAAGCAAGTATCCATATCAACATCCTTTAGATGCTTACAATATGCTTTCGATCCTCATCGAAGCATCGACGGCGGTGCTGTCGGAAGTGGAACATCTAGGGCGTATCCCGTTCCTCGGATCTAAGAACAATTCTCGATTCCTTAGCCAATCAAGAAAATCGGTCCGAATAGAGGCGTAAATTCACCTTGAAAGACTTCTTGATCAACCTGCGCGATAGAGAAGGAATGATAGAATAGAAATGCTGCGTGATCATAAGGACTTGCATGACATGCATATGGCTCCCACTAGTTTCCTAGAATCCATAACCCTCTTTCTGAATCCGGAGAAACAAAGTGACATAATGTCTGGTGGGTCGATATCCCAGACATTGCTAAGAGTGACCTTGGGTTTACCCAACAAGCCACAACTTAGGTCAATCGGTAGGTATCGGTCATACCAATTGTATCATCGATAACCGATATTGAGAATGACCTTGGATTTGTCCAACAAGCCACCTTATGTCTCGGGAGGTATCGGATATACCAATTACATCTTAGACACAACTATCGATCGGTCTATATCAACTTGTTGATGTATGCACTTCATTGGGTATCAACTCTTTGATGCGCATACATCGATGTATGCTACCCAATTTAGCCTCTGTCACGTTGACCTTGAGTTTACTCAACAAACCAACGCCTTCGGTGAAAACCAACCCATTAATCGAAAATCTTATTTTCATGGTTCGAACATATCCGTATAGAGTGAGCTTGAGTTTGCCCAACAACCCAGCCCTATAAGAACTCTGGTTCTTACCATATTAATGGAAGGCGTTAGTTTTCATATTCCGAGGAGGGATTTCGGGTTCTCGACTCCAAGCTGAAGGATAATAGTCACCAGGACTATCTGGAATGATTTAGGTTTCATCAATCACATTGAATCAATCCTTATAATCATCCATCATCCAACCTATGCATGCCTGAGTCGACTTTCATCAAATGCAAGTGGACTTATGCTCTCGCCCACAATAAGTCGACTTGTATGACACAAGTGGACTTATGTCATCTGCCCATGAACAAGTGGACTTACAAGGTACTACAAGTGGATTTATCTTTGAATCTTGAACAAGTGGACTTATTACATCCACAAGTCGACTTATCCAAAAAATCTTGAACAAGTCGACTTATTTCATATACAAGTCGACTTATCCAGGAAATTTTGCTAAAAGCTCTAATCGGCTAATTCCTCAATCAGTACAATTCCAATTCTCAACACCATCATACCTAGGGTAATATCTGTAAGTTGATGTATCAATGAACAATTCATTGAACCATGAAAGCCTTATATGGTCAAACCATATGAAAAGCTTGAAATGAGTCAAAACTCATTAATTTCCAAATAATTTAGGAACACCCTAATTATCATCCTAAGCATCTCTAGCTAGCACATACATTATCAAATTTACTTCAGCACATGCCATAAAAAATATGACTGTCAAAACAAACAAGATAATGCAATATACTACCGAGACGCTAATGTGATCAATTCGGCATTCAAAAATTCTTGGAAAAGCAACTTCAAGCAATTCAGTTTGGCAATCATGATACATCAAGATAACACATTTTTAATCACATTAAAAATGGTTCAAGGCATTGGAACTGAAAAAGCACACTCAATCAAGCCAAGCAAAACAGTCCCAACAATTTTCACCAAAACTGTCCAGTTCTGTACATTGCTTGAAATGATCAATGAAACAATTTCACTAAATCATGAAAAAATTATATAGGTTACTACATGTTCAGAAAATGCTACATGAATTTTTTCAGGATTTTAGGCCATCAAAAACTCAGTCAACCTAAATAACAAATCCGATTCAAAATCTGTGTTCATCAGCACAGCAATTCCCAACAGCATAGAATAAATTCGTGAATAAATATCCAATCACCTTGAAATCCAATTTCCATGCTCACAAACATTCACCAACATCATAGAGACATGTAGGTCAAGGAAAATCAGAAAAAAATTTTTTATAGAATTTATTCTCGATTTTATACTCATGCCTGTTCCAGAATCGTTTCACAAAACAGCATCTGTAAAAACTATGTCAAATCAAATCAATAAATTCTGAAAATTCATAGAAATATTCTCTAACATGTTATGAACATTTCTGGGCAGAAAAATTTCGAAAAATGCATCTCTATACAGAAACGAAATTTGGACAGCAAGCATGCATCAACAGAAAATTCCATTAGGGTTTCGATCTCGCTTAGGTTATAGCTTCATACGGGATACGGGACGCTCGATACCCTTGTAGGAAAATCCCGGAGGTACATCACATGTACCGCAGCGGAAAACAAAATTTTGTTCCCGGACTTTCCGAAACCCAGGATCTTGGTATCCGTATGAAGACATCAACCTAAATAGCCAAAAGAGACTATCTCTAAAGGTAATCCACGCAGAGATCAGAAAATCTAACCGGATCAAACCCCTTTGACCCGGGAATAGCTAGAACAGATTAAAGGCTGCTAGACCCTACCTCTGTCCTGGAGAGCTGAAGGAAACGTTGGAATCTTGTGCCTTGGAGAAGAAGAGAATCGATGATGGCTTGAAGAAGAAGACATGAAAACCCATTTTCAAAGGAAAGCTTAACTCTTAAGCTTCCAAAACCTCCTCTCCCATTAAGCCACCGTCGACCACACCATTTCATAGCCTTCTTTGTCTATCTTTTAACCTTTAAAAGAGAGTTCCATAAGCTTATGCCAAGTGTAAGCTTATTAACCATTCATTTCTTTAAAGTAAACTTTGACTTTTTCAAAGTTTTATCTCTTCCTTCCTCCATCCAACGCACATGTAGCTTTAATTTATATAATTAATTAATTATTTATTTAATTAATTAATGATATAAATAATTGCTAAGGTCGATCCAACTGAATTAGGTCCTACCGCCTCTGGGACCCCGATCAAAAAAATCACCGGAAATCTTTCTTAGCAATATTGATGTCGCGATCTCATCGGGACATATCCCAATCCCATTGGGATCCATTTAATCTAATGCTCTCCATAATTGGAACTCTGTCCATTACTATTTCTGATTCTCAAACACTCTTATCGTGTGACCCTTTAGGCTCCGGTTATGTTGGCCACTTAGATTAACAATTAATGAGCAAGTCATGAGCGGTATCTAGCAACACATCACGACCCCGAATCGACCGGAAAGTAATCGGTTTGATGTATTCATCAAGAACGGATCATGAACCCTTCCATGACAATTACCGTGCAATTCGTCCTTTCACCATCCTATACCCCACTTGGTTATGAGTATGGTAAGAGTGTCAACTCTCACTAGACCGAGTCTAGCCCAAGTGATATCGGTTCACGTCCCGGGACTCATTCTCAGATATGTCAATGAAGACACTCTTCATGACATACATCTTGCCACCTTAGTAATGATCCCGACAAGAGGCCATGGGTATCTCTTACGCTAATCCGAAGTGGTGAATCCTTTATTGGCTACTCAATTATCTTGAATACCTCAAGTGTACCCAAGCACCACCCATGAGTTACCTCGGAAGGCAACAAGGAATGGAGTCAAAGCAGTGATCAAGATTCAAGATATCCTTGAGTACCTCAAGTCTAAGGATACTTGCACCATTCTATGATGAGATTATCAACGACACTTAGATAAGATATCCATGTGATGATCTCATGGCAGGTCATCCAATGAACTTACTACCGCTAGTAAGCATCCACATGTCAATTCTAAATATCTCATATTTACAGTTTCTGAGATCCACTGCTTGATCCAATCAAGGAATATGACATGTGCTAGTCTATCCGGATTAATGATGTCCAGTCTCATTAATCCTATGACTAGGGAGAATTTAGATACTGACATAATTGCACATGATAGGGACCTTAGAAGTATGATCACATCATAATTTCCTTCATGCTATGTCATATATCATGGACTTCATTAATTCGATTAAAGATCAAATCAATTCATAATCAATGTTTATGAATATCAAATTAATGAATAATGCCTTTTCTTTATTTATTCATCCGATCGCATACATTTGTGAATAAAACGCAGCTAAAGGGATTGCCTTTAGGGCACAAATAAACAGTACCGTCCTTGAATAAGTCGACTTATGCAATGTACAAGTCGACTTATCGGTACTTTTCAAGAATAAGTCGACTTATCAGTAGTACAAGTCGACTTGTACTTACAACCCATAGGGTGTAAATGGGTTTCAAAAAGAAAACCGACATGGATGGTAATGTGATTACCTATAAAGCAAGGCTTGTGGCTAAAGGTTTTCGTCAAAGATAAGGAGTTGACTACGACGAGACCTTCAGCCCAGTAGCAATGCTTAAATCCATTAGAATACTCCTAGCCATTGCCAGTCATTATGATTATGAGATATGGCAAAGGGATGTGAAGACAGCTTTCCTAAATGGAAATCTAGCTGAGGATGTGTATATGACACAACCTGAGGGCTTCACCTCTTATGATGGTGAAAAGGTATGTAAGCTTCAAAAATCCATCTATGGATTGAAACAAGCATCCAGGAGTTGGAATATCCGTTTTGATGAGGTAATCAAAGAGTTTGGTTTCTCACAAAATCCGAATGAACACTGTGTGTATAAGAAGGTTAATGGGACTGCAATCGTATTCCTTTTGCTATATGTAGATGACATATTATTACTAGGAAACGATGTCTCTATGCTACATTCAGTCAAGATTTGGTTGTCCAAACAATTTGCCATGAAAGACCTTGGTGAAGCAACTTATATCCTTGGGATAAGGATCTATAGAGATAGATCAAAAAGGTTGCTTGGCCTTTCACAATCAATGTACATAGACAAGATGCTAAAGAGGCTTAGCATGGAGCAATCCAAGAGAGGCTACCTTCCCGTGACTCATGGGATAACACTCTCGAAATCTATGTGTCATAAGACACAAGATGAGAGGATGCGCATGAGTATGATCCCGTATGCATCTGCGGTAGGATCTATCATGTATGCAATGCTATGTACGAGACCCGATGTATCATATGCTCTAAGTGTTACGAGCAGATACCAATCGAATACTGGTGAGGGTCACTGGGTGGCTGTGAAGAATATCCTTAAGTACTTGCGAAGGACTAAGGATGTTTTCTTGATATATGGGATGGAGATCTCCAGTGAGCGATTATCTGAGATGTCGGTTTTCAATCGATAGGATGATTCCAAATCCCAATCAGGTTATGTATTCACACCGAATCATGAGGCGATTAGTTGGAAGAGTTCCAAACAAGAGACGCATCGCCGATTCAACGACCGAGGTAGAGTACATTGCCGCCTGTAGCGTGAAAGGAAGCGGTTTGGATCGAAGTTCATTCTTGAACTTGGTGTGGTTCTAGCAGTTGATGGGCCCATGCGGTTGTATTGTGACAACAATGGGGCTATTCTTGCAGCGAAAGAACCAAGGTCTCATCAACGATCCAAACACGCATACTCAGCAGATATCATCGATCGGGAGATCATTGGACGAGGTGATGTCCAGATCGAGAGAATTCCACCGAAAGCGAATATTGTTGATCCATTGACAAAGCCATTAACACAAAAGAGTTTTGATTCTCATGTACTCGCCTATGGTATTAGATATCAAGGCAATTGGCTTTAGGTCAAGTGGGAGATTGTTAGAGTAGTGCCCTGAAGGCAATCGCCTTTAGCGCATTTTGTACAAATTTGTTATACGGTCTTTATGAATAAATAAAGAAAGACATATTTCATTACGTTGTTGTTCATTATTTATGAACCGATATTGATCAATAAGCAAATTAATGAAGTCCATGATATATGACATAGCATGAAGGAAATTGTGATGTGATCATACTAAAGATTCCTATCATGTGCAATTATGTCAATATCTAAATTATCCTAGTCAAAGGATTCCGAGAATGGACATCGAATCTGGAAAGACTAGCACATCTCAAGCTCCTGATTTGATCAGCGGTGGATCTCGAAATCTGTAAATATGAGATATTTAGGGTTGAGATGTGGATGCTTACTAGAGGTAGTAAGTACATTGGATGACTGCTATGAGATCATCACATGGATGTCCTATTCTAATGTCGGTGATAATCTCATCATAGCAATGGTGCAAGTATCCTTAGACTTGAGGTGCTCAAGGATATCTTGATATCTTGATTACGTGCTTGACTCCATTCCTTGTTGCCTTACAGAGGTCGCTCATAGGGTGGTGATTGGGTACAGCTTGAGGTATTCGAATGTAATTGAGTAGCCAATAGAGGATTCACCACTTCTGTGATAGTAGAAGATGATACCCATTGCCTCTTGTCAGGGTCATTACTTGAAAGTCTCTGGCCGGAGCATATATTTCATGAAGAATGTCTTCATTGATATATAAAGTAATGAGTCCCAGGACAAGAACTGAAATCCCTTGGACTAGATTTGACGTAGTCAGTCTAGTAAGATTTGACACATCGCCCATACTCATAACCAAGTGGGGTATAGCATGGTGAAAGGACGAATTGCACGGTAATTGTCTATGGAAAGGTTCATGATATGGTTCATGATGACTATAGCTTCATTCGTCAAACCAATTACTTTCCGGTCAATTGGGGGTCATGATGTGTTGCTAGATACCGCTCATGACTTGCTCAAATTAAGTGTTAATCTAAGTGGCCAAGATAACCGGGAACCTAATGGGTCACACGCATAAGAGTGTCTCGGAGAATTTGTAAAATAGTTTTGGACAGAGTGCCAATATATGGAGAACAAAAGGACTAAATGGATCCCGATGAGATCGAGATATGTCTCGATGAGATCGCGACATCGATATTGCTGAAAAAGGTTTTCGGCGGTTTTTCCCATACCGGGACCCGGTAGGCCGGTAGGCCGGTAAGACCGACCCTATTGTGACTGGACCACTTCAGCATTTATTTATATATATATATATAATTAATTAATTAAAGAATTAATTAATATATATATATATATGTGTATACGTGGAAAGGAGAAAGGAAGCTTCTCCTTTCATGCTTAGTCATTAATGCATTTAATGACAAAAGACAAAATAATTAAAAAGATGAAGAGATCGTGGCTTATGGAATATGAAGAGAAATGAAAGAGTTTCTTCTCTATTATTGATGATCATCGTTGGCTTTTGAAAGTAGGAGAAAAGTTTTGAAGAAAAGGTGTTTTCCTCTCTTTCTCCATCAACGATCTTCCTCTCTAGTTCTCCAAGCTTCTTCATCTTCTTCATCGTTTTTTAAGCTTTCCAAGGACAAAGGTTGGAGCTAGCACTCTTTACTTTGTTCTAGCTATTCCCGGGTCAAAGGGTTTGTCCCGGTTAGGTTCTACGATCTCTGCGTGGATACCGTTAGAGACGGTCTCCTTTGGCCGTTATGGTTTGAGTCTGTTGTGTAGACACATGGATCCTAGCTTTCGGGAAGGTCCCTCTAGAACTAAGCAATATTGCAAATCAGACACCTCAAAATAGGGGAAGTAAGCAATATAGCAAATCAGACACCTCAAAACAGTCAAACACAATATGAAAAGGAAGGGAACATTGTTGGACCCCGTTTCCAGAGCCCAACATCGGACACGGAAGCATGAAGCTTGAGCATGGAGGAAAGACTTGGAACTTGAAAATTTAGAAGAAAAGTCCTTCAGAAGCAAAGGTGGGCGTCGTCGCGGCGACTGCGATCTCGCTGCGACGAACACAGATGACAAAATACGTCGCGGCGAATGATCTATCATTCGTCGCGGTAGAGCCTGCAAGAATTACGTCGTAATGAGCGATTAATCATTCGTTGCGACGAGCATGCGATTTAAACCTCATCGCAGCGATCAAGTGGGTCTCGCCGCGCCGAACACACCCGACCTCAAATAATGCAAACTTAAACTCTTTCAACTACTCAACCCCGACATTTACTCTACTAGATGCAACCCTAACTTCCCAACAACCATCATTAATTCAAACCCAAAACAAAAATGAACTTATATAAAAACACATGAAATTTCCAAAATCCAAAATCAGATTTCATTAAGAACAAAAGTAAGAGTTTTACAAAGCTTTAATGGCATTTCAATCCATAATACATCAGTTGAGTTCAAGAACAAAATACAAAATACAATTGAACTAATAAAACTTGAAATGCGGCTAAAGCCTTGAATTCCCAAAATCTAACTTGAAAATACAAAAATATGACAATTCGGAGTGATGCCGTAACTCTTGACCTACTCGATCTCTTACTCATCACCTAAATAGAGGGAGGAGAATGGGGGTGAGCTATAAAGCTCGTGGATAATAGATTTATAATAAGGAAACATGCAAAACTATTTTCAAAACTAATTGCCATTGTACATTTTCGAAACCATAGTAATTTCGCATGTAGATATCATCATCTCAAAATTCTTGATTTTCAAACAATTCATGAGCAATTTTAAATCATGTATGCATCAAACGTGTTAACTGATCATAAGCACATAAGCACAGCAGAATGGTTTGGGTAAGTTCAAATTCATGACGCACTACATATTCCCATATAATGGTCCTATGTAGTCGTAAAATTCTTGAGGGAGTCCTTGAGGGAGCTCCATGCCACTAGCGGGCAGGCGGGAGAAGCCTATACTTGGGTCAACGTGCACGTGACAGGTCTTGAGGGACTACCACAAACCCACATAATACATATAGTTCAAAATCTTGTGAACTTGTTGCCCAAAATGGCACATTTTCTTGAAAACTTGCTTTTTATAAACTTGATATCCTTGCAACAATCATTTCCGCAAACATAATTTCATGAACATGTATTCTTTTAAAGAGAAACCCTTTTCAAAGTCTTTTCATCAATCATGAATACAGATCATGTAGCAAACATATAAAATTTCACAATTCACTCAAAAAGCAAATAAGGCAACATTGATGATGCAATTTAAATCATTAAATCTTTCTTGATTTGAAGAAAACAATGAGTTCCTTATTTACTCTA
The DNA here is from genome assembly GCA_029891385.1 of Erythroxylum novogranatense. Classification (NCBI taxonomy): domain Eukaryota; kingdom Viridiplantae; phylum Streptophyta; class Magnoliopsida; order Malpighiales; family Erythroxylaceae; genus Erythroxylum; species Erythroxylum novogranatense. The sequence goes on from CM057233.1 coordinate 60,391,499, forward strand.
TTATAAACATGTACCCACCTTGGGTTCCTTGCTTAGGAATGTCTTTCCTCATGTTACTCTTGCTCCTCTTGCCTCACTTGATTGCCTTGAACAAAAACCAAAATTTCAATCAATTTGGTGTAGAAATTGGAAAGTCATACTTTAACAATTTGAACTATAACTTATGCTGAAAAAAAAATTATATTCTCAACTTCCATCCAAAATTTTAGATTCTTAAAGACTTAATTTCAATTTCATTGCTTCACAAAACATGTATCCCTATGTCTCTAGTTTACAACAAACTAAAAATCACCTCATTTGGACATCTACAGCAAACGTTATGCCCAAAATACCAAAATATATCGGTGTAGGAAAATGGGTCCTCGCCGCGACGAGGATGTTGGCGCGCGCCGAGACGTGCGAGGCCAAAATCCTCCGAAAACTTGTTTTTCTCACATTATTCAACCATATTCCTCCCATCTTTCAAATATAACACATCTAAATCCTAAACCATCTCTTATAATTAATTTCTAAGCTCATTCCAACCCAATATCATTAACAAAACATCAAAATCTATCTTTGATCATTAACCAAACAATAAAACCCTCACATAAACCATTCCTCAACAACTTCCTACCCACATTCAACCTTGGTTTCGCTTCTAACTAACCCTAACTATGCTTCATTCAACAACCAAGAAGGGTTTATGCCTATACTTACTTGTTGATGCTTCAAAATCTTCAAACTCTTTAAGATTTCCCAAAACCCTAGCTTTTCTCTCTTTTCTTCCTCTCTTCCACGACACTCTCTTCTTTCCCTCTTCTTTTTATTTTTCTTCTTCTAATTTCCACTCCTAATAACCATCAAATTTCCATTATACCCTTCAATATAAGCCTTATACCTCTTAACCTTAAATGATCTTCCCATTTTGCCCTTATACATTCTTACTTCTTCAATTTCACTTACATCATACTATACTCTAGCTTAATCTTAATTTCTCCATTTAATACTTCTAATCCCATCAATCTAAACAATAAATCCTCCAACAAAAGTAATAAATCAATCAAAACCTCAAAAATTAATTAAAATCATACTTATTCAATAAGAAAAGAATTTCGGGGCCCAATAATTCTCCCCTTCTTAAAAGAATTTCGTCCTTGAAATTCTTACCTGAGTCATTGAAGAGATGCAGATACCCCTATTTCATAGCTTCCAATGGCTCCCACATGGCCTCTTCCACCGAATGGTTTCTCCACAGGACTTTGACTAGCTGAACCGTCTTGTTTCTAAGGACCTTTTCCTTGGTGTCCAAAATCTCCACTGGAATCTCCTCATAACTCAAATCATCTCTCAAATGAACCTCAGTGGTCTGAATGATATGAGAAGGATCTGATGTATACCTCCTCAGCATGGAGACATGAAAGACATCATGGATCTGAGACAATTCCAGGGGTAATGCTAACCTGTAGGCTAGTGGTCCAATCCTCTCAAGAATTTCATAGGGACCCACATATCTCGGACTCAGCTTGCCCTTCTTGCCAAACCTCGTTACTCCTTTCCAAGGAGACGTCTTAAGAAACACTTTCTCACCGATTTCATACTCCATCTCTTTTCGGTGTGCATCAGTATAGCTCTTCATTCTATCCTGAACTGCCTTAAGTTGTTGCTTAACCAGATTGACTTTATCAACTGTCATCTGAATCAATTCTGGTCCTATCAGTTTCCTCTCTCCTTCTTCATCCCAGCATATCGGAGTTCTACACCTTCTTCCATACAGTGCTTCGTAAGGAGCCATCTGAATGCTCGAATGGTATGAATTATTGTAAGCAAATTCGACTAATGGCAAGTGTTCATCCCAAGCTCCTTTGAAATCTATCACACATGCCCTGATCATTCCCTCAAGTGTCCGAATGGTCCTCTTAGATTGACCATCCGTCTGAGGGTAAAAAGTCGTGCTAAAATTCAGCTTAGTTCCTAAAGCTTCTTCCATGCTTCCCCAGAATCTCGAAGTAAACCGAGGGTCTCTATCGGAAACTATGGAATCTACAATCCCATGTAATCTCACTATCTCATCAATGTACTTCTTTGCTAGCATATGCAAAGAATGAGTCTGTTTAATTGCCAGAAAATGGGTTGACTTCGTCAATCTATCCACAATGACCCATATGGCATCATGCTTCTTACTGTTCTTAGGCAACCCCTTCAAAAAGTTCATAGTCACCCTTTGCCACTTCCACTCAAGAATGGACAATGGCCTTAACTTGCCTGAAGGTGCCTGGTGTTCAGCCTTGACTTGCTGACACACTAGACACTAACTCACATATTCGGCCATATCTTTCTCCATGCCCTTCCACTAGAAATGCTCTCTCAAATTCCTGTACATCCTGGTGCTACCTGGGTGCATGGCATAAGGCGCATTGTGTGCCTCATCCAAAATCTCATCCTTCACCTCCTTGACATCTGGAATACAAAGTCTGTTTCTTACTGTCATGAGCCCATCATCCCTCACTACTACTTCAAAATTCTTGCCATTCTGAATTTCTTCTCGAAGCTTGCTTAATTCTGCATCCAGTGCCTGTAACTCCCTAATGTTCTCCGTGAGTATTGGCCTCACTCTGAAGTTAGCTAGAAGGCAATTTGGTTCCTCCTACTTCAAGCTTATCTTAAGCTTAGCCATCTCTTCCAAAAAAGGAAGATAAATTGTCCGAACATGGGCTATTGAGGATTTCCTACTCAAAGCAGCTACCACTACATTTGCCTTCCCTAGATGGTACTCAATCAGCAAGTCATAATCCTTAAGCAACTCAATCCACCTTCTCTATCTCAAATTTAGTTCTTTCTGGCTTAGGTACTTGAGACTCTTATGATCAGTAAAGATCCTCGTCTGAACCCTATATAGATAATGCCTCCAAATTTTCAAGGCAAAGATCACTACTGCCAATTCCAAATCATGGGTCGGATAATTCAATTCATAAGGCTTCAGTTGTCGTGAAGCATAAGCTATCACCCTATCTCCCTACATCAATACACAACCTAGACCTTTCCTTGAAGCATCACTATACACTATATACCCCTCATCTCCAATAGGCAGAATCAAAACCAGAGCACTTGTTAATCTGTGTTTAAGCTCCTCAAAGCTCTTCTGGCATTCATCACTCCAGATAAACTTCTGATTCTTCCTCAATAACTTAGTCATCAGAGCAGCTATCATGGAGAATCCTTCCACAAACCTCCTGTAATAACCTGTCAAACCCAGAAAACTCCTCACCTCTGTCACTGTCTTGGGTGCATGCCAATTCACCACTACTTCAACTTTCCTCGGATCAACATGTACACCATCTTGCGAAATCACATGTCCAAGGAACGTCACCTCATGAAGCCAAAACTCACACTTGCTCAACTTAGCATAAAGCTCTCTCTCCTTCAGTGTCTGCAATACAATCCTGAGATGCTCCTCATGTTCTTCTTCACTCTTGGAATACACCAGAATGTCATCTATAAACACTATGACAAACTAATCTAGATACTCCTTAAAGACCCTATTCATAAGATCCATAAAAGCAGCTGGAGCATTGGTCAATCCAAATGACATGATCAAAAATTCATAATGCCCATACCGAGTCCTGAAGGTTGTCTTGCTTACATCAGACTCCTTGATTCTAAGCTGATGATAGCCTGACCTGAGATCAATTTTGGAGAAGACCCTTGCTCCCTGCAGCTGGTCAAACAGATCATCTATTCGTGGCAGAGGATACTTGTTCTTAATTATCACCTTGTTGAGTCTCCGATAGTCAATGCACATCCGCCATGTTCCATCTTTTTTCTTGACAACCAAAACCGGCGCTCCCTAAGGTGACGAACTTGGTCTAACATACCCCTACCCTAACAGTTCCTCCAAATGTTCCTTAAGCTCCCTCACCTCAACTGGAGCCATCCTATAAGGCGGTACTGAAATAGGTACGGTTTCGGGAATCAAGTAGATGGCAAACCTGATTTCTCTCACCGGTGGCAAACCTGGTAATTCCTCTAGGAACACATCTGGAAACTCCCTCACAATTGGAAAATCCTCTAACTCCCCTTCACTCACATCGGCATCCACAACATGCGCCAAGAAGGCTCCACACCCCTGGCCCATCATTCTATTAGCTAGCATAACCGAAATAATTCTTAGTGATGGTGTTTTTCTGTCCCCTCTGAAAATCACCTTCTCACCATTGCCCAAATCAAATTCTACCTCTTTCAGGCCACAATCCAGTTTTGCCAGATATTTCTCCATAGAATCCATTCCCAGTATGACATCTAACCCTTTTAGGTCTAGTAAGTCCACTACCAGTCTAGATCCATCAATGAAGAGTTCACAACCCTTATATATTTGACTGATCACCACATTCCTCCCTAAAGGAGTACTAACAATCAAAGAGTTATCCAAAGGCTCTTAATTCACACCATGTAATGCTATGCTTGCAGAAACAAAAGAATGCGTGGAACCAGAATCAATTAAAACATATACTGCTGAATCAAACAATTGAGCCATACCCGTGACAACCTCAGGTGCAGCTGCGGCTTCCTCTCTAGTCATGGCAAACACCCTTGCCTACGCCTGACCCCTTGGCCTTCTTGGAGGAATAGCCTTCCTTGCAGTTCCAGAGCTGCCTACCTCAGTAACTGGCCCGGTTTCCACTGTTTCTACTTGCCTCGGGGCTTGAAACTGTGACCTCTCTTGTCTAGGTACCTGTGGACAATCCCTGATCATATGTCCCTTCTCTCTGCATCGAAAACAGGCTCCAAGTAACTTGAAGCACTCTCCTTGGTGAAGTTTCCCACAATGTTCACATTGGGGGTTTGTGTACCTACTCCTTCCTACTCTTCCAACGCCTCCCACATTAGAGGCTTGCCCTGATACTGCCTTTACCTGTTTGTTCCTGGTAGAGCCACTGCTACCCACTTCACTCTGTGTGTGATAACTCCTTGTGCTCCTCTCAGGCATTGGAGCACTTGTTCCTTTCTTAGAAGACTACTCCCTTTTCTTCCTCTTCCTGCTTACTTCATTTCTTATATTCTCCAGTTTTTTAGCCTAGAGTGCAGCATCAACCAATTGCTGGTAGTCACAGAACTGCGATCTCATCGCGAGCAACACAGACGAGAAAATACGTCGCGGTGAACGACCTATCATTCATCGCGACGAGCCTGTGAGAACTACATCGCGACGTAATCATTCGTCACGACGAACATGCGATTTAAACCTCGTCGCGACGATCAAGTGGGTCTTGCCGCGACGAACACACCCGACCTCAAATAATGCAAACTTAAACTCTTTCAACTACTCAACCCGAGCATTTACTCTACAAGATCCAACCCTAACTTCCCAATAACCATCATTAATTCAAACCCAAAACAAAAATGAACTTATACAAAAACACATGAAATTTCTAAAATCCAAAATCATATTTCATTAAGAACAAAAGTAAGAGTTTTACAAAGCTTTAATGGCATTTCAATCCATAATACATCAGTTGAGTTCAAAAACAAAAATACAAAATACAATTGAACTAATAAAACTTGAAATGCGGCTAAAGCCTTGAATTCCCAAAATCTAACTTGAAAATACAAAAATATGACAATTCGGAGTGATGCCATAACTCTTGACCTACTCGATCTCTTGCTCATCGCCTGAATAAGGGGAGGAGAATGGGGGTAAGCTATAAAACTCGTGGGTAACAGATTTATAATAAGGAAACATGCAAAACTATTTTCAAAACTCATTGCCATTGTACATTTTCGAAACCATAGTAATTTCACATGTAGATATCATCATCTCAAAATGCTTGATTTTCAAACAATTCATGAGCAATTTTAAATCATGTATGCATCAAACGTGTTAACAGATCATAAGCACATAAGCATAGCTGAATGGTTTTGGTAAGTCCAAATTCATGATGCACTACACATTACCATATAATGCTCCTGTGTAGCCGTAAAATTCTTGAGGGAGTCCTTGAGGGATGTTGGGACTCGATCCGGAAACCAAATCCCAACCGAAAAAGCAGAACGGAAAACGGAATCGAATGGAAATGGAAATTTTGCATCGAAATTTCGAATCAGAAAACAAAGCATAAGAATCGAAAGCGAAGCGCATACTCGAAGTAAATACAAATCGAAATCGAATACCAAATCGACAGAAATCAATAGAATCGAATCATAAGGCGGGGATAAACAAAATAATCAATTAAACTGAAACATATCCGACATCCGAGAACAATAATCAAAGAAAACGATCGAATGAACATAATCGCGTTGGAAACCCTAAGACGTTCCAAAATCCGGTATAATTTTTTTTTCCTTTTCTTTTTCTTATAACCATCATATTCAAGCTCATTTGAAACAAATACAAATAATTCCCACATTGAAAATTCATCCATATACAAATCTCAAATTTTTTGTACTCTTATATACACTCATACATATCCAAAATGAGAACTCAAATGCAAGAGTTATAAGAGGGAAATTGGAAATGACCACATGAATAGTAAATGACCAAATGAATAGTAAACAGCCAATTTCTGACCCTCATAACTTTTTACTCCTAACTCCGAATATGACATATCATACCTCGATGGAAAGATTAAAAGACCCTCTACATCCTTCATGAAGGATGGAAAAATCGATTCCCGCTCTAAAGGTACGAAAAATCCGTTCCACGATTTAGCCCAAAATGGCCAAATGAATAGTAATCCGAGAACCAAAATGAATAATGGGCAGCAAACTTCGAACGTTTATACCTGTTTCGTCCTAAGTCGAAAAATGACCCATTTTATACCATTTTAAAGATCTTAACATGTTCTACAATCTTCTAGAAGACCTCTTAATCCAAATCAACCGTTTAAGAGGTCTAAAACCTAAGCGAAATTGTTGTCCATTTTAAAAAAATTGGACAACACCTCCCCTAAAAATGCTCTAGCCAAAATCTTCAATTTAACTCATCCAAACTCCAAACCTGCATAAAAATCACTTCAATCTTCCAAAGTCAATAGCACAACCCAAACTCCAAAGGCAATAACACACTCTTAGGCTTCTATCCATATCTCAAACCACAAAGCAATCTCACTCTTAAGATTCTAATGGTTTTCAAAACATAAAAAAATTCTTACTTACTCTTTCTTTTTGTCCAATTTCACCATACAATCATATACATAAGAAACTTATACAAGATACATTGAAACTTTAAAATCTTTATATTTACAAGGAAATAAACCAATATAAAGCATCAAAGGGCATTTGGCCCGTTTACGTCACAAGCTCAAAGAACACAGTACAAAGTACATCCTTAGGGTCAAAACGTTATCCAAAGCCTTGTTTTCTATCATATGACTTCTAACATAATAAAATGCATCGGAGTTGCCTAAATCCCGATGCGGCTACTCAATTTCTCGTTTATGACCTGCGGAGGAAAAAATGGGGGGGGGGGGGGTGAGCTCGACGGCTCCGTGGGTAATAACTTGATATAAGATAAATAAGCAAAAACCATTTTTCATTCTTTCATTCATACAAAGTCACATTAAGAAAATCATTTTCAATTTTTTTCAAAACTCATCACCGAATACAACAATTCAAACAATTTACAAAGTTAACGAATATCAAACAATAGCACAAAATCACATAACGGATGGTTTGATGTTGGACCCCACACCCCACCCGTAGGTGTTTGCAGGTTATACTGCGGCGTGTGTTTGCGGGTTATACCGTGGCATCAAACACAAATCACACAACAAATTGTTTGAGTAATCCTAACATGACGTACTACACATGTCCGATGTTTATCATGTATAGCCGTGAATGAGGGAGTCCGATTTGAGCTCCTATGCCACTAGCGGGCAAAGTAAGGGTTTATATAGACAAGTGCGCACTTGCTAACGGAGGGGATCACTACAAACCCACATAAGCATGTACTTTCACATCATTCACACATTAACGCCTAACATGGCATTTTTCCAAATTCACATAATCCAATTTTGTTCACTTTCAATCAAATTTCCAAACATTTTCCATACATATGTATACACAAAAGACATCAACTCATCATCAAAGCTAATTCATTTGAAAGTCACAAATCATCGGAATTCATTTAACAAATCATTAAACAAATCATTCCCACATAAATTCATAATCAAAGAATATCACATACAAGTTCAGAACATCACAAAGTATAATTCACACAAACATTCTAAGTCATTAGAAAACGTTAGTTTGCATTTATCATCAAAACTTTAATATGCCTATTGTCTCAAGTATTAAGAAATCGCCCACCTTAATCCCTTTAGCTCTAGGATTGACCAAATTGCCTCTCCTCTACTTCCAATTGCCTTGTTGGACCTTAATCAAAGCATAACAATTCTAATGAACAAGATCAAATGCTGGAAAATTTTAAAGCATGGAAAAACTTGACTTTAACCTTCCATAATCTCACTTATACCTTTCCTATACTTCCAATTTCCTTATTTGTCCTTAATCAAAGCATAAAAGCCTTAATTAACACTAAACATCAAAGCTGGAAAATTTTAAAGAATGCAAAACATGAATTAAAACCTACCTAACTTTGCCTATGCCATTCCTAAACTATAACCATCATAACCTCTCTCAATTTAATCAATATTTTCGAAAATCTCATGCTTTAAAGAGACCCACACCAATCTGATTTTTTTTTTTAAACAACCCCTCTTCTTTTCTTTACTCTTAACAAAACCTCTTAAACTTTCCTTTCTAAGCAAGAAAGGCAAAATTCTAACAAAAACCCATGAATTAACAAAAGATACACATGCTGAAATTTTTAAGAAAAGGGGAAAACATGAAATTAATTCAACATCACCTTACCCATACTTTATCTAACCCATTAACATCAAAACCTATCTAAAAAGTCCATAAATTTCGAAATTCTCTTACCTTAAGGAAACCCACGATTTTTCTCTTTTGCTTTTAGGGAAGGATTAAACTCCTCCTTTCCACTCTCTTCTTCCCTAAATCTCTTAAACTTCTCTTTTCCAACACATGAAAACCTAAGCTTCACTTCTCTTCTTCTTCTTCCTCTTCTTCTTCTTCAACCGAAAGTCTCCTCTCTTTTCTTTCTAAATTTCGAAACTCTTTCTTCTTTCTTGTAGTTTCGATGGTCTTCTAGAACACCTAAGGAATTTGTGTCTTAAACTTTAAAAACCCATGACCCAAACGATGTAGTTTCAACAAAACCTCTTCTTCTTTTCTTCCTTCTTTCTTCTCCCCACGATTCTTCTTCTTTTCTCTTTATCTTTCGTGAATCTTCTGCTGCTTTCCATGATTAAAAACGACAACTATCCTTGAGTTTAAGGCCAGGTCATTAATTGGGAGTAAATGACTTAAATGCCCCTTCATTTAAGTGAAATCCCTAAATACGCCTGCATAACATTTTCAAAATCTGCTAGCTTGCGTCCTGTTTTCAAGCATCTAAACGAAATAATTTGGACAAACTTTCTTCTTGAAAATTGTTCCCCTAGATCATACAAATCCAACACCATCGACCGCCCTCAATTCGGATCAGAAACGAAGAAGTTATAGCCGAAATACTATCGGACCTTCACAAAATCCGAGGCTGAACATTAACATAACTTCAGTCCAGAAATTAACAATCTTAGGGATGAAATTAAATTTTGATCCCTTCACAAGAGTTGTAGCCCTATATCTTAACTTTATTTGCCCTCAAGAATCAACTCAATCGGAGTTGTACAGCTCCCGAATATCGCAAAATACTGAACCACGTTCAGAAAACTATCCAACTTATAACCTATAACCAAATCTCTCACTTTGGTTCAATCAATCTCTTTCCATTTAATCTCTTAAAAATCATAATTCTTCATAAAAATGAACGTAATTGTCTTAGGAATCCAACACTTTGAGAATCAAATCAATCGGATGTCGGACGAAGGAATTATAAGCAAAAGATTACAAAAGGGATCGGATTAAAAAATAAAGTAACGGAACTTCAAAACCGAACTTTTTAAAAATCATATCTCTCGATCCTGAACTCAGAATTTAACAAATTTGGTGTCAATAGAAAGATCAAAGGAAGCTCTACAACTTCCCTGAAGAACTCAAAATCAAATTAGGTCTTGAAAGGGGTCAAAACCTCAATCAAAGATTCTGTCCAAAACAGCTTTTCCTAAACAACTTCCAATTTTTAAACGCTCATAACTCCTAGCCCCGATATCGAAAAATTGCAAACTTTATATCAATGGAAAGATAAAAACATCATCTAAAACTTTCATAAAGACTACTTACTCCAATTCAGACGAAATCCATACGACGAGTGGCCTCGAAGTATAGAATACACAAATCTATACTTAATAACATTTTCAAAACCAAGCATATCTTCATAAATTCATATCTCTCAATCCCGACATCGAAAAATAGCAAACTTTATCTCCACAAAAAGCTCTCGACAGAGGCTACAATGTTCATGTTGATCACTTTCTCGAATTTTGCCTAAATTAAAAAGTCAACTTTTTCCTCAAAAAGTCAAACTTCAAGCGAAATTTGACTGATCATAACTCTCACTCCCGATATCGAAAAATATCAAACTTTATGGCTACAGAAAGCTCTTGACATAAACTACAAATTTTCAGAAGATCATTTTCTCAAATTCTCCCAAAATCAAAAGTCAACTCTCAAGTCAAACATTTTATCTCCAAAAGTCAAACTTTCTAAATTTTTTAAATTTTCACACTTTTTCTTTTTAATTCTTGCTATTTAACTTCATTTCAATCAACTCATCCACTTTCTTCTCATAATCCATATAAGTTCACTCAAATATCAAAGTCCTCAAAATTAAACAATTCTTTTCTCATAAATTCTTTTTTTTTAATTTCATCAAATTTCCTTAAATTTATAATTTTCTCACCAATTTCTTTCTCACTTAAATTCATTTTACTATTTCTAATTTTCATCAAAAGTTCGGGGTCCAACATTTCTCCCCCTCTTAAAAGAATTTCGTCCTCGAAATTCATACGTAGTAAATCATCAAGTAATACATTCTCTTAGCTGATTTCTTTCCAAAAGATCATAGTCACTTTTCTTATCTAATTTCCTCATCATACACATTCTTAACTTACTTCTTATATCAAGTACACCACATTTCACTATATCCACAATTCAATATGCCTTACATATATAGATATAAACTCAAGTTGTGTCATCTTTCAAGTATCCCTTAATTGTATCTTACATATGCATATTCGAAAATAATTCATCCAAATTTAATTTGTCAAATATTTCATGACATACCTTCATATCAGTTAATCCTATCCTTCAAGTATTTCTTAATTCGACTCACACATGTATAACTAAAATCAAATCTTCCCATTTCATTATGAAATTCTCCTCTCAATTTCCCTTAACACTTTCTTCTAATCAGTCATCACTCATCACCTTAAACAATCCACTAGGTTCTTCACATCATGCATGACATACCATTTTCATCTTTATCACTCTCTTACTAATGCAATCCTATTCATTAAAACTCTGAACAAACACTTCCGCCCAAGTATGATCATAATACTGGGCTCTGATACCATAAATGTTGGGACCCGATTCAGAAACCGGATCCCAACCGAAAAAGCAGAACGGAAAAAGGAATCGAATGGAAACGGAAATTTTGCATCGAATTTTCAAATCAGAAAACAAAGCATAAGAATCGAAAGCGAAGCGCATACTCGAAGCAAATGCAAATCGGAATCGAATACCAAATCGACAGAAATCAATATAATCGAATCATAAGGTAGGGATAAACGAAATAATCAATTAAACTGAAACATATCCGACATCCGAGAACAATAATCAAAGAAAACGATCGAATGAACATAATCGTGTTGGAAACCCTAAGACGTTCCAAAATCCGGTATAATTTTTTTTCCTTTTCTTTTTCTTATAACCATCATATTCAAGCTCATTTGAAACAAATACAAATAATTCTCACATTGGAAATTCATCCATATACAAATCTCAAATTTTTCATACTCTTATATACACTCATACATATCCAAAATGAGAACTCAAATGCAAGAGTTATAAGAGGGAAATTGGAAATGACCAAATGAATAGTAAATGACCATATGAATAGTAAACAGCCAATTTCCGACCCTCATAACTTTTTACTCCTAACTCCGAATATGACATATCATACCGATGGAAAGATTAAAGACCTCTACATCCTTCATGAAGGATGGAAAAATCGATTCCCGCTCTAAAGGTACGAAAAATCCATTCCACGATTCAGCCCAAAATGGCCAAATGAATAGTAATCCGAGAACCAAAATGAATAATGGGCAGCAAACTTCAAATGTTTATAACTGTTTCGTCCTAAGTCGAAAAATGACCCATTTTATACCATTTTAAAAATCTTAACATGTTCTACAATCTTCTAGAAGACCTCTTAATCCAAATCAACCGTTTAAGGGGTCTAAAACCTAAGCGAAGTTGTTGTCCATTTTAAAACAATAGGACAGCACCTCCCCTAAAAATGCTTTAGCCAAAATCTTCAATTTAACTCATCCAAACTCCAAACCTGCATAAAAATCACTTCAATCTTCCAAACTCAATAGCACAACCCAAACTCCAAAGGCAGTAACACACTCTTAGGCTTCTATCCATATCTCAAACCACAAAGCAATCTCACTCTTAAGATTCTAATGGTTTTCAAAACATAAAGAAATTCTTACTTACTCTTTCTTTTTGTCCAATTTCACCATACAATCATATACATAAGAAACTTATACAAGATACATTGAAACTTTAAAATCTTCATATTTACAAGGAAATAAACCAATATAAAGCATCAAAGGGCATTTGGCCCGTTTACGTCACAAGCTCAAAGAATACAGTACAAAGTACATCCTTAGGGTCAAAACACTATCCAAAGCCTTGTTTTCTATCATATGACTTCTAACATAACAAAATGCATCGGAGTTGCCTCAATACCGATGGGGCTACTCAATTTCTCGCTTACGACCTGCGGAGTGGAAAATGGGGGGGGCGGGGGTGAGCTCGACGGCTCCGTGGATAATAACTTAATATAAGAGAAATAAGCAAAAACCATTTTTCATTCTTTCATTCATACAAAGTCACATTAAGAAAACCATTTTCAATTTGTTTCAAAACTCATCACCGAATACAACAATTCAAACAATTTACAAAGTTAACGAATATCAAACAATAGCACAAAATCACATAACGGATGGTTTGATGTTGGACCCCACACCCCACCCGTAGGTGTTTGCGAGTTATATTTGCGGCGTGTGTTTCATGGGTTATACCGCAAGCATCCAACACAAATCACACAACAAATGGTTTGAGTGATCCTAACATGACGTACTACACATGTCCGATAAGTGACCATGTATAGCCGTGAATGAGGGAGTCGATTTGAGCTCTATGCCACTACAGGCAAAGGGCAAAGCCTATATAGACAAGTCGCACTTGCTAACGGAGGGATCACTACAAACCCACATAAGCATGTACTTTCACATCATTCACACATTAACGCCTAACATGGCATTTTTCCAAATTCACATAATCCAATTTTGTTCACTTTCAATCAAATTTCCAAACATTTTCCATACATATGTATACACAAAAGACATCAACTCATCGTCAAAGCTAATTCATTTGAATGTCACAAATCATCGGAATTCATTTAACAAATCATTAAAAAAATCATTCCCACATAAATTCATAATCAAAGAATATCACATACAAGTTCAGAACATCACAAAGTATAATTCACACAAACATTCTAAGTCATTAGAAAACGTTAGTTTGCATTTATCATCAAAACTTTAATATGCCTATTGTCTCAAGTATTAAGAAATCGCCCACCTTAATCCCTTTAGCTCTAGGATTGACCAAATTGCCTCTCCTCTACTTCCAATTGCCTTATTGGACCTTAATCAAAGCATAACAATTCTAATGAACAAAAGATCAAATGCTGGAAAATTTTAAAGCATGGAAAAACTTGACTTTAACCTTCCATAATCTCACTTATACCTTTCCTATACTTCCAATTTCCTTATTTGTCCTTAATCAAAGCATAAAAGCCTTAATTAACACTAAACATCAAAGCTGGAAAATTTTACAGAATGCAAAACATGAATTAAAACCTACCTAACTTTGCCTATGCCATTCCTAAACTATAACCATCATAACCTCTCTCAATTTAATCAATATTTTCGAAAATCTCATGCTTTAAAGAGACCCACACCAATCTGATTTTTTTTTTAAACAACCCTTCTTCTTTTCTTTACTCTTAACAAAACCTCTTAAACTTTCCTTTCTAAGCAAGAAAGGCAAAATTCTAACAAAAACCCATGAATTAACAAAAGATACACATGCTGAAATTTTTAAGAAAAGGGGAAAACATGAAATTGATTCAACATCACCTTACCCATACTTTATCTAACCCATTAACATCAAAACCTATCTAAAAACTCCATAAATTTCGAAATTCTCTTACCTTAAGGAAACCCACGATTTTGCTCTTTTGTTTTTAGGGAAGGATTAAACTCCTCCTTTCCACTCTCTTCTTGCCTAAATCTCTTAAACTTCTCTTTTCCAACACATGAAAACCTAAGCTTCACTTCTCTTCTTCTTCTTCCTCTTCTTCTTCTTCAACTGAAAGTCTCCTCTCTTTTCTTTCTAAATTTCGAAACTCTTTCTTCTTTCTTGTAGTTTCGATGGTCTTCTAGAACACCTAAGGAATTTGTGTCTTAAACTTTAAAAACCCATGACCCAAACGTTGTAGTTTCAACAAAACCTCTTCTTCTTTTCTTCCTTCTTTCCTCTCCCCACGATTCTTCTTCTTTTCTCTTTATCTTTCGTGAATCTTCTGCTGCTTTCCATGGTTAAAAACGAAAACTATCCTTGAGTTTAAGGCCAGGTCATTAATTGGGAGTAAATGACTTAAATGCCCCTTCATTTAAGTGAAATCCCTAAATACCCCTGCACAGCATTTTCAAAATCTGTTAGCTTGCGTCCTGTTTTTAAGCATCTAAACGAAATAATTTGGACAAACTTTCTTCTTGAAAATTGTTCCCCTAGATCATACGAATCCAACGCCACCAATCGCCCTCAATTCGGATCAGAAACGAAGAAGTTATAGCCGAAATACTATCAGACCTTCATAAAATCCGAGGCTGAACATTAACATAACTTCAGTCCAGAAATTAACAATCTTAGGGATGAAATTAAGTTTTGATCCCTTCACAAGAGTTGTAGCCCTATATCTTAAATTGATTTTCCCTCAAGAATCAACTCAATCGGAGTTGTACAGCTCCCGAATATCGCAAAATACTGAACCATATTCAGAAAATTATGCAACTTATAACCTATAACCAAATCTCTCACTTTGGTTCAATCAATCTCTTTCCATTTAATCTCTTAAAAATCATAATTCTTCATAAAAATGAACGTAATTGTCTTAAGAATCCAACGCTTTGAGAATCAAATCAATCGGATGTCGGACGAAGGAATTATAAGCAAAAGATTACAAAAGGGATCGGATTAAAAAATAAAGTAACGGAACTTCAAAACCGAACTTTTCAAAAATCATATCTCTTGATCCTGAACTCGGAATTTAACAAATTTGGTGTCAATAGAAAGATCAAAGGAAGCTCTACAACTTCCCTGAAGAACTCAAAATCAAATTAGGTCTTGAAAGGGGTCAAAACCTCAATCAAAAATTCTGTCCAAAACAGCTTTTCCTAAACAACTTCCAATTTTTAAACGCTCATAACTCCTAGCCCCGATATCGAAAAACTGCAAACTTTATATCAATGGAAAGATAAAAACATCATCTAAAACTTTCATGAAGACTACTTACTCCAATTCAGACGAAATCCATACGACGAGTGGCCTCGAAGTATAGAACACACAAATCTATACTTAATAACATTTTCAAAACCAAGCATATCTTCATAAATTCATATCTCTCAATCCCGACATCGAAAAATAGCAAACTTTATGTCCACAAAAAGCTCTCGACAGAGGCTACAATGTTCATGTTGATCACTTTCTCGAATTTTGCCTAAATCAAAAAGTCAACTTTTTCCTCAAAAAGTCAAACTTCAAGCGAACTTTGACTGATCATAACTCTCACTCCCGATATCGAAAAATATCAAACTTTATGGCTACAGAAAGCTCTTGACATAAACTACAAATTTTCAGAAGATCATTTTCTCAAATTCTCCCAAAATTAAAAAGTCAACTCTCAAGTCAAACATTTTATCTCCAAAAGTCAAACTTTCTAAATTCTTTAAATTTTTACACTTTTTCTTTTTAATTCTTGCTATTTAACTTCATTTCAATCAACTCATCCACTTTCTTCTCATAATCCATATAAGTTTACTAAAATATCAAAGTCCTCAAAATTAAACACTTCTTTTCTCATAAATTCTTTTTTTTTAATTTCATCAAATTTCCTTAAATTTATAATTTTCTCACCAATTTCTTTCTCACTTAAATTCATTTTACTATTTCTAATTTTCATCAAAAGTTCGGGGTCCAACAAGGGAGCTCCATGCCACTAGCGGGCAGGCGGGAGAAGCCTATACTTGGGTCAACGTGCACGTGACAGGTCTTGAGGGACTACCACAAACCCACATAACACATATAGTTCACAATCTTGTGAACTTGTTGCCCAAAATGGCAATTTTCTTGAAAACTTGCTTTTCATAAACTTGATATCCTTGCAACAATCATTTCCGCAAACATAATTTCATGAACATGTATTCTTTTAAAGAGAAACCCTTTTCAAAGTCTTTTCATCAATCATCAATACAAATCACGTAGCAAAAATATAACAATTTCACAATTCACTCAAAAAACAAATAAGGCAATATTGATGATGCAATTTAAATCATTAAATCTTTCTTGACTTCAAGAAAACAATGAGTGGCTTATTTACTCTATTATAAACGTGTATCCACCTTGAGTTCCTTGCTTATAAACTTGCTTAAGAATGTCTTTCCTCTTGTTTCTCTTGCTCCTCTTGCCTCACTTGATTTGCTTAAACAAAAGCCAAAATTTCAATTAATTTGGTGTAGAAATCGGAAAGTCATGCTTTAACAATTTGAACTATAATTTATGCAGAAACAAAAATTATATGCTCAACTTCCATCCAAAATTGTAAGTTCTTAAAGACTTAATTTCAATTTAATTTCTTCACAAAACTTCTATCCCTATGTCTTTAGGTTGCAACTAATCAAAAATCACCTAATTTAGACATCTACAACAAAAGTTATGCCTAAAATACCAAAACATATCGGTGCAGGAAAATGGGTCCTCGCCGCGACGTGTGAGGCCAAAATCTTTTGAAAACTTGTTTTTCCCACATTATTCAACCATATTCCTCCCATATTTCAAATATAACACATCTAAACCCTAAACCATCTCTTATACTTCATTTCTAAGCTCATTCCAACCCAATATCATTAACAAAACATCAAAATCTATCTTTGATCATTAACCAAACAATAAAACCCTCACATAAACCATTCCTCAACAACTTCCTACCCACATTCAACCTTGGTTTCACTTCTAAATAACCCTAACTATGCTTCATTCAACAACCAAGAAGGGTTTATGCTTATACTTACTTGCTGATGCTTCAAAATCTTCAAACTCTGCAAGATTTCCAAAAACCCTAGCTTTTCTCTCTTTTCTTCCTCTCTTCCACGACACTCTCTTCTTTCCCTCTTCTTTTTATTTTTCTTCTTCTAATTTCCACTCCTAATAACCATTAAATGTCCATTATACCCTTCAATATAAACCTTATACCTCTTAACCTTAAGTGATCTTCCCATTTTGCCCTTATACATTCTTACTTCTTCAATTTCACTTACACCATACTATACTCTAACTTAATCTTAATTTCTCCATTTAATACTTCTAATCCCATCAATCTAAAAAATAAATCCTCCAACAAAAGTAATAAATCAATCAAAACCTCAAAAATTAATTGAAATCATACTTATTCAGTAAGAAAAGAATTTCGGAGGCCAACAAACATTATACCAACGAATGTTGAACAGAATTTAGTTTCCTTCGTTTGATGGGAAAAACGTTAAGTTGTGGTTGCATCATTGTGAGCAGTTCTTTCAATTATACCAGACTTCAGAGAAAATGAAAGTGAACGTAGCCATTCTGCACATGGATAAACATACACAGGAATGGTATTGTTTATTCATCAAAAATCATAATAAAATAAAGGTGATGGAGTGGGCAAAATTCACAGGGGCTTTTAAACAAAAGTTTGATGCAGAAATTTTTGACGATTCTCTAAGGGATTTTATGTAGTTGAAGCAGAACGGGACAATACGAGAATATTGTGCTCAATTTTATCATCACTCTAATAGGCTTTCTCTTTCAGAGGAATACTTAGTCGGGTTTTTTGTTAAAGGCCTTAAACTGGAGATTGGTGTTTCGGTGAAATTACATGAACCTCACTCTTTTCATCAGGCTTATACGTTAGCTCGAAAACAGGAAGCAATACTGATGTCGATTGAGAACTCTATGTTGAACAGAATCCATTCAACAAGGAACGTGACTAATGGTAATAATTTCTATTTGACCTTAAAAGCACCTCACTTAATAACAATTAATCGCAGTCCGAGCACAGAAGGTATATTACCCACATTGCCTTCAACACTACGATCACCATCGGTGCAATCTTACAAATCTTCAAAACCCATCAGTAGTAGAGATTTTGATGAAAAAAGAGCGAAGGAGCTTTGTTTTTGGTGCAAAGAGAAGTACATGTTGGGCCATAAATGTAAGAAGAGACAGCTACAATTTTACTTAGTTTCTGAAGAAAATGACAGTAGGAAAGTGTCAACCAACCAGGAGGAGGAGGATTTGGAGGAAGAGTTTGTAGGCGAAGACTACCCCATAGCTTTCATGTAAGCAATGTTAGGATTCTTAGGGGAGACAAAATTTAAGCAAATGCGGTTAATGGGGATGCATCAACAACAGCAAATTCACTTACTCATTGATAATGGTAATACACATTATTTTGTGGACATTGCGGTGGCAAAGAAAGGGAAGTGTGACCTCAAAGAAATTAATCTTGTTTCAATTACGGTGGGTGGAGTTTTACAACTGGAATGTCAACAGTGCTACAGGAACTTTGCATGGTCCATGCAAGGCGTGCAATTCAGTATGGATGCTGTAGTATTATCATTAGGAGGTTGTGACGTCATTTTAGGAGTTCAATGGCTAATGGGATTAAATGACATCTTATGCAACTTAAGGAATTGGACAATGACGTTTAGTTAGGAGGGGAGAGTGCTGACCTTGTGGGGAAATCTCAAAGGAAAATTAAGAGTCATTTCAAGCAAAGGGTTCTAGAAGGCTCTATAGTGTTCGTCGAGTGGCTAGTTGCCCATGATACATCTTTCCACTCCATTTGAATATCAACTCTAGCAGGTGTGAATGACAGAGGAGCAAGGAAGTGTGTTTAATACAGTGTTGTCTGATTATGTAGAGATGCTCTAAGAATCATCTCATCTCCCTCCGAATCGCAAGTACAGCCACCATATTGTACTAATGGATGGACTCGATGCAATCAACGTAAGGCCATACCGTTAGTCAGGGACCCAGAAGGATGTAATAGAATAAGAGGTCAAGCAACTCATGAAGCAGGGGTTTATCTGCCACAGTTGTGGTCCATATACGTCACTAGTAGTTCTTGTCAAGAAGAAGGACAACTCATGGAGAATGAGTGTGGACTATTGGGAGCTAAACAGATATACGAGGAAAGACAAATTTTTGATACCTCTCATTGAAGAATTGCTGGATGAAAACTACATGGAGCTAACTAGTTTTCCAAGCTAGATCTGGGTTCGGGTTACCACCAAATAAGAATGCAATCGGAAGATATTCCAAAGACCTTTCAAAACATATGAGGGATATTATGAGTTCTTGATGATGCCCTTCGGGCTGACGAATGCACCATCTACATTTCAATGATTAGTGAACAAAATGTTTAAGCCATTTTTTGTGTCGTTTCATCTTTTTTTTTATAATATACTTATATACAATTCATCATTGACGTTACACGTAGAATACATCTCAGTAGCTCTTCAGACATTATTGGACAACCAATTAGTTCTGTGAGGAAGAAAATGTGTTTTCGAAGCTCGACAAGTGGATTGCTTGGGTTATACCATCTAAGAAGAAGGAGTGGCAACTGATTTGCGAAAGGTAAGAACAATCGAAGAGTGGCTTGTTAGAGTAGTGCCCTAAAGGCAACCCCTTTAGCGCATTTTGTTCATAGTCATGTACAGACTTTATGAATAAATAAAGCAAGGCATATTTCATTTATTTAATGTTCATTTTATTATGAAATGATAGTGATCTTTAATTAAATTAATGAAGTCCTTGATACATGACATAGCATGAAGGAAATTATGATGCGATCATACTACTGAGATTCCTATCATGTGCAATTATGTCAGTATCTAAATTATCCCTAGTCATAGGATTAATGAGACTGGACATCATTAATCTGGATAGACTAGCACATGTCAAACTCCTTGATTGGATCAAGCAGTGGATCTCAGAAAATTGTAAATATTGAGATATTTAGATTTGACATGTGGATGCTTACTAGTGGTAGTAAGTACATTGGATGACCTACTATGAGATCATCACATGGATGTCCTATACAAATGTCAGTGATAATCTCATCATAGCAATGGTGCAAGTATCCTTAGACTTGAGGTACTCAAGGATATCTTGGGTACTGATTCTGTACTTTGACTCCATTCCTTGTTGCCTTTCAGAGGTCGCTCATAGGGTGGTGATTGGAGTGCGACTTAAGGTATTCAAGGTAATTGAGTAGCCAATGAGATTCACCACTTCGTGATAGCATAAGAGATACCCATGGCCTCTTATCGGGATCATTACTTTGAAGTCTCTGGCGCCGGAGCATACATATGTCATGAAGATGGTCTTCATGGACATATAAAGTAATGAGTCCTAGGACGAGAACTGATTACACTTGGACTAGATTTGATCTGATCAGTCTAGTAAGAGTTGACACATTGCCCATACTCAAACCAAGTGGGGTATAGCATGGTGAAAGGACGAATTGCACAATAATTGTCTATGGAAGGGTTCGTGATATGGTTTCATTAGTCAAACCAATTACTTTCCGGTCAATTGGGGGTCATGATGTGTTGCTAGATACCGCTCATGACTTGCTCAGATTAAGTATTAATCTAAGTGGCCAACATAACCGGGAACCTAATGGGTCACACGCATAAGAGTGACTCGGAGAATCTGTAAAATAGTTTCGGACAGAGATCCGATATCTGGAGAGCAATAGGATTAAATGGATCCCGATGAGATTGGGATATGTCCCGATGAGATCGCGACATCGACATTGCTGAAAACCGTTTCCGACGATTTTTCACCGGCGGGACCCGGTAGGCCGGTAGGACCGACCCCAGTTTGACTGGACCACTTCAGCAATTATATATATTAATTAAGTAAGTAAATAATTAATTAATTATATAAATATATGTTGATTTTCGTGGAAGCCATAAGAATGGAGAAGTTAATAAGTTTGAAAAGTCAAACTTAATGATGATTTAGCATTTTAAGGCACTTTTTTATGCCATCTACGTGGATAGCCTTCCACCAAGCTTTTATATGTGTCTTAAGTGTTAAATATACATAGAAGAAGGATTGGAAGGAGGCTTGGTCGTGGGTTTTAGAAGGAAGAACCGAAAGCTTAAAAGTTAAGCTTTGAAAATCTTGTTTTCATCTTCTTCCTTTCATCCTCTCAAGATTGCTTCTACTTCTCCAAGGCTCCACCAAGATCATCTCACTTGCTCTCCAAGGCTAAGGTAAGAGCTAGCACTCTTTTCTTTAGTCTAGCTATTCCCGGTCAAAAGAGTTTGTCCGGTTAGGTTTTCGACCTCTGCGTGGATCTGAGTTAGAGACGGTCTCCTTTGGTCGTTATGGTTTGATTGTTTGTACATACACATGGATCCTGGCTTTTGGGAATGTCCCGGGACTCAAAATTTTAAATTCCGCACCATGGGCATGTGATGCCTACCCCGGGATTTTCCTACAGTGGTATCAGAGCCACTTGTGTTGTATAAACAGTTAAAATGATAACTAGGTCGGAGTTCCTTAGTGAATGAGCTGCTGATGCATGTTATTTGTGTGAATTTCGAATCAGTATAAAGATGCATGTTTTCGAAATTTTCTTGCATAGATCTTCTCATGAGATGTTTCTGAATGTGTCTATGAAAGGAAAAAATTTATCGATGTCGATTGATATAGTTTTGCTAATTTAATTCCCTAAGTTTCGGATGCTGTCTTGTTGAACGTTTCTGAAACAGGTATGCTTGTAAATTCGAGAAGAAATTCTAGAAAAAATTTTTTTCGGATTGGTTTTCACCGACATGTCCCTAAGATGTTTGTTAATGTCTCTGTGGATGCAAAATTGTTTTCAAGGTGATTTACTATTTATTTCCGAATTTCTTGTGTGCTATTGGGAATGTCTGTGTTGGAGAACACAGATTCTGGTTCGACTAGATTGCTGAGGTTCAATGAGTTTTTGTGGGAAATAAATCCTGGAAAAATTCATGGAGCATGTTGGGAACATTTTTTAACCTCTTTAATTTTCTCAGAATTTATTGAAAGTGTTTCAATGATCATTTTGAGCAAAAGGCAGAGCTTGGCAGTTTTGAGAAACATGCTGGGGCTGTTTTGTTTGAAATGATTGCTTGTGTTATTTTCAGTTCCAATGCCTTGAATCATTTTTATAGTGATTAAAAATGTGTTATATTGATGTGGCATGCATCCCAAAATGAGATTCTTGAAATTTGGTTTCTAATAATTTTTGGATGTCGAATAGGTCACTTTAGCGTCTCGTTAGCTTATTCCGTTATCTTGGTTATTTTGGCCGTCACAATTTTGTGACAAGTGCCGAAGTAATCTTGATAACGTGTAGCCTACCTAGAGATACTTAGCATGATTATTTGGTGTCCTTGAATTATGTGGAAATCTAGTGATTAATGGTGGATTAATCGGTTTCAAGTTTTCTCATATAGTATGACTATTTGCAAGCATGATTTGATGAAAATGTTTCATTAGCACATTAATATAAAGGATAATATACTTGGTATATGGTATTGTGAATTGGAAATGCACGGATTGAGAATTAGCCGATTAGATAGCAATTCCAATGCATTAATGAACAAGTCGACTTATATGTTCATAACTCGACTTGTTTGGTGCACTGTAGACTAATAAGTCGACTTCCACAATGGTACAAGTCGACTTGTTCATGCACAGTTACACAAGTCGACTTACACATGCATAAGTCGACTTATACAGAGCCATAAGTCGACTTATACATATACAAGTCGACTTATATCATGCCTAGTGGGATGATGGGTGATTTTCGGTATGAATTCAATGTGATTGATGCGATGCCTAAATCGAACCATATAGTCATGGTGACTATGATCCTTAGATGAGATTAATTAGATGAGACCTAAAATCCCTCAACTTAAAATATGAAAACTAACGCCTTCCATTAATATGGCAAGAACTAGAGTTCTTATAGGGTTGGGTTGTTGAGCTAACCTCAAGCTCACTCTATACGAATATGTTCAAACCATCAAAATAAGATTTTCGGATTAATGGGTCGGTTTTCCTAGAAGCGTTGATTTGTTGAGCTAACCTCAAGGTCAACGTGGACGAGGCGGCGGGTAGTGTACATCAGATGTACAAGCATCAAGTGTTGATAACCCAATGTATGTGCATACATCAACTGTTGATAGCACTGGGCGATAGTTGCATTAGAGATGCAATTGGTATGACCGATACCTACCGATTGACCTAAGGTGACTTGTTGAGCTAACCTCAAGGTCATTCTTAGCAATGTCGGATATCGACCCACTAGGTCATTGTGCCATTTTGTTTCTTGGATTCATGATGAGGGTTATGGATTCTATTGAAACTAGTGGGAGCCATATGCATGTCATTTAAGTCCTTATGAGCATACATTTAATTCTATTCTAACTTTCTCTCTCTCTCTATGTTTAGGTTGGTTGAAGATGTCGACTAGTGTGAATCTTCGCGCTCTAATGGACTCAAACAAATTAACCGGACCAAATTTTCTTGATTGGCTGCGAAATCTGAGAATTGTTCTCGATCGAGGATCTAGGATATATCCTTGATTTTCCGCTTCGGATCCACTTCTCAAGGAGCTTCGATGATGATCGAAGGCATATCGTAAGCATCTAAAAGATGGTGACATAGCCACCGCATTATGCTTGCATCGATGTCACCGAGTGCGCGAAAGACGAGTCTATGGATGCTCACACGATAGTGTTTCATCTTAGAGAGTTGTTTGATGAGCAAGCACGGTCCGAACGGTTCGAGACCTCAAGGTTGCTCTTTACAACGAAGATGACTCTGGTTCATCTGCGAGGCAATATGCATTGAAGATGAATGGCTATATTGAGAGGTTGGCCGTCTTAGGTTTTGTGATGGATTACGAGTTAAGTATAGACTTAATTCTTGTCGGTTTGTCGATAGTTATTCACGGTTTGTGTTGAACTATCGAATAAACCAAATATCCACCTCAATTCCCGATCAATCATCGAGAGGAATGAAAAAATTTCATCAAGCAAGATAGCAAGCGTTCTTATTGGTGGATTCTTCTTCCTCTGGTTCCAAGAAGAGAAACAGAAGAAAAAAGGCTCGAAGCGAAAGGAAGTGCAGCGAAAGGCAAGAAGAAGACCAAAGAGACTGCACCAAAAGGTACCGCTTCCATTGCGGTAAGACCGGTCATTGGAGGCGAATCGCAAAGTTTATCTGGAAGAATCTGAAGCGAAGAAGGCATCGATGCCTCGACTTCTTCGTATGTTTGTCATTGAGGTTATCTTTTTTCGATCATAACATATGGGTATTAGATACGGTTGTGGCTCACATATGAAATGATATCACGAGGCCTCGAGGACGATGAGGCGACTCATAAAGGGAGAAATGGACTGCGTGTTGGCAATGGAGCAAGGTTCTTTGCATTAGCCGTAGGGACTTATGTTTTGACACTCCCAGTGGGCTTGTACTTAACTTGGATGATTGTTATTTTGTACCGTGTTAACAAAGAACATATTATCATTTCTTGTTTAAATAAATTTGGTTTCCATTTGTTTTTGGTAACAATGGTTGTTCTATTAGCTCAAATGGAATGCTCTATGGTATCGTACATTATGCAATGGAATTTACATATTAGATATGTCACATCCAGTTATGAATGTCAATGACGCTAAAAGACATAAAAGAGATAATTTAAAATCAACTTACTTATGGCATTGTCGCTTGGCCATATAAATGAGAGACGATCACTAAGCTCCACAATAGTGGAAGTTTAGGTCATTCGATTATGAATCTTATGACACATGTGAATCTTGTTTATTAGGCAAGATGACTAAGTTACCTTTAAGGAAAGGGTGAACGAGCGATCGGATTATTATACCTAATACATTCAGATGTATGTGGTCCGATGTCCATCCATGCCAGAAGTGGTTGTCGTTACTTCATTACCTTTATCAATGATTATTCTCGATATGGGTACCAGATCGATGAGATACAAATCTGAGCGTTTGAAAAGTTCAAACAATTCAGAAATGAAGTAGAAAACCAATTTGGGAAAAGTATCAAAACATTACGATCCGAACGTGGTGGTGAATACTTAGACCAAGAGTTTTTGGATTATCTCAGAGATAATGGGATTTTATCTCAGTGGACCCCTCCTTACACACCACAGCATAATGGTGTGGCAGAAAGGAGAAATCGAACCTTGTTGGACATGGTTCGATCTATGATGGGCTTTGCACAATTGCCACAATTCGTTTTGGGGGTATGCCCTTGAGACAGCTGTTTACTTGTTAAATAGAGTTCCATCAAAGACAGTTGATGTTACTCCATATGAGATGTGGACTAACAAGAAACCTTATCTTTCTTATTTGAAAGTATGGGGTTGTCCTGCTTATGTGAAGCGGACACAGTCAGATAAGCTTGAAGCAAAATCTGACAAGTGTTTTTTCGTAGGATATCCTAACGAAACAAGGGGATATCAATTCTACCTTGCTGAGGAACAAAAGGTGTTTGTTTCAAGGCATGCTGTCTTTTTAGAGAAAGAGTTTCTTTTAAAAGAGGACAGTGGGAGCAAAATTGAGCTTGAAGAAGTTCAAGATGCTCGGACAGACGCAGATCAACTGCCTGAACCTGAAACTGTAACTCATACAGATGAGGTAATAGTTCAACCTTCTACTACACACGAAATTCATAGGTCAAGTAGGATACGCCTTTGTTCCGAGAGATATGGATTTCGTGAGTGAACAGAATGACGTATTGCTCATAGAGGATGATGAGCCTACCACCTATGAAGAGGTTACGAAGAGTTCGAGTCGAAAAATGGCTTCGTGCCATGAAATCAAATGGATTCCATGTATGAAAACCAAGTATGGACTTTGGTTGATGCACCAAGGATAAAACCTATAGGGTGCAAATGGGTTTTCAAGAAGAAAATCGATATGGATGGTAATGTGATTACCTATAAGCGAGGCTTGTGGCTAAAGGCTTTCGTCAAAGACAAGGAGTTGACTATGACGAGACCTTCATCCAATGCAATGCTTAAATCTATTAGGATACTCCTAGCCATTGCCGCCATTATGATTATGAGATATGGCAAATGGATGTGAAGACGACTTTCTGAATGGAAATCGGCGAGGATGTGTATATGACACAACTGAGGGCTTCATTTTCGCTGATGGCGAAAAGGTATGCAAGCTTCAGAAATCCATTTATGGATTGAAGCAAGCATCCAGGAGTTGGAATATCCATTTTGATGAGACAATCAAAGAGTTTGGTTTCTCACAAAATCCAGATGAACACTGTGTGTACAAGAAGGTTAATGGAACTGCGATCGTATTCCTTGTATTATATGTAGATGACATATTGTTGCTAGGAAACGATGTCTCAATGCTGCAATCAGTAAAAATTTGGTTGGCCAAACAATTTGCCATGAAAGACCTTGGAGAAGCAACTTATATCCTTGGGATAAAGATCTATAGAGATAGATCGAAGAGGTTGCTTGGTCTTTCACGATCAACGACATAGACAAGGTGCTAAAGAGGTTTAGCATGGAGCAATCCAAGAGAGGGTTTCTTCCCATTACTCATGGGATAACACTCTCAAAGTCCATGTGTCCTAAGACACGGGATGAGAGGATGCGTATGAATATGATCCGTATGCGTTTGCGATAGGATCTATTATATACGCAATGCTATATACGAGACCCGATGTATCATATGCTCTAAGTGTTACGAGCGATACCAATCGGATCTGGTGAAGGTCATTTGGGTGGTCACGAGAATATCCTAAAGTACTTGCGAAGAACTAAGGATGTTTTCTTGATATTTGGAGATGGAAATCTCGAAGAGAGCATCATGAGATGCGATTTTCAATCTGATAAGGACGATTCCAGTCCCAATCAGGTTATGTTTTCACACTTAATGGCGGAGCGGTCGGTTGGAAGAGTTCCAAGCAGAGACGGCTCACGATTCAACGACCGAGGCGAGTACATTGTCGCATCGACGCAAAGAAAGGAAGCGGTTTGGATCGAAGTTCATTTCGAACTTGGTATGGTTCCTAGTGTGATGGACCCATCTGATTGTATTGTGACAACAATGGAGCTATTCTTGTGAGTAAAGGAACCAAGGTCTCAACAGCGATCCAAACACGTACTCCGTCGATACCATTTGATTCGGGGGATCATTGCTCGAGGTGATGTCCTGATAGAGAGAATTCCCACAGAGCAGAACATTGCTGATCTGTTGACAAAGCCATTGTCACAGAAGAATTTTGATTCTCATGTACTCGCTTATGGTATTAGATACCAAGGCGATTGGCTTTAGGTCAAGTGGGAGATTGTTAAAGTAGTGCCCTAAAGGCAATCCCCTTTAGCGCATTTTGTTCATAGTCATGTACAGACTTTATGAATAAATAAAGCAAGGCATATTTCATTTATTTGATGTTCATTTTATTATGAAATGATAGTGATCTTTAATCAAATTAATGAAGTCCTTGATACATGACATAGCATGAAGGAAATTATGATGCGATCATACTACTGAGATTCCTATCATGTGCAATTATGTCAAGATATCTAAATTATCCTAGTAATAGGATTAATGAGACCGGACATCATTAATCCGGATAGACTAAGACATGTTAAACTCCTTGATTGGATCAGCGGTGGATCTCGAAAACCGTAAATATTGAGATATTTAGATTTGACATGTGGATGCTTACTAGTGGTAGTAAGTACATTGGATGACCTGCTATGAGATCATCACATGGATGTCCTATACAAATGTCAGTGATAATCTCATCATAGCAATGGTGCAAGTATCCTTAGACTTGAGGTACTCAAGGATATCTTGGTCTTGATTACAGACTTTGACTCCATTCCTTGTTGCCTTTCGAGGTCGCTCATAGGGTGGTGATTGGGTGCGACTTGAGGTATTCAAGGTAATTGAGTAGCCAATACAGATTCACCACTTCGTGATAGCGAAAGAGATACCCATGGCCTCTTATCGGGATCATTACTTTGAAGTCTCTGGCGCCGAGCATACATATGTCATGAAGATGGTCTTCATGGACATATAAAGTAATGAGTCCTAGGGCGAGAACTGATTACACTTGGACTAGATTTGATCGATCGGTCTAGTAAGAGTTGACACATTGCCCATACTCAAACCAAGTGGGGTATAGCATGGTGAAAGGACTAATTGCACAAGAATTGTCTATGGAAGGGTTCGTGATATGGTTTCATTAGTCAAACCAATTACTTTCCGGTCAATTGGGGTCATGATGTGTTCTAGATACCGCTCATGACTTGCTCAGATTAAGTGTTAATCTAAGTGGCCAACATAACCGGAACCTAATGGGTCACACGATATAGAGTGACTCGGAGAATCAGTAAAATAGTTTCGCATGAGATCCGATATCCGGAGAGTAATAGGATTAAATGGATCCCGATGAGATTGGGATATGTCTCGATGAGATCGCGACATCGATATTGCTAAAATCGTTTACGCGATTTTTAGCCAATGGGACCCTGTGAGGTTTAGTAGGACCGACCCCAGTTTGACTGGACCACTTCAGCAATTATATAAATTAATTAATTAAGTAAATAATTAATTAATTATATAAATATATGTTGATTTTCGTGGAAGCCATAAGAATGGAGAAGTTAATAAGTTTGAAAAGTCAAACTTAATGATGATTTAGCATTTTAAGGCACTTTTTTATGCCATCTACGTGGATAGCCTTCCACCAAGCTTTTATATGTGTCTTAAGTGTTAAATATACATAGAAGAAGGATTGGAAGGAGGCTTGGTCGTGGGTTTTAGAAGGAAGAACCGAAAGCTTAAAAGTTAAGCTTTGAAAATCTTGTTTTCATCTTCTTCCTTTCATCCTCTCAAGATTGCTTCTACTTCTCCAAGGC
This sequence comes from Erythroxylum novogranatense, assembly GCA_029891385.1. Taxonomy (NCBI): domain Eukaryota; kingdom Viridiplantae; phylum Streptophyta; class Magnoliopsida; order Malpighiales; family Erythroxylaceae; genus Erythroxylum; species Erythroxylum novogranatense. The sequence continues at coordinate 60,421,089 of CM057233.1, forward strand.
TCCACCAAGATCATCTCACTTGCTCTCCGAGGCTAAGGTAAGAGCTAGCACTCTTTTCTTTAGTCTAGCTATTCCCGGGTCAAAAGAGTTTGTCCTGGTTAGGTTTTCCGACCTCTGCGTGGATACCGTTAGAGACGGTCTCCTTTGGTCATTATGGTTTGATTGTTTGTACATACACATGGATCCTGGCTTTCGGGAATGTCCCGGGACTCAAAATTTTAAATTCCGCACCGTGGGCATGTGATGCCTACCCCGGGATTTTCCTACATGGCTTATACCGAAGTGTGTTAAGGAGCTGCAGGGATTTTTGGAAATTACTGGGTATTATAGGAGGTTCATTGAAGGATACCGAGTGATGGCAAAACTGCTAACAGAATTGCTTATGAAGGAAAAATTATCCTATTGGAATTGGCAATAGGAGGAACAGATGGCTTTTGAGAGATTGAAGAAAGCAATTATGTCAGCCACGGTGTTAGAATTGTTGGACTTCTCCAAACCATTTGTAGTCGAAGTTGATGTAAGTGGACAAGGAATAGATGCGGTATTGCAGTAGGGAGTCCATCCCATCGCCTTCTTAAGTAAGTCATTGGCGATGAGACATCACAGTTTATCTACTGACAAAAAAGAATTTTTGGCAGTAATAAGGCCATCAAGCATTGGCATCACTACCTAAGTCCCAGATCTTTTAACGTCAAAACTATTCATCAAAGATTGAAGTGCAATACCGAAATTGTAAAGAGAATGCCGCAATGAACTCCCTCTTAAGAATCACGAGTGCATAAACGTTAATGCTATCAGTAACATAGATGCCGGGTGAGCTTTTACAAGAAATAAAAAAGAGTTGGCAGGAAGATGGAGTAATTCAGGACTTAATCAAGACATTAGAATCTGATAATACTAAACCCTATGCTTATGAATGGAAGGATGGGTTATTAAGATGGAAGGGACATTTAGTAGTGGGCGCCAACTCGAGAATCTGTCAACAGATTGACTTTAGTCATGACAATGCCATGGGAGGGCATGCATGTTAGAGTAGTGCCTTGAAGGCAATCGCCTTTAGCGCATTTTGTACAAATTTGTGTACAGTCTTTATGAATAAATAAAGAAAGGCATATTTCATTACGTTGCTGTTCATTATTTATGAACTGATATTGATCAATAAGCAAATTAATGAAGTCCATGATATATGACATAGCATGAAGGAAATTGTGATGTGATCATACTACTAAGATTCCTATCATGTGCAATATGTCAGTATCTAAATTATCCCTAGTCATAGGACTACTGAGACTGGACATCGGTAATCTGGAAAGACTAGCACATCTCAAGCTCCTTGATTTGATCAAGCAGTGGATCTCAGAAGCTGTAAATATGAGATATTTAGGGTTGAGATGTGGATGCTTACTAAAGTAAGTACATTGGATGACCTGCTATGAGATCATCACATGGATGTCCTATTCTAATGTCAGTGATAATCTCATCATAGAAATGGTGCAAGTATCCTTAGACTTGAGGTACTCAAGGATATCTTGGATACTGATTCTGTGCTTTGACTCCATTCCTTGTTGCCCTACAGAGGTCGCTCATAAGGTGGTGCTTGGGTACAGCTTGAGGTATTCGAAGGTAATTGAGTAGCCAATAAAGGATTTACCACTTCTGTGATAGCAGAAGATGATACCCATGGCCTCTTGTCAGGGTCATTACTTGGAAATCTCTAGCCGGAGTATATATGTCATGAAGAGTGTCTTCAGTGACATATTAAGTAATGAGTCCCAGGATAAGAACTGAAATCACTTGGACTAGATTTGACGTAGTCAGTCTAGTAAAGAGTTGACACTTTGCCCATACTCATAACCAAGTGGGGTATAGCACGGTGAAAGGACGAATTGCACGGTAATTGTCTGTGGAAAGGTTCGTGATATGGTTCATGATGAATACATGTTCATTCGTCAAACCAATTACTTTCCGGTCAATTGGGGGTCATGATATGTTGCTAGATACCGCTCATGACTTGCTCAGATTAAGTGTTAATCTAAGTGGCCAACATAACCGGGAACCTAATAGGTCACACACATAAGAGTGTCTCGGAGAATTTGTAAAATAGTTTTGGACAGAGTTCCAATATATGGAGAACAATCAGATTAAATAGATCCCAATGAGATCGAGATATGTCCCGATGAGATCGCGACATCGATATTGCTGAAAAAGGTTTTCGGGAGTTTTTCCATACCGGGACCTAGTAGGCCGGTAGGACCGACCCCAGTGTGACTGGACCACTTCAGCATTAATATATATATATATATATATTATTAATTAATATATATATATATATATGTTGCAACGTGTAAGAAGGAGGAGAGGAAGCTTGTCTTTACTTTATATATATATATATATATATATATATATAAAGGCCATACGTGGATGTCTTATCATCTAAGCATTTAATGTCTTTTAAAAGTTAAAAGACAAATGGCATTTGGTGATAAGAAGAGATAATAATCGTGGGTTTATAAAGACAAAAACGATGGATGAAGAAATGAGGGTTTTAGAAAGAGTTTCTAAAACATAAGCTCTCCTCTTCAAAGCTTCATCTCATCTTTCAAGTTCCTCTTCATCGTTGGTTTCCAAGCTCTCCAAGAACAAGGTAAGATCTAGCAGTCTTCAACTTGTTCTAGCTATTCCCAGGTCAAAGGGTTTGCCCTGGTTTGGTTCTCCGATCTCTGCGTGGATACCGTTAGAGACGGTCTCCTTTGGCCGTTATGGTTTGAGTTTATTGTATAGACACATGAATCCTGGCTTTCGGGAAGGTCCCGGAATAAAAATTTTTATTTTTCGCACTATGGGAATGTGATGCGCACACCGGGATTTTCCTACAGTGGTATCAGAGCCACTTGTGTCGTATATAACGAAGAAACCATGACTAGGTCGGAGTTGCCTATTGCTTGTGATGATGATGCATGTTGATTGTGCGAATTTTGAATTCAGTGTAGAAATATTGTTTTCGAATTTTTTTTACCCAGATATGTTCACAAGATGTTGTTGCATATTTCTGTGGAAGCTTGGAATTTATCAATGTCATTTGATATGGTTTTGCTAATTTATTCCCTAATGTTCTGGTTGCTGTCTTTGTGCACATTCAATGAACAGGCACGCTTATAAATTCGAGAATAAATTGTAGAAAATTTTTTTTTCGGATTTGCTTTCACCAACATGTCTCTAAGATGTTTATTAATGTCTATGAGAATGGAAAAAATTTTTCAAGGTGATTTACTATTTATTTGAGAATTTATTGTGTGCTGCTGGGAATAACTATGTTGAGGAACACAGATTCTACATTGGCTTTGTTGCTGAGGTTGGATGAGTTTTTGTTGGAAATAAATCCTAAAAACATTCATGGAGTATTTTGGGAACATGTTGTAACCTCTGTAATGTTCTCAGAATTTATTGAAATTGTTTCAATGAGTTTTTCAAGCAAAAGACAAAGCTTGGCAGTTTTGAGAAAATTGCTGGAGCTGTTTTGTTTGAAATGAAAAATTGTGTATTTCTCAATTCCAATGCCTTGGATCATTTTTAATGTGATTAAAAATGTGTTACATTGATGTTGTATGCTTGCCTAAATGATTTTCTTGAAATCGGGTTTCCAAACAATTTAGGATGTCAAATGTGTCTCATTAGCGTCTCGTTAGTATATTCCCTTATCTTGATTGTTTTGGCCGTCACGAATTTTGTGATAGGTGCCGGAATATTCTTGATAAAGTGTACACTACCTAGAGATACTTAAGGTGATAGTTTGATATTCTCAAATTATTTGGAAATCTAAATGAATAAGAGTGTATTCAGCAATTTCAAGTTTTTCATGTATAGTTTGACTATATATGGTAAGCATGGAACAATGAAAGCGTTTCATTGGTACATCATAATAAAGGATATTACACTTGGTATTGTGAATTGGAACTGCACGGATTGAGAACTTAGCCGATTAGATAGCAATTAAACCTAGATAAGTCGACTAATGAAGATACAAGTCGACTTGTCCATGCACTGTAGACGTATAAGTCGACTTGCACAAATGTACAAGTCGACTTGTTCGTGCACAGCTGCATAAGTCGACTTACAGATGCATAAGTCGACTTACACTTAGGCATAAGTCGACTTATATATACACAAGTCGACTTACAACATACAAAGGTGGGATGATGGATGATTTTAGGTATAGACTCAATATGATTGATCAAATGCCCTAAATCATTCCATATAGTCATAGTGACTATAATCCTACGGCTTGGAGAAGAAGAAGATGAGACCTGAAAACCCTCACACATCATATGAAAACTAACGCCTTCCATTAATATGGGAAGAAACAGAGTTCTTATAGAGTTAGATTGTTGGGTAAACCCAAGCTCACTCTATACGGATATGTTCAAACCATGAAAATAAGTTTTTCAGATTAATGGGTCAGTTTTCACTAGAAGCGTTGATTTGTTGAGTAAACTCAAGGTCAACGTGGACAGAGGCGAAATTAAGTAGTGTACATCAGATGTACGCGCATCAAGAGTTGATAACCCAATGAATGTGCATACATCACGAGTTGATAGCACTAGTCGATAGTTGCATCTATGAAGCAAATGATATGACCGATACCTACCGATAGATCTAAGGTGGCTTGCTGGGTAAACCCAAGGTCATTTTAGTAATGTCGGCTATCTATGATGCAATTGGTATGACCGATACCTACCGATTGACCTAAGGTGGCTTGTTGGGTAAACCCAAGGTCATTTTAGTAATGTCGGATATCGACCCATTAGGACATTTTGTCATAAAGTTTCTTGGATTCGTACTGAGGTTTATGGATTCTTTGAAACTAGTGGGAGCCATCTGCATGTCATGCAAGTCCTTATGATCATGCATGTAAATCTATTCTAACATTCTTTCTCTCTTTTCCCTATAGGTCATTGAAGATGACTTCCAGTGTGAACTTGCGCTCGCTTATGGACTCGAACAAATTAACTAGACCAAATTTTCTCGATTGGCTGAGAAATCTGAGAATTGTTCTAAGGTCTGAGGAACTGGGATATATCCTAGATGTTCCACTTCCTGATCCACCTGCTGCTGATGCTTCTAATGAGGATCAGAAAGCATATCGTAAGCATCTTAAAGACAGTGACATGGCTACCTGCATTATGCTTGCCTCGATGTCACCAGAGCTGCAAAAGCAGCATGAGTCTATGGATGCTCATACTATAGTGTTTCATCTTAGGGAGCTGTTTGATGAGCAAGCTCGGTCTGAAAGGTTCGAGACCTCAAGGCTACTCTTCACTACTAAGATGACTCCAGGTTCATCTGCAGTGCAGTATGCACTGAAGATGAATGGGTATATTGAGTGGTTGGTTGTCTTAGGTTTTGTTATGGATTATGAATTAAGTGTTGACTTAATTCGGTTGGATGTCGATAGTTATTCACGGTTTGTGTTAAACTATCGGATGAACCAAATATCCACGACAATCCACGAGTTGATCAATCTGCTTTCGAGGCAATGAGCAATCTATCAAGAAGGATAGTAAGCAAGTGCTTATGGTGGACTCTTCTTCTGGTTCAAAGAAAAAGAATCTAAAGAAGAAAATGTCTAAGAAACCGAAAGGAAGTGTAGCCAAGAAGAAAACCAAAGAAACTGCTCCAAAAGGAACTTGCTTCTATTGTGGCAAGACTGGCCACTGGGTCTTGCCACAATAGAAGCGGAACTGTAAAGTCTATCTGGAAGAATTGAAGCAGAAGAAGGCATCAGATGCCTCGACTTCTTCAGGTATGTTTGTCATTGAGGTTAATCTTTTTCGACCATAACATATGGGTATTAGATACGGTTGTGGCTCACACATATGCAATGATATCACGAGGCCTCGGGACGATGAACAACTCATGAAGGAGAGATAGACCTGCGTGTAGGAAATGGAGCAAGAGTTCTTTGCATTAGCCGTAGGCACTTATTTCTTATCACTCCCCATCGGGCTTGTAATTAAATTGGATGAATGTTATTTTGTACTGTATTAACAAAGAACATATTATGCATTTCTTGTTTAAATAGAGTGGTTTCCATTTGACTTTTAGTAACAATGATTGTTCTATTAGTTTGAATGGAATGCTTTATGGTACTGGTACATTATGCAATGGAATTTACATATTAGATATGTCACATCTAATTATGAATGTCAATGACACGAAAAGACATAAACGAGATAATTTAAAATCAACTTAATTATGGCATTGTCGCCTTGGCCATATAAATGAGAGACGCATAGCTAAGCTCCATAAGAATGGTAGTTTAGGGTCATTTGATTATGAATCATATGACACATGTGAATCTTGTTTATTAGGCAAGATGACTAAATTACCCTTTAAGGGAAAGGGTGAACGAGCGACTGGAGTATTAGACCTAATACATTCAGATGTATGTGGTCCGATGTCCATCCATGCCAGAAGTGGTTGTCTTTACTTCATCACCTTTATCGATGATTATTCTCGATATGGATACCTGTATCTGATGAGATACAAATCTGAAGCATTTGAAAAGTTTAAACAATTCAGAAATGAAGTAGAAAACCAACTTGGGAAAAGTATCAAGACATTATGATCAGATCCTGGTGGGGAATACTTAGACCAACAGTTTTTGGATTATCTCAGAGATAATGGGATTTTATCTCAGTGGACTCCTCCGTACACGCCACAGCATAATGGTGTGGCAGAAAGGAGAAATCGAACCTTCTTAGACATGGTACGATCAATGATGGGCTTTGCAAAGTTACCTAAATCCTTTTGGGGGTATGCACTCGAGACAGCTGTTTACTTGTTAAATAGAGTTCCATCAAAGACAGTTGATGTTACTCCATATGAGATGTGGACTAACAAAAGACCCTATCTTACTCATTTAAAAGTTTGGGGTTGTCACCTTATGTGAAGCGGACACGATCGATAAACTTGATGCAAAGTCGACAAGTGTTTGTTCGTAGGATATCCTAAAGAAACAATGGGATATCAATTCTACCTTCTTTGAGGAACAAAAGGTGTTTGTTTGAAGCATCTGTCTTTTAGAGAAAGAGTTTCTTTACAAGAAGGCGGTAGAAGCAAGATTGAACTTGAAGAAGTTCAAGATACTCGAACGAGCGCAGATCAATCGCTGAACACAAAGCCGTAACTCATACGAGATGAAGTAACAGCTCAACCTTCTACAACACACGAAGTTAAGTGGTCACGTAGGATACGCTCTGTTCCCGAGAGATATGGATTTCTCGTGAATGAACAGAATGACATATTGCTCATAGAAGATAATGAACCTAGCACCTATGAAGAGGTTCTGAAGAGTTCAGAGTCTGAGAAATGGCTTCAAGCCATGAAGGCTGAAATGGATTCCATGTATGAAAACCAAGTATGGACTTTGGTTGATGCACCCGAAGGAATAAAACCCATAGGGTGCAAATGGGTTTTTCAAAAGAAAACCGACATGGATGGTAATGTAATTACCTATAAAGCAAGGCTTGTGGCTAAAGGTTTTCGTCAAAGACAAGGAGTTGACTACGACGAGACCTTCATCCCAGTAGCAATGCTTAAATCCATTAGGATACTCCTAGTCATTGCCACTCATTATGATTATGAGATATGGCAAATGGATGTGAAGACAGCTTTCTTAAATGGAAATTTAGCTGAGGATGTGTATATGACACAACCTGAGGGCTTCACCTCCTATGATGGCGAAAAGGTATGCAAACTTTAGAAATCCATCTATGGATTGAAACAAGCATCCAGGAGTTGGAATATCCGTTTTGATGAGGTAATCAAAGAGTTTGGTTTCTCACAAAATCCGGATGAACACCGTGTGTATAAAAGGTTAATGGAATTGCAATCGTATTCCTTGTCTGTATGTAGATGACATATTATTGCTAGGAAGCGATGTCTCTATGCTACAATCAATGAAGATTTGGTTGTCAAACAATTTTCCATGAAAGACCTTGGTGAAGCAACTTATATCCTTGGGATAAGAATCTATAGAGATAGATCAAAAGGTTGCTTGGTCTTTCACAATCAACGATACATAGACAAGATGCTAAAGAGGTTTAGCATGGAGCAATCCAAGAGAGGTACCTTCCGTGACTCATGGGATAACACTCTCGAAATCTATGTGTCTAAGACACAAGATGAGAGGATCGCATGAATATTATCCCGTATGCATCTGCGGTAGGATCTATCATGTATGCAATGCTATATACGAGACCCGATGTATCATATGCTCTAAGTGTTACGAGCGGATACCAATCGGATCTGGTGAGGTCCTTTGGGTGGTTGTCGAGAATATCCTCAAGTACTTGCGAAGGACTAAGGATGTTTTCTTGATATATGGAGATGGAGATCTCAAAGTGGCGGGTATCTGAGATGCGGTTTGCAATCGATAAGGATGATTCCAAATCCCAATCAGTTACGTATTCACACTTGAATGGCGGGCGATTAGTTGGAAGAGTTCTAAACAAGAGACATTGCCGATTCAACGATCGAGGCGAGTACATTGCCGCTTGAGCGTGAAAGGCGATTTGGATCGAAGTTCATTCTTGAACTTGGTGTGGTTCCTAGTATGCGCCCCCCCACCACAGATGTACGCATCGAGATGCCCGAGGTCATTCGATACACACCCCATGATAAGAGCACGCTACAATCATTCACTACAATCACTTCCTATGGCATCATAACATTCATTACTCATCAAGCTTTATATACAAATCACAATATTATTTAAAACTTCCTTTTTCCTCATTTCATTCCTCAAAATCAAAGGTCTACATTTTTTTTTACTAGTAGTACAACCAAAAAGCTTAGTACAAAAGTACTACACAAAAGAAGTAGATAATTACAATCTAACTGAGCCACTCTAAAAAGATTCTCAGCTGACCGACCTTTGAGCCATGGCTTCACTTTTCCAAACTCAATCTACACGGTAGTAGAGCCACTCAGAATCTAACGTCGTCTCTCGGTCCTGAAAAAAAATATGTTGCAATTTTGGGTGAGTTTGCGAACTCAATGAGAAACCATCATCGATGGTCCACCCAATTCATGCAATACTCAAGTGATTCACAGATATATAATTATACATTCAGAAGTACCACATGATGGTACTCAAATAGATCACAATCACTTTACATAACATTTAAAGCACAAACTGGCATTCCACATCAATCTCACAATTTTATTAATACATAATCCAACTTACCTTTCAACCCATCAAACACACTTAATAACATGCATATGAAATGTTCATGGGACCCTTTTTCCAATTATTATGTTGTTGAGACCGAGTGCCTGAACTGTCCCGTAAATCACTGAGCCAATGGCTCTATATCACTTTCGAGCTCGAGGCTCGTTTTCACTCATTGAGCTTTAAGCTCTAGCGGTGGCTACTCAGGTCTAACTACCATTATCTGATTATGCATCGTATGAATGGAGTGCATAGACAGACTTTATCACAACATGAGGCACATAGGGCTCAATTTGACAATACCATGTCACAATCAATTCACATATATATATCCCAATTGTCACATCAAACAATTATTTCTCAAATATCAGAAACAAGCAATTCACAGAGTGCATCAATTCACAGCCAATTAACACGTCTATGTCAAATCTCCCATTACATTCCCAACATATACAAACATAATTCCCACCATTATCACCACAATAGTCATATAATAATTGAGCATACCATCTAGGTTACTCACCACTGCTCCCAAAGCTAGTGCCTGGAAGGTCCGGCAACGTCTGTGGGTTGACGTTCCAGTCGCTCCTCTATAACCAAATAACACACATACATCTATCACAATTTGCACAAGTATCTAAGTTTAATAATGCACATGAATGGTAGGAAAGATGTACAATACATGCATGACAATTCCGGGTATCATTCCATCACTTCCTTTGTAAAGCCATTCTCAAAACAAAACTCATGATTTTCTAAATCACACTTTCGGGTCTATGATTCATACTAACATTGGCAAGAGAAGATAGCATAATTTGATCACACTCTCTTATAAAAGAATGTTCCTCTATGCCTTACGATTTTATTGACCCCAAAATCACTCACTTTGACTTAGAAGATTGGGAAATATACCTCAAACATTGATAGACTGTTTAAAAGTACTAAACTCAATTCCATCTAGCATTTGATCATCCTAGAAATTGAATCACAATTGAACTTCTTCATATGATTTGTAGCCCTATATCTTAAATTTATTACAAAGAAAGAATCATCTCATTTGGAATCTTATAGCTTTAGATATAAGCAAAACATTGAACTCTGTTCAGTAAAACTACTCCCATTGACAATGTTCTAATAGACTCTCACACTTGCATTTGATCAATCTCTTCTAATTTAACTCCAATTAAAACAAATTTTTGTGTAGATAAAGGAAAAAGTGTTAGGAATCCATTGCCACAAGAATCGAGTCATTTGGAGCTCTATAGACGGAGTTATGGTCAAAAGAAGCAACCAAGTTTATGATTGATTTCCAGTTGAACCTAGTTTGGCGCGAATTCTATAACGCTTGCTAGAAAACTCATATTCCTTTCGTTTTTGTTCCATTGGAAAGAAAACATCTAGATCTACAACTCTTATTAGAGGCCTTAAAGACAAATGCGGCCCCTAAAATGGTCAAAAAGCACGATTTCTCAAGTTGTCCCGTAACTGTCCGTTAAACGGACACGTATCGAGAAAACAGCCCCATTTCACCCGAGAAGGTCCGTTAAACGGACTCTCATGTCCGTTTAACAGACACACTGCCCCTAGGGTGTTTTCCCACCCGAGACAGTCCGTTAAACGGACTCCCGTGTCCGTTCAACGGACACACGTCCCCCATGCATTCTCTCAAACTCTTTCAAGCTTCCAACACCTATTCTATCATCCAACATACCCATATTCATCTCAAATTCATTTCTTTTAACATCAAACTACTTAAGAACACCAACATCAATTACATTTCATAAATTCCTCACCACTCTCATCTCATTTCATTCAACCAACTCAACTTCCTTTCATTTTTCCTAACTTTCTATCTTTTTCCCCATCCCATACCTTGTTCATAGGTACTCAACACTTCATACTCATAATTCTTCATTGCAAGTTAATAACTACTTCATAAACACTTCAAATTTAACTCAAATGCATTCATATTAACTCATAGCCCCTATTGGTCATAAACACCCAACATAAAACACCAGCACACACATTCATCTACACTTTTGCTGAACTAAATTCATATCCATATTTGGGACTCTTAAAGACAAAATCTCTGATCATCATCTTCATAAGAAATGTAGACAAATGTATCTAGTTTCATCCAAAACAAAAATCAATTTATTTGGACAACTATAAAGGAGGTTATGACTCCAACATTGAAGTATCCTCAAAAGTATTTTGCTGCAAAATTTCCAGATTTTTCCAAATATTCATTCTAACCATCAAACTCATCTTACACCTTCTATACATAGATCATCTTTTCCATTATTTTTCCTCATCATTCTCTACCTACTTTCACTCAATAAACCACTCACAACCAAGCCTTAGTTTTTTTCATTTATCACAAATCAACAACAGGGCATAAAAGAATTTATTCATCCACTCTCTCCTCTCATACATCATTAAACTCTCTAACCTTCTCAATACACTTCCATGAAGTTAAGATTCAACATATACTCTTAAGACACCAGTATGACCAGCTCAAGATAAACACTTACACAAGTATAAATAACTCAATCATCTCATCATGCTAGCTTCAATTTATACTACAACCATAACATAAAACACAATACTTACTTGATTTAGCCACTAAGTCTTCAAATTTTCCAAGAAAATTACCAAGCCCTAATTTTCACCCATCACCATCGACCATCATCATTCAAGAGTGATAGAGCTAGGTTTGTATGGGGAGCAAGAAAAACAAGATGAATGGGCAAAGAAGAGATGAAAACTATGCTCAAATTGAAGGAAAATCCCAACACATGAACAAGAGGAAGAGGAAGCCACGAAGAAGAGAAGAGAATCACCAAAACAAGGCTCCAAATGACTTGTGAAGAGTGGATGTCGTGAGTGGCAAAAAGAGAAGCTAAATTCAATGTATACTTAGGTTAGATTCAATTAATACATGGCTATGCTAATGCCATATGTCAAGCTCCCATAAGTCCTTCTTAATTAATCAATTTCAAGCCCAATTTTTCCATAAATTCCACTTATCAAAAATTCCTATAACCATATGTCCTAAATTCAATACCATAGATAATAAATTCTTCTACCAGTTATCAGTTAGTCTGCCACTCGGCATTTTTCCTAGTCCGGAATTTATCCCTGAAAAATTTCAGAAAAATTTCTAAAATTCTCCAAAATTATAAAATAAATAATGTCACTCTCCAAATAGAATTTCAAAATTGATAACCTACAATTCTCAAAACATTCACTCATAAGTATGACCAAATCTACCGGAAAAGTCAATGTATGCAAGTACAATTATTTCCATGTGCAACAAATTCATTTTTCACAATGTATATATGTCACAAAATGCATGAACATGTAATCACATTTTCTAACCTCTCACAAACCACCCATATTTTCCTATTTTACCCTTCCCGCTGGTGCCGGGATGTTACACTAGCAGTGATGGGCCATACAGTTGTATTGTGACAACAATGGGGCTATTACGCAGGCGAAGGAACCAAGGTCTCATCAACGATCCAAATACATACTCCGCAGATATCACCTGATCAGGGAGATCATTGGTCGAGGTGATGTGCAGATAGAGAGAATTCCCACAGAGCAGAATATTGCTGATCCGTTGACAAAGCCATTATCACAAAAGAGTTTTGATTCTCATGTACTCGTCTATGGTATTAGATATCAAGGCGATTGGCTTTAGGTCAAGTGGGAGATTGTTAGAGTAGTGCCCTGAAGGTAATCGCCTTTAGCGCATTTTGTACAAATTTGTGTACAGTCTTTATGAATAAATAAAGAAAGGCATATTTCATTACGTTGCTGTTCATTATTTATGAACTGATATTGATCAATAAGCAAATTAATGAAGTCCATGATATATGACATAGCATGAAGGAAATTGTGATGTGATCATACTACTGAGATTCCTATCATGTGCAATTATGTCGATATCTAAATTATCCCTAGTCAAAGGACTACTGAGGCTGGACATCGATGTCTGGAAAGACTAGCACATCTCAAGCTCCTTGATTTGATCAGCGGTGGATCTCGGAAGTCGTAAATATGAGATATTTAGGGTTGAGATGTGGATGCTTACTAGAGGTAGTAAGTACATTGGATGACTGCTATGAGATCATCACATGGATGTCCTATTCTAATGTTAGTGATAATCTCATCATAGCAATGGTGCAAGTATCCTTAGACTTGAGGTACTCGAGGATATCTTGAATCTTGATTACGTGCTTTGACTCCATTCCTTGTTGCCTTACAGAGGTCGCTCATAGGGTGGTGCTTGGGTACAGCTTGAGGTATTCGAAGGTAATTGAGTAGCCAATAAAGGATTCACCACTTCTGTGATAGTAGAAGATGATACACATGGCCTCTTGTCAGGGTCATTACTTGGAAATCTCTGGCCGGAGCATATATGTCATGAAGAGTGTCTTCAGTGACATATTAAGTAATGAGTCCTAGGACAAGAACTGAAATCACTTGGACTAGATTTGACGTAGTCAGTCTAGTAAAGGGTTGACACTTTGCCCATACTCATAACCAAGTGAGGTATAGCATGGTGAAAGGACGAATTGCACGGTAATTGTCTATGAAAAGGTTCGTGATATGGTTCATGATGAATACATGTTTATTCGTCAAACCAATTACTTTCCGGTCAATTGGGGGTCATGATGTGTTGCTAGATACCGCTCATGACTTGCTCAGATTAAGTGTTAATCTAAGTGGCCAACATAACCGGGAACCTAATGGGTCACACGCATAAGAGTGTCTCGGAGAATTTGTAAAATAGTTTTGGACAGAGTTCCAATATATGGAGAGCAATCGGATTAAATGGATCCCGATGAGATCGGGATATGTCCCGATAAGATCGCGACATCGATATTACTGAAAAAGGTTTTGGGGTTTTCCATCTAGGGACCCAAAGAGGTAGGTAGGGCCACCACCCAGTGTGGTTGGACCACTTGACATTAATATATATATATATATATATATATATATATATTAATTAATATATATATATATATATATATGTTGCAACGTGTAAGAAGGAGGAGAGGAAGCTTGTCTTTACTTTATATATATATATATATATATAAAGGCCATACGTGGATGGCTTATCATCTAAGCATTTAATGTCTTTTAAAAGTTAAAAGACAAATGGCATTTGGTGATAAGAAGAGATAATAATCGTGGGTTTATAAAGACAAAAACGATGGATGAAGAAATGAGGGTTTTAGAAAGAGTTTCTAAAACATAAGCTCTCTTCTTCAAAGCTTCATCTCATCTTTCAAGTTCCTCTTCATCGTTGGTTTCCAAGCTCTCCAAGAACAAGGTAAGATCTAGCAGTCTTCAACTTGTTCTAGCTATTCTCGGGTCAAAGGGTTTGCCCCGGTTTGGTTCTCTAATCTCTGCGTGGATACCGTTAGAGCCGGTCTCCTTTGGCCGTTATGGTTTGAGTTTATTATATAGACACATGGATCCTGACTTTCGGGAAGGTCCCGGAATAAAAATTTTTGTTTTCCGCACTGTGGGCATGTGATGCGCACACCGGGATTTTCCTACAATGCAGGTGTGTTAGTCACTATAAAGAAGCTATATAAAATGTTTTTATGGAAGGGCATGGTTCGAGACATAAGGGCTTATGTTCAAAATTGTATAAGTTATCAAAGAAATAAACACGATAATGTTGCTTACCCAAGATTGCTGCAACCTCTCAAGATACCAAAAGGAAGCTAGAAAGAGGTGAGTATTAACTTTAAGTAGGGCTTACCTGTTTCGAAGGGGAAATCTACTATATTAGTGGTAGTAGTTTGATTCACCAAATATTCTCACTTTATTCTTGTCAAGCACCCTTATTTCGCCTATGATATAGCTAAATTATTCCTTAGTAATATGTTTAAATTACATGGAATGCTAGAGTCCATTGTTAGTGACAGAGACCCAGTTTTCTTGAGAAAATTTTGGTTGGAGCTTCTTTGGTTGTAGGGGGTTAAGTTGAAATATTCGACCGCCTACTATCCAGAAATGGATGGATAGACGGAGGCAGTAAAAAAAATTGATGAGGCATATTTGCATTGTTTCTATGGAGAAACACCTCAGAAATGGAGAGAATGGATAGCATTGGCGGAATGGTGGTACAATACCACTTACTGAGATGCCATCAACACCACTTTGTTTGA
The DNA here is from genome assembly GCA_029891385.1 of Erythroxylum novogranatense. NCBI lineage: Eukaryota > Viridiplantae > Streptophyta > Magnoliopsida > Malpighiales > Erythroxylaceae > Erythroxylum > Erythroxylum novogranatense. The sequence goes on from CM057233.1 coordinate 60,436,512, forward strand.
AGTTTTGTACAGTTATCCGCCACCACTATATTCTCCTTACACTGCAGGGGATTTGTGTAACATCCCGTTACCGATGTGAGGGCATATCGGTAATTTGGATGAGTGAACAGTGAGTGCATTCAAAATTGATTTGCACATATCGTGATTCTGCATAAGTGATAAATGAGTTAATTGCACATGCATACATAACGACATGCATTCATGATTGTTCCAGCATTTTATTGTTATTATGAGTTGAATAGTAAATTTTGCGAGATTGTGTGATATGAGTTATTGAGAATTAAGTGATAAGTGAAATTGTGAATTTTGAGCTAAAGTGCTAAAGTGTTAGATATGGGTTAATGAGTTTGGAAAATGTGTGTTGAGTGGACATTGAGTCATTGAGAATTGAGAAATAATGTGAAGTGAATATTTAAATTAGTGGATTGTGATTTGAGTGAAAATCTTAAGAGTATTGGATTGTATAGTTGAGTGAGAGTGAGAATGAGTTCTAGAGAAGCGGAAATGTTAAATTGAGTATAGAATCGAGCATTTTACCTTTTTTTGGATTTATGAGAATTTTTCCGGAATTTTTAGAGTTATATGATTGAATAGGAAAATTTGACCTAGAGGCGATATTTTGATTTCGGTCCCAAAAGTGGCGGATATTGGTGTGAAAATTGAGAGTTAAGCATTTAAGAATTTTTGTGATGAGTCAGTGGAATTTAGAGACTGAGACTAAGTGAATTGGAAGACTGTGGTATATAGGTTTAAATAAACCCTATATATATATATATATGTGTTGAGGTTCAAGGTTTGGCATTTTCCCTTTTTCCTCTTCCTTCCGTCGACGATGGTGAGCTTCTTCCCTTTGAGATTTCGTGGATTTCTCTTCCTTGTGGTTGAGAAATTGGTTGTGATAGAGAATGAGTGATGTCTGACTGAGATTTGAGAGTGATTCAGAGAGGGATTGAAGCTTGGAGGCTTTCGACGTTTGCGATTTAGGGTTTTCGATCGATTCTTCGATTCTGGTAAGTTTTATGGTTTTAATGTTGTGCTTATAGTTGTTCATGGCATTTGTGATGTTTAATGAGTTAGTTTGAGTAGTTGAGGGTATTAATGTTGAGTTTAGATAGTATTAATGGCGGAAATTAATTTGGAGAAGACGAAGTTTCGTCTCACGCCGCGACGTCTGGTTCAGGCATACCGCAGCGAGAAAAAGTGAGCTCGCCGCGGCGAGCAGTAGGTGACGCCGCAGCGAGGGGCGAAATTCCGCGCTGCGACGAAGGCGAGGTGACGTCGCAGCGAAGGAATGAAAAATGGTTTTGCGCCGCAGCGAAGAGTGGAATTTGAGATGAGATTGAATTGGTTTTTAGGGTATATCTTTTAGTGTAGACCTCCAATTGAGATGATTTTTGATTCGTTGTGAACTAGAGAAAGAGGTCTACAAGTGTGACAGTAATTGAGAGTTGAATTATTATAGAGAGACCATGAATTATCGATAGTGAATCAAATCTAGTATCAAATGTGACCTAAGTGTTATAATGTGACAATTAGAGTGTGAAGTGAGGACTTCATGAGTAAGATGGACTTAGTGAATAGTGAATTGTGGTGATGAAGTGAGAGTAAGTGGAATTGGTCTAGAGAGCTGGAAATCATGATCATACATCATATAGTTTGAATTGAGACATGTGCATCAGTGAATTCAATTAATTGAGCAAGTAGTGATGAGAACTCATTTGAATTGTTATAGAGGCGCCGTTGGATCGACAGACCACGGACATTGCTGGTACTTCCAGGCAATAGCTCGGAAGTTTCAGGTGAGTAACCTAGTTGGTTCCTCAGCTTTTATGTGATTAAATGTGCTGTGAATGTGTATGAATTAAGTGTTAAAGTGAGTGATATAAATGTGAAGTGAATGAGCTAAATGCGATAGATGTTACTGATTGTGTGAATGTGAATAAGTGCTCTGAGTATGATAAGTGTAGTGAATGAGATGCATGTGAAATGTGTTACGAATGTGAATACTTGTGATAAGTGAATGAAGTGACATATAAATAGAGATGTGAACATTAGTGAATGTGAAATCAGTGTAAAGAGTATGAGTAAGTGTTCTGATTGAGATAGCGAGTGAAGTGATAAACATGTACTAGTGACTGTGTAAGTGTGAGTACATGCTAAGCATGAGCATAAGTGGTAATTAAATAGTTGTGACTGGAGCTTAGTGATCAGAGCTTTAAGCTCGATTATCAGTGAATGGGCTTGAGGTCAAAAGGGAAAATAGTGCATACCCAGAGGGCTCTCCTATCCCTTAAGTGAGTGGGCAGTAGTGCATTCCACGAGGGCTCTCCTACTACGCCAAAAATGTGATCGGTCTGAAAAGTACGGATTGGGACAGTGTAAACGCTCAGTCACAACAACAACATAAAATGAGAAATTGCATACATATGCATCTGACTGTGTAGTGAAATTGTGAATGCGTGTAAATACGTGATAATTGTGAAGTGTATGTCTGAGCCATGTGATAGTGGAAATGTGTAAATTGTGTATAGTGTTATAAAATGTATTATAGTGTGTTGAGATATATATATTGTGTATGTGCATGAGTTGGGTGAACCATCGATGATGGTTTCTCATTGAGTTCGCAAACTCACCCAACATTGCAACTATTTTTCAGGGACTGAAGAGTACCCCGTTGGACCAACGGGAGTATGGCTACCGCTAGCAAGTCAGAGTTCAGTGTCGGGATCAGTTGGCGTCTGCATAAGTGTAGTGCTATTTATTTTTAACGTGTTGTGTTTCCGCAAATTTTTAAAGATTAGTGTTTTTATTCAGTGGCCCAAATTATTACGGATTTCCGCGCATGTGATTGATTTGTGAAAAAGGAAAGTGTTTTCTGAGTTTTAAATTGCAGTGAGTGTTCTAGTATGTCAGCCTCATGGTCACGAGTTCGGATATCACCTTTGATATCGGGTTGGTCACGCGAGTGGATCTTCAATTTTAATATCGAGCCCGAGTACAATCTTACATGGGTTTTCTGAAAATGTGTCAAGTGCATGCATCTAAGTCATGTCACGGCAGACAGTGACAACTGATCCCCAGTCTAGCGTATGAGTCTCATGCATGAGCATGTATCGGTCGTTTAAGCGGTTAGAAATAGTGAGGAAAATGATAATGTGTGAGAATGTGATAAAAGGAAGTTGTGTACATCATGAAATTCAAAAGGAGTATATGGTTTAAGTTGATAAGTGAAGAATTGTGTACCGATATCGGCAGTTATAATTATAGAATGCGATATGAGAATTTATTTGAGTATATCTTAGAATGTGAGATAGAAATAAAGTGATAGTTACGAATCGAGAAAAAAATGGAAATAGAAATATGATAGAAATGGCTAAAGTTCAAGTGTATAGTGTGACAAAATAAAGTGTTCCATGATATAGAGAGTTACAATTGGGATTGACTATTGTGACGAGAGTTACGAATCATGCGATATGTCGTGAATCAATTATGTTAGTGGGAAATCAAGAATGATTATGTACAGTTATGATGTTGATTTGAGTGTGAAAAGTTTGTGAGTATGAGACAATTTGAAAAGATTAAAATGTACATGATTGATAACGATAGATGAAAAAGTGATTAGAGTTCGATGGTTTGCCTAAGTGAATATATGGACTGATTATGGAAGCTCCATGACAAGCGAAAATATTAAGCGTAAGTGTCTTATTTGTGAGATGACCTGAGAAGAAATTAATGATTTAGTGGATAATTGCCGATTCGATTTTTATAGAATGAAAGTGTTTATAAGGATCAATTGGGAAGGAATAGAGATTGTATTCGATCCTCTCGCGAGGACAGTGCATAAAGGAAAGTTGTTGAGTTCAAATTTTATTGTCCTTTGTGAGTGTACCTTTGATAGCGGGATCACCCTTATGGGTGAAATAATTGAGCATAAGTGAATAATATGTGAATATGATGTAAGAGGAAAGTGGGTGGCCTATTAAATAAGTTAGATTAAAATCCTCAATATTTGAAGTTCGAGATGAGTTAGTACAAGGCATGAGAATGTTTGTAGCGATCGATTGAGAAAGAAGTGAGACTATTAATTGATGCGAGTGCCTATTCAGATACGATGTGATGATTATAACAATGCATACAAGATATTAGAGTAAATGAAATTGTTTCAGTGCCCTGCAGAGTCTCATTATAAGCTATGTTATAATCTTGTGAAGCATGGTATGAACTGCTTTCATTGAGAAAAAGTTATGCGTAATCGAAATTGAATTTCTCGAGGCATTAAGAGTGACTGATAGATAGTGATGAGGAATAGTTAATTGACAAAGTCTTTATGAACAGTGTTAATAAGTGATAAAGTTTGCTTGATTCATTAATTTGAATTGAAAGTGATTATTGAAGAGATAAGTTTTGAAATGAATTGAAAGTTAATTTTGGAGTCCTAATCCTAGCGATAACTCAAGTGTAAGAAATAGAGTATGTTACTGAGAAAGTGTATATTTTGTCGATGAGATGACTCTGATTGTGTAAGAGAATTTCTGAATATTAATAAAATGTTAATTGCGAATATGAGAAGAATATAGAGTTGTGTATATTTTGTGTAATTGTGTTCTGAAGAGACAAAAGTGATTTGATAAATGTGTTATCAACCCAGATTGTAATGATGGAAATAAATTAGATTATGTGGAGAAATTAGGGTCAAGGAACATGTGTCAGAATGTGTTATGAAGAAACGAGAAAGTGATGAGAACATTGTTCCTCATTGGAGACAATCGATCTTTAGAGAGTTATACAAATTGATTTTGGGTATAAGAATTTATAGTACGACTGTAGAGTAAAGTGTCTCAATTGTAATTCAATTGGAAAGTGACTATGAGCATCGATGATCGAGTAATGCATTTAAAAGTGAAGAAGATAAACTGGCATAGTGAGGAAACTAGAAATCATGCAAGTTTTATAGAAGTAAATCTTAATCTGATCGAATGAATAGTGAATGAGTTAGTGTTCGAGTATAGTCTATTGGGAAATTTAATGATGATAGAGGTATTGGTAAAATCTGAAATTTCCAGGAATATATGTAGTCGAGATTTTGAGTTATTGAGACCTCTCTAAGTGCTGGATCCATCCAGAAATTGTCAAAGATTTTCTGGCTTTAGTTTTGACTAAATGTTTGAGGAAAGTGTGTGAATGGTATAACGATAATTGTGAAAGAGAAATTGGTGACGTTGCGATACTTAGCGAAATGTCGATATATAAGTGAAGAGGCAAATTGTTGAATTAGTGCAACGCGATTTAATGTATCTAGGGACAAGTATAACATCGTGGATTGTATTGATATTGATTATTCAAATTTGTTGTCTTGAGTGTTCTTTGTGAGAGTTTAGGGACTCTAAATTATGCGAAATGATATAGCGAAGCGAAGCAATGATGATCGAGAAATGGTGGGAATTGAATGAGTTGAAAGCGATTAAGAGAGTGAGTAATGCATGAAGTTAAGACGGTGATACAATTAAGCGGGTTGAGCGAAATTCCATAGCAAAATTTAGTGATAAGATTATTAAGCATAAGTGTGTTGTGGTTGAGTATAAACAGTTGAGCTAGAAAAGGGTCAAAAGTATTATGAGCTATTGGAATTTCAAATCGATAAGTATATAAAGGATTGGCAAAGACCAAATTAAAGGTGTGTGAAACTTGTGAACCTTGTCGAGGAATTGAAACCGATTCTTATTCTTTGAGAAGAGTGATATGTATAGTCCGATTAAGAAATTTGGGTAATTACCCACTAAAGAGACTGTTAGAGAAAGTGCAAAGAACGATCGAGCTGATATTGTCGTATGAGTGTATCGAAAGAGAAATTGATGGTCTAGAATGAAAAGTCATATGATCATATATGAGAGTGACCAACGACCTTGGTGTTGGAGATAAATGTGACACTGATATGGGTGGAATTTATAGGGACATGAGATTAATGTAGAGCCTAGATTGAGCGGTGAGTCTGTAATTGTGTTATGAGAGTAGTGTAGTGTGTTAGTGAGAAATTGAAGTCGAAGAGAAATGTGAAATCCTAGAAAAAGGGGAAATAATTTGAGTGAATTGAGGTTATTGGAATCTTGTGATCAGTGTTTTAACACTAAAGAGATATAATCTGTTAAGCGATAAATGAAATATTTCCGAATGTATCATTTCAGCATAGATGCACTTAGATGAAAATAAGTGTATAAATTAGAGAAATTAAAGTTGTTATAAGTGACCTCCATATGACTGTGATGTGAAGTGAACTATAGATTGGTAATTCTGTAAAAGAGGTCTCGGATCCAAATGGTGACATGCTAGGATCCGATATATGTGTTATTGACATTGCAAGTGACGAATTGCGCATAATTCTAAATGAGATTGTAAGACAGTGTTGAGTATGAAAGAGGTAAATGATTGAGTGATCGTATATATATTTTAGTGCATTGGCAGAAATTGCTTGAGTAGCGACTTAAGTGAGAATTTGGAAATAAATGAGTGAAAAGACTCCCCTGCCTTTCTGATCAATTGTGTATGAAATTTCGAGGACGAAATTTTAATTAGGAGGGGAGAATTGTAACATCCCGTTACCGATGTGAGGGCATATCGGTAATTTGGATGAGTGAACAGTGAGTGCATTCAAAATTGATTTGCACATATCGTGATTCTGCATAAGTGATAAATGAGTTAATTGCACATGCATACATAACGACATGCATTCATGATTGTTCCAGCATTTTATTGTTATTATGAGTTGAATAGTAAATTTTGCGAGATTGTGTGATATGAGTTATTGAGAATTAAGTGATAAGTGAAATTGTGAATTTTGAGCTAAAGTGCTAAAGTGTTAGATATGGGTTAATGAGTTTGGAAAATGTGTGTTGAGTGGACATTGAGTCATTGAGAATTGAGAAATAATGTGAAGTGAATATTTAAATTAGTGGATTGTGATTTGGTGAAAATCTTAAGAGTATTGGATTGTATAGTTGGTGAGAGTGAGAATGAGTTCTAGAAAGCGGAAATGTTAAATTGAGTATAGAATCGAGCGTTTTACCTTTTTTGGATTTATGAGAATTTTCCGAATTTTAGAGTTATATGATTGGATAGGAAAATTTGACCTAGAGACCGATATTTTGATTTCGGTCCCAAAAGTGGCGGATATTGGTGTGAAAATTGAGAGTTAAGCGTTTAAGAATTTTTGTGATGAGTCGATGGAATTTAGAGACCGAGACTAAGTGAATTGGAAGGCTGTGGTATATAGGTTTAAATAAACCTATATATATATATATATGTGTTGAGGTTCAGGTTTGGCATTTTCCTTTTTCCTCTTCCTTCCGTCGACGATGGTGAGCTTCTTCCTTTGAGATTTCGTGGATTTCTCTTCCTTGTGGTTGAGAAATTGGTTGTGATAGAGAATGAGTGATGTCGATTGAGATTTGAGAGTGATTGAGAGAGGATTGAAGCTTGGAGGCTTTCGACGTTTGCGATTTAGGGTTTTCGATCGATTCTTGATTCGGTAAGTTTTATGGTTTTAATGTTGTGCTTATAGTTGTTCATGGCATTTGTGATGTTTAATGAGTTAGTTTGAGTAGTTGAGGGTATTAATGTTGAGTTTAGATAGTATTAATGGCGGAAATTAATTTGGAGAAGACGAAGTTTAAATCTCACGCCGCGACGTCTGGTTCGAGCATACCTTGTGAGAAAAAAGTGAGCTCGCTGCATAGCGATGGGTGACGCCCTTGTGAGGGGCGAAATTCTCTACTATGACGAGGGCGAGGTGACGTCAATGAAGGAATGAAAAATGGTTTTTGTGCCGGCCGATATTGTGAGGTCGCAAATAAGAGTGGAATTGAGATGAGATTGAATTGGTTTTAGGGTATATCTTTTAGTGTAGACCTCCAATTGAGATGATTTTGATTCGTTGTGAACTAGAAAGAGGTCTACAAGTGTGACAAGAATTGAGAGTTGAATTATTATAGAGACCATGAATTATCGATAGTGAATCAAATCTAGTATCGAATGTGACCTAAGTGTTATAATGTGACAATTAGAGTGTGAAGTGAGGACTTCATGAGTAAGATGGACTTAGTGAATAGTGAATTGTGGTGATGAAGTGAGAGTAAGTGGAATTGGTCTAGAGAGCTGGAAATCATGATCATACATCATATAGTTTGAATTGAGACATGTGCATCGGTGAATTCAATTAATTGAGCAAGTAGTGATGAGAACTCATTTGAATTGTTATAGAGCGCCGTTGGATCGACGGACCACGGACATTCTTTGGTACTTCGAGCAATAGCTCGGAAGTTTCGGTGAGTAACCTAGTTGGTTCCTCGGCTTTTATGTGATTAAATGTCTTTGTGAATGTGTATGAATTAAGTGTTAAAGTGAGTGATATAAATGTGAAGTGAATGAGCTAAATCGATAGATATTCTTGATTGTGTGAATGTGAATAAGTGCTCGAGTATGATAAGTGTAGTGAATGAGATGCATGTGAAATGTGTTACGAATGTGAATACTTGTGATAAGTGAATGAAGTGACATATAAATAGAGATGTGAACATTAGTGAATGTGAAATCGATGTAAAGAGTATGAGTAAGTGTTACGATTGAGATAGCGAGTGAAGTGATAAACATGTACTAGTATTTGTGTAAGTGTGAGTACATGCTAAGCATGAGCATAAGTGGTAATTAAATAGTTGTGATTGGAGCTTAGTGATCGAGCTTTAAGCTCGATTATCGATGAATGGGCTGAGGTCAAAAGGAAAATAGTGCATACCAGGAGGGCTCTCCTATCCCTTAAGTGAGTGGGCGATAGTGCATTCCACGAGGGCTCTCCTACTACGCCAAAAATGTGATCGGTCTGAAAAGTACGGATTGGGACGATGTAAGCGCTCGATCACAACAACAACATAAAATGAGAAATTGCATACATATGCATCATTTGTATCGTAGTGAAATTGTGAATGCGTGTAAATACGTGATAATTGTGAAGTGTATGTCTGAGCCATGTGATAGTGGAAATGTGTAAATTGTGTATAGTGTTATAAAATGTATTATAGTGTGTTGAGATATATATATTGTGTATGTGCATGAGTTGGGTGAACCATCGATGATGGTTTCTCATTGAGTTCGCAAACTCACCCAACATTGCAACTATTTTTCAGGGACTGAAGAGTACCCCGTTGGACCAACGGGAGTATGGCTACCGCTAGCAAGTCAGAGTTCAGTGTCGGGATCAGTTGGCGTCTGCATAAGTGTAGTGCTATTTATTTTTAATGTGTTGTGTTTCCGCAAATTTTTAAAGATTAGTGTTTTTATTCAGTGGCCCAAATTATTACGGATTTCCGCGCATGTGATTGATTTGTGAAAAAGGAAAGTGTTTTCTGAGTTTTAAATTGCAGTGAGTGTTCTAGTATGCCGCCCTCGCGGGTCACGAGTTCGGATATCACCTTTGATATCGGGTTCGGGTCACGCGGGAGTGGGATGCTACAATTTGAATACCTTAGAAGTTGATCGGGTTTTACAAAACAGAGAGGCTATGCTTAATGTCACAAATTTTCATTTACAAAGGGCCCAAAATTGTATGAAGTAGTATGAGGATTCTGAGCATTCAGAGAAAGAATTCAGGGTGGGAGACATGGTGTCAGTAAAATTACAACCGTACAAGCAATTTTCATTACAAAGGAGGAGAAATCAGAAGCTATCTCCACTGCATTACGAGCCATATAGGGTAATTCAACGTATTGGAGAGGTGGCTTATAAGTTAGACCTTTCAATCGAGGCAGTAACACACCCAGTGTTTCATGTATCGCAACTTTAGAAGGCACATGAGGGGTAAGACCGCACTTCTTCATCGCTAGTAGAGTTTCTTACGCCTACAAAACGAGTTCCAATAGCAATATTGGACAGGTGGATTACCAAAAGGAACAATCGAATTGTTACACAATGGTTGATTTAATGGTCAAATGGGGAGAACACTAGTGCGACATGGGAGTATGTTTTCAACCTCCAAAAGCAGTTTCCAGAAGTCAATTTGATAGACAAAGACATTGAGGGGAAGGGAATTGTTGCAGAGATTGTCGAAGATGAAGAAGCGTGAGCAAGAACGCAGAGTGTCCCGAATATTAACTAGTATTATATGTAGCGTTTAGAATAAGACCGTAGGGTGATGTCTATACTCGAGTATAGTGGATAACTCACGAATTTATTAAAGCGTGTCCCAAAACATAGTATATGACATGTTTTGTTTCAATGAATGAAATCCTTGTCTCTCTATAACCTTCTTTCTCTCACTCTCTCTATAACAAATTTCTATTATTCGAACGACCTCGTCTATGATTGTGGTTGTGTGGCAGATTAATTTTACCAACATAATGGTTTCTTTCTCTTGTGGGTTCATAAGGATTTCATATTTTAGCGCAACTTGTGCGAGGGATTTTGATTTGAGCGAGAAAGAATGGAGATTTCAAAGAAGAAAATAATTAGAGAGTTGGTACAAGAAGAAAAAAGGAACAAGTTTCAATAATATCCATATATTGACTAACTAGTTGGACCAATGTGTTAAAAAAATCGGCCATTATATTAGGCCAGCTTTAATACATAAAGATTATTGAATAAAATCAAGTCAGATAACTAAACAGTTCAGACAATTCCGGTTGAACCAATCAGTCTATACAGCATTAAACCATAGTTTTAGTATAATCATTTTCATAAAATAAATGGTAGTACTTGTCACGTTTATTAACTGCAATTAATAAGGACTGGTATAAGTTATTTATCGGAATAGTATTATTAATTTATGCTCTTTTATACATTATCATTTTTGTTATACACATTTTAAAAAGAGATTGGTTTGCAAACATGAATATGTATTTCCACATGTCACTTAAAATATGTATTTCAAAGTTTGATTAGACTTAAATTATACTGCTCGAATAGACCAGGCGAAGCTGATAATAGCTCTAAAAAGTAAAAACAGAAAACTTGCCGATATCTGTGTGCAACGTTTGTTATAGGTTACGGGAAGAGTTACAAAGTTAGGATCAGCTTTGAAACCGTAGCGAAGAAGAGTGTATGCTGCATGTTCTAACCATAGCATTTGGTTAAAATACAATCAATTCCAACCAAAATCATTGAATTCATACGGACTTCTTCCCATTCCTAACTATGAAGATGCACGAGATATGCCCCTTCAGTGCTCAGCTCACTGAATACAGGACAATGTCCACACCTACCTTGTTTTGTTTTAATACCATGTAATAATAATACAAATATAGAAAGAAAGACAAAATATCAGTCGTTTCACTTTCCAATATAAACGAAAACCATGTCTTTTCATAACTCGAACACGCTACCAAAAGAAAAAAGGGTCTAACTTGATGATGATGTTATACACAAACACTGCAACTGGATCCCCCTGATCTAAGATCACTAAATAACGCCTCATGTAGAGCCTAACTCTGATACATATCTTATTCACGTAAAGAAAGAAAAGGTAAGAAAAGCTTATTGAGCCAGTCTACCTGCTGTTCCAAGTCTTCTGAATCAAATAAGAGAGCCTTATTCAGCCTCGAACAATGCGTCAGAATCAGAATCAGAAGTCTGTTGCATTCTTAAACTAGGTAGACTTTCCTTCAGGTGCATTTCACAGCCATTATACATCAAATACAGAATAAGATGAGTGTCCAAAATCGATAACAAAGGTTCGGATTTCCATGGGGGCTAACTCAACCACGAGTTTAACCGGATCCACAGGTCCACCCCTCTGCGATGGTGGCGGCGCTGCTTCTTTCAACGAGCCTTCTGTCTGCCAGACAAGTCTTTTCTTCTCCATTTCTGTTCTTTCTTGGTTGGCAGATAAGCTCATTTCTGTCACTTTTCCGATCTTAATTGCAAGAAAAAGAAAAGCAGAAAGAAATAACAGAGGTAAGCAGAATTTTACAAGAGGAAAGCTAACCGCTTATAGAGAATGATTCCTGAGTTGTCATTAAACCGTTACTTTTACCTTCTTCCCAGGGAACAACTTTCTAAGTTCCACACTTGTTATCGCGGAAAGATCCTTATCCTCTCCAATCTTAGCATAATTCCATGAACCCCAAAAGGTAAAATAACAATTAGGATTTAGTAAACATGATTGGAAAATAGAACAATTAACAACTGAATGCGTGCAACAAATTTGAAAAAAAGTAGTTAGAGAATCAGAATCCTTAAATTCATACAACTAGGTGACAGACATATGTCTACATACAGAGAGACAGAGCTTTAATGAATGGACTGCAGGTGTCTTCTGTATGTGAGGCTTGTCTGTTTGTTAATCAGTATTACTAATCGGTTATGGTAATAAAAGCAAAATGTTCCAATGAAAATACTATGAGAAAAATCATTAGTATTTGTATTCATTTCTAAGTTGCAGACACCAATATGACACTAGTACCACTTCCATGGCCAGGGTAAGAGAGGAACTTCAACCTCGTATAGATGTGCTAAACGAAGAAGGACCTTTCCATCATCAAGTTCCTGCATATTCAGGGGAGAAAGTATTCATACTTTGGAAGAAGGAAACAACTTCAAAAGACAAGGTGCTGTGCCATCTGAAATTGTTACAATCTTATATCTATCCCACCGAAAAGCACAAGAGAGAAGAGCAGACTGATGACTTTCAACATACAAAGTTCCAAGTACCTGGTAAGTTATAACTGCAACATTATCTGGTAAGACATATGAGAATTCGATGCCTGAGAAATTAGTTATATGAGAGTTCATCCAGTCATCTCCATTCTGCAAAAGGAATCCATTCAGATTATCAAGAAGTATATCATCCTCATTCTGTTAATTCTACAATCTTACCATTTCAGAAAAAGCTAGTAGCAAGGGTGAATATATCTCCTGGCCAAATGAGCGGCGCCATTTGGCTCCTTCTCCTAGAGGGTCAATTCTGAAGTAATATTTTCCTTGGATCTGCAACCAAAACATCCAAGTTAAAGGTAGGAAATCCAGGCTTTTGTGCTTGTATTTCGAGACTTCACAATGACCACAAGTACTGTTTGTACATATGAGAATCAAAGAAATTATAACTCAAATCATGCCAGGAAGATTCTGAGCTATACAAGGTTAATATAGTAGACAAGGAATGTAATTTAACTAAAACAAGTGATGCTCTCAGATGTAATGCTATAAAAAATTAACATATTACGCCAATTCTGGTTTTCAAGAGGGAATAAGGTTACCGTCAGTCCCGTGCAATTATCAAGAACACAAACTGTTTCATTTAGAGCCTCTCCTACACCCCTGGAATCGTCGAGTAGCAGTCTCCTGCATGCAAAAGGAGTCCATGAATGCACATTGGCTTACAAGGATACTTAACACAGCCATAAAGGCATAAAACTATGTGGCAATGTTTCAACAGCAGCTTTTTTTCAACTCCATCATCAACCCATCCACAATATATGTGTTTTTTTTCAGCAATGTCATCAACCATACACAAACAAGGAAATTTTAACCGTTGTCATCCCAATTCCTTAGATACTGGGCTAAATACAATGGTCATGGCAGAATGATAATCAGAAGAGAGGCAACACACCTATGAAGCATCAGCTCTAATTGTCCATCTACTATGCTAGATCCTCCAAGAGGTCGGTCCACTAGAATGGAGAATTCTTTCTGATTATCTTGAACATAGATTCCAAGATTTATCTGAAAAAATTAAAAAAAAAAAAACCAATTTAACTCGAGAAAAGTAATTGTTCATCTTCGCAACTATGTGATACATGTAACTTGTATATGAATGCAAGAAGGTTAAGAGTTCCAATTCAAAAGGACTAATAAATCACACATAGGACAAATATCTTCGATCTCTCAGCTTAACCAGTTCATGAGACAATTCATCCTTACAACTATAAAAAGAATACATATATAAAATGTATAGCATTAAAAGCAAAAGCAAGCTCTCCTCTGCCAACATAGTCACTTTCCGAGTTACATACTGGGTAATAATTTCCGGCAACAGGTTGGTTCACTTCCAAATTCCAATCTGTTCTATAGTCACGAATCTGCAAAGTAAACAAATCTTCAGTTAGGGATGCTTCCATAGAAGAGGAATTCATGAGAAAGAAGTAAGTCCTCCGTGCTGCCTAACTTAAAGCAATCCAACTATCTTGCTTAAATTCTCTTTCCAAAAGTCAAGCTTATTGACACATTCTATTACCATCAAGACACTCTGACAATTGACATATTGCTAGGCCAACAACCACAACAAGATTGACATAAAACAAAATGAGTCAGATTTAACCTACCCGCTCAATGAAATCACGTCCATTAGAATCTGTATAGAATGTCTTATTAGTCGCCATGGTAGTTGTAATTTTTGTAGTGATCTCTTTGCCAATTCCATCATCAATGGGTATTGGGCCAATCTGAAATAGCACAGTATTAGCACACCCAAAAGAAATGAAGAGAATTATGAAGAGAACAGATTCCACAAACACAATAAACACTTAAAGAAACATAAAGAAATGAGCCAAAAAATTAAGGAGCCATCAGTTAAGCTTACAATAAACTCAACTTCAACATGCTCTTTGCCCTTGTATAATCTGTTAATCTGCATATATTTTAAAGCAACAACAAAGTTTTTATGTGGTCGTGAAGCATAATAAGCGATCATGATGGGAAAATATTATCTAAATTGATAGCAAACATGTGATAGGAAAGGCACCTGATAAATCCATGGATTCATCCGCTGATGTACCTCATCTACTATTGATCCACGTATGACTGTCACAGGAACCTGATTAACATGTTTCAGAACTAGTGAGCAATATAATATTTTACATTTTCTGGAACATATTTCGTAAAATCATTGCAAACCTGATGTTCAGGCTTTATGGAAAATGAACCATTTGGACGGAAGATGTATGCCCCATCATTCTAGAAATTAAAATGCCAGAAACAAGATGAGATCATTTTGTATGGGCATAAAAGAAGTTGAATCCAGGTCACTTCATTTCAAACCGAAAGGATGAATAATAGACGAGGAATGTCAGCATCATACTTGTGGATCTTTTTTATTTCCAGTTCCATTATGTGCGGCATAAAAAATGAACGACTGATCAACTGATTCCCTGACCTTCATAAATTAAAAACCGAGGAATTAGCGACAGAAGCACTTCTATATTGCTACCTGAATAACTAAAAGCAACCTGTTAGGAATGATATTAGGGGAAGGGATAAAAAGGGGAATAAACCTAGTGTTTGGAGAGTGTACTCGAGGAGAATGAAAGAGGGCAGAAAGGGTAGGTTAGTTAGGAATGATGAGTTGGCATAACAGAATGGTGAGAGGGGGTGTGAGGTCTGGTTTTTGTGTGGGAGGAGGGAAGAGAGAGGGAGGCAGAAGTAAGTTGTGTCAACTTGGGCAGAGAGAATCGAATTCTCCCTGAGGAGCATCTTCTTGCTCTGGTTTTTAGAAGAAATCTGAGAATCCTATTGTAATAGCAGTGCTAGTCACTCAATATATTGAATATTATACAGCTCATAAGCTGATTAAGCTTGAGCTTCCTATCAATTGGTCCGACCTGCTGGATACGTCTAGGAGAGTAGGAATCCGATCACCATTCATGCCACCTAAGATGTCCGACAGAGTAGATGTTCTGGAGTCTCGGATGGCTAGTCTAGAAGCGGGAATGGAAGACATTCAATCCTCCATGCGATTGGCAATGGGGGAAATGCAACGAGCTCTACTGCTGGAGATGAATAAGATTATGGGTAAGAGACCCGAGGAAGGGCAGGGGAGTGATACAGTGAGGAATGGGCAAACGCCGTCGGATGAAAGGACTAATACGCTTCCACAACAATCCAAACCGCTTGGGGAATCAGCTACGGACATGGACGAGTACAGAATGTCAGTAAGGAAGGTAGAGCTACCAATGTTTGATGGGTCTGACCCGGTTGGATGGATCACTAGAGCAGAAGTTTATTTTGAGGTCCACCATACTTCGGATGTAGTAAGGATCAAACTTGCCCTTTTAAGCATGGAGGGCTCAACTATCCACTGGTTCAATCTCTTACGGGAGACGAAGACAGATTTGAGTTGGGAGACCTTTAAGAAGGCGTTAATCAATCGTTATGGAGGAAGGAGGTTTGAGAATCCTTACGAGGAGCTTTCAGATCTTCGACAGACAAATACCGTGGATGAATATATTGAGGTGTTTGAATTCATCTCTTCTCAAGTAGGTCGACTTCCAGAAGAGCAGTTCATGGGGTATTTTATGAGTGGGCTGAGGTCGGATATCAGGAGGAGGGTGCGCACATTCAACCCCACAAATCGATACCAACTGATGAAAATTGCTAGGGCGGTGGAAGAGGAAGTGTGCGGTGAAGGAGTGGACTTGCGGCAACGACCATGGGGTCAGTGAAGAGAAGCTAGGTTTAAGAACCAGACCCATTTTCTGGTCAACCCAAGGCGACTGGACCTGGGTCATCCTAGCACCATGGGTCGAACTCAGTTAGGGGGTGGATCCAGAGCGGGTCGAACCCGCGATACTACCCGGTATCGAGCAAATACCCAGGCGCCGAACCAACCAGTTCAGGCGTCGCAGGAGAGGAGGATCGACGCTGACAGGAGATCACCAATGGAGAAAAATCGAGGGTTGCGCCATATTTCCTACCAAGAGTTGATGAACCGCAAGGCAAAAGGGCTCTGTTTTCGTTGTGGAGAACATTTTCACCCGCTCCATCAGTGCGCTGAGAGACAACTTCGATTGTTGGTGTTGGACGAAAATGAGACACTAAACGAGGAAGGGGAAATAATTGCAGTGGAGGTGGAGGAAGAAGACGATGAGGGTGATGTGGCTTTGGAGTGTCGGGTCATGGGAGTTTTTGGGGTATACAATGCTCCAACATCCGAAACCAAGACCATGAGGCTGGAGGGAAAAAAATTTTGGGGTTCCGATTGTGGTATTAGTGGATAGTGGGGCTAGTCACAACTTCATCTCTCCCGAGTTGGCTACTGGTTTACGGTTGAAGACAGTGCTGACCGAAACTTTGGGAATCAGGTTGGGTGATGGCCACAAGGTGAGGACAAAAGGGAGGTGCACAGGGGTTCCAATTCAGCTGGGAAATTTGGACTTAAAGGTGGAGGCGTATATGCTGGATTTGGGAGGAATGGATGTCATTTTGGGGGTTGCTTGGTTGCAGACCTTAGGGAAAGTCATTGTGGACTGGAAGGAAATGACAATGCAGTTTCAACATGATGGGCAGAATGTCGAGTTGTGTGGCAGGGCTGACAGCAAGACTATACAACCGAACAGGAGAGGGGAGGACACCAGTCCAGCACCCTTACATGGGTTATTGGCCAGTTTACAGGAAGGGGTTCCATCGGTGGAATTAGAAGGAAACAAGGAGGGGTTTCAGCTACAGATGGGCATTAGAGAGCAGCATGAATAGAATCAGATTTTGAGTAACTTCCCAGAAGTTTTTAGGGAGATTCAAGGGCTGCCTCCCCAGAGGAATCATTCTCATGTTATAGTCTTACAACCGGACAAGGCCCCATCAGTGTACGGCCTTATAGGTACCCGCATCATCACAAAGATGAGATAGATCAGCAGATTCGGCAGATGCTTCAGCTAGGGATTATTCGACCCAGCTCAAGTGCCTTTTCCAGTCCCGTTATTTTGGTCAAAAAGAAGGATGCGTCTTGGCGGATGTGCGTGGACTATAGAGCCTTGAACAAGGTTACAGTACCTGACAAATATCCAATTCCGGTAGTGGATGAGTTATTAGACGAATTACATGGAGCTTATCTTTTCTCTAAGCTAGATCTTAAGTCGGGGTATCATCAGATCAAAGTTAGGGAGGAAGATATTCACAAAACTGCATTCCGAACACACGATGGTCACTACGAGTTTTTGGTAATGCCGTTCGGACAAATCAATGCACCGGCCACTTTCCAATCGACAATGAATGACATTTTCAGACCTTTCCTTCGAAGGTTTGTTTTGGTGTTCTTTGATGATATTTTGGTGTATAGTACTGATTGGAAAGCACATTTGTTACATCTGTCCAAGGTGTTGGAGGTGTTAAAGCAGCATCAGTTTGTGGTAAATCAGGACAAGTGCACGTTTGGCAAGCGGTCGGTTGACTATTTGGGTCATGTGATTTCAGGGGAAGGCGTAGCAGTTGATCCAGCAAAGATTCAAAGTGTGATAAGCTGGCCCGTGCCGCGGAATGTTAAAGGAGTGAGGGGTTTTTTGGGATTGACAGGATATTACTGTAAGTTCATCATGAACTATGGTAAAATTGCTAAACCGTTAACGGATTTGACAAAGAAAGACGGGTTTCATTGGAATGCAAGGGCTTTAGAGTCTTTTGAGGCTTTAAAGAAGATACTGACCACATAGCCAGTATTGGCTCTTCCTAATTTTGCACAACCTTTAGAGATTGAATGTGATGCATCGGGAAAAGGAGTGGGTGAGGTTTTGATGCAAAATAGGAGGCCCATAGCTTATTTCAGCAAAGCTCTTTCGGAGGGTAATCTTTCCAAGTCGGCGTATGAGAAGGAATTAATGGCTTTGGTGCTAGTTGTGCATCACTGGTGTCATTACTTATTGGGAAGGTCCTTTGTGGTGTTTTCCGATCAAAAAAGTCTTCAGCATTTGTTACAACAGAGGGTGACCACCACGGATCAACAATGTTGGATGGCTAAGCTTTTAGGCTATCATTTTGAGGTCGTTTATAAGCCCGGACCTGAAAATAAGGCTGCTGATGCCTTATCAAGGATTCATGATGATGGGGAGCTGAAAACTATTATTTCTTATCCTCAATGGATGGAGGGCCAAAATCTACAACAGGAGGTACAACAAGATTCGACCCTATGTGGAATTATTAAGGATCTGCAGCATAATCCACATTCTAGGCCGGGGTTTACATGGCAGCAGGGAGTTCTATTATACAAGGGTCGGGTGGTGATTCCTGCTTCTTCGGTGTACATCCCTACCCTTCTAAGGGAGTTCCATTCATCACCGATGGGAGGGTATTCGGGTTTTCTAAGAACCTATCGGAGAATTGCAAGTAATTTGTATTGGATTGGCATGAAAAAGTGTGTTCAAGAGTTTGTGAAGGCTTGTGATACTTGTCAACGGCAGAAATACGCTGCTACTTCTCCTGCAGGTTTACTCCAACCTTTGTCAATTCCGAATCAAATTTGGGAAGACATTGCGATGGATTTTATTACAGGACTTCCTAAATCCAAAGGGTACGAAGCTGTGTTGGTGGTGGTGGACATATTGTCAAAATATGGTCATTTCATCTTACTTAAACATCCATACACAACAAAAACTATAGCAGAGGTATTTATGAAGGAAGTGGTTCGATTGTATGGAATCCCTCAATCTATCATCAGTGATCGTGATCCTCTGTTTGTTAGTATGTTTTGGAGAGAATTATTTCGTTTGCAGGGTACACGGCTGAAAATGAGCTCCGCTTACCATCCCGAAACGGATGGGCAAACGGAAGTCTTAAACCGATGTTTGGAAACTTACTTGAGGTGTTTCGCTTCCGAACAGCCTCGAACTTGGTCTTTTTGGATTGCTTGGGCAGAACTGTGGTACAATACCACTTTTCATATATCTACGGGATCAACCCATTTGAGGTGGTTTATGGTAGGAAACCTCCTCCCTTGGTGCGATACTCACAAGGGGAAACAAAAGTAGAAGCTGTAGCTAGAGAATTATCTGAAAGCGATGAAGCATTGAATCAGCTGAAATACAATTTAATTCGAGCACAACAGTAGATGAAGAAACAAGTTGACAAGAAAAGGACTCCCCAAACTTTTCAGGTGGGAGAGTGGGTGTTCCTCAAACTTCGCCCCCATAGACAAGTGTCGGTGATTAAGCGAATTAACCATAAGTTATCAACTAGATTTTTTGGCCCATTTCAGATTGTGGAGAAGTATGGGGCTGTCACCTACAAGCTCCAATTACCCCCCAATTCCAGGATTCACCCGGTATTTCATGTATCCCAGCTCAAGAAGGCAGTGGGAGACTATTCAGTAGAACCGAATCTTCCTGAAGGGCTGGAGGTGGAATTGGAAGACATAATGGAACCAGAAACGGTGTTGGCTAGCAGAGAACTCACTAAGGCGGGCACTTCCATCCGTCAATGGCTGATCCAATTGAAAGGCAAACCTATGGAGAATGCAACTTGGGAAGATGAACTAGTTATCCGCAGCCAATTTCCTCAGCTCAACCTTGGGGAAAAGGTTGTTCTTCCAGAGGGGAGCAATGTTAGGAATGATATTAGGGGAAGGGATAAAAAGGGGAATAAACCTTGTGTTTGGAGAGTGTACTCGAGGAGAATGAAAGAGGGCAGAAAGGGTAAGTTAGTTAGGAATGATGAGTTGGCATAATAGAATGGTGAGAGGGGGCGTGAGGTCTGGTTTTTGTGTGGGAGGAGGGAAGAGAGAGGGAGGCAGAAGTAAGTTGTGTCAACTTGGGCAGAGAGAATCGAATTCTCCCTGAGGAGCATCTTCTTGCTCTGGTTTTTAGAAGAAATCTGAGAATCCTATTGTAATAGCAGTGCTAGTCACTCAATATATTGAATAATATACAGCTCATTAGCTGATTAAGCTTGAGCTTCCTATCACAACCTGAATAACTAAGTGTATAGTACAAATGCATTAAGTTGTTGTGAACAATCTTGAGTAGACATGAATAGAAAAAATAAAAATTATATCATTTGTTGGTTAACATACTGCACTTTTTCTATTAGCATAGCTAATAGGATTGTCTTGAGCTGTGGAAAAAGTAAGCTTTAAGTTTCCATGACCAACTTGAATAATAGATTTCTGGTTTGCTTGAATGGTGTCTGCGGATGATTTAGAGCACCGAGAACCTATAATAGACATGACGGGATTAAAAATGACAATTCAATATCCACAACTATGAGAAATAGGCTGTAGTTTGCTCCACTAGGAAAGATTGATTTGTAAAACATGCCAAACCTTGTGTCTTTGTCCTTGAGATGCTGTAAGTATTGAAGCCAAAGGGTGGAACGGATACTGCAAATGCCAGCCAATACTTAGGTGTTTCTGGTGGAGTTATACCTAAATAGGCCAGAACATGATAGTTTCTCAAGTCTACATGAGCTTCTGTTAACGGAAGAAGCTGTGATTCAATCTCTATTCCCTTCAAATCACGCACCACAATGTCTTCATTCATGACCTAAAAATGCAGATATCAAAGTTGGTACCTGTTACTTATCAGTATAAGTTTGATATACTACTCAGGAAGGTGCTCTTGTTATGCAAAACTGGAACAAGCATACTACACTAGAAACAACTTTCTGCACAGAGTCAGACAAGCAATTGAAAGAGAGAGGGAGAGACTAAGATTCAATTGGTAATATGCAAAATTGTATGTGAATTCATAGGTCAGTAAGATAATGATGAAGACATAGAAGAAACAAGAAAAGGGAATTTAAAAATCCAGGAACTGTACTTTGGGAAATCATTAGCTGCCAAACAAATATGTTAAGAAAGTTATCGAGTATATTGCTTGTTATGGTTGTTGAACTATTAAGCAAAGACTTAATATATTACTAGAAGTAAATGCAGAGATACTCACAGGAACTCGAATCACATCCTCTCTCTTCCATCCAAGAGAATTATAGACCACAAGAATCTAGAAGTATATATATCAATAAGTCATCTCATTTTAGATTAAAATTATCCAGCAGAGAAATATGTAGAAATATCACCTGGTGGTGGTATCATATAACATCCTTACCAAGTTTTCCCCACTAGATAGATTGATTTCTGACCCAGGACAGTAGCTTATATTCAGAAGTGGGCACTGAGAAAATGCCAAAGAAAACCAAGTCAAAATTCAGTTTAGAGTAAATTTCATTTGAAGACAAAAAGAAAATAAAGAATAAGTAAGTTACTAGTCAACTGATATCTAAGATGGAAAAAATGTTCTAATAAAGCTAACCAAGTCTTATATTAATTTCAATGTGTATCCTAAAGTTTGTAATCCAGAAATTGACCCACTTGAATTATTATGATAACCATCACTTAAAAGAATGCAATAACACAGAAGACCATGGTATCTATTAAGTGCCATGAACTATGGGGAGCACAAAAATAGGAAAAATAAAATAAAATAATCTTTTAGTATTAACAATACACAAAAAATGGTTATCAGAGCTAAAGGGTACTGATCTTTGCCTGCTGAAATTTTGTAGCTGTATTCTGACATCCAATTTCTGATATTGACTCAACCAGGGAAGAAAGTGCAGATGCAACAACCTTTTCAGCCTGTAGAAAAGAGTTTTTACATAACATTTTGCAAAACTAGAATAACTTACTATTAACTAGGTGTTAAGCCATCTATTTAATAGCAGGGATATACAAACTAATTAAACTTCCCAAATTGGATGCTTTACCTATCGCAATATAGAACTAATTCCTATGTAGGATAGAAACATAAAGGGTATTAGATCTGTTATTACATTTAAATAGATAAGAAAAATGATAGTCAAAAAGCTCTGATCAAGTCATGTCTCACCTCTGTGTAACCTATTGACAATCGCTTGGCATAATCATTAGCCACATGTTGTTTTTCTGTACCAGCCACTGCATCATGATGCTGTGCAATCGCCAAAGCATCAGCCAATGAGTCTGTGTTTGGCCCCATGTTATTCCTTCCTTTGAAAATCTCTAATTGCCTTGCAGCCTGACAAAAATCAGTAGCACATTGGTAGAACTAGAAGGAAATAAAGAATACGCTTTGGAAAGGAAAATTACGATTGTTTATTGAATGCACTGGAAAATCTCACAGACAACCACACCAGTAACAAAAGACAATTCGAGCTGCCTAAACTATAAGAATATATTTAAAAATAGAAAGATTGCACAACCTAATGACAATTACTATAGACCTATTTATAGACTTGACTCCTAGAGACCTAATTGTAGATAATAATAAATCCTAATTGTAGATAACAACAAGTAACCTACTTCTAATGAAAATCGGAAACTAACAAGTAACCCACTTCTACTGAAAATCTGAAACTACCAACTCTTCCTATTTTTCCTCTAATAACTGCCAACTAATTACATTATTTGCTCTTGACTTAGTCTTCTTGAGAAAGCATGTCTTTAGTGGTCTATCACACATGAATAGACAATAAATCAATATTGGACTACATAAGCCTTCAAATAACTAAAATAATGACATGGAAGCTACCATGTAATAGCCACTCATCATTCTGACATAACGTTTTATTGCTGATCTGCTTGTAAAGTACCCAGTCCAATAAGCATTTGCACGATCTGCATAACTGGATAGTCACATGTTTCAGATGTTAAATATGCTCAATGATAAGGTAACAACCCACTAACAGATTGTAATAGCCTTTAGGCAATAAACTCACGGGAAGAAATCATCAGTCTTTATCGGCCACAACTCTTTTGCAGCATGCTTTGCATCTGTATATATGGATGGCGTAGAATAGAGTGCATTTACACGTCCATCCTGGAAACATTCATAACTTCTTATCATAATGACTTGCTGATTTCATAACAAGATGCAAATTAATATTGCCAGTTCCAAAATATTACATTTTGATTTTGTTACCCAAAGTGAAAAGCAAGTTGGCATTATATCTTGGAATGAATCCATTTCTCTCCAGCTTGATTGACTTTAAAGTCCGATTTATTTATTTATTTATTACGATAGCTATGGATCTAAAAGTCTCAAAAATGGACTTTTGACCATTTCTATAGGCTCAAACAAGTAAATATTAGGTGTCTTAGAACAACAACCACAAGTTTGTGTCACTGGTATCTTATTTCTGTTTAAATACACTAATGATACAATTAATTGTTACATCATATCTTTGCATATCGCCCGGATACTAATTTCCTTGAATAGGGAACTCTCTGTTTTTCATCATTTTATTCAGCAGCATGGCATTGGTGGTCTTAAAGAATAAATTGATAGTATACAATATAGAACAAAATCAGACAAATTTGCGTAACAGTTACCATATTCACATAGTGAATAAACTTGTCCATCTGCCGGAACCATGTATGTGCATATTGATACTTGAAATCTGTCCCCATAGTCCACATTATATGATTTGTACGAGTTATATTGGCCTGCGAATGAAGTAACTGCCATTAAGTGGAAGGACCATTTGAAAAGGATGCAAAATTTTCTTTTCATGCTAATAATATCAACAACTCAGTGCAACTGTAGGTTCCAGTCTAGCCCAAGTGATGAGTAGCTTCACCCCTAAAAAACTTTTAAGTTGACATAACCAAGGTCAGCAAGTAATATCACCAGAATAAATGCATCTTTATTAAAATCCCTTAAATCTTAAAAAAAATCCAGTCACATATTTTGCACCACAATATCTTGAGGCAAGTTCAGTAAACAAGAATGAGAGTCGATTTGTTTTAGCATGAACATGAGAAGGGAGAAACAAATTAAAAGCTAATGGGGATCCTCAAAATTGGTGATACTCTTGGACAATTTGAGAGTAAAATTATTCCACATCTTGACAGACTAGCTATTACCTGTGCTACTGCAGCAGCAACAAAGTCATTGACTCTTTCTTGAACATTATAATCAAACAAGTCCACATCATCCTTAAAGGAAGAGAGATCCAAATTAATAACATAAAACACTGAATATTAGTGAGCTCATAAGAAAAGAAACCTTTTTCTCACGACTTACTTGGACAACGGAGGAGTTATCATTGACTTCAAAGTAGAAACCACCAGGAGGAGGCTCATAGTTCACTGGAAATGCACCAGCAAAAATCTAAAACAGCAATAAATGTAGTTAGGATAAGATGATATATTTCATGTTACCAATAAATCCAAAATGACAGGAAAATCTACCCAAGATATTTCCTTACAAACTCCACCAAATGAACAAATGATGAAACCCATGTAAATCTCAAAGCAAAAACGCACATAAGCTAGAAGAAGCAAGGCAAATCCATTCATTTTACCTGTGATGATGATCCAAAACTCTTGGAACCCTGCCATACTACTTCAAGGCTTTTCTCAATTTTGCGTTTTGCCCTGTCCTGGTAATCTATCCGCCCAAAGAAGAAAGAATCAAATCCAACCTAGACCAATATCAATAGCAACTATGTTATCAATCACTTGAAAAACCCCCATAGGAAATTCAGATAGTTGACGAAAATTTAGGCAAAACTATGAATACTTCAGCTCCCAGCAAGTAAGCCTGCACTGCAGAATGTCCGAAAGGATCAATTTGCCAACCAATTCTTGGGGTCACACCAAAGTCCTTTTTAATAAATCTGTGCCCAAGGGTCGTCTGGTCAATCATGTCAATATAATGGGTCACAGCTTCATCATGCATACACCAGCCTCCATTTCTGCAGCAAGCAGGGCAAAAGAAACTAAAATGAAGAGCCAAAGTCCAACCATTTTTGTGCTTCAGAACATAGATGAAAAGCAATCATTAATCAGCAATTCAACTAAACAGAAACTTAGTGACAACAATATTGCTTGTAGAGGTAATGTTTTAAACAGTTTATTTTACATGAATTCTAGTTGACCCGAGTTGACTAGTTGCTTCACCACAAGCTGCACTGCTTCACTCTGATCCCTCCACCATCGTTGGAAAAATGCCTACGTAACAAAGAATTACAATAGAAATGAACGGAACGAAATATTTGGAGATGACAATAGCTCATTACTTAACAGGTCACAGTATAGTGGCTAGTTGGCATTGAGGCAAAAATTCTTAGTGAATGGAGCTCCAGAGTCCTCACCACTTGCGTCATAGGAGATTCAGTGTTAGCAGTAACTCAAAATAATTGAAGTTTTTTGAGATTTTTCCCCAGTGTTCGATCCATTGTAATTGTGGACACCGCAATGACACTGGGATGATAGGTTCATGTTGGCATAAACGCAAGGGAATAAAATGGTCCTATGCAATTTTAATCATCAATTCTCTTGTTTTCATTTTGCAAGTGTTCTCTCTTGCAAGTTAGCGAGCAAATATGGTCTAAAAATGAATATGCATTCAACAAATCAGTATGAACATTTGAAGCTCAGTGTATTCAAGAAGCACGAACAAGAAGTCTAATTTCTATATTTCCCTACTATCGAAAGCTAACTGGCCAAAGATTAAAGTGTTTTGGTTTTCCATCCGCGCCTTTCCCTCCATATTCTATTTTCCCATTTTGTTAGTAGCCAAGCATTAGTCGGAAAATAGAAAGACCGAAAAGATAGTTGCCTGTTCAACGTATATAAATTTTCTATTCTTGTCAGCCAACAGCGCTGGAACCAAAGAATCCAACACATTTTGAACGCAAGCAATCTGTAATATCAAGAACGATAAGCATAGTCAATATCACTGAAAACATCTAAAGCTGCAGCTTCCACATAAAATAATGCACCGCTAAGGTGTCTGTGAGCAAATACAATTACATATATAAGAAGAAACAAGGAATTACCTGGATGGAATTGTTAGAACCAACATAATACTGATCAACAGTCTTTAACCAACCAACATCGTCATGGGTGTGGGGAACCAAGTGGACATTGAGCTTATCAGGAACTATGCCCTGTGAAGTGTTGTAGACCATGTACTTGGATTGGCCGCAAGAAATCGCAATCCCAAGTAACAGAAGCACAAAGAAAAAGACCCTAATCCCCATTAGAGACAGATGAACTTCCAATGTGAAAAAAGCACTCGACTTGATCAGGAGCGAGAGGGAGAGTGTTATGGCTTATGAGTTTCTGATTGTATACAAAATGGACACGTCTGAGATTCAGGGGAAGAGAGAGAGAGGTCAACTTGTACCAGACTCGAGTGAAGAGTTCCGGTGCAAGGAAGCCAGCAGCAAGTAAGTACAGACTCGAGTGAAAATCGGTTTAATTTATCCCCAAATGAGTCCAGAAGCACTGTATCAATACTCAGAACTGAGCGGGTAGGCTACTTCCATGTAACTTCATTCACCTGCCATACTGGTGCGTAAATATCATTTACATTTACAGAAGGGCTGTGGGTCTGACTTTATTCAAGGTTGTCTTTGAAGCCACGTTAAGGTGAGTCACCCAAAAGATCCATTTCCCTACTTTTTAGCTCTTGGACTGACTGGGAATGGAATGGCCATTCCTTATCTCTTCCCTGACAGTATTTTTTAAGAATTAAATGTCCTTTTTTTAGAATATCATTAGTCTATACTGATAGATGGTGATCAATTTTGGCTGGGCCCCTTATTGCTTCAAGCTTGGAATTGAAGAATGATTTGTCTTGATATGTAGTATTATACAAGTTAAATGATTTTGTTTACCAATAGTTGAGATTCCTTATGATCACAATTTCAAAGACTTTTAAGTTCCTTTCTTGCACATTATCGTATCGTATCCTTTTTTTTTTTTTTTTTGGGTTAGAAACAAGAGATGAAAAGCACATCTGTATCATTTTAACTAATCCAATTCCAACCACGTTCTTCTCGCTTTGACATTTTAAGTTTGAACTTTTCAATTTTTGTTTGAGTGAAATCTCGAGAAGCATTTTTAATAAATTTAAAAATGCCGATTAAATGTTTTGATAATGTAGATATTAACTCTTATTATTAATTTTATTAGTATAAATTAAAACATTTTACGTAAAGTATCAAATTTTAATAAATCAAACTCTACATGAACATTACGTAAATTAATCCTATTTATATAAAATTTCAATGAAAATAATATTTGACTGCTAATTTATATACAATTAAATTAACTTTAATGTAAAAATATATTCAAAAACAACCCTTCCAATAAAAATATCGGAAAGCAATGAATTTCTTTAGGTCATATTTGGTTGAACTAAATTTCTTAATGGAGCGAAATGAAATGGTTTATAACGGAATGGAATGTAAATAGATGTAATATTTAAAAATTATTGTTTAAAATGAATGAAATGATTATATATTAAAATAATATTTGAATGAAAAATTTATAATATAATATAGTGTAAAGTTATTTATATGACATTACAAGAAAGAACAAGATCGCTTCGCAAACTCTTTTCACAAGTGAATGAGATGAAATCATTGGTTCCAGAATCCTTGTTTTCACCCTGTGCTATTAAACGACACAATAAATAAATAAGACATAGCTAATCTTAGGACACAGGTGAATTGGTAAGGGGTTCTATTGGCTTAAATAAGGTTACGGGTTCAAATCTTCCTCATGTATACAACCGTTCAAAACTTGGGATCAAAGTTTTGCCTTCTACAAGGGATCTATCAGACTTGAACGATGATTAATCTAAATGTAGATGGCTTAAAGGTATCTTTCTATAATTAAGACCCTTCTAAAACACCTTGTAAGTAACCAATAAATAAATAAGCTATGGCCTCTGTTTTTAAAACCGGACCGAACCGGCCGGTCCGACCGGTTCGACCAGTGACCGGTCGGTGGTCCTGTCCGATTTATGCCTTAAAACCGGTATTCAATTGACCCGGTGTGAACCGGTCAAAACCGGTCAATTGATCCGTTTTTGACCGGTTGGACCGATTCGACAAATTTTTTTATTTTTTTATTTTTTTATTTTTATTTTATTTTTGAATTTTTTTAAATATTTTTAATATTATATATAATTAAATATAATTATTGCATAATTATTACGTCACACCGGTTCGACCGATGGTTGAATCAATCAAACCGGTAACCAGTAAGACCACCGATTCAATGACCGATCCGAATTTCAGAACATTGGCTATAGCTAAAAATGCGAATGGCATGCAATGGCATAGTAATTGACGATTCCGTGCCCAAGTGAATCACAACTCTTTAACAATTGCGTATTTCTCTCTTTATTCTTTTTTTTAAGTCGAAATAGTATGAGTTACGGTAATCAAATTGCTCGATCAATTTCACACCGTGGTTTTGAACTATAATTTTAGAATTTCACAAACGCAATTGAACGTTTGCTTAACAAAAAGATTAATTAAAAATTTTAATCCAATCTAATTTTTTAATATTTATTTAAATTTTGAAAGTAGGGTTAAAAATATTCTACTTTCAATTTTCAACAAAATAGTTAGTCTAACTTTAAATTTTGTGTAACGTGAATGACAAGATGAGCCATGTCAAATTATTATTTTTGTTACTTGACTACCATGCATTGTATTTGAGTCACATACTAGCGAGTTAATCTTCTTGTAATCTTGCAGATGAAAGTGCCCAATGAATTTATCATGAGTAAAATTTAACATGACAGTTAAATAAAAATAATATGAAAATGTAATGAAATAATCATCGGTTGGGAGAAGAACTAAGATGAAATGAGTTTCTTTCATATATGATTAAAATAGTACACATATCTGTGGATAAGTAACTCATCTAGCTGATTTTGACGATCATATGTTTCCTTTATGACATTTTCAAATATCTTTTATGTTCAAATAAATGAAATTCATATCGGCATTAAAATAACGAAATTAGTGTATAAATGTGATAATTATTTCACAACTTTATTGAGAAGCAAGAATAAGGCGAAGGTTGGAGTGGCAAAATGCAACACGAGTAAGGAGGAACTATAAAAATGTTGCGTAAAGATAAAGAAAGGGTTTTGTTGACATTATAAATTGAAAAATTAGGATGAAAAAGTAATCGAGAAAAAATCGGTTATTGACACGAGCAGTGCGTTCTTTGTTTGTTGAAATAGAAGAAGTAACCTTGACTATTGCTATCTTTCGGAATGGAGAATGAGATGTATTTAGGTTAAACAAGAAGAAGGCAAAGAAGAGGGTAAGAATTGTTTGGTGAAGTTAGTGGAGAAAGGATATAAAGTTTAAATATAGAGTTGTTAGGGGACCATATGGAAGGTGAGACTTGAAGAGTTGCGTGGTATTACATAAGGGCGATACTCGAAATGATTTTCTAGAGATAGGCAAAAACATAGCTCATTTATTAATTGAAGCGTCAATCTATGTTTTGATCTTATGTTTGTTTACTTACGCATACGTTATTGGTAGTATTTGACATTATTATAGCGGTTAGAAGATTATTCGATATAACGAAAAGGCGTCTCGATATCTCGCTTTGTAGATTTTGGGGTTACATGTTTTGAAGAAGGATTAGTCAATTCAGTATACTCCAAGAAGAATTATGGAATTGGTAAGTGAAATTTAATCGGAGTTGGAAATGACATCAACCGAATCTTTAAATAAAGAAGAACAAGAACATGCTCAAAGAAGCAAAAATACGTTCAAGTAGTAAGGCGTTGAAAAGCGAGCGAAAGAAGAAGAACGGACGAAAGTTCAAAAGTAGATGAAAGCAAAAGCGGTTGTTATCTTGGATAGATAATGTAGTGGAAAATCTTGACAAAGCGACGCGAGCATAAAAGCAGACGCGAAGCGAATACTAAAGCGACGCAGATGCAAATAGTAAAACAGACGAAGACGTGAATAACAGACGCAGGAGAAGAATCAAGAAGCAGATGCAAGAATTAGTTCGAGTTAGTTAGGGAAGTCAACTGATTAACCGTTTCTGTAAAGATTCAAGAAAGAAGAATCAAGAAGCAGTTGAAAGCATTGAGTGTGGAAAAATGGTGGAAAGAATCAGACGAAGCAGAGACGCAAAAATAAGATTCAAAGCCTGTTTGAGTATGAAGATTGTGTACAAAAAAGAAGCAGATTCTAAGAAAATAGCAAGCACTGAATGAAGAATGTTGTTATACTTGACAGATAATCTAATGGAAAGATTGTAACAATGTTGATCTTTCTTGTAGTCATTCATAATGTGTGAATCGGTTTTGGGTAAGAGCTATTGAAAGCGAGAGGAACTTCAATGAAGACGGAGTTGAGCAGGAGAGGGAGTTGGCATTCTCTTTCCTTGTACATATATTTTTTTCATGTCAGAAAGGAACTCCTCTGTCAAAGCAGAGGTTTGAGGATTATCATGAGGAATCATCTAGTTTAAGACATATCGCTTTGTAAAGTTTTATGCTCTAACTTTTTGTGCTTTATGTCTTACTTGAGTCTGCATTTTAATTTTCAATATGTGAATTTGATCGTTTCACTTCTATCGTCTAAACTTCTTAATTGGGAGGTGATTTGCTTATTCTATCGTCCTGCTTGTTAATTCGGACGTGATTTGCTCTGGTTGGTTTTCCATCGTCCTTTTCCTCGGCTCTAACACACGAACTTGACAAGAGAGGAGGCGAGAGAAAAAGATGGAGTTGAGAAAGTAGACGAACTTAAAATAGATGGAATTGAAAAAGTAGACGAAGTTATAAATATAGACGGAGATGAAAAAGTAGAGCGAAGTTAAAAATATACGGAGTTAAAAAAGTAGACGAAGTTAACAATACAGACGGACAATAAAAAATTAGGCGAAGATATAAAAGGCAGATTTAAAAGCGGGGCAAGCCTGGCAGAGAATCGAAAAGAGCGGAAGTTCAATTTTCTTCTGAGAGAAGTAATGAGCTTTGACGAAATACATCAAATTTGCTATAAAACATAATGGATACTGGAGTAGGAAGCATTCATCTAAATTGAACTTGAACAAGGCAACATCCCGTAACAAATTAGCATGGAGAATACAAACGTCGACGAAGACATAAAGGCAGACGAGAAGCCGGCCATTAGAACACAAACAGACCGAAGCACAAAAGCGGACGAAATGAGAAAAGCAGACGGAAGCTCAATTTTCTTGTCAGAGAAGTAACGAGCTTTGACGAACTACATCAGATTTGCTATAAAACATTATGGGCCTCTGGAGTAGGAAACTTGAATTCGTAATAGAATTGACCCTGATATTAGGAAAACATGATGTCAGAGGAACTGGAAACGGAGACGAAGCAGTTACGATATTATGCTATCTATTATTACAATTCTTCAAAGTAAATTACACGTTAATATATTGAGCAATAATATGATCAAGATGCCTGAAGAAGGGCGGGTTGAATTGTGATAAACTTATCGTTAACCCTTTAGAGATATGACTTGTTCTCTCGAACACTTATCGTAAGTCAATGTGTAACTAGTTTAAAACTTGTTAATATGAAAAGTACGATTTAGATAAAGTAAGGGTTAGAGAGAGAAACATAGCAATTGATTCCGTCTGATTTTTTGTATCGGCTGCTTTTCTGTTCCTAAGGCTTCCGTCTGCTTTTTGTAAAATGTTTCCGTCTGCTTTTCGAAAAAAGCTTCCGTCTGTTTTTTGCTTAGCTTACATGCGCTTTTAAAAAAAGCTTCAAATCATTTTTGCTTAGCTTAATCTCGATTTTCTTTTAGCTTCAAATCATCTTCGTAAAATGGTTCCGTCGCTTTTCTTTTAGCTTCCCTCATCTTTTGTAAAGTGCTTAGTCCCTTTTCTTTTAGCTTCATCATCTTTCGTAAAGTGCTTCCGCCCTTTTCTTTTAGCTTTAAATCATTTTTAAGTAAAATGCTTCCGTCGCTTTTCTTTTAGCTTCAAATGCCTTTAATTTAAATCTTTGTTGTATAGTTCTCTTTGTTTGTCATCAAAATTATTTAATCGTGAAGTCTGGTTTGGTGAACATTCTCCCCACACGATGATAGCAAATACTTGTGAATTAGAGAAATATGAAAAGTATCAAAATATCTGAAGTATTAAGAGATCGAAATAACCGCTTTTACAAAATATTACATACGCCTTTTCCTTTCAGCTGATTCTTCTTTCTGATTCTTCCTTCTCCCCCTATTTGTTATTAATCAAAAAAATCTATTTCCCAATCTGCTTCATCAACTTTTTCAGCATCTTCTTAATTTTCTTCATATCCTTATCAAGTTTCTGAACTTGCTTCTTTAAAGTTGATGATTCAGCTGCAGTCGAGGATTCTGTCTCAACAACTTGCTTTTCAACAATAGCAACTGTTGTTGTATAAGCTTCCTCTTTTGAGACATTTGATTCAATGATTTGTAGGAGAGGTGGAGGAACATATCTGACTTGTTCAGAATATCAAGATCAAAGGGATCACGTATCGTGAAACGGTGCTTCCAAACCATGGCATAGCTTGCGCAATTGAGTTGATCTCCACGAGGTCGATTTAGCGAATGTTACGTAAAATAGTATAACAACATTACGAGTTGCCAATCGAAGTGAGCAATATTGACCCTTTCGATAGTGCCTCCACATGGATCATCTGCTGTAGCCTCGGTTTGGCTTGATCACGGATCTTGATAAGCGCAGATAGAGGTACCACTTCTTTTCTTTTCACATGCTTCATCAATCGGTTTCACCGCTTCGCAATCGATCGAAGTCATGTCATCCAAGGCTGGGCCGTGGTTGAACTTTCAGCTTCATTTTCTCATACTTGAGTTCAAAAAAATTTGGTGGTTGTAAATCAGGTACCACCTTGATCACTGTACTGTCCAGTATTGGATAAGAAGTGAGACGCTCTCCAAATGGCTCTGGTGGATATGGTTCTTTGCAACTCTCTTGATTGATCATAAAAGTTTTGTAGCCCCTATCTAACGGATGTAAAATGCCATTATCATATTCAACTGATTTGAAGAAGGCTTTGACAAATCTTTTGGTTTGTCTCGGATGATATGATTTGGTCTTCTTCTCCTCTGTAACAACCAATCTATGTTCCCAACTTTCTCTTCGAAAGGTTAAATACTTGGATGGAACATTGGTCATTACATTCACAACTTTTTTAGTAGCCTTCTGTCCCATAACATGTGTAGCAACTTGTTTATGGACAATTGAAGACGAAAAGTAGTAAAACTACTTCTTCAAAAATGTATTATTAAGGACATTGTGAGAATCCTTAATATTACCCGTAACAACTTCCACACTATCTTGATGGCAGTTTCCACATTAGCTTGATAAAATCAACAATATCAACAATAGGCGTTACAGCCTTGCATTCTTAGACTCTGTCTCTGTTGTTGAAGTTTCTTCTTTTCTTGCACTCATCTTCTTTAACCTCGGTGACCTTTTAGATTGCATTTTCTCTTCTCGGGTTCTTCTTTTCTTTTCTTCCACTTCCTTGAGATTGAGTTTACGAATCTTTACGAAGGATTGATGATGCGACTTTGTAGCTTTTGATCTCTGCCTTCATAATGCTTTGAATGGCTTGATTGTGTGGATTGAGTGGCTTCTTTTTGTCGCATGCAGTTTCAGCTCTGGGTGACCTTTTGCTTCTTTGGAATGTCACTCAACAAAGGTTCCCTTTCGTTTTAAGTTACCGATTCAAAGAATCGAACACTTCTCGACTTTGGTTCACGAGAATGTGATGTTGTTCCTTCATAGAGGATTTCTTGATATTGGCTCCCCTCGGTTGTTGATTTTCTTGGTGCTTCGCTCCTTTTCTATCTGAAAATCTCGGACCCATTTTGGCAATCGATGTTGAATCTATGTAGCTTCTAATGATACCTTCTATCGAACTCCCAATCCATCGATGCCGCTTCTCTAAATATTCTTGTCAACAACATCCCATACGGAAGGGTGTTCGTATCCTTTATTGATTTTACCATATAGTTAAAAATCGAAATGGTAAATCTATTGGTTGATGATTCGAAGATGAAGGATACATTGTTCATCCGGGTAGTGACGATGTCGTGAACCTATTCTAGGTAACACACGATCCTGAAAGAACCGCGAACAATACCCTTGCTTTTGGTACCAACCAAGAGGCTCTCCTTTCGATTGGGTTGTTACGTCCATAAAGTTGACGAGTAACTTCATCTTCGTTCATCTTCAACTTAGTCATCCATTTCACCATGTTAAAGGTTGAACTCCACTCCTCGGACATTCGGTGACTTTCTCCACTAACTCCTTCGTTCTTATAACGGGTGTGTTTCTACATATGACACGATTGTATAGTCCCTTTGTTTTAGTATTCTTCCAGAACTCATAAACTTCTTTGAGATAGACTTGATCTCGTATTTGAAAGAAGTTTCTCCAACCTGCCGCTATTATCTCTGGCTCTATATCCATTTGTTCCTTTCTTAGTTCTTCGAAGTTTACCAATCTTCCCGGTTTGCTTATGGATCAACTCATAAAATAGGCTTGACATTCATCTTGCGATTACGATTGAGTAGGAACTTGGTTGAAAAGATTTGAGAGATTTCGGAGAAGCGACAATTTCTCGATTCGGTAGAAATCCCAAAAGTCAGTTTTGAGGGATTTTATGGCAAATTCTAGAACGATTGTACTTCTCGATGATCTGACAGCCTTTTCCCTCTTAAATTTTTCCTTGTGAAAGAAGTTTTAAGTCTGAAACCGTCTAACGCTGTTAATTCCACCGTTCCACTGTCTTGTCTTTAAAAAGAAAAACCAGATGAATGGTCCGTTAACTCCTCCGTCTGTCTGTCTTGTCTTTATAAAAAAACAGATGGATGGTCCGTTAACTCCTCCGTCTGTCTGTCTTGTCTTTATGAAAAACCAGATGGATGGTCCGTTAACATCATCATATTGAGGTTGCGTCTGATTTCTTTAAAGCGATCTTCACTTAGTCGGGTCTTCAACTGTTTCTTGAATATGTGCTTCTTGAATCTTGAAAGAAACGGTTATTCAGTTTGAGTTCGTAACTAACTAAAACTTATGTTTCTTTGTTCCGTCTGATTTTTGTATCGGCTGCTTTTCTCTTCCGTCTGCTTTTCACTTGTAAAGCTTCCGTCTGCTTTTCTTTTATGAAGCTTAAATGCTTTTTCTTATAAAGCTTAAATCGCTTTTGTTGTAAAGCTTCATCGGTGTTTGCTTGATTGATTTTAACTTTGGCTGTTTTTTGCTTCTGATTTTTCTCTTTCATTGTTTTTTCTTCTTGATTTTTCTCGTTAAATTTGTTTTTTTCTACGATTTTTCTCCTTCATTTTTTGTTACTTCTCTTGCGTCCATCTACTTTTCATTTGTTCATGCGTCTATCTACTTTTCATTGTATATTTCTCTTTGTTTGTCATCAAAATTATTAAATACGTGAAGTGTGGTTTGACTTAACAATCTCCCCTTTTGATGATAACAAATATTTTGATATAATAGAGGAATATGAAAAGTTTCAAATATCTGAAGTATGAGTAAATAAAAATAACTTCGCTTTCATCTTTAAATGCCTTTTCCTTCCAAATGATTCTTCCTCATTCTTCCTTCTCCCGCTATTTGTTATTAATCAAAATTATTTCCTAATCGCTTGACAGAACTTTTCAAGATCTTCTTAACCTTCTTCATATCCTTATCAAGTTTCGAACTTGTTTGTTTAGAGTCGACGATTCATTGCGGTCGAGGATTACATCTCAACAATTTGTTTTTCAACAACAAGAATCGTTGTTGTATAAGCTTCCACGTTTGAGACATGTGTTTCAATAATTTGTAGGAGAGGCGGAGGAACATATACATTTCGATCGGAATATCAAGATCATAGGAGTCAAGTATCGTAGATATGTACTTCCAAGCCAAGGCATAGCTTCGCAATTGAGTTGATCTCCACGAGGTCGATTTTGCAGAATGTTGCGTAAAACAATAGAAGAACATTTTAACTTGCCAATCGAAAAGAACAATCTCGACCCTTCTCGATAGTACCTCCACATGGATCATCTGCTTTGTAGCCTTAGTTTGGCTTGTTCTGGATCTTGATAAATGCGAGATAGAACTTGACTTCTTTTCTCTTCACATGCTTCATCAATCAATTGCACCGCTTCGCAATCGATCCAAGTCATGTCATCCAAAATCGTTACGGTTGAACTTTCGACGGTTTCTCTTCACGCTGCGTTCCACAAAATTTGGTGGTTGTAAATCGGTACCACCTTGATTCTTGTCTTGTCGATATTGGATAACAAGTCGGGCGCTCTCCAAATGGTTACGGTGGATATGGTTCTCTTGCAACTCTTTTCGTTGATCATAGAAATTCTTGTAACCCCTATCCAACGGATGTAGAATCTCAGAATCAAATTCAAGTGATTTGAAGAAGGCTTTCACAAATCTCTTTGGTTTGTCTCGGATGATGAGAGATTTGGTCTTCTTCTCTCTGTAACAACCAATCTGTGTTCCCAACTTTCTCTTTGAAAAGTTAAAGATTCGGATGGAACACTAGTCATCACACTTACTACTTTCGAGTAACCTTTTGTCTCATAACATGTGTAGCAATTTGTTTGTGGACAAATGAAGACTGAAAAGTAGTAGAAACTACTTCTTCAAAATTGGATTGTCGAGGACGGTGTGAGTATCCTTGAGATTACCAGAATAACTTCGACATTAACTTCAGAATATCGGTAGTATCATCAGCGGACATTTGTTTAGTATCAACAATGTCTTTTCTTGTCTTGCCTTCTTAGACTTTGGTTTTGTTGTTGGACTTCCTTCCTTTCTCGGACTCATTTTCTTTCGCCTTGGTGACCTTTTAGGTTGCGTTTTCATCTTTCCAGGTTCTTCTTTCCTTTTTCCTCTAGCTCCTCGAGACTGAGTTTCTGAATCATTTTCAAGGATTGATGACAGGGACTTTGTAGCTCTTGATCCTTGTAGTTGAGAATGCTCTGATTGGCTTGAGTCTTTGGATTTACTGGCTTCTTTCTGTTTCAGAGTTTTCGCTCTGGGTAACCTTCTTGCTTTCTTTGGAATGTCACTCGGTAGAGGTTCCCTTTCGCTTCAAGTCACTGATTCAAAAATCGAACACCTCGGACTTTGATTCCTCGGAATGTGAACTTCTTGTTTCCTTCATAGGAGACTGCTTCTGTATACGCTCGGCCTCAATCGTTGCTTTCCTTGGCGATTCTGCTCCTTTTCTGTCTGAAAGTCTCAGACCCATTTTCGCAATTGATGTTGAATCGATGTAGCTTCTAATAGATGTCTTCTGTCTAACTGCCCAATCCAATCTGATGCCAGATTCTCTGAACACTCTTGTCAACAGCATCCCATACGGACTAGTGTTTGTATCCTTTATTGATTTTACCATGTACTGAAAAATCAAAAATGGTAAATCTATTGGGTGATGATTCAGAAGATGAAAAATACATTGTTCATCCAGGTAATGACTTGATGTCGTGAACCTAATCTAGGTAACACACAATCCACGTAGAGCCATGAACAATACCCTTGCCTTTGGTACCAGCCAAGAGGCTCTCCTTTCACTTGGGTTATTTTGTCCATAAAGTTGACGACTAACTTCATCTTCGTTCATCTTAAGCTTAGTCATCCATTTCGTCATGTTAGTGAGTCGAACTCCATCCATCGGACATTCACTGACTTTCTCCAGTAACTCCTTCGTTACTATAACCGAGTGTGTGTCTACATATGACACGATTGTATCATCTACTGATTTAGTATTCTTCCAGAACTCATAAACTTCTCTGAGATAGACTTCATCTCGTACTTCAAAGAAGTTTCTCCAACCTGCCGCGATTATCTGCGGCTCTATATCCATCTCTTCGTTTCTGAGTTGTTCGAAGTTTACCAATCTTCGATCGATCTGGATCAAGTCGCAAAATAGGCGACATTCATCTTGCTGATTACGATTGGTAGGAACTTTGCTTGAAGAAATATCACGAGATTTAAGAGAACTAACAATTTGTGAATTGGCGAAATCCCAAAGGTTAGTTTTAGGGATTTTATAGTGAATTCTAGAGCGATTCTACTTCTCGATGATTTGACGACTTTTCCCGCTAAAACTCTTTTTGTCAAAGAAGTTTTATATCGAAACCGTAACGCCTTAACTCCACCGTCTGTCTTTGTTGTTTTCATGAAAAACCGGATGAATGCCCCGTTAACTCCTCCGTCTATCATGCGGTCTTCATGAAAACCGGATGAATGGTCCGTTAGCATCACCATATTGAGGTTGCGTCGATTTCTTTAAAGAGATCTTCACTTAGTGGTTTTGTGAAGAAATCCGCCGATCGATATTTTGTTTCCACGAATCGTGGTAGCGACTTTCCTCTGAGCGTAATCTCTCAAGAAATGATGTCGACTTCTATGTGCTTGACCTTGAATGTTGTATTGGATTCTTTCGAAGGCGATGGCGGTGGTGTTGTCGCGATATATTGGAATCTCTTCCTCTTGTATTGAGTAGTCCTCCAATTGATACTTGATCCACAATATTTGTGAACAACAACTTACGGCGGACATATATTCAAACTTGGCGATTGATAATGCAATCGAGCTTTGTCTCTTGCTTGACCATGACACTAGGTTTGGTCGAAAGTGACACCACCACTGTATACCATCTTTGTTTCGACTTCACAAAAGTTTTGGTTGAATGTAACTTCGAACTAGAATCACATAATTGACTAATACTTATCAAGTTATGCTTTAGACCATCAACTAATAATGCGTTGTTAATGCATGCATGGAATTCTTATCAATCTTACGAATGTCTGTTCTTTCTAGTGAATCGAAATCCCATAGATTTACCCTCGGTGGTGTTTGTGAGGAAGATCATGGTTTCTTCTATGCTGGTAACATTTCAGTTTTCTTTTGTTTATTCTATTTCTGTAATCAAATTTCACATTTTACTTTGTTATTTCTGACTAATTGACTTGAGCTGGATAATTCAAGTGGTGAGGATGACAGGCTTGGTATCAACGAACTCTTTGAGGTACTTGTTCCTTTTAAAGGAGTGCAAAGGTTGATCAGGTTTCACGAGAAGTTCTTTGGAAATCTTCCAGGGTCAACAGTTCTTCTAACTCCATACAGGGAACTAGTGTATCAGATTCTATCCTGAAAATATATGGTGAGGGGTTGCTTTGCATTCTTGATTCCATGAATATGGTTGATCATGAGAAGATGCAAAATATTGCAGAAGCGACTTTTGAAACGTTTAGACGTCTATCATTAGACTATGAGCATTTTGCTGAAGGTGTAAAGGAATTCATACACCTCTCATCTAAACTTGCTCAAATAGAGGGGTCTATGGGCGAAGACCTGTGTTTTGAAAAGCTCATTGACATCTATGACAGCAAGAAGATGCTATTTGACAATGATTCTGGCCAACACAAAGCAGCAGTAGCTACTTTTGAGGTTTCTGAGAACCGCCTTAAGTCAGTAAAAGAAGAAGTATGACGAACGAAAGAGATGCTTCTTGTGCTAGAGAAGCAGGTTAGCTGTTGTGAGGCTAAGACATTGAAACTGCAGGCTTGTGCGGAAGAGTTTGGTGAAGATGCATTGGAGTCAGAGAGAAGCATGGATGCTGCTTATAACGAAATGGTAAAAGCCATGGACTGGGAATAGCAGAAGGAAACTGCGGTGGAAGCATTAAAAGACAAACCTTTGGAGACATGAAGGTTCGACTCGGGTTTCCAACTATGTTAAGTTGTAATAATATTGTTGATGTAGAATCTGAATCGTGTATTTATTGAATTAAGTGATGTTGATGTTTTGTGTAAACAAAAATAAAAGCAGGTCAGTTTGTGTTTCCAAGTTCTAGGATGGGCCATTTTTAGAATCTTCTACGGTAGTTGCTGCATTATCTAGACTGAAAGCTAAAGTTCTATCCATTGTAAGTCTTACTAATGACAAAGGTTTGGGTGCATTTCGATCTGTATTTCTCCTTTCCTGTGGTTACCAAATTTTACTGAAATGTCGGTGTCTACTGTGGTGCTCTTCTTCTCTAATTCTGTTCATGTTTGCTTACTTCTTGAATACGTTTTGGCAAGAATCGACATTATTATACCGCTTAGAACATTATTCGATACAAGAAAAACAGGTCTTCTGGTTCATACATTTTGGGGGTTAGCGTGTCTTTCCTTGCCACAATTAAAAAATTATGACGGTCTCACCTATGAATTAAAGCGTTAATCTCTTTTCTCGTGTTTATTTACATGTACTGGTATTGACGATGTTTGACATTATGCCTATTAATTGAAGCGTCAATCTACCCGATGAAGAAATACATGCGATTAAAAAGAAGAGATTTTAAGTCTAAACGACTTGACATAAATGATGTTGATAAAGTACAAATAATGATGAAAACAAGACGAATTTTAAAAGCAAACTCAAGTTGAAAAGAGATGGAAGCAAAACCGGGCGGAAGCGAAAGGATTTAAAGTTGTGCAAAAGTAGACGGGAGTAAGCGCATTTATGGAAAGCGAGAGGAAAGCAAAGCACGTGTGAATTAAGAATCAGTTTGAGTTAGTTACAAAAGTCAATTGAATAACCGTTCTTTCAAGATTCAAGCAATCTCTTCTCGTCGTCTTCATCTTGCGGAAAGCAGAAAATAATTATAGAAGGTCAATCATCGGGGAGTAGTACGTGAGAAACCTATTAGCTATGAATTGAAGCGTCACGGCATTTGGCGGAATTGCCA
Source organism: Erythroxylum novogranatense (assembly GCA_029891385.1). NCBI lineage: Eukaryota > Viridiplantae > Streptophyta > Magnoliopsida > Malpighiales > Erythroxylaceae > Erythroxylum > Erythroxylum novogranatense. Next base: position 60,477,752 of record CM057233.1, read on the forward strand.
TTATCATAATAGTTAGAAGATTATTGGATAGAGAAAAAGCAGATGTGAAAGTGATCAAGTTGTGGTTTTGCTTTTGCTTAGCCTACTTTTGCTTTAAATGCGCTTTTCAACTTCCGTCTGTTTTCCTTCTCTGGTCCACTTGTCACTTTTAAATGCATTTCAAGTTTACGTAAATATGAATTTATTGGCCTAGAAATATTGCCCTTTGGTTTTGATTTTATAATATATTTAACTATGTTGAGATTTAAATGCGATTTATTTCAACCGTTCTTCATTGAATGGTTTAAGCGAAGCGAATCGAGTTAAAAGAGCGTCGAGTAACGTTGAGCGATAAGTTACACTGGTAACTTGTGGAACAAGGAAAGTTCGAAGGAAAATTTAAGTGTTCGAATCCCAGCGAGTCTAAACACGCTGACAAGACCCTTTATATAACCTCAAATCGAAAGCGGTTCGAGTACCATTAGCCTTGAGGCGTTTGATCTCTCGCTCTCAAAATCCTATCGAGCGAGATAACCATTGAAGAACGAGTATCTGAATCATTTTCAAATCGAAGCAATGGAAGGAGCTATGATGTATGGAAGGCATGTGGACTTGAATCTCTACGAAGAGATCTGATGGATATCGAACCGAGATTATTGGAGCCGGTTGGAGAAATTTCTTGTGATCAGGAGGATGTGTATCCAAATCGGTATTTGATTTTGGAAGTATGCACAGATGGTGGAAAAGACTATTGTGTCAGCGGTGACGGAGTTACCATTATTGTTACAATGGACTTAATTGAGAAGTCGATTGGATGTTCACCGTTGGAGAAAAGCTTTCTACCAATCAAAATGGATAACAATGGGCGGTTTAAAGGAAGCGGATGTTAGTAAGCGACTTTATGGAGTGAATGACCCATCGGAAAGGAAGACATCAAGTGCAGTGCGAAAGCTAGGGTTCTTCATGCGATTACATTGCCTTTGCATCGTACCAAGAACGAGTTCAAGACACTTGGTAACTACCTTCGATGAGCAGTGCTTATTCTATCTGCTGAACCACACACCATTAAATTTACCATTTCTGATATTTCATTATATGGTGAAACAAATGAAACATACAACTATTTATCCGTACGGCATGCTATTGACAAGAATTTTAAGAGAATCGGGAATTCGTCTTGGAAGTGGGAAAAACCTCAGAGTGCCTGTAAAAAGCACTATCAATTTAGGTACTATAAACAAAATTGACTTGAAGATTCTCAACAGTAGAAATGAAGATTCTGAGAACAAAGTTAGGAATGACGGGGAGGAGTTACAGAAGAAGTCTCCTGCAACAAGTTGCGAGATCTCAAGTGAGCTCACATGCGGATCAATGGAAGGAGAAAATCATGTGGAGGACCTTCGTTGAAAGAGTTTATGCGTCAAGAAGAAGTTAGGCTTGTTCCGAAGATAACAGAAGGTGGGTCAAAAAGGAAAGCAGAGGACTACATCCAATCTGCCGACGCATATGATACTACACTTACGTCTCTAGAACTTCGTGGCGAGATGATGATCGAAGCTTCTTTGCCTTCGGCGCGCATAATGAAGTACAAAGTTTACGTCAAGAAGTCAAAGAACAGAAGGAAATAATGAATCGAATGGAGAAGATGATGACAGACATGCAGGCCAGGATGATAGATATGCAGAAGATGCTGACAGAATTTATGCAGAGTCATCACCGTTAATCGTTTCTTATTATAACAAATAGGGGAGAAGAAGAAGTTGTTATTGTATTCTCTATGTTTTGTTTTTGTTGTCTAATTTGTTATCATATATATATATATATATATGGGTACGACTTATGCGGATGTCTTCTCTATTGATCATCTTGAAGCTTCTTCTTCTCGAAGATTCGTCCATCATCTTCGCGAAGCTCTCGAAGAACAAGGTAAGAGTCAACTGAATAACTGTTTCTTTCAAGATTCAAGAAGAAAGAATAAATAGCGATTCTGAGATTTAAAGTTATACATACAAGTCGAAATCAAGATTAATTTTTTGTGAGTTACAGAATAAGCTAAATTACAATTAAAGGAACAAAAGTTTGTCAGAAAGGCATTTGTCTGAATTAGTGACAAGCTGTTGCTATTTTCTTCAGAAAAGCTGTTCCAAACATTTTTTAAGAAAGTTATATGTTCTTTCTGGTTGAAATAGATGGCGTAAGTTTAATTGTTGTTATGTTCTTGCAATGAAGGATATGATGTATATACGTTAAAGAAGAAGAAGACCAAGAATGCGGGTAGGAATTGTTTGATCGAAGTTAAGAGGAGAAAGGTTTGAAAGTTTAGATATAGAGGTATCGAGGAGGCGTGGGGCGATCTTGCAAGATGATAAAGTGAAACAGGAAGGATTTGCGTTGAGATAGGTTTAAAATAGTTTACATGTGTAAAGAATAGTTTCAAAAAGGATTAGTCAATTCAGATACTCCAAGGAATCGATGGCTGAAATTTAAACGAGTTGGAAATGACATCAAGTGAACTGCTTTAAATAAAGAAGAACAAGAGGAAGTTAAAAGAAGCAAACATAATTTGTGCGAAGAAAACCGAGAAGAAAAGCGAAAGCAATAGCGGACGGTCATTGAATCATCGATCCATATTACGAAGAAGAATCTTTGTTATCTTCGACGAGATAATTTTGTGCAAAATCTTCAACACCTTGGTTGATTGTCATTATTTGGCGAAGGTGTTGAAGACTTTTCGATAGATCATCTGTCGGGAATGTTTGCGGACACTCATCTTCATGATGATAGTTGCCAACCCCATAAGGAAGATGACATGGTGAGTGGCGGCGGTTCAAAGAAATTAGATGATATAATAGAAACTCCATCATCGAGGCGAGTAAGATGGCGTTGAGGATTTTCGAGATACCGTGTATTGAAAAAGATTGGAAGTATAGGAGTTCGATCTAGAAGATCTAATTATTGGAGACACATGAAAGAAGACGAAGCTTGGATTTTATCGATGCAAGAGAAAAGCAGAGGAGTTGAAAATACATGAAGTTGAAAAATAGAGCGAACTCGGAAAAAGCAGGCGAAGTTGAAAAATGAGCGAAGTCGAGAAAAGCGATTTAGTATGCGAAGAAATACAAACATAGACGAAGTTGATAGCACACACGAAGCTGAGAACGCAGACGAAGTTAACAACACAGACGAAGTTCACAACACCGACTAAGTTTACAACACAGACGAAGTTAACAACACAGACGAAGTTAACAACACAAATGAACCTGACAAAGCACATGGAAGCATATGCAAGAATGAGTTTGAGTTAGCTACAGACCTCCACTGAATAAGCATTTCTTTCAACATTAAAGAAGAAAGAATGAAGAAGCAGTTAGAGACAAAAGTTTTAAATACAAGTCGAAAGTTATGAGAATCTGGGTTTTTTCCTATTACGACGAGTATCTGTAGCAGATTGGGCGTCTGATTGCGGCGTACATTATTTTGCTCTTGACGAGCTTATCCATTTGTGACGGCAAGTGGTATTGACATCGGAAACCTTTTTGAGACATAGTTTAGGCGATGAAGAAGATTCAGCATTTTTCTGAAAATATCAAAAATCAATATATATTAAGCAAGCGATATAAGGGAGATGAATTGAAACTAAATGGCACATCTGAAATAATTAAAGATGATGTTATAGATAAAATCAAGATAAAGTAAGAATAAAAAGCACACGAGAGTGGTGGCCCGAGCTCTCTTGTAGTTCATCGACATCAATTTTCCGGCGATAAACAACGATGAAATCGTTGTACGACTGCGAGACCGAAAGTGTTCACCGGCTTCACGTGGAGAAGAAAGGTATCGCTTTTCAATTGTCGTAGACTTTCTCGATGGAAGATCCATGTTCTTATAACGGAGAAGAAAAATGTCCATTGTCGATGAAATAACTAGTTGTAAATATTTGGTGATTAAGCTGAAATGTACATGAAAGAAGGAAGGAAAATATAACCTCATTGTAATATTTCATTGCTTCAACGGCGGTTAAGTTTAATAGTTTCTCGGTGAGGTCGTAGAAAATAGAAGCCGTTATAGTTCGGTGTCATCGGTCAAATCCATGTCGATCGGCATCTCGCTTTCGATAAAGTAAGAATAGTAGGGTAGGCAAAAAAGTAGTGCGAGGCGACATGGAAGTAAAAAAGTCATGTGAAAAATATGGAATAGACACGAAAGGAATAACCAACAAATCGAAGATTGCAAATAGAAAGCGAAACCTTGGCTCTGCATGCGTTTTCTCTGATAATTACAAGTAAAGAGAACTCCAGATCTGTTGTTGTGGACCGGAAGCATTTGTTGCATGCCATATACCAAAATTTTTGTAAAATGTCTTTGAAAGGAAATTTTGGCTTCAATCCATGATATCTAAGGAAAAGTTGATAACAATGTTCAGAGGAAGAAGTTTCAAATTCAATATGTCCTTTGGAATATCTCAGATGTGATTACCTTAGGGGTAGAATCTAAAGACATGATCTTGGTGATATCTTTGGTGAGATCCGAGAAGATATCTGGGATTATATGTAAAGTAAGATTTTCCACCGACGAGGTTTTTGATGTGGTTGTTATTTCGTTGTGCCTCAGTAACATAATATTTATATAGGCGACAAAAGAAAGACATTTTAAAATTCCTATATAATTTGTAACAAAATGTTAGAAAGGTTATGCGTAACATAATGGATTACCAATTTTGAGATCGGCAACTTCTTGTATGGGTGGCTCAGCGAGGATGGTGAGTCGAACCACGTTGACAATGCAACGACTAACATTTCAAAATGATTTTTAGATAAAATGAAAAGGACGAGTAAGATGTGTTATTATGAGCAAGGAACAAATACCGTTAAAGAAATTAACTTTGAGATTCGTGCAAACAATAATTGGATGAGAGTGAAGTAATTCCATAATCTTACGCCCTCGTTCTCAACAAAACAATTCCAAAGCGATAGTATAACCGCTTGTTCCTAAAAAACAAGAGATAACGAGAAGATGTAAAATTTGTTCATCTCGACACAAAATAGTAACAAAGATACAGAGTGAGAATTACTCTTTATTTATGATAACAAATTTTGGACGATTGAAGCTTTTAGTCTCTGACGACATCTTTTTTTCCAACACTTCAACGACAACGGCTATAATATCTATCATGTGTTAAACATTAATAATGTAATCACAAAGTGGAAAGTTTTGTAAGATTGTATGAAAAATATATTAAGCATCTAACCAATGATTTTTGCTTGTCGTCCACATAATCCATAAGACTTTGGAAAGGCGTGAAGTTGAAAATCAGAGGGATGATTGCATCGTCTTGTGTGACAGGTTCGATGACCGTGCGACTTGTGAGAATCCACTGTATGTTCAAATTTTCAGTTTGATACTGAAGGGGAATTGATTTGACAATTGCATTAGAAATGATATATTCTTGACACGGCTGTAAGATGTCTCCAATTCTTTGTATATCATTGTTGAATATGATACCCTCAACTTGCGATCCCTGTTAATTATAAAGAAATTATTGATAGGTAAGTTGATAAAATGTGAAAGGAAAAAAGTGTAATTGATATACCTGAGAATCGCAGAAGACAAACTTTTGTCTTTTAGTCGGTGAATTAACCAAACAACGACTGTTGTTTTGTTGGACCATCACTTGACAAGACCATGATTGCGCTCGGGCAAAATATTCTTCATCGATAAGCGATTATCCATCTGAAAGAAAATGTTGGATGGTCAGCGAAGACAAATAATTATGCCTATAAAATCAAATCATGTGAACCGAGACAACAAACAAATAATATACCTTGTCTTGTGAGGAAATTTGATGTTTTATAATTTGACTAATTCAAAAATTTCACGGAAAACAATATTCCTTGTCTTTTTTTCGAAGTCTAAAGATTGAAAAGTTCCAGGAATAATAAGAACTTTAACTGATTCAGGAGTTCGCGCCCTTGACAGAGCTACATATAACTGTCCGTGTGAGAATACAGGTTGACGGAGATAAATTCCAACATGATCAAGTGTTTGACCTTGGGATTTGTTTATAGTCATTGCAAAACACAGACGAATTGGAAATTGTGTTCTGATGAAAGGAATTCCATTTTTTTCGTTCTCCGGAGATTGCAAGGGAATCTTAGGTATAAAAATGATTTTTCCTTTGTGAGGTCCAAAACAATTTCAGCTGAAATTGTATGATCTTTTAGTCATCGCATATCAACCTTGTTCCATTGCATAATCCTTCCGTTGGATTTAAATTTCTCAGAAGCATAATTGGAGAGCCTTCTTTCAGCAAAAGTTTATGAGGAGGTAGTCCTTTAGGGTTCAAAGAATTGAGAAAATCTTGATAATCAGCTTGATGTCTGCGATCAACCGTCTTGTCAAAACTCACATATGAATGCAAATCTCACATTAATTTTGAATCATGATGTCATTAATTTCATCAACACAATTATTAGTTGGACATAGCACGCATCTGTTTATCATCGATCTGAATTGGGATGAATATAAGCTTAGGTCGGGAAAACATTTTCCAAAGAACCTAGTAAGCACAATCAGATATTAGGAAAGTATAATCGTAATGCAAAAAAAGATTAGTATGTAATTTAATGAAAAAAAAGCAACCTATGAATGTATTCATCCTTGTTGTCGTAAGGAATAATGAGTTCATCTGGTAAACATATTTGATCTTGTTCATCCATTGGTTGAGCCTTCTCCAACCCGATAAGAAATCACAAAATGTGGATTTGAGATAGCTCTCATATTTGTCGTTAAGCGAGTTTAGAGATATCTTGCGGAGATGTGAATTTAGAAGACTTGAATCAATGAGTTGTTGTTTAGTTGCTCGGTGAATAGCGGCAATGTTTGGCGAATGTCACCACCAAATACAACAATTTTACCTCCAAAAGGCTGATCGAGTTCATTATATCTTGTAGTAAACCATTAAATGCTTCGATGGCTTCTCGTTTTGCCATGGAAGCCTCGTCCCATAAAATAAAATTTGGATTCAAATATCAATTTTGCAACACCGCTTTGTTTGCTCAATGACAAACTTTTGCTTTGATAAATCAAGGGATTTTAAATCTTGAGTGAGTGTCCTACTGCTTGGGAAGAATTGACGATGAATGCTGATGTATGCCATCGCTATTGCAATGTGTCTCTGTGATCGTAAATTTGCAAGAAGAGCTCGATATAAGAAAGTTTTACTGTTCCCCGGGACCATCGATAAAATAACTTGCACTTTCGTTGAAGTGAGAACTGATTTCATTATTAAATCAAATACATGCTTTTCTTTGGCTGTTTAGTTTTGATTGTAATAAGTCATGTTCATCAATCTCTATATTCATCTCACTTTCTACTTCCTTATTTTGCCTGCGTGATAATCGAAGAAATTCATGTTCGGTGAAATGATAATCGATAAGCTTTTTCCCATTTGTTCGAGATTTATTGATATCTTGAAGAGCCATTTTGTAATATCATCATATGTATCGTATTAGAGGATGAATAAGCATATAGGTAGTCGAGAAGCGGTGGTCTCGAAAGTTTCCCGAGTTCCTAAGTTTGCGGTGAACAATAGAACAAGAGTGTAGCAAATAACAATCGAGGATGTTGGCATTTGAAATATGACAACCGTCAAGTGTTTGTTGTATGTAAGAGTCGGATGCTAGCAATCCTAATTGCGATGCGGCATCCACAAAATAGTTCACCTTTTCACCATCAGCAGTTAACAAGTTGTCAAACGGCGTTGGTCCTCTAACATTTGCGAGCAATAATCTCAAGTAATACCTTTCTCCTTCTCGAGGGTCAACGGTGACTAATCGTCCTATCACTTTTCTCCGCTTTCTTTCCGACCACGTCCTTGTTTTTGATTCCAAACAAAATGTTGAGGAAATCCGCATCTGAGACATTTCATTTACGCAGCCTTTTGATTTGTTGAATTGGTCGAAAAAATTCCGTAAGCATTGTTTTGGAGAAGTCAAAATTCCTCGATAAATAAGACAAATTAGCATCTTTAGCGAAGGAAGCAGTTGTTGATCCGGAAGGTGAACTTGGAGTATATAGATGGATGGATTAATCTCTGCAAGGCGGAATTCATATATCGCCATAAAGCTTGAATTGAAATCAACGGCCTTCTTGAAATTTGTGATTTCGTCGATATCGAGACTGGTTTCTTGGTCGTTGACGCTAAAGTTAACAAGGTCGTGGCCCTTAAATACATATTTGTATAAATATTTAACAAGCTTCACAGTGGAACATATTTCAACATTAATGTGGCAGTCAAGCAACATCGGAAGATGCAGGTTATGAGGAACCACCCATCTATTATCAACCTCATATGCGGATATTTTAACTTTTCTTCCATTATCTCTACGTCTATAGCACGGATAACTGTCTTCGCCATGGACAGTGAAAGGAGTAAAATCCTTGGGGTAATGACTTTTGCATACACCATTTCTCATGCAAGGGCACTGCTTGTTCATAAAACCACAAGGACCGTGGATCATGTGCTTAATGACAAGAGAATATAATCTGGAATTATCATCGAGTTAGGTATTTCACCGATATGATTTGATCATAGGAATCTGGATTCAACGACTTAAATTGTGGTTGAAGTATTAGAAGCAAGTGAGCATGAGGGAATCCACGCTTTTGAAATTCAATTACGTAAACAAATGCGCAACATCTCGAAATATTCCTTTTTGATCAAGTGATTTTCAAATTTCAAATTTAGCCTGAACACTCTGCATGATAAATCTGGTCTCTCTTGTGCTTTTCATGGAATTTAAGATTCTCTTGTATTTCCTTCCACATAGGGTTGCAAGTCATAGTGAGAAAAAATCTGGTTTGCCATATTTTTGCACGAGCCATTGCATCTAGATAGCGCGTTTCATGTCCCTTGGGCGCCGATAAATGAAGTGGGAGGACAACTCATGACCAATTGTAGAAGCTTCAGTTTGACCAATATTAACGCTATCTAAAACACCTGCAAAATTTCGATCGTATTTAGTTCTGTTTTCCTATGGAATTCAAGCCGTGATGTTTCAATCTTTATATAAGAACCAACAACGAATTGTTGTAGTAGTCTTAAAATTGTGGATAAGCATGGATTCATCATAACTTCTCATTTGAAGTCGATGGCGATAATACTCTCGCAGATACTACGCCATGTTTGCATCCGGTCTTTGAGTAATTAGTAATAGTAAAAAAAATGATAAATTAGTTTTGCCCAATTAGACAATATGTGGAACCAAGGTAATAAGCGCATAACTAACCTATGTTTTCGAGAACAAATAATTCATTTGCTTGAGTAAAAGTGTTTAAAGGAGCACCGCTTGTTTGATCGTAACCATTGGTCTTTGTTTGTTTGAGAATTTAACCGCTTAATGCGAGGATGCCATCTGATTCACCCGTGGAAATGAAGTGGGTATTGAAGCGGGTGCGTAGCATGCATAATAAGATTGAATTCTATAGCTCAGACACGAGTGATTGTGAGACTTGGATATGAGGAGATTTATCATCTTTGTTCATCATCGCCAAGATCCATATAGCAGCCTACTTGGGATGCAGTTGGAAGATTATAAACGCTTGATCAAGACCGGATAACATCTCGTAACAATCTGGTGATTTTCAAGGAAGGAATATCTTTAAGGCGGCGAAAGAACCTAGCATAAGGGTTATCTTGAAGAATTCTCATAATCGACTTCAAGGTACTTTCACGAAGTTTATCACTGGCTATCGAGCCTTTGTTGTAGTTCTTCATCGGTATCAAAGAAATAAAGTTGGATTCGGATACTTTATTGCTTGTCGACACTAAGCTGTCGAGGAAATGGTAAACTTGTCCTTGAACACGGAATGTATAAACTCCCATTGTGTTTTTGTCACTCACGATCATATCGGCTCCATAGGAAGTGAAAGTTACATTGTTATTATATGTACGAACATTCTTTACGAAATGTTCGGATTCTTCGTCGCTATTTAGAAACAAAGACTTTAAAGCATAAGGCATCGAGGAGCAACAATAGAAATTTGTCTGACGAACAACAAAACGATGGAGGTTCAAGGTAAAATCGTTTTGCGTTACAATATTGACAATCTTCAACAAAAGGGAGCTATTCAACTTCAGCCGTAAATTCTGTAACAATGTTAATGTTGTAGGAGATGTGCGATGATTTATCCTTGAAGCGTATAAAAGGACATTATAATGATGTGGAGTAATTAGGTTGGAAATAGTTTGATATATTGTAAAACGATTACCTTCATTTATGTAAGAGGGTTCATAACTTGGAAGTTGGTGGTGGAAGGTTCGATATTAATGAAAGATTCCTACATTGAGGTAATTCTTTCTTTGAAGTGTAGATGAAGTGGAAGATGTGTTTTTGGCAGCTCGATTTTCTCTACGTCGTCATGACAATTCTTGTTTTTTCATTTGGCATTTGAGCATAATTTTGGCGTCTTTTAGCATTTCTATCCATATGTAAATACGAGGAATCGACATAATATAAACGTCCTTGATCTATCCATTCATGATCTTGATTGTATCACAGTGAACATTAATAAAAAACATTATGTTTATGACCTAATAAACAATATATCGAGCAAACATGAATACAAACCATTTAAACAACTAAAGCGAAATTTATATAAAAAATTATTTAATTTAACTACAAAAATAGAGTATACATGCAGCCACAACGTAGAAAGGAGAATATGCTCTATTCAGTTAATAAATAACAACAGAGAATTTTGGCTCAAAATTTATTTTACCTAAACATATATACCTTAGTATTCGAAGAATGCAGAGAGAGAATAAGCACGGAACTGAAAAAATGGAGTATAAATGCGGTTAGAATCTAGAGCGGTGAATTTGATAACTAAAAGAAGAGGTAGTTGAGAGAAGTAAAGTTTGGGTGGAGAAAATGTTTCATTGGTTGGGATGGATTTGGTTTAAGGATTAAGAGAGGAGAACGGTAAGAAGTTAGAATATAAAGGTGTCGGTGGTGCGGACGACGATCAAATATCGTTCTAAGTTATTTTGATGCCAAAGAAATTGCTCTTGAATGATTGATTAACAAAGGGATGCAAAAGGCAAGCTTGGAAGAAAAGGAAATGATTGTAGAAGACACATCGGGAAGAAGCGTAAAAGCAAACAACGATAGTAATTTCGAAGAAGAAAATAATTGTAGAAGGTCAACTGTCCCGAGTAGCGCGTGTATAATAATTTTATCACCTATGAATTGAAGCGTCGATCTCTCTGTGGTGCTCTTCTTCTCTAATTACATTCATGTTTGCTTACTTCTACAATATGTTTTTGGCGAGAATCGACATTATTATACTAGTTAGAAGATTATTTCATACAAGAAAAGCCGTCTTACGGTTCAAACATTTTGGGCGTTACTGTGTCTTTCCTTGCCACAAGTAAAAATTATGATGATCGACCTATGAATTAAAGCGTTAATCTACATTACGGCGTTTACTTACGCAATCTGTTCTTGGCGGTGTTTGACATTATCGTATTAATTGAAGCGTCAATCCGGTGACACAAGAAACTTGCGGTTTAAAGGAAGAGATTGTTAAGTCAAAACAACTTGACATCAATGATTTCGATGAAGTACAAATAATGATGAAAAGGAGACGATGAAAACAAGGCGAAAGTTCAAAAGCAAACACAAGTTGAAAGCGGATGGAAGCAAAACGGAGGCGGAAGCAAAACCGTTTAAAGTTGTGCAAAAGTAGGCCGGAGTAAGCGGGCGGTCAAAAGAATTTAAAGCAAACCACGTGTGAATTACGAATCGGTTTATGACCTATGAATTGAAGCGTCAATCTCTTTATGGTCCTCTTCTTGTCTTTGTAGTCCTCATTTGCTTATTTACGGAATAGGTTATTGGCATTTGGTGGAATCGAGATTATCATAGCGGTTAGAAGATTATTGGATACAAGACAAAGAGATGTGAAAATGATTCATACATTTTGGGAGTAACCGCAAATGTCGACAGATAAAATTTCGTTCTAAGTTATTTTGATGCCAAAGAAATGGCCCTTGAATGATTGATTGATAAAGAGATGCAAAAGCCGAGCTTGAAAGAAGAGCAAATGATCGTAGAAGGTGAACACGCCACGAAGAAAAGTAAAGGAAAACAATGATAGTAATTTTGGAAGAAGAAAATAATTGTAGAAGGTCAACTTTGTCCCGAGTAGGGGCGTGTATAATAATTTTATCACTATGAATTGAAGCGTCGATCTCTACTCTGGTGCTCTTCTTCTCTAATTACATTCATGTTTGCTTACTTCTTCAATCGTTTTAGCGAGAATCGATATTATTATACCGGTTAGAACATTATTCCATACAAGAAAAGCGGTCTTCTTAATCTACGCCTACAGTGTTTACTTCTACAATACGCTATTGGAAGTGTTTGATATTACCTATTAATTCAAGCGTCAATCTACTGACGAGAAGAAATCTCTGCGGTTAAAAGGAGGAGATTGTTAAGTCAAAGCGACTTAACATAAATGATTTCGATGAAGTACAAATAATTATGAAAAGGAGGCGATGAAAACAAGGCGGAAGTTGAAAAGCAAACACAAGTTCAAAAGCGAGATGGAAGCAAAAGCGGGCGAAAGTTGTGCAAAAGTAGACGGCGGTAAAAGCAGGCGATGTAAAGCGAGCGAAACCAAAGCACGTGTGAATTACGAATCAGTTTGAGTTAGTTACATAACTCAATTGAATAACATGTTACATCGAGAATCAAGCAATCTGTTATGGTCGTCTTCCTCTTGCGAAAAGCAGAAAATAATTGTAGAAGGTCAACTGTCGGGAGTAGCGGTGAAATCTTTCACTATGAATTGAATCGTCAATCTCTGTTATGGTCCTCTTCTCTTTGCGATCTGATTTTGCTTACTCGGAATACGTGATTAAGCAATCTACATTACGTCGTCTTCCTCTTCGAAAAACATAAAATAATTGTAGAAGGTAAACACATCGAGAAGTAGCGGTAAAAATCTATCACTATGAATTGAAGCGTCAATCGTGTTACGGTCCTCTTCTCTTTGCAGTCCTCATTTTGCATACTTGTGGAATCGTTATTGGTATTTGGCGAGAATCGACATTATCATACCGGTTAGAAGATTATTGCATAGAAGAAAAAGCAGTTACGAGAGTCATTCATACATTTTGGGGTTCGGTGTATTTCCTTGCCACAAATAAATCAATATGGCGGTGTCGAAGTCTTATCACGTATGAATTGAAGCGTGAATCGTGTTACGGTTTACTTCGCAACACGCTATTGGCGGTGTTTGACATTATTATAAGCGGCTAGAAGATTGTACCTATTAATTGAAAACTCAATCTCGCGAGAGAAAAAATCTATCGAGAGCGGAACCTATTGAATGCGCATGTTAAGTAAAAGCGACTTGACATATATGATTTGAATGAAAACAAGCGAACAAAAAAGGCGGAGAATGCAAAAGCATAAATAATATGTTGACTTGACTCTTATTTATAACCTTCGTGTTCAGCCGCTTGTCCACCCATCTGTAGTAGCATTATAGAGAAATTTAGACATAAAAGGCGCATATGTTCAGCCATGCGATGGCGTCTGAAATAAAGAAGGCGAAAAGAATAAAGAATTCAAGAAAAGTGTCAGCCCAAAATATTTTTTAAAATTAAGCATGATTAGATTGATTAAGTAAGTTAAGTTAGCATTATTTTGGAATTCATGTGGGTAGATGGATGATGTAAGTTTAAGTGAGATTATAGCATGTTGAGAGTGGAGTGGATGACTTGAGAGGTTTAGAAGATAAAGAAATATGTTAGGAATCCAATGCTTCAAGAATCGGGTCATTTGGAGCTCTATAGCTCAAGTTATCCCGAAAACACCGATCTATGCAATTTGTTTTCTTTCAAATGATTTTATTTCAGCTGATTTTAAACTTCACCGGTTTTAAACTTGGTGATTTTCCTTCAACTGATTTTGCTTGGTGATTTTTGCTTCACTGATTTTCGCTTCACTGTTTTTTGTTTGGTGATTTTCCTTGGTGATTTTTCCTTCAATTGGTTTTCGCTTCATTGATTTTGTTTCAATGATTTTCGGTTCACTGATTTTTGTTTCAGTGATTTTCGGTTCGGTGATTTTGATTCGGTGATTTTTGTTTCATTGATTTTCCTTGACTGAATTTTTTCAGGTGATTTTAACTTCACTGATTTTCTTTCGGTGATTTTCGTTTGGTGATTTTCCTTGGTGATTTTACATCGATATAAGTGGAGCGTTAGTCAAGTGTTTTGGGCATAGTTAGAGGCGAATCTCATTTTTCGTCTTCATGAGAGTTGTATATCTAGATGTACAAATGCATGAGTTAATGAAAGCAGTTACATCGTCTGTTTTTGTTCGCAGTATACGCTTTTAAATGCATCTTTATGTCTTCGTCTCACTTTTGTATACTCCGTGCATATTGTTAACTTCGTCTACTTTTGAACTCGTTTATATTTTAAACTTCGTCAACTTTTAAACTCCGTCTATATTTAAGACTTAGTCTACTTTTCAATCCATCGATTTTGAACTTCGTCTACTTCTCAATCTACGCGAGAGAAAAAATCTATGCGAGACGGAACCTATTGAATCGCATGTTAAGTAAAAGCGACTTGACATATATGATTTGAATGAAAACAAGCGTCAAAAAAGGCGGAGAATGCGAAAGCATAAATAATATATTGACTTGACTCTTATTTATAACCTTAAGTGTTCAACCTTGTCCACCCATCTGTAGTAGCATTATAGAAATTTAGACATAAAAACGCATATGTTCAGCCATGCGATGACGTCTGAAATAAAGAAGGCGAAAAGAATAAAGAATTCAAGAAAAGTGTCGGGCCAAAATATTTTTTTAAAATTAAGCATGATTAGATTGATTAAGTAAGTTAAGTTAGCATTATTTTGGAATTCATGTGGGTAGATGGATGATGTAAGTTTAAGTGAGATTATAGCATGTTGAGAGTGGAGTGGATGACTTGAGAGGTTTAGAAGATAAAGAAATATGTTAGGAATCAATGCTTGAAGAATCGGGTCATTTGGAGCTCTATAGCTCAAGTTATCCCGAAAACACCGATCTATGCACGACTGCTTCTTTCACTGATTTTTATTTCAGCTGATTTTAAGCTCAGTGGTTTTAACTTGGTGATTTTCCTTGACTGATTTTGCTTGACTGATTTTTGCTTCACTGATTTTAAACTTCACTTTTTTTTGTTTGGTGATTTTCCTTGGTGATTTTTCCTTCATTGGGTTTTCGCTTCACTGATTTTTGTTTCAACTGATTTTCGGTTCAGTGATTTTTGTTTCAGCTGATTTTCTGTTCGGTGATTTTGATTCGGTGATTTTGTTTCAATGATTTTCCTTGACTGAATTTTTTTCACTGATTTTCGCTTCGGTGATTTTCTTTCGGTGATTTTCGTTTGGTGATTTTCCTTGGTGATTTTACATCGATATAAGTGGAGCGTTAGTCAAGTGTTTTGGGCATAGTTAGAGGCCGAATCTCATTTTTCAGTCTTCATGAGAGTTGTATATCTAGATGTACAAATGCATGAGTTAATGAAAACAGATTACATCGTCTGTTTTTGTTATTGACGTCGCTTTTAAATGCATCTTTATGTCTTCGTCTCACTTTTGTATACTCAAATGCAGATTGTTAACCGTCTACTTTTGAACTCCGTTTATATTTTAAACTTCGTCAACTTTTTAAACTCCGTCTATATTTAAGACTTCGTCTACTTTTTCAATCCATCGATTTTGAACTTCGTCTACTTCTCAATCTACGCGAGAGAAAAAATCTATGCAGACGGAACCTATTGAATCGCATGTTAAGTAAAAGCGACTTGACATATATGATTTGAATGAAAACAAGCGTCTGAAAAAAAGACGGAGAATGCGAAGCATAAATAATATGTTGACTTGACTCTTATTTATAACCTTCGTGTTCAACTCGCTTGTCCACCCATCTGTAGTAGCATTATGCGAGAAATTTAGACATAAAAGACGCATATGTTCAGCCATGCGATGGACGTCTGAAATAAAGAAGACGAAAAGAATAAAGAATTCAAGAAAAGTGTCGGGCCCAAAATATTTTTTTAAAATTAAGCATGATTAGATTGATTAAGTAAGTTAAGTTAGCATTATTTTGGAATTCATGTGGGTAGATGGATGATGTAAGTTTAAGTGAGATTATAGCATGTTGAGAGTGGAGTGGATGACTTGAGAGGTTTAGAAGATAAAGAAATATGTTAGGAATCCAATGCTTTAAGAATCGGGTCATTTGGAGCTCTATAGCTCAAGTTATCCTGAAAACACTGATCTATGCACGGACTGTTTTCTTTCAAATGATTTTATTTCAGCTGATTTTCGCTTCAGTGGTTTTCGCTTGGTGATTTTCCTTGACTGATTTTGCTTGACTGATTTTTGCTTCACTGATTTTCGCTTCACTGTTTTTGTTTGGTGATTTTCCTTGGTGATTTTTGCTTCAATTGGTTTTCGTTTCACTGATTTTGTTTCAACTGATTTTTGGTTCAGCTGATTTTGTTTCAATGATTTTGGGTTCGGTGATTTTGGTTCAATGATTTTTGTTTCAAATGATTTTCCTTCACTGAATTTTTTCAGCTGATTTTCTTTCAGTGATTTTCGTTTGGTGATTTTCCTTGGTGATTTTACATCGATATAAGTGGAGCGTTAGTCAAGTGTTTTGGGCATAGTTAGAGGCGAATCTCATTTTCGGTCTTCATGAGAGTTGTATATCTAGATGTACAAATGCATGAGTTAATGAAAACAGTTACATCGTCTGCTTTTTGTTCGCAGCGTCGCTTTTAAATGCATCTTTATGTCTTCGTCTCACTTTTGTATACTCAAATCATATTGTTAACCGTCTACTTTTTGAACTCCGTTTATATTTTAAACTTCGTCAACTTTTTAAACTCGTCTATATTTAAGACTTCGTCTACTTTTTCAATCCATCGATTTTGAACTTCGTCTACTTCTCAATCTACGAGAGAAAAATCTATGCGACGGAACCTATTGAATCGCATGTTAAGTAAAACGACTTGACATATATGATTTGAATGAAAACAAGCGAACAAAAAAGGAGAATGCGAAAGCATAAATAATATGTTGACTTGACTCTTATTTATAACCTTCGTGTTCAACCGCTTGTCCACCCATCTGTAGTAGCATTATGCGAGAATTTAGACATAAAAGACGCATATGTTCAGCCATGCGTTGACGTCTGAAATAAAGAAGGCGAAAAGAATAAAGAATTCAAGAAAAGTGTCGGGCCCAAAATATTTTTTTAAAATTAAGCATGATTAGATTGATTAAGTAAGTTAAGTTAGCATTATTTTGGAATTCATGTGGGTAGATGGATGATGTAAGTTTAAGTGAGATTATAGCATGTTGAGAGTGGAGTGGATGACTTGAGAGGTTTAGAAGATAAAGAAATATGTTAGGAATCCAATGCTTCAAGAATCGGGTCATTTGGAGCTCTATAGCTCAAGTTATCCCGAAAACACTTGATCTATGCACGATTGTTTTCTTTCACTGATTTTATTTCAGCTGATTTTAAACTTCAGTGGTTTTCGCTTGACTGATTTTCCTTGACTGATTTTGCTTGACTGATTTTTGCTTCAGTGATTTTCGCTTCACTGTTTTTTGTTTGAATTGATTTTCCTTGGTGATTTTTGCTTCATTGGTTTTCGCTTCAACTGATTTTTGTTTCACTGATTTTGGTTCATTGATTTTTGTTTCAACTGATTTTGGGTTCAGCTGATTTTGGTTCACTGATTTTGTTTCAGCTGATTTTCCTTCACTGAATTTTTTCAGTGATTTTAACTTCACCTGATTTTCTTTCGGTGATTTTCGTTTCAATGATTTTCCTTCAGTGATTTTACATCGATATAAGTGGAGCGTTAGTCAAGTGTTTTGGGCATAGTTAGAGGCGAATCTCATTTTTCAGTCTTCATGAGAGTTGTATATCTAGATGTACAAATGCATGAGTTTATGAAAACAGATTACATAAATCATTTTTGTTCGCGTCTGCTTTTAAATGCATCTTTATGTCTTCGTCTCACTTTTGTATACTCAAATCACGTATTGTTAACCGTCTACTTTTGAACTCCGTCTATATTTAGAACTTCGCCAACTTTTTCAACTGCAGCGATTTTAACTTGCTTTTCCCTTCTTAAATCATTAGAGGTGAGAAAAGCGAGGCGATTGAAAGCAAAGCAAAGCAAAAAGTTAAAACCCCGTCTCGCTTTTGATTAAATGCTTTTATTAGCTTCGTTTGTTTTTCTTCGTATAAATCGCTTTTAAATGCATCTTTATGTCTTCGCCTCACTTTTGTATTCTCCGTCGGATTGTTAACCGTCAACTTTTTCAACTCGGTTATATTTTAAACTTCGTCTACTTTTTCAACTCGGTTATATTAAAACTTCGTCTACTTTTTCAACTCGGTTATATTTTACACTTCGTACATTAGAGGTGAGAAAAGCGGGCGATGGAAAGCAAAGCAAATAACCTCCGAATTGAGCGAGGCGATCTGGTGAAGCGATCAAAGTGAGATATTAAAAAGTGAAAAGCACATCAAGTAAGACATAAAGCGAGAAAAAGTTGCAACAACCAAACTAAGACATAAAACTTAATGGGATAGATTGCATGCTCGTCCATCCCATTCGCTCTTAATATATATCGTAATAAAACTTTTCAAAGCTGCAGCCTTCGTAGTTATATGGACAAAGGCGGCGATGAATCGCTCATATCTAAGTCTCGCACTCTGACTTCTTTGTTGAGCGCATCCATTTTGATTAAAGCGAGATGATTCTTGGTGATAATCGTAAAACTTCATTTTCACAGAGGAGTTCGTTTACGACATGAGAAAATATATGTACAAGGAAAGAGGATGATGGTGGTGAAGTAACGACTTTGCAATTTATGATAAATCTCCTCATAGCCAAGTCTGGACTCGCCTATACTGCGTTTGGGGCACTCTTTTGAAGTCTCGACTCGCATTCTTTATTCGAGCCATCGTATTACGAGATGGCAACATGAAAATCTCCTCATATCCAGTCTGTTGTAGCCCTCGAAAACATCTGTACACACCAAAACCTTGACGTGCGCACAGTGAAAACCTTAAACAACCTTATGCTTCACTTTCGCTACGCCTTACTGGTGAAGTAGCGACTTTGCAATTTATGAAGCTACAATATCGATAAATATCCTCATATCCAAGTCTCGCACTACAAAAAAATAGCCAAATCTGAAACTCTTCTGTACAAAAAAAATAACCTTATGTACAAGACTACGCCTTCTGCGGTGAAGTAGCGACTTTGCAATTATGAAGCTACAATATCGATAAATATCCTCATATCCAAGTCTGCACTACAAAAAAATAGCCAAATCTGAAACTCTCGTACCAAAAAAATCCTAAAAGAAGATTTACAAGTAACAAAGGACAAAAAGCAACATGAAGCAACTCTTTCGGCAGAACAACGATCCACAAGCGACCGAAACAACAGCTATGACAACCACGATAACCAACACAGAGATAAGAGAGGATAAGAAAAACGTTAAGAAGATTTACAAGTAACACGAAGCGAAACCTAAGACCAACTGGAAACCGTAACTTGTAAATCTTCTTTCGCGCTTCTCATCTTCTCTTATCTACTGTGGCGATGTTGTCGTCATCATCGCAACTATTGTTCTGCGAAAAGTATCGGTGTTCACCAATCAACAAAGAACAACGACTAGGACAACAGAGCAGAGGAAACCGCGATACTCTTTTGACAACAACAGCTACGACAACACGAGCGGAGGAAACCATCGATACTCTTTCGACAACAACAAATTTGGAAAGCGAGAACGCAAGGCGTGAGGAAAAACAAAGAGAGAAAAGGACACAACATGAATGAAGACATATGAACACATATAAGCGGTGACAAGGGCGCGATTGGGCGATCGTCTGTGCGGTGCGCTGACAAAATATTACAATGCGAAGATTGCGTCGAAGATTGAAGATTGTGTCGGAAGATTGCGTGTATATCGCGCGAAGAAACAACATTCAATAAACGATCGGATTAAATAAATGGATGAAGAAGGAGATCATTGAATATAGGCCGTCGATTACATGAAAAAGCGAAAAATGTAAATCATTGGATTAAATGGATGACGGATCTGATGAATATAGGCCGTCAGATTAAATGAGCGAATGGGATGGATTGCATGGTCGTCCATCCCATTAAGCTCTTATATATATACTTAATAAGAGATTTAAGAAAATGAGAAAGTTAAAAGAAAAATACTCTGCCAACACTTTGGATCAGAGTGATGGCGGTTTAATGCTCCAAATAATATACTTTTTTCGTTGTCATTAATGTAAATTCATGCTCACCGTTCAAACTAAACGTGACAAAAGTCCACACACGACCCTACTTGAAAAGAAAAAAAAAAAACTGTTTTCCTTGTTTAGTATCCTTTGGTCATACAAATTCTTCATTTACCATTAAATGATCATAATCTTTATTCTAATTTTGTCAAAATGATTTAAAATCTAATTACATTAACTTATACATAAATTCAACACAAAAAACCAATTTACCAGTCCATAAACTAATGGTGTTTTTGCCCTCAGTCACTGAAATATTAAACTCTAAAACTGTTAAATTAACCTATCTAGTGCATTAATATTAATCACTTAAAATTATAAGCAATACAAATGCTTCAAAATAAGACCTAATTTTGAGGTAAAATATTACCTAATACTAATAGACAACTTCAGTAGATAAGAATAAAATGATTAATAAATGCGAATTATTGATAGTAAAACGGAACAACTAGAGAACATTTAATCTATTCATTATATATCAAAATCTCAATTTACAAAGCACATACGAAACATCTCATATTCGTAATTTTAGTATCAAATTACAGAAGCAATCAAAATACTAACCTTAACCCTAAAATTCTGGGTATAACCTTGTCTCTTTAAGAGGTAGACAACATCCACAATCATGATAGTCTTGCAGCGAGCATGCTCAGCATAGATAATTACATCGCAAATGATATTCTTTAGAAACACTACAACAAGATAGTCTTTTGACTACGTTTTAGAAATCGTAGCTAAAAGTAAGCATTTGAAGAAGTTTTCAAAATCATTACCAAAGGATAAGCCTTTGGCAACGCTTTAGCAAAACCATCGCCAAAGGGTACACCTTCGGCGACGGTTTTGTAAAATCATTGTCAAAAGGGTAAACCTTTGATGACAATTTTTCAAAAACGTCGCAAAGGTTCCTCCTTCCCCTCTAGCCTAATATTTTCCTTCATCCTCACATTCCAGACGACGTGTTCCGGTCTTCCACCTCGCGTCCCAACAGCACACCTAGAAATTTGTTGTCATTGTTAATGAGTCAGTTATTATAACCTTGTCCGACGTTTAATAGAAAAATATTAGAACTTTGTCTCACGTTTCTCACCAATACATCATCTTTGCTGCATTTTCAGGTACCCATTTATAGTCTCGATTATTTGATTCATATATTTTAGGGTTTTCCATCACTTGTTCATTGATAGACTCGTCTTCTCTGTCAGTATTTTTTTTGTAGAATCTAATTGAATTTTAAACTCCTACTATCAATCTTGTTTTTGAATTCAGAAGTTGAAGAATTTATTGTTTTGACTTAACTTTTTTCCCTTTGAACATTGCATTCGATTTGATCTTTATTCATGGAATTTGAGTTTTTTTTTTGGGTTTTGGGCAAGGCAATTTTAAAGGGTGTAGAGCCTCTAAAGCTGTATTTGATTTCATGCTTTTGTGTAGTTTTTTCTTATATTAAGAATAGGCATGTGAGTTTTATTGTTTGATGTAAATTGATTAGGCAACTATGACCTTACTTTATGGGTGTTGTTTCAAGTGTTGGAGTTATCAATTCTGGGGATTGTTGTTTGTAGTTTGATCCTAGCGTAGCTATGTCATATTAGGTTCTATCCAAATTGACAGGTTTATTCTCATTTGAATAATTTGTCTACTAGTTTGGTATGGTGAGTGCTAGTATGGATAGTTGTTATAAGGAGGAAATGTTGAAATTTAGATTATAATTTAGTCTTAGAATGTTAATGAGTTAGTATTGAGATTGCACATAAGTAACAAGGGAATTACGTATGAAAACACAGTGAACTTGCGATTTATGAGAAGGTTGAACTCACTAATATAACCACATTAACATCTTTTATTAAACTTACTAATATGTTTAATTTTAATACAAATTGACCTACATAAAACTCAACAACCAAGCCATTGGGATTTATTTTGATGAAATTGATCACATTACAAATTTTATGTTTGCAAGTAACTTTATTTTGATTTTTAGAAGAACCATAATATTAGTTGAATCAAATTCAAATATATTTCAATTGATAATTTTCAAAATTACAAACATAAACTAAATATTTGTGACAAAGTGTCGTAATGCTAGTCAAAATAAAAACTAGATTACTACTATAGCAATGGTGAGTTTAGGTCGATCTTACAAAGAGTGTGTGTAAAATTATTGAAATGAAATTAATTGATGTTTATGTTTAGGGGGTTTTGGTTTAAAATAAATAAATAAAACTAGACTAGTAAAAATAAATAAAAGAAAACATGTGAAAATGATAAAAGTGGAGAATTCGGTATGGACTCAGTTCTTTAGTTCAATCTTAGCCTATACCCTAGTTAAACATATCTCATTGATTTGTTGCTCTCAAACCTCTCCTTGCAATTATTAATAATGGGTGAATAATTAATCTGAGTTTTTCCTTAGGCAGTGTTTAGTCAAGATATAATTGTTAATTAAACCTAATTATCGAATAATCTAGCATGCGATCTCTAGATTCAATTGGGTTGTAGCATTACAAATTAGGAAAACTAATTAATCAAGGTATTAAACACATACGATGCATCATTTATCTTAATTTATGTTATTCCTAATGATTACAAATCATTAATCGCTACATATGGGTTTCAACATAACAATTATAGATTATATCAAAATTTTAGCAATGAGTTTGCAAATAAACGTTTCAATGAACACACTAAAATAATCTTTTCACAATACCCAATGGGTTCATATACAAATAACCAAACAATAACGAGAATGCGATTATCTATACACAAAACCCAAATTAATTAACATAGGATAACACAATCAATTTCTAAAGAGAGAAAGAAACAGGTAAAACAAAGAAAGAGTGCTTAATCGGATCATTGGCATTGATCTTGCCTCCGAATTGGCATCGAGAAGCTACCCCTCCATAGATTCTCCTTATGGTGGAGAGGTTACCTCCATCTTCATGCTCTCCCGAAGCTCCCTAAGTTCACCCTCGATTCAACCCAAAATGCCTATTTATTATCTATTTTGCTTTTATCGATAGTCTCTTTTGTAAGAAGGTCTCCTACACTACTGTTCTATTAATCTAATTATTTTTTAGTCCATTATCACTATTCACTTCTTTAAATTCCTGTTTTTGTGTTTCATTCCTGCCTTTGTTGCGTTTTGTTCTTCTTTTCTTTGGCAATGCTACGTTGTGTTTTCTAATCCTTCCTTAACTGTGCATCATCGTTCCTTTGTCCCGATTGCTTGTGCATTTTGCTCTTTTTCTCTTACTTTGCTTCCACTGCTGCATCGCATTTAGATCCTCCCTCATTATAAAGCGTTGCCATTTTGTTCAATCATCTAGCCATTGAATTCACGTTGTATGGGCATCACATGAAATTTCCATGCACCTGACGGTGGTGATTGCTCACAACTGTGTAGTAAAATTTTTTCTTGTCTTTAAATTTTCTTCTTCTTGCTTTATAAAGACAAGGTGAAAGTTAATCTTCAAAAAAGGCCAAAACATAGAACTTTAGACTCAATTTAACTTCTGTGCTTCCGAATTGTACCTAAAATCACATATTAGTCAAAGTGAGTATTTTAAGAAATTTCATGTCAATTGCTAAGTGTAATGGAAAAATTTCATAATTAATTAAGCACTATCAATTTCACCCACATTTAGCTTTTGCCCGTCCTCAGGAGAAAACATTAAAATTAAGCTTGTAGACCTAAAAATATTTACTCAATTCCCATATTTTTTAAGAATAGATAATCATAAGCGAATGACTTTCAAAAATCATAGCAAGAACTCAACATTCCAAGCTTTTACTCATGGTCAATCAACATTCAATTTCTTTAAAAACTGAGAAATCTAATGGTAGACTTGAAAAATGTGTTTCACTAAGATATGTTCATGGGTACATTCAAATACCATTCACAATCAAGACATTCCATAACTTTGCATATCATTTAATTTCTCCACCATTAATGTTTCACATGCAAAATCATGGATCAAAGGACTTTTCAAGGTTATAATGTAGAGCCCGGCCTCTACCGCCATCATTCCAGGTATTGTCCTCTTTGGCACTTGTGTGAGTCACGACTCGAATACAAGACCTCAAGATTTTGTTGCACTCCGGGCTCTACATTAAAAAGGCGCCTTTTTTAATGTAGAGCCCGGCCTCTACCGCCATCACTCCAGGTATTGTCCTCTTTGGCACTTGTGTGAGTGGCGACTCGAACCTGAAGATCTCGAGGTTTTGTTGCACTTAAGTGCACGCCTCTTACCATTGAGCCAACTCAAATGTAGCATCCCACTCCGTAAGACCCAACCCGACATCGAGGGTGATATCAGAGCTGTGCCTCACGAGGGTAGTATCTAGAACAATCAAGCAGTTCAAAATTCAATCGACATTTTCTTTTGAAAACGATCGCGTGTGGAAATCGGAAAATAGTGTGGACCCGCTTTAATATGAGAACAGTTCGATCAAAACATAATTTCAGTCATAAAAACTTTCAACAGTATTTAATCACTTTATGCACGAAAATCTATAGCCGAATTAGGCTCACTGTCATTCCTGAGCATTTTCAGTAATCACATTACAAGACAATATTTATCATTTGGGCCCACTACAATAACGATACTAGTCTGCAGAAATTGCAGAAATACAAGTCCTATGCAAACGCAGAATAACATTGATACAGACATGCACTGATCCCGACCCTTTACTCTGACTTGCATGCAGTCGCATACTCCCGTTTGTCTAACGGGGTACTCTTTAATCCCTGAAAAATATTTGCAATGTTGGGTGAGTTTGCGAACTCAGTGAGAAACCATCATCGATGGTTCACTCAACTCATGCATATACAAACAATTCACGGTTTCAGTCAATTACACATTCAGTATTATCATATAACCATTTACAGAACTCATGCAATTTGAATCGCTTATCACTTTACGTATGCAATGCACATGTGACTCTTTTCAGTTTATTATAGTGTTGTGACCGAGCACTAATGGTGATCGAATCGACGCGTCTAGAGAGTAGGAGAGCCCTCTGGGTATGCACTAACTCTCCTCGAGCTCGTGGCTTGGTTCAGTAATAGTGTTCGAGCTCGAGGCTCTTTTTAGTATTAGTGGTGACTCAGGTCACAACTGTCATTATCTGAACATGCCTTTATGCATGAATGCATATGTCCCAATTTACACTTACAGTCAGTTTACATTTCAGTATCCCATTTCCCATTCCTTCAGACCTTCGGTCCTGTATTTCAATCATAATCATTTTCAGTTTATTTTATTGAAGCATTCATGATCATTTACACACAATAACACTTCAATATAAAGTTCTCAATATTTCGGAGCTATCCATTATCTCCATATGGCATCAATGCATAATATTAAACACACATAGATTGAGGAACCAACTAGGTTACTCACCTGTACTTCCGAGCTACAGCCTGGAAGTCCCAGCAATATCCGTAGAATATCGATCCATCGGAGTCTCTATAATAGTCAAATAATGTCCATTACAAAATGCACAGTGAAAATAATTTGATGATGCACATGCCTTAAATAAAAGATGTACGATGCCTATTCATGACTTTCCCGGTGCTAAATCCCATTTTCCACTTTCTTTTGTGAAATTCTAACTTTCCACTCAATTTCTCAATAATAACTCACTTCCAATTCAATAACATGTTATGGAACTCCATCAATTCTATTTCTAATATTCATCAATTTATCAAGTCATACTACGCTGTAGGTATTACCTCAAAAGCAATATCACTATTCTCTAGATCAAATTCATCCTTTATGCCCAGTTCTAAATTCCAATAGCCTATCTATACATTTAGGGACCCCACAATTATACCCCATTTTCAAAAACAATCCTTAGGTTGCAATACAATCACATTTTAAACTTTCTTTCTATAATTGCGATCCTACTAATTTAATTTCAAACTTTCATTCTTCACATCAATTGTAGACCTCTTTCTCTCTAGATCATAACGAGTCAAGCATCACCTCAATTGGAGGTCTACACCATTAGTTATGCCCCAAAATCAGACTATATCAATTCAGAAGCTGTTCCTCGCCGTGACGTATAAACATTAAATCGCGATGTCTTGAAACGCTTCATGCAATGACGCTTTCTTTAGGGCTCGCCATGACGTATGCAAAAGGGCTCGTCGCGGCGTTTAACTCGCCTCGCCATGACGTCGAAGGGAGCTCGTCGCGGCGAAGCAATCTGTTCTTTCGTTACTGCGAGGCCTTTAACACACGTCGCGACGTATAGGTCATGGTCGTCTTCTCGACCGATTTTAGCCATTTTCTCTCTAAAACCTCCTTAACTCACCTATAACTACCCCATCTCTCACAATTAAACCCATGCATGCATTTAACAACCATAAAACACATTAAAACCATTTTACTTACCAATCAAGCTCAAATCTTCACTCTTTGAAAATCACCTCCGACCCTTCCTCTTTCTCTAACACCGATTGTGAACTTCTCGAAACCTCAACAAATCTTCATCTTCTCATGGACTAAGCTAGACTATGAAGTAGAGAAGAAGCAAGCAAGAATCTCTAAGGGAGGAAGAGAGGAGAAGACATCGTGCCCTAGGAGGAAGGAGAAGAGTTCTCCAAGTTTTTAAAGCTAAGACATTTATAGGTTAATCACTTAAGCCTCTAGTCCTTTTCCTCATGAAAACATTTAAATCTCTTTCTCTTTTCAATTTCGTTTCCAGTCTAATTCGTCTCCAAATTTCAATGACTCAACATATTAATCTCTAAAATCATATATCTAAATTTTTCATTGCCATTTACCAGTTATTCTAGCACCATGCAGTCAATCGGTCAAAGTCACCAAAAAATTTCGGTCGATTTTTTCTCAAATTTTCCGAAAAATTCAAGAATCGCTATCCATTGGCAATTACTCTAGATCATTTCCAATTCAATATTCAAAGTTAATTATTCCAAAATTCTCAATAAATCATAATCAAATCTAATTATTTCATAATTTCTCAATTCATATCGATATCAAAATTAAAAGCGGGAAAATGTCATGAATGCATGTACCTATATGTGCGTGTGCAAAGATCCATTCCTCTAAAATTAGAGGCCAAATGAATACTCAATCAATAATATGCGGTAAAATCCTATCTCGTCCCAATTTACTAATATTACCTTCCCATCGGTGACGGGATGTTACAATTCTCCCCTCCTAATAAAAATTTAGTCCTCAAAATTTCATATACAATTGATCAGAAAGGCGGGGGAGTCTTTTCGATCATTGACTTTCTGTTTCCCACTTATTTACGCTACACGAGTAATTTACGCCAATGAATGAAATCAATACAATCAATTAACCATTCACCTTTTCATACTCAATCTTGTCTTACCATTTTATCATAATTACTCGCAATTCGTCACTTTCAATTTCAATAACACATATATCGGATCTAACAATATTTCCTAATCACATGTCTATGTAACAATTTGGATCTGAAACATCTTTTAGGTTCTAAACTGAATTGCCAATTCTTATCTTCACCACAGTCACATAGAGGTCACTATTTAAACCTTTATCCCTATCTGAGTGTATCTTGGCCTATGTGATACCCTTTAAAACATTTCATTTATAAACTTATCATTATATCTCTTTAGTGCTAAAACACTAATCCCATAAGATTCTAATAACCTCGATCCACTCAAATCATTTCCCTTTTACTTGGATTTCTCAATCCCATTACAAATTCATTTTACTCATGAAATAATACCTTTGTTCAAATGGTGTCACCTATACAACAATTGTTATGCCTCAATCAATCTGGACTATACATCAATTTCATCTCCCTATGAACCCCAAAATACCAATTTGACATTTATTTCCAAGAGTCAAGTCATTGGTTATTCACACGTATAATCATTCGACTCTTTCGATGTACTCTTACTAAACCATAAGGCTCGATCGTTCCTCGTGATTTCTCTAACGGTTTCTTTAGTCGATTTTACATATTTCTTAATTGAATTATACATATCACTTTCCTCGATAATTGAAGTTATTTTCACTTCCTCGATAAAGTTCACAAATTTCAAACACCTTAACTTGGTCTTTGCCAATCCTATATATACCTGTTGATTTGGAATTTCCACTAACTACTAATACATTCTTTTGCCCTTTGTTGCTAGCTTGTCGATTACTTTCAATTACACCCTTATTGCCCGAATTGTGATCTTCTACCATTGAAATTTTTGTTCAATCCATTAAATTGCATCACTAGCTTAGTTTGAAATAATCAATAAACTTAATCCTTTTCAAATCATTCAAATTCGAGATCTCTTGACAGATATCGATTTGCAGATCCATGAACATCTTCCAAATGTTTCTGTACAATTAATGTCTCCAAGCCTTTAAAACAACACTCAATATAACAAATTTCAAATTATCAATCACAATACAGCCCCAGTTATATAGGAACATAAAATCATTTTGCACAATTTCAATAGATTTCATCATAACCTTCTTTGGGACACTTCAAGATATATTGCAAAATCTCCAATTTAAAACGATCGATCAATACTTAAGCTGAACATTTCTCCAAATGTCTCTTTTACAATCATCAGTCATACCATTTACGATTTTCCTCAAACATTATTATTAAAGCTAAACCAGAAAATCTTTGATAATTTCTGGACGCATCCAGCATTCAGTTAGTTCTAATTAACTCCAAATCCCGTATACATATATCCCTTGTAAATTCGCATTTTATCAACACCTATATCTTCATTAAGTCTCCCATTATACCAAGTTAAGTATCTGATTCATCCACTATTCATTCGATCATGTTAAGATTCACTCTTATGAAACTTGCGTGATATAAAATTCTCAACGGTGCGGTTTATCTTCTTCACTTTTTAAATATGTTTTGATCGGTCATCGAGGGTCATAGTCACTTTCCGATTTAAATACAATTGAGACACTTTACTCTTGATAATACAATGAATTCCTTATACCCATAATTGCTTCATATAACTCTTTAAATATCGAATGTCTCGATGAGGAACAATTTTCTTATAATTTTCTCTATTTCATCATAACATATCTTGACACATGTTCCTTTACCTAATTTCTCCACATAACCAAATTTATTTACGATAGATCACTCCATGGGTTAAATAAACATTCATTATATCAATCTCGTACTTTCGAACATAATTACACAAAATATACAAGAACCTATATTCTTCTCATATTATGATTAATATTTCCTTAATGTTCGATAATTCTCTTACATAATCGGGTTCGTCTCATCAACATAATGTACACTTTTCAATAGCATATTTTATCTCTTACACTTAAGTCTCCACTAGCATTAGGATTCCAAAATTAACTTTTACTTCATTTCAAATTTATCTCTTCAATGATTACCTCAAATCAAATTATCGGATCAACTAAACCTTATCAATCCACTATTTTCATCACTACATATCACCATTCTTAATACTTGAGAAGATCAATGTCAACGATACATAATATCTCAATAAGAGCAGTTCATGCCATGCTTTACAAGATCAGAACATCCTATAATGAGGCTTTGTAGGGCACTTAAACAATTTCATTTACATTAATATCTTGGTATACATCGCTATAATCATCACATCTTATCTGAAAATATATTCACATCCATTTACCCATCAGTAGCCTTACTACTGAGAACACTTTAATCCTATTTAATTATAGATAACCTTTCTCTTTTGGTACGGTTCTCGATCATGGACACTTTTCTATGCTCATGTCCTCTTTTATTCCCTCGAGCTCATTACCTATGCTAACATTATTAACAATCTCACTTCTTTCCCAATTGATCACTATAAGCACTTTCATTTCTTATTCTAATTCAAATTGAACGTTAAACTATAAGAACTATAACTAGCGGTTAACCACTAACTCACCAATTGCTTCCCATGTCATCACCACACATAGGACAATTAAGCTTACTCTTTTCACTTGTCATGGGCTCCCAAAATCAGATGTGTATTTACACAGGCAATCAACTGAACCTTGACAACTTTTTCATCTACCATTTTCATTGCCTTACATTTCACTCTTTTAATTATTACATTATACCCATGTATTTTCATATTTAAATCAATCTCATAGATGTACAATCATTCTTAATTTCCCACTAACATAATTTGACTCAAAATCATACATCAATATTCATAACTCTCGGCACAGTAATCAATCCCAATTGTAACTTCTCAAGATAATAGGACATTTTCTTTTCATCCACTTTATACACGTGAAATCTTGCTACTATCATATCTCTATTTTCCTCTATCAATCCACAACTATATCTTCATTTCTATCCCCTATTCAAGGATATACACAATATAACTCTAATATTGTATTTCATAATATATCTGCCAATACCAGTACACCAAATCTTCATCGGTCAAATCAAATCATACACGTTTTCCGATTCCTCGATATCCACAACTTCCTTTTATCACATTCTAACACATTATCATTTTCTCACTATTTCTAACCGCTTAAACGATGATACATGCTCATGCATGTGACTCATATCTAGGCGGGGATCGATTGTCACTTCTCACCGTGACATGACTTACATGCATGTAACTCGACACATTTTCGAAAGCCCATGTAAGATTGTACTTACGGGCTCGATACCACAAATGTAGCATCCACTCCGTAAGACCCAACTTCGACATCGAGGGTGATATCCGAGCCCTGCCTCCGAGAGTAGTATCTTTAGAACAATCAAACGATTCAAAATTTAATACGACATTTTTCTTTTTGAAAACGATCGCATGTGCGGAAATTGGAAAACAGTTTGGACCCGCTTTAATATGAGAACAGTTCGATCAAAACATAATTTCAGTCATAAAAACTTTCAACAGTATTTAATCACTTTATGCACGAAAATCTATAGTCCAATTAGGCTCACTGTCATTTTTGAGCATTTTCAGTAATCACATTACAAGACAATATTTATCATTTGGGCCCACTACAATAACGGTACTAGTCTGCAGAAATTGCAGAAATACAAGTCCTATGCAAATGCAGAATAACATTGATCTGACGCGTGCCTTGATCCCGACCCTTTCCTCGACTTGCGTGCGAGAGGCATACTCCGTTTGTATAATCGGGTACTCTTTAATCCACGAAAAATATTTGCAATGTTGGGTGAGTTTGTGAACTCAGTGAGAAACCATCATCGATGGTTCACTCAACTCATGCATATACAAATAATTCACGGTTTCAGTCAATTACAAATTCAGTATTATCATATAACCATTTACAGAACTCATGCAATTTCGTAGATCAGTTATCACTTTCGTATGCAATGCACATGTGACTCTTTTCGATTTATTCTGATGTTGTGACCGCGCTTAAAGGATCATTAATCGGCAGCGTCTAGGGAGTAGGAGAGCCCTCTGGTATGCACTAACTCCTCTCGAGCTCGTGGCTCGGTTCGATATGATGTTCAAACTCGAGGCTCTTTTCAATGTCGATGGCGACTCGAGCCACAACCGCTGTTATTTGAACATGCCTTTATGCATGAATGCATATGTCCCAATTTACACTTACAGCCAGTTTACATTTTAGTATCCCATTTCCCATTCCTTCGGATCTTCGGTTCGATATTTCAGTCATAATCATTTTCAGTTTATTTCATTGAAGCATTCATGATCATTTACACACAATAACACTTCAATATAAAGTTCTCAATATTTCGGACACCCATGGTCCGAAATCAATCAAAATCAAACACACATATCCATTCATTATCTCCACATGGCATCAATGCTTAATATTAAACACACATAGATTGAGGAACTAACTAGGTTACTCACCTATACTTCGAGCTACATCACAGGAAGTCGGTAGTATCCGTGGAATATCGATCCATCGAGTCTCTATAATAGTCAAATAATGCCCATTACAAAATGCACAGTCAAAATAATTTGATGATGCACATGCCTTAAATAAAAGATGTCGATGCCTATTCATGACTTTCCGATGCTAAATCCCATTTTCCACTTTCTTTTGTCAAATTCTAACTTTCCACTCAATTTCTCAATAATAACTCACTTCCAATTCAATAACATGTTATGGAACTCCATCAATTCCATTTCTAATATTCAACAATTTATCAAGTCATACTCATTAGGGTATTACCTCAAAAGCAATATCACTATTCTCTAGATCAAATTCATCCTTTATGCCCAGTTCTAAATTCCAATAGCCTATCTATACATTTAGGGACCCCACAATTATACCCCAATTTTCAAAAACAATCCTTAGTTTGCAATACAATCACATTTTTAACTTTCTTTCTATAATTGCGATCCTACTAATTTAATTTCAAACTTTCATTCTTCACATCAATTGTAGACCTCTTTCTCTCTAGATCATAACGAGTTAAACATCACGTCAATTGGAGGTCTACACCATTAGTTATGCCCCAAAAATCAGACTATATCAATTCAGAAACTGTTCCTCGCCGTGACGTATAAACATTCGTCGCGACGTGCTGGAGACGAACGCTTTCTTTGGGGCTCGCCGCGACGTATGCAAAAGGGCTCGTCGCGGCGTATAACTTCGGCCTCGCCGCGACGTCGAAGGGAACTCATCGCGGCGAGCAACTGTTTGCTCATCACGACGAGGCCTTTAGCACACGTCGCGACGTATGGGTCGCAGGTCGTCTTCTCCGACCAGTTTTCGCCATTTTTCTCTCTAAAAACCTCCTTAACTCACCCATAACTACCCCAATCTCTCACAATTAAACCCATGCATGCATTTAACAACCATAAAAACACAATAAAACCATTTTACTTACCGATCAAGCTCAAATCTTCACTCTTTCGAAAATCACCTCCGACCCTTCCTTTTTTCTCTAACACCGACTGCGAGCTTCTCCAAACCTCAACAAATCTTCATCTTCTCATGGACTAAGCTAGACTACGAAGTAGAGAAGAAGCAAGCAAGAATCTCCAAGGGAGGAAGAGAGGAGAAGACATCGTGCCCTAGGAGGAAGGAGAAGAGTTCTCTAAGTTTTTAAAGCTAAGACATTTATAGGTTAATCACTTAAGCCTCTAGTCCTTTTTCCTCGCAAAACATTTAAATCTCTTTCTCTTTTCAATTTCGTTTCCAGTCTAATTCGTCTCCAAATTTCAATGACTCAACATATTAATCTCTAAAATCATATATCTAAAATTTCCATTGCCATTTACCAGTTATTCTAGCACTATGCAATCAATCCGTCAAGTCACCGAAAAATGTCCTCAGGACTTTTCTCCCAAATTTTCGAGAAAAATTCAAGAGTCGCTATCCATTGGCAATTACTCTAGAACATTTCCAATTCAATATTCAAAGTTAATTATTCCAAAATTTTCAATAAATCATAATCAAATCTAATTATCTCATAATTTCTCAATTCATATCAGTATCAAAATTAAAAGCCGGGAAAATGTCATGAATGCATGTACCTATAAGTGCATGTGCAAAAGACCCATTCCTCTAAAATTAGAGGCCAAATGAATACTCAGTCAATAATATGCGGTAAAAATCCTATCTCGTCCCAATTTACCAATATCACCTTCCCATCGGTGACGGATGTTACATTACAAACTCACTAGAAAGAAGGGAATATCAAATATGGGATATTGATTGACCATAGAAGGCATTGGTTGATTAATTTGTTCATATTGGTGGCCAAAAATGACCAAATTGTTAATAAACTCACGAAAGACAAAAAACATGATTGGGTACATGGTTGATCATAAGATATTGCTCAACTATTATGTTTTGAAAAGCCAAAAAAATCCTTAAAACTCGATAAAAGGTTTAAAACATATAATCAATAAGATAAATATTAAGAATGAATTAAAACATATAAAGGATCCTTTCATATAGAATTCATTCAAACAAAACTAATTACCTTCTAATTGTGCAAAATCTATCCTTGTTTAATGGTTTAGATAAATTGTTATCCAATCGATATAAATTCTAACTTAATAACCTCATTTTGTATATAGTCTCTAAGTTTAGGTACTAAAATCCACACTACAAAAAGAATTGTTTTAAAAATCTTACTCATAATTCAAACCCAAATAATTAACGTTTATAGATTTATACTCAAATTGATAAATAAGAGTAATATGTGACAAATTTATAAAGTATGAACTAATAGATACTTCTTTTTGAACATCACTTATGCTTAAATTGATAAATAAGAGCAATATGACAAATTTCTAAAGTATGAACTAATAGATACGCCTTGTTGAACATCACTTATGAATTATTTAAATAAATATTCTTTTGATTTACAATATATCGAGGCATCTCGTCTTTCTTAACTCTTGTTGAACATCATTTATAAATGATTTGAACAATTTATTGAAGCATCTCATCCTTTTTATCATGCTCACTTGGTTCAATGATTATTTTTGAAGAGTCTTTGATCATTCTTACTCTTTAAAAACAAACTTATCCAAATTCTGAACATTATAAATTTCTTACAAAAGCCCCAAAAGGTTAGATTCATCAACATAAAAATATAAACTTGTCAAAAATATAATAATTCAATAACTACCATATCTATACATCTATTCCTTTTTAAGATATGTGCTATAACAAGCTAATCAAAGTGTTTTAGGTATTCAAATAAGTTTGGGTCCTTGATTAAGCTCCTTTTCTTTCAACCCACCCTTTTAAGGATTTTCTACCATTAGATTATTTGAAAACAACCTATCAATATTTTAAGTAAAATGACATACCATATTATATGGGTAATGATGAAGTATAAATGTAATGCTTGGTCTTTATGTATGTATCGTAATGAAACTTCTTTTGGACATTAAAGATGTTGGATGGTTTCCAAGGTAATAAAATGAGCTACCATAATAATATGTATGATGTCTCTATGAATGAAAGATTCATATATGATTTTTGAGGCCCTAAAGGATGTTAGTTGATTTGCATGTTATTAGAGTTATGCCTATTCTTCCTTTGATAGTATTGAACTCTATGCCTAGGTTGTGATCCATAAGAAAGCATGATGCTTGATTTAAAAATTAATCCTTATGGTTGTGGCATATGCAAATATATGCAAACATATGCTCACAGAGATGGGTTGGATATCGTCCATGCGATAAAAACAAATGAGTTATGTCTTCTTTTGAATGCTCATTTTGGATTCATTGTGTCATCCCAAATTGATGCTTTAAGTGTTTTCTTTTTTGTCCTTCTCTCTTAATTATAGTTTCTTTGTACTTCTCATGATCTTTGATGGTAGAACATTATGACTTTATATAACCAATTTCCTACATTTAAACTAAATAATGTTAAAGTTATGTTTTAAATAAAATATTACTTCTTTGAAGTCCTTTCTTTGAGAATATCTTCAGAATTTCTTGAATTTTCTAGTGATTAAAGCAATGTCTTCACGGCTTTCATTAGTTGATGTCTTTTCCTTTTCACTTGATTATTCTTTGATATTTTGAATGCTATATTTTTAGGAGTTTCACTCTTTTTGTGTTCTTATAGCCTCATTTTATATAGAGGAGAGACTAATAAGTTCTGAATAGTAATGTTATTAGATCTTTGACGATGTATAACCATCACTTTAGCTTCGCATTTTTAAAAGTGATCTAGGTGACTTTTGCCTTTTTAACATAGTATAGGTCCTTTTCTTAAAAAAGCTCATTCAAGACTTTTGAGAGCATTAATAATATCAATAAATCTAGTATACATGCTATATATGCTTTCATCATACCTCATTTGAAGCAATTGATATGATTAACACCTTTACCTTCCTTAACTTGATTTGTGCCCTCATGTATAATTTCTAATGTATGACAAATTTCAAAATTTGTTTCATAAATAGAAACCTTATAGAATTCGTTTCTTTCTTAATGCATAAAATAAGATGTGCATAACCTACCATTCAGAGAAAGTAATCTATTGTCTTGGTGTTCTTCATTCTTTTCTTTAGTTTAAGAGATCTTTTGTTATCTTCAATTTTCTAAGTACAAAGGGTCTTTTGAATCTATCCATAGGTCAAGATTCTCGGCGTAAATATTTTATCCTATCTTCCAAGATGATCATTTATATTAAAAGAACTCTCTAATAATGCCCTCTTGGTTGAGCGATAATGATGATGCTTCTAAATATGCCATTAAGATCTTTTCTATATGATTTAGTTAGAAATGTTAACTCAAAATGGTGAATTGGTTTGTTCTGAAAATTTGTAATTTTCAACAATAAACTTAATTTAATAATAATCAATATATGTGTGTGTGTGTGTGTATGTGTGTAGTGTGTGTGGTGTGTGTGTGTGTGTGTGTGTGTGTGAGAGAGAGAGAGAGAGAGAGAGTAGAGTAGTGGTGGTGGTGAGTGAGTGAGAGAGAGAGAGAGAGAGATTGAATAAATGGATTGTTTAACATAAATTAATCAAACAATTTAAATAATTTAAAGAGGATAAGGAAGAAAATGTAAAATAATTTATAGGTGGTTATCGAAACCCTTGCCTATATTTACTTAAGATTCTTTTGAATTACATAATTCTTCTTTCAAGATAAAGATTAATCTTTGTACTTTCCTTTTTACAATCTTCTTCAAGGTAAGGAAACCTTAATCTCATTTGGATCACCCAATACAAATATAATGCCGATCAAATTTTACAACTTCAAGTTATTTTATCCTTGATAATTCTAAAAGCTTATTCATATAAATATGAAACAATGTCTTTTTCAAAAGTAAAGGTTATCATTAATCTTTACCCTAAAGTCTTTAGTATAATATAAAAGATTAAGCATAAAAGAAACATTCTGATTATCCAATCTCATTGTATGATTCAGTTACAGTATTCACACTCATAATTGTTGTAAGTTTACCAACTATACCTACAGTTAACAAGATTAAGCTAATTGTAGTAGTAATTCTCTGAAACAACAACTCTTCACTTTTGTTGTTGTTTAAAACTACTGCAATTATGTTCTTTTTAGATATGGTAATTCAGAGCCTAACTATTCTTGAGTACTTTGTAATCCTTGACTTTCCATCTTAGTTTTCACCAACGATAAATTGTTTCCTCGATGTATCTGCTCATTGAATATTAATATTTAGCAATGACACCAAATAATATATCTTTTGATACACAATTAGTAAAAGTGTTCCAAATTTCCAACTCTACATTCAAGATTACACACAATGAATTAATAGAGAAACTTGATTTATCCTTACTAAGTAATCTATACACTAATTTCATCCTTTATAACTCTATATGGATGTATTTTCTTTTCAAAGCTTGACTTGTATTGAACTTTTGTTGGTTATCCTGACACTTCATCCTATTCCATTTGATTCATACCGTTCCTCAGTCAATATAACTCGTTCCATAATATATAAACCCATGCATCATCAGTGTTAATCGCCACCGGGTCGGCACTGAGGGGACCACTTGATGTTT
This sequence comes from Erythroxylum novogranatense, assembly GCA_029891385.1. Taxonomy (NCBI): domain Eukaryota; kingdom Viridiplantae; phylum Streptophyta; class Magnoliopsida; order Malpighiales; family Erythroxylaceae; genus Erythroxylum; species Erythroxylum novogranatense. The sequence goes on from CM057233.1 coordinate 60,515,624, forward strand.
TAGGTGATGGATTTTCATCACTTTGTACTGAAGGTACCTTTTTAGTGTTGGTTGTCAAACAAAGTTGGTACTTATTACCATCTCATTTTATGGAACATTAGGCCCTCATCCACTCTCTTACAGCGCCAAATGTCCCAAAGTCCTGACATGCTCACCTACTTCAGAGTCCATAGTATCATTTTTAATGAATATGTTATGTATCCATTTCACTAGGGTCCTCTCTTGCTAATCTAGTTCTTTCTAGTATTTCTATAATCACACAAAATATAATCCTAAGCTCCTACTCCTTTCGAATTGTATTTTACTCCACTTATTTGGCTTTATTGGATCGATCCAATATGAAGGAACTTCCAAATTTTCTATCTATCTCTTGAGTATGCTCTTAGGTATTGAAATATGACTAGCCGTGGCTGGTAATTATAATATAGATCTACCTCACCTAGGAACCTAGGCCTATCAATGATTTCCATTTATGACTCCCTGTTTCATGGCTACATTTAATCTCTTATATTCGACCCCTAGATACTTGAAAGGTAATTCGTCTGTCTGACACCATTTCTCATGTGGCATTTCATCAGTCAATTAGAGATAGTAAATATTCTTCATTGGGTTACCCGCGTATGTCTCTGAAACTCCTCCCATAGATCTCGATAATAAATTAATGGGTTTCCCTCAACCTACTATAGCAATAGTTCATCCGCAGTGAGCGTTAGTATCATACCATTATACTGATAAGGGAATTGAATTTTTGTTACGCAATCATCCTTGCAAGGCGCGTACGTCGATCGCCTTATAGATGAAGCAATTGGCGCTGATAGTAGATCCTCTTTCACTGAGTCTCTTTATCTTTTCGCCATGGTGGGCCTCTGGTAAAGTAAATCTGCGCTAGTAACTTATAATCATACGATGATACGAAAGATAATATGTATTCACTACGACTTTTTAAAGCGTTTTGTTAAAAAAATTCTCTTGAAACTTGATAAGTTCAACAATCAAAACTTGAAACTTGTTTAAAACCAAATATAAAACTTTGAACTTAGAGAGATAGAGAGTAGTTGTACACGTGATTTTATCTTAGGTTTCTGACCCTAAACTGGCGGTCCGATTCTCAAGTCTCCAATTTCACTATCTCTTGATTTACAGTATTATTTCCAGCCTCTCGTGGTCTCTACACTCGATATTCTTTCCTCTTAGCCTCTCGAACGGAAATATATCGTACAACTTTCTTACAAAATTATTTGAACTATATTACTACGATTAGCCTGTTATTTCACAATAATCTCACAAAACTTTTCATTCGCGTAAGTTGACAATATTCTCTAACATTTAATCTTTTGACTTGGACTCATATTTATAGCCTTCATCATGCTTGCTTCTGATTCTTTCTTCTTCTCAATGCTTGCAGAATCTGCTTTCAATTCGAGAATGGTTAATCAACAGTATATTCGAGGCGACTCTCTCACGTCTGACTCTTTAATCTCTTAAATTCTCCTCTTTTAAATACCTGCTTTGCGTCTACTGCGGTTCTTTTATACCGCCTTTTTAACTGCCGTCTTTCCAACCTCGCAAATTCTCATGTCTTCTACTCTGTACATACACCTTCGTCACAAATGCCTTTTTTATACTCGTCTGCGTCTAGGCTGCGTGGCCTTTTTATCATACCTCGCTCGCGTTGTTTTCATTCTTCATTCATAAATCATATATATGTAAAGTCATTTACTCAACAATTCCTTGATGATAATAAATCATAGAAAGAAAAAAATATACATGAAGAACATTAAAAAAATATATCTTCTTCAGCCTTTTATTAGTCTTCTTCTCCCTATCTTGTCATCAATTCCTTCATCCACCCCTTTCGAGACTCTGATTGTCAGGCTTCCATTCTCTCTATTTGTTATTATCAAAAGTGATCGATGCTATGACTCTTGATGTATGTCGCATCATCTTCTTCATTTCATTCATCTCCTCCACTCTCTTGGACGCGTTGCTGCCTGTTGATTTCATGCTGGAGTTTGGTGAGGAGGATCATCCATTGAGGAGTTCTCGAGCATATTGTGTAGTATCATATGACGTTTGGGATGAATCGTCAACAATCTCAAAGTCGTGGATGAGCATTAGCAGGAAGATCTAAATCATAAGGAATAAAAGATAAGCACTCCCTTCCTCTCACATGCTTTTAGGCGATGCGATGTATTAGGGGCTGTACCGTATTGTATGTGCATGTATCTGAGAACTCAATGACGTCCTGTGTGGTCTTCCCCCCTTTGGACTTGGACATCTCGTTCTTATCGTAAGCACCACCCCCTCCGCAAATCGGTCGGTGTTCTTGTGAAATGCATGCTCATCAATTCTCTTTCTTCAATCGACCATGATGATCATCATTCTTGATGATAGCTCATTTCCCTTTATTCAAATCTAAGTCTTTCACAATGTTGGACCTTTATCACGTTTTCTTTGTTATCGATAAATAGCATGCGATCTAGACATTTTTGGCGGTATTTGGGCGGCATCCTGGCATCATAAATTCTTCATCTTAAGCTCGAGCATTAGATGCCATGCCTCTATTGCTCGTAATAAGTTGTAGATAGCCTTCACCTCCTCTTGGTCGATCGTGATGCAACCAAATTCTATTCCTGGTCACACAATTCTCAACCGGTCATCGATTCGACTTATCCTTTTCAAAAATTCAGTAATGAATATAACTGACAGACTAGGTTCGCATGGACATTTGCGTGTAATTAACCATTAACTTTAAATCTTCCCTGCTGTTGCTTGTTTGATCATCATCAGGAGTAAGCAACGACGGTAGCCAGTATGGGTTCTAACACACGATGAGTTTCCTCTGAACTACCGATCCTTTTCTTGGCTGCTCAGAGTAGGTCTTTGACCTCAAGCAATAGTCACATTCTTCTTTCGACTAATTGCTTCAGATCTTCTCTCTTACCGGCCTGCGATCTCGAGTTTTCTTCAGAACTCTTCGCATCTCTTTAACTCTCTCACTTTCTCTCTTCGTCTCTTGCCTCGCTTGGTAGGTCCTTCTTGTAGATTGAGATAGAGATCTGCTAGCGCTTGGGAGATTGATTTCACTGACTCTCCTTCCTGCTCTCTCTCCGTCTCGAGGAGTATGAATCTGGTCGTCTTCGTCTTTTGAAATTTCACAGAAAGACCTTTCACGATTCATTTGTCCAATTCAAGGCTAACTTCTCTTTCGAGAACTCTCTTTTTTTTTATCAAGGTCTTCGGATAATTTTTCTCTTTCTACTTATGGGCATTCTTCGCGGACTTCTTGAGATTTGGAAGTTGAGGAGACTCTTCAATAACAGCCTCCCCAGTTAACTTAAATGCAATGTACAATGCGCTCTTACCCCTTGACCCATTCTCATCAGATCTCAGCATGAACTTTTGATAGATATTGTCCTTCTAAACGCTATGAAGAGGACTCTCAGATTCTAAAACCGCGTGAGTAATCTAGAAGGTGATAGCTGTTAGTATCCTTCATCCCTTAACCATATAATGAAAATAGAATGGTGATTTAGATTTATAGCGGTTTAGCAGAAACATTGCTCATCGAAGTAAGATCTTAAATGCCTTGACGTCAGTAAAATGCACTGAACATAATTGCAGAAGAACCACAACCTAGATCATAGATTGTTTCAGTTTATATTATAAATTGGCTGATTTTTAAGCCTTTGCATGTATCGAATTTATTGATGATTTTTGTGCTTAAATTGGTTCCTCATCTGAAGTTCTTCAATTCTCGATTTGTCGGTGAATTGTCATGATTTGATACTTATGTTTCCACATTTTATCGGAACAATATTGTATCTTTGATCTGATTGCTTTTATTTAATTTGAGGAACAGCGGTCATCGAAGTCAACAAGCAGTAACAAAGTCTGTCGCGGCGGCAGCATTTCGAGGCGGCGAACATACTTCCTGCGTCGCGATGGCGTGGGGCGTAGACAGCTGCGAAGATTGCACACATCGACGGAATTTAATTGATTTTGTTCTCGGTGTGGGAATACTGACATAGACTTCTTCACGGAAAGTTTGTCTCACCTTTATCGATTCGTCCTTTAAATCCTCTGCGAATTAGGTTATCATCATCATCACTGGAGGGATGAAGAGGCGAGAAGGACTAAAAAGGAGAGGAAAGAATGTTAAGAAGAGGAGGAGATTCGCATTTATCTACCATCTGAGGTTCTCCCGTTCACAGGTGAAATCTTTTGATAGTCTTTTCATTTTCAGTGCACGACCTCGGTACTTGGATTTGTACGAACGAGTTGTTAAGGCTTGGGTTACTATCATGGCTTTATTCTTCTGTAGATGCAGAATGGAGTTCACAGATGTAGTGGTAACACTGTCGTTTTCTATGATTTATAAATGCCTAGTTTGGGATTTGTAATTGTAGAAACTACTTGATTATAGCTAAATGTTTGACATTTAATGTTGTTTGATTGGCACTTACACATCATTCACATTTAATTCATGTTTGAGCACAGATTCAGCTTTTCAGTATAGATTAAGCAGTAACAGTTTTTGCGTTGAACAATGTAATGTGTGTCGTCAGGTTGCTTATGTAGAATACGGTAAATATGAAGTCGTATATATCAATCTCAGGATCTTGCGATCTCTTTTATACGCCATGTGTTTGATATCGAGTCGATGCTAGATTTCATTTCACCATGTCTAATCGACACTGCTTCTAGATGCTTTAACAAGGTTTAAGCAATGGAGTTCATCGACAAAGCCTCGACTTAAGAATCTTTTAAGGTTACGAGCTCGAACCTTCCGACCGTGGTCTTCAAAATGGAGTCGTGTGCGAGTCCATCAATTAAGACCACACAGACTAGAGATAGTTCTTAAGGTTTACCATTCAAGCTCGAGTGATTTCTAATCCCTTTTACTTTTAATTTAGATTGAGTTTAACGATTCGGTAATGGTTCATTCATCAAGATCCCGAACTCAGAACTTTTAAGGTTAGAGGCTCGAGCACTCACGGGTCTTGAGAAATGGAATCGTGTGGGAGTCCATTAAGACCCACGACTTAAAGTGAATCTCTAGCGTTTACTATCACATTAGTTTTTGGACCAGATATAGGCTTCAAAGTTTATCACTGTTTTAGTATTTTCTTTCTATTTCAAAAAAATCCAAAAATACTTTTACATGCTTTTAGTAGTATGTTTTCAAACAAACAAACCCCTCTTTCTTGATTTCAACATTTTACATAGGTAGGGTAGCAGTCTATTTCATTAGGTTCATTAAGTGGGGCGACCCAGAGTTGCATCTATACTCTTCAATTTGGAATTTATTATTTTGATTTGCGCTTCCAGATCGATTTAAAGATCGATAATTTATGACCCTTGATCAAATTGAGATCAAATTCTCAAATCGGCTGCTGGAATTCTTGAACAGAATTGGTTCTCTCTTAGTTAGCCATTTGTGTCTACGAAGTTAGGAGTCTTTTCTTATATTGCATTTTCATTTATAGCTTCCTTTGTTTTTAATAGTTAGATTCTCTGTACTATTAATGAGCCTAACTCTTACTATTCTACGAACGAACATTTCTGTCAGAATTGCTGGCTGAAGCGAGTTAAAACCGCGGACATGGAAATGGATGAGTTGTTTCACCTGACATGGCCATCTGTAGGATTACTCAGATGTCAGAAACTCCATGCCCGAGTCGTCTTCTCTTTTCTTTCCTTGTTTACTCTTTGCTTTGGATTACTTTGGATTTTGTGGCATTAGTAAGAAAGTAGTTGTAGGGAGAAAACCCACTTGTGTAGGGAAAATAGTTTAGCTTTTAGTTTAGTAAGCTTTCCATTCAATAATTTCTCCTCGAAGTCTCTCGCTTCGTTGGTGGAATTGCCTTTTGCTTCTCTTATCTTATCCTTGCTTGTTCATATTGAGGAAAATGTATCATTGGCGTGGGGGCTGCTTCATCTATCTTTCTGCTGTATACATTTGACATCTTATCTTATTTGAATGAAAATGTTGCCAATCTTGCATCTCCGTCGTGGTAAAACTTAAATTTATCATTATTCTACATTTCCTCATCGCGACGGGTCCCAAGCTAGGCTCATTCATTCACGTATGCGTCGCACAATGTTGGCGTGCGCGTCGCTCCGGCGACCCATTTGCAGATGAAATTTCTCTCAATTGACTTCTTCTCTTTGAAACTTTCAGACCAGGTTTCAAGATTATAAGTTCAAAGTGGTACTCGAAGTTTATGAAAATCGCTTCCATTCTTTTTTAATGATATTGGTCTTGACTCATTTTACTTTGATGTTTCTCAATTCAAAGCAACAAAGTATAATTTGTTTTGAGACTCGAGATTCGTTCTAATGAGATAATACACTCTTCGATGGAAGGATATCTGGGCCTAATTCTTTCTTGAATCTTTCTGCATCTGCATTTCATTCTTCTCTCAACTTGTTTCAACTCACAAGCTTGATGGACTAGATTTTGTTGATGTGATGAAGTATGTTCTGACTTTCCCAAACATATAAACACTTATCCCTTGCTTCCACCCATTTATCCTTATTGATGATCATGCGAACATTTCATATGATGTCATTAGTTTGACCATTTCTCTTTTCCTAAACAAAAAGAAAAAGAAAAGCAAAAAATGTGTTCAAAAAGACAAACACAAAACACAAACAAACGAAAAAAAAGAAAGAAAGAATAATGTTGTCAGATTCTATTAGAATTGTTTGTTTGAATTCCGGATGACATCATTATTAGTATGCTCCATTTTTTTTTTTTTACCCATTCATTTAGCCTTCCATATGCACCTCAAGTCCTCTGATCTTCAAAATGATAGTTCTCTGGCAAGTGAGAAATAATCGACACTACGCTGGTAGAGATGGATTGCAGATCGAGAAAAATATCCCCAAGCAGGGCTCGTAAAATTAATTTAGTTTCTCTTTTGTGATCTCGATTCTTTCAATGTTTATTTTAGTAGCTCTCTTCATTCGCTGTTCAATCTGAGAGACTTACTCAATCCTTTATCGAGCTGGGTAGATATTTTTTCCGTCTTGACTTCTTCGACTTCTGTAAATTCGAGGAGTCTGAATTTGTGGAAATTTGATTGAGCAAAGTTTATATTATATCACGATTTTTCTTTGATGTATCAATTTCATCGATGATTTTTCAGGTAAATTGGTTCCTCACGAGTTCTTCAATTCTCAATTTGTCGAATTGTCGCGATTTGATACTTATGTTTCACATTTTATTGGACAATTGATCTAATGCAGTTTTGGTTATTTAATTTGAACAAAGGTCGCGTCTGGTCAAGCAATCAGTCTTCCATCGCCGGTTTCATTTCTAGCGGCATGAATATACTCGTCGTCACGCATATAATGGCCGAGGATCTGCACCTCTGAAGCAAAGCGGCGTCGCGCGTGACGACGATTACTGCGTCGCGGCAATTTAATTGATTTATTTTGTTAAATCATCATGATCGAATGAATCCTCACGGAAAGTTTTGTCTCCTTGTACTTGACGACGGTGACATCTTAAATCCTCCGAATTAGGTTATCATCATCGAGAGGGATGGGGCAGGGCGAAGAGGCAGACTGGAGGAAGAGAACACAGAAGAGGAGATTCACGACGACCTTACCGTCCGGGTCCGCCGTCCTCGTGAAATTAATTAGTTCTCTTTCATTTCGCCACCGGTCGTTGGTATTGGTTGTCACGTTGTGAAGGCGGGTTACTCATCTTATTTCTCTCTTCTCTCATACGCATGCCGGAGTTCATAGTAAAGGTGGAGTACAAGCAATGTGGTTTAGCTATGATTTATAAAATGCCAGGTTTAGGGATTTGTAATTTAGAGGAAACTCTGATAAGCTAAAATGACATTTAACGTTGTGTTTTGATTGGTAATTTATATCACATTTAACTACTGTTATGATGTTAGAGTTTATTGCTTTGTAGAAGGTTAGATTAAGCAATTAGAGTTTAAGTCGCCAACAATGTAATCAGGGTTTGCTTATGTAAATTATGCTTAAATATATAAGTCTATCAACTTGTCAACTGATCTTGTCGATTCTCTCTTTTATCGCAGTTTAGTTGTGTTGATGCATGCGATTTCATGACCCATCGGCTAATCCACCGCTAATCCATATCCTTTACTTTTGATAAGATGTTTTTAACAGGTTTTGCAATGGTTCATTGAAAGCCTCGACTTAAAAACTTTTTGTCTGAGGCTCGAAGCCTTCGATGGTTCCTCGAATGGAGCCGTAGTGCAGTCCCAATTAATTACACGACTTAAAGATAGTTCTTTAAGGTTTACCATTCAAGCGGTGATTTCTAATCCCACCGCATCCCACCGCATTATAACCTTTTTAAGATTAGCTGCTGATCTTCGAAAGAATTAGTTCATCAAGATCCCGGACAAAATTTTTGGTTACGAGGCTGAGCCTTTCGAGGGTCTTGACCGATGAGAGTTTCGAAGTTGACGTTAATTAAACCCTGACTTAAGTGAATCTCTAGTGCTTACCTTCATAGTTTGAAGCGATAATGGCTTCGTTTTCAAGGATTTTATCACTTTTTAGTATTTTCTTTTATTTCCAAAAAACTAAAAATACTTTGTTGTTTTTAGTGTAGAAGCATGTTGTCAAACAAAACCCCTTTTCCTCACATTTCCGCTTATGACATATGTAACAGTCCATTTCATTAAGTTCTCCGATGTAAAGGTCAGGTTGCATCCTATAATGCGTCTGAATTTATTATTTTGACGGCTTCCGGATCAATCGAATCGACAGAGCTGCCGCATCACCATACCGAGTCTTTCCATGGGTCATTAACTCCAAAGGCAGCTGTTGACATTTCTTCTACCTCGTATCCATTCGCTTTGCTGACAAAGTTTCTCCAGCAATGAGCATTCATCACCCTACTCATCTCCTTTATCCGATAATAGATATCTCAGAACAATGGTTATCTACGATTCGATTCTGTACTTTCAAAATCATATCATATATCTCATCGGTATACACCTGCGTCGGAAAACTTTCTCCATCCGGCCTCACCTCTACATAACTCTGTTCGACATCCATACCATCTCGTAGATTGAAGTCACATATCTTCCATAAATCATAAATGCTCCATTGATTCCGATAAAGCTGCCCAGTAAAATTCGCGTCTTGATAAAGGATCATGCGAGCTTTTAGAGAGATGAAATGTCGGCTTTTGAATATCAAAATGATTTCAACCGCATAGGACAGGTCTTACTCGGTGTGTTCTAATCGCTGGAATCAGAACTATAATCCTGACTTCTCTCAGAGGTTACCCGGTATAACCCATTTACGGGCCATTAACTGGAATTTGTTAGTCATTTGATCGTCATTAGCGATTACACCATATTAAGGTTCCATCGATTTCCTTGAAGCGTTTTCTTTCAATCGAAGGAAGACGTACATCGCCCATTAATTTTCTGTTTCAATGAGCGTCGAGTCTCACCATCTTTCTTCTCTGAACATAGTCTTCTTAGAAATGATGTCACATATGCTATTTCGAATCTTCAGTAGACAGTCTCGATAGATTTATGGGCTGTGTTGTCCGATATTGACTTGAACCTAATAATCTTTCTAGTTGATATTTAATCCTGATTGTCAGTAGAAATACTACGCAGAGACTTGTACTACCTTTGTGAATGATAAGGAGTTATTGAGCTTTGTCTCTTCGTCACAGGAAACTAGGTTTCTTTAAAGACCTGACCTCCTCCACTAGGTTTTCTTGAATTCTATCTCCGGGCATATCGCGTGCCATCATGATATCAATTAACCCAAATCTTTACCTTTTCGAACATTAAACAAAGATCGGATTAGTACGAGATATCTCAAATCCTTTTAACAATAAAATGAGACTTTCAGGATCAACTGAACCTTACTCGCACACAGCAGCTGAGCGAGTTCGGTGTGCTTCTTTGTTGATCTGATGAAGGCATCATCCTAACGGTTTGATCCACCTTCTTACTAAGTTCATCTTCGAAAAGGTCTGAGAAGGACGACTGTGTCAGGCTTTACATTATTCATATCAAATTTACATTCTTTCGGATATTTTTTGATGGATAAAGATTTTTTGGTGTAATTTAATCGAGAAGAACTTTAACTCACCCATCATTCATCTCAAACTCATTTTCATCGAGACTCTCAAAACTCATACATAACTTCTTTCTCTTTGAGTAAAACAATATAATCATCAACATAGATTGCATACTAAATAAACTCACTCTCATAATTCTTTCTAAGCGCGTCTTTATCAACTCTGAACCTCACTAAACCCACTTACAGAGAAAGTATTTGAACAATCATACCCAGCTAGTGGTGTTTGATTCAGTATAAAGTTTTTAAGTCTATGAGATGATCTGGATTCCAACATCCTCGAAACCGGAGGTTGTTTAACATACCTCTTAATCGTCATAAAACCATTTGGAAGCACTCATCCATAATAAAGCTTATATTATGACATACTAGATATCCTAATAACCCAGTCTTCTCTTTCAGCATATGTCTCATCAGTTCATTCCTTCTGCTCTTTGTTGCCGCTTCAGGCTACTAATCTAGCTTTATTCATTTTTGATTAGTCTAACTTATTAAAAACCCATGTTCCTATAATGGATTTCTTGAGGTTTTGAACTAAAACCAACACATTATTCTAGTGGTTGACTCTCTCGCATTGGCTAAACTGCTTCGAGATCTGGCTTCTCGATCTTCTTAGGCTCTATTTAGAGATGAAGGCCATTACTTCTCTTACTAATTGACTTGTCAACTCCTTCCAGGTCTCCTCTCATAATTAGCCTCTTACGGATGAGAACTCTATTTCAATCTCTTTAATCATTTTACTTGAATATCCTCGACCTCGCTCTGCTGGTTCCTTATGATGGAGTTTACACATCATCTAAGTCTCAAGGACCACTCACTCTTTCTATGTCATTTTCCACGGCGATCATCAAACCTGACATGGATGGTTTCCTCAGTATCGCTTTTGATATATATACGAAATACTTGGATGATGATGAAGTCTAAAAATTTCAATAGTCTTCAATCAACTTATTAATAACTTTGTATTGAATAAACTTGAGCCAATGGATGAAAGTATGATATCGATCTCCTTCCATTCCATTTCATAAGGTCTTCTTCTTCGTGAGGAGTGATAGTATTCTAATACACAGTATTCACGACACTGATACTAGAAGATCATTTCACACCTGACGAGTCCTTCGCCATCTCGAATCATCATCCCGTTTTCCTGACAACTCCATTACATTGTTGGAGTCTAGGGATAGAAATGTGAAATTTCCATTCTCCCTATAATCTAAACTTCTCATTCTCAATTCTCCTGTGATCACTCCACGTGCGGTAGGTACTTCCTTTCAATTTGTAACTACGGAAAGGTCAAAACACTTAAAGATTCATCTTTTGTGATAAAAAAATATCAACAAAATCTAGTAAAGTCATCCTATAACAAGTCCATATTTCTCTCTTACTTGCCTAAACTTATCATGAGTCGACTAAATAAATCCATATGTAACAACCTAAGGTAGAGATGCTACACACATTTGTAGAAGCGAAGTTAATTGTTTCTTCAAACAACTTTCTGACGGAATCTTCAAACTCTTTTTGTAAACCTCTTACCAAATCATATTTTACAACTTTGAAATTTGTTTAAAGAGATATGACTCACTTTTTGCGGTTATTCTTTCTTCTTCTTGGAGGATATAAACATGAAACATTTTGGTCTTGAAAATCTTCTAAGTCAATTTTATAAAGATTATTTCTCTGAAGAAAAGAATGACCATCTTTGTTTTACTCACTTCAAGATTTTGATAGCGTGACTAAGGACGAGTAATCACACTGATTGGACTCCACACTAATCAAATTGGTGTTTTAACCATCAACAAAGTACATTATCTATGCATGCAAAGAATCTTTACCTATTTTATGATTCCAATTATCTTCCCATTGTCTTCTTCAAGTCACATCCTCCTTCTTCATTCTACTTAGGAGCATATCTTCTTCCACATATGTCATGACCAGCCATTGTCTAAATAGCGGTAATTTGCATCTTCATGAAGGATATCTCGCGGGAGAAACTATTTTACTTTTTGGTACCCAATTCTTCTTGGGTCCTTACGGTTAGTACATTGCATAATAGGTCTATGATTGCCTTTACTAGATTGTTGATGAGTGTTTCGAAATACCTTTTATTTCGAAAAAGACTTCTACATATCGAGACTTATTACAGAAACTAATCCGGTTTTATCACTGGATGTCTACATTTTCCTAGCATCTCATTCATTTTCTTTTCACTTCTCCTGAAGTAGCTAACAGATGAAGAATCTTAATTCTCTTGTTGATTGATCATCAGTTATCTGACTTCTCTCTTTCCTCCTATTGCTTTTTAAAAAATATTCTTCTCTATTTCTTACAGATGTTTAAGGTTTTCCACTCTTTTGATATATCTTTGTTTAATAACAGAATCCTTTAATAGTTCCAAGCATCATGCAGTTATCATCGGGTTACCTCTCCTAATCACTTCTCTTTCTTACAGTGATATTAGCATGTTAGGATGTTTCAAAACTTGTATCGATTATGATGAATCTAGATCTTCTGTTGCTACCATCATTTTTTTCCTTCTCTACTTTTCTTTGGTCTTCTTAGAGTAGACATTCGACTTGTAATGTCGAGTTGATTACCTCTAAGCATATGATAGATGTCTTTTTCTTTAGCATCATCTTGTAATCTCAAGGCGTCGACTCGACTTCTTTCTTCCATATCCTTCTTCTTATCTTGAATGAAAGATAATTCGTCGCCATCTTCATCCTGACTTCTTGCTACTTCTGAGTCATCATTCTTTCGATTCTTCAATCTTTAATGCTTTACGACTTCTCCTCAGTCTCAGGATTTTCGTCCCTCGATATTCGATTGTCTCCTGCTTTCTGATGTCGTGCTACTTCGTAATCTTGCGATCGACAACTCGTCAAGCTTAGCATGTTTAATCTCCTTAGCTTCTTCCCAGACCACGTAGTGATAATTTTAGTCTCCACTCTAAGACTTCTTAAATCTTTGTCGATCTCGTTATTACGTTCTTCAAGCTTTCAATCCATTGACATTGCTTGAAATCTTCCCATTTGATCAATGGTGTGGGAGTCCGAGATCCGTTCTGGGCGTGCGAGTGCAGCGACGAGCCCAAACCTCGGACCCGTTCGACATCCATACAATTTCATTCACACCTGACATACCCAAACACACATTCTACATGCATTCTAACATGCATTAATCATCGATTATATATGTTTATCATGTCATTATCATTGGGAGAAATTCCAAGTATTCTCATATACATATCTCAGAATAGTCTAAATCAAAAATACATGAAAATGCTCCATGATGATATGCCCGGAGGCTGACAATACTAACAATATAAAGCTCCTAACTATCTTGGTTTCGATGCTCTGAAATCAGCGATCGTCTCGTTAGACCACAGGTGTGCGAGAGATAATAAAGAAGAAGCCTGAAGTAAAGTATATACATTTATAGCCATTCCAAAGCCACATTCAGCATATATATATATATATACACAAGCATTATAGTGTCATCAATCTATCAATTTATAACTCATTAGAATATGTTATATTACACCAATATAATATAACAATTCACTGCATGCACGCCACAAATCAATAATGAACGCATACGAATGGCTCTCAAAGAGTACGTAGAATGATCGTATAAATGTTTATCTACCAGTAAATATCAGAATCCCATCAAGGATCTAAATGGTCGAAGCGACGCAAAGGAGAAAGACTATATCGTCGGCGCAGCGGACTAACGCATCGTTTTACCCCGAACAAAGCACAATAATTTCTGCTCAAGCATTTTCAAGCTTACTAGTCTTTTCATTCTTCGCAATGCCATAATGCCTATCAATAGGACATAATCATGATCTGCATTTTCATTTTTATATCAACACACGAACCACCTTACCTTCTGCAGCGACAAGCAACACACATGTACCCATACAACACCTGCTGACTAAATATATTACCATTTCCCGATTATAAACAGAATCCGACTCATCTGTCCTTCCTTCTTCCTTCCATTGGATCGTTAACGGTTTTATACAAAACCAAGTTCCCATTCAAACAATATTCAGGAGATATTCAAGCTTGAAAATCAAAGAAAAGCATGAAAGTCTCCATTAAACTTCCACCTAAATTCTAAATCCAAGAGGCAAATTCTTCGAACTTTCCATATAAAACTGTCCCTGATCTGTGATCCAAAATTACCTCATTTGGACATCTACAGAATAGCAAATATCAAAATTCATCATACCTTTGGAAAAAGGCCAACTCATGATCTGGCGACGTGTCTTACACTGCACAGTGTAAGCCGTATGGCGTGCAACTTCTTCTCTAAATGCTAAATGCGTCATGGATATAAAATGCTCCTCGTGCGCGACAGGCTCTGCTAAGTTTCAGCCATATGCCAGACAAGTACAATTTGTATCGTCATTATGGTATATTTTCCATATTCGCCGTCGTGAAGTATACGTACTTGCGTCGCGGCGATGTCTGTTCTGAAACTATCCGAACCACTCATTTCTCCAGCATTTTCTAACCTAATCCTTCCTTTAAGCATACAACATCTAAACCTCATTCAGTCTTATACACTCTAATCCATTTACAACAAAACAAACGCAATCATCGACTAAAGAAATTCAATTTTCCCTTTAAACTAAACCATCATTCTCACACATTCGATCATTCTTAGTTTAATCTAACCAAATAATGGAATGCTAAATACCGAAATTGCTTGAATCGACGGAAATCACCAGGATCTAAAACTCCTTTTTCTTCTTTCTCTTCTTTCCTCACCCGCGCGAACTCTCTCCTTCTTCTTCTCTTCTTCTTCTTATTTTACAAAATTTTAGTCCTCGAATTATTATATAAACCATCGAAGAGATACTGGATATCTCCTTCATGGATTCAGGCCTCCCTTCCTCCATCGATGATTCTTCACACGGACTTTACTAATTGAGCAATCTATTCTCGAGGACTTTTTCCTCGTATCCAAAATCTCCTTGGAGCTCTCGCCTTTCAAATCATCATTCAGCTGAATCCTCACTAGTCTCAATGATACGAGAAGGATCCGATCTATACCTCTCGACATAGAAACATGAAACATCGTGAATATCAGGAGACATTAGGTATGATACATATATAACATCGTTGCTTTCAAAGAAGTGGTATGGTAATATTAGCCTGTGACAGGTTTCATTGCATTCGACGAGTATATTCTTGGCCTCTAATTATAGAGGAGCAAAGGTTTATATGATATGCACATTATTAGATACATTACATCTGGTTTTCTCGGCATTTTTTCGAACGATTGATTCATCAGAACTAGGGGCCGGCGATTATGATTGATTGAAATTAGAGAAGTGTGAATGACTTGAATGATCGATTTAGTATAGTTTAAAGTGATTATAATAATCGCTTATAAAATTTTTAAATTCAAGAAAATGGGATCGAAAATTTGAGGAATGGAATTAAGGATCATATCAGGATCTTTCAAAGAATTGTCCAACCAATGGAAAAATTAGAGTTATAATTAGAAATAAAAATGTTGAGCCATTCAAATTTGAGACTAAAATTGAATGATTGGAGACTATGTCTATAAATAGCAGGGTTGAAATTGGTTTTATCTAGGCAAATCGTTTCTTTCCTTCTCCTTCCTTCTACGGCATCTTGATTTCCCATTGTGAGGATTCTTGATTTTTCATCAGGTTTTCTCCTCTCGACAGCCAAGCTAACTTGTTTATTGTGATTGAAGAAGGAGGATCGAGAGGTTAACTCCAGATTTGGAAGTTTTAGGTTCACAGATTTAGGATTGCAGGAATCGATCTCCGTAGTATTTATGGCTTTAATGTTGTTATTAATACGGTTAGTTGTTACATTTATGGCATTTAATTTGTTAGATGGGGTAGTTGAATGTGTTTATGGTTTAAAGTATTAATGGTATAATTCGAAAGGCGGCGACGCCAATGATCCACCGTGCGAGTCGCCACATAGTAATTAATTTATTATAGCTATGGTGATGCATGCACAAGGATTTGTCGTCTCTCGCTATGCCGTCCCATGTGATTTAAGCGAGGCTTCCACCACAAGGGGCGTAGATTGATGGGATGAAATTCTGAATGGACGAATTTAGTTAGTTTATTCATTTATAGTATAGATTCTATCGGTGATTCGATTCATTATGAACTAGGAAGGAAGAATCTACAATTGAGGATATTATGGAAGAATTTAATTTAAATGGTATTGATATGAGAATAAGGTCAATTATGGTTCACGCGATGACCTAAGTATCAATCGAGACAATTGGAATTTTAATTGGGATTTTCATAGTTTGACCGATGGATAAATTGTATAGTGGTATGAATCGAGGAAATTGAACTGAATTTTTAGAATGGATCAATTAGTCCGATCAATTGGAAAGGCAAGGGGGCCTTAGAGTTCAAATTGGTTAAGCACTGCGTGAGCGCGTATTCGGTATAATTCCATTGAGACATATGCATAACCTAATTGTTTAATTGAGCATTTAGTAATGGGAAATTCACATAAATGTTCGCTGACTGCTATTCCACCGACACGAACTTCGAGCAGAGATTATTCGAATCGGGCATTGAAATCCTTAATGTATCTCAAATTCCTGATCGTAAATGCTGCTCATGAATTACTTTGCCACGGATTTATCTCGAATGTATATAATGGATTTCACTTATATCTTGGATGGGATTGGACCACTACTTGTGACCTTGAAATGCAATCTTGGAGCTTTATAGCCATATACATTGAATCTTAGACGTTGCAATGCGTGATCCGGAAAATGGATATGACCTGTCATGTTATTATCAACTTTGAAAGCCTCGAGCCTAATACAATTCTATCTTGGCAAGACCTCGAGCCCGGTGAGACTCCACGGGTCCCAAGCGAATACCTTGTTGAACACTCGAACCTGGAAAAAGTCATATGCCATCAGATATACTTATGATGCTTGCTTCGTGATTATCGATCGGATGATTTATTCGTATTATTGATCTTCTTCATCACTATATGTACCCAAATTGTTATATACTATTTTTGATCTTCTTATGTCTTGTATGGCCGAATCAACTACAGTCGATTCGAGGAACCATCGATGGTTTCATTGAATTCATAAACCCACCCAAAATTGCATCTAATTTCGTCGGAGGTCGGACAGGAGACTCTCAGGAGAGTTTTTCCGGCGAACGCCTTTGTTGCCGCGATAAGAGCTCCTCGGTCCGTCGGTCGACTATTCTTGTTGACTTTGGATAGTATGTCAGACGGTTTCTTTTGTTGTTTGGGGTGCGATAGATGTGCTCTCTCATTACTGCTATCGATGGTACCTGTGATTAAAACTTTGATTTAAACTCTCACCATATATTATGGTTTTAATTTATGTTACGTGATTAATAGCGTTTTACGGTAGGCACCTTTATTCGATCTCAGTTCGAGTTAATTCTTCGCGCCCCTGGTGTACCCTACGTACGTCGACGTATACGGAGGATCATCTGCATTGCTGGTAAGGTATCGTATCGATCGTAACGGTTTGACATCTTTGGGCATAAAGGTATTTTTAATTTGTTGAATCAATGTAGAATGGCGATTTCGATTTTCTTGGTTATTTTAGGTCATCCGCCGAGATCGAATAGCCAATCACTCAATCGAATTGCAGGGAGTTCTGAGCTTGGTAGGCTGCCTCCAGTTGCAGGAGGCTGATGTGATCGGTCGCACAGTACCGCGTCTAGTGGAGCTGATTGACCTGGCGGAACCGAGGTGCGAGGTGAAGGGTCAGTGAAGGTGAGTCTCATCGGATAGTTCACCACACGAGAGGCTTGATTATCGTTTCTCACATCACTACGAGGTCAGCACAAGGTGAAGCTGTCGGACTACTACCTAGCCGATCACACATGATGATTTTTGAAGGGAATTTCATGGTCTATGAAATGAAATGCGTACAGAGTTCTTAGAAATGCCGCGGTGGCGTTACGATTTATCATGAAGGAAAGCAACGAAACATGATCATCTTCACATTGTTGCCATTGCCGGCGAGGGAAGCGTTTTGAAGCAACAATCGAATCCGTGCCCATTGGGTCGATGGCGATGTTATGGTGGAAAACCTGCCTGAGATGAACAACTCCGGGTGAGAGTTCACCAGGATCGGGACCCGGTATAAGATCTAAAGGATATGCGCGCGACAAGAGTCTGGCGGAGATCTGCGTCGTAAACGCACTCTGTCGGCGAGGCGATATCGGTGGGCCTGGTTGTTATGAAACGGCGACGATATATACCGTAAAAGCGCGCGGCAGCGTTTGTGAGCGCGCAAGTACTCGTCTTTATGCAGAAACGATTCAGGACAAGAACATACAGGAAGGCCGATATCCGGAGTTAGGTGGCTCATGGACCACCTGGTTAAAGAGCACGGCAGACGCCAGTCTACATGGTGGAAGATCGCGAATACACCAGTAAACGTGAGCCTGCGGCGAGGTGGATCGGATAGGAGGAGCGTAGCGGTAGAGAAGCGCTTGAGTCGAAGGGGCGAACGGGGATATCCATGCGATCTCGGCGACTCGGCGAGAATTCCGGATGTCACATGTCATAAGTCACAAGTATGCCATCTGGTTTAAGCATGCATTGTTGTTGATCTCGATCCTCGTTGTTTATTGCGCGATTGCATATATTACGGGATAAGCGGGGTCTGTATGGCTAGGGTGGTACACCTTGTGTACCGATAGGAGAGTTTGTTATAGGAATGTATCAGCGGTTCCGCCGGATCGTAGTGGCTGAGTGTCGATCATCATTTTGCTCCTCGAGATTAGCGATGGATGGACTGGTTGACTGATTGTGAGGGCTACATGGGATTTACTCATACCTCAAGGAGTTTGTTAATTCCGCGGATCTGTCGTTTGAGGTTGAATGTGGCCAAACTAGATGATTTTTCGAAAGTGCCACAGGTTGTCAGGTCAGAACTGTCTGGCCTCGTAGTGGATTCTGTGAGTCGTAGTTTAGATTCGAGGATGTTCCCATGTGTCGAAGATTTTGGGATGTTGTTTGGAGGACCGATTAAGTCGAGCGGGAAGGATGTATCTTACGATCTCATTCCAGCTCTTATCGACATTCTCGATATAGATAGCCTGAGGCACCTAAAGCAAAACTCGATTAGGCTCTGGATGGAACTATCGGATAAGTTCACTCGACCGGTGAAAGCGTATGAGACTCCGCACGGCTTGTGCTGCAGAAGGAGGGCGGGACTACAGGATCAGTATTGATTATAAGCGATTAGATCGTGTGAAAGACAAGTATCCATCAGATCGAGGATCTATTGATCGATTCTGAGGAGGGCCTCGGTGTTCACTAAATTGGATCGAGATCGAGGTTATGAGCTGAGGATTACGCGAGCGATGTATGCTCTGCCGGCGGCTTTGACTACGGCATTTGTTCTAAGGATGTTGTTCATTAACGCCCGCTGACCTCTTCGTGGCTTTAATGAAAGAGTTTTCAGCTCTACCTGATTGGTTTGTGATTGTATTTATTTGACACATATTGTTTATTTAGAGTGTAGGAAACCGAGCATCGAGGATTGTCCGTGGGTCATATGAGAGATAAGCTGCTGCTGCCAAATCTACTATGTAGATAGGCGATGAGATGTATGGACACGGTGTCCGGTTCAGGTACCTCATAAGAATAAAGCGTGAGTTCGAGATTCAGTGTCTTTGAGGTTGCAGTTTTGGTTACGGATACTCGGAGGTCTGTCGGTTTCGCGATCTCAGCGTTTAGAATGAGGAAGAATGCCGTCGGGATAGTCTCGAAGCCAAGCTGAGGTCGAAACATCGGTTGTTGCATTTCGCCTGCAGTATTCCATCCGACTAGAGGCTTTGTGGGTTTGGGATGCCTCGGTTGATTTGGATGTATTAATGAGAGAGTTATAAGTTGTGCCCTGGATGTTTGGGTCTCGCGAGTGAATTATCGATCGCTAACTTCGGTTGGTGGTTGCTTTTCTGCTTAAGATCCTAGATATACGTATGGGGGCGTTCATCTTCCCCTCCTCAAGCTGAGGTATCTGTTGATTCAGGCAGAGCCTAATAAAGGAAAGAGATGGATAGAGATGAAGGACTATGGTTGCCGCATTGAGTATCATCCGAGAAGGCCAATGGTGGCTGTAATGCTGCTGATAGAGATGGCGTGGTAGTGATGCTCGAGACGATTTCAGGTTACTACTGGTTTGATTCGGCCGAGACTTAATATGGCTATGGATCAATGATGGCCGGGATTCATACTCTGAAATTTGTATGGTGCGGTTAGATAGGATCCTAGTTCGGGATCAAGAACGATGAGGAGGCCCGATCGAAGAGTCGGGCGGTTGATCTGTAGTGAAATGAGACGGGATTTTCTGATGAGCGGTATGCGTGTGCGTGTGCGGATATCGAGGTTTGAGGCGAGATCTAGCAGGCGTATGGCCGCCTATGCATCCTGGCATTACTCAGATGTATAATTCAGCTTTGAGACAATATCTGGGGCTTGGTACAAGGCGCGGCGTATGTCAGGTGCGATTTGTCGTGAGTTAGCGTATATCGGGCTCCGTAGGAAGTTGTAGTATACGCCGCCATCTTCGTAGAAATGGGGCGATTACTGGATTTTGGATGTCGCCTGACAGCGAGGCGAGCATGATCTATCTCATGTGATTACTATTCATCGCTACCACTTCGCTGTTGAGAAACATACTCTTCGACCGTCGCTGATATAGAAAGCAGAGAATTAACAGTTATAATGGGTTCCTGCTGTCATAGTCCTTCTACACAGATCAGTTCCTTGGAGTACGGAAGCCATCCATAAATTATTGATCAACAATGAAAGGTTTCATCCTCAAAGCACAGTGTGGTGTGAGGAGGGCGATTAAAGGCATTGAGATATGCTTGACAGAGCTCAGGTATATGGAGTTCGTGAGGATCAGGAACGGTATATAGCACCTTGTCGAAGCTCAGAGCATAATAACCGACAGTAGTATTCGGGGACATCGGTGTGAGGCCTGATGGAACGTGATCGCCCTTTAGATAAAAGAGGTATGATCAAAGGGTCGGATTCGGGATCTGGATGATAACAGTTGATCAGGAATCAGATTTCAAGCCTGGGGCGATGATGAGAATGGATCGGCACGGCGAGAGATGGATGCATGCTGGTAGACAGGTTCGTGTCCTTGGAAAGAATCGGTCAGCGTAAGCCGAGCTCATATTCGTTAAGTAGATCCTTGATCGGATTGACCGCTGCTTCTTACATAAGATTGAAAGAAGATGTCTATGCGTGATATGTTTTCATGTGGATGCTTTACTAAGCTACCTCGGACCCTCCGCATGCACGCGTGGATTCCGGTGAGTTGTAGCGTCGATTTATAATGGAGGAATTAAGTTATAGGATCGTGGTAAGCGAGATTCCAATCAGAAAGTCCTGGAAGCAGAACCACTTTTACGAGGCCACGGGACTGAGGCACGGCGATATTCTCGTTTATTCGATCAGATCGGAGGTTAAATTTGAGGAAAATTATTGGGAGGGTGGTGTAATATCCAATTCGTTCATTGAGTATTATGGGGCATATTTAGGCGGTTGTGGTTCATTCATCCAAGCTTGACGGCATATTAACCGCCTCTAATTATGTAGAGAACAGCATGTTTATCAGCATGCAATTAATTACGATTCATGGTTTTTCGGCATTTTTATTGTAATAATCGATGGATCAGTTGGCAGGCATTATGATTGATTGAAATTAGAGGGTGGGCTAGAATGATTTAGTATAGTTTAAGAGTGATTGGTATTGATAACCTTTGGTTCGTAGGAAATTTGGAAATTGAGAAAAATGCGGCGGAAATTTTTAGTGACGATCGATTAATTGCACTTTGAAAATTGTCCATGGCAATGGTTAGGAGTTATAACTTTAGGAAATAAAAAAGCGAGTATTGAAATTTTAGGCGAATTTAGGCGATGAGACTATATCTATAAATAGCTTAGTTTGAAATTGGGATTTATCACAAAAATCGCTCTCTTCCTCCTTCCACCGTGATCTTGATTCTCCTATTGAGGATTCTTGATTTTCCTCGTGTTTTCCTCACAAGCTAATTGTTTATTGTGATTGATTGATGTTATATGATTGAGTGGTTAATCCGTGATTTGAGGTTTGTGGCTTCTCGAGATTTGAGGATTGTAATTTATCTTGATTGTAGTTTACTTTTAATGTTGTTATTATGGTTAGTTACATGGCATTTAATTATATAGTAAGAATGTTTACGGTGGTTAAAGAGTATTAATGGCGGAAAACGATCGGAGGAGTTATTTATTGTTTGCGCATCTATACCTTGAGTGCGGAATGGCCTTTGGGGCGATTTGTATTGATTTCGTATTAAATATAGCAACTCATAGCGTCGCTGAGCATGGATTTGTCGCGTTGATGATCTCCATTGCTCGCGAGAAGCTTCCCCGCATATCAAGGGGCGTGTGAAGCATGACATTTGAGGGATGGAAATCAATGGATGAAAATAGTTTATTGTATAATTTATGGTATAGTATTCCATCGAAGATTATCTATTCATTATGAACTAGAAAAGGGTCTGTAATTGAGGATAATTATATGTAGAAGTTAAATTTAATTTAAATGGTATTGATTGTGAAGAATAAGGTCGATTATGGTCTCGCAGACTAAATCGAATGAGACAATGAATTTTAATGGATTTTCATTGGAGGTTTCACCGATGGATGTGTGAATTGCATAGAGGCTGAATCGAGGAATCTCAATTTTAGAATGATCTAATTGCTCCGAGAAAAGAGTTAGAATGGGCTAGGACAAAATGGGTTTAAGCGTAGAGAAATCGTGACATTGTGCACATATTCGTGGACATACGCATCCACTTTGATGTTTAATCGAGCATTTAGTAACGGAACCGGGATTTCTCTCTGCTATGAAAAAGTTGATCATCATTCCATGGATACACGAACTGGCGTATGCGTGCTTCGGAGATTACAGAAAATCAATTGGTTTCTCAATTTGATCGTTCAAATGCCCATGTGGAATTACTATTTCAATGGAATCGTATGATACCGAATGTATTGGATTTCATTTTTGGATTGGATTCATCTTTACAACTTTGAAAATGCAAACCTGAGCTTTTAGCCATGGTCTTACTGCGTTACATATGTAATGCGTGATCAGATAATGGATACGTGACCGATTGCTTATTCATCCAAAGCTCGGCTCTAACTTATCTTGGGGCAGACCTCTGGACGCAGGGGAGAAATCACAGACCCGTCCCCTTCACATTTGCCTGACACATAATCTTGAATAAGCGGAAAAGTCACACATATTATCGCGACGAATGATTGTTGGCGGACAAATTATGAACTTGATTTATTGTAAATTGTTATTTATCTGATAGTTGTAAGGCTCTAACTCGTAAAATTGTTATATACTCAATCAGATCTCGTGTACATCGCAGTAATGCATGATTTAGCGGAACTCATCATGATGGTTTCTCATTGGAACATGAACTCACCCAAATTACATCTAATTTTTTTAGATCGATAGGAGTATCCAGCGTCAGGAGATAGTCTTCTTCTCCTCGCAAGTCTTGACTTTGTCGAAAGGATGGCCGCCGGTCGGTTTCGTTCAACTGTGTTGGACTTTTGATGACTTGAGGATAGAGATGTCATGAGTTTCTTTGGTGTGTTTTAGGGACCCATAGACTTACATTATCTGGATATTTATATCATTATTTGATTTAAATTCTTGATTCTATACATTCATATATTATGGTTTAATTATTACGATGCCATGCTGATTAATCGGCTGGATTCTTATGAGTACCTTATCGTGGATCTGGTCTGAGGCAGCGTCCATACGTACTTTGAGGGGGCGCTTCCTTATAAGCAGTCGATCCCGAGATCTCATCATAGACCCGGCTCGGACTCGACTCGCGCTCTTCACTAAAACCTGTTTACTTTTCGAGGCGTCTCAAGAACACTTTCTCACCGACTTGAACTCCATCTCCTTCGATGCAATGAAAGCTTCATCCTTCATGCTGTCTGCCAAATCGCTTATAGGGGATTGACTTTCAGCGGCTGAATCAATTACGGTCTGGCCCCTTCTTCTTCATCCCACAGAGACAGTCACACATCTCCTCCCATACAATGCCCTCTATATGGAGCCATCGATATAAGCTCGAATGGTACTACGACGGATAATAAGCAAAATTCACGATAAAAATGCTCATCAGACTCAAATCCATCACCACGTGTTCACGGAAAGCATTCGAGGTCAGAATGGTCCTCCCTATATCACCATCCGTTCGAGGTGAAAAGCCAGCATTAAATTTAACAACTCAAAAGCCTTCTTGGCCCTAAAATCTAAAGCAAACCTGATCCTATCGCAGACCACTGATCAACCTAATCCCGATCACTCACCATCGATGTAACTTCTTTTCATGCAGCACATATACAAATCGATGCACCACCTTAATTAAGCAGGTAGGCACTTCATCAGCAGTCCTGATAACCCAAATGGCATCATGCCTCTGCTTTGTGTTGAGTGTGGCAATCCATGGAAGAAATCCATACCACCTTTTACCCATTAAGGGATGGACAATGGTCTCGACTACCATAGCAGCCTTCGGTTGATTTCTTGACTTGTGGTCACATGATCTACCAAAATCTCTTCATCCTCTCTACGCTTCTAAAAATGCTCTTCAAATCCCTGTATATCCTAAGGCTTCCGATGGGCATAAGGGTATGGCCATCCATAATCTCATCCACAACCTCTCACCTGTCACCTGTACCCATGCGCTTGCCGCAATCCATCATCCCTCACTACTACTGTACATCTTGCCATTTGAATTTCCTCTCTACGAGCTTTGTCAATGCTGATCTTAAACTTCATTCCACAACCTCCCACGGTGTCGATCTCCTCGAGGCTGAGAACAATCTGGCTCCCTCTGTTGACTTTATCTGCTACCATCTCTTCAATAAAGAATATAAACAAGATGAACATGAGCAATCAAGACTCCACCAAAGCGGCGGCCTTACACACTGCCCCGCAGGATGATACTCAAAGTCATAACCTTGTTAACTCCTATCATCACCGCAAGTCATTCATTCGATTCGGTTCATACGGCTCGATAAGTATCAGACTATTTGCTCCATGATCTCGTATATAACTCCATGAGCACGCCTCAAATCTTGAGCAAGATCCGCATCGACTCAAATCAATGCAGTTGATAGTTCAACCTATATGAGCTGGTGCCCGAAGAAGTAAGCAATCACCATCTCCCTATCACCTGACAGGACCTTCCTCGAAGCATCACATACCGCAAAGTGTAATCCCCATCTCGGTATAGAATCAAAATCAAGTACCTTTGCAATGCACAACATTGCTCCCTCAAGTTCTTTCTAAGCATTCATCCTCGAATAAACTTGATTCTTCCTCATACCTTAAGTCGCCAGATCTCCAGGCGATATGGTAGAACCTCCTGAATCTCATACTCTCAACAGAAACTCTCCTAACCTCTCCACTATATTCTTGGGGCTTCGATTCAACCACATCCACATTTCTTTGGATCCACACTACGCTACAGATCACATGTCAGAAATGCAACCCTCGTCAAATTGCGTGCATTTATCAAATTGTATAACTATTTCCTCAAGTTCGAAATCCCGAATGCTCTTCATATCTTGCTCATCACTCGTAGAATAAACCAATATCAATGATAAAGACAATGATAAATTGGTCCAGTAATGGTTTAGGACCTCATCAAATCCATATTTGCAGAGGCACTCGTCAATCAACATAACCATAAACTCAAATGCCGTCGTCAAGTATGTTTGGGATCAATCTCTTTTATCTCTCATTAGTCATAACTCATCTCAAGTCTATTTGGAAGATTTGTTGGACTCGCATCTTAGGAGCCAATGAGCCAGGCGCGGAAGCGTAAGCAATGATACAGCGAAAGACGCCGGAAGATTATTAACGGGCACATGAAACAAACTTGAAACACTCTTTTGGATTTAATAAATGCAGCGTTAATTTAAAGATTGAGAACCATCGGAGTTCAATGACACATATTGAACAATCTCAAACTTACTTTCATGCGCTTAAACAAACATATCCATAATTTATCAAAAGATGAGTTTACTAAAGCTTTAGAACATCTCAAACAATTATAAACTTCTCGAGTTCAAGAGCCAAAAATACAAATTCTGAGCAAAGTGGACTGAAATGAAACTAAAGTTAAAATAAACATACAAAATGGATGCCGTATTTAAATAAAGTAACTCCTCGACTCCTCCCTGCTCCACCGGAGAGAGAGGGTGATATAAAATGCCGAAACATATTTATACATAATGCGATAGCAAACAATAATCAAATTAACTCATCGTGTGATACTGTTGAAATCATAGTCATTGATAATGATCTATAGATTGAAAATGCTTGATTTTTAACCAATTGATGCATGACATAACAAATCATAACATATGCATATGTAAGCAAACTCGTCGTTCGTGATTAAATGACGTCTACACCATCTAAATGTTCTGATGTGTGTATCGTAATTAAATAAAGGAATCTGTGAAACACTCACACCAACAGCAGGTTAGGCGGCGGGGAAAAGCCTTAATATTGAGTCAACGTGCACTTGACTATTAATGAGGACATGATGAACCCCGTAAATATGTATTTATCTATGTCTTAAACTCGTTTATGCCAGCCTGTAAACTCGTTTTGTATAGTAAGTGTAAAACGTGATACGATGTACTTGTATTTGTGAAGGAGAACCTCTTGTGTAAAAATCTTGTATGATCATCATGAATGCAAATCCACATGCGTAATATAATTATTCATAATATAATATCTGATAATAAATGATGATCAATTAAATGCATTAATCTTCTTTAACTAAACAATGGTGACTTATTTACTTTATTATAAACATGACCCACCTTATTTCTTTTGTTTCTTTCACAGAATGAGTTTCGGTTTGATCCTCTTCTTCCTTGATCTCTAAAATAACCAAAACCCATTTAATAACCCTCTTTGAAACAATAATTCCATTCTAATTTCATCCAAAATTCCATAGTCTTAGAAATTGATTCAGAACTTTCTTATACAAAACTGTAGATCTATGTCTACAGTTGCTTCAGCGCGCTCAAAATCACCTCAAAAGGACTTCTCTGGCAAGATATAGTCAAACACTAAAAATATCATTTTCGGAAATCGCCTCCGGCCGAGCTTGCGACAGCCATACTTAGCACTCTCGATGCAGCGACTGGCATCGTGGCGTGCCCTTCTCGAACTGCGTCGCGGCGTGCTTTCGTGGAGCCAATCGTCGATCATCGGGACCTTTACTGCTGCCGGCGGACCTGTGCGGCGTGTCCGCGGACGTGTGCGATCAACGGCATTAGCCATTGACGACCGTCCTTCCTTCTCATTCAACACAAGCCATAAATCAAGTTACTTTCATTCTAAACTCATTCCTAACAAAAACATCAACAACACAACAACCCATTTAAATCTATCAAATTTTCCATAACCCTAACTCCACGATTTCCTAATCGATGCAAATCTAGGTTTGATTCGACTCAACAAGAAGTGTAGGTTACAACTGAAGAAAGTTTTGATCATCATAAGAATGCAAACCTAGCCTTCCTCCTTTTCTTCTTCTTCTTCCTCTCCCTCACTTCTTCCTTCTCTCTCTTCTTCCCTATTTCTTCTTTCTTCTTTAACCTTAACCTAAGGGAGAAAGCTGACAGCTAAATGCCCCTGTTAAAGCGTTCTTCAAACCCTCACTTTGCACTCTCATTGCCCTAAACATTTTACTTTCCATAACCATTTATTCCATACTAAACTCAATTAAATCCAATTTCCATTACTACTTTAATGAAATCAAACCATGCCATAAATCATCAAATTAATTAAGCTTAATAACATCGAAACAAAATTTGGGCCGACTTTCACCGTAATTGATCAACAAATTCATCTACGAGAAGTTGATATCGCTCGCGGTTCAATTAACCGATTAAGCCTAGTTCCTACATCCTCACCCATCCATCTTTTTCTTTCAAATTGGGAGCCACGGTGCAGGAAAGCTCGGTTCTCTTATGACTTTTCTCCATGACTCCAAGCGCTCCTTACTCGAAGCCATCCCAGTAAAGAATTGAATCGCGCCAGTAGTATCAAAAGAGAGCTCAATGGAAACTCAATTTCACTGGTGGCAAATCTGCAATTCTTCGGAGACATCTGAATTTCACACTCGGAATATCTTCTCTTATCCGCTTTCTTGTGTATACCTACCATCGAAAATACCTCACTTCTCGTCATCCTCACCCATGTGATCTAGACTTCTCTTTCCTTTCATGTCTCGCGCTTCTCGTCGGGATCGGTGGTCTATAAAGTCCTTACTTCATACTTCCTCGACTGTCGTCGAGTCTTGCCCTGCTTCGTCAATAATAAGCGTATAAGGTGTATCCGACCCATGCCAACAAACGTCGGTGAGCGCTGGAACAACCTCAGATCCAGCATGGAGGCACTTGTTCCTGCATTCCGCCACTTCACCTCATTCATGCCTGGCCCGCATTCTCACAGGACTATCGACTCCTCCTGATGTTCGGAGAGTGGGTCAAGAATCCCTCGTGTCGCCATTTAGGTGGCATCACCTTCAAATCCAAACAGGATTAACTACATGGCAATCTTAATTACATGTATGCATGATGCATCACTTAATACAATCCATCAATGCAACAAATAATCATATACCAAACAATTCATCTCTTATGCATTCTAAATGAGGACATAACCCAAAGCTTTGATACCAAATATATTGGGCCGGGCCCGGCCCGGATCCCCATCAAGTGGTCCCTTGACGCTTAAGCTCCCAAACTCGACGGACACGATCCCAATATCCATACAAAATTTTGATTCACACAAACATATACCCATACAACACACATTCCCTAATACACATGCATTAATCATCCAATTACATAAGCCATGTCATTATCATTGAAGAAATTCAACAAGTATTCTCAACCACACGAATAAAGTCTAAACCAAAATACATGAAATGTTCTATGATGATATGCTCGGAGAATGACAAAATACTAACTTAATCTGGCTCCTAACTATCTCGTCGGCTTACAAAGATCAACGATCGTCTCGTTGCCAGACCGAGTGAGGTGGAGATAAGATATTGTATGCGTGAAATTCTGGCTTCGGTGATATATTTATAGCCATCGCGATGAGCCACATTCAAGCATATACATATGTATACCGCAAGCATATAGCAAGTCATCAATCTATCAATTTACAACTCCTTTAGAATATATGGTATGATTACACAATATAACAATTCATCACGATCATACGACAAATCAATGAATGCACCAAACGAGTTCCATAAAAGCGCATCCGAAGCTGAAGTTTATACAGTAAACTATCAGGTCGATTTCTCAGGATCTCGTCGGGCCAATGCAAGCAGGCCCGGAAAAGGCTATCGACGGCGGCTGCGTTTGTAATCAATTTGATGCGTTAATTTTCATTATAATTCTATTCTATGGCAAAAAGCGGGTTTTACCTGCGTCATGATCACAAGCATTCTCATATATATCAACACGTCACACGTGACCATAAATATATTACCCACCTAATATAAATTGAGAATCTAACTCCACCATTCTTCCTCTGCAAGGATGGACTAGTCGACTTGGTTTCTATACAGACCTAAGTTCCATTCAAACAATATTCAAGGAAGACAAGCTTGAAATCAAAGGAAAGTATAAAGTCTACATTCGATTTCCACCTAAATGCAATCCTAAGAGGCAAATTCGAACTTCCATCTTCATAAAATTGTTTTATCTCTAGATCTGGCGAATCCAAAATCACCTCATTTGGACATCTACCTGAATAATACCAAAATTCATAGCTCTTTGGAATGGCTCTACATGTGGTAAGGCGGTTTCCAATTCATGATGTGGCCATGCCATGCACTGCCGTGCAAGGCATGCGATTACAACTTTCATTATGCGCCGGACATGTGAAATACCGCATGACTTTCCGGCCGTCACACGTGTTCGCGAATGACCTCAGACGATTTTCCAAAGCATTTTTCCAACCTTAATCCTTCCTTACATACAACATAAACCTTGATTCAAGTCTTATACTACATTTTAACCCATTTACAACAAAACAAGCACAATCATCAACCCAAAGAAATCTATCCATTTTCCCATAAAACCCTAAACCACGATTCTCACATTCAACCTATTTAGGTTTAATCTAACCACAATAAATGGAATGAAGCTTAACCATTAAAATTGTTTGAATCGATGAGATCACAACTCTCCCTTTTTCTTCTTTTTCTTCCTCACCTCTACTTTCTTCTCTTCTCTTCTTCTTTTCCTTTCATTCAATTCTTAACTTCTTAAGTATAAAGGAATACAAGACCAACTTACCTCCTTTTTAGCTTTAAGCCATTCCACCCTAGTAATCTTCCCAAAATGCCCTCACACATTTTATCCTTAAATTTCATTTAAACCACATTAAACTCAACAAAACCTCAATTATCCACTAATACTCCCAATTTCATCAGACAGGCATAAACATAATTAACTCACTCATGCTTAATAACATAAAAAATAAAAAAATTCGGCACAATAGATTCTTCTTTCATCTGAAAGCTCGATCAGACTGTCTTTGGTGCGAATGCTATCTCGATTCTCTTGACTTGGGTTTGTGCTTCACGATAGATAAGGTGTCCCACATCTCCTTCTTGGCAGGTCGATCCGTGGACTTTATCATACCTCTGCTCGAGGCACCGTCGAAAAATTTATCTGGTTCAGTGAATTCTTCACTTTGGTTGATCCATCTGGTCCGTGGAATAAGTTCCATCTTCACTATGTATATATGGTCCATTCTATCACATCCCAAAGGCCCGACACTTAGATTCTTCTGAAACCAACGCACCGCGTTCTATCTTTCCAAATGATAGTCCTCGTGAATCGAGGTCTAGTGGTGAGGCACCTCTCCTGATATATATGTGTTCTCATTATTTGATCCACGCTTTCCATGTGATCCTGGATACCAGGTCTCATGCAATTGAAGTAAATCACCGCGTACAATGCTTATGTCGATGTGAATACACGTATTTGGTTAAAATAGTGTATTATCCTTTTATGACTTTTGAGAAAGCTTAAAAAATCTTTCTGAAACTTTAGTAAGTTGAACTTAATCAAACTTGACTTGTTTGAAAAACCAAGTAATAAAAGAACTGAAAGAGATGGTAGAGAAGTAGAGAATTCCTTAAGATTTTCGTTCATCCCATTTGTAACTAATAAATACCTATCGAAGTAAGATTTCTTATCTCTTAAGCGTTTACAAGTATTCTTTCCCGGCCTTTTGGTTTCTACCTTGAACATCCGCACTTAGCGGATGGAGTATGCGATTTTACCATATACGATCGTGTTTGTATACGTTATTAGTTGAGCTCTACATTATTGATAAATGTTTATGATTGCCGCAAACGACGGATATAATGTGTAATATTTCCGGAATTGATGTGAAAATTGGAGTTTGTTATTTTAAAGTTTATTGTGATTAGTGAATTGGGTATCAAATTGAAATTTAGAAATTGAATTATAAAATTGGAGTATGTGATTAGATGTTTTCTATTTGGGATTTAGAAGTTTTTTCCGGAATTTCAGTATTAAGATTTGGGAATAGGAGAAAATATGCTTGTGTGGTCCATTAATTGGTGTTTCTGCTCCGTAATTTGATTGAAATGTATACAGGTAAGTTTAAATTATGATTTGAGGAATTAAGTCTGAATTCATTGGAATTAAATAATCGATTTGAATTTAAAGGTTAGAATATTGGATTGAGATTTCGATGGATACTTGGCAAATGAATTTCAAATGTTTTAATGTCCCTCAAATGATCCACGATGTCGTCTTCCCTCGAAAGAAATTTGCTTTGTTTTCCTTCCTCTCTTCGCATGGATCTCCTTGGATTTGCGCTTTCCGCAAGTTAATCCTTCCTCGTCTCGATCATTCATCCTTTCTCGAGTCAAAGAAATGGAGTTGGGGTTGAAATGAGAAAAATCGTGATGCTTAGGTTTGGGATTTGAGTTTTCTGTTTTCGTGTTTCTCTCAAAAGTTGCGCTTTAATCAAGTAAGTTCCTACATGTTTACGCTTTTAAATAGTTTGATTTGAGCATTTGAGTATTAAAATGGTTTAAGAAGTTTTAAGCTTCTACATTTAGGTTTTAGAAAATATGGATTTTTGATATGGGTATTTGATGAATAATGGTTGTTGGTGAGTTTAAGGTTAGAATAAGTCAGGTTAAGTTTAGAATGTTGTGTTTGGAGTGTTTGAATGGAAAGGAATGGATTGATCAAAAATATGAGAATTTCCTGGCGGCGATCTCATGACAGATGCCACAAGACGAAGACACGCCACATGAGTAGCAGCGAAGATCAAGCCGCACGACGAGCGAGGATGGCCAAGCCAGAGGAGGGCCCACGCGGCGGCGAAGAAGGAATCATTCACCGCCAAGAGGCGGAGGACACCGCCAAGGCTAAGAGGAAGGAGCCACCACATGAGGAGGGCCAATTTCCAAAAATGTAATTTTAGGTTTTGAATTTGGGGAATTAGGAATTTATGGATTCAATGATATGGATTGATTTCATTTTAGGAGAATGGAATTTCGAAATTGAATTTCGTGGTTCAATCGATGGCAATTGAATGGAATTTGACTTGATTTAAAGATAATTTTATGTATTGAATTGACTTTGAGGATTTAGAACTTAGTCAATTGACTTATGGTATTAGAAATTGCTGGATCGGTGAGAAAGGAATGAGATAATCCGGATCGAGCTAAATGTCATAACATGCATGACGTGTGAATCATTCATATTTGCATCCTTCGATTATTGAAATTGGTAAATTAGTGATATCTTTATTCCGATTTTTATAGAGGCTCAAGGAGCGTCGATCCTCTGACGTGAATCTGAGACTTCCCGCTAGAAAGCTCTAAGTTTGTAGAGGGTAAGCTATTGTTCCTCAATCCGTGTGTTAAATGCTGTGTGAACTATCTGTATATGATTAAGTGTTTCATGAAAGGGTTTCGTGTGAATACAGCATTAATAGAAATCAAGAATTATGCTGACCGGAGCGATTCTCGATCGGAGTTATAAGCTCATCTATTGTGAAATCGTGAAAGGAAATCAGTATACCAGCAGGGCTCTCCTATCCCTGTGTGCTTGTAAGCAGCAGAAGTATACCCGTAGGGCTCTCCTACACCAAACGCGATCTCCTCAAGTGGATGTGCCCAAACGGATAATTCTGACGCCCAATCACAACACTAAATGAAGGCAGGTATACCCGCATTACTCTCCTACCGAAAAACGCGATCAGGTCGTAAACGAGATATTTCGACACAACACTAAATGAAATGGAAATCATTATTCATTCAAGATGTGATGCCAGTGGAGATTGCAAATTGGTTAAAGGTAAATGTGATAATTGTCGAGTAAATTTATGATGTGATTCTGAATATGATATCAGGTTGTTTTGTACGCAATTTTATATGCATGAATCGAGTGAACCATCGATGATGGTTACTCATCGAGTTCTAAACTCACCCAAAATTGCAACTATTTTTCGTGATGCCGATGTTGGACTCCTAGCGCCAGGAGACTTTTCCGCGCCGCAGGTTCCAAGAGAAGAGCATGTGCTCCATGTGCCGGTCACCGATCTTTGGGGATGACCCAGATAGAGTTTTATTTTGGATCTGCGCATAGCTTGTAATTACGACCAATTACTGACTCTTCAGTGGTTTCTAAGAAACTAAATGAGAAGTAACTTTGGTTTTAAAATTTAGTGAAATTGATATTACCTTTATTATTGATGCCACGAGGTGTGTATAAAGTGATCGTGATCGTAAAGGCACCCTCATCATGTGGTATGATTTGTATGACTTACTGGACGTCGGTATACCTACTGCAAGTGGCTTACATCTGGTGGTATTAGAGCATGGTTTGACATCTGGGCATATGAGTATCTTAGGCTTGAATCCTATAAGAAAAGGTAAATTGATCAAGTTTGTGGTTTTGGTAGGTCATCCGCCTGGTGATCAAGATCACCCAATTGATTGACAAGGATCACTGAGCGTAGGGAGTCTTCGTGTTTGATGAGGGCTTTCCGTTTCCTCCCAGTTCCCCACGACGACGAGAGCGAGGTACGATCGTCTGTCAAGAACTGTGGAGCCGATTTCTATGGTGGCATTGCACACTGCGGGAGGTCGAGGGATGGTTGAGAGGACCAGAGTCCTGCATCGATGGATCATGACCTCGGACGGCGCTGATTATGCCGCTTTTCGCTTTCGTGGTCCAAACTTATCGCTGGTGGAGGACCGTTCTGTAGTTCCACCTGCACTCGTGTTTTGACTGGGCGATTTTCGAGAGCGATAACTATATGCCCAAGGTCTATATGGAGATGAAGATGCAGAGTTCTAGATTTCAGACAGGGTCATGGCAAGGTCGATTACGAGGTCGTTCAATGAGTCAGATTTTTATGCTTCGTATTGATGATTGGCCGAATAGTAGGTGCCGAGATTCGAGGGAGGGTGAATGGAGATTCGTACTAGGTTAGCCTTCCTCGATGGGCACCAGGAGTGGTATGCACCGAGATCGAGCAAGCCGGATGTGAGTTCGAGCTGAGAGTGTCAGATCTAGAGCAAGAGATCTAGTGACAACCGTAAGCCTTGTAGGAGCTTTAGTAGACGGTAGATTTAGATTTTGAGGACCCAAGGGCCCGGTTCTCGCCTGTAGGGAGATTGGGCAACTGCAAAGAAGTAGTGTGGCAAGGGCAGTGAGGTTCCGCCAGCCTCCATATGTGAGTTTTGTGAGAGGAGGCATATGGAGAGGCCGAGGTTTATTCGGAGCTTGTTTGAGATGTGGCTCTATGAGCATCGATCCAGATTGTCCAGATTTTGGACCACCGCTTTAAGGAGGCCAGAGAACGAGTAGCAAGAAAGGGAGAGAGCCAAGCAGGTGGGACTCCGATTCTGTGGGTCAGAGCGAGGTAGCCGAGATTCTCGGGACCGAGAGCTCTGGATAGTTTGCTCGCGCCCCTGTGCGTGGTCTGCCATAACGAGGCAGAGGCCCAGATTCAGATGTGGGTTCGCAGTTTGCTTATGATCTCGGCATTGAGGTTTATGCATTGATAGAGCCGTGGTCCACGATCTTTTATGAGACGCACGGACGGATGGGAGATGTCAAAGATGGACTGAGGTGAGTACACCCTAGGTAGCACTACAGCTGGGAGAGGTCTGCAGCAGGTGTCCGATCATGATCGATCATGGAGGGAGTGCAGACCATAAGTTTCCTCCAGAGATAGATCGATTCGGGATGGATCGCCTATCGCCTATGTGTGGCTATGGATTGTTATACCAAGGAGGATGTTGAGTTCTCGTCACAGTGTGTGGTCGAGAGGCCAGTTACGCGCCTGATGATCTTTTTGAAAGTGCTCTGAGGTTGATGCGGTGGTCAGGAGGCCTATTACGATGGGGATTTCGGCACAGCAGAGGTTGTAGGATGTTCTGCGATCGTGGAATTTCTAGATGTGTTTCAGAGTTACCAGTGTTGTCAGCCACGGAGATGATGAGTTTGAGATTGACCTCGCCTCTGTACCGCCCCTATATCGACTCCGATAGGATGGCACCGTGGAACCGAGGGAGCTTAAGGCTCGCTGCAGGAGTTATTGGATAAGGGTTCATCGTGCCAAGTGTTTCACGGCGGGCTCAAAGGGCCGTCAGGGATAAGATGGGGATTGAGCTATGATGTTATGATCGATTATAGGTAGCTCAATCGGGTTACAGTAAGAATAAACCACCACCTAAGATCGATGACTTATTTGATCACCAGGAGCTGTGTGTGTTACCAAGTTGATTTGAGATCCGGATACTATCGGGATCGCAGAAATATGTGCCTAAGAGTGCTACGAAAGGTGTATGGGCATTTTGAGTTCTAGTGATGCGTCAATTTGGCCTAATGCCCGCGCACTGGATTTGATGAAAGAGTCTTCAAATTCAAATTTCACCGGATCAATTTGTTATTGTTTATTGATGATATTTTGTGTACCTGGGAGTAGATGGAGCATGCAGAGCATCCGAGGATAGCATAGCAGATACAGGATATAAATAGGCGCCAAATTAACTAAGTGAATTTGGCGGATGAGGTGGTCCTCAGGCCACATTGTGTCTCCGTGAGGGTATCGTGGATCCTCAAGATTGAGGCGCAGGAGTTGGGAGTCCAGAGTGTGTCGAGTCGAGGAGTTTCTCAGATTAAGGTGATATTAATGAGGTTTATCGAGGGTTTTCTCTGTGATTTCAGCTCCTTCGACAAGACTTCGAGGAAGGGTGTAGCTTCACGACGAACGAGTGTCGTGATAGCTTTGAGGAGTTGATACATCTGACTATGGCGCGGCAGTTAGCCTCGCCATCTGAGTGGAGGTTTTGTGGTGTAGTGATGTCAGTACAGGTTTAGGGCCAGCCATGATGAGAGAGTTATAACGATATTCGAGATAGTTGAGATCCCATGAGATTAATTATCCCTGTATGTACTCTTTTGGAGCAAGAAATATTGAATGATTGGCTTCAAGATCCGGAGACATTATTTATATGAGGAGACGCCCATCTTCACCGATCATAAGAGCTTCGAGATTGGTTGGAAGCAGCTGAATCAGGTGTAGAGAGGGCAGAGTTGCTTAAGGATTATGATCGCACTATCGAACCACCTGTGGAAGGCTAAGTGGTGGCCGATGCATATAGAGATCTCATGCTCGCATTCAGTTTCGAGGTTACTGCGGTTTGGTTCTTACTGAGAGCTTAATGCGTATGGACGCGGGTCGATGGAGCTCGATTGCTACTTTGAGGCTCAGCCGTATTGCATGATCGGATTAGAGAGTTCAGATCGGGATCCAAAGAAGGTAAGATTGATAGAGAGTCGATCCGGATGGCTTTCGAGTTAAGCCGCCGAGATGGTATTTGGATGGGTCGAGCATGTGTTCCGGATGATGGAGGATCCGGAGGCGAGATTTTGAGGAGGCTCATTGGGCTATGCCATGCATCCGTGTCACCAAGATGTATCGACTTCTGTTGCATTTGCTCGCATAAGAGGCACGTGGGAGTTTGCTTCCGATGATCAGCAGTTAAGTTAACGGCACCGTGCCCCGAGGGAGATTAGATCATCGCCCATTCCCGGAAAATGGGAACGACACATGGATTTCATTACGGTCGCTTTGACGCCGAGGCAGATGATGCTATCCGCCATAAGTGGACTGGTTGATTAAATCGCTCACTTTCGCAGTGAGGAGAGTAATAACCTCGACGGCTGTGTATACATGTATGGGAGATAGTTCAACCGCATGGGGTCCAAAGATTGATAAGGTACGATGGGATCCCGTGTTTACTTGAGGTTCTTGAGGAGTTCGGTGTGCGGCGGGTACGATTGAACTTCAAAGACAACGCTTCATCCTCGATAGACGTAAGTGGAGGACTATTGAATATCGAGGATATGTTGAGCCCGTATTGAGTTCCGAGGTGCTTCGATCGGATTTTCTCCTCAGAGTTCATGATAATAATCAAGAAAGTAGCATTGGTATGGCATCGTGTATGAGTTAAATGGATGATGCGCATCCCCCTACTTACAGAGGGTACGAGATGTAGAGGTCCCGAGTTGATCCAGATATGATGCTGGATAAGGTACAACATCTGAGTCGCATCAGGCGCAAAGATAGGCGTAAGAGTTTCGGATCAAGATCGAGATTGAAGTATATGGTGATAAAGTGTTCTCAAAGTGTCTCTATGGAGAGGAGTTCTTAGATTTGGCCGTAAGCAAGTTGAAGTCCTCAGATGTCGATCCGTATGAGATTATCGAGAGGATGGATCACCGGCCTATAGATTAGTCACGAATGAGACGTCAGCTTTATAATGTTCCACGTGAGTATGCTCAGATGGTATAGTTCAGAATATCCCATCTCCGATGGAAGCGGTATTTAGTAAATGGACTGGACGGGTTAGAGTATTAAATTATAACCGGATGAACATATGTCATGCAAATTCTATAAATGGTGAGTTTTGCGTATATAACATATATATTCATGACATTTCGCCCAAGGTTCAATCGTGATCTTTCGTGAAATCGTGTGATAATGGGATTTGAAAATTATTCGAGGCGCTTTAGTGTTTTACATATTTAGGGATTTATGGAATTTTCGAATTATCCTGAGAAAATTTAACGCAAAATCGCTTCATACACGGCCTAAAAAGTTTTTTGTAGTGAAAGTGTGGTTTTCGTGTTTAAAAATTATTCGAGGAGCGGATCTTTATGTTTTATATTTGGGCAATTTAGGTAATTTTCAAAAATGATTTCGGGAAAATTTCCGGCAATTCTTGATGAAAAAATCGCCAATCATGTAATCCCAATTTTCAGAGAAAATTTCACCCAATGGCACGTATATTCGGGTATATTATTTGAATTAAATGAGGACCATCGACTAAATGGGTCAAATTGTAGTAGGATTTCTAAATCCCATCTATTATTTTGTCTTATTACTATTTTGTTTAACTAATCCTATAATGCCACTTGTCATTTTGCCTTAATGGCTTTTGTCCTATGCTTAGTATTTCGTATTGCCTTAGAAAAGAAGGAAAAGAAGCCTTCATCTAAAGCTTTCCCATTTTTTACTCTCCCACCATCGAATTTCTTCTTCTCTCTCAAAGTGAAACCCCTTCCTCTAGTTCTTCTACTTTCCTTGGTATGATGAGTTTTGTGCATGCTAGAGAAGTGAAGGAGGTTGGTGATTGTATTGTATATGAGTGAAGAGAGAGGTTGATGCTAGGTGAAGAAGAGTAGTTGAGCTGCTTTATTAGGTAAGGTTTAAATGATACTTTGATTATGTAGTTTGGAATCATGGTGATTAGCATGTAATGGGAATTATGGTACAATTATGATGTTGATTGATGCTTTAATTTGATGATAATTATTGCTTGACTTAATGGGTATAAGGTTAGTTTAGAAGCAATGGATAAGGTAGTATGAAGACATGGTTTTAACTTGATTGTGATTGAATTTTCGATGATTCATGTTAATTAGAATTGAGAAAATTAAGTATGCCAACTTTTAGGTATTAGCCCTAGGACATGTATGAATGTGTAATGAATGGTATAAGAACTGATTTGTGTTATTTGGATGCTTGATGATGTGTTAAAGGCAATGGAAATGAGAGAAACAAAGGTTGACCAAATATGGAAAATTAGGTTTTGATTGATTGTACTGTTTTATTCATAACTAATTGTATAGGTGAGTAAATGAGGTGAGGTTTGTTCCAATTAAACTTTGGGATGTTAGCTACATTTTGTGTGAAATAGGTGTTGTCAAATTGTAACTCATTAGGTTGAAATTTGCATGGAAAGTTACTGTTTTATTGCCTATGAACAGTAACCGAAACCATACCCTATGATCTTTGCTGATTTTTCTAAATTAATTGGTAGGAACTAGGAAAATGGTCTGCATGGAAGTTGAGGAATATTGAGTTAGCCTATTGCCACTGATCTTGATAATTTTCGAGTTGTATTGGGGAGATATGAACTGATTCCTATGGACTGGTTTTGGGCATGTTGATGAAACCTAGCTTAAGTTGATTTTGTGAGCTTGCTTGGGAGCAACTTTAGCACTTTTGTGGACTGAATTGGGGAGTGATCTTATGCAAAGTTGTAGGAAGACATTATCTTGAAAATGAGATATGGCATATAATTTTTAGAGGTCAGAGTTGGAGTTATGATTTTCAAAACTGATCCTGCAATAGGTTAGAATTGCTGATCATAAGGTATTCTTGCATGACAGTTTTGAAATGGTTAGAAATGAAATTGGAAATTGAGTTCTTCATGAAAATTGAAGTTTGAGGATTTATCTTTCAGGGATATAAAGTTCAGATTTTCTGACTTGTACAGGAGTTATGCTTGTTATCAGTTTACTGCTCAAATTGAATGATTTCAGTGGACAGCAACATTGAGTGAATTAATTGACTTGTTTAGCAATGGAATTTGATTTTGGGTTGTTCATGAAAGTTGTAGATGACATTGTGAAATTATTGAACATATTTATGTGGTAATTTTTGCTGAATAATCTGAGAGTTATGGAAATTTCAATGTATCTGTTTCTGTTTTAATGAGATTTGAGAGGCAGTTTTGAAGGATTTTTGACACCCTTTAAGGGTGAAATTGATTTTTATGGTCTTCATGAGAATGGTAGAGCTTTGCATTATCTTTCCAACAAGCTATGGTTTGTATTTTTCTGATTTGTGTGCTAAGAATTATTGTTGTTGGAAATTCGGATTGGAAATAGGAAAAAGAAGGTATTGAATTGTGTGTACAGCTACTGTCCGAGCCGTCGCCTCTAGATGGGGCGATAGTCAGATCGCTAGGCTTAACGCCACGCCACGCTCTAGCTTATTTAAGCCCCACGGCCAGACGTCTCAATGAGGCTGAACTTTATTTTTTTAATTTATTATTTTATATTTAATGGTAATCGTGAGTTCATTTGGCAATTTCTTTTCCGCCCTCATCCATTGACCTGATTTCGAGGCATCGGATTCAGAATATTTAATTTCATTTTGTGAGAAATTGGGAATTTTTGGACGGAAATTGACGGCTCGATATGGCAGCCTTTAATCATCAAGTTGTTTAATCGGACCTATGGTCCTCAATGCGCGATCGCAGCCACGCAATAGGTTTTAATTTTAGACGGATTTTGTTATGGGAAATTTGGATTTAGCCGGAAAATTCATGAACATGCATATTTCACCTATGCGCACAAATTGCATCCGTAGTGACTGTTTCTCTCTGCTTTATAGAGCCAAGTGAGCGTCTCATCGAATGATGGGGCGGAAACTTCCCATTAGTCGTATAATGTGAGTAACCTAGTTGGTTTCTCAACCTATGTGTTTATTAATTATATGCATTGATTGCCATGAGGATGCAAGGATGGATATGTAATCGATTTTGATTGATTCACCCGGTGTTCAAATATTGGATTGTGATATCAAAGTGCAAATGAAAATAAGTGTGAGAATGCATTAGTCAATTGATTGTAAATGATAGATTAGTAAATTAGATTGGAAATGTGATAAAGAAACGAAAGGTAAATGGAATGAATGGACCGAAGTCCGAGAACATTGGAAAATGATCGAAATAGTAATTAATTGGAATTGGAAATAGAAATGATAATTGATATTGAAATGTCATGTGTATTCATGCATGGTAAATGATCGATAATGGCGCCTGGACCGGTGTCGCCATCGATTTCAAGTTTAAGCTCAACGATAGGCCTCGTCTAACGATTCTCGAGCCCTCTACCGATGATCGTTATGTCCAACGTCTTGGGCTTTAAGCCCAATGTTTCGAGCCAATGGCTCAACGATATGAGCTCAAAGCACGGTCACATAACGAAAAGAAAATGGAAGAGTCATACATATATCGCATAAAATGAATGTTTAATGAATGTGAAAGGCTTATTGCTTATAAAATGAAATTGAGTGCCTCGGATTTTGCTGGCGATGATATACAGTATTGCAGATCGTGGATATGCATGAGTTCGGGTGAACCATCGATGATGGTTTTCACCGAGTTCGCAAACTCACCCAACATTGCATCTATTTTTCAGAAATGTAGTACGGACACACGAGTACGATAACGCTAGCAAGACAAAGTATCGGGATCGCGTCTGTCGTATTCTGCATTCGTATTAATTTGGTATTTAGTAGGCCCAATTTTCATGGAATTGTATAGAGGACTGAGCACCAATGAGTGCTAATAATGATTGAAATTGTTTTATCGCTGAAATAATCTTTGAAAGTGTTTTGTTATAATTCGCTAAGTCAATGATTGCTTTACAGACTCTAATATTTTTGAGAAAAGATAATGTCACGCGACTCAATTTTTGAAAGAAAAAATGTCATAATGATTTTTGTTAATAAGGTAATGAATGTTCAAAGACTACCCGCAGGTCACGGGCTTGATATCACCATGGATATCGTTCGTCTCGCTGCTGATAGTTATATTTCATGGTAAATGGTATCTAATCTTATACGGGTTTCTTTCCTAAAAAATGGGTGTGTCTCTATGTTACGTTATGCGATCAGAAGTCACTACGACAAAACAACCGATCCCGTTGTTATATGTTAAGTATGTATAAATATGTCTCAACTGCTTAAGCGTTAGAAAAGTGAGAAAAGGATAATGTGTGTGTAGTAGTGTGATAAAGGAAGAAATGGATATCGCAAAATAGGAAAAGTGTATCATAGTATTTAAAATTTAGCGTGCCAGAGGATTGTATATATGTGAAGCACAATATTGAGGGATCGGGTATACCCTAATATGAATTTGAATAAAGATTAATGGGAATGAATAGAGAAAAAATATAGTGTGATAATGGAGATCTTGGTATTAGTGAATGAAAATAAAGTGTTCTATGATATAGCGAGGTTACAATTGGATCGACACCGATGAGAATTATATATAAGGATTGGTGATTGGAGTCAAAATATAAGCGGCAAAATCAAGAATGATTTCACATCCGTGTGATCTCGATTGTGTGGAAATATATATGGTATAATGCCATAATGAAAAGATTGAAATGCACAATGAAATTGATAGATGAAAAAAGTTGTTCGGTTTAATTGATCGCCTAAGTAAATGCACCTGCCTATGGAGCCATAAAGTGAAATGTTCGCTGCAATCACGAATAATGGATAATTGCTAGCCGTAATTCTGTAATAATAATTAATCGCATGTGTTAGAAGAAACGGTGCTTATATATTCATCGTATAGAATAGAGATTGTATGATCCTCACGAAGCGGGACGGTGTAAATGAAGGTTGAAGTTCAATATATTGTCACAGTAGTGTATATTCTGATAAAGGGATTACTATCATGGGTGAAATGATTAAGCATAAATGAATAAAAGGGATTATGATATAGGAAGAAATCGGGGTCTATTACATAAGTCTGATTATAACGCCGAGCCAAGTTCAAAATGAGGTGAGAGTAAGGTATGAGAATATTTGTATCGATTAATTGAAAGAAGTGATAAATAAAGATAGCACTTCGGAATGAGCTTCGAGAAGAAAATGAGGGACAATATGAGTAAGGTCCCCTATGATCGAGAATTGGTACCAAAAAGAGAATGGTTATCGAATTGCAATTAAGGTATTCTTAGCAGATGATCTATTAATGGGCAAATTGATGGACTATAGTGAGATATATTGTCGATAGGATGTGATGATTATGGTGATGATTATGGCTGCAGATAATAGAAAAGAAATTGTTGTGCTCGCAGAGATTTATTCTCGTGACGTATCAAGAGTAACCGGTATTATATCCGCAGACTCTAATGCTAAGAGCTAACTATGTTACAAAAAAAGTACATTATGTTAATGAGATGGTTGTTATATAACCGATATTAAGGAAATATTTATTGTGAATTTGAGGGGATTAAAAAAAATCAGTATATTGTCAGGTTACCGATCGATATAACGATTGGGTATCGAGTCAACGAGTGATCTATCGTGAATAAATTAAGCATGTGAGAAAT
This sequence comes from Erythroxylum novogranatense, assembly GCA_029891385.1. Classification (NCBI taxonomy): domain Eukaryota; kingdom Viridiplantae; phylum Streptophyta; class Magnoliopsida; order Malpighiales; family Erythroxylaceae; genus Erythroxylum; species Erythroxylum novogranatense. Next base: position 60,559,384 of record CM057233.1, read on the forward strand.
GAAGGTAAGGAAACACGTGCGAATATGTTATGATGAGACAAATTATACGTAAAATTGTTCCTCATCGAGACGCTCGATAATTTAAAAGTTACATAATCAACCGATAAAGGACATGTCTCAATAAGGTCATAAAGGATGGATGATATATAAGCATAAGAATTCGTATAAAGTAGGAGATTATTATCATGCAAGTTTCATAAGAGTGAATAAGGGATGAATTAGGATGAACATGGATATTCGAGAATTAATTAAGATATAGGTATTGATAAAATGCGAAGTTCAAAAGATAGATATGTTGAATGTGGAATTAATGAGAACTAATGGAATGTTTACGCGCGTTCATAAATTGTTAAAGATTTTCTAGTTTTAGCAAATCGACAAGAATAATTGAGGAAAACAGGAATGTTATGACTAATGACTAAAGGAGACATTCAAGAATTTACTATCTAGATTGAAGTGTTCCAAGAAGGTTCCGGATGGATCTATGAAATGGATAAAGTGATTTTATGCACCTGGGGACAAATATGATTCCACAATGTATTATGATTGATGATTTGAAATTTGTTATACCGAAAGTATTCGAAAACTGAGACATAAATCGCATGTAAATAGTCTGAGATGTCATGAATATGCAAATCGATAACTATTGAAAGGTCGTCAAATAATGATTTGAAAAGGATTCGTGGCTGATTACTAAACGTTAATGGTGCAATTCAAGAATTGAACAAAGTAATAAAAAATTTCAAATCGAGAAAATCAAAAGTCGGGGTACAGGATCAAATCTATTATTATTGCGTGGTAATAGTCGAACCCATTTAAGGGGCAAAAGAAAGTATTATTAGCTATGGAATTTCTGTGTGGAGTGTACAGATCAAACGATTGAAAATCCAAGTAGATGTAGAAATTGTAAACCGTGATCAAAGAACCGTGAGGAAAGTGATGTATAGTCGAATTAAGACATATAGATATTCATTACGGGAACTGTAAGGAAATAAGGAATGATCAAAGCTTTATGTTCTAGCAAGAGTTATTGAAAGAGTAATTGAAAGGTTAGAATGGAAAACGAATGATTATAAGTAAATGGTTCGAGAAAGCATAAGAAATAATCATGCTATGTTCTAGTAAAAGTATGTGGAAAAGCAATCGATGGTTAAACGATGACACGTGATTAACCAAAAGTGTTTTAGATTTCATCGATATAAGATTGATCTATAGGCAAAAGATTGTGGTATGACAATCATTATATTGGTGTCACCATTCAAAAGTGAATAAGGGTCTTATCGCTAAAAAGGAGTCACTATCCTATATTATGTGATCAGGTAGGCACAGCGGATAGGTTAATTTAAGATGGTAAATATTGATTTGAATTGATTCACACCGAGGTTATAAATCTCACGATGAGATTTGTTTGATAATAACGAACTCTGATAATTTATAAATGAAATATTTTGGTATGGCCTCGCCAAAAGTACTTAGATGGGAATAAAGGTGTAGTTAAGAAAATTGAATTTGCGAGAATGGCCTATAATGGTATGGTGAAGAATTATGGATTGCGTTAGGCTAAAACTTAAAAGATGATTCGGATTCACAAAGTATTGATATCGAAAGTGACGAATTGCACGTGATCATGAGAAAGCAGAAAATCACGTAAAGTCGAGAGAAAAAGAGTCATTGATTGTTTTGATTTCGCTCATTCAATCGAATGTGGTCGCGGTAGTGAAAAAGGGGAAAAGAGGGTATTAATCAAAAGACCCCCGCTTCTCGATATCTATATGAAATTTTAGGACGTAAATTTTTATTGTGAGGAGAATTGTAACATCTCATCCGGAAGCGGTATTTTAGTAAATTAGATCGACGGGTTAGAGTATTAATTATAACTCGCATGAACATATACGCAATTTATAAATGGTGAGTTTTAACGCATATACCACACATATGCATTCATGACATTACCGTTGTTCAATCGTGGATCGTGAAATGGTGTTGATAATGGATTTGAAATATTATTTCGATTAGTGTTTTATTTTAGGGATTTATGGAATTTTTCTGAAATTATCCTGATAATTCCTCTCACTCAAAAATCAGCCATATGGCCTAAAAGTGTTTTTTGTGAAAGTGTGGTTTTCGTGTTTAAAAATTGATCTTTATGTTTTACAATTTGGGCAATTTAGGTAATTTTCAAAAATGATTCGAGAAAATTCGGCAATTCCTTTTGAAATCGCCAATCGTATGTCCGTCGATTTTCGCAAATAAAATTTCTACCCAATGGCAATCGTAATATTGGGTATTATATTTTGAATTGAAATGAGGACCATGGACTAAAACGGGTCAAATTGTAGTAGGATTTCTAAATCCTATCTATTATTTTGTCTTATTACTATTTTGTTTAACTAATCTTATAATGCCATTTATTATTTGCCTTAATGGCTTTTTGTCCCATGCTTAGTATTTCTCCAGTATTGCCTTAGAAAAGAAGGAAAAGTTAGCCTAACAATCATCCAAAAGCTTTCCCATTTTTTACTCTCCACTATCGAATCCTCCTCTCTCAAAGTGAAACCTTCCTCTAGTTCTTCTACTTTCCTTGGTATGATGAGTTTGTGCATGCTAGAGAAGTGAAGGAGGTTGGTGATTGTATATGGAGGAAGAGAGGTTGATGCTAGTGTGAAGAAGCAGTTCGAGTTGGAAGCTTTTATTAGTGTAAGGTTTTAATGATATTGATTATGTAGTTATTGAATCATGGTGATTAGAAGCATGTAATGGGAATTATGGTACAATTATGATGTTGATTGATGCTTTAATTTGATGATAATTATTGCTTGACTTAATGGGTATAAGGTTAGTTTGAAGTAGGAATGGATAAGGTAGTATGAAGACATGGTTTAATTTGATTTGTGATTGAATTGATGATTCACGTTAATTAGAATTGAGAATTAAGTGCTGCCAACTTTAGGTATTAGCCCTAGGACATGTATGAATGTGTATGAAATGGTATAAGAATCGATTTGTGTTATTTGATGCTGATGATGTGTTAAAGGCAATGGAAATGAGAGAAACAAAGGTTGGACCAAATCTGGAAAATTAGGGTTTTGACTGAATGTAATTGTTTTATTCATAACTAATTGTATAGGTGAGTAAATGAGGAGGTTTGTGCCCATTAAACTTTGGGATGTTAGCTGGCATTTTGCATGAAATAGGTGCTGTCAAATTGTAACTCATAGGTTGAAATTTGGCATGGAAAGTTACTTGCTCATTGGCCCAGTAACCGAAACCATACCCTATGATCTTTGCTGATTTTCTAAATTAATTGGTAGGAACTAGGAAAATGGTCTTCATGGAAGTTGAGGCATATTGAGTTAGCTTTCCATTGCCACTGATCTTGATAATTTTCGAGTTGTATATTGGGAGATATGAACTGATTCCTATGGACTGGTTTTGGGCATGTTGATGAAACCTAGCTTAAGTGTTGATTTGTGAGCTTTCTGCTTGGGAGCAATTTTAGCACTTTTGTGGACTGAATTGGTGGAGTGATCTTCTGAAAAGTTGTAGAGGAAGACATTATCTTGAAAATGAGATATGGCATATAATTTTAGAGGTCAAAGTTGGGAGTTATGATTTTGTAAAACTGATCCTGCATTAGGTTAGGAATTGCTGATCATGGCAGTAACTTGCATGACAGTTTTGAAATGGTTAGAAATGAAATTGGAAATTGAGTTCTTCATGAAAATTGAATTTTGAGGATTTATCTTTTCAGGGATATAAAGTTCAGATTTTTCTGACTTGTACAGGAGTTATGCTTGTTATAAGTTTACTGCTCAAATTGAATGATTTCAGGGACAGCAACATTGAGTGAATTAATTGACTTGTTTAGCAATGGAATTTGATTTTGGGTTGTTCATGAAAGTTGTAGATGACATTGTGAACTTATTGAGCATATTTATGGTAATTTTTGCTGAAGAATCTGAGAGTTATTGAAATTTCAATGTACTGTTCTGTTTTAATGGGATTTGAGTAGGCAGTAGCTTTGAAGGATTTTGACAATCTTTAAGGGTGAAATTGATTTTATGGTCTTCATGAGAATGGTAGAGCTTTTCATTATCTTTCCAACAAGCTATGGTTTGTATTTTTCTGATTTTGTGCTAAGAATTATTGTTGTTGGAAATTCGGGGAAATAGGAAAAGAAGAAGAGGGAATCAATTAGGTTCCCACTGTGTGGCACGCTGTCAGCGTCACCTCTAGCTGACTACAGATGGTCGTCACGCTTAGGCTTATCGCTGTCGCCTAGCATTTTGTCGAGTTGAGTTCAGCTCACGGGCGAGACGCCGCCTCAAATGAGGTGAACTTTTATTTTTTTTAATTTATTATTATTTTATATTTAATTGGTAATTGTGAGTTCATTTGGCAATTTTTTTTCCTCGTCCGTCCATTGACCTGATTTCTTGAGGCATCGGATTCAGAGAATATTTAATTTCATTTTGTGAGAAATTGGGAATTTTTGGACGAAAATTGACGTGGTCCCGGTAATGCGGAGCCTTTAATCACACTTTTGTTTAATCGGGGACCTATAGAGGTCCTAATTGCGATCCGCCGCCTAATAGGTTTCTAATTTTAGACGGATTTTGTTATGGGGAAATTTGATTTAGGGTCGGAAAATTCATGAACATGTATATTTCACCTACACGTGCAAATAAATTCATCTCAGTAGTGACTCGCTCTCCTGCTTATATGAGGCCCAAGTGAGCGTCAGTCCGATCGATGTATGAAACTTCCTGCATTAGCTCGAAGTAATAGGTGAGTAACCTAGTTGGTTTCTCAACCTTATGTGTTTATTAATTATATGCATTGATTGCCATGAGGATGCAATGATGGATATATGTAATTGATTGTTTTGATTGATTTTCTACCACGGTGTGTTCAAATTGATTGTGATATCAAGTGCAAATGAAAATAAGTGTGTGAGAATGCATTAGTCAATTGATTGTAAATGGATAGATTAGTAAATTGATGGAAATGTGATGTGAAACGAAAGGTAAATGATGAATGAATAATGACCGAAAGTCCGAGAACATTGGAAATGATCGGAGTAATTAATTGAATTGGAATAGAAATGCGAATTGGATATTGGAAATGTGTGCATTCATGCATGGTAAATGATCGACAATATGGGTGGACCTGTCGCCGCCTCGATTTCGTAGCTTGCTCAACGATAGGCCTCGTGTCTAACGTATTCTCGCCATTCGGCCATGATCGGCTATGCCTAACGCCGGGCTTTAAGTCAATGTTTCGTGAGCCAATGGCTCAACGATATGAGCTCAAAGCGCACTCACACAACAACGAAAAGAAAATGGAAGAGTCACACAATAACGTGCATAAATGAATGTTTAATGAATTGTGTGAAAGGCTTATTGCCTATAAAATGTGAAATTGAGTGCCCGTCTGTTTATGATATATATACATTGTGTGGATTGTGTGGATATGCATGAGTTGTGAACCATCGATGATGGTTTTCACCGAGTTCGCAAACTCACCCAACATTGCATCTATTTTTCAGAAATGGAGAGTACCTCGGCTGACACGGGAGTACGACATCGCTAGCAAGACAAAGTATCGGCCGGGACTCGCGGCGTCGCCCCGATGTGATTCAGATTCGTATTAATTTGTATTTAGTAGGCCCAATTGTTTTCATAGAATTAGAGTGACCGAGCACCAATGAGTGCTAATAATGATTGAAATTGTTTTATCGTTGAAATGGTATAATCTTTGAAAGTGTTTTGTTATAATTGGCCAAGTCAATGATCGCTTACATGACTCTAATGTTTTCGAAAGAAAAGATAATGTCACGCGCACTCTAATGTTTTTGAAAGAAAAAAATGTCATACGCATTTTTGTTAATAAGGTAATGAATGTTCTAGACGCCACCTCTCTGGTCACGGCTCGATATCACCATAGATATCGGTTCTGGTCTCACTTGAGTGGTGCTACAAGGTCGGACCCGACCTCATGTGGATTCCTATCAGAGATTGAAAATAAGAAGGATCTGAGGCGCAAGGATGTGCAGATTATTGGATCGTGGGTCAATGAGGAGCAGATTCCGCTGGTGAAAGTCCTTCGAAGAACCACTACGAGGAGGCAACTTGGGAGACCGAGGAGCACATGAGAGGAGATCCTGTGGCCCCAAATTTTGTTTTCGATGTTATTAAGCATGAATTATGTTAGTTGTATGATTTATGGCATAGTTTGATTTTAGTGGAAGTAGTAATGGAAAATTTGAATTTTGAGATTAGTATGGAATAAGTGTTTGAGAGTAGAAATGTCGAGGCAAAATGGTCAAGGCACATGAAGTTAGATGTTTAAGGCTTGTATGGAGGGTGTATTTTAGTACTTCACCTATCTTTAGGTTTAAGGAAAAAAGAAAGAAAGAAAGGAAAAGAATAAGAAGAAAAGAAAGAAGGAAAAGAGAGTCGAAGAGAGGAAGAAGAGGAAGAAAGAGAAGCCCCTGCTTGTCGATTTCAATTTCAAGCTTTCTTTCTAAGGTGTTATACTCTTCCTTATTTAGGTCAATTAAACCCTAGATTTGTAATGGATTGAGGAGCGAGCCCAGCTTCCAAAGTTTATATTTTTAGTGTTTTGATAATATCTTTGCTACGTAAGTCCTTTCGGTGACTATCGGAAACTCAACAAGGTGACAATTAGAACAAGTATCCGCTGCCTACGATAGATGATCTGCTTGACACCAGGTGGAGCTAGGTTTTCCAAGATTGATCTCATGTGAGGCTATCGCCAACTCGTAATCAAGGAGTCTCGATGGGCAAGACATCATTCAGACCCATATGGGCATTATGATTTTTGGTTATGCCATTTGCTTGACCAATGCTCCACCGCTTTCATGGATCTTATGAATAGGTCTTCAAGGAGTTTCCGGATGTTGTTTATAGATGACATTCGTGTATTCTAAGAGTGAAGAGTACGAGGAGCATCTCAGATTGTATTGCGCACTTGGGGAGAGAGAGCTTTATGCTAAATTCAGCAAGTGTGAGTTCGGCTTCACGAGGTGACATTCTTCGGGCATGTGATTTCGCAGAATGGTGTGCACGCTGACCCGAGGAAAGTCAAGCGTTGGAAATCGGGCCTCGCACTCCAGAGAAAGCCAGAGGTAGGTGAGTTTTTCCGGTCCGCAGTTACTACAGAGGTTTGTAGAAGGATTTCCATGATATAGCCCAATGACCAAGCTTATCGAGGAAGAATCGGTTCATCCGGACCGATGAGTTCAAAAGACCTCAGGAGCCTCAAGCAAGCTGACAAGTGCTCCGTTGATTTTGCCTTCTCCGTGACGAGGGCTATATACAGGCAAAGTTGATGCCTCGAGGAAGGGTCTAGGTTATGTATTGATGCAAGGAGACAGTGATAGCTTATGCTTCAGGCAATCAAGCAAAGATGAGTTGAATTACCCACTCATGACTGAGTTGGGCAGAAGGATCTGCCAAGATTTGGAGGCATTATCTTTATGGTGTTGTAATTCAGATCTTTACAGATCACAAGAGCCTCAAGTACTTACTGAAAGGAAGGAATTGAATTTAGATGAGAAGTGGATTGAAGTACTCAAGATTATGATTTGTTGACCGAAACCATCTGCGCGTAAGTGTAAAGTATGATGCATTGAGCAGAAGTCTTCTATTGCCCATGTTCGGCAGAAAGGTATCTTCCTTATCGGAAGAGACATGCTTTGGATAAGTTTGAAGGTGTGAGGAACCAAATCATTTTCTAGCTAATTCTCAGAGCGAGGCCAATTCGGAGAAGTTAGTGAGCCGCAGGTATTTGATGCAGATTGAGCAAAGCTTAGGGAGGAAATTTGAATGGTAAGTTTGTCAGAAAGTGAGAGATGATGACCCATGACGCTGGGGATGACTTTGATTCCAGATAAGCAAGGAGTTAAGTGATGAAATTTGATGAGGCACAATAACGCGCTCTTATGCCACGCACCTGTAAAGACCGTGGATGTTCGTGAGATCGAGAGAGCAATTAAAGGGGCAATAAGAGGGATGAAGCAGAGTATGTCATAGGTGTCGCCAAAGTCAACGAACACCAGACGCCTCAGTAAGTTAAGGCCATTGTCCATTCCCGAGTGGAAGTGGCAAAGAGTAACCATGGATTTTCCGATGGGTTTGCCAGCACTATAGGAAGCATGAGGCCAGGGTTATAAGGATCTATTATGAAGTCGCCCATTTTTTGACAATCGCTGACCATCGCTATATGTGCTAGCCAGGAAGTACATTGATGAGGTAGTGAGGTTGCATGGGATTCCTGATTCTATAGTGTCTCATGTGATCCCCGCTCATCGAGATTTGGGAAAGTTTTAGAAATTTTTGTACTCGCATTTTAAGACTACATTTCACCT